>OV281293.1:18160259-19511553 GCA_923062465.1 Acleris sparsana
CAGAGAAACAGGCTATTGTCGGCAAAAACAAAGAACGACCCAAGTATAAAAAGCAAAAATTTATTTGTATTTTGAATTTAGAATACTAAATCAAAACAGCAATGTTTTCTCGAATTATTTTTGCGAACCATTTTGTACATCTCTCACTAGCTACGCCAATAGTCTACGAACACAAACTGAATGAATCCCCGCGTCAGCTGATGCGTTATCCAACTGATCTAATTATCACATTGCCGGTGAAAGCGCAGCTGCTTCGCCAATAAGATCCTACATCACGGTGGGGCAAATGACGGCTCATTAGTAATATGTATAGCTCGTTCACGCAACTTAATATGATTCTGATGACATCTCATTGGGTAAACGTTTACATTTCCGGATAGGTATTACAGCGTTCGAGTTTTGTAGAGTCGTTCAAGCGTTTGGGGATTCATGGATTTGTGGATTATCCTTGTTTACTTCAAAGTGATTGATGTTAGCGTGTGATAATAATGTATGTGGTTCTGGCTGAGTACACGCGTAGCACTGTCCTCCTTATAAATGCAGCAACTCGTAATTAAATAATATATCTATTTAAAATCAGCTTAAAAATAAAGCATTACGCGGCCTGTCATTCCGCGTGAACTATCTCACTAATGTTATAATTGCGAAACCTTGTGTGTATGTGTGTGTGTGTTTTTAATAATAATAATGGGTTTGCTCCTTCTTTGAAAACGAAGGTTGGATTTATTGAGATTAACAAGTGCGCTAGTTGGTTTCTCCTTCGCACAGCAACGCCTGGACGGATTTGGAAGAAATTTGGAATAAAGATAGAAGTTTATACCCTGGATTAACACATAGATAACTTTTTATGAAACATTTGAAGTTCCAGAGGCATTAACGATTGTAAAAATGTCATACGAATAAATAAAGGGATGACCGAATAACTTATTCTACGCAAATGCGTATTATCCATATTTCTTGGCCGATTTTAATTTCACTTTTGGTAATATCTTTTACGGTATTTTCATATTTAGTCGAGGGAATGCAATCTAAAAACTCCGTGCACATTAATGTTTGAAATAAGGAAATCAATAATATGTACGTATTAGCTAAAGAAGGTTTTTTTTATTTTAATCTAGGTTATTGTTTTTCCTTCTAGTTATCGTATTATAAACTACTTTCGTGACGGTAGCGGAGCTGCCAACAATACGATTGAAATTGGTGCAAAACGCAGTGAAATAGAGCCCCAGGTGTTTTTAAACACACTTCATCCCAACACTACACACACAGACATACTATATAAACAGGCAACCTACTAGATAAACAGGCAAAGAGTTTGCACTATGGCTGCAATGCATTTTTTTCTTTGCTTTATTAAAACCTGCCTGATTCATTTTATTAATTCGTAGTTAATTTGGATTTAAATGTGTGGTTAAAACCAATATAAATGTGGTTAATGTTCAGCAAATTTATTCCCCATTCATTTCAATAAGCTGGCATTTGCTGCAAAATATTATTTTAAATTAATTTAAGCTCTAAATATTGTCGAGTTTATGTATTTTAACTTGTTTTTTTAGACTGGTTGTATTTGTATTATAATTATTTTATGTAACTGGTACATAATGAAGCTTCGTAGGGTACGAGCGCCGAGGTAAGAGTACGAGCGACTGAGGAGCGAGCTCTCTTTTGACAGAGACGAGTATCTTTAGAGCTAATTATGTACAGTCAGCTGCAGAGATAAGTATACCCCCTGCATAGGAAACTTGTATGCAGGAGGGTATACTTATCTCTGCAGCTGACTGTACTATTAAATACATAAGGTTTCTACTAACTTAAAATGATAAGAACGAAAATAAAGAATAGCTAACTGTTCTTGTACACTTTCCTTGATTTTTTTTCTAGCAAATTACTTATTAAGTATTAAAGTAATTTTAATTACTTCGATTTGTCTTAATGGTTTGTAAATTTGACTGTTAAATGTTGGCAAATTTCATGCATATTTCAATGCTTACTGAAACAGTTCCGACAATTTATCATCAAAAATGGAATACCAAACGAAACGCTATTGTTGATATTCGAACGCATTTAAAAAAAAAGCGGCGAGTCGGACTCGCGCACGCAGGGTTCCGTACCACTATACATCTAAATAATTTTTTTTCTTTATTCTTTATTATATTGGAGTTGATTGAATGAAAGGTAAAATGCGGTTTACCATTTATAACGAATTAAAAAAAAAATTTTATTAGATCTCGTTCACACCAATTTTCGGTGGAAGTTTGCATAGTAATGTGTACATCATATATTATTTTTACATTTATCATTCCCTTATTTTAGATGTTACGGGGGGGGGGGACACATATTTTTCCACTTTGGAAGCGTCTCTCGCGCAAACTATTCAGTTTAGAAAAAATATATCTTAGAAACCTCAATATCATTTTTGAAGACCTATCCATAGATACCCCCCACGTATATGTTTGATGAAAAAAAAATTGAGTTTCAGTTCTAAGTATGGGGAACCTCAAAAATTTATTGTTTTTTTTCTATTTTTGTATGAAAATCTTAATGCGGTTCACCGAATGCATATACTTACAAAGTTTCCATAGTATAGCTCTTATAGTTACGGAATAAAGTGGTTGTGACATACGGACGGACAGACGGACGGACAGACATGACGAATCTATAAGGGTTCCGTTTTTTGCCATTTGGCTACGGAACCCTAAAAAACAAATAAGTATGTCATTAAACGACCGTTACCATGGTAATAACAATGCTATAATGGTTATAAAGGCATAGTTATTACTATGGTAACACTCATTATAGAACAGTTTTCATGCATCGGGTACGCTAAAGGTGGTATTCTGATACTGTTAATGATATTAATATAAGCCGTTTATTGTACACAAGTAGAAATAATACATAGAATAGACATATAATACGTGAGTCTTACTTTCTTCTCTTTTCCTCATGTATTTCAACAGCGCAAACTCATTCTATGTATCCTCGAACGTCGAATTTATCCGAAATTGTCGTCGGTTTATCACGGCAAAGCAAATAAATGGATAAAGAAGCGTATTCTTCCCATTTGACAGATGAACGGCATTTGTCAAGCCGCAACTTCCACTGGCAGCTGGCGGCAAACTTCAATGCTTACACGACTTCTAATAAATGTAACGCCTGGGTTTGCGAAAGTTGCGAGATAAATTTACATTTGTACAATATAGGTATCAATGTGGATACAAATGCCGTGTTTTACAACGAGCAGATGGAGACGTACTTTGGTAACTTTGAGAGTGGTTCGAAACGAGATAATGAGCGTATATACAGGGTGATTGGTTATTCAATACATTATTTTTATAAAGTTAAAGGTAATTTGCACCATTAAATGATGATATTTAATCACCCTACTTTGATCAAAAATGGGGTTTTCTGGTAAGGAACATAAAATTTAATTTGAGCCTTAGCTTGAAGTATCCAAAACAAAATTAACCCCGCGGTTTGGTTGGTAGTTAAACACGAATATAAAAGTTAAAATAGCCTTAAAGACTTCTCAAAAACGCCGATAAAAAGATACAAAATCCTTTAAACCATTAAGTCTACGGGAGCTCACAGTGAAACAGTTATTTTGTTACGGCATAGGGCGTTCTCAAGACAACAAACTTAATACTGCTATCCTAAGACTGCAAATGCGTTGCCAACCTTGAGGACTAAGATGGAATGCCTCTATGCTAGTAATTTCACCGGTTGTCTTGTCCCCACACCGGAACACAATGATACGTACCATTACTGCTTAGCGGTAGGTTAAAGGATGTTTAAGATGGTGGTAGGAATCCGGACGGACCTGACACAGGGTCCTCCCACCACAAACTAGATACACAAGGTACTGACCTACCTACAAGATATGAATGGGTACCGGTAAACTGGGGGTACTTTGATTTACGGGGTAACATTGACCGACCTTAAAACGATAACTGTTTTAGTTGTTATCTTCTTAAATTGTTGAAGTAATTATATAACTGTATGAGTAGCTTAGTCCTGATGAAACATTTAATAGAATAATTAAATAATAAAGACAGTTTTTGGGGTGGGCAATGTTACCCCGTAAATCAAAGTACCCCCAGTTTACGGTACCTATTGTTCTAACGAAGCACCTTCCATGAATGTACGAGTATCATTAATTTTAAAGCAAAAGTTTTAAAAAATCGGTAGTCACAAGTCTATTCTAACCTACGTTAATAATGTTCAAGGTAATATTATCCTGAAAACATGGTTTCAGGAGAAAATGGCGTTCGATGAAGTGAAACATACGTACATTACATCCTTTTACCGTTCTGGTGGGGAATCGGCTAAGAATGTGCATTGATGACCACCTATTAGAGCTGAATTCAGGATTTTGAACGTTGGTTGTTTGTCGAGTTTTTGTAGAAAATAACCTATCAGATAGTCCAAACGAGTTGTATGTATGTGTGTGTATATTACATTCCGATTGGTCGATTTTGCTCCTCTCAGCTGGTGTGGACACGGACAACTTAAACGCCGCAAAGTACGAATCCCTGTCCCAATTTTGCATGAAACGTACAATGTTTACATTTCCCTATAGTCGCAAAATGAAACTGTCAACTGCGAAAATAGTTGTTGTATTTATGCCAAATATCATACTCGAACCAATTACAATATTCAGCTTTAATGCGCCTTTGGCGTTTGGTAATATTCAATCGTTTTGGAACGTTCGAATGCATAACCAAACAAATAACTAAATATCACATAATTATAGACAATTTGACACAGATTAACTTAGTCCTGAGCTAAGCTCTAGACATACCTACTATGGGTATTCGATAACGATAAACTACAGAATAAAGAAATACATACATACACATACATACACTAGGTGCACTTTCCGTCCCGGGGCAAGTCTAAAAGTAGCGAAGGAATTTTCCCATTTCTCGCATTGAACAGATTTTCGGTGATTGTTCCTCCCTGGTATGTCCGATTTTCAATTATTTTTTTAAACCATCTATGGCTACATGTCGTATTACAGATTAAATTTGATCTTGATATCTCGAACGAAAATCCAAATCGGGGAAGAACTGAGCTTTGCTACAATGAAATCACGCCTGTTTCCCAGAGGGATAGGCAGAGACCACTTCTTTCCACCCGTGACGAACCTGACACATCACTTTCGCTTCTTCCACATACAAATTTAAAGAGTCAGGAACATGATGACAAATGAGTATTTTGCCCAGGACAGGAAACCTCTAACCGTCCCTTCTCATGCATAGTCTACAATCTTAGTCCTCAGAGTTGGCAACGCATTTGTGGTCTTAGGATTGCAATCTGTAGATTGTAGCCTTTAGAATGCAAATGTATATGGGTCACCAATACTAATTAATGAACTGTATATTGTACGAAATAAATAATTGATTTTAAAAACTGAAATAGCGTTTACGATTCTTTTTGTTACAATCTTTACTATTTTTAAGACTATATTAACTAAGAAAGGATACTACTTTTTTAATTGAATTTTTAATTTGTTTAAGTTTATCTAGGAATAATAGTCACTTGAGTTGACGGTACCGGCCGCCCTTCATTCAGTCCAAACCAAGAACACATCTACGCGAACACCAAAGAGTCCCAATTCCTTTTCCAACCGTACTAATTCTAAAGTTGTGGACACACGAAACATATTAATTACAACACATGAAATCCCGCTAACAGGCGGGAATTTCAACAATGCCATTTGTTACAAGTTATCTATGTTAGCTACTTTAGCAGTTTGAAATTCGCTCACCAAAGACAGGTAAGGGGTGCGGTAATAATAATTTATCATTATACAGCGTGTGATAAGAGGGCTGGCTCGCACTAAGGACAAAGGGATGCCGCAGCGACGACGCAAAAACCCTCAGGATTACGTTTTGCTAAATATTTGCCTAACACTTGCGCGGCACGGCTAACGCCTGATAAGAGTAAGCTTGAGAAAAGAAACTGTTTGGGGATTCGTTTTGAGAGTTTTAACAAACAAATATAGGAAAATATCATAAATATTCATTATTAGCTTTATCCCCAATTACACTCGGTTGACATTTATTCTTTTTTCACTTCCATTCACTAAGACACATTAAGTCTGGCTGAAATAAGTACACATTTCTTGCTTATTTAGGCTTTAGTTTTAATAATATAAGTAGTATTGGCTAGCAGCGCTGTTTTATTTTTTTCGTCCGGTTGTAGGTAAGCCTGTAATGAAGATGAGAGATAAGTAACAAACATTTTAGCGTTATGTATCAATTATTAAAATGAATGTCATGGGACAATGTCACGCAAGTAAATCTATTCCCGAACTAGGCTCAATTTGATGATGGACAGCGATATAAATACTTAATCTGACAACCATCCATCCTATTAAAAAAATACACTAAACATACTTATACATTTTAAGAACCACCTCTAACACACAGAAGTAACTACTTACTCATATATCTGCTCTCACCTGGGGTTCAAACCGGAGACCACTAGCTTCGTAAGTCAACTACCAACCAGACATACCGGGTAGTCATCCTCTTACAAAATGTTGGTACGAGAATATTCCAGATAAACAATAAAAACCTATGCAGTATACAGTGTGTGGCCCAAAACCGGGGCGAAAAAAGTAAATGGGGATTCTTTAGAACATTTCAATTAACTATCACAAGAATCTAATATTACAAAGTCTATAATTTTGGAGAAAACAGCCTACAAAGTTAAAAATCGCAGGTAATGTATTTTCCCGTCGCGATATCATCGCTTGGTCACTTGGTACGCGGTATGTCTGAGTACAGGGTGCCATTGACAACACGCGGTAGATTTAGCGGTGTTTGCATTACATTGAATTTGCGATTAAGTTTGTTAGAAAAAAACTGAAAGCTAAGTTTCATTTTAATTAGGTAAGACCATTATTATATAATTACCGGTGATCTATAGAGCCCCTGTTTTTAATATTATCCCCGGTTTTGGGCCACACACTGTATTCCGTAGTTCAAATAGAGGACTGCATCGGGTCAGATATAGAAGCCGAACACTCAAATAGCGCGTCCACCTCAAACGAAATCGATTACAACTGCAGAAAATTCAAGCACCGCTAACCCGGGCCGAGGCAAATTCCGTTCAAAATAACCTTATCTCCCGGGCACAGCGGAATACTGAGAGAAGGTACGAAACTACATTCAGCAAACAAAACAGTACCCGTAAATAATAAAGCCGGGCAAGAGCATGTGTGACCATGCTCAGTGTAAGGTTCTGAAGCCGTTACTTCACAAAAACTATCTCAAAAGCAGCAAGAATTACTTATTCTTTAATAAAATATTTAGTGCTGTCTTAGATGATTTTGGTAGGTATAAACAGTTAGTCGCCTGTATCTGAGAAACCAATCAAGTCAACTTAGTCGTGATAGTTTTTCTTTTAAATTCGTTATTATGGGCTTTCATTCAAGATATTTTTCATTTTTTTTTGTATCTGTAGTTTTGGCTGTGGGGGGGGGACACTCCACCAAAAATTTGCGCTTTAAAGCTTAATAATCGAAAATTTGTTTTCGAAAATCGAAAAATTGAAATACCTGTCCAACGACACCTCACACTACCGGGTAGACGAGAAAAAAAAATACATCCCTACGTTACGAGTAGGGGGCACATACTACAAAAAAAACAAGTTTTCATTTTACCACCTTTTTGGCGTGACTAATTGTATATTCATACCAAATTCCAGCATCCTAGTTCAAACAGTCTCTCAGCTAGGCTGCGGACGGATGGACAGACATGGCGAAACTATACAGGTTCCTAGTTTGACTACGGAACCCTAAAAACGGGTTACAATTATTAGGGACACGAATAACTAAACGATTTTAACAAAGTCTAGCGCCCGAAAACTTATACAGAGTGAACAATTCAAATGAGTCAGTATGGGGAATTCGAAATCTATAAGAGTTAAGGTATTCTGTTCTTAGGAACCAAGGCTTTGAATCTATTTAATAAAACGCTCTTACATTATACTAGAGTTTATACCGAGTGCTAGATTTAGTGACAACTTGACATTTAATATCGGTAGCTTTTTGTTTAAGCTGTATAATGACGCCATTTGCTAATGATTTCTCTTCGAACTAATTATCACCATCTCGTGATTATCCTCAACCCTTTAAAGTTATTTGAATCCTTTCGGTACCTGTGTCCTAACTCCTCTGATCAACAATTCCTAAAATTCACACCTAAATACCTATTCATCTCTTACACATTTTCTATAATCACTACTGCCTATAAATGTCATTTCCTAAAATTCCCACTTTTTCAATTCATCTCTTACTCATTTTCTATTAATCACTACTGCCTATAAAATGAGGTAGGTTTAGGTTATGTTAGTTTTGCAGCAGGCCCGGAGGGCCAAACCACCCAGAAATAGGAGCTCCGCGCCAGCGGAGCTCCGTCGACACTCTTATTTCAAATCAATCAGACAGTGTGGACGGAGCTCCGCTAGCGCGGAGCTCCTATTTCTGGGTGGTTTGGCCCTCCGGGCCTGCTGCAAAACTAACATAACCTAAACCTACCTCATTTTATAGGCAGTAGTGATTAATAGAAAATGAGTAAGAGATGAATTGAAAAAGTGGGAATTTTAGGAAGTAGATATTACATGAAAGTGGGAATTTAGGAAGTGTCCAAAGTGATAAGTACGTTAAATAAACCTTATGTGAATTTTAGGAATTGTTGATCAGAGGAGTTAGGACACAGGTACCGAAAGGATTTGAATGGGATAATTTACTAACTATCCCGAGTAAAATTTATTTATAAATTACTAACTAAATGACAAACAATTTAAGAAGATACTCGTACGATAAGTACACAGTTCATGATAGCATAAGGCCAAAATATAGTGAATAGAAAAAAATATTAGGAATAAGAGGAAATAAATAACAATAACTACACTAACTTGATTTATATCTCATACGCCATGGTTTATGTTTTTTGTTTTTGTTTTGTCTTTGTTTATTTGTTTTATTAAGTAAATAAATAACATTAGTGCTTAAACTTTTAATAATTACAATAACAATATTATGAAATATTTTAATAAAGTAGATAAAAAAACATAAATTCCCGCCTTCGTGGGATGGCAGGGCTACCGAATGACCAATAACTCTGAAAAACTTCCGACAATTCCGTAACCACATTTTCCACAATTGGCTAAGATGTTTACCAACGTATTAGTGACAGGTTGCAAGCTCATTGCCTAACAGTTCTACAAGCCTTTATTCCCTTAGTCACCTCTTATGACATCAACGGGAAGACATGGAGTGGAACTATTCTAACCTGGCAACCACTCGAGTGAATAGATGAAATAATCACGTAGTAAACCTCTCAGACAAGAAATATTAATTGAAACCGCAACCGCTTCCTAGGCTATTAGGTTAAACGCGCTAACATATTATACCAGTGTACAGGGTCACAAATCTTGGGAAACTAGCTGAAATCCAGCTTAGTTATACAGTCTCGTAGTTCAGACAATTGGTGGAATGTAAAGAGTTGAAATTAATTGGAACAATATTCCGCGCACCCTGTTGGTGTGCACGCCCGCATCAATTCGGATTATCTGCGTTTGACTCGAAACTTAAAAGTGTTCTTATTGCAGTTGCATTAATTAAAAAGAAAACGATTGAATCAAACACAAAATTAATGAAATAGTAAAATTGCCTTTAGAAACAAATGGGGAACAATGCATCATTGCAGGTTGCAGAACTCACAAGAGTCTAGCTTTAAAAAAAAAGAACTCAATTAATCCACAAAACAAAACCGGCTTTGTTTTTTTAGGAATCGAACCAATGTTTTTGTACGCCTATGCGGCGCTTTTCATGGGGTGTTAGTAGTAGCTAGACTTCTAGATAAGTAAAAGCTGTTTTCGATAAGGTAGACCCAAGGTCTGGAGGGCATCCTTAACGTAAGTTTTGATATTGACCAGAGGTGTCAGGCTGCCGTTTCGTCATGGTGGTCCGGGAAATCGGCGTATGCGTGACGTTAGGTTGGTGGCCTTTCTTGCATACTCGGACGGCAGCATCTACAGCATCCGTGTTTCTTTTGTTCAAGAGGCCTTGGTTGAGTGGTCCGTTCGCTATTCTAGCGGAGGAGCAGCCAGAAAATTTGGCTTTACAAACATTCCTTGTAAGCAAATCGTTCAGGGGTTGCTGGATGTTGCTTCTGCTGCAGATGCAGCCCGTTTGAGGGCCGCCACGGTACCTAAATCTACAGCTTGGCTGCATGCTTTGCCTTCACCTCATCTGGGGACTTTGTTGGATAATGACTCTCTGAGGGTTGGGGCAGCTTTTAGGTTTGGGAGCAAGCTGTGTGTACCACACATTTGCGTGTGCGGTGTTTTGGTTGAGGCCATCGGCCATCGTGGTCTTAGTTGGTCGCGTAGTGCAGGGCGATTTTCTCAACACCATGCTATAAATGAAATAATTCGACGGGCTATGGTGTCGGCGAATGTGCCATGGATTTGAGTGGGACAGATGGCAAGAGGCCAGATGGTTTGACGCTCGTCCCGTGGGCAAAGGGTCACAGCTTGCTTTGGTATGCGACTTGCGCTAGCATTTAACATTTTAAAACATTTGGCATTTTATAATAACATTTATTAAACACAATCTTGTGAGACGTTAAAAACTTCCTGAGTAGTTTAAGTCGAGCTCGTTCATACAAGTCTGACGAACTGGCGAATGACCACAGATAACTTATATTTATATCCAGCCTTGGAAGCGAGGCAATTCGCCAGATATTCAACTATTTAGCAAGTCATAGGAAACTAGCTGAAACCCAGCTTTGTTAGACATTCTCGAAGCTTACACATAAGTGAAGGAATGTAAAGACTTGAAGTTAATTGGGACAACATTACGCGCACCCGGTTTGGATGCACGCCCGCACCGATGCGTAAAACGATCCCCGTCTGACTCGAAACTGTCATGATTTCAGTAAGAATATGTTTCGATAAAAGTGTTTTCATTTGTAATTAATATTCTTTCGAATAAAAACTTAATAGGTGTTGGATAGAAAGAAATGGCAAACAGTTATCATTGTAGTACTCACAAGAGTCTTAATATTCTACAAGAAGAAGAACACAACACAATTGATCCACAAAATAAAACCGACCACGTTTTTCCAAATAGCACCAAAGTATTAAAGCGCACTTTATTGCAAATCCTCGGTAACTAGCCGAAAACCAGCTTAGTTAGACAATCTCGAAGTTTACACACAATTGGGGGAATGTAAAGAGTGGAAGTTAATTGGAACACTATTCCGCGCACCCTGTTTGTATGCAACCGCATCGATACGGAAAACGATCTGCGTTTGACTCGGCACCGTAATGGTTCCGGTGAAAATGCATTTGGAAAAAAAACGTAGAATCCTGCAAGAGCGTGTCGGACCATGCTCAGTGTGGGGTTCCGAAGCCACTAACTACTACAAACGTAAAACAACAAGTAATAACTAATGTTCTGTTTAAAGTCATTTGGTTTTAGATGATTTTAGTAGGTATAAACAATTTAATCACCTGTGTCTCAAAAACCAATGATGTCTACTTAAGGTCTCCCCACATCTATCGACGCGGAATCGGCGTTAGCTGATCAAAAAACTCTTTATGTCTACGCAATAAGAGCGAAAAAACCGTCAATCGGTTCGGCTCGGCCGGGTTCGGTGATGCGAACGGAACGACGTCGTTTTCGCTCTTATTGCATCGAACTAAAGAGTTTTTTGATCACCTATCCGCGTCGATAGATGTAGGGAGACCCTTAGTCGTGATAGTTTCTCTATAAAATTCGATACGTGCTCTTTAAATAAAGATATTTTTTATATTTTTAGTTTTTTTCAGTTTTGGCTGTATTGGGGGACACATGACTGTAACAATAATTAACGCTTTAAACCTTAATACTTTATAAACGGATCCCTTAATCGAAAAATTGTTTTTACAAACCTGCAATATTTTTGAAAGACCTGTTCAACGAAAAATACTTCCTCACCTTTTTTTTGTTTACATTATAGCTTTCTAGTACTAACAGTATCTGAGCGAGGCGGCGGCCGGATGGACGGACGGACATGGCGAAACTATAAAAGTTCCTAGTTTGACTACGGAACCCTAATAAAAAGGGGTATATACATAAACGGAGTATACTAGACTTATAACCTTTTTCACTTGATTTTCAGAAGACTTATACCCTTTTTACTAGGACCCTAGAATAGTAATAAGGCTAACGAGCATACAGGCCACTTGATGTTAAGTGGGATCTGTGACCCATAGACATTTGCAATCTTAAGACTAAAATCTAAAGACTGTAATCCTGATACCGCAAATGCGTTGACAACCCTGAGTACCACGGTGGAACGAATCGATGCTTTTAATTTCACCGGTTCTCTTATCCCCACTGGAACATAGCAATGCAAAGATTCTACCGCAAAGAAAACGTTCGTTAATATATTTTGAATGTCCCCAAAAAACATTATTTTCATAAGCTCTAACGGGGTTCAAACAGAAAGTTTATTGACGACCGAATTCCAATCGCCCGCGGACGGGTAACACCAAATGAGCTATCACCGCAAACTAAACAACCGTGGCCGAATCGGTCTAGTCCAGTGTTATTCTCTGAAACAACTCGTGGGCGAGCTCGTCGATGATGCAATGGCGAGCGTAACTTGTCTTGAAAGTTTTCGACTTTAATTTTGGAGTAAAATTCACCTCACCCGACACAACGTAGTAACATTGTACCCTGAAAATAAATAATAAAAATAATGACAACCCTAGTAAGCTGTCATTTCAGTCATGGAAATCGTATGACTGAGATGACAGTTTACTAGGGTTGACATTCGTTTTATTATTTCCTTTTTTTGGGTTGTTTTGTAACGCGGTATAAAACATAAAGCATTTTATTTTCGGCCGCATTGAGAGGCAGTTATTGACTAATTTTAAACGTTAGTTCAGTTAGTTAAAGATCAAACAATCGGCCATTGGGGGCTTAATTGTAAAATGTAAACGTAATGCGTCTTTTTGATTTTTCACCATACTGCCCTAAGGGCGAGTTGTTTCATTAGTAGTTAACCGAACTAAAGTTAAAAATCGTATCCAAATGTGCCAAATTTTAAATTTGATTTTGGAATTTTAACCATTGTTCTGTTGACTATTGATCAAACATTCACACCTTAGTAATTACTCAGAGAAGAGTTTTCACCCCCAAGTTTGAAATAGTAACGAGTTACTTCTCTTAACTGTCTCTGAGTCCGGCGGTTATTCTCGTAAAAAACAATTCTCTATTTGTATTAACCGGCAAATTAAAGTTACTAGCGTGCTCGTACGCACGTACGAAACAGCGACCAAATTAAAAATCGCACTAATATGTTTTTTAATAGTCTGAAGACGGGACAAATTAGAGCGTTTTCACATTAGTCGTGCGATAAGCGATCATATAAACTAGGGATGTAACGAACATTCGCATTCACATTCGCTTATGCGAATATTCGCATAATTTTAAACATTAAGCGATTGAAAATATGTGCTGGCCATGTCATGCATGATTCGCCGGCCGATCGTCTTTTCCTTTAGCTTACCTGCATTCGACCAATAGAAAGAATTGATCACTCGCTGGATCGTTGGTCAATTCCTTAACATTCGTAATCGCATTAAAATCGAAAAATATGAAGTTTGTCCCTGATACAAACATTAACAAGATTTGATTGGCTGATTGACATTGTACAGTGTGGTACGGTGTAGCCCACTACACCAATTGGTCCAGCAATAGCATGCCAGTAGAAGTACATTGCGTCGTTACGATAGCTCTCGCCTCAAACGTGAAAACCAACTCGTCAATGTACTTCCACCAATGAGTAATGTAAATCAGCCGAAACACTAAAGGCTTTTCCACTACATTGTACCACACCATGACCGTACTATGAACGTATCAGGCCCGGAAGGTAATTAGTATTAAAATGTTAGTGGGCATAGTCTGATACTTTTCAATACAAAGTATACTTTTTGCCTGACACGTTCCTATTACGGTCATATGATACGGTGTACTGGGAAGACACCTTAAAGTAGTGCTGCGACTACAGTAATGTAAAGGCATCGGCTGTTGCGCGCCTAAACTACCTAACGTGAAAGTGTTCTAGCCTTCGATTAAAAATTCGTCGACCAGTCGAAAAGTGAGTTGTTTCAGAGAATCACCTACCCAGCGGGGCCGGAAGCGCCTAATTTGCACCAGTGTGAAATGGACCGAGTCATTCCCGCACAAAGCGCAGCTAATGCGCCCCCGTCCATTGCACTGGCCCGCAATTATATTTGCATACGACCACCTCTTACCGTCCTCTTACGCTGCACACTTCTGCAGGTTACAGGACGATCTGTCTTATAGTGGTGGTAGGTAGGACCATGTGCAGGAACCGTCCGGACTGCGATCAACATCTGAGCCCTTAACCTATCGATAAGCAGCAAGTTGTTATTATATTCCATAGTAGGGATAAGAAAACTGTTAAAATGACTTATATAGAGGCATTTCATCTTAATCCTAAGAGTTGGCAGCGCATCTGCAGTCTTGGGACTGCATTCTCGAGATTTAGTCCTGAGATTGAGAATTACCACCCACTTATCTACCACAAAGACTAGACTGCCATAAAGCTGGCATTGACAGTTGACAGGTAGCAATTCGGTTCTCTCATCGAATTAGGAACTCGTCGACTTTGCAATACATGCTGAATTACCACTAGTCACCTGTCGCTATAAGCTCTGTAAAATAGGGGACAGTGGTAGCCTGTCCGTCGTTTCCTTGTCCAGGCCATAAAAAACAAGGACGGACGACAGACTTTAAATTGCTGAGATATGGCTTTCTACAACAGGGTTCTAAAGTGACTCGACAATTGATTTCATAGAACATCAGCCATAAATATGTTATGTATTTGTTACCTTATGTAAAATAAGCAGAAAATGGCCAAGCGCCTAGGTACACACCCAGCATAAAGCTAGGATAAGAAACAGAGCCCCAAACGAGGCTAAGCCTGTATCTTGAAAGACGAGATAAAGTTGATTAATGTACTGAGTAGTTAAGAACTACGAGTGCAAATTTAGCCACGCGCCAAAGCTGAGAGGATTGCAATTCAAAGGCGAACTCTCACGTTAACCCCAGCTTAATATTTCCCGTGTGTGAAGATAAAAAGGAATAGCTCCGTAGAATCACTTGAGCGGTCTCCAGTCACTACCTATGTTCAAAGTCATGTAAATAAAAGTTCGATTTGCCGTTCTATTTCAGCAGGGACCCTGGGAATAGGGCTGCCAACTGTCCGGGTTTTCCGAGATTTACAGGAAAACCTTTAATTTATGAGGTTGAAGTTACCTTCAAGATTTTGCTGAGACACTAGGGATGTTGTGGTGTGCATGACACGGCACGAGATACGTGCCCTTACTGTAGGTGTACCTATGAGAATTTTTCGGCTGTGGACGGAGTACCAGTTCTATCACTGTAATAAAACATCGGCTACGGCCGTGTTGTACTATCACGAGGATTTTCATGTAGGTCTATGACAGTGTTAACAAGATTTTGCTTGAGAACTGCCCAGTTTTCCAGCATAAAAAGTATCCTATGTTTATTTCTGGCCTATAAATTGTTACACTCCCGGGTCCTACCACCGCCCTTACCTTTGGTAGAATGTACCATATCCCAAATGTTCTTTTAGCAAAAAGTTATTCCCGCCGCAGTTGTTTAAATAATTATTTTAGTCACAAGTCTATATTAACCTTAAATCGCTTGTTACCAATAAACATTTCGCCCAACCAGCAGGCTCCTACCACCATTAAAATGTTCCACTTCTTCAGACCAAAATAAAAACGCAGTAGCGCACACTCCGTGCTGTATTTTTCTCTAGACGGCAGGGTACAGTAATCCCCTGCTCACGGCATGACAGCCCTGCCTCGGAGGCAGTGTGAGGGTTCCGTTATTCGCCGGGTTTCCGAACACAGCGCAAAGGTAAAGGCAGTAACGGTGGTTAAATCGGATGCGTTGAGGCCATGCCATGACCGCTCCTTTTGAAACCTCTCTGATTGTCGGATATGTATAGAAAGATTAGTATTTCCTTGCTAACGCTTTTACTGAATTTTTAGATGTAAGTATTCTATTGGACTGTATGACTCAAATAGTTTGTGGGTAAATACAGACAGCTGTATGATCTATTAACCGTAATTCTTACAAACTAGATTCAATTACAGATATAACGCTAATTATGAATAAAATCCTATCCTATTTGGAGATACGAAACTCATATGTATTCAAAATTACCTTGCAGACTATCATACATGCTTATTTAAATTAGTCGGGCTATTGGGGTGACAAAACAGTATGTTTAACAAGCTTAACGTTAATTGCGGCTGGTATAGGCTGTCCCGGAACTGCTAAAACATGATATGTAAATAAAATAAATTATAAATATCAAGGGACAATCGCTCACAAATAAACCTAGCCCGAATATAAGTTCTAGGCTTGAACAATGTGTTTTTTTTTAAATTAAAAACATACTTATAAAGAGAAATACACAAATCATTGAAAACATCTATTCAACAGCCTTGAATTAAATATTGAACTAATCTTCTAGGCCTCGAAATAGATACAAATATGAGTTCTCATATCTAAAAAGTGTCTGCCAAGCTGTCTACATTAACGTATGCCTAAATGCATGTAAAAAATCATGCAGACCTAAGAACTGCTCTATGCCCATACTATGCATATGCCCATTCACGACTCCGGTACATGATTTGTTTATTTTGCAAAAGAAATTTATTCGAATTTTAGTTAATTTAAAACAAACAGATAGCCTAGACCCTCTACCGGAAAGTTAAGATACTAAATGTAACCTCCCTTTACATACTAAGTACGTACTCGTATTTCTACTTTAAATATGTTTATGTAAGTTATTTGCATGTAGATTTTGTATATATTTTGCCATCAACTATAAGTATTAGTTTAATAGTATCTTTATTTCCTTTCAATAACACTTAATTCATTTAGCGTACCGTCCGTCTCTCGGAGCTAGCTGAAAATCAGCGCTGCAGGTGTTTAACACCTCAGCATTATGCTGAGCCAGTGTCCGATTCACTGCCGCGAAAACACACTCACTACTTTTTTATTGTTGTTTCTGTTTTCATTCGTTTCTTCTGTGTCATTTGTGTCTTGTGTGTGTAGTGATCAAATATATTTTTCTTTTCTTTTCTTTTCTTTACATACTTCAGTTGTGCAACTTTCTATGAAAACACCTTGATTACTTCCCACGGCCGAAAGATTACACAAATTCTAATTTGCGCCCTAGAAATAATATCCCAATCCCATCATCGAAATTGAAAATACACAGTTCGAGTCCATACGTGAGCATCAAAGTCAAAAATAAAATACCAAGTTACATAAAAAGTGTAGGGAAAAATAATATATATACCAAAAGACTTACGAAATATTTAATGTATAATTGTTTTTATTCCCTAAAAAAGTTTTTTGAATATATTCGTGCCATAATATGTAACATGTAGGTACTTAGTTAAGCTTAACATCGTAGTGCCCGCCGGGGTTCATGGCAGAACGAAATTTGTAAATTAAACACCATTGTACCTACCCATGAAAGCAATGAATAAACTGAACTGAACTGAACTGAACTGAACATTCAAGACTCAGAAACAACTCTTAACATTCACGCCTGCATCATACAAATATTTTCCCTTACTGGTCATCGCACTTGCAACCGCTATCTTTGTAGGCCACTACCAAGTACCAAACTATACTAATGACCCCGTCAAATAAAGTACAGATATTGCAGACGCACTTGGCACTATTTTGAATGCAAACGTTAGCAATTCTTTAATCACTGCGTCATCTGATAGTACTCGTATGTATGAAATCAACTGTGTAAGACGGTTCACAAATTTTCTGACACCATTTTAATTGCATCATACTCTATAAGTTTCTTATAGCTTCTGCTATCCTGCCATCCCATACTATATTCCCTCGGGTACGTTGAAATCCGGGATGAAAAGTAGATTATGTGTTAGTCCAGAGTATGAGCTATCTCCATTTAATTTCATCCAAATTCATCCCGTTAAGCAGCGTTCAGGAGTAACAAGCTTACACACACACACACAAATTTTCGAATTTATATTATTAGTGGGATGGGATGCTAAGCCTTTTCTTCATACAAACACTCTCACCTGTTTACTTTTTTGGGGAGCCTGCCGTTTGGCAAAAATATGTTTCCCAAATGTATCGTTTCCCAACTTTTTCATTTGCCAACCCAATGTTATATTATTTTTTCAGGATTTATTTTAGTACCATCGTGTAGAACCCTACAGGTTAGGTTAGGTTAGTTTTTATAACATACTGAAATATTTTACGGTTACAAAAAACAAAGCGGGTTGGCAAATGAACCGGTTGGGAAACGATACATTTGGCAAACATATTTCGCCGAAACAAAGGTAACCCACTTTTTTGTTTATAACTATTGATTTTTTACAATAAAATAAATAATTAACATTTGTGTCCATATGTTTTGTTTTGTTCAATGATTTCTTACCGCAACGCATGCAGATTACGCTTTAGATAGACAATTCTAATATCTAACCACGTGCAAAATACAGACAAGTACTTAATAACGAAGCGTGTACAAATAGGGAAAGTTTCCACATTCATTCAATTATACCAGCTATTGTGTGAGGTCACCAATCAGAAGAGAACAAAGGCGCAATTAGGCCGAGTTCAGACTGGGTAAGCCTCTGAGTTTACGGACTGTTACGGGACCGCGCTCGAAAGGTCGGTCACTGCCAATGTCAGAGGCTCTATTTCTTGAATGTTTGTATAAGCAATTAGATGTTGTAGGTTTAAAAAAACTGGCCAAGTGCGAGTCGGACTAGCACATGAATCCGTATCATTATTTAATGAGGCTAGTTATTATTTGATGTTAAAGCGTCAATAGAAATACATGATGTGAAAATTTCAACTTTCTACCTTTCGATTCATGAGCTTCTGCTCGCTGACAGACAGATGGACGGACGTACTGCGGAAACTTAGTAATAGGGTCCTATTGGCACTCTTTTGTACGGAACATTAAAAATACTTTTCTCTTACGTCCTGTTCATTTCATTCAACGTGTATCTACCTACTGTTAAAGACGACGCGCTGGCCTAGTTGGTAGTGACCCTGCCTACGAAGCTAGCGGTCCTGGGTTCAAATCCCGGTAAGGGCAGATATTTGTGTGATGAGCAAGAATATTTGTTTCTGAGTCATGGATGTTTTCTATGTATTTAAGTATATATTTCTCTATATAAGTATTTATATCGTTGTCTAGTACCCATAGCACAAGCCTAGAGCTTAGTTTGGGACTAGGTCAATTGGTGTGACATTGTCCCCTGATATTTATTTATTTATTTTTTATTTACTGTTGGGTTTAGGCCTATTCCTTATCACGCCACTCTCCTCGTTCCCGCGCTTGTCGCATCCATTGTAACCCCACCGTTTTACGGATGTCGTCGACCCACGGATCTTTTGCAATTCCTTTCCTTTCCTTTCTTTTCCTTTTTGAAGGTCACCAATCGTAAGAGAACTAATGCGCAATTAGGCCGAATTCAGACTAGGTAAGCCTCTAAGTTTACAGACTGTTATGGGACAGCGCTCAAAGGGTCGCGGTCACGGCTAATGTCAGAGGCTCTATTTCAATTTGTATAAGCAATTAGATGTTGTCTTCTTCTTATAGTGCCTCTCCAACTAGTAACGGTTGGCAGTAAGACTAAAAAAACTGGCCAAGTGCGAGTCGGACTTGCACATCAATCCGTATCGTTCTTTAATGAGGCCAGTTATTATTTGATGTTAAAGCGTCAATAGAATTCACAATGTGAAAATTTGAACATTCTACATTTGGTTCATGAGATGCTGACCAGTGACAGACAAAGGACGAACGTACAGTGTAAGCAGCACGGGCACTTTAACACGTCATAATCTACTCGTCTTCCTAAGAGGAGACCACTGCTGAGATTAAACAAAGCAAAAATTCAACAATCAGTCGTTTTTTTAATATTGCGTACATACATACATACCCTTTAGGCTTATTCCCAGAGTGGGGTAGACAGGGCTACAGAATTACCAACAACTTTAACAACTTGCTGTTAATTCCATAACCACCTTGTGCACAATCAGGCTAAGATTGTATATAAGAACCAGTGTATATAAGTGAAGTGACATGCTGCAAGCCCATCGCCTAACAATATTACAAGCCTTTAATCCCTTAGTCGCCTCTTACGACTTCCACAGGAAGACATAGAGTGGCACTATTCTACGCCGACAACCATACGGCATTGCTTAAGACATTATGCAATTATAACACTTCAACCTAGCACTACATAAAACGATGAACATAAAATGAAAATACCATGCTTAGTTCAGCGGGAAATCGTAACAAAACTGAGAATACCTATACTTACAAGAGCTACTAATATTTATACTTACCTATGACGGTGCATTAAATATATACACAAACCCTCATACATTACATATACCATCTTCAATATTCTAACCTCCTTTACAACTCCTAATCTACCCTGTTCGTGACATTCTGCTTTCGTTCGCGGATATAATGAACATTGGATGTGTCCCGGTAAACCACATTTATTACGTTGGTATTTTTTCCCCGCCTCGTAAATACTGTTCAGCCGCTGTAAAACAATACAGCCTTCTAGGGCGTTACGTGCCCCGACTACCTAGGCACCCCGCCAGATTGAACCGCCCCACGGAGTAATAATGCTCTCAAATAACTACGAAACTACGTGATTTTGACAAGGGATTAACATAGCTACAAGTAAAGTAACTTATTAAAGATAAAAAGATAAAAGATGTTTATTCAGTAAGTAGGCCGCACGGGCACTTTTACACGTCAAAATCTACCAGCGCTTCGCAAGAGACCACTGCTGAGAAGAAACGCCGCAAAAAACTCAACAGTCAGTCGTTTTTTTTAATACTACTTATGATATTATACAATTATAAAGCTTAACCTGGCATGATATAAAACAATGAATTTAACATAAAATAAAAATAAAAATAAAAAACATTCAACCGTAGCTTGAGCAGGAAAATGTGTCAAAACTAAGAATTTTCATAGGGAGTAATAAGTAGTAATTTTTTTTTTTTTAGTCAGCCTGTTGAGTGTCCCACTGCTGGGCAAAGGCCTCCCCCCTTAATTTCCACAAATCCCTATCAGTGGCAACGTCCGGCCAGTTGTCAAGAAATGCGTCCAGGTCGTCCCGCCATCTCCGCCTGGGCCTGCCTCGTCTTCGCCACCCGTCTTGCGGCATCCATTTGGTGACAACGGTAGCCCACCTATCCGGGTGCATGCGGCTGATGTGGCCAGCCCAGTCCCATTAGGATTAAAAATGAACCAAACAAAGACTCAACTGATGAACCAAACAAAGTAGTAATAATAAAAAAAAATACTTTCCTATGACAGTGCAAGACAACCTCATCATATTTTTTAAATTAGTCGAAAGAAAAGTTTTATAACTCATTAACGATTTTCATATTCAATATTTTAAAGATACTCGTGTATAGATTAGGTGTGATTTAGAAAAAGTTCAAAGGCATTGTGTAACTAGAGTAAGTCAAAAAAATCAATGATAAATTTGTTATATACCATGTTTTTAATAACCTGTACATATGAGTTGTCAATAATTTCATCCTGTTTTTTTTTAAATGTATGTATGGGAGGTAGGATACCCGCTTTTTTAATAACTTTTTTGACTTTTGACTATTAACCCTAAAAACCAGATTCAGAGCCGAAGACGTTAAATTAAGGTACTTATAGTACCTGTAATATTATTATTTATCTGATGTATACATTTAATCAATAACATAATGTAGGTACTAGAATGAAATGTTAAAACTAAACTTATTTAAATTAAAATAAAACTAAGCTACACAAATATTAAAATGTAAATAATAATCACCACTATAAAAGGAACACCCTCTAGCAGGTCCGCTCGCGGCATGGTCCTTATGACCTTACCTCTCTGGATAGCTAGCCCAATATTTTGGTTCAAAACAATAAAATCATGTGATTTATAGAACTTCTTAAAAAATGGTAATATCTGCAATATAATCATCGAAGCACATTAAATCCTCTATGTCTACACACAAGGTCGCTTAAGCAATAAAATTTCTATAACAAAACCTTTTGGTAAACAAGGTAGCATACCTTTCTTTTTCCGCAGAATAAGGTAAATACTCAATTTATTTTATTCCACTACGTTTTCGTTTCGAGATTGTTCAGGTTTATAATTACTACGGAGATAGTTTAGTCCTCTGGGACTTGTTATAATTAAGATCAGGTAGGGGGGGCTGGGGGGGAGCTACAACTCATTTATCTGGTTGTTACCGTGGCCTCGGGACATTCGCTTTAATTCAGTATGATTTCTGTTCCCATTAAACACTTAAATGCCTTCTGATTTATAAACATACGACTTTAAAATCTTCGTGACAAATCCTATTTCTATATTATTTTCGAGCAATATTTATATACTTGAACTTGAACTTGACGTGAGTCAGTACTGTCTAATTCAAGCTGAGCATTTTAGGATGGGGAACTTAACCGAAATTAGGTTTAGTTTTTATTATATGGTCACCACCGCCTATGGACATTTGCAACGCCGGAGTCGTCACCAATGCGTTGCCGGTCTCGAAGAAAGTTAATGAAACATATTAGGCTCCTGCCAAGATGCACGACGATAACTAGCGTCTCTATTCGTTTCGTTTTTAAACCTATCGCGTCACTGGTAGATCACGTGTACAATAAGTCCCGCGATCTAACAGGGGCGCGATTGGATAAAAACGAAACGAATAGAAACGCTAGTTAGTTAAAATTTGATCATCTTCGCCAACTTTACTGGGGTCTTAAAAAGGGTACAAGTCGAATTAACTCGTAATAAAAAGGGTACAAACATGAACGAACCATAAGCCTTTTTCACTTAATCTTCAGAACACTTGTACCTTTTGTCACTAAGTTTTAGATTTGAGACAGCATTCCACCTTAGTCAAGTCTAGAGCAAATTCAGTACGAAGAGTCAAAGTGGTTGAAAGAAATACGAGAAATACTTTTTGGCTTAGAATGTATGGATTTATTTTGAATGCGGTAAGGTTTTGGATTTATGATGTAATTCCATAAAATGCTACGTTATTGATGTTGGATGTTGGATGTTAGTAATTCTAAAACTTGCGAGTTTTAGAATTACTAATTATAGGTACTTTTAGCCAAGGGAGGCAAAGGTGTACCGCAAGGAAGCGTTCTTTCCCAGTATCATTAAAACCTCAATAATTCCTAAAAGACTAAAAAGTTAAAACTATACTCAGCAATGAAATCGGCTCAGTTTCTATGGTAATTCAATACAAGAGTGACTCGTTTTCATTGCTTTTGACTATACATAGCGTTGGCTGAATAGGTGACACTTGTGCCTGTCTGGTTTCGAGGAGGCTTTAAAAGCAGAAGAAGTGACAGAACCGTCGACGCAAAAACAGGAGCTAATTATAACGGGAATAAAAGATTGTTGCGACTATTAAGTAAGACTCAACGAGTAGTAAAATGGCGGTGGCTCTGTTAGCGTAGGCGCGATTATGTTGAATGTATCAATGTCGTTGTAAAGCTGAAAATTGTAACACATTTGTATGCCATAGCACATGTTTTATTTAGCATAGATAGACCTTTACCATCCTTTACTATTATGAGCTTTAACAATTCACTACATTCTGGACCGTTATACAAGGGGCTTTGTTAGTATTGATATATACGTCAAGTTCTGGGACATCCATACATATTTGAAGTAGCGAGAGAGGACAATAGAGAGATCGAAGTCCATTGGGATAAAGTTAGAAATGGTATATATGTCAACCGACTGGAGAAACTTCGTTAGCGCGATGTAGAACGATGTTGCGCTGTTTGACGCTGGTGGCGCTGGCGAATAGGTTACAAGTTGTCGCTAGATGTCGCTAGGTGATGTTGTTCCACTTTTTAGTTGATATGAAACTTTAAGACATTTCAAGCTCGCCGCATGCAAGGCCGCGGGAAAGTCATAGCTAACTATCATAATCGAGATATCTTATCGCCAACCTTGAAACAGGTCCCGCTAAGGAGTTCCGTTAGTCATTTGTGGTCTTCATCATCAGTTTCACTTCACCAAATGATACTTTCTAAATGCAAATGCTGCACTTGTTACTAAAAATATTAAAATCACTGTGTGTATGCCTATAATATTTGAGGAGTTCCCTCTATTCCTCACAGATCCCCTCATCAGACGTGGTGACTATGGGACCACCTCGCAAATTTACTCAATCAAACCAAAAAAGATTTTTTTAAATCGGCCTACTCTGTAAAAAGTTATGCGTGGTCATATGAGTCAATCTGTGAACCTCCTTTTTTTTAAGACGGTTTAAATACTAAACATACATACATACATACATACATGTCAAACTGAGACCCTCTTTTTTTTTTTGAAGTCGGTTAAAAAGATAATATACCAAGTTGACTTAATTTTTGATGGTTTTGGAAGCTGTTCCAAAGAAACCGCTACTTTATAATATTCCTTAACGTAATTTTGAAATTACGTTACAGCTTTCATTGCCGTCACCTACTACCACAGGTAATGCTGGTTGCGAATAGGTTTTGAACGCATAATAGGGGACTAATGATATGTGTGTCGATAAACTACTATTGTACAACTGCCAAAAGTTCAATAAACAACTGCCACTTTAAATCAGTGCCAATAAGTACATACTCATTACGTACTTGGAATCAGTGGTAGTAACAACTCACTACCTAGCGAGTATGTACGAGTGCCCCCCTAGCCTAAACGAGAACGGGATAAATAGGGACGAATATTGAGTTTAGATAATATTTAATTTATTGTGCGCTGCGTAAGTCAGTATTGATAACAAATCCGTCGCGTGGACTCGACGCGGATGATACTAATAAATATGCTAATGCCGCCGCCCCTGAAGGCTTTTCCCGGATTTTCATCTTTCCCATACCGATGACGTCAGCAGAATAAAAGCTTGCTATATTTGAAAACGTACCTGTGAACAGTGTTGCCAGACCCGGCTTGAATAAATTAACGGCTTTTTGAATGGAGGTATAATCAAAATGTAAATATGCGCGGTCTTCGCTTGTTGAATCATATTTATACTATTTTTTCACTCCCGAAGCAAAAAGAGAAGTGTTAAAAATTTGATCGCTATGTGTTTGCCTGTCTGAGGCGGCGTACCTCTTAAAAGGGTGAACCGATTTGGATGCGGTTTTTTTATTTCAAAGCAGGTTTTCTAGCGGTGGTTTTTAATTAGGTTTCATGAGAATCGGCTAAGTCATTTAGGAGATATAGTAACTGAAAGAACCGGTCACCATTATATAGGGGATTCTTTTCTATCTAATAGTTATATGTTATATAAGAAACACGAGAAACGTAGCAGCGAAAATGGAAAATCTTAGTTTACTGTCAACAGCGATGTGTTATTGAGAACGTCAAGGGCTTTAGATAAATCAGTGGGAGTAGATTCGCAGCGTTGGCGGGCTGACGCCGAACTGAATACATTTTCATTCCGCGAATTGGAGTGAAGTTATAGGCATTAACCCCGACTGGATGCGTTTTAACGGCCATTCTCAGAGCATTGGACTCGCTCGTTGCGGTACTAATTACCGTTTCATCTATTTGTTCATAGGAACTAAGTACTAAAGCAGCATTTACTAAAATTATATCCTGTACTAGTGACCCGCCAGCGGCTTCGCCCGCTGCAAATTTCCGACTTTCCCGGTGGTTTTTTTTCTTTCATACAAACCTTGCCCTGACAATAACGAATACAACCGAAAAGGAATCAGCCAAATCGGTTCAGCCGTTCTCGAGTTTTAGTGAGACTAACGAACAGCAATTCATTTATATATATATATATATAGATTTGCAACCAGACTTTGATGTCTAAAAGTCTATCTTTGGTTGCAGACTGTAATTATTTTAGACATTAACTGCCCAGTAGGACCAAACTAAAGAGTCCAATACGGTAGGTTTTCTAGGATTCTAGGCGATAAAAACCATATCGTCTTTGACCTGTTTTCGTTTTGATATCTCTTATATAATTGGCGTCATGGTGGCCGAGTTAAAAACATACATACTTAAACTTACGCCTTCATGCCCAGAGTGTGGTAGGCAGAGCTACAGAATTACCAACAACTCTTGTTGTTAATTCTGTAACCACGTTTTGGAGAAACAGGCTAAGATGTTCAACAGTGAATATTAGTGACATGTTGAAAACCCATCGCCTAACAATACTACAAGCCTTTATTCCCTTAGTCGCCTCTTCCACGGGAAGACATGTAGTGGCACTATTCTACGCCGGCAACCACACCCTGTTGGTATCTTACGACTCCAGAAACGAACCAGTTCTTTAGACTCCATAGTAATTCATTATCATCATCCTAATTGCCATTTCATCTTATTCTTGTTGATAGGAACAGGGCCTACTAAAACTGCAAACCCACTAAGGCGGCGACGACGGAGCGGAAGCGGTGCGGCGCGTTACCGAAACCGCGCCACGCCTCTTCCAGTGATGACGACACCTTAATTTACATTTACAAGAATATTTCGTTTGGAACCTAAGCCGCACCGCAACCGTACAAGCGTAACTTGGCCAATCATTTGAATAAAATCAATTAAAGCAAAATTTTTTTTTTTACGAAGAGGTGGGATACGAACTCTCAGGCCTCCTGATGGTAAATGGGACCTGATACCCATAGATAGATGTTTGAACTCTCAAGGTTACAATCTCAAGACTCCTAAGATTTTCAATGAACGCTTGTTTTATAGACAGTCATTTTATAGAACGTATCACTCCGCAGAATTTTCTTTTCATAGTAATCTATTTTCTGCTGAACCCGTGTTGATTTCAGTTTGAAAAGGGATGCTACTTCATATCCGTTGCTAACCCTGAGGCTGAGACGGGAATACAACAATGCGAATACTGCTGCTTGGCGGAAGGAAATAAGATAAGATGGAGGTAGCGATCCGGACGGACCCTGCACATAGTCCTACCACCACTACCAACAAAAAAAATTGTTAACCACTTCTATAAATAATGTGTTATAAGATTAGCGTATTTCTGTGTTCATCAGACATTGTGACATCGTGGCTCCCAAACGGATGGACCGACATGGACGCCATTTTTTTAAAGATAGATTGTTTTATTAGGATTAGTCTTACCTCGCTTCATGACATCGTTTAGGTTGTTTAGGAGGGAAACACCTTAAAACTTCATATGTTCCAAATATTAATTAGCTATTTAAGATTAAATTTATCATTTAATTGCTATACGTAGGTTAGGTTATGTTTTATTCACTAGACTGCAAATGCGTTGCCAACCCTGAGGACTAAGATGAAATGCCTCTATGCTAGTCATTAAACCGGCTGTCTTATCCCCAAACCGGAACACAACAATGTGAACACTGCGGTTTGGCGGTAGGTTAATGGATAAGATGGTGGTAGTGATCCGGACGGACCCTGCACAAGGTCCTACCACCCGCAACAAGCGATATCAAAAAATTAAGTCCTCTATCAATTTCTTCTCACATATTTGGTAACCTAGACTCGTCAAATTAGAGAAACGATAATTCTAGATACTGTCGATAACTTGCCTACTAAAAAGTGAAGTGAAATCGTGCCCAGCACCACCATAATTATTAAATGTTGAGTTTCTAAGTGGTGGTAAGAACTATTTGAAACTCTAAACATTTATAATAAATAAGCATCGTAAATATCAAAGAATACCGTTTCCGGAATTACGATTTTATGTGTCAATATCGGAAAAAACGCCCAAGTTTCAGCACTTTGAAATTCCGTAAATCCGGAATTCATGCCTTATCTATACCGTAGCTCTACCACTGCAAAAATAGTGTAGATCAACTGTATGAATAGTTGCGATTCGAACTGCGAGCTAATTAATTGCACTGTTGTTTTTCAACTGGAATGCATTGATGATGTAGACTATAGATACATACGCTTAGTGCATAATCGTACGAGATCGTTGGTATTGGTTAGTATGAATAAATAATAAAAACTCACAATTCTGATAATTTTGGAATTATGTAATGTACTCGTCAAACACGACGACATCGTCAGGATCGCGGGACCGCGGTGGATGCGAAAAGCACAAGACCGGTCTGTTTGGAAAGCCTTGGGGAGGCCTATGTCCAGCAGTGGACGTCTTTCGGCTGACATGATGATGATGATGATGACTCGTCAAAGACATATGAGTTCTGAAAGAAAAGGCCGCCATTATATCGAAGCGTTTAAACCATTAATATTTATCTAATATCAATAACAGACATGGCGTACCATTTAACCATAAATCGCGCTTCATCCCTCAAAGCAGAACCAATTTGCAGTAAAATGTTCATCATATACATATACGCTTCAGAAGTGGGTTTATAATGATATTGCAGCACCGTAAAAGCGTTACGACGAGAGCATCTTTAAGTATTTTTGATTCGAAGTAGGATACTTAAGTGGTATTTCTGAAGGTTGATGTTAAAATTCCCGTTTACGATGCGTGAAAAAGGGATTTGGAGCTGGGGGAAGGACAGTATCTGTAACATTACAAGGCGTGCATATGCTAGTCATGTGTTACGGTGATGACGCCGTAATGACCGTTTTTATGGGTGCGTACGGCGCATCGTATTTGCATGATGGCTGAGAGGGATCAATTTTCCCGGTTATATGTGTATGTAGATGATTCTCTTAACCAGCTCGCTTTGGTAAAGACGTTCGTATTTAGCTTTGTTTAAAGGCACGGTCTCGTTGGTAGGGTTCAAATCCTGGTAAGGGAAGATATTTGAGTGGTGAGCGCGATTATTTGTTTTTGAGTCTTGGGTGTTCTCTATGTATTAAGTTATGTATGTAAGTTTATCGTTGTCAGGTACCCATAATAAAGGGTTAGAGCTTAGTTTGGGGCTGGGTCAATTTGTGTGCCATTGTGTTTTTCAATAGGTATATTATTTCACAAAGACTAGTATGTACTTACTTTTTCCTCATACTGTATAAATTTAAAACGGGACTTAATCGCGTAAAAACATGATATACAACGTTTCGATCGTCTTCTATTCAAGTCTGCTCGTGACCACGACCGTTGCAACACGATCGAAACGTCGAGGTGTATGTGTATAATATTTTTACGCGATTAAGTCCCGTTTTAGATTTGTAACAGAAAGTGTGAACATCGCGAAAGTTTAAAATATCAAATATCAAGACGGTATTTAAAAATTGATGTACAGATAAAATTGATTTGTACCTGAAAACATGAAAGTCCCCGGGTAGCGTACTTTAAAACTTCACAGATCAATTTCTGCCTCATAAAAAGCCTTAATCTTGTATTTTCATAATCATAACAAATGTTACCCATTTCCGCACCTTATTGTATACTTTATATACTTAAGCCATATTAAACAGCAGAAAACTGAATACATAATAATGCTAGTGATAGTCTAGCCAATTTGCCTCACTTTACAGAAATCAATGCGGATTTGAGTAATCAAAATAACTGCACACTAGGCGAGATTCAGTTTAGCATTATTAATTACTTATCCGTCGAATTCACAGAGCAAGGAACTTTGAAACTATCTGATCGCACATTAATTTGGTTCCAAGCAATCAATATTCCATCTCCTTTGTCTTGCTCTCACAACAATGCTAGTCAACTGAAGTACAGGAATCCATCAATCATCCATTTTTTAAGAGAATTGTAAGCGACGCTTAATTCACGTCGCTGTCACGAATTTTCCATACAAATTTAGCTTCGGGTGATAAT
This sequence comes from Acleris sparsana, assembly GCA_923062465.1. Taxonomy (NCBI): domain Eukaryota; kingdom Metazoa; phylum Arthropoda; class Insecta; order Lepidoptera; family Tortricidae; genus Acleris; species Acleris sparsana. Next base: position 18,190,120 of record OV281293.1, read on the forward strand.
GTTTCTTTTTTTTTTCTCACCCTCTAAATCCAGACAGATTTCCGTTTTTTTGAATATGTGTTTGTGGTGGGTGGACCATCTTATCCATTAACCTACCGCCAAACAGCAGTGTTGGTAGTGTTCCGGTGTGGGCATAAAACAGCCGGTGTAATGACTAGCATAGAGGCATTCCATCTTAGTCCTCAGGGTTGGCAACGCATTTGCAGTCTTGTGAATGCGAATGTCTATGGGTCACTGTGTCCACTTACCATCAGGTGGCCCGTGTGCTTGTTGGCCTTCTCTATGCTATAAAAAAATGTTGTTATAAAAATAGGTTTTTACGTTTACGTTTTTTTTTTCTTTCCAAGTAATATTATATAAAATAAAACGTACAGACCTAGTTTCTCATACAACACACATTTTTAACGTGTTACTCTGTATTGTATTAGTTAACTGTGGCAACTTCACTGGTCAATGTATTATGTAAGTTTTTCTGTAATAATTTTTCTTTACTTGTACCGTTTGTGCCCAAATAAACATTAAACATTAAACATCAAACATAATATACATAACATATTCAAAAATCGTAAAAATCGGACTGTTTAAGGGGAGAGAAACGTTATCGCATTTCGTATGAAAATTTTCAGCTTCAGTATCCTCTTAAGAGACGATGAATTACGAGGACCTAGTGACAAAAGGGATTCAGTCTTCTGAGTTTCAAGGGAAAAAGGGTATATGTCTAGTAGTCTCCTCATAACCCTTACAACCTTTTTATTATTAGCAAAGTTGACTTAAACTCTTTTGCACTAGGACCCCAAAATTAACTTTTGACTCTGTATTATTGAGTCGCCAGTATTCCATAAACCTACATCAGTCGATCACGTAACATTAAAAAATCTTCTGACTCCCACTAAAGTAAACGCTGGCAAGATTTTGAGTTTCTCGTCGCGATTTTTTTCGCTGGAACTGCTTCAAACATGAAAATGGCATATTTAACGTTCAGCGGGATTTAATATGTCGTAAAATGTTATTTATTCGTCGTTTACCCTACGCGTTTCCGCCGCGGCGGCAGATTGCATTGGCATTCGATATTTTAAAACGGCTTGCTCTAACATTATTAACGCTATTAAATACACGATTTAACAATCTGTGGAGTAATTTAACGGATGGATAGGGACTATTGCTCGATTGATTATTCCCGGAATATGTAGGTCAGTTATCAGCTTTATAAATATACTTAAATACACTTTACAATTGTTTAACTTTTGGAAACACTTTGGCGTCTGTCCGTGCATATATTTTTGAACTACCTCGCAATTTTTTTGGTGACCAGCTATTGCCCGCGGTGTCGTTTATTGCTATTTCCTTGAGCACTGTCTTATTTTATATATTCACCAGGAATCAAGCTATCTTCATAAAAAAAAAAATCTATCAGTTCAGCGGTTTAGCTGTTAATTCGTAACAAACAGACAGATAGACCGAGTGACATTCACATTTATAATATTAATATGTATGAATTAAGCGGTAAGGTACAGAAGTGTATTATAGCTATTAAATTACTGCGTGGGACAAGTGACACAGGTGGGACAGGTGGGACAAAGGGCAGAGTTATATGACTGCTCCCATTTGAAATAGTTTACTCTTATTATAACCTTTATTATCTAAATCGACATAGATCAGGGGGCCTAATATAGCTGCGATTGTCGCGTGACAAAATATGGAACATCCGTCACTTTCTGACACGTATAATAAGTATAAGTACGAGAGTGACGAATCCTTTATCCACATTAACGCATCGGGATGAAACTTGGCACACATATAGTATAGGTTAGGTCCTGAAATAGGACATATGGTATTGTTTATCCCGGAAAATTTGACAGTTCCTGAAGGAGCAGTGATAATCGCCTTGTAGGCAGATGGAGTCGCGGGATAAAGCTAGTACATCATAACTTTACAATGTATGGTCCTTCAAAAACCATATAGAGGAATAGGCTTACTGGCAATAAGCATTTAAATGTTTTTCGGTCAAACTGTACGTTTAATCGTTTGAACACTTTGACCCCATTTCTAAGACTCCGCTGTCTGTCTGTCTGTCAACAGGCTGTATCTCAGAAATCGTGATAGCTAGACAGTTGAAATTTTCACAAAATAAAAAAATGTTGCCGCTATAACAACAAATACTAAAAACCGAATAAATTTAATACTTAATATCCCATATAACAAACGTTATTTTTTTGCCGTCTGTTGCTCTCAATTAATAACGGCAACAGGTAGACATTTTAAATACTCACAGAATATTAAGTTGTATAATCACTTTACAAAAAAATAATTCAATTAAAATAAAATACCAACAAATAATAAAATAATAAATAATGGTACGGAAACCTTCGTGCGCGAGACCACCTCGCACTTGGCCGGTCAAAAACCAATCAAATGTATAATGAATCAAGTTAGCTTCGATTTTTCAATCAAAATGGTCGTATATTGAATCCCAATTTCAGTCTATCTAATCCAGGTCCCAAATTGAACGCACATAAGCACTCACGTAAACGTTTTTCAGAATAATCGTGGATTGTTCTCATTGCTTTTAACTCCCATCGGTGCATTCCCCGCTGGAACGCTCGCCCAAGAGTAGAGATATTGCATTGATGTGATTTATGGGGAAAATGCGACCGATTTACGTTTTTGTAGCAATTTGCGGTAATTTTATATCCAATACTGCTCTCGATCGGTGCCTGGTTCACATGTTGAACGATATTAAAGTGGTGCTCAATTATGATGCTTGGGTCAATTCGAATAAGTGAGCTCTAAAGGTAAAAGTTTTGTCATTTGTAAAAGTCATACCTCTTTAAGGTGAGCGGCCATTCGTAAAAGTGATAAATGATGACATGCCCTGGCGCTGAACGTGCCTGACCGGTTCGTGTGGCGCCGCCGCCGGCCGCCGCTGCTGGCCGAGTCCGCAGCTCGCACGAAGCTGCTGGAGAACGCGCCGCTAACGCGCGCTATTCAAACAATTAATGAAGTAGCGCTCGCAGTAGACATATTTGCATGCTCCCTGAACGATTTTGCATTAGCCACTATGTTTTTGGTGGTTTACCATTGAATTGCCGACAGACTTTTAATCGAATATTATTTCAAAGACAACGTTTCAAGTATTTTCATTTCATCGACAAGTCATTGCGTCGTGGACTCGATACTAGGTAATTTGAACCGAGGTCTTTTAATTAGTAGTTGAAATATTTCAATAAAATTCATATCATGACTAATCATTTCGGGTCTTTTTAATTTGTTTTTTTTTACTTGTAATAATATTTATTCCGCATAAAATTATTTGAATTGATAATATTTTGCTATCAAAACTAAACGCAATCACTCACTCTGCGCGATTATAGCTGTTCCTAATTTATTATAATATTATGATAATAATAATAAAAGTTATTGTAATAATAGTAATGTGTCATGGTTTTGTGTTCTTGGGGGTCGCAGTTCTAACCTAACCTAACCCACTTCTGTCAACAGTTCGTTTTCTTGGGGGTCGCAGTCCTAACTGAACCTAACCTACTTTGATACACCAATAAATCTTAGTTTCACTATACATATTTGTATGTCACACTACATAATTTGAAAAATATATAAATGTGCAATTGGAGATATAAAATTGTATTAAAGTAATACGTCGAAGAAATGAATTGCAATGTTTTGTAGTTGTACCAATTAAGATAATTTGAAACAAATCAGCGATTAAGTAGTATTCGTTGATTAGTATTTCCACGAAGTAAGTTAAATTTAAATAAATAGTAGTTGAAATAAGATAACGCCAAACAATATTACTAGTACTAAAGTTTCGATGAATCGTTGTCGATGAAATAATATTCGATGAAAAAGTTGTCGACAAAACAAGGGTACACCGTTTTTGGTTTGCTATACTCAATAACTGTATAATTATTGTATATATATTTGAACGTACTGTTAATTCTTATTGCTCACTTGTCTATCGCATTAGTAAGCCGTAATGATAGATTTAAGTTATTTAATAATTAAATAAAATCTTTTGTTAACAAATATATTTTGCTACGTAATGTGCAACGTAACGTAACTTAATGTGTACGTATGTTTGTGTTTTGCTCTTAAGTGCTTCGGAGCCGAGATATTTAAATATTTGTACCTGGGCGTACTTTTAGTACAAAAAACTTAAATAGGTACTTAAATCCTTAATATCTCGGCTCCCATACTGTTTAACGCATTATTTTAAGTCCTCTTTACCATCATACGAATATCACCCGTAGCCGCTGAAAAAAAAACGAAAATAATATCCATCAAACTGCCTTTGCCTTTTTAATAACTCTAGATCTCTAATTGGAAATGGCCCCATTATGCCGACGGAATAAAAGATCGCACCGTAAACGCAGTGACGTGACTTGTGCGTCACGTTTTCGACCTTGTAATACCCGTAACCCCTACTACTACCCGCACCCGTAACCCCTTGATTACTGGCGCCACAGTCAAACTTGCACCTAAAAAGTCTTATTGTCCGTATTTTACGGGTGGTAGGACCTTGTGCGGGGTCCGTCCGCCTACCTACCGCCAAACAGCAGTGTTCGCATTGTTGTGTTCCGGTTTGGGGATAAGACAGCCGGTGTAATGACTAACATAGAGGCATTCCATCGTAGTCCTCAGGGTTGGCAGCGCATTTGTAGTCTTAGGCTTGCAGTCTTGTGAATGCGAATGTCTATGGGTCACAGTTTCCACTTACCATCAGGTGGCCTGTGTGCTCGTCAGCCTTCCCTATGCTATAAAAAAAATATTATATATCTGTTTCTTCGCAGGCTTAGGGATGATGGTTAGGGAAAATCAGAATGGCAGCGTGCGGCTCGCTCTGCGTTTATTCCAAAAGTGAACATTAATTACTGAGCCTCTATTTTACAGTTTTTATGTATAGCGCCACCTATTGGCGATGTCATGGACTAATTACTAAAAGCTATAACTAAGTAGATCTTAATCATACTATCAAGCCATCAAATTCCTCGAGATTGTGGTAGATGGCGCTGTCAGTCATTGACATGCTGCCACCCCCAACTTGGCTATTATACAACAACATAACAATACTCCTTTCAGGATCATTTCATTAGCGACACGTTTTCTTTATTAAATTAATTAAAACTGTAGGCTAGATAGCGACACTAAGGGTCATAATCATTAAACGGCAAAGTGGTTGGTACTGTACTGAATCGATTAAGTGGGCAATAGGTAACAATAAGAAATGAGTGTAAGATTAAATTGAAATAAACTAGCTTCGGAAATTGTACATTATACCTGACCCCTTGCCATTCAATTGTATGAGGTTTAAGGAAACTACAATCAAAATAGGATTTATTGATACGCTAAGAAATCTAAAGTAACATTTTAACTCTTAAACTATGCGATTTACGTAAGTAACTGAAATGAACACAATCTATTTACTATTCTATAGCATTCGTCGGTAATGGGCAAATATTATTGAACGCTCGTTTTATGATGCCGTTCGCTGTTTTGATGTCGACTACCCGCGCTCGGCCGTCGTGTCCCGGGCTGCAGCGCACGACGCGGCCCATCCTCCACAGGCAAGGCGGCAGGCGCGGCTCCCTCACCAGCACCACGGTACCCTCTTGAAGGGCGCGGCCCTTGCAACTCCTCCATTTGGTACGCTCCTGTAGTAGTCCTATGTAATCTCTTGACCATCGGCGCCAGAAGTCCTGTTGCAATTGCTGTAACCTTTGGTAATGGGTTAGTCGGTTATTCGGTTCATCCGTATAGTCATAGTCAGGCATTGCGGTTGGCGTTCTACCTATAAGGAAGTGGGCAGGCGTCAAGAAAGTAACATCATCACTATTTGAATTTGGTATTGGGCATAAAGGACGAGAATTTAAAATACCCTCAATTTGAATCAAAACAGTGGAAAATTCCTCATAAGTTAGTAATGCTAGGCCTAGTACTCGTTTTAAATGAAATTTACAACATCTTATAGCTGACTCATGTAGTCCGCCCATATGAGGAGTGTATGGCGGCAAGAACCTCCATTTGATACCCTCACCTGCACAAGAGGTTATTATTTCGTTAGAATTTTCGCCTAAAAATCTATAAAGCTCGGTTATTTCGTTACTGGCCCCATGAAAGGTAGTAGCATTATCGCTAAGAATTTCCTTCGGTTTCGATCGTCTGGCTATAAACCGTCGTAAAGCCGAAAGGAATGCTGATGATTGCAAACCAGAAATTAATTCGATGTGAACCGCCTTAGTAGTCATGCAGACAAAAATTGCAATGTAACATTTATCAGTTCTGTAACCACGTCCCCTCCTGTCCCTTATCGTGTACGGACCACCGTAATCAAGTCCCGTATACAGAAAGGCGGGGGCCGGGTTCACTCTCGTTGGTGGCAAATCCCCCATGATAGGTATCTGCGAAGTAGGTTTGGCTCTGAAGCATGTTACACACTCGCCGACGACCTTATTTGCCATACTCTTACCATTTATCGGCCAAAATCGTTCTCGAACCGATGATAATAATAACTGAGGTCCGGCGTGCATCAGTTTAACATGTTCGCTGCGCATGATAAGCTTGGTAAGTATGTGTTTTTGCGGTAGAATAATAGGATGTTTTTTGTCGTGCATATAGTGCGATAACGCTAAGCGACCACCTACTCTTATTAATTTATTTTCCATAAATGGGTTTAAATTTAATAAATTGGATGATTTTGGAAGTGGTTTAGCTGTTTCGAGTAAATTATATTCATTGGGAAAAGATTCCATTTGCGAAAATTGGATTAATTTGTTTAGGGCCTGATTCAACTCTTCGACAGAGAATGGACCCCTCAACATGTTACGTTTATTAAAATAGTTATTAATAAATCGAAATATGACTGCAACACAATTAATTAATTTGTTTACGTTGGACCATCTTTTAAAAAGATGAGTCATGAACTTGTTTGGTTGTGTTGCGTTCGTAGAAACGCTACACAGAATAGATTCGTTACTCGGTAAATCGAAAATCGTCATTTGTAGAGAAGGCCACTCATTAACGGGCTTTTTTAGCCACGAGGATCCTTCCCACCACAGGGTGCAGCTAGCTAACTTGTCTGCATGCAACCCTCGGGTCAAGTAATCCGCGGGGTTCTCATTGGAAGAGACCCAGTGCCAATTGTCTGTGTTTGTTAAGTTGCGTATTTTAATTACTCGGTTTTTTACGAAACAATTTAGGTTACTAAGGTGCAGTGATTTTATCCATGCCAGTGCTACTGTTGAATCGCTCCAAAAATAGATTTTTGTGAAGTTACGTTTGAGTGCTTTATTTACTTTATTGTACAATTCTGCTAACAATAATGCGGCACGTAACTCTAGTTTTGGGATGGTTTCACATCGTGCCACTCTTGTCTTAGCGCATAACAGTCGAGTTATGATTCTCCCGCACGCATCTACAGTTCGTATATAGATCGACGCTCCGAGCGCCGCTAATGAGCTATCGGAGAAACCATGCAGTTCTAGCGTTACGTAATCACTGATAAGAGCGTGTCTAGGTAATGCGAGGCAGTTTAACGTAAACAATTTTTTATAAAAGGTTTCCCATTCGGTAACAAATTCGCTAGGGAGTTTTTCGTCCCAGGCTATTTTGTTTTTCCATAATCGCTGGATAAAGCATTTAGCGATAATTATTACTGGTGCTATTAGCCCTAACGGATCAAAAATAGCAGAGGCTAAAGATAAAACCTTTCGTTTTGTTAGTGGTTTTTGCACTGTTTCTCCTTTAAATTGGTACATTAAATTGTCGTTATTACTGCACCACGCGAGTCCTAGGACTTTGTGTGTATTGTTAGTAAGTGACGTCGGTGATGTGTTTTTATGTGTGTTCGTGGTGTTACTCACGGTTTGTAGTATGTTCGGGGAGTTCGATTTCCACTTTCGTAGGTTGAAGTTCGCGCCGCGGAGAATTCGTTCGACGTCAACAGCTGTTTTGGCTACCTGGTGTTCGTCATCACCGCCATGGAGCAGGTCATCTATGTAAAAACTATTAGCTATCGCAGCAGCCGCCTCCGGGAACTCGTCCTGGTTCTGCTGCGCGAGCTGGAGTAGGCAACGCGTCGCCAGGTAGGGGGCACACTTAAGGCCGAAACTAAGTGTTGTTAGAGTGTAGGTAAGTAATGGGTCGGTTGGGTTCTCACGCCAGAGTATACATTGTAAATGTCGTTGTGATTGGTTTATGTATATCATTCTATACATCTTTTCGATATCTGCATTTATTACATACTTGTTTATTCGGAATCTTAGTAAAATGTTTACTAAATCGTCTTGAATCACGGAGCCTTTGTATTGTATGTCGTTAAGCGACTGACCTGTACTCGTCTTGAAAGATGCATCAATAACCACCCGCAGTGGTGTGGTCGTTTTATGCGGGGTAAGGACTGCGTGATGCGGTAAATAGTTACAGTTTTCGGTTTTATTTAATTGTATCATATGACCTGCATTTTTGAAGTCCTGCATGAACCGTACATACTCTTGCTTGTATTTGGGGTCTCGAGCGAATTTAGATTCCAGGGTTTTAAATCGTTTGTAAACAATCGAACGCGACTCGCCCAGACCTGTCACTGACTCCCTTAGGGGGATGGTCACCACAAAATTACCATCAGAAGTTCTCGCGTGCTCATTGAATATTTTCTCGCACTGAATGTACTCATCATCTGGTAACGTCGACTCTGTGTGACCTTCATTAGAGCTCCAAAAGGCTTGCATCGCGTTCGCTTGGACTACATTACACCTCACCCGCTGCGGTGTTGCGTTGGCGGTCAGTGCTCCTGATACCACCCAGCCTAACCGAGTCCTTTGGAGAATCGGTAAGCCGTCACCTAGTCGATGCTGACCTATGCACAAAAGGTGATAGAATTGCTCGGCTCCTAAAATCAGATCTATTTCCCCTCCTTGATAGAATAAATTATCGGCTAAATTGAATCTTTGAGGGATATTTAATTGTTGAGCGTTTGTTATGTAAGAAGGTATATTGCAAATGTTAGGTACAATAAAGCACGCTAAATTGGTAGAAAATGAGTCATCGTTTGACTGCACCGTGATGTTACATAATTTGTTTATTTTTGTAACATTTTCGTTAAATCCCAAAACTTCTAGGTTTAAATTTGTCGTTGGTAAATTTAATTTGTTGTATGCACTTTCGGTTATGAAATTCGATTGAGACCCCGAATCGAGCAGAGCACGCAAAGTGTGCAATCGGTTGTTTTTGTCTAAAACCTTGACTCGCGCGGTAGACAAAATAATAGATTTTGTTTGTGTCGATATCGGTAAAGAGTTGCCGTCTAGTCGGGCTATCACTGTGCCGTTTTGTCGTTGGTTAGTTATCAAATTAACGGAGTGTGATTCGATAATCGGTTTATTCGGTTCGGTCATGTTGTGCAAAGTCGATTGTCGAGGCTGTGGTGTCATTTCAGTCGCGTCGGATTGTGTCCAAGGGATGTGTAAGAGTGTATGATGCTTACCCTTGCACTCACGACAGCTGCTTGCACGGCAGTTAGGTAAGATATGGTTTGAGGCTAGGCAATTCAAACAAAGGCCTAACCTTTTCACTACACGAATGCGTGTGGGTGCATTCAGAGCCAAAAACTTCGGACACTGGTTAATAAAGTGCCCTTCCCTACAGTTGGGACATTGATTACGACTGGTAGTACGTCTCGGTGTTACCTTACTGTGGGCATGGGACGGAGGGCACGTGGTTACCAGCGCCTTCCGAGGAGGGAGCGCGCCGGGACCGGTCCGCTCAGGCGCGGGGTTCGCGTGACTCAGCGCTTCCAGCATATCCGCTCGGTTCCGCAGAAATGATTTGAAATCCTGTAATGTAGGCAGTTCACGCGAATTAATTTTCTCCTCCCATCTTTGTTGCATGTTTTTCTCTAGTTTTGAGCTAAGTAGAAATATAATTAATATGTCCCACCCCTCGGTTGCTATTTTTAATGATCTGAATGTACGCAAATGCTTCGAAATGTTATCAGTTAGCGCTCTAAGCGCTAATGCTGTGGTGGGTACAGTATCGATGTCTAACAGAGCTCTCAAGTGGTTATTTACGAGCACTCTAGGGTTATTAAATCTTTCACAGAGTAGCTGCCAGGCTATCGAATAGCTTTCCTCAGCGTAATCTAACGAACTAATAACCTCCAATGCGCTATCCGCTAAACAACCTTTTAGGTATTTGAATTTTTGAATAGGTTTTAAACTGGTTTGATTTACTAGGGCATCGAACGTATCTCTAAATTCAATCCACTCGGTAATATTACCGTTAAATGTAGGTAAGGAGATATCTGGATATTTAATTGACTCACAGGTTCCATGTGCCGAGCATACATTGTCGCTGGGGGCTGCTACCGGCTGGTTTGAGGCCCCAGCCTGCCTTAGGTAACCTTTACTAAGGGAAACACATTGGAAATAAGAGTTTTCAAAATTCTCCCTCTCTAACAGCTGTTCCTCCACGTCTGTGCACAGGGTCTCAATTTTGTCCTGCACCGTCTCAAATTCTTTAAAAACACTAATGATTCTGTTTAATCTCAACTCGAGATCTATTAATTGATCAGCTGTTAAAGAGTTCGCGTCCTGTTTCGATATAAATTTTTTATACAATGTTAATTTTCCCTTTACTACTCCTCTTTTTTTTATCAAGCTTTTTAACTTTGCGTTTTCTAAAATTGTGTCACTAGATTCATTCTCGGATGAAGATGACATATTGTATTTAAATTCAAGAACGTAGATGAGGTTGTGGTTAAATTAAGTACAATAGGCTAAATAGGTAAGTACCTACCCGTTAACAGGTTACACAAATGACAAAATCTTATCGGTATTGGTTTGATCTATTGCTTTAAAAAGCCCAAAATGTGCTTAAATTGACGCCGCCCACCTACCTTGATAGGTTCAACCTGCTCTTGTCCACGTGTACCGACTTCCTTTGTCTCCGACTTTCCTTCGTTTCGGCTATTTTCTTCAAATTTTCGTCGATGGTTGACTCTTGAAATATAATTTGGTATGTCCTTGTTGAATATGTTCGAATATTCTTTGGTATAAGGCCACCGTCTGCCTTTCTTCTCGTAGAAGGTTCCAGGCGCCACGTGCTCGGTACGGCGCGCCGTCGATGTTCCCTGTCGATATTTCGAGTCTCTTCGAAAATATCGCAAAATCCACTTCGCCTCCTTCACTCCGTGCGTACTTCGAGCGAGAGAATCGTCTTCGTCGGGGTCACCAATGTTTCTTCGCAGGCTTAGGGATGATGGTTAGGGAAAATCAGAATGGCAGCGTGCGGCTCGCTCTGCGTTTATTCCAAAAGTGAACATTAATTACTGAGCCTCTATTTTACAGTTTTTATGTATAGCGCCACCTATTGGCGATGTCATGGACTAATTACTAAAAGCTATAACTAAGTAGATCTTAATCATACTATCAAGCCATCAAATTCCTCGAGATTGTGGTAGATGGCGCTGTCAGTCATTGACAATATCACTCCGAAAAATAACATGATATTTTATTCCCCAAGCCTTACTAGCTACAGATAATAATAATAACGCATTACTTCATCTCGCAGATGAAATCTATCCTGCCGAATTGAACGTGGCCTGAATACGGAATCTGGAACAGCTGAAAGCATTGACAACGCGTTTAGCCTAGCTGGTAGCCTATGAAGCTAGCTGTCCCGGGTTCAATTCCTGGGTATGATAAATATTTGTGTGATAAAAAAAACAAAACAGGTATATTATAGTGCCAGTCATAGATGCTCTCATCTATGTATACATTGTTGCTATGTAAGTTAAGTACGTAATGTTCATCGTACATATAATATTCATAGTACAAGTTTAGTTTCGTGTTCTCCATGAAGAAGGCAAACGAGCACACAGGCCGACTGCAATCCTAAGACTGCAAATTCGTTGCCAACCCTGAAGACTAAGCTGGAATTCCTCTCTGCTAGTAATTTATGTGAGATTTCTCTCTCTCTCTCCGAATATTAATCTGTAAAAGAAGAAACTGTCTGGCTGACTGACCGATCCACGCAGAGTCGAAACCGCTGGAGCGCTGGACCTAGGGTCTTGGAATTTGGAATGAATATTCCTTGGATATCCTAGGGGTGCACTAAGTGATTTTCGGAAATTCATCCCCTAAGGGGAATTACGGGGAGTAGGCGCTCTCAAGTACGCTCACGAATGTTAATTTGCTACCCATTTCAAAGAAAATCTGCTTGAAGATGTCATTGTCATTAGAGATGCCAAATTATTTGTAAGTGATAGGAAACTCAACCTTATTGCTGAAGAATGTCCGATTGACTTTGGAACTAAGATGGGTGACAAAGTTAATTCCTTGACTGTACTATCCTACTAATATTATTTGTTACTCTTTCACGCTGCAACGGCTGGACTGGATTGGATGAAATTTAGAATGGAGATAGCTTATACTCTGGATAACCACACAGGCTACTTTTCTTCCCAGAAATATTTAAATAACGACTATAGAAATGTACGCAGACGAAGTCTCGCGCGCGCTCTAGTATTTACAGCTTACAAAATTCCATAATGTAAGTGTAAATAGGGCAAACTGATGGCAATAAATTGTGTACTCCTCGAGTTTCGAAACAAGTTGGCGAAGAATTCTCGGCGTAAGTACGTACAAAGTGAGCAGTCGACTGCGAGATAACTCAAATATAAGAAATGCACTCAAGTTGTTACCGCGCGTTTGACGCGGCGTCTGTTTGTAAACAGGTTTTACAGGGTTGAAATGATAAATGCAGATTTTTCCATCTGTAGCTCATATTTCCTGGTAGTTTTCATTTTTAAAACAGGGGAAAAGAGAGTGATAATTTGAACTTTGAGAAGCCAGACCAGATGCGTAACGTTAACGTTAAAGATTTTCGACAACTGACAAAGTGTATGGAATTGACATAAGCACTCGACGCGACCGTCTGGCACCTTATCTTGTCCAGGACCACAGATATTTTTATCTAGATATGTATGGATAATAGGATGCAGTTTTTGTTTATAATGGTACTAATGGAAAAGTCAAAACATTTGTTTTTAATCTATGGAGAAGCCAAATGACAAGGCATCTGTGGTAAGTGTGCTTTATGCGAAGTGCGTGTTGATATTGCAAATGAATAAGAATAAGAATAAGTTTTCTTTAAACTGTAGCTATACCCTGTCTATTTAACAGAGGTAACAAAGCGTTGTCTCTGTTGCACTTTTGTATGAAAATGAAAGGGACAAGAAACTGCCAGTGGGCGTCAATAAACGCACGTCAATGGCGGGCTCGGCTTACATGCCGCCTGTTGTTAAAATATTCCTAATATTTCTCGTTATTTTTGTTTGTAGTTAGAGGCACCTCAAATAATTAACTTACTGATAACATCACATTGTCATGTCATGTTAATTCATCTATAAATCCTAATTATGTAATTTAAAGTAGTAGATAATAATATTTAAATATGTGCCCTGCAGTGCCGAGTAAACAAGCCGAGTCACAGGTTTAATAGGAAACAGTCCAAAAAACAAGCCGAGTCACAGGTTAAACGGGAAACAGTTCAATAAACGAGCCAGGTAAAAATTTGTAACCAAAGATAAGCACTTGAAAGCGTCCGCACCGTACGAGCGACAGATGTTAACTAAACTTTGACAGGCATGTAAACCTACCTTGTGCCTGTGCATCGTCCTTATCGCTGACCAATTACGTGCATTGTCTGTTATCTAGTATTAACTCTGTTAAATAGACAAGGTATAGGTTTACAAGATAACTCACGATAATAATTACACTCCAGTTCACAAGTTAGTTTGGCGACTAAAAATGATGTGTGTCCTTGTTTAAGTGTGTTTGTTCACGTTACCAACCCTCAGGAATGAAAGAGATTTTCCGTAAACTGCAAAAAAAATAAAGTACACGATGCTGATGACATTGAACATCGATAGCGATCGTTATTTACTAGCACACACACATTCCCACACGCAAGGCTAAACGTTTTAGCTATACAGGCTTCGGGAATTCCACATAAAAATGGTTGCCGGAATGACTGCCAGCTGGAAGCGTGCCTAGAGGCGGCCTGGCTTCGCGTTTGTTCCCTGATTATCTGGTTACACACGTTCCACCGGGTAGCCTTGACAAATCATGAGGGTAAAATATTTTTTAAACATTCATACATTATTTTCCGGAGGGGTAGGCAGAGACCACTTCTTTCCACCTGCACGGTCCTGACAAATCTCTTTCGCTTCTTCCACATTCATACATCAAGTCATGCATGCAGATGTTTCGGGTACTTAAGATTCGGCCCTTTTCCAGTATTTGTCCGATTTTATTCACAGAATTACGCCTAGGGCGGCCCCTACCGACCCTACCCACTTTCGTTCTGTGTATGTTTTTCGTCAATCTTCTTTCATCCATCCTTTCCAAATGAGCGAACTATCGAGTCATGCTCTTTTCAATCTTAGTCACTACAGCTTCTTTTACATTTGATCAGAGACAAATGTGGATTTTGCAACTCAATTTTTTGGCGACTCTACTTCTAATACTGATAACTCACAGTCAAAAGACGAGCCAAGTGATTCCAAATTAGTAAGATCTACTTTGACCCATTGACGAGTTATAATAGTCACCTTCCACCTCCATAAGTTTACCAGCTCAATGGTACCATATTGTTGTATTGTCATCGGATACTAGTATCTAACGCGATACGTATCCTGTATAAATATTCTACGTGAAGAATAATTCATGTAGAAAGTAGAAAGGATGAGTACGTAGATAGCCACGTGCATTTACTTAAGTAGAGTTTCCACTGCGAGCGGTGCAGACTCTGTTTAGCATACAACGGTGCCTTCAAAAGGTTTGCTGGCGGTGGAAACACTTGAAGTCACCAATGTATGCTAAACCGACTCCATACGGGGCCCACTCCGCTCTAATCTAAATTATTTTGACGCACGGGACCTGAAAACTTTTTAAGTCTAGTCAATAACTTTTTAAACTATTGCAACATCAAAGTTAGGAACCATTAAATTTTGTGTAGTTTCCGTGTAGGTTTTTTTAAGTGAAAAAAAAAGTAGTTATGTTACGATTTAACATTAAGTAATAGTTATTTGCGAACTGTAATTTTACCTACCTTTCAAATATCTGGTTTCGGCAGGACCTTTAGCAATTGGTAGCTACTTAAATTTCAACTAAGTACAAATCATTTGCCCGTACTGAATAATTTTTTTCATAACTTTGTCACGTTCCGGTGGTAAAATTCATTCATTAATTAACTTTTTTGTTGATCTGTAGTTATTTATTCTGGTTATGTTGGTGATATACCGCGTAGCGTCGCGCGGAAGCGTCGATTAGGCTCAAATTCGCCATTGACAGTCTGATCACGTTATGCTATCGTAGCTCATTCGATTCTCGTTTATTACGACATAATATGCTTTGTGTTTTGTGTCTATTCGGCTATGTTTGGTTACACTCGCGACGACTATTGCATTCACACACAAAATTAGAGCAGCTAGGAATTTAATAGAATAACGCTATGTAGCGCTTTGTGCTAACATGTCACAAACAGTTATATTATATTTACATTTACATCTTATTACTTTAAAACATAGCCTTTATTAGGAACTAGCTACGGCCGGCGGCTTTGTCCGCGAAGATATCGATTATCGTTATTCTCTTGGGAAGTTTAAATATTCCGCAATGAAAAGATGTTATGTGTTTAAACAGAATATTTTAACTACCTCCATTTAAAATTCGTCCAGTCGTTGCAGCATGAGGGAGTTACAACGAAACACACAAATTTTCGCATTTTGAAATGTTAGTAAGATTTAAGGTTGATAAGATAAGGTTTTAAAGGGTTTATCATATCAATATAATAAAATAGTCACACAGTATAAAATTACTTTAGCACAAAACAAAAAAATACGCAAACAAACCTAAAGAGATTTATAGACTTTTGCTAAAAATTAAGGCTTTCATGAAAATTAAACATATACTTATAATTGAACTCAACTAAAACTAAAATAAAATAACTCTAAATAATGTTCCTCGAAATTTGTGAAGCTGAGATATTTCTAGCCGAGACCAAACAAAAGGCTACAGCCAAAGTTGAAATGTTTTAAACCAAAACTAAAACGCTGGCTAGTCATAGCATGTGCAGATAGCATATCTGAGCATTCTGCTTGGGCAAGCATTACGCGAACAACGAGCGAACAAGTCTAAACGCTTGCTTATCATCTGTAATAGACATGTTCTCTTTATTCTCCACTTCATCTGTTAATTCCACAAATACGGCGAGGATTGTTTTAAATTTAGAATTACGATTTTCAATTATTTTCCTTTTCTTTCCGCATCCAGCAAAAACGAGGCTGAAATAAATAAAACGCGTTGAGTTTGGTCGTGTTCCTTTTTTAAGTACTCACTCGTCAAGTGAGACTGTATTATAATTAATAGTGACGTAAGAACCATAGCTGAAATTCAGAAGGTTAATAACCTTTCTGTCGCCGTTAAATACTTTAGTTTTCTTTTATGTAAATGACACAGGCTGGACTTTATTTCCTTAAGAATTTACGAGCTTAAAGAGCAGAAAGTTTTTTGTGTGCACGTCACAATCATTCCTTTCAAGGGGTTAGTGTTCATTGGGTGGAAATAACAAAGACGATAAAACTGTTCGCTTGGAAAAAGGATATTGAATGAGGTCAGACGCATATATATTCGTAGAAGCAAATGTCGAGGCGTGTCGGGCCAGCCGTTTGCGCAGTTTTTACAGTGCCATAGAATGTGTCATATCGTTACTGGAGCGGTATCACCGCGAGATTATTTTTTCTTATTTGTTGCCAACGGTTTATTATCGCAATCAAGATAATAGGTTTGTTTTGTCCGATAGAATGCGGTCAAACACGTTAATAGAGAGCGTTATCAAGCCACGTGCGTCCGCCATTGTAATTGGGTACTCAAGTGAATGAAATGGCAATATTTGATGTACATAAATTTATTGAGCTGAATAATCGTCGATTGACAGATACAATAATATTCACTCGGCTAGATAATTTCATTCGATTTTTTATGAATAATTCAACAAATCGAGTGTTCCATTTTCACGAGCATGCTTTGTGCGCCTTAAATGTACGGCTAGTAAAGTGAATACGTTTTATGTGTTGGTTTTTATTGTTTTTTTATGAGGCGCATAATCCTTGTCAACAATAAAGCTTTGGGGCTGAGGAAGTTTCTTCACTAGGATGATAAAGATAAGGTAGTTAAAAGTATACATGGATGGATACCTCCTCGAGTATTTTCTTGGCACCGGTCGACAATTACGTAGTGTCGGCGAAAAGTGCTCCGCCAGGGTTGAGCCGGTTTCAGTAATAAGCTTGTATAGTTTAGAGACGTACCTTTAATAGACTGGTTGAATCTTGGTCTAGCCAATATATTGCCTGGGATGAAACCCGCTTAAGAAAATAAAACAGTGCAAAAATTCGGTTTAGATCTTCGAATTATTACCCTACGGCCACTAGGATCCATTCGTAGGATTCATCAATAGAGTCGAGTGAACCTTTTGTGCATATGGAGTCGAGCGGTCTGTATGTACACCAGAATCCATAATGGATTTAATTGTCCAGTAATCTTGTCGCCGGAAAGTGCGAGGTACTTTGCGTAAAATCCGGTAGTTTTTTGCAGACTTACTCGTATATATGATGTTGGCCCAATGAATAATCCAAGTTTGTGACCTCGAGCGCCGAACGCAAATTTGTCGAAAATTGAAAATACCGCCGGATTCTTTTCACTGAAGGAATAGTTTTTGATAGAACCTTCACGGGACGTTTTTAAAGGAGACTAACTTTGCTACAATAAAAGAATAGAATTGTCTCCCTAGACCCAATAGTTGCCGAGATAAGAGTTTTAAAAACTCATATATTTTCGGCTGACATTTTTTTATAGTGAACGCGTGTTCGTTATTGTCATAGAAGAGCGTCGGTGCAGTCTCAGCGCTGGCGCAGCGGCGAAGGCCGCGGACCGCGGAGGAATATTGTCGAGATGCGCCCGCATGTCCAGTGTTTACTTTTGTGCAATAAAACATTTAATTAATTTTTGCTTTAATTTCCTAGTTTTAGTATTAGTATAAGTCAATAATGTTTAATTAGATTTAAAATATGTATAATAATAATAAGATTTTATTAATAAATTATTTTAAATGCAATTAATTAAATAATGTATTTTAATTATAAAACACATTTAAATAATTAAGATGTCATTGTAACATTCAGATTATATAAATAATTATAATTTAATAATGACATGTATTTGCAACGGTACTGCAAAGGCCGAAGTGCGTCCGATACACATGCGCTTTAATTAGTTAAAATGACATCGGTCGCGAAATTAACAAAAGCAATTCAAGTTGTCCCATTATGCAAAAGCTAAATTATGGTGCAATTAGTGAAATGGACCATCTTAACTTTTCTACCTAATTACGTCAATTCCGTTATAAAAAAGAAAACAAAGCAGAATTAATAATCTGAGTACATTTCTCACATTTCCCACTTAAATACTTTCTTTCGCTCCGTGTAATTGAAACAGGATGAACAAATTACAAAGAAAGATTCTCCAATTTCCTTCATTAACTTTTGCAACAAGAAAATAATTGTACTTGTCTCTCTTTGGAACAGAGCTTACTTAGGGGACTATTGTCTTTATTAGTAACTTGTTGACATGAAAACAGTCTCACAGGATACGATACGTACGTGACGTATTGATTTCAGGGTCTCTATTTTACTGAGTATGACTTGTTATCGTATTGTCAACTTTGCTGTAACTCTTATAGTTTCATAATACAAACTGAACCTACTCTGAAATCAACAACAATCTGAATACCTAATAATAGTAAATTGTTAACCAAGTGATAAAAGTGGTCAATTGCATTGCGCCCATAGTTAGAGGTGTGCTTAGGTATACTTAAAACCGAGTAAAACACTCTACCTTACATTACAATTAAGTAAGAGAAAAAAAAAGGTTCCATGTCAAGAAAGTACTTCGTGTTAATTATTGTACTCGTACAAGTCAAAAATGGTTCAAAGTTTATTTCAAATTCAAATTCATAATTCTAAATCACTTTTCTCCCTAGTGATAAAATATTTTTTCATCCCGGTATTGAGATATGAAAATCCTTAGTTTCCGATCAAGTGAGATGAAAAGATTTTTACAAGTTAATTTACTTCTGTGTAGTACTTGGATATTTCTTTTTCCTCTTCAATTTCTTCACAATGCTAGCTTGTAATCTAGCTTAGCATGCTCCTTACGGTTTCTTTGTGCAGTATCCTTTCTTCGTCTCTTCCTGCAGGTAATTTGCCAGAGAGTATATTCTAATACGGAATAATGGTTAATAGTGATATACTGATAGATAATACTGTTTCCTGTCTGATAGAGACCATTTTAAATTGACAACAGGTTTTTTTAAAAGGTGTGGAGATCATCAAAAGCATTCATATTTTTTTTATGATTTACTGAGATAAAAACTATCGGAATGACGTCATTTTGTTTGTATCCGCATTTTTTTAGAGCTAAGCACTAGCTGTGACGTAAAAGAGACCAAGTGCCATTTAAGCTGTTTAGCCTTTAGCAGAGTTTGTTTATTTTCAAAACACCTTTTTTAAATTTCCTGTTGCCAATTACGACGGCGAGAGTGTTTTTAGTTAAAGCGTTTTGCATGTAGGTAGTATACAAAACGAATATACAGAATTTACGTCAAATTTCAAACATAGAATGTCGAGCGGTTTATTAACTTCATGGAAGGGGGCTTTGCTTAAGATTTTTGTTGTATGTATGTATTTATGTAAAAAAAATATCGTACAAACAAAAGAGGTAGGTAACTATTATACAATAGACAGTAGACACAAATACAGTGATGTAGAAAGGGGAACTTGTCCCTTTTGAACGTTTAAGAAATAATGAATGAAAACGAATAGCCAAATACCAATAAATAAATATTTATACAACTAAGATACTCGTAATAAACAAATATACATAAATAGTAAGTACTTATTCCCTTCGATAATATTAGGTATACCCAACAGTAATGCCCAAACAATTATTTTTATGTAACATGTTTACACATTAACGGCCTCGTTAGCAAATCCGATCTATTAACTATTAATAACAACAGCCCGGCTATTATCGGAATTGTGTTTACTTTAATATTAATTTCTATAATATCCAATAACAGCTGTATTCTGAATATGTCATTTTCCTTTTCTGTACAATAATGTTATTTATTTACTTATTAGTTATTGCTATGAACCCGCTTTGTTTCGGTTTTATTATCATGTCTTCTACTATTACCATTAAAAAAAAAACAAAAGATGTTTAGTCCCTTGTTTAGTTCGGAACCTTTTCAACAAAAAAAATTCAAGCAGACAGAATTCAGAAAGTATAATTAAACGGTTATTTGTAATTAGATTGATAAGGTATCGTACTCGTATAAATAACATTTTCACTTTTTTTTTTCATTCTTTGAAATCACAAATAATCTTCAACTTTCTTTATTAGCTAGCAACCAAGTATAGATTGATAAAAAGTATAAGAAAATGCCAATTTAACCACCATGTAACATTACGAAGACATACAAACAAAATATGAGAGCCCACCGGATATGTTTCATTGAGTTAGCGTTTCCCAACTTCCGCTCGCAGCCCGAGGTTTTATCTTTTCCCCCTGGAACGTCGGGATAAAAGGTAGTCTAAGTGCTGCTGAAATTCCCATTTTAGGGGAAATTTTGCATACAAAACGTATATTCGCATGCATTATATACATATACTAAGTTCTGTAGACAACGAATAGCACTTAATCGCATGCGTCCCAAACAATTCAGCCCGAGGCTAAATAACTCGATGTTATAATTATAATAGGCACCAGACAACGTAATCAGACAAATTAATGCCGAATAGTTAAATACTGAACAATGCATATTAACAATAATCTGTTCATTCGAATTAGCAAAAGCTCATTAATGTTCATAAACAAATATATACGTTTCAATGGGTTTTGAGCGCTAATTTGAAAGCCATTACGCTAACCTCCCCACCGAGCACCTAATTGTTATCCCTCTAGGATAAATACGTAACCCATTCAAAATTGACTCATTGTCTTATTCCGCTTTTGCTACAACGCGTCCACATTTTTTCTAATCATGGATGCCAGTGCAACCGCTCAGACTACCTTCTATCCTTGTGTCAAATGCCAAATGTGTTATCAAGAATACAAACTCCTTTTAGAGCACCTCTACTGGCGGCATGGTACAGAGAGCACTCTCTGCAAAGAGTGTGGCCTAAAACGCTGGGTATATGCTGACCACGTGTGCCATGTGCTCCCAATCGACGACGATAATGTTTCAGTGTTGTCTGAAGACTCCCAGTACTACTCCGAGCGGGAGACAGAGTACTGCTACTGCGGGAAGAATATAGCCTCCCCCATGATTGGATGCGATGGCCCGCGGTGTGCCTTTCAATGGTACCATTTCATATGTGTGGGCATTGTGGCCGCGCCCCCCGGCGATTGGTTTTGCCCGGATTGTTGTGGATCACCTAAGACGCAGGTATAGCTATGTCCATATCTATTTTCAATGCCCGTTTCCAATAAGCAGACCGCAGATAGATTAAATTACCTTGAGTAAACAAATTACGTTTGCTACGTATGAAATGTGTAAGTAAACTAATGTATAATAACAACATAATATAATATTGTGTTGCTATCAGAGGGGTGTGTCCAGGGTCAAAATGGGGGCTCGTGACGTCACAACGTGGTTTAAAGTGTGCCACGGTGTGACGTCACGCGAAACTTCAACGCAACTTTATCTTCCTCATTTTGTGTTTAATTGACAAAAGAAAAAATACATGTTCAATATTTTTTGATAGTGTTTTTTGACGGACTAATTCGATTTTTTAGGACACTAGCCTATTATGTATTCCAAATTTATATAATGATAACGGAAAGTGATTCAAAATAGAATTGCTAATTACACACATACTAACAAGGCAAGTAAAAAAAATCTTGTAGTAAGAAAGATTTGATTATTTACTGCAAAAGTCTTAATATTTTACTAGCATAATATTTTCATTATGTTATCGCAACTGCGCAATATCAATTGAACACTCTAATATGAACCTTAAATAACCACACCGGAGCTCAAAATACGCTGACGCATTGACGTTGACTTACTTAGTGTGGACGGTATACGTTAAAACATGACACATGAGTGGTGGTAGCACCTTGTGCAGGCTCCGTCCGGATCGCTACCACCATCTTGTCCATTAACCGCCAAGCAGCAGCATTCGCATTGCTGTGTCCCGGTGTGGGGATAAGACAACCGGTGACATTACTAGTATAGGGTTGGCAACGCATTTTAAGTCTTAGGATTGCAGTCTTGAGATTTCAAATGTCAATGGATCCCACTTACCATCAGGTGGCCTGAGTGCTCGCGTGCCTTCTCATTGCCATCAAAAAAGTCACGTCACTGCGTTTGCGGTGTGTCAGCATGTTTTGAGACCGGTGGGCACGGCATGCGTTAAAAACATAACGCGAAAGTCACTTGTGGTCACTGCGTTTCCGGTACGTCAGCGTGTTTTCAGCGTGTGGTCGATTCTTAATTTAATATAAAAAATACTAAATATTTAGCGTCTATATTATTGATTATACAGGAGGATTCATAGTTCCATAAATCCGAATAGAGATACTGGGAGCTTACTATTAAAAAAAACACAAGTTGTACTAAAATTAAATCGGAAAGGAATGAGAATAAATCAGAAGCTTCCACTACTAACGCTATATTTATTCGTTTTCCAGCAATCAAATGAAGACAAAAGGCTGCAAACCTGAGCTGAAGTACTCGCAGCTATTGGAACCCGTCCAAAAGTGACTCTGCTCGCTCCAAGTAAGTATAAATACTCTGATTTCTGATTCTGTAAGGAAATTAAATGTAAGTTATGAATGAACACGCTGTAGAACTAAGCTCTAGGCTTGGGCTATAGAAACTATACTACCATAAACATACTCATAGAAAACATCAAAGACTCGCGCTTATCACACAACTAAAAGTTTTTTTTTTTATGGCAGAGGCACAGATAAAAGAATACGCAGAGGGAAGGCTGACGAGCACGCAGGCCACCTGATGGTTAGTGGAAACTGTGACCCATAGACATTCGCATTCACAAGACTGCAAGCCTAAGACTGCAAATGCGCTGCCAACCCTGAGGACTACGATGGAATGCCTCTATGCTAGTCATTACACCGGCTGTCTTATCCCCAAACCGAAACACAACAATGCGAACACTGCTGTTTGGCGGTAAACAACCGCAAAAGTAAAGGCGTAAAGGCAAATGTCATTAGGAAATCGAACGCAGTACCGCGAGCTTCGCAGGCTCACTAGTATCACAACCAACCTAGGGTAGTCGTCAAGCGTACGCCTTAGGGGATGAATTTACAAAAATAAGTTCTGTAGAAGACCAAAGACATCTTTGTCCTTCTAGGCGGGGGGTATGTTTAGGCCTATGAAAGCATTTTTTCATATTTATTGAATACTAAATACTCTCGCTGAAATTGATGCAAGTCGGTTCCCATATGCATGAGGGCTTCACTATTTTGCCCAACTTTACGGCTTTGGGACAACACTAGTTATTAAGAACAATATGGCCGAACTGTGTGCATCGCAAATTGCTACTCCCGCACCGCATTTCTCATAAAACTTTCTTTTGGTGTTATGGTGACCACTGTGCTGTGTATTATGCTAATATATGCTTTGGATGATCCTGAGGAGCTGAAGTTCGGTGAGTTGGCTTTGGTTTTCTTTAAATTTGAATCGTGCTTTCAAGGTATATACCGACCGCCGCCGCTCGCGACAAAGATTTTAGGGAAAGGACAACGAACGTGTATTGAAACCTATTTACAGTCCACTTAAAGTCGAAGCTCCAACAAATAGGGACTCATGGAGATCAAGGGGAGAGGCCTTTGCCCAGCAGTGGGACACTCATACAGGCTAGGGAAAAAAAGTTCTGAGTGCACCCCTAGGAATATTCCCTCCATTTTTCAAGTCCCTAGGTCCAGCGGTTTTTTCTGTGCGTTGAGCGATCAGCCAGTCAGTTTTTTCTTTTATACATACCTATATACAGGGTGTACCAGAAACCGACGTCAAACCCCCTAGGGCTGATAGAGCAGCTAAAAAGCTATCAATTTAACCCCTGTGTATGTTCAGCGATTTTAACTATACTGGACCGCAAAACTAAGTATCACACTTTGTATGACATGTTCACTAAGCGGGCAAATAGATTTAAAAAATTCGCTGTATTGTAATGATTCTAATTATATAAGATACCACTATTATATAAAAAACTAATTGATGATTTTTCGTGACATGGACAGGGAAAATTACAAAAAAAATGATTAAAATGATTTATGTCTAAAAGTAGTAAAAATCGCTTAACATACATAGGGGTTAAATCGATAGCTTTTTAGCTGCTCTATCGGCCCTAGGCGGATTGATGTCTGTTTCTGGGACACCCTGTAGGTGATAGCAAAAGTTATTAGCTTTACTTGTCTTTAAATCTACGAGTGTAAATGTATGCCCATCCCGAGAGCGTCGGTGGCCTAGTGGCTGAGGGGTTGACTCTTTGATCTGTGCTAGTATCCTACTGTCAAAGTATAAATATAAAAGTAGTTCGTCTTCGGTCGTTAAGGAGTTATTGTTACCTATTGCTGCTCGGACGTGGCGTTGAACTCAGTCAAAACTGAATATAAAGTTATGAAAAAAAAAACATATATCATCTTTGATTCTGTCGAACAAAATTTCATAATAACCCGTGGTTATTTGTTTACATTTTTTTTAAAACATGGATACACTATGTCTGTATATAACTTTTTCATCTTGGCGTCAATTGATATGGAAAATACATCTAAATATTCTTCATTAATATATGTGATAAATAATCGAAGGTCTTAAGTGAAAAATATGAAAATAAAGTCCAAAAACTTTTTTTTTGGAGTATAATGACAAAAAATTATAGCATATATCTCGATAGCAGACTTGTAAATAAAAAAATGTGATAGCAGCTAGTTTAGAACAGCAGTGTTAATGCATATAGGTTTTAACAACAACTGAGATTTTAGAGCGTTCAGATCGAAAGTCATCTGCCTATGGTAGCCCTTTAGTACCTACGCACGAAACTAAACGCGGCCACAGCGGTGGCGCGGGCCCGACTAAACCAGCTCGGTGCGTCTTGTTGCGGGTTTCTCGTGGTGGCTCGCGGCGCGTACGGTAAAGTCGCGTACACATGCAAACCGCGCGCTATATTTTTATTTGGTGAACTACTACTGTGTTTATACTGTGACATTGTGCTAATTTTATAACTAAGTATCTTACTGTATTCCACTGTTTATTACTTAAGATCACGATTACCCCGCTACACATGATATTGAAACTAAGCCGCTGCTTATTACCTAGAGCTTGAACCGAAGATGATCCTCCTGCTGTATATTTGACGTGATAATTCCTTCTCAATTTAATAATGAACGTCTAGTTTCAGTTGAAGATGCGACGTGTTATTCTCTGAGCAACTCACTTCAAACGCTTACGAAGTAGTAACCAGCGAACTAGACGAGTACGTATGAATGTAAAGAATTTTTTTTTTTTAAAAAGAGAGACAGTTATAATTACAAATACAACCTTATCCCTTTAAGGGATCTCTGCCAGTTAATCTTTGAGCGATTGAGAAATAGTTAGTTACAACGAATAACCAAATAAGGATAAGGATAGGAAATGAAAACTGCGAACAAATTAAAAATATTCGTCTGCAAATGTTAATAATATTTATTCATAAGACAACTTAGACTTGGCGGTTTATTTTCACTTATTAATAGTCCATTAACGAATTGAAAAGAGGGTTATATAACGTTAGTTCCTTAGGTATAGAACCTTGTTTTTGAAACTATTATTGTCTTACGATATGGCTAATTGGAATGTAAATTAATACTACATTTACGATATAGTATGGTTTGATGCTCGTTTGATAACATATATAGGGACTTATTGGTATTTAAAGTTATTGGACTTATTGGTTCTGTTTTTTCCTATTCTAGGCATTCCAAATCGTGATCGGCAATGCAGTCATAAGGGAGCTCAAAGTCACCCAGAGGGCTATGGAGAGGGCTATGCTCGGGGTTTCTCTGCGTGATAGAATCCGAAATGATGATATCCGCAAACTGAAGTGGCAGTGGGCGGGGCACATTGCTCGCAGGACTGATGGCCGATGGGGTCAGAAGGTTCTGGAGTGGCGTCCGCGGACCGGGAGACGAGCTGTAGGTAGGCCTCCAACCAGATGGAGTGACAACCTCGTCAGGATCGCGGGACCGCGGTGGATGCGAAAAGCACAAGACCGGTCTGAGTGGAAAGCCTTGGGGGAGGCCTATGTCCAGCAGTGGACGTCTTTCGGCTGGCATGATGATAATGATGTATGCAGTGTGGGAAAACAAGATGCTCTGCCCAAAGAAGAACGTGGTATGTTAACGGAAACACTTAATTTACGACCTATGAAGCCAACTTAAAATACCTAAAGAAGACCGTACGAGTAGTGCGTAAATTATCCCTTGATGGAATGGAATTGACATACTAACATAATTGTGAAGAATGCAATAAACATGTTTAGTCATTTTATTTTCTACTAATTCATCTATACTTAATATTATAATTGTGAAAGTACCTCTGTCTGTCTATCTGTTTGTCTGTCTGTATGTTGTATGGCGGGCGGAAACGCGGGTATCCGCTTCTTTATTGTCTCTATACTATCATATTCATGGTAATTAATCTTCATAATATTAGAAGTAGTTGGTTACGCATGGGAGTTACTATGAAAAATTAAAAAAAAAAAAAAATGGCAAAAAAAAAAACAGTTCACAACCAAAATGGTCTCCGCTCATGCCTCTAAATTTTATAAATTAGCTTTTATTTATATTAAAACAGTGTGCATATCGGAAAATTAGACGGTCTAATTACACCAGCTTAAAAATTGATTCACCCTGGGTGGTGAGGTAATAAGAAATCGAACAAACAATATTACAGCACTTAGTTAATGAACAATTCCCGCTAGCCGGTAATATATCGTTATAATCCCGGCTACACGGGGATTACCACGTCCTAAAAGATTAACCATCGCTACGGTAATGCTGTTCTAATTAAATATTATTTACTTGTATTATCACCGTGAAAGCGTATATTAGGTATGATAATTACTTTGGTAAGTAGATTAACGCTTACACCAGTAAAGATAAAAGATAAAAGATAAAAGATAAATGTCATTTATTCAGTAAGTAGGGCGCACGGGCACTTTTACACGTCAAAAATCTACCAGCACTTCGCAAAGGAGACCCATGCTAAGTAGAAACGCCGCAAGAAACTCAGGCAGTCAGTCATTTTTTAAACATATTTCATATTACAATGGTACTACTTAGTCAAAGCGTTATATAAAGCTATGAATATTAAATTAAATACAATATCAAATAACATGTGTAGTTCAGCAGGAAAACATGCCGAAAATCTTGGGAAAAAACACCTACTTGTGTATATAAGACGGTGCAAGACGACCACGTAAAAGTTTCTATATGTTTTCCTACATCAACGGTGGCCCCTAGACAAGATTGTAAATTATTGTAACTCATCTTTATCGAATTTAAATTAATCATTTGTATTTTTACATTGAATTATATTTGATCGACGGTATTTTCTGCTGGAAACATGATGATTCAGATACGTAGGTTAGGTTAGGTTAACCTTGAAACTTAAAAAAAAAACAAAATGCCCTCGGTGTAATTATACGTTCGTTGAAAAGTATTTCTTATTACCTATTCGATTTCGGGATAAGTTTGAATTGCCCATGTTGTTTCAGTGGCAAAGCATGACGCCGAGAATAAACTAAACAGATTATTCGGCCGCATTTGGTTTTACCGTATGGTAAGAATAGATACATTAAAAAAAACAAGCGACGATCTTGCACAAATTGACCTTGTCCCAAACTAACTAAGACTTGTACTTGTGCGATATAAATATCTACCTATATAGAGAAAAAAATACTTACATACATAGAAAACATCCGAGATTCAGACACAAATATTCGTGCTCATCACAAAAAAGCCTACACCGGGAATAGAATCTGGGATCGCTAGCGTCGCAGGCAAGATCACTACCAATTAGGCTATAGCTTCGTTTAAAGTATATTTGTATACGCTACTGGAAACCTACCTACCTACGCCAGAAAAACGGTAAACCTTGTGTGAACGCGGTCTTATTCAAGGTTGTTCTATGTACGCTCGGCTACCTTGTTTGCACAAAACTTAGCCACAACTTTGTTGTGTAAGAAAATCGCAAGGAGTTAGCAAGTGCAGCCCTAAATGCATAAGGGGTGCAACCGGGAGTGAAGTTATACGTCACGAAAGTACCACGAGAAAACTTGTCCAAGACTCTTAGGGTAGTAATACACTGATTTTGACTCAGACCAATAACATCAATGTAAACGTCGTCGTATGGTCGCTTACAATGGGCCTCATAAGAAGGCTCAAGGTCATCAGGAATGAGGAGATTCGCAGGAGAACTAAAGTAACCGATAAAGCTCACCGGATTGCAAACCTTAAGTGGCAGTGGGAGGGGCACATTGCTCGTAGAACTGATGGCCGTTGGAGCGGAAAGGTTCTAGAGTGGCGACCGCGAACCGGGAGACGAAGTGTTGGCAGACCTTCCACAAGGTGGACTGACGATCTGATAAAGGTCGCGGGAAACTGCTGGATGACAGCAGCAGAGGACCGGTCGTTGTGGAAAACCTTGGGGAAGGCCTTTGTCCAGCAGTGGACGTCTTGCGGCTGATAATGATGATGATGATGAAACGTCGTCATGTAAAACTGTCATTATTGAGGTGTCGTTAAAAGCAATATGGTTTGACAAAGTAGAATAGAGGCCCAATAAGAATATAAGACCACTGTACAGTCGAGAACATAAATTTGGTACCCACTTTAGGTCCAAAGTCAATCCTACATTCTACAACAATAAGGTTGAGTTTCCTATAAGTTACAAATGACTGACATCTCTAATTGACGACTTCAAGCATAGTAAAGTCAAAAGTTTACATATTTATGCAGCTATCACGTTAATTATATGTTTACAAAGCACATAGACCTTATTGTCAGTGATATAGAGGCGTGTAGACATTTGTAACATGTTCGAAACGAGTAAATATTTATAAATTTGACTGTACAAAAAATCTACACTGAATAGCTGAGTTTTATTGCTCCAAAGTTTATTATAATTCAGTTTAATATGCTGAAAGTTTAGAGCTCCCTGAAATACACCACTTTGAACTCGAGTTACTAGTAGCTTTGATAGTTCCTGAGTTTCGCGCAGATAATAACTCAATTACCAAGGATCGGAAGATTTATTCGCTCACTTGCTATTCTTTGCTCCGTGAACTATTAATTTCGTTTGTAAAGACTAACAAAATCAAGGTACGGGTCTCTGTTTACCATCAGTTAATAAGAGCGACTACATGTTTTTTTTTTTATGTCATAGTGATGGCAAACCAGCACACAGGCCACCTGATGGTAAGTGGAAACTGTGACCCATAGACATTCGCATTCACAAGACTGCAAGCCTAGGACTGCAAATGCGTTGCCAACCCTGAGGACTAAGATGGAATGCCTCTATGCTAGTCATTACACCACCATGTATATTTAGTAACAGTATTATTTCATATAACTTAAAATCACTGTCGATTTTTTATGCTATAAAAAAAGGCTCTTCATTGAATATCGAAGTTCGTAATTACGTTAGCTCTATCCTTTTCTCTCGATTTAATCTCGAATGGCGAGTGACTGGAGAGGAGCTAACTTAACGTTGAACTTCGATTTTCAAAATAGGGTTTAAGCACGCAGGCCGTATTATTTTACAAACTTTCATTTCAGAAAGAGAGTTCCCGCCGTATTTAATAGTTTTTTTGTTGTCAGTATTCTAACCTAACCTAACTTAAGTACTTAATAAGCCCATGTAACCTGTGAAATGTAATGGTTTAAGCACAAACACGTTTCTGCGAAATTAATGTTTGTAAAATGATATAGTTTGTCAAATGATGATTTGGTAAAAAGTCGGGATACCACGCAGGCCACCTGGCAAGTAAAATAACCCAGAACTAAAAAAGTTACAACACTACATAATCACTTAATTCACAAGAGTTTCTTGTTAACATGCCCTCACTATCACTGGTAAATACATAATAAACCCTTCTCTAAGCAATAAAAGTTGACAAATAATTATGTTATTAAAGCATATCCCTTGTGGGTGCTGGGTTTGAATAGCGCCAATCCATGTCTTCCCGTGGATGTCGTAAGAGGCGACTAAGGGAGTAAAGGCTTGTAGTACTGTTAGGCGATGGGCTTGCAATCTGTCACTAACACGCTGGTAAACTTAGCCTAGTTGTGCAAAATGCGGTTAGAGATTAGAACAAATTTTTAGAGCTGTTGGTAATTCTGTAGGTCCGTCTACCCCACTCTGGGAATGAAGGCGTGAAGGTATGTATGTGAATGTTATTAAAACATGGATACAAATTGTACTAATTAGCTAATTCATAACTAGATCTAACGGGTTACTAATGTCTTGCACAATTTTTTTTTGGCATAATTCATCATTTTGCACAATCATCATTTGGCATAAAGTCTTTTTTTCTGAAACCGTGTACTTTTCAGGATTGACATAAAATAAACCAAACCTAACCTATTGGGTTCTATGCAATGGTATTTTAAATAATCCTGAAAAGTACACCAGTGCCAAATGATGATTGTGCGAAATGATGAATTGTGCCAAAAAAAGTTATGCCAGATGAAGGGATGCCAGATCTAACATATTCACAAGCGATGAATCTTGAACACTCACTAAACACGCTAAACTGACTAAATTTGGCCCTATTTCATAACAAGGAAACACCACAACAGCATGTATAAATTGTGCGCTTCCCTTGAGAAACGCCGGCACTGATTTCTATTAAGAGTAATCTGGCGTTCTCCAGCATTTGTCCTGTTCCACCTGCCCGCAATCCAAGTTACAATTCTATTTCTATTCCACTCAGATCTGAATATAAATTGAATCTGAAGCTACATCAGCCGTCCCGCAGCTTGCACGGTTGTGCCTTGCAGATTGATTAAGTATCACATGTACACAACATGCACACAAATAACCACGTCAAGGATAAATAAGTGATAAATATGAGTGTATAATTTTAAATATTTAAATTTAGAAATTCCGGACGCTACGTGCAAGGTTCCTCAAGCTTAGTCATTGCCCTAAAATTAAACTGTGTCGTATGTCATCAGTACCTGCATTCGTTAAAACCATAGTTTTTATAGTTAATAATTTTACTTTAAATAAGTTAACACTTATATATACAAATTAATAACTAGTGAAACAACAATAAAACAAACGAAATAACTTGAAATTTTCACCAACCTAACAAACCGCTCCCAGGGCACGGGATTAGTTCCCAAAATGCTGACATGGTAAGAATATTTGTGGTAAACTAGGCACCATAATTATTACTTTTAACATGACTGATACAATCCTCGCGTGGTTCCTTTCACATCTGATCATTAACAAGCTTCCCGGGCACCTTAAAGTTTTATTCTATAGTGCCTGACCACAGAAAACAATCCAGACACATAATTCACAACCATGAAGTTTCTAAATATTGATAATGTTGACAGCGGGTGCGGGGTTTGCGGGTGGTAGGACTTTGTGCGGGGTCCGTCCGGATCGCTACCACCATCTTATCCATTAACCTACCGCCAAACAGCAGTGTTCGCATTGTTGTGTTCCGGTTTGGGGATAAGACAGCCGTGTAATGATTAGCATAGAGGCATTCTATCTTAGTCCTCAGGGTTGGCAGCGCATTTGCAGTCTTAGGCTTGCAGTCTTGTGAATGCGAATGTCTATGGGTCACAGTTTCCACTTACCATCAGGTGGCCTGTGTGCTCGTCAGCCTTCCTTATGCCATAAAAAAAAAAAAGCAGGAAAACTATGCTTATTTGTGGCGAGGTTGGAGTAAGAACAGCATTGTTTAACAATATCAATATTCAGAAACTTCATGGTTGTGCGTGTGTCAGGATTACATTCTTATCGGCCGGGCACAATAAAATGTAAGAGTTTCTATGGCTGTGAACTGTGTACTTATTTAATAAGCGTATTGTTTATATAAATGCCTTATTTTTTAATTATTATTAGACAATCTTGATCAATAGCCTTTTATTCATAAAAGCATTTAATTAGTACATTATATAGTACCAAATATTGTTTATATTTTCAAAAAACACCAAGTTTAGAATGTACAATCTTACCTATTTTTTTTCTGTTTCTATTTCTCATTCTTAACATCTTACTTTACAAATCCTTGCCGAAGTACTAACAGGCAAAATAAAAATTATCCGTGCGTTTTTGGCCACGTAAGGTAGGTTACCACTTTGGCCATGATTCTTCGTTAAAGAAACTAGTGAACTTAAATAATATGTTGACGAATTAAAAACTGAGTGGTTTGTTTGAACCACGGCTAATCGCTACCACCAACTTATCCTTTAACCTACCGCGCAGGCCGCGCAGCAGATTTGCTTTGTTGTGTTCCGGTGTGGCGATAAGACAATCGTTGAAACTAGTAGCATAGGCATTCTACCTTGCCAACTCATTATTGCAGTATTTTGGGATTGCAGTCTTCTGATTGTAGTCTTGAGAATGAAAATGTCCATGGGTCTCAGATGTCAGTTCCCAGTTACCATCAGTTGGTTGTTCGTTAGCCTTCTTGCATAAAATAAATAAATAAGTCAATATCTTCATGGATATGATCATTTTCGTATCCCTTGCACAACTTAGGGGACTTATGTTAGATTCATTGTTTTATATAATGCTAGGTTAAGCTTTATAATTGTATAATATCATAAGTAGTATTTAAAAAAACGACTGACTATTGAGTTTCTTGCGGCGTTTCTTCTCAGCAGTGGTCTCTTGCGAAGCGCTGGTAGATTTTTGACGTGTAAAAGTGCCCGTGCGGCCTACTTACTGAATAAACATCTTTTATCTTATCAAAGTAATACCACCACCATAATAATATCCTATCCTACCCTGTTCTATTAATAAGAGAACTTAGTTTACTAGCTAAGTTATTACGGTGTCTTTCTTCTCCCGAATAATAATGACACCATTTCTTTCCAATTCGAACGTTGCTTTTGTGTTCAGAATCTCGTCTCCCGCAAACAATCACCTAACGACCTCTCTAAGCCAATGCATATTTTCCGAGCTCTGCAAGCGTGAAGTAAATCACTCACTTTACCTCGTTCATTATCTGAGTTCAGTGAGTTAACTGAGCTCAATACCGATATTTAATTTAACGCCGTGTTTTTTAACCGGTCAAAGAGAGAGTTGTGATAAGTTTGACGTGATTGTGTCTGGGTGTCACCTTGTTTCACCGATCACTCATTTCATAGATCGTATCACTTCGCAGAATTTTCGTTTCATAGAAATCTATTTTCCGCTGAACCCATGTCAGTTTCAGGTTATTTAAAATAGGATTCACATTTAGACTTGTAACCATCACAAATTCTGCGAAGTGATACGTTGCATGAAATGAGGGTCAGCTAGATTGGTGCGGTCTAAAAAAAGGTTAAACTAACAGGATTTTTACAATTCCTCATAGTTTTTAGTGAGAGCCTGCAGAGTCAGCGGTCCCGGGTTCGAATCCCGGTGTCGACAAATATTTTGTTTTTTTTGCATTTAAGTAAGTTTATTGTTGTCGACCTAAAGTACGAGCCTAGTTTTAAGAGCTATGAGAATTTAAGTACAAGATTAAATATTATGACGCAATACATTTCCAATTACAAACTAAGCTTTTGGCTTGTACTAAGGGTACTAGACCACGATATACATAAATACTTATAGAGAGTAATCTATACTTAAATACATAGAAATCATGTTCCAAATAATCGTGCTCATCACACAAATATCTGCCCTTACTGGAATTTGCACCCTGGACCGCTTCGTAGTCAGGGTCACTGCCAACTACGCGTACGCGTCAGATTAATTAATGCAACTAAATATTCATCATGAATGCTTAACATTGACTTTTAGATTATGGTACTACCAGATAAACAACAGTAATGAACAATAGCTCGCATAGTTCAGTAAATGAAACAATTTCCCGCGCAGGGAGATTATTTCAGAATAGTAACCCTCAACCAGCACGTCTCGTTTAGTAAAAGGTCTGTCGAAGGGCCGAGTTCATCCCTATTAATAGTCGGCACAGTTAGGCGGCAAACGTTAATTGTTCCAGGGAACATTGGGTCAAGCTGGAAATAGTTAATTACGTCTGCAATCAACAGAAAAGCAGTATTTACTTTACTTTCACAGGGAAAATTTATAAGTATAAATTGATGTAACAAAGGGATGTTTGTAATGTTTGGATACGTCCTGGGCATAATAATCGTCTTTGACCTGTTATCGTCCTGTCAACGTTATATGTTTTTTTTTTCTTTGCCCCGTGGCGACTTGTACAGCACAGCTACCGCAGGAATATGCCGTTTCCACAATGAAGTGATTTCGCCAGTGTCAAGTATATATAAGTATAAATCAATATAGCAATAAAACACAATCCAATCTTCTCTAGGAAGATTGGTGGCAACGTTGTACGGTGATATGTAGGACAGAGGCCAAGATAGTTTTAACCTCTGTACCACTGCGAGTCCACTGAAACGAGAAGGAAGATGCCAGGATACACGAAATAAGTCCAAGTCTTCTATCACTGTGCAACACAAAGGCATTAAAAGTACAAATCACTAACAAAAAAGAACTTTGAACACCTAAGTACACAAAAATAAAAAATAAATCAAATTACACATCCGCCATCTTTTGATGTTGCAAATGGCCTCCAACGTTATATGTTGTCTCTCATTTACGTGACAGTAATGGCCGCCGAGCTAAAAACTAAACCGTATCACTTCATAGACGAGATAAAACCTCCGTGAGACTCAGACATATTAAGGACAATATTTACGTGACTAACCCGGTGTGATCTCCTGTTTTTACCGCTAAGAATAAAGGCTTGGATTGTACTTTTATTTTTATGTTCCAATAGCTATTCACCATAAACAAACATTAATGTGATTGAATTTGTGGTACTATCTATCAATCCGATATGGAGGGTTGGACCATTAGGCAATACTTTTACTGCTCGGTGGAAGATTGAGTAAGGAAATTGGGCGGATTATCCTGTCCTATTCTTGTTTATTTCGTTAGGCACCTCCCTTCTTACGCAGAAGTCGAATGAACGACGCAAAGTAGCTGCTGTCTATTACACTTTCTGACTTACGTAATTCCAATACATCGCTTGACCTAACTCTTTTCGATTCGCTTTCTGTTTGTTACGTGTAATCACAATCAGAGAGGCTAGACAAGTTTGACGACACGCTGGCGTTGTTGGTAGTGACCCTGCCTACGAAGCTAGCGGTCCTGGGTTCAAATCCGATAAGGGCGGATATTTGAGTGATCAGCGCAAATATTTGTTTCGGAGTCAAGGATGGTTTTTATGTATGTAAGTATATGTTTTTACCCATAGTAGAAGCCTAGAGCGTAGTTTGGGACTAGGTCAAATGGTGTGACATTGTCCTCTGATTTACGATTACGATATTACGATTTACGAAAACTGACAAGGTTTATGGAATTGACGTAGGCGCTTGTCGCGACCGTCTGGCAACTTACGTCAATCCTGTAGTTTGCGTAACGATAACGAACGCCGAACGCATCTTGTCTAGGGCTTCAGTGGCCCTAGCCAAGTTGTAAACGCTGCAAGGTTTTTCTTTTCACTCAAAATGTATGGGATGACAGATAATCACGTCGTATATCGCAATGCAAAATGATTAATAGCTACAGAAACTGTGAAATACGATGATAACATGGTAATGGCAATTGGGATTGTTCTTTTTTTTACAATTACTCTAATTCGAAAACCATTTCGAGGAATAGGGTTTTAAAGCCGTTCTGCATTATTAAGTTTTTGAAATATTCATCTATTTCGGATATTTTGACAAATGTATATTTAACCTTAGTATGGCTTTCGTTTTCGGCTTGAAGCCCTCCTACGTGTATCTTACGGGTTAGGCGAAAACCGCTTGAAATAGTATATTTTAATAGACTATTACAATGACTTTTATCATTGGATATCATTTAATTGTGGTAATTTATTAGAAAATACTAACCCAAAATTTTTAAAAAAACATGTCATCCATAAAATCTGCTAAATAAATAAAGATACTGAAACAAAACTATTGGGTCAAATACAAAATTAATGAAATGGATCTCTTAAAAATACCTATTCTTTCGAATTAGCATGTAAAAACCGTGAGTTACTTTTATTGGTCTATCCCAATTGGTTTAACAGAGTAGAGAACAGAGCCCCAGGAAAGTTACTCGCTACAGTGTATTCAGTATTCAATTAAAAAAATCATTCCACCCGTCACGAGGCACGGCGGGCTCCGCCTCGGTCCAGTAAATTGTTTTCACATTTACCAACAAAAAATCTAGCAGCTGTTTGAATAAAAATTAATGGTTTTAAAAAGAGCGATTGAATAATTGTTCAAAAAGAATGGAATGTGAAAAACAGTTTTGTCGCTGGTCTAGAATTTGGGCCCTGTTGCCACTGTTGAGTCACTCTTTTGTGTTGTCTAGTATTTCGGGTTCCGTATCCGAACGGTAGCCCAACGGGACGGGATATATATATTTTATAGGGAAGGCATAGGGAAGGCTGACGAGCACACAGGCCACCTGATGGTAAGTGGAAACTGTGACCCATAGACATTCGCATTCACAAGACTGCAAGCCTAAGGCGCTGCCAACCCTGAGGACTAAGATGGAATGCCTCTATGCTAGTCATTACACCGGCTGTCTTATCCCCAAACCGGAACACAACAATGCGAACACAGCTGTCTGGCGGTAGGTTAATGGATAAGATGGTGGTAGCGATCCGGACGGACCCCGCACAAGGTCCTACCACCTGCAAATGCGTTACGCGTTTACTGTCGGTCCGTACGTACATCCGTCCTAACTCTAAAGATCTTTTGAACCATAATATATAGCGGGTTGTTTATTTTCAGAATATTTGTTTTTACGGCGGATTGAGTGACGACTTTTTCTTTAAAAGGGAAATAATATAGGGGCCCGTCCTTCTCGTCCCGCTCGCTTCTTCTATACAAGAAACGTCATTTTTCAGCCTTTTTTATTTGTATATTGTCGTAAATACGGTCGAACATTATAAGAGTCAAATTTGGTTGTATTACAAACCCTGAAGTAAAACAACAAATACAGTCAGCGTCATATAGTTTGTAGCATCCAAAGTAGCCAAATAGTTCGTTACACGCCCTTGTTACTACGGTAATAATGACGTGTAACGTACTATTTGGCTACTTTGGATGCTACCAACTATATGACGCTGACTGTACAACAAAATGGTCAAGTGTGGGTTGGATTGAAATCTAATTCCAATCGGAATATGATATTTAATACCTATTGCGCAGCTGTACGGAACCCTCGGTGCGGGAGTCTGCCTCGCACTTGACCGGTTTTTTTATATAACACATACTGTGGGGCTTTCAGCTTTGAACCTTACAAAAAATCTTAGCAGCGATTTTTTTCTTGAATCATGTATTTAAACATAGCTCTCCAATTAATATCTCAAAATTAAACACTTCCCGTGCCCGGGACAAGGTAAAAAAAAAACGCATTTTGTGAATAAAATTTAAGGCAAAAAAATTAACAGGATAAGTTAGTGTATATAAAGAATTGGTATACCTTTATATTTTTGCAAAATTAAACTAATTTGTCCATGGAACAAAAAATTAAAAATATTAACAGCGATTTTTTTACATAAATTAATTAAAATTAATGTTTTTATACGCTTACAAACAAAATTAAACAAATTGGAATAAAGCAAACTAAAATTAAAATCTTTTTTAAATACCAGTTTAGGCAAAAATGTAGCAAAGGTGTGTAGTTCAACTTTCATGAATAGGCTAAATCTTACTTATTTACAAGAAAATTAAACATATTAATGCAA
This sequence comes from Acleris sparsana, assembly GCA_923062465.1. Lineage (NCBI taxonomy): Eukaryota > Metazoa > Arthropoda > Insecta > Lepidoptera > Tortricidae > Acleris > Acleris sparsana. The sequence goes on from OV281293.1 coordinate 18,228,260, forward strand.
ATCGTTTGTATTACTATATTAAACAACACCTAATACGTTTTAATTTGAGACATTACGACATGGTTTTATATATGTTCCATTAATCAACAACTATCAGTTCTGTTACATATTTGCCTTGACCGATATTTTTAGCTGAATATATGAATTAAAATGCATTTAGCAAAATTTGTCCTGTTAGTATTTTTGCTTAACGTACAATGTAAAATATTAAGATTTTTAGAAAAAAATAAATGCGGACGGCAAATGTTAAATTTCCTAACCTAGGTACTCATAAAACTTGGTCTCTTCCACAAACAAGCCTGTTAATATTTTTTCTACAAAGTTAAATTCATAAACGTAAAATCTATAAAAAAAAAACGTATGCACGGGGGTGCACTTTTCGCGGAATACATTTAATACAGTCTCTTGTCTATACTTAATACAGTTAAAGAATAAAATGTCTGTTTTTAATTCGTGCAAGGTTAGCTTAATGTTTTGTCCGCATCCCCCGAGCTAACAGGCCTGTCGGATGAACAGCCGATAAATTAGAGAAAAAAAGACAATAGTGTCGTGGCCGTCGGGGAAAGTCGGCAACGCACGAGGGTTGGAGCACACTCATAAGTGGCCACTAAACTTTATCGCTGTGTTTACGGCCTGCCGGAACTACCTTTGTAGACATTTTACGAGACATTTCAGTTGGCTTTCTTGTAATGTACGCGTGCAAATATGAATTTTAAAACACAACTTGTGACTTGTCTGGGCGTTGCAGCTCGTGAACGTGCCTGCCTGCGCTTACGATGCAGCAGGCTGCAGGGCAAATTGAAAATGCAAATTCTTTATGGTTGCCGTGGAATAATGGATCTAATTTCAATCCTTAAGCCTTGCATTATACTGTAAAGTACTCGTTTACCGATACCTTATAACGTATACCGTTGATACCTTGTTTAAGTTGATATGATCAGCCGTCTTGTAATCTTTACGGGCGACGTTGCATTTTTCGTTGTGCTGAAAAAACTTTAACACTTTGTCGTCCGTTTGTCTGTCCGCCTTTCCCTCCATCCGTCTGTCCGTGTGCCCGGTTTTTGTGTCTGTTGGTGGTCCAAACAAGATCTCATCATTTGAAATTCGAAAATTGATTTGATTTTTTTGAGTATTAAAACCAAGTCAACCGAAAACGAACGTGTGATTATAACATTTGTGAGCTCCTTAAATTAAATAGGATACATTAAAAAGTTCTGAACACGATTATTTCAGAAACTACTGAGAATAAAAATCTCAAATAATTACATAGATTCAGGATCGCGGGACCGCGGTGGATGCGAAAAGCACAAGACCGGTCTGAGTGGAAAGCCTTGGGGGAGGCCTATGTCCAGCAGTGGACGTCTTTCGGCTGACATGATGATGATGATGATATAAAAGTTAATATATAGGTATATCTAGTAGCATTATTTTAATAATATTAGTCACATTGCGAGGACATATTATTTTGAAAAATATTAATGCTGATTGATGAACTGGAGCGTTCGGATTCGTTGTTTGAAATGAACAGTCAATCGTTATAATTATACCATACGCGTATATTTCAGCGAGCATTCAAGCGCATGTGCTCAATTATACATACATAGTATCATCCCATAATATAATTTGTTTGTCACTTCTTACGAGTTGAATCCGAAAGTCACTGTTACACAGTTATATGGTGGGTCAGGGTCCCATTGGGCTGACAGCACATAAATACAAATCAATAACATTACCCTCCTTCCTCCTCCGGCAGTCGGATTAAAAATCAACCTTCATCTTGCAACTATTAGATGCTTGCCACACAAAGGACCACAAATATTTGATAAACAAAATAACCGGCTAAAGTATCCGAGATAAAGATGGCGGCTAGATTTTCCGCTGACGCGGTGTACGGGCGCCCCGCGAAGCCTCCGTTTTGTATATTATCTCGCGCTACAAATCACACCGGATGTCCCACCGAGGGGAAATGAAAATTGAGATACCGGGGAGGCATTGTTCCGTGAAAATATATCTTCTTGATATTCTCAGAGCACGGGACAGTCGACGACGCACGGATATTGCGATAATGTTGCGTCATCTCACAAGATAAAGGCGCTTTTGATATCGCCGGATAAATTTTCACTTTCGTGTAACGACGGTTCACAGGCTCCCCCTCGGCCAAGTAGAGGGACTTTTCTATGGCTCTTACCTCATAATAAACGTAATGAATTGATATTGTTCAGTGTTTTTACAACGTTGTCATGATTGAATGTGTCTGCGTTTGTTGCGATTGCATCTACAGTATCAATGTTTTTTATTAGGATTTCGTATTCGGTTCAAGTAAGAATCGCATAAAGATCGTTTGGGAACTAGTGAGTCGTACAATCCGAGGTTCGTTTTTAGAACTTTTGCTTTGTTCTTATGTATATGGAATATGTAAACCCACACTATTACTACCCAGTTTGCTAGACGCTCACCATTATATATGCACACTCAGGTATATAATGCGGTATGCAATAAAGTGGACCTAAAGATTTCTAGGCACCGTAAAGCCAAACTTATCCTAAAAGAGTGGCTATTAACGTTGTCTTATTCTGATACAGAAGACCTGCTGACATAATAACACAGACACCTACGCGCATTCACACTCACACACACACACATGCACCTAACAATTGACACTCACATACAAATGTAATGTGCTTTGTTTCTTGCTTTTGCAATGTTTATTTTACCTAAATCAGTCTTAACCGCTTACGTCTAATAATACTGTGAATCGTCTCACTAGTTTGGGTCCCACCGGGAACCCATAAGTTGTAATTTTATTTAGACAAATACACTTTACTTTATTTATTTATTTATTTTTGTTATAGGTAGGTAGTACTCTGCTTTCTATCGCTGTCACACTTTATTTTATATTCTATATATTGTATATTTATAATGCCAGACTGCGTTAAAGTGATACTTAAACAGGAGCTGAGTGTAATATGACTTCGGTTTTACTTTACAGTCGAGTTCATAAACTTGTATACACTTTAGTACATTGTCACTTCTATCGCTCTGATAATTCTTATATAAATAGACAAGGTACTAAAGTGTATACATATTTATGCACTCGACTGTACACAAATTGAAAGAACTATCGTTAGATGTGATACATGCAAAAGTGCACTTGTTTGTTCTGTATTGATACTTCAACGCCTTCATTAATAATCAATGTAGAATTTGGACCACAGATAGTTTATAGTTCGGGGTCATAACGTATTTTTCATCACACTTGCTCGTAAATGGTGTTATTCCATGCCTGTATACAGAAGGACAATGGCCTAAATTGTTCCCGCGGGAATTATGGCGAGTTTGTCATCCCTAGGGAGTAATGACTTTCTTTTTAAAATTTGCAACTCTTTCGTACATCATTTCTGTTCTGACTAAGGAGGTTTAATTTTCAGCCAAAAATTAAATCGGTTTCTAATTTAATCTTTAAAAATTAGCTATAGACTAACTTACATTACACAAAACCTATACGCTTCATTAAACTTCATTATTTTTATACCTATTTCAAGTTTATATCAACATTTATCATTAATTTTAGTAATTATACATTTTTATCAAATTGGCTAAATCTGGCTCGAATCCAGGTCGAAACTAAACGCAGTTATTATCTGTCACAAAAAAAATATCGTTTCCATTTACGTTCCCGTTGGTCAAAAGTTATTTCTTTATATTTTGCAGAGTTAAGTGTTTTCTCTTTGTTTTTTTTCCTCGCAAATATGATGAAAACCATTGTGTGTATCACAGGCAGTAAGGGGATTACTAACTCGAGTCATTAAAAGCCCTCCGCCTTCGGCGTCGGGCTTCTAACACTCTCGTTAGTAATTCCCTTCATACTACCCTTGATGCACAATGTACTATTTTATGCCGAGAATTTTGACAGTTTAGAAACTCACCAGCAAAAGCTGCTAAGGTAAATTAAATGTTTAGATTGAATACAGGGAGTAATTAATATCCACACGGAAAACTAAAACGCAATCACGTACACAATATATATTTAATTAAGAGATTATGTCGATACAATGTCACGAATCCTGAATCCTGTGAAGACATTCGTATTTACATAATTATATAATCAGATCACACCAGTCTTCTATTGTCGCCGTAGATGATAGGTACATAGAATATTAATTAAAGCCCCAAAGTGCCTCGTTGTAATCTCCCATTACCCGAGCAGTTCAGCCCTTAGACGCGAATCGCTCCATCCCCTCTTCCTTGATTTATAATTGATTTTGCAAATCTCTTTGTAAACAATGAGATATTAGGAACACATTTTATGAAGAGGGATCCAAATAACACAGATGATTTTTAATCTAATAGGTAAAAAAATACACTATATACACTGTACAGTAATAATAATTAGAATAAATAAAAACTAGTGTAACCTATTATCTAATTAAAACTAGAATTACAAAAAGAATACCCCCTCTAATAAATCTGTTCGCGGCATTGTACCCATGATGGCTGCGTTACCTCTCTGGATAGTTAAACCTATCCATTGAGAGAGGTAAGCGCCAGCTCTAGTATACCCGGATGCGTCGATAAGCTTGGCAGACAGGTTCTTTATAAAAAGTTTCATCTCAGCAGACCAAGGTCCCAGAGTCTCCACTGCAAGCGCCGCGAATTCGTAATCATTAATTAATGACGAATATTTGCGACGCTTGAAGGTCTGAAATACTGACTTGAAAAAAATATCAATTGGAACTTTTTTTTAATCTGTCACACTCACACACAATTATGACAGGATGGCAATAAAAACTTAGCCATGTAACGGAAAAAATATATAATATGAAAAGGTTCATATTTTTCCGCATAAGGCGCGGTTTTTTAATAATCCCCTCCTTTATTTGTTTACAAGGGGTCTAATATGGCTGCGTTTATCACGTGACAAAATGTCGATAAGACATCCGTCAATTTCTGGCACGTAATATACCTATAAGTATGAGAGTAACGCATGCTATATCCACATTTTATCACGTGATAAACGTAGCCATACTAGGCCCGCAGGACTGACATGGATTATCGAATTTTCTATATACTCGTACATGTGTGTTACGACGACTACATGCAGGAGTTTCCCTTGTGAAGTTTTTGCCCTACATTAAAACTTATATTGACGGCAATATCAGAATATCCACTCGGATTAATAAAGCTTGTTTTTTGTACTACGTATTAGATGTTTACTTTTATACGCATTCTCGGTGTCTGCAGTGTGCCGCGTAACTACGTGCGCTTATATGTGCATCGGTAGCATTACTCGAGCAAATAGCTGACGTCGCCACGCTCCGACACCTTACATGCTTTCAATATTAACAAACAATTCTGTAATTAAAAATGCACGCTAATTAAAATATCTTAACAAGCGGGATGTAATGTAATGTAAATTGATTTTACCAATACCTACGCCTTTAGCAGTTTTTATTATCTACACAATTATACATTAATTGTATAACGTCTACAAGAAACCTCATCTAGGTTTATACTATAGCGCGAGTGCGTCAAAGTTTAAGTTATGGGGAGTAAATTATGTTTAAGTTACGTTACATGTTTCTAGGTAAACTATTATCACAATTACAAAGAAAAAACACGTAGTGTGGAAGGCCTTCAGTAATATTACACATCGTTTACTAGTCCTTTGTGTCAATCGTGAACAAGATCTTTTGGCAAGGCCTTTTTATATTATAAATATCTAGGGCTTTACTGTTTTTCATAGTGTTGTGTGTCGGCAAAGTGAGAGTGACAAAAATATTGCTTCGGCCTCGTCGCAAATATCCTACCTAAAAATGCCAATATTTAAACAAGACACGGTCTCCAGGTTTTTACCTAATGCTTCAAACCACTAATGAAGTTCCAACACCAATTTGGCACGTTTCATGTATTAAACTGCATGACGGCGTCTCCGGCAAGACTTGCGGCTTAACTTGAGTTGTTCGGTGGTGCTGCAGCCAAGTTGAAGCTAGACGCTTCGGAGCCACACGTGCTATAAATGTTAGCCTGAAAATTCCCCATAAGCCAATCATTAGTACCGTAGATAATATTATAAATGCAAAAGTTTGTGTGTGTGTGTGTGTGTGTGTGTGTGTGTGTGTGTGTGTGGTAGTTTTTTACTCCTTCATGCTGCAACGGCTGGACGGAATAGACTGAGATTTGAAATGGAGATAGCTTATACCCTGGATTAACATCTGCGATTTTGCGGGTGGTAGGACTCTGTGCAGAGTCCGTCCGGATCGCTACCACCATCTTCTCCATTAACCTACCGCCAAACAGCAGTGTTCGCACTGTTGTGTTCCGGTTTGGGGATAAGACAGCCGGTGTAATGACTAGCATAGAGGCATTCCATCTTAGTCCTCAGGGTTGGCAACGCATTTGCAGTCTAAGTCTAGTAGTCTTGTGAATGCGAATGTCTATGGGTCACAGTTTCCGCTTACCATCAGGTGGCCTGTGTGCTCGTTTGCCTTCTCTATGTCATAAAAAAAATAAAAATAAAATAACTCATAGGGTAAAGTCACCAGTGGTCAGCCAAAGACCAGTGGTCGACCTCATATGAGTGCGTAGAGTGGGAAATATATCTTTCGTACTCTTCCCACTCACACAAAGTATAGACAGAGGCCGTCTTCAGGTCTCTGGCCGAACACTGGTGACTTTACCCTAGTCAACTTTTTATCCCGGAAAAATATAAGTTCCCGAACGAATCGAAATCTAGTACAACATAGGTTGATATGCTTCTTAAGCCCACTATGAACTATACCTTATTTTAGTTCACTATAATTGGTTCACTCTAAGGGTGATTCTTGTGAGAGTTCAACAAGGAGTACACTTGTTTAACTGTCTTTTTTATGGCCTATAAAAGGCAAACGCGCACACAGGCCACCTGATGGTAAGTGGGAATTGAGACTCAAAGACTATAATTTTAAGACTGCAAATACGTTACCAACTCTGAGCACTAAGATGTTAATATTTTCACCATCTTGATTTTAGACCAATATAACCGGTTCTTGGCCTCTCAAAACCAGTTTTGTCCTGACTAAGGGCCGTATTAATAAACTCATCTTGACCGTGAGGCCCTTCACAAGATACGTCAAAGTAAACGCCAAAACATAGAACACTGTCATTTTTGACGCATCTCGAGACTAACATTAGAGTTGAGATCAGTTTATTAATACGGGCCTTAGTGTCCAAAAAGCGTTTCATGCTCATTGAATACATATTTAAGGTGAATTTTACTCGTAGTTGTTGAGACATCACAGAACCCTATCGCAGAAAGCCAATAATTAGTTTTGACGTAATTTCTTTCTCGTGAGATGTTTTATTTTTCTATGTACTAAGGCTCAACAACTCCAGTTGTTCACTGATACAAACGGCCTTATAAGTAGCTGCTCACTTTAGTACCTTGTCGTTTAAACACCTCTGACAGCTTAGAGCAGCAGTTCAAACATGACGTTAATCTCAAAAAGTACCAAGGTGCAGCTTAGAAGGCTGACCGTAGAACCATTGGGGCTGGAAGAATAGTTAATAAAAGCGGCAAAAAATGTGGCCACCCTACGGTTGAAGTTCATTTGCACGTCATGATACATATATTACAATAATATTATGACAGTGACAAGTGTCAACGAGATCTCACAGAAACTTTTATCAATACTGGTAGACCACTTTCTTGGCCGACCGTACATGAAAATATGTCACAACTGCAACAAATTCAATCCCATGACATTATTCTTTTAAGAATATTCAAAATAATTCCTATTAATATAATTTCGTCATATCCGGCCATCAGACAGATGAAACCAATTTAATCCGATTGGAATAAAATATTTTTTGAGTACGTAAAAAGCATCGGTTTTTTTTAATGCAATCCGGTTGAAGCCGGCTCTCATTTATTTCATAGGCACGTTTCAATAGGCCGTTGTAGGCATGTGCCGTGGGCTGGGCGCTTAATATTTCACGTGCGAATCGGGTACAGGGTTGCCAGAACGTCCGGAATAATCCGGAAATATTAGGTATTCAGAGACGTCCGGAATCTAGGGTCTCTGCCCGGAATGCAATTGAGAGGGAATTCTATGGAATGTCCTCGAAAGTAACACAAAAGGAGATGATAAAAAAATCAAACAATAGCTTGTAGTTATATCAATTAATCGTGCTATTTTAAATTGAACTATATTAAAACGAGTATAAAGCTCATTTTTCTTTGTTTCGAAATTGAAATTGAATTTTAGCGTAAAGGTATTTTAGCTTTATTTCATTTCTGGTATATTCAATTTTTCACTCACAAAAATCTTCCTGTTTTAACAGACTACGTCAAATGGAGGGTTATGTTTTTTTTGGCACGCTCTGCGAACGGTTTGATGGTAAATAACATAGGAGGTGTCGTTCGTTATATTGGTTTTGGTTGTGGGACTGAAACAGCCATAGAGAGAGTGTTTTTTTTTTTAATCATATAATGTCTACGAAATTGTCAAGTTAGGTTAGGTTAGGTTGCACGCATTAGGGTTTATTTACCTCCTAATCAAATGGTGGGCTACAATAATTCTTCTTTTAGTATCTTTGGTATAATTATTATAGAATTAGCTACTTTTTTTAGGGTTCCGTAGTCAAACTAGGAACCCTTCGTGTCCGTCCGTCCGTCCGTCCGCAGCCTAGCTCAGAGACTCTTAGTACTAGAAAGCTGTAATTTGGCATGAATATACGTATTAGTCACGCCAACAAAGTGGTAATGTAAAATATATTTTTAAAAAAAATACTCTGCCTCCCCTACTCGTTAAGACTCATTTTTAACTTAAATTTTAATTATAATACGTGTCCGTATAAAATATACCGCTTTTTAAACTATTGGAATTTCCTCCGGAATTCCCTTTATGACCTGGCAGCCCTAGCGGGGCGGGAATGCGAACGGAACAATTTGCCAATAATCCTATCCCTGAGCAATAACTGAGGTGGCGGCTACCAGAAATGGGTGTTATTGCCTTATTGCCCATGAATGATTTCTAGTCGACTCATAAGACATTGCCGGGCCTTTGTATAGGCGAGTACGTTCCGGTTTACGCCAGTTTGATAGCCTGTGCATACATCCCAATCCGTAATTCGTATATTCGATATGGAGCCCTGTTGCAGAAAGTCAATGATTAATTTCCACGGTATTTCTTTGACGTGGCGTGACGCTGTGGTTATGAGAGTATTCTAAAGTGTCAGAATAACTAGATACTTGTTTATATTCTGTCGATGGTTTCGATCGCCTATTTTGGTTGGATAAAATAGGTACTTATATTTGTTGTGGTGTTATCTTTTCAACGGTTAGGTATCTTAGTTCTTTTCGTAGTGCTGGAAGACTGTAGACTCTTTGCCAGTTTTCTTTTCAATGATGATGAACGTCTTAAGTGCAAATTAGCAAAGAGCACTTTAATACAGCCTTTAGAGCCGTTAAAACAATGGTGAAAAAATAAATTCACTCTATATTACCGACGTGTAAAAGAGCCCTCATGTGGCCAATTTACTGAATAAATATTTAAAATTTGAATTTGAATTTATGACTTACGTTAATTTTATGTATTAACATATGTACATAGTATACATTTGTTTTGTATTATAGTTGTTTTATTGTATAATATTGTTATAATTTTGTATAGCTGTCGTAATTAAGTATTTGAAGTGAGTGTCTTAAAACGATAAGAAGTGCGGTTCGTTTTCGAGTTTATCGGTGACCACAGGACATGCAAATCAAAAAAAAAACGATGACATAAATTTAGACCTTGTTGTACGTCTTATCGTGTTTGTTTGATTTAAAAGCAAGAAAGTTGATAAATATTTAAGCATAGACAGCTGTGTCCTCGGCTTACTTTAGATACCTACAATTCGAAGATGTTTTTTAAGTTTTTTTTTTATGGCATAGAGAAGGCAAACGAGCATACAGGCCACCTGATGGAAAGTGGAAACTGTGACCCATAGACATTCACATTCATAAGACTGCAAGCCTAAGACTGCAAATACGTTGCCAACCCTGAGGACTAAGATGTAATGCCTCTATGCTAGTCATTGCACCGGCTGTCTTATCCCCAAACCGGAACACATCAATGCAACCACTGCTGTTCGGCGGTAGGTTAATGGATAAGATGGTGGTAGCGATCCGGACGGACCCTGCACAAGGTCCTACCACCCGCTAAATAAGTATTAAAACGACTGCGGATGATGAGTAAAAGTCAAATGAAAAGCTTATTTGGTATTCGTAATAAATACACCAAAACACTACGTTGATATTTCAGTTCATACATTATACTTCCGTTTGACACGCCTTTTCGAGCCGAATCTGCTATCTGGTATAATTGAGCTCTGCGTTTTTTTTACTCCGACTAAATTCATTCTGCTTCGCTGGCTGAATGTGACTGAAAATTTAATGTTTGCTCAGACGGACGCGGCCGAAACAGAATATTTAACTAATCGGCGCTTTTGGTCGATAAAACTACAGCCTCGTTAATGACTGCCTTCATAATTAGTGGAGCACTGTCTGTTATGTAAGAGACAATAAATAAATAAATACTTAATACATACCAAGGGTCGCACAAATTTACATGCAAATTAAAAATTAAAAACTATGTATGGATTAAAACATAATAAACAGATGTACACTGGAACCCATTATTGATTTAATAAATCTCCTTGCGAAAACGAGCACTTTTTCAAGTACCTTTCAAAAAAACTAAAGGATGATTTCCACCAAACGGCTCGCATCGCATCGGATCGGAAAGGATACGTACGGAAGCCGCGGCGCTATTGAAATTATTATTGTCTATTTATGACGCAGCCGACGGACGCGTGTCGCGGAAGACGCCCGCGGTCGAGCTGTTGTGCGCAACTTGCTAATGTAGACTTAAAAACAGTACACATATGATTCAGTATCGTTTAAAGACTATAAAATTCTTACCGATCCGATCCGATGCGGGCCGTTTGGTGGAAATATTACTTAAGAGTATATTTTTTCAGAAGAAAAATAATAACTAAGTATACTAGTAGCCCATCGGTACCCTGACTCACCATAGAATGATGTCACAGTGACATTATAAAACAATTTAATTCGCACTTCTTACGACTTGAATCATAACATCACTGTGACACAGTTCTATGATGACTCAGGGTTTGATGTGCTGATAGTACCTACTATAAATAAAATTAGTTTTATTTTGTGTCATAAGATCTCATTTCCGTACACTATATTTGAACTCTACTCGAAATCATCACATGTGCTACACTCAGGAGCAAAAATAACGGGTCAGTGTGCGTTTTTCATACTAAAGAGGCTATTTCGAACCCTTGGTTTTTCGCCAGGGAATGCTTTTAGTGAAATCTGATGATGATATGATGTGGGTAAACTATACGCAGAGACAGTACAGCGCTCTGCGAGTTCAATATAATAACGCGTTCAGAGTGCTGATGGGGCTGCCCCGGTTCTGCAGTGCGTCAGGGATGTTCGCAGAGGCGCGGGTAGACTGCTTCTACGCCACGATGCGCAAGCGGTGCGCATCCCTGACGCGTAGGGTTAGGGCCAGCGCCAACAGCATTCTGAGCATGATCGCGAGCAGGCTTGATTGTCCGTAGGTACATAGGCTACTGTTGCCAGCTTCACGTACGGGCGAATCAGTAAATAATAAATTTTTGTAGGTAATTATTTGAACTATCTTTACTAACCCTAGAATAAGAATATTTTCCTGTGTTACTAATACCACTATGATCCTTTGTTGGTCGAAATAAAATGATTATTATTATTATTATTATACCTCAAGCATCGATACAGGACTTCCAGAGTGCCTAGGGTACCCAACTGAATAAATCTACGGTTTACGCCGGAATTGAACATGTTCAGAAAAACATCTAAAATGGCAATAACATGTAAGGAAATCCAAGTGCTGACCCAAACTCTCCCGCTGTGGTGTTAACAGATTGTGCGATCAGTTAGGTATCTTAAGAACTTTTGACCTCCTCTATTAAACCTCGCGGTATCCACCATTAAACCTCACTCAAAACAACCCCAGGCGAGGAACGAAGGCTTCGAAATAGTCACGTTTGTATGAAAAACGCACTCTGACCCGGTATTTTCGCTCCTGAGTGTAGTTTTATTTTTAAAGCCGTTTATTAAAAGCAAAACAACATACACACTGGCAATAAACATTATTAGTGAAATATTATTTTATCATTTGCTAACCCCTATTCCGTTAAAAGTGAAAGTTTCAAAAAAAATTATACGTTTTTTCTTCGAAAAAGTTAACAATTTGGACGACTTCTAAAGTTGTGTGGGATAGGGGCCAGGACTTCTTTTCTTTTCCACTTTGTTAAAACGAATTTTGCTCTTAAACCATGTTTTTTACGATTCTGCCAACCTTGAGAGACAAATTGATGAGAGTTAGATATACAGCCTTGGCCAAAAGTATTAAGCACCCATGCGTTTTTCATATCGAAGTCAAGCTTTAATTATATCTTTTATTACAGAAAGTTATATATCATTTGGAAAGGATGGATGAAAGAAGATTGACGAAAGAGATATACAGAGCGAAAGTGAGAGGAAGGGTCGGAAGAGGCCGCAATAGGCGTACTTTTTCGAATCAAATCGGAGAAATACTGGAAAAGGGCCGAATCTTAAGTACCCGAAACCGACGTGCGTGCATGACTCGATGTATGAATGTGGAAGAAGCGAAAGACATTTGTCAGGATCGTAGCAGGTGGAAAGAAGTCGTCTCTGCCTACCCCTCTGGGAAACAGGCGTGATTTTATGTATGTATGTATGTATATATCCAACGGAAAATAAGTTTCTCTGAAATACTTTATTTTTGGGACGACCTTTTGTTGCCGACTGTACTTTTTTTTTATCTGCTTATCAAGACCAAACTATTGAGTCCCAACACGGTGGGTCTAAGGTAAGTATAGCGGAGATCCTGTCGTCACCTTCCGACTGCATCATCAGATCAGCTCTTAGATACCATGATATTGCATTGTCATTGGTTGTATATATTTGGTCCAAATTTCTTCCCATTCTGTTGGGCAGGAAGTGGGTAAAACCTATCTTGTAAGATTTGACCCTTACATACCTACATACATACCTACATACTTTGCAAGTTATATAAAAGCTTGTAAAAATGGCATACTTATTTGACGATAGGGGAAATTCCGTGGAAAATAATACGAATATCATTTAATTCTTACACCCGAGATGATAATAATTTGCACATGTTCGAACACTTTTTATATTTTACGTTTTTGTGTATTTTTGTAATTGAAAAATAATACTTTATTTATAAGTTACAAAGGACAAATTGGAGTGCTCTATACTTTTGGCCAAGTCTGCAGTTAAGAATATGGTACTTAATTATTATTCTTAAAGCATAGTAGAACAGAGGCACAAGTCTTATCAATAACTAAAGAAAAAAAATATTCATGCATTCGATTTTCTTTCATACACGCGGCCGACCGCGACTCTCCAACCAATGGTGCAGTGAGGGAAGGAGTGCCCCTATGGTGCGGAGTGCATAGGGTGAGTCCTCAAGCTCGCTTTTCCACCGGCCCGTCAGGCGCCACTACGTCATTAGACGGGTTATTTCGTTAAAATTGACAGTTCTCATATGAATCTGACAGCCGTGAGCAAATTTAACCTGGGGTTAACCCAGGGTTAAATTTATTTACCGGCCCAAGGAAGGCTAGTGTTTTTTTATGGCATAGAGAAGGCAAACGAGCACACAGGCCACCTGATAGTAAGTGGAAATTATGACCCATAGACATTCGCATTCACAAGACAACAAGCCTAAGACTGCAAATGCGTTGCCAACCCTGAGGACTAAGATGGAATCCCTCTATGCTAGTCATTACACCGGCTGTGTTATCCCCAAATCGGAACACAACAATGCGAACACTGCTGTTTGGCGGTAGGTTAATGGATATTTAAGATGGTGGTAGCGATCCGAACAGACCCTGCACAACGTCCTACCACCTGTTTATTAAGACTAGCATAATAAATAAGTAATTACGCGGAATTTTAAACGTGCCTATTTTAGTTACGTATGTATTGGAATTTGCTGACTGCAAACCGCTTGACTTCGCGGAAGCAACGTAATGTGACGACATCAATGATGGACACTTTTAGCTGACAGGCACCAGTAATGGACACTTCACTCCTAATTCAAATTTCATACGGTTCTAAATTGATTGTTGCAAAACAAATGAATAACCCTTATCTTCAGTAAAATAAGAATCAACGTCCATTATTGGTACCTTGTCCATTACTGGTTCCATCACCCCACGCAATATCTTTTGACGACACTTTAAATATACTAATAACAATATAAGGCCCCCTTGTACGAAAATGTTAACCCCATGTTAACTCCGTGTTAACAGGTTAATTGGTTAAAATGTACAGTTATTAGACGGACTTGCACGAAATTTAACACTGGATTAAGACACTAACTCGTGTTAAAATGTCACTTTTCGTATGAATCTGACGTTTACTAACCCAGTGTATAAAAACCTTCGCGCACTTGAATTTATATGACTCTGACATTCTTAAATATTTAACTCGTAACCTGGAATTGACCTCGGGTTAAATTTACGTGGAAGTGGGCCTTACAAGCCCAACTGCGTTATCAACACAGCTAATGATAACCTTGTGCTAATACTAGACTTATATATTCCACTTCTAACCCCCCTTTTTTTTCAATACATATTTATTTTCACGATACAGCCACCCTAAATTTCAAGCGAATAAGAGCTATCAGCGATAACAATATCATAATAATATTGTTCAAGATAAAGTGTAATATAAGCCAAGACATTACTCCAACTCTTTCAGCACTAAGCTAAACAATTTATCGAAGCACTTCCCGTAAAAGAACTCAACATGCAACATGCAGAATATGCAGATCCGAAGATTTCTGCCTAGGTTTCTTGTACTCTAGTAGTTTGAAATGACTCTTGCTAAGTACAACAAATCGATACTAACATACCAAGCCGAGCGTAACCGAGTAGTCAGACTACATCTTTGATGTGTGCCGACTGCTTCTATTGTACACAATATCAGCAACTCTATCTTCAAGATAGCAGATAGTATATCTCTATATGTATTTAAGAACTACGCTCTTCTTGATGGCGTGCAGTCAAGGAAATTGATTCGTTGACCACTTTGGACTACGTCAAAGTGACGATGTAAATAAAATCGTAAGAAGTCTTACGTTTTGATTGATTACGTCACTTTGACATAGTCCAAAGTGGTCATGGAATTATTTTCCGTTACTGTACCTAATTGCCATCCTATCTGGTCCTCCGTCAACGGCTTTAGTTTAAGGTACGACTTGACCTTAACTTTTGTATGAGATATCAAACCTTGACAAGTTCCTTGCAGTGAATGAATTATTTTTATGGCCTACAGAAGGCAAACCAGTAAACAGTCACATGGTAAATGGGATCTGTGACCCATATACAATACAATCTGTAGACTGCAATCCTAAGACTGCAAATGCGTTGCGACCGACTGAGATGGAATGCCTATATGCTCTGTTCGGGCTCTTGAGGGCCTCAACTTGCACTTTTTATCAGCACCATGTTTTTGATGCGTTTGCAAGTTGATGGTCCGATGTGTTTTCAGTGTCTTATATTCTGTGGAGAATGGGTGGAAGTTAATTTTTTAAATAAAAACTGTAATCTAATTGTGTGGTTGTATTGTATTGCTGTGTTTTTTGTGTGTAGTAAATACATACATTATATGCTAGCCACTTTACCGGTTGTTCTATTCCTACACCGATTCTACGTGCACATCACTTAAATAGCCTAAAACTAAATTGTCTAATTTTAAGATATACTTTAGACGGCAGATTAAAAAGTGCTTTTCGGGAATGTCAATAGACAATGTGAATAGACTGCCTAAAATAAGAAGCGTCAGATTCAAATTAGCGCTGTCATTTGATTTTGACAGCTGCTCATAGAATAACAAAGTGTTTGGCGACACCTAAATAAAATTAGGAAGTTTATAGGCGACTGTAGAATCGGGTCCAATGAGAGCCAAATTAATTACATCCTAACAACTGTCATAACACTCGTATAAACAGCGTAACAGGACGATAACCACAATAATAGTTTAGACAAACAACGCGATTCCCTTCAAGCCTCATTCAACCTTATCTTCAGTAATGGCGGCGTTTATTTAAATAAAAACAGGTGAAAACGCGGGCGTGAGTAGATTGTAACGGTCGATTCTTGCCTCGTGAACCGATGTTAGGGGCCATAAACCGGAAGATAAGACCCCGGGCGGATGGCGCAGACAATCTTTACTTACCTATGCACACCGGTACCGTGGCTGAAACATTCCAACTACATTTTAAGTATTCTATTCTCGGCTAAAACTCGTTAAGATACCGCAAATGAAACGGCAAATTAACAAGCAGCGCTAACAATGCGCTTTAAAAACAAATTTGCTAAAAAGCTGTGAAGTGCGAGTCGGACTCGCGTAGCAAGGGCTCCGTACACCACAGTAGGTGTTATTATATTCCAATGTGAATTCGATCTATCCAGGCGCAAGCCCAACATACACTCACTAGTAATTTTTTTTATTATTTATTGTTTTTCAGGATTTTTGTATAATAGTACTAAAGATGCTTGTATGTTAGCCGTTCATACGACGCAACAAAAAAAAAAACGTTGAAAAAAATCATTTCTTGTATGTGTATGTGGTCCTTTATTTTATTGTGTATTTTTTTAATAAATCCGCCGTAATAACTAACACATATTCTGAAAAAGTCAACCAAAAATACAGCTCTTTCAGTTACGTCATGTTAGGCAACGTAGGTTTATTAATAGGGTTCCGTCGGGGTCCCTTCGAGTACGGAACCCCAAAAATAATAACTCCATTTATTATGTTGGTAAATCAGCTTCTTAACCAACCTGGAATTGTGTGTTAACGCAACAAAGCCATGCTTAAATCAAAATCAGAGACAATGAGACGCCGAGAGTAACCTCCTATTGTGGATTCTCATCTTTGTTGGTTCGTAGGGTATCTGCGAGCCCATCGCCGGCCGGTTATTACTCTTGTATCTGCTTTAGACGTCAGGTAAATGGGATCAATTGGTTCTATTGTGTCTATTTGTGTATTATTTGATCGTATTTTATGCAATAAACCTTCTTTCTTGAAATCTGTACATGTAAATGCTTTGTCCTGAATGACTGACTGACGGATCAACGCACAGCCTAAACCGCTGATCGCAGAGACCTGAAACTTGGAGGCTGTGTTCTTTGTATGACGTAGGCATCCGACAAGAAACAATCTTTTGAATTTCTATCCCTAAGGGGGTGAAAAAGCGGGGACAACGTGATTCCATGGTCCAATCTACTTCAAAGGAGAATGCCCATATAATGCCTGGAATGTACAAAGATGTCCCATATTTCAAAAAAAATGTCGTAATTGATTATAACTAAACAGATTAAATAGAAGTCTGTAGAACTCCGGAGAAACAAACACTAATTAATTAGTATATTACTGGAACATCCGCTGCCGGTACGGTTTTATCTTTCGTTACGTCGAGTTGCCACTTTATAACAAAACAAATAATGATGATTTTCTGCTATCACTCACGTAAAAAGTTTTATTTATGCATGACAATTGTCGCTCGTTTGTCTTAGCGAACAAAACAGGTCACAGTTAAATATATGAATGATCGTATTGGGAGTCTAAAAGTATGATACAGTCATATCTCGAGTCGAGATATGACCACTGTACGAATGCTCCCTTTGTACGAAGCCACCCCATCTTCCCCTATGTATCATACTTTTAGACTCCCAATACGATCATTCATATATTTAACTGTGACCTGTTTTGTTCGCTAAGACAAACGAGCGACAATTGTCATCTCGACTATGCAACATGCTGAAGCGTTCATATTTGTATGCGTGACTGCCGCTCATATGCGTAGGCTACCCTCAAAAAGCGATGGCAGTGCGGCAGCAGCTTTCGCCACAAATAATTAATATGTGTTTTCGCGACCCGAAAGTAATTTTTGGTTCTCCTTTGAATGTGTCTGTCTCTAATAAGTTTTACTCGTATTAGATTTTTTATATATGTATAGTTTGTAATTAGATGCTTGAGATTAATATGTAAACAATAGTTTTGGGATTACTTTAACAGTTATTTTTTATTTAGTTTTTTTTTCCGTTCGTTTTGGTTGGGGTACCTTCGTACAGTCAAAATGTATGTAATTATATACTGTACGAATGCACCCCATGAAAGTTAAAAAAATGTATATCAAGAATAATTATAATCACAAAACCAGATCAGTAAGATATGCCTAAAAGGTGACTGAAACAGGTGAAATAGCTAAAAAACCTAATAAATCCTGGGAAAAACTAATAGTGTACGAAGCCACCCCACGTATGGGGTGCATTCGTACAATTCTCATTTTTTGGGAAAGCTATTATATCTTGGCACAGTTGCTTTGTATCCAAACTGAAATATACAATTATTATAGCCAAATAAGTGGATGATAAAGTAGCATTCATCTCATTTTGAAATAGCAGTTAGTTTTTTTTTAACAATTCTTAAAGTAAAAAGTGTACGAGGCCACCCCATCTTCCCCTATACACCACTGGCAACAAAAAGATGAAGTAGGTACTAGTAGGCATGAAATTGCCTTTTTCTGTCTACCTCCTTTTTAGTTGTTTTGACATAATGACGTACTCACCAAACTTGACATTGGTGAAGAAAAATAAAAAGAAGACATAGTGACGTTTCTGTTGTGTATTGTTTCGCCATCGTGAGATTTTTTTACGATGGAGCCTTAGATTTCGCGCTGTTGAAAGTATTGATTGTTGATTGATACGTTTAGTCCACTGTAAACCTAGCCGCCGCCTAGTTGTAGTCTTTTCGAAACCCTATCTCACATTTTTATTATATACACGATAGTGTCATCTATGTCGTTCTTATATTTTAACATTCACATAGATCTGAGCGACATCTATAGTCGTTTTTTTAAGTCAACATAACCTCTTTCATTGTAAAAAAAATCTTAATAATAGCAAAATCCCAAGTTTTCAAATCATTTTTGAAGTAGTTTCAGAAACCTCCATTTTTTTAGCGTATTTTAATGTATCATTGGTTCTTGTACATCTCAGGCATTTCCTTGTATGGGCGGTGGGCATTCTCCTTTGCACACATTCTTTAACAGAATTGATGGAGAATTGAGGGGGTGGAAAACGGGTAGAATTGTTTCATCAATACTCCTTAGTGCGTTTGATTTATATTACATTTTATTTTGACACGTGTTTAAAAACTCCATCCGATTATACTCAAAAAAGGTTAAACATTAAAGCTTGATGCAATGCAAATACCCAAACCGCTGAGTCTAAAGATTCCAAATGTGGTACATAGGTTCCTTATGAGGTCTAGGGGTGCAGTAAGAAAGGATTTAGGAGGAGAAGCGGGAAACTAATTGTATACCTATGAATATGTCGATTATTTTGTGATTAGAATAAACTACCTTTATTTTGCAGATGTCTCGTCTTAGGCGTCAGTAAAACTTTGAATTTTGTAATTTAATAGCACTGTTTGCGTGATAAGTAAATAACAATAATTTAATTGTGTACACATTATTGTTTTAGTATTATCCTCGACTAGCTACTGCCCGCGACTTAGCTTAGTCCGCGTAGATTTCGACTAGTATAGTTATTCCATCGTAACTTTTAAATTTTCCGAGAGGAAAATAATCCAGCCTATGTGATAATCCAAAGCTATCTCCATTCCAAATCCATGCCATTGAAAAACACATTTCCCATACAAATATATTTCTTGTCAATCTCCAGTTATAATACCATTTCTAAAAATATACGAGACCAATAAAATACAAACCCATAGATGTTATAGCTACCTACCTCGATACAACGTTCACGGCCCGTCGCTACTGCTTACAACTTTCGGCATTAGGTACACACGAGTACACAGCCATGTTTTGCATATATATTTTCAAATTTAGTACGCGTGATACACGTAAGAACGGTCTTTATTGACAGGCCGACTCATTGTACAGATCTGGCGAATAATCATCGTATTTGGTTCGAAAATTTCGCATTTCTCATGCTATCTCGGTCAACTTGAGAACATCTCGATAAGCTAATTGAGAAAGCAAATTCGAAGTTATGCGGTGAAATACGATGTGTTAAGATTATACACTATATCTGTACGCAAAGGGAGGGAAGGAAATGAATCCCATAAGTTGCGAGGTTGCGTCGTGAGACTGACCAGTCTGTTATAGCATACGGCAGACCCGCCCATCTCGTTCGGCTTTACGACCGTCCGATTTGCGTACAGACAAAATTGCACCCGACGTTTGCACGAAAAAGTAGTGAAGAAGTGGATAATATAAAATGTGGTCCCGCCAAAAGTCATCTCCTACGGAAATTTGTTGCGGCCCCACTGCACGCCCGGGGGATGCCTGTATACCTACAGATGGACGGGCAGTATCCGTAAATGGAGTTCTTTCTTGGATGGTTGGATTCATCTTGCTTAGACACGTTACTCGTATAGAAATAGAAATAGCTAGATAGAAGTATTCGCGACTCCGTCCGCACCGAATTAGTCTATTGTCGTACCTTGATAAAAAGTAACCTATGTCCATCTTTGGGCTATAAATTAGCTCTCTACAGGTGCAGTTAACAACCCTACGAGATCTTATTTTGTCGAATAGTTCGTAGTTATCTCGGTTTCTCATACTGGAGCTAACCGAGGAAACAAGATAAAAACAAGTTAATCGAACATAATACGATGTAATGCTTATATAACACACGTGTACCTTTCACATGGATTGTTTGAGGGTTTGAAGTTTTGTACTATGAATAAAGAACAAACAAAACACTGAGGCTTAGTATCAAAATTGCATATAATTTATTTTGTATTTAACTTAATGTCTATTTGAAAAAACAGTTTTTTACAGAGTTCCTTACAAGTACAACACTCCTTCACATAGGTAAAACCTATGTTTAGGATAAACACATTACGAGTGTTCTATAAGAAAAACAACGCTTCAACACTTAATAGAATACCTACTCGAGAAACAATACGATTGCGTCGATCACCGCAAAAGTTATTTTTATATACCTAACCACATAAAATCAAAAGCTCGTGTCACGTCACGAATAAAACGGAAGCTAAATAAACAATTGAGCATAAGGCGAATTTCGAACGATATATCCAGCCAACTGCGATTGTATCTGTTCGGCAGCCGTACCTACTCGGTACTTTTACCCCGTAGCGATTCTGGGCGGCCGCGGCAGGAGATTTTATAAGGCATAAACCCTGAGATAGCGGCAGTAAAACTTGGAACTGAGGCAATATGCCAGCTCCCCATTGCCGGCCCTGCTTTGTTTTAAAACGACGAGGCGGGCTACAATGTCGATACAGCGCTCGCACCCCATCCACAAATACAATCATCGTAAACAGGAAACATCCCACGCCTATACTCGCGTCCTCGACTGTACATGAACATCCTCTATACAAAATGTAACTTACAAGTCTTCTGTATCCTTATACTTACAAGTCTCAAAAATAAAGCCTACTACTTAGATACAGTATTTTGTTCCTAATATTTTGATACCGCAAATATGACATCATAACTTTTTATAGCAAAGCCAAATAGTGTCATCAGTTTCCCGAATGGTCCCAAAGAAGTATCACTCTATTACGACGGAATAATACCGTCTCTCCCAAATCCGTTTATCGCCACAGTGGTAAGACCCTCCGGAGGCGGTTCGGCCTGTTTAGATACATTGCACTCGATATACTTTACTCAGCCAGAGAGTTTCGGCTCCCTTTCCACAATTTTGTACGGCCGTTCCGGCAACATAAAAACAAATAAATTTTCTACAAGATATTCAAGGGAAATCTCGGTTGTTGTTAGGAAAATAATGAGATATTTCGCCCACAACTAGCATAAAGGCTTTCCATCTCAGTCCTCAGGGTTGGCAACGCATTTGAAGTCTTAGGACTGCAGTTTGGTGATTGTTTTGAGATTTCAACTGTCTATCTCAGATCCCACTTATCAGGTGGCTTGAGTGCTCGCATGCCTTCTCATTGCCATAAAAAAAAAAATTCGTACACAATCTGAGAAAACTAGGAAATTATTAAGTGTAGTTACTTGTGTACCTATAGGTGTATACCGGCCCTGCCTCGGCGGTTAATATGAAAGCATTTCATCCAGCCCATTCATACGACCGATCATTTGTTATTCCATTGACCAATCCGACCCAAATCACAGGAACAGGATCAATAAAAACAAATTATTGCTAGAGTATTGTACCTGCAAAGGTGACAGTTTAACATAGAAAAAGAGTATAGAGTATTGCGAAGCTAGATTTGTAGGTACCGTATAGACCGGGAGAAGTATAAATCGACGGTATACGAAGCGTGACGACAGCGATACTAACTCCCGACTATGGGCGGTCGTAAATTCAGGAAGTAACCGACCGCCCGCGCCGGCCGCCCGGCCGCCACCGGGCCTTCGGATTTGCGTACAAATAAAATGGGTACTTTAACAACCGGAATAAAATGCTGACCTATTCGAAGTTAGCGCTTCGGTAATGGGAAAATGGAGTGTAATATTTCACTGATTAAAAAAGTGTTCGAACAAATCCTGCTCTTGTTTCTAGGTAAGAATATAAAACTTGCTTTGATAAAAAAGGATATTCCGCTTTGTTTTGTTTCATAGAATTGAAGTAGGCATTCAGTAAATATGAAAAAATATATATGAAATGAAAATACCCTGTACTAAGAACATGATCTGAAAGAAATACAAGCCTGCCAATTAACTAAAGTAGGTAAGTCAAGAGCTTTGAAATTCTTAGAGATTTCTAATAATCTAATAACTTACATTTCAATTACCGAGATCGAAGCTTACGCCGTAGTGACTCAACATTTCTTAGCAACGACAAAGTAACATTTCTACGAACCCAGTGCCCGGCTAATGAAAAATATCTCGACAAGTTTCAGGTTTAAAATGTCGCGGCGCTGGGTAATTGAGCAATGGTAGGGTCGTCCGCGTATGGTTTGCTCGATCGGGTTTACGGCATATGATTTAGTTGTCCGAAAGTCGTTCGGCTTATCTGCTGCCCGGGTCGCCGCAGACCGCCCCAAGTTCTACGTAAAACGGAAAACTCAGACGTGCGATTAAAGATTTCATCCCCCGATATTGGACGATCGTAACATTTTAACGATAGCCCGACCCTAGTGACTCCTTTGTTTTAGTGCCCTTATTTTATTATTTATCGAAACATTTGATATAAAAGTGCCATTAACTACTATTTTATGTGATAATTTATTGCCAGCGTTAAATTACCGACAATGTTACGCAGTTTAAGAAGTTGAAATATTAGCTTAAATGACGCTCGTGTTCATCGTATAAAATGTATAAAACCCATAAAACATTTATGGGCCCCTCGATACGAACCTTTTTTGCTTTAACGATATTAAAAAAAACCTTGTGCGAATTTCCGCGAATTCTGGCGCCGCGACTGGAAGACGTGCCGTCGCTCCAATGAAATTCTGCGCGAAGGCGGAAGAATCGTTCCTATTGTTATGTTACGATTATGACTCAACCGTCAACCATTTCCCTCTCGTTATATATATATGAGCACAATTTGAATCTCGATATTCTTAATGCTTACCAAAAGGCACGATTTAGAAAACGGTCACGAGTGTGTGTCTTTACCTTCCTAGAACATAGCACTTATACGAGATGTACCTAATATTAAATGATATTAAGAAGCAAACTGATTGAGTGCTTCCAAACTTAAAACATGGTAGGTAAATAAATTCGAAGACGTCTTTCGAATAAAAACATAGCAATAGTGGTGTTGGTATTAAGGTCTAATTCCCCAACTTTGACGAAGTCACTTAAATTTAAATTCCTCTTAGCATGTGCGCGGACAGATGAACAGACGGACATGACAAAACTATAGGGGTTTGTTTGACTTCAGAACTCTAAAAATTACATGAACTAATAGATTTCCTATCTTATCGAAGCACTTTTTTTTTCATAACCTTGACCTCCATGACTCAAACGATCAAAGAGTAAATTGCAACTTGCAGTACACACAAAACAAACAAGGGACGCACGTAACAGTACGTGATCATTTCCACTCATGAAGCTAACCGAATGTAAAACAGCCGGCGAGATAAAATGGAAACACGTAATGATGAAATTGCAATTTTAGGCCCACGTTCATAAAACATCAGAAGAGTGGCGGTCGGCGGATTCAGCGGTTGATAATTGATCCCGGTGCAAAAATGTTACAAAATGGACATCCGGAGGTGCCTTATCTACGTGATTATTAATTGTGTGTTAATTACGCGTGAGTATTTCTTTTTCTTTTTAATGTGTTTTGTTTAAAAATGACCAGGGCAGTTTTTTTCTGCATGAAAAAGTACTTCATTTCGGACTCAAGTTGTTTCACCACCTTTCATCTAAATTGGATCCTTAGTTTGAAATGCCTTGAACGCGTGATAAACAGATAGACGGACAAATGGATTTTTGCAATATTTTAAAGTTAATAAAACAAGTGCTTACCGCGGTTAGAATATTTGGCGAGTTCCAGCCGGTATTTGGACAATGTAGGTACACTACTATGACTATTCAGTTTGTATAAGGTTTTACATATTTTATCTCAAGTCTAGTAATGTTTCAATACCACATATTCTTTTCTTCTCATTAACACAAACTAGAAACTGTTGAAATAAAGAAGTCGGGAGATAAAATTATGATAACGATATAAAAGGAATAAGTTTGCCTGAGGCTATATTCTACTCGGTATAACCATATCACTCCATATGCGGGTGGTAGGACCTTGTGCGGGGTCCGTCCGGATCGCTACCACCATCTTATCCATTAACCTAGGGTAAGAGCACCAAAAGATGAACGATTAAGCGACTACACCAACTTTAGACAGTTTATATTCAGTGAAAGTAACAAATTTCACCCTATTTAATTTTTTATATGGTACAGTATATGGTCTAGATTGAAAATGACTATTATAAAGCCTGTTATTATATCTCCGTATTTTTCTAAAAATCATTGAAACCAAAAATGTACCGATTTGCCCAAAAGATGAACAGCGTGCCCTAATTCTGAACGGTTTGGGCCCAAAAGTTGAACTAACATAATAAAATACCTATATCATTTTAATTCTATTCACTTTTAGCAATAAAATGCGAGTTAACAAAATATTCTTTATTTTTTAATTGTTTACATTTATTTAATATTACTTACGTACATAAGGTTCCTATTTTTTATGGTTATTTGTGTCATAAAAATAACGAATTAGTATTTTTTATTAATAATCATTAGCAAAACTACTTAGTTACTTATCTTTTTAAACAGATAAACCGACAAAAAGTGTTACTTTAACATTTATAATATTAGTAAACATTTCCATAAATACTACTAGTACCTATACTACTACTAGTGTTCATATTATAAAACTATGCCTAAAAGTTGAACGACTGAATTTACTTAGTTCAATTTTAGGACACAGAATTTATGAAATGAACAAACAAAATCAATCAGGTGTTCACATATTGGAATAGAATCCAAAACATGAACTAGTAAATTTAATTCGTTCAAGTATTAGGCACACATTTTTTATTGAACAGTGATAGTTTTCATAGTATTTAAAACTCCAAAATCATTGGATTAGACATCAAAAGCTATGTTCATCTTTTGGTTTAAAGATACAAGAGCATTTAACGATCATTTTGAGTTCTAAATTTTCCATCTGTCATTTCAGTACGATTTATTAAGAAGCTTTAAAAAAAGTACGCCTTGCCTAGTAGCTGAACACCGTTCAAGTATTGGCTTAGGTATACATTTTTGAAACCATTACTTGAACGGCATATTTCTCGTTAACTAACAAGAAAAATGAAATATCGTATAACTCCAATAAAAGAGTGATTAATCAAGAATACATACCAAGCAAATCCTTCTAAGACTGCCAATTATTGAATTTTATACGTAATTAAACGCTTAAATTTGGAGAGCGCTGTCCTTAAGTATTTTCCCATACTATCGACATTTTCGGCGGGAAGCTCCAGAACGACGACCGATCACGGCCAAAAAGAATATAATACTATGTTAAGATTTAATGGAGGTGTAAGCAAAGAGTTGCTGTTTAAGAAAAATAAATTCCGAACTATGTAATATTTGTCAAGATTTAGTTATGTGATTATTTCGATCGAGTGTTCAGCTTTTGGGTGTCGTTCATCTTTTGGTGCCCCTACCCTACCGCCAAACAGCAGTGTTCGCATTGTTGTGTTCCGGTTTGGGGATAAGACAGCCGGTGTAATGACTAGCATAGAGGCATACCATCTTAGTCCTCAGGGTTGGCAGCGCATTTGCAGTCTTAGGCTTGCAGTCTTGTGAATGCGAATGTCTATGGGTCACAGTTTCCACTTACCATCAGGTGGCCTGTGTGCTCGTAAGCCTTCCCGATGCCATAAAAAAAAAAGAAAAAAAAATAGTAATGGCGGCCGAGTTATAAACAATACGATGTGGAAAGCAATCTGAGTGTGTACGGTCGGCCAAAAAACTGGTGTACCAGTTTTGACAAAAGTTTCTGTGAGATGTAATTATCGCTAAGGTTGTCACTTGTCACTGCCATTATATTATTGCAAGGGAAAATTGAACTTGTTGTATCATGACGTGCAAATGAATTTCAACCGTAGAGTGGTAGACCACCTTTTTGGCTGACTCTACGACCTTACCATGCATATTACAATAAGATGTTGACAAGATAGCTTGAACCCTGGGGAAGGACATAAGCGGACAAAGTCACGGGCAACAAGTCTATTATAAGACCTCAAATGGGCACGCCGCTAACACTTTTCTGAGTTGTGTATCTTTTCCGCAATATGGCGAAGTTTTTACATACAATTATATTTAATTAATTTAATTAATTAATTAATTATGTTTGACGCTTCCGAGAAGTGTTTAATTACAAACTTCTCGGAACTGAGTCTCGTTACCCGACTAGCTAAGGAAGAAAATTATCCTTGGCAACAAAATATTCTTTAATAAGTATACCAATGAATCATTGGAATCTCTTATCAATAAATTGAATGTTTAGTAAATAAATAACATAAATAAATAAATATCAGGGGACAATGTCACACCAATTGACCTAGTCCCAAACTAAGCTCTAGGCTTGTGCTATGGGTACTAGACAACGATATAAATACTTATATAGAGAAATATATACTTAAATACATAGAAAACATCCATGACTCAGAAACAAATATTCTTGCTCATCACACAAATATCTGCCCTTACCGGGATTTGAACCGAATTGAAGTGAATCTACTCTAGAAATTACTCTGCAATAATAAATAGTAAAGTATAAAGTAATAGTAAATAATAAAGAGTATATTGTATTGCGTTTGTTTGTTATGTTTGAATGACTTACGTCTATTCGACTTTAAAAACCGATCACACACACATACATACCGCCACGTCTTCATTCCAGAGTAGGGTAGGCAGAGCTAAATAATTAAGAACAACTATTAACAACTTGTTCTTAATTCTACACCGTGTTTTTTTTTATTTACGATAACTTTAAGGGAACGTTCTTTAGGTCAAACAAAGTTAATTTCCCGGAGACAGACCAATGATAAGTCTAACGGTTTTAAAGATATTTAATTTTTAAATTTAATCAGCTAATCACGTTAACCTAGTGTAAAAGGCTCTTAATTGATAACAACAATTTTCTTTTAATACGTATGAGTAAAGAGTTTCCAATTGTTAGGTTTGTATACGCGTCAATCTAAAGTGACTTGTACCTGTCAAGTGTTATCTTTACTTGTGTGTGTATGTCACGCCAACATAGACGTATTTGACACTGATTATTAGCTAGGTAACTCTAAAGGCCCTTTTAGAATGACCAAAGATAAAAGATTTCATTATTTTGTTCTAAACTGAAAAAAAATTTTTTTTTGCAATATTTAAAAATCTAATCTACCAATTAGTTTCTATAGATATACCTAGTAATATGCCGAAGTTATCGTACCTAAATCAAAAAAAACACGGTGTATAACCACATTTTGCACAAACCGATCTTAGATAATAAAATAACGTATTTCCAAATAGCTCCGCCATTTTGGCGCAGTAAACCAGTAGGGAAGGTATATTTTATTTAATAAATTATTTTAAAAAACAATAACACTTTTAATCATGAAATGCTATTAATTAGATCTTTATAAAAGGCTAAATTTAGAATTCGAGCTTTTTTTAGGTGTATCCCAATAACAAATAGTTAAAAGCAACCGATTACTTTTCAGTGTAGAAGACACAAGCGACATCTAGTGTTTCATGTTGAACTTTTTTGTATATTACGTCCATTAGGCAAAAGGCAACTGAAGGAATAAATGTCTAATCATGTTTTGTAAGTTAATATCGGTCCGGAATTCTTGATACGTGAAAGGAATGCTCGAAGAGTTTTTGGCGTTTACACTCTTTTACAAAAATGAGTCGAATACATGAATACATAATGTAGATAGGTATGTATGCCTCAGATAGTACTGTTCAAACACGCATTGGAAGAAGCTTAAATCTCGCACCATCGCTGGAAAAATAACTGAGTGTGTATTTTTCCCGTTCAATAATATTTATGTGTTTTATGGGCGTAACTTTAAGGATTAAGAAGGTATATTGTTATGTAAAGGTAGAGTTTGGTGAATCGTCACTTTAAGAATGTGCATTAGATTAACAAGTCATTTAAGTGAATGTTTTACAATATATCTGACATTTTAAATAATAAAGGAAAAATATAAATATTAAATCGTTATGTTTAAAGTTATTGATAATGATTTAGGTTAAGACTTTAAAATATTGTACACCATTGATAATGGTAGGCTATAGATTTAGGAATTTGTCATTATTACTTAACATCTTATCTTTGTACCTATAAGCTTAGTCATGCAATAAAGAATTTGACTTTGACTTTGACTTTGACTTTGACTTTGAAGGAAATATTGAAAATTCTAAATTATGGAAATCTATAATTCGGAACCGTGATGGTTTTCACTATGAAACGTTAGAAAAATAAATAATAAACCCTAATAATATTTAACTTGCAAACTTCTTGTTTTTTTTTTTGCAGACTTTGAAGCCAAGACAGTCTCGCTGAATGAACTCCTCGCAGCGGAGTCCAAACAAAAGCAGGAAAAAGCCAGGCGATCTAAATCTACAGGTATGTAATAAGTATTGTATACCTATACCTATACTATATCTATAATACATTCATGG
Source organism: Acleris sparsana (assembly GCA_923062465.1). Lineage (NCBI taxonomy): Eukaryota > Metazoa > Arthropoda > Insecta > Lepidoptera > Tortricidae > Acleris > Acleris sparsana. Next base: position 18,257,578 of record OV281293.1, read on the forward strand.
ACTTTTATTGTTATGCGACTATGGAACCCTGTCATAATGACAGCGTCAAGTGACGAGATAGAAATTACATGGGAATTAATCGTAGGTGTTATACGACTACCGTACCTAAAATAGTAAAGTGGTTAACATGATTGCCCCACAAGTTTGTCTTTATTACAGATAGCGTATACCGAGTTTTATTGCAATTTAATAAACTTTTTTAGTGTATCTATCCTTCTACGCAAAACCATCTTGCCTTTGAAACATCATATTATTTTTAGCTCAGTTACTGTCAAGTAAATAAGAGCTATCTTAACGTTGATAATTCGATAACGTGTCAAAATCAATAAGGTTTTTCCGAGTAGAATAAACCCCCAGTTTGATGTGTTTTGACTTCACAGCCTCGGAAGGCAAGACCTCCTTGAACGAGCTTACTGCCGCGGAATCCAAACAAACGCAGGAAACGGCTCAACGTCCTAAATCTACAGGTAAATACAACATAATCGTGCCCCACCCACGTATTCTTCAGTGAGGTCAGGGAAATTTATTCGCGTACCGACTACTCTGTCGCAATAATAACATTAAATACATTAATAAATACAGTGTAAGATGTCTTAACAAGTCATTTTGGGCTTGCAAATTGGTTTGACTCGCGTAAGAACGTTTTTTTATGGTCAGGAGATGGCATAAACACATGCCAGCGGATGTCAAGTGATGACATCTGAGACTCATAGACATTTGAATTCTCAAACAGCAATCTTAATCCTGCAGTCCTAAGGGCCGTATTAATAAACTGATATTGACTGAGATACCCATTTAAGTAAACGCATGTAGGTAAAGGTCATTAGAAGACGTCATTTCTGACGTTACTTGAGATATATCAGCTAAGATCATTTCATCAGCAAGCCCTTGCAATGCATTGCCAAGCCAATGAATTGCCAATCCTGAGGATTAAGATAGAATTCCTCTATGCTAGTAAAGAGAGAGAGAGGGATAGGTATTTGTACCTGGCTCTTATATGTTAGTTCACGAGTACCTATAACGCCAAGACCTTTCTATAAGAGTTAACTCACACAAATTGACCTGCTTAGTCCCAAACCAAGCAGGCTATTATGAGTAGGTACTAGACAACTATAATCATACCAATGTAGACAAAAACATATAGAAAATATTTAAGACTCGGGAACAAATACTCGCGTTTATTAGGTACACAATTATTTGCCAGGAATCAAACCTATTGGGACCGTTTGGTTCATCAAACGTCAGCACTGACCAGAGTACTAAGTACCAATATTTACAATTAATCGGTGACGCCCTCACGAGAGCTGTACTCAACTTTTTGAATAAGTTAAGTACTTAGTGTACCCGATTCTACAGTGGCCTCTAAACTTCCTAATTTTATTTAGGTGTCGCTAAAACACTTTGCTATTCTATGAGCAGCTGTCATTATCAAATGACAGCGCTAATTTGAATCTGACACTTCTTTTTTTCGGCGGGCTATTCAACTTTACATTGACATTCTGGAATAGCAGTTGTTAAATCTGCCGAATAAACTGTTTAAAAATTAGACAGTGGGCTGGATTGATGGACGAAACGGAGTTAAGTATATAAAATAAAGACATTATTTTTAAATTCACTTGGCTTTTTGCGAAATTGTGTTTGTCATTTGCCGAGCCCAAAATACCCGCCATTTTAAGAGGATTATGAACGACGTTTTAATCGCGTAAAAAGAAATCCATACAAATTTACCTCCGGGCGGTAACGATTCTCTACCCATAAACGAAGTCAGATTTCCACGATTTTTGAATATGATGTAGTTATTATAAAAAACTAGGTTTGTTCCCGTTTATATTTTAAATTATTTTCTTGGAAAAGAAAACGTACAAATCTAGTTTTTCTAATATCTACAACATATTGAAACATCGTAAAAATCGGACTAAGTTTAAGGAGAGAGGTTATCGTATTTTGTATGGAAATTTTCTGCTTTACAATTCGTTGTTTAAGGGTGACTATAATCTTTCGCAAAAAAATGGATACCTTTAATTATTTACTTTTAAATATTTAGGTGACGCGTTTAGGCTAGTTCGTTACCCTGCCTACTAAACTAACGGTCCTGGGTTTAATTCTGAGTCTTGGAAGTATTTACCTAAGTACCTATGCATTTCTCTATTTAAGTATGTTTATCTTAAGTACCATCTTGGTAGGTACAAGACTACAAGCCTAGAGCTTAGCTTGGGACGAATTTCAATTTGGTTTACCCCTACCTCTGATATTAAAAAAAAAAGTATTAGTTATTTCTATTGTATATTTTTTTCCCTCAGGCTCCAAAGGCAAGACGGTCTCCCTGAATGAACTAATCGCCGCAGAATCCAAACAGAATCATAAAAAGGTTCACCATCCTAAATCCACAGGTAAGTGACTAGACTTCTATTTTTTGCAAGGTTTTATTTTACAACATTGTCAGCGTAAATTCAATATTAAGCCAAATTAAAGCTTTGTAAGTAGTACCAAGAGTTCCTTGGTTGACTTCGGAACCGTAAAAAGACTTTTTAATTCACTTGAATTAATTGTGAATTTTTATTTGTCACTTGCGGAGCCTAAAATCCCAGCCATTTGAATTTGCATTATCAAGGTGACGTTATTATTTATTTCATCTATTAGTAGGTACAAGTTTAGCGCAGCAAGTTTAAAAAAATATTAAATTAAATATTGGTAAATGTTTGACGCATTTAGCATTTGGTGACCCTGCCTCCGAAGCTAATGGTTCGATTCCTGATAAGCTTGGGTTCGATTCCTGATATTGAAAAATATTTGTCACGAGTGGAAGTGTTTTATCCATAAGTCTTGTCTAGTACCCACATAGTACAAGCCTAGAGCTTAGTTTGGGACTAGGTCAATTCGTTGTGTGATTGTCCCCAGTATTTATTTACTTTATTGTTACTATATTAGGTATGTACCTATCAGGTAGGTTTCCCCGGATTTGTCCTAGTTTAGAGGGCGTCCGGGGAGCGTCCGGGGTTTCATTTGTAGTCCGGGTTTAAAAATTTAAAGTCTTGGGCCGTCGCGTCGCTCATCGCGTCGCGGCCGTGCGCGGTGTGGACAACCGTCGAACCGTCCGGGTTCTGGACTAAAAAATCCGGGGTTTTCACGCGTCTTGTCCTGGTTGCCGAATTTTAGACATGGCAACCCTACTATCAGGTCACAATTATATCTTTCCACAGACTCAAAAGGTTAGACGGTCTCCTTGAATGAAGTAATCGCCGCAGAATCCAAACAGAATCATAAAAAGGTTCACCATCTTAAATCCTCAGGTAGGTGATTCGAAACTTCTATTAAGTAATAGAAGATTACCAACCCCAAACCGAACGATACAATTGATTTACCGTCGCGAGTATCCTTGAGTAATGTAAGTAGGAGGCCTACCTACAGCTCGTCTTCCGGTCCGCGGACGCCACTCCAGAACCTTCTGACCCCATCGGCCATCAGTCCTGCGAGCAATGTGCCCCGCCCACTGCCACTTCAGTTTAGCTATTCTTTAGAATAGACAATCACCTACTCGACTGTAACGACGCCGTCGACGAGCCGACACATTTAAAGGCGCCCCAGACTATCGTACTGTCGATCTAATATTATAATACTTAATTAAATATTGGTCCCATTGTTTTTCCAGGCACATCGCTGCGACGACAATCATTCTCGTTAAAAGATTTGTTCACCGCAGAAACAAAGCACACTAAACGCAAATTCGATAACCTGCTGTCAAGAAACTCTGGTATTTATTTATTTTTTACTCAAACTCTCAAGCAAGTCTGAACTTTCGTTTTTCAACTGTTTCTTTTACAAAAAAAACAAATAGAAATACACATTTCTGAAACCATATTTGTCTGTGGTTATAAATACGAACCTAACCTAACCTAGGTAGATAGACGTAAATTCGGTTTATAGTTCGGATAGGTACAGTCGAGTTCATTAATATGTGTACACTAAAGTAAAGTAAGTAGTACTAAAGTGTACTAAAGTACCTTGTCTACTTAATGTCATGTACGTGAATTGTCACAGAGATTAGTGACAAAATAGTTAAGTGTAGGTAAGATATTTATGAACTGGACTGTACCTACCTATACCTACGTAACTCATCACAAGAACGCAACTTGACAGGCTTTTTAACTTAGCTACCTACTCGTTATGCACTCGCCGAGTTTCTTACGCCGGTTCTTCTCGGGGCAAAGGTTTTATTTTTCGAACCGGTGGTAATGCTTTTTGACATTCATAGGTGCATTATATTATGCCTAAATTGAAGAATAAAGAACTTTGACTTTGACTTTGACTCCGTTGTAAATAGGATAGGATTTTCTATTTTCAAAACGTGAAGGTAGATAGATACCTATGTTTTTATTTTTTCTGTGTAATGACTTTTTTTTATTACAGGTGCTGGGTTACTATCGCATCGAAAACGTCTACTTCCCCCTATAGATTTTAAAAACTTCGAATCAGTAGGCAAGTTGAAGTTTTTTTTTACATATATTTAGTTCCTACAAAACTATACAGCTTAGTAACCACTGCTAAGTGGAATTTACCATCGCCATAAATGACTTTGATTAACTAAATCCTCTTTTTATTGATTTCAGAAACCCTAATTTCACGCGCGAGAACCCTGTCTCCTCTGACGTACAAAAAGAAATTCGAATTAAAATCCCCTCTCAAACCAAACAAACTGAAACACCTGTTTAACCCCCGATTACGTAGAAGACAGTCAAAAAAGCGGGAAATATTTGGAAATGAACAGATCAACAACAAATACGTTCCTCTTATTAAGCGTCTTGGCATGTTGGTGGACGACATACTTGCCTCGGGCTCTGGGGAGCCAAATGAGGTTAGCACACGCCGGCCCAAACGCAAGCGCAAGCAATCACAAATATCTGACAACAAAAAAGAACCTAAGTGTAAATGCGATGTCCAAAAAGATAGTCAACCCGCAGAATCTAAACCGCACAAAAAGACAATTGTTCCTGCCACGACTGACTTCCCTGAGATCACCACTGATGCCGCGGCTACCACGACTGAGGCTCCCACCACGGCAGCCGATAATACTCCCACTGGTAACGTCTACACTGTCCGACCAGATCCGAACCTATCCCTATTATTTACAAGAAATTCCACTAGCTCTAGGAGAGACTATTATGGATTCAGTGAGAGAAGCGGCTCCGCACTTCACAGAGACATTGAAAGAAATATCACCCGGAATAATGGAGATGATCGATATAATTCCCGAGGGAGACGAAACCAAACCTATCTACAAAATGATGAGGAAAATCCCCGTGGTTCTACACGAGACGATGCAAATAGCGATGGATCCATCGATGGAGAATACACATACAGAACTAATCCCCAACATTCATACAATGGATATGAGACCGAGGAAACTAAAAAAGTCGCAAGGGATGATGATGGATTCTTCAGAAGAGGTGATGACAAAACTGAAGAGGAAAATAACTTCAAAGTTGGAAGAGAAACCGAAGAAACCATACCTTTACAAAGACACGTACGAAGATTACGAGGATTTTTACCCAAACATGAGGTCAATATTAACGCAAAATCCGTTCAACCCGAAGAAACTAGTAAAGAAAGCATCTACAATGTCGCAAAGGATCACACCAGCGTTGAGCGAGTCGCTCAGCGGTATGGCACATCTGCCGCAGAAAATCAAAAACTTCGTTCACCAGTGGAAACAGTGAAGCCTATCAATGACCTTTTAAACACCGACTTGTTGCGGCGGAACAGTCAACCAAATCAAGTTGTGACCATATTCGATGGATACAGTGTGGCGAGAGACATTAACGGCAGAAATAATCTGACTGAAAAATCTATCCGTATCACCTCCTAAATCAAACTTTAGCTGTTAGTATTAAAATGTTTTGTTGAATAAAACTTAGATATGTTTTGTATAAGAAAAAAATAAATTTAATATTAATATTTACAATGGATTTGTTTATCGTCTTCCCTTCTTTCCCTTGCTCTTGCTAGCAGCTTGCTGTGCTTGAGGTTGCTGGTCCGCTGGTCTGGAAAAGTAATATTAACTTTTATAATTATTAATGCCACACGATTATAAATGCTTGTAAGCCTGCCAAACTATTATAGCACACAAATTGACAATGTCCCTGAGTTGACATAGGATACTCATCTCAAAAAAATAGGAACTACTCTAGGAGATAGCGAGAACAATACATGGATGATTCAGGCAGATTCTAGTACCTGAATAAGGTCAAGCGGGGGTAATTGTGACAGAAGGGGGGTAAATGCATCTCCTAATTTTTTTAAACGGAACACAATGTTTTAAGACTATTTTTACATCCTTTTATAGTAGTTTAAGTTCCTTCATTTCTATAAAAGGAAGCAAAAATAGTTTTAACACATAGAATTCCCTAAAAAAAATAAGAGATGCATTTACCCCTCTGTCACAGTCACAATAGCCCCTCTTGACAACATATTTGTAATAAAATAAATCAAATGCAATTATAGAATGTACTATATATTGTGTAAACAATAACGTAACCATGAATTACGGATATATTTAAGATAACGGACATATGTGAGATATTTAAGATTTTAAATACATTAAACAAAATAATTGGTGATTATGGCAAAGGAGATGGCACACAAGTACACAGGCCAGGCTGATGGTAGGTGGGATCTGAGACCCATAGACATTTGAATTAACAAGAGTACAACCTAAAACTGTTACTGACTGTTACCAACCCTTAGGACTAAAATGGAATGCCTCTATGCCAGTAATTTCCAGCCAGCCAGCCAGGTTAAATGATAAGATGGTGGTAATGATCTGTTTGGGCACAGTGATGAAGTAGAAACATTCCCCTTGAAATCTCTTTCAAGACAGTCACTAGAGAAAAAAACATAGTTACCTATTCTGGCGAGTTTTTAACTTAGGTATGGCCTCCCCGATATACTTCATAACCGATTCCCGTGAGCAGTACTCGGGCTTAAGGGGTGTTCCGTCATCATTTTTTATTTGAACCCTTATTCTGCCTCTGAACAGCATCTCCTGTAAAAATTGAGATATTTTTATTGACAAAGGTCTCACAAAATAATTTGATTCAAAGTATATCATAAAACACAGATTTGTAAGTCTAATAGTGCAATTGGACGTAGTTAAACGAAACGGCTTCAATTTACCATGACCTGCACTCGAGTAATTTTCAGTTTAAAGTTCACGGTGTATTTAATCAACACTTACATAATGATAGATTGATTTTACACAAAATTATACTATTGATAGTCGAGACTCTAAGGACCATTGTTTGTGGATACTAGAGAAAGAACAAGACAAACATTTAGTAATCATAAGATAGTATTAATAAGTTTAAATTTCTATGTGGTTGTAACTCTTTGGTAGTACTACTGTTATGTTACAAACTTTTTCTTTCAAATATATTGTGGCATACTTAACTCCACTTCCGATAGTTTTGAGGATTGATTCCTTTTCGTTTCACTACGTCCAATTATAAATGCAAAAGTAACTCTCTCATAGCTAAACTGCTAAACCAATTTTGACGAAATAAATGATTTGATTTGATTTGATTTGATTACAGTCAAGGCAAATAAAATGTCTGCACAAGTTATCCGAATCCCTGTCTAAAGTTCTTCAATTTAACCTGTGAAAAGTACACTTGAAACCTTAACTAGATCAAAAAGCTCCACCTACCTTGCTTTGCTCCCGCGGATACAACTTGTTTTCAACTCCAACAGGGAGGCCAGTTGCTACCAACACATCTCTAATCTCTTGGTGAGTAGGATTCTCAACACAAGAAGACTTCGGGAGCCTACGACCTTGTGCTAAAGTCTTCTTGCTGTTCAGGTAGGCAGGATAAATACAAATCCATCTTAAACAGATTTTTAAAATGCAATGATATAGTATGTGACCATCTCAACAGTCTATGACAAGATCGTATGTGGTAGTAACCAAACTTACCTTTCGACCTCACTGTGTTTCTTTTCTGGATTCCATGAGGTTATCATTGCAGCCATCTTAATTTATAACTCAATCGTTATTTTTGCTCAACCGAATAAATAAAACAATAAATAACACGTATGCTGAGTTGATGGGAGTACGAGCACAGATTATAGTGAACTTGAACAGTTAACGTCAAAGTCAAGCTGACATCGCATTGACATGCCGCATAAGTAGATTTGTTTAAGCCATCAATATAAAAGATGGCTTTAACAAACCGATGCGTTCACCTAGCCATACATATTTGCGTACTAATGTAGTTCTACCCTATTACCACGTCAGTCTAACACGTTTGCGAAGCTCTGCTAAAGTCGCTAAAGTGCTGAGGGCGAGGGCCCTGCCTGCCAAGATGCACTACGCCAGCTAGCGTTTCTATTAGATTCGTTTTTAACCAATCGCGTCACTGGTAGATCACGTGACCTTTCGTATTACGTCATCTACCAGTGACGCGATTAGTTTAAAAACGAAACGAATGGAAACGCTAGCTAGCGTAGTGCATCTTGACGTATTGATGTATTTGTATCTGAGTAGCGTAGTTGTGTAGAGTTGTGCGCGATCGTTCATTGAGTGAATCGCTCCAAACTAGTAAAATCACTTAATTTTCTTTTTGGCTTTTATCTTCAGAGACATACATACCCTTATAATCTGTGGTCAGTCAGTCACAGATTATAAAGCATGTCAGAGAACGTCAAAAATTTACAACTATACACCGGCACGTGTTTCCCTATTTTCTTTATATTTAAAGACTTAAGTGTAAGCTTTCCACCTAGAATAGTTTAATGGGAACCGAATTAGAAACATTGTAAGCATTTTATATTCATTATAGCCATGAGTTTTATAGCAGTAAATAATGACTACGTTGCTGTAGCAAAAGGAATGTTCATCGACTGCTACAATGCTTCAAAACATAACATCATCGGTATTCCAACTGTACCTGAACCCCAAGAACACGACTCCATCTCGGACATAATTATTTCTTCTGACTCCAAGTACTTAGCGGCAATGACCTCAATATCCAAACAGTTAACAGTGTTCGACTTGCCACAAACAGATAGTTATAAGAACTTTACACTTCCTAGAAGTGCTAGTAAAATAAGATTTACTAATAACAATGAACAAATATTAGTAGCAGATAAAACAGGAGATGTCCTTTTGTACAATATCAAAACAGATACGGAGCATGGCCGCAAACTTTTGGGGCATCTCAGTTTGTTGCTTAATATTGTACAAACTGATGATGGAAAATACATCATAACATCAGATAGAGATGAAAAAATTAAAGTCTCATGTTATCCCAACACTTACAACATTCAAACTTATTGTTTAGGGCATGAGGAATTTGTGAAACACATTGAAATCATACCCCATAATAAGAAGTACTTGCTAAGCACTTCAGGTGATGCGACTGTGAAATGCTGGAACTATTTGGATGGAAGGCTATGCCACAATATTAATGTTAATGATGAAATTAGTGATGGAGATATAAAAGAAGAGTTCATCACCGATATGCTGGATGCTGGATTGGGTGCGGAAGTCTTGCCCATCATTGATGCGACTATCTGCCAGTTGGATGAAACATCCAGCCTTCTGGTGTTGGCAGTGCATACTTTTAATACTTTACTCGTGTATAGAATACAAACGGTCAATGAAGAATTTTCCCATGAGCTTATGACAAAAATTAAATTAGACACATTTCCAGCTGCTATCAAATTACACAATTCACGTCTATATGTCTATGATGAAGATAATAACAGAATAAAAGTACTAAAGGTACATTTCAAAGATAAATGTTTAAACATAGAATCAGAAGATGTAATCCAAGTGTTTCCAAAGGATATTGTTAATACCAATAGTAAAGACAGTGGTGATTCTATCAAGCTTTTGTACAAAAGGAAATTTGACAATGTGCAAGAATATCAGGAACGTAAAAGGCAAAGACAAGACCTGAAAAATCTCAGCATGAAATGTAAACAATGATTTAAACCAGATAAGTTTATTATTTTCAGTAAGTAGTCAAACAGAAATGTGAAATGTGCATATTTTATACAAAAATAATTGAAACATAGGAAATATCGGAACAGTCATCAATAAAGCTAACAAGTTATATCTAAGCAGTTTCATTTTACACTAAGAAAGCATTGAAAAATGATGATATCACAATTTAACTAAACACAACATACATAAGTAGTAATGATATTAATACTTATTGCTCTCATTATATTATTACAGTAGCAACATTCTACCAGTAAACAACATACACTATTGTACCTTTTTTCATGCATTGTCATAAGAAGGAGAGCACAATAGTGCATCTTGTCTTGTATCTTTCAAAGGACTGGTACAATATTCAGGCAATTATCAAATTTAAACTTAGTTTGTATACTTCATTACATAATATTTTTTTACAATTGGGGTTATTATCTAAATGCAATAAATACAATCTAAAGCATTTGCATTTACCTAGATTTAAGCACATTAGCAAAGGTACGAAGCTGAGAGCTTAAAATATCAGTTGAACTTAGAAGTTTGTCAATGTCATCCTTCAGCTCCATGAGGTCTGGTAAGTTGTTGCAGTCAGGAACATTCAACAGTGTGGTGAATATTTTATCCCATAAACTCTTCATGTAACTAAAACAATACAATATTATTTTAAAGACAATTAGACCAAAAGTATGTTGTCATAATTATATTCTCAATAAGGTAGTTACATAGAACAATTCAATGCGCTTCTGGCGTATGTATTTCCGAGTGCATACAATCTGAACCTATTGAAAGCTAGGGTGAATATGCATCTTCTGGGTGAACTTGCTTCATTGTTGACAAAATCTTCATCCTCCAAAGCCAAGAGTTAGTCAAGAGCAAACCCATTACAAAAAAAATAAAAGATTTAAAAATAACATAGCTATGCAAATGGTAATCAAATGTAATTTAACCCTCTCGAAGAAGAAAAGTCCAACTCAATCTCAGCTGTTAATTTCATACACAGTAATCTTTTTTCAAACATGCTCGGAAAGGATGGCTTCTCTTTTGAGAGAGCCTCATTTTTTTCCTGTTTTCTGAGATCTTATTAAAGAAAAATTACAGCCAACTTAATAACGAGGCGCTGGGCTGTGGGCGGTTGCGAGCGGCGCGTCGTGCGTAAAATTATCTTGAAACTCATACTTTAAAAAAAAAAGGAGATCTCTCACCTTAATGATATTTTTTTTACATAATAATATTAAAGTAAAATAATTAATTTAATCCCACTAATATCTTAAATGCGAAAAGTTGTGTGTGTGTGTTAGTTTACACTGCAACAGCTCGACGGAATTGGATGTAATTTGGAATGGATATAGCTTATACCCTGGGTTAACACAAAGGCTACTTTTCATCCCGGAAAAATGATTTTTTTCCGAGGGAATAGCAATAATCGTAATCTACGCGGACGAAGACGTCTCGGTAGACGCCATTAATGTATCATAAAATATAACATAAAGGTGTAACAAAACACGCACGCCGTTGGGCGATCTCCTAATTACCTCCTTCTGGGCCTAGGCAATAAAGTACTAGTATAAATTGAAAGCAATAAAATTATATATTTTAAGTAACGGGTCATATTAATAAACTAATCTTTGCTATGAAGCCCATTTCAAGATATGTTGAAGTAAACATCAAGCCATAGAATCTGACATGTTTGACTCATCTTAAGATAGGCATCTCAGTAGAAATCAGGGCGCTGAGATTTTGTAAATTGAATGGAGTTTTTCTAAATTCAAATATCGATTATGTAGATAACCACCACCACATTTCTCCCAATCTCTTGTAGTTTTGGCCTTCTAGATTAGCATAGCGTTAAAAAAGTAGTATCCCTGCTACCACAACCTAAGTTTTAGTCTCAAATGGTTACATACCGAGGTAATTTCTTTTCTATGTTCCACTGGCCTAAGCGACTGGCCACCTTCATATAACTGCCCATTAAAATAACATGTATTGTTCCAGCAAGGCAGTACAAGTCAGTTTGGTACGTCCATGGTTTCCCTTCCCGCATCTCAGTGCATGTAAAGCCTTCTGTAGCTATCAACTGCAATAAAAAAATAAGTAAAGGCACGGTTTACAAAATAAATGTAGATAATATTATTATGATTGCATCAAATATACACATACTTCCTTGAAAGTTGTTCCTTCCGGGAACAATGACATGTCGATGGAGCACCCCAAATCAATTAGCTGCAAGGACGGAGTTCTCCACTCTTGTGTCGGACTAAAAGAGTAATAACAGGTATACAATAAATAAATTAAGACTTTAACTGCCACAGCTGATAGTGTTTTAAGTGACCCAAAAGACGGGGCAACATATTTTTCCGATAATATCGAGAGTCAAGGGCCCGCAGCAATAAGAATTAATCAAAAGGCAAGGGTAGAAGATCAGTTCACACTTACATTTTCATCAACAGGAAGTTATCAGGTTTGATATCTGCATGGATTATCTGCGCTTTGTGCAGGTAGTGAACTATGGACAACATCTCAGCCGTCAGCAGGAAGACTATGAATTCGTTTATACATTTTGAGGTAACCATTCTAATTTTGTTTGCGACATCTAGCAGGGATCCATACTTGGAATATTCAGACACGAATAAACTGGCGTTATCGGCTATATGTGCAGACGTTATGTCCATGAATCCAGGAAGCTGAAATAAAACAAAATATTACTTAACTGATGACCATAAGCAAAAATTATATTCCACTTACGAAATGCTGTATTACCATAAAAGGATCCTTTATTCTTGCTTTTATTTCCTGGCAAATATAAAATTCCCATGGCCTACTTGGTTTTTGATACTTAACAGCAACAGACTTATTGCTCTGATCCAAGCACAGGAAGACCGCGCCATAATTCCCTTTGCCCAGTTGTTTTTCAACAGCGAATCTATTGTTACCAACCCCTACCGAAGCACCCACTTGCAACTTGGGCACAGACCTTAGCTCGAAATAACCTTCAGCGTGAGTCTTGTTGGGAAACTTGACGTAGTCTAACAGAGCCGTAAGAATCTTTTTATTGAAAGGATCTATCACTGCTGGAAACTCTATATCAGCCGGTCGCGGTATGTCACTAGTTTCCACTAATGATATAGAATGTGTCGACTTGAACGCTCCACACTCCATCGAATTTTCGCTATCAACATCCATGCAGTAGCCATCAGATTGGAAGTCAGATTGTCTAGAATATACCGAAGAAAGTCTACTTTCTTTACTTAAAGAGTCTCTACTGTCTTCCGACTGGAACTCTGCTCTATGTTCAAAGTCGAGCTGACGTTTCGAAATATCCTTCTGTTTTTCAACAGTATAAGAAACCTTCGCCGATTGAATAGGTGTTATGGCCTGCGTCGTTAAGCTGTCTTTGCTGTCCGAGTCAGAAAGACCGGAAGAAGGCGGTATTTGAGCCTGTTCAGGACTTGATACGTAGAGATTCTTATGCATCTTCTGAGATATGCTCGGACTATTCGTAAATTTCGGCGTGTTTGCGTTATCTTTTGGTTCATTTCTATTGGAAATAAAGTTAAGAAATTGGTTTGAAAATCCAATATCAGGCGAATTCTGACCAATCTTTACATTAGGTTGATCATGTCTGACGTTCCTCAAAGCCGAAGTAGGACTCTTGTGCGGCACAGGTCGCTTATTTTGAGGGCTTAACTTGTTGGTAACGCTTTGATCATGAGTGCCTTTAGTGTCCTGTTTGAATTGTAACTCGGAGGAGTTCTCATGTGACATGTTAGCACTGTGTGTAGGATTGCGGTAATTGTTTTGGGCATGTGTAGGCTGAGGACTTTGATAAACCTGAAATGGTTGATTGCTCGGAACCCCGTACGCAGGTGACCCATTTTCGACCATTTGCTTAGGAGACTGTCTATACGGACTTTGCATAGCATTGTAGCTTTGATTCGCATACATGCTCGCGTTATTGTATTGGTTATGCATCCCTTGATAACTCTGTTGATTATATGCCTGATTAGGTGAAGCTGCGACTTGGCCGACTCTTTGGTAATATTGATTACTTTGATACTGGGCCTGATGAGGTGGGCTTTGGAAAGCCGCAGCCTGCGGTTGTGGGGGTTGATTGGCATAATGTTGTCGGTCTGCTTGGCCGTAATAGTCTTGGCGCCCTACATATTGTCCTGCATGCTGCTGCGGACTCATTATAGGTTGAGCCGGATTTTGAAACTGATTGGAATAAGTAGGGCTCTGGAAGCCGGGAGGCACAGCGGAGCTCAAATGAGGACTCTGCGCTCTTTGTTGAGGACTGTGGTATACGTTAGGGCTAGGACTAGCATAGCCTTGTTGTTGGTTTATAGTTTGGTTAGGATACCCCTGTTGGTAGCTGTAATTCTGATGGTAAGGAGGGGGCACCTGCGTAGCAGGTCTTTGAGGAGTGTAACCGTTGTAGTTTTGTGGCGAAGGCTTTTGATATTGGTGATCGTGTGATTGATAGGTTGTTGCAGAAGGAGTGGCAGGTTTAGGTTCGGGCTGATCGTGTTTTGCGTAAGCTCTACTGGCGAAATGCCCATTGGCAAGTCTAGGTTGAGACGATACTGAATTTATTTTGGATGCTGTAGGAGGGCCCTGGTCGTTATTGTGGTACATTGAGTCGAAAGGGGTGGTAGTATACCCAGTGTAGTTATTTCTTGTAGATTGGCCAGACGAACTAGACCCTGATTTACTGAAAGGATGGAAAAAGACACAAATCCTTAGTTATATACTCAGATAACCTTATATGCTAATTATACTTTTATCTAGTTTCTTATAATTATCTCAATTTGAAATGTTATAACACCAGTGTGCGAATAATAGTTGTTTTGACTATTCATGGTTAGAAAAGCATAATGAGTACGGGAAACAATACAAAACAAATCATACTTATGTGAAAACTATTAAAATTCGTGAAGATGTCTGGATGATCGTAAATGAAGAGCACTAATGACAGCTTGACAGGTTTGAATTCATTTGGTACACAGATTGACCGTGTTTTAGATTAACACCTTACCCTAGGATAGGTACCCAGAAAATTAAAAATATCTCGATAAAAAATAAACGACGTTTTTACCACATTCCAAGTACATGGAAAAAAATAAAAAGTACTACTTCATATAGGATTAATCATCTCTTCGGAAAATTGTTTACTTCCAATAAATAAGACAGCAAAGGTATGGGTTTCTGAAAATTATAACTCTGGCAATAAAAACATCTATGAATATTGGTAAGCCAAATCAGAAATGTAAAGGAATACGAAAACTATTTGTTTTAAGAGAAAATAAAACAGGTCTTGATAAAACTACTGTAGATTTGTTTGCATTATCATGAATCTGCCTGTTTAAGCTATTATTGCGATATGAGTAAATTTGACGTCCTTGTATTGGCAGCCAACTAGTTAGGTATGGTAGTTATGATTCGGCTTTTTCCTAATTACCAATTCTCAAATTGACGTAAACAGATTATCAATCAACCAATGAATACTTAGTACAAACCTTTAATCCCATAAAACTTTACGATATTAATAGCGGTTTTACTGGAGGAATAAAATATGTTTTTTGGCAAGAGGCCCAAATTTCTTAAACTAGGTTTCTGGAAATAACACAAGTAACATTTTGATCACTGATCACTTGGGAACATACCTATTAGACTCCCGCGTCGCTTCCATTATGACAGACAAACCGGTGCCTTGAGGATCCGCCGTCGCATGTGGATCCACCATTTGCCTTGAACTCTCATCTCTCTTGCCAATACCAGATTGCGCAAAATCTATTGTACTGTCGTCCATCATAAACTTAGGAACATTTGATAATTTGTTTGACTGATCTATACTATTTGGTTTCTTGAACTGGGACATGTTTGGTGTACTCGCTACATTAATGTCAAAATTAAATGCTTGGGTGTAAGATGTCTCTTCGAAATAGTTCTTACCCGGCTGTAAATAAAAATCGGTTCAATTAAATAAACTCCGACTATCAAATTGGATGTAATACAAATACAACGTAAATTAATTAATCAACTGCATTACATTTCTCGGAGTAGTAACATCTGGGCTATTGAACTTTTTCGCGTTCTCTTTGTCCTGTGGCATAGCCCTTGCATCAAGCATGTCTTGGCTTTTCTTGGCATTGACGGCCATAGTCATAGACCTATCCTCGTGTATATCAAATTTCATGTTAGAAACATCAAACTGCTGCACAACAGGTTGTACCATGGAAGGTTCTGTAAAATACATCAATTAGTTAGCAAGGATTGAAATGAAAATATCGTGCAATTATTACTACAAATGCTAAACGTTCATACCGTTGTCATTGAACATGTTACGTAATTCCCAGCGAGCTTCTTTAGTATTCATAGTAATTGAATCACCAAGGAGATTTCCCATCAAACTCCTGTTGAATTCCTCCATCAAATTATTTTTGCCGAAGTTGCCACACGCGTTTTCGGCCCCGTAATTATTGGTTGGTACAGGTCTGTCGATCTGATTCTCTTGAGTTGGTCTTTGATTTTCATCATTTTTGTGAGATAGCTCGCTGAATTCTTTCGAATCGAGATTAACCAACACCTTTGGCTCACCAGGCGAATGCATATTTGTTACTTTAGTGACGTTCTGTATCGTAGGCATTGTCATAGGCATGAGTTGACTCAAATGATCTTGTTCGGCATCTAGAGCACAGTTGGCTAAGGTCTCTAGTGCACTACACTGGGCAAGCGTCTCATTAATTTTACTGGTGTTTTGTTGTTCTTCAACAGTTTGATTGTAAACAGTATTGTCTTTCCTTTCTAAATTATATCTTCTAGATCTAACTTCTTCTAAACTGTATTCAGTGTCATTAATATATACCTAAAGGTAATAAATAAAGCATTTAATTCTCAAAAGTTAACTTATTTAGTATTTCTAAGTATACCTTGGAAAAAAGACAGATTAGAAAAAAATAGGGTGTTCTTTGGAGTGTATTTAATTTAAAACCAATTGCAGCTGTTTATTATGGTTAGAAAATAAATAAATTTCAGCTGGCACTATTATCAAACTGTTTTTTTTTCTCAAACGATTACCCTAATGTATTATAAACAAAAGATAATGAGGAACAAATTAATGTTTTCTAACTTATCAATATTAACTTACCTGTGCTTTATTATAACACGGTATTTTTGTAGGGTCATCTGGGTCAGGTACACATAGTGGTACAGAAAAACACAAATCATCTACACAATAAGGCATATGGTTGGGTGGGAGTCTCAAGATATCTTCTTCGTCTTCGTAAGCTGTTTGAACAAATAAAACATCTATATTTTAGCACGTATATTTTTGTAACGCCTCCGGTGAAAATCCGAGAAATAATGGACAGTTCATTTTGCTACAATTGCGACATCACTTATTTTATTATACTTCATTCTTGATATTCTTTTATAGGATCGCGATTGCAGGCAACGCATGAGCAATTTTTGGAATTCAAAAACTTTAGGCACATTGCAGACAATATATGAATTACAGGTTAGAGTCGACTAATTTTTCGTAACTCGACGACTTAATGTTGGAGCCTTTTTTTGCGTGAAGAATGTTAAGAGTCTTAAGGCAAATCTGTTTTGACCTAAAAAGCATGAAATGTCACATTTATCTGGTTTTTTTTTAAACAATTTAATTTACGTTACACCAGGACTAGTCCGGCGGCGCCGTGTTTTGAGGTTCCAAAAATATTAGTGTTGATTGTTTTTGGCGTATAGTTTTCGGACCGTTTGCATAAGTTGGTGCCATATTAGATGTTTGCTTGTCGTGGCGGTGGGGCTTAGAATCCGTGAACTGGTCACCCACGGTGAAGCTAAGATGTACCCGGCCAGAGTGGGGCGTCGCCTAGCCCGTGGAGGACGCTACAAGCGTTTGAGCCTGCTTGTGACGTGTTGGGTGGACCGAGGGTGAGGGGAACTTCGACCCGCAGTAAGGGCGGGGCCGAAGAGGAAGAGGATTGCCAGTATTGCGGTGCGCCGTACCTCTCCTCTGTGGCCCGAATAGTGGAGGGAGAGGCGTGTTGGTTTGGTATTGAGATCTACCACTCTCCCTACCCTCTGCAATCCAGCGTGGTGGGGCCGCAAAGGAAGAGGAGTGCCGGTATTATGGTGCGCCGTTCTCCCTATCCTCCCTATTCTGCCCAATCTCGGTTGGCGAGTCCCACATAGCCACCTTATAGGCTCGTCCGGGCATAGGTGATATGCGCAAAAGCATTATCCCAGCGAGAAATAAAAAGGTGTTTGCTAAGGTAGAAATCTTGATATCTCTTTTTTTAAACAGTATCGGATGAAAAGAAAATAAGAGATGAAAATTTAACATTCACTGTAATAACTAGTGATCGTTACCAACGTGTTGTATTGGTAGCAAAGTATGGTGGACAAAAAAACAAATTAAACTTAATTATTAATTTTATATATTATTTATTTTGGGAGAGGCCTATGTCCAGCAGTGGACGGAATTGGGCTGGTGATGATGATGATGATGATGATGATGATGATGATGATGGTGATGATGATGATGATGATGATGATGATGATGATGATGATGATGATGATGATGATGACGATGATGATGACGATGATGATGATGATGATGATGATGATGATGATTATGATATGTCACTAATTATGAGATTTATATGTATACATATTTATAATCACTTATCCAAAGGGTCTAATATGTCACTAATTATGAGATTTATATGTATACATATTTATAATCACTTATCCATTTTACAAAATAAACGACTATAATTTGTTACACAGATTTGGCTGTCAGTCGTTCACATTGATTAGAAAAAATCCATTTTAAATTACTAAATGACCTTTCTACGTTAAAGAAGTCACAGGAAGGTAAATTAAGTCTTAAAATAGTCCACGCAATTTTTATTGACGCCCCCCGGCATATCCACCTCTTTGCCTTCTATAATTTAATGCTGAATTTCTTTTGTGGACAGAAGTGAATATTCAAATGTTTTTGTTTTTTCTGCCAACCATACCCTTTGCTACGAAAGTGCACCGTGATAACGATCACCAGTAATAACGAAATAGTAACCGATGTATAAATGGGTATAAACCAAAATAAATGTCACCGTAATGAAACTGTCGATTAACGTCAAACACATACATTTTTGTAACGAAATTGTAAGTTAGACATAATGTGACATTTAAATAGCGTCTTTAAGTAAAGGCCGTGTCAGGATAGGCCAAGTGATTCTGCCTCCATCGAGTTTGTGCTCGTAATTTTTATGGATGGTGTGGCTCTACATAAGTAATAAATTGGCAAAATTTCAGCCCCCCCAAAGTTAAGTTTTTTGTATAGAAGAAAAAATGATTTTTCTTCAATATCTTTTTTTTCAGCCGATATTACCGTGCATCACAAATATTTTACATTCACTACAGATGATTATTCGACATGAATAATATTTTCATTACGTCATAGAAAAAAAAAATGCTGACTGAAGATTTCATATTTTGTTATTATTTACTTCCACTTTAGAGACCCCTCTAATTTTTTCACCAGTGAGCTAAACAAAAAATATTTAAGTACCTATATCACATACCTACTTATAATTGAGTGCTTATAAATTACTTGATGAACGCACATGCATTCTTTTAAACACTTACCTGTTCAAAATACGGAAATATATTGTTGAAAAAGTCATATTGCTCATCTATGTAACCTCAAAAAATGTCCTCATTGAGTGGCAATATAGCTTTTTGCGCTTTTTCCAAAAATGATGGAAATCATTTTTGTTTTACTATCCATAATATGCCGCTTTTATCGTTTATTTGAAAAGAGTTTCTTAAATATTCCGCCGTGAAACTTTTTTTTTAATGAAGACCCAAGGAAATGTACGTGGCCAGTATTTAGTACGCCGCGTGCACGTTTCTCTAAAGAGGTTTCAATCATTAATTCGTTTTAGGTCTTGTTGCAGAAAAATGTATGGTAAAGTATTTTATGCAAAGATATCTCCATGTTCTCCCAATACTGTAATTTACAAATCATAAACAGCATTTATTTTTTCTATGGCGTAAAGAAATGTTATTCATGTCGAATAATCATCTGTAGTGAATGTACCATATTTGTGATGCACTTTAAATCGCTTGAATAAAAAGATACTGAAGAACAAACAGTCTGGGGGGCTGAAATTATGCCAATTTATTACTAATGTAGATGCCACGCATAATAATTACGAGCCCAAACTCGATGGGGGCAGAATAACTTAGCTAATCCTGGTACGGCCTTTATTACGCATTTTCTGTGATCTTTATCTACTGTAATATTGATATTTAACCTATACCTAAACCACCTCGCCATAATAGGTCTGAAAAAGTATGACAATCGGTTAAAACGGTGATACGCGTTTCCTGTCACTAGTATCTGTTGTTCAAACCAATTTGTGCCTTTATCCATGGTATTTTTTTTCTTACAACTGCTTGTAATGGGATAGAAGCTTTCCGCCTACATCTCGATATGGCTAGGTAGCTGATACGACCAGATCGCTTTGTGACTAGGGCTTGCAAATATTCGATAGATTCAGATATTCGAATATTCGACTTTTAATTTGAACATATTCGAATTATTCGAATACTATTCGAATAATCCAAAAAAATAAAGAAAAAACAGGCTTGGATGCTCATTTTCATTTATTATCAGTCTGAAAGCTCAAAAAATCAACATAAACATTTTAAAATAATAATACGACCTTGGCTTTATATGTAGAATGAATAAAAAAATAACTTTAATGGAAATATTATTGTGTTAAAAACAACTGAAGATACGAACAACAACGATTTAGTATCAATCGCACAAAGATTGTCTTTTTTTAATTGAAGTACAATTAAAAAAAGACAGAATCAACAACAATATGAAAATAAAATAATAAAATATATGTATGTGTTAAAATATTAATGTAATCAACACGTAAGTTTACTGATTGAAAATTCTCTCTGATACCTTACATTTAAACTAAACTGCAAAATTTTACAAAGTAACAAAAGTAATCAAAGGAGTGATTAAAATAAGTAAAAAAAACGTCAAATCATAAATCATCAAAACAAAATAACTTGAATTTAAATAATTATCTTAAAAATACTAAAGATAAAAATAGCAACGATAAGAACACTTAAATAAAAAAGACTGATCAACAACAAAATTAAAATTAAGTAATTAAAATTGAAATCTAATCAAATAAACAAAAATAATCAACCAAGTTATTAAAATAAAAAATATAATCATGAGATCATAAATCAAATCACATTACACGCGACGCGACCCCACGTGAACGTGAGTCCAACTGACTATTCGCACGACGCGGTCAGAGTAGGTGGGAGGTGGGTGAATGGGATGGGGGAGTGAGACAGAGATAGCCGACCATTCCCGATAATTTCCGATTAGTACCGATGCGATATTACATCCGTCTTTCCAAATAACCATAAATATTCGAATTATTCGAATACTATGCACCGCATTATTCGAATATCAGAATGAACCGAATATTCGAATTATTCGAATATTCGAATATTCGAATTGCAAGCCCTATTTGTGACTACATCTCGATCGGACTACATCGCTTTGTGCCTAGATCGCAATACGACCAGATCGCCTTACGACTACATCTCGATCGGACTACATCGCTTTGTGCCTAGATCGCGATACGGCCAGATCGCTTTACGACTACATCTCGATCGGACTACATCGCTCTGTGTCTAGATCGCGATACGGCCAGATCACTGTACGACTTGTTATCAAATGGACTAAATATAGGTATGACGTACAGTCGAACTCATACGTAGCATACTAAATTAAAAATACAGACACTTACAACTTATAATTACTTACTGTGACATGGTACTAAAGCATACAACTACTTCGAGTTCGACTGTACAATCATGTACAATGGTATCTAAAAGTGGCAGTGTTTTATCCTGACAACTATGTTACTTCCTCTTATCACTGCTAAGTGTATTAGCTAGCCACTTACAAAAGTATATAAGTAAATAAATATGGTATTTTTATGTATAGATCATTTCATTTCATTATAGCCTAAGACCTAGAAAAAATAGCGGCTGTATTTTTTTACAAAAATATGCATCCAAACATAGTTCCAAAAATATGTAATCAAGTCAAACTTTATTTCAGAGTTATATCCCATGTTTTTATATTCGACTGTCCTAAAGAAAACAAATGACATTATGGTCTTTACGATAACAAGTCGTACAGTGATCTGGCCGTATCGCGATCTAGACACAGAGCGATGTAGTCCGATCGAGATGTAGTCGTAAGGCGATCTGGTCGTATTGCGATCTAGGCACAAAGCGATGTAGTCCGATCGAGATGTAGTCACAAAGCGATCTGGTCGTATCAGCTACCTAGCCATATCGAGATGTAGGCGGAAAGCTTCTATCCCCTTGTAATCACCACAAAAGAAGATTCATGTCATGTGATTTTTCGTCTACAATATTATTATGGTGTAACGAAAAACTATTCATAATTTGTGTCGTTTTTATCCATGTGATATCTCCGTGGTTACTAACAGCAGTATGTCAGTTTCCACTCGCAAGCTATCCTAGATAAGATCCTGTTACACTTTAAACGTTATTTTATTTTGAATAAATGCAAAACATTGCCGCAAAACATTGAATTGCTGAAAATGCAAGATATCCACATGGAAAAGATATTGTTTTGTACCTTATGACCTCAAAATATGCGCCGCCGGACCACTAAATGTATTGAAACAAAGGGTCAAATAGTTGAAAAGAAAACCTTTTATTAATACTCACGTGTAAAAGATAGTGGTTGATGTGGTACAACGTTGGTGTGTACCATTTTAGTTTTAGCATTAGTCCAAATGCCCACTTCCTTTTCATTTTCAACATTACCACAAGATTGTACTATGGAGGCAGGGCCTGGATGTTCAGCTCCCGGAATGGCAGAATGGGACGTCGATGGGGCATCCTTTTCAGGAAGAAATAGTTGTTATAAATGTGTTATCTTGACAAAATTACTTTACTTTACTTAAATTTCACTAAAGGAAATTGGGAATGTCAGAATATTCACAACAGATACTTCCACTAGATTAAAATTGTCAATAATCCAGTGTTTTCATTTTACTTAATATTTTCATTTTTAGACCACCTTGTCAAACAATGGTAGTTAAATACACTGTAATAAAAACACATCACTTTACTTTGCCACTTTTTGATCTTCAGGTTTGTACCTCTCTCTCTTACTATCTCATTTGCTATTATGCAAGTCTTATGCTTGTGCATTCTAGTTTTGGCCTTTGACATAGATACCTTGTAGTGATGTGCTCCTAGTCATTATTTTCAAAATAATGGTATTGACCTTACATTTGCAATTATTTTATTTGTGCTAGTTTTAATGTTTTCTTATTACTTTATTACCCTGTAATGAAACTTTTTTAAGTACTATAGTGCTTTATCAATTAAAAAAATTACCAGCTGGAGTTTCTTGCGGTGGTTCTCTCCCGTAATGATGGTCGTGTCCAAAGCGGTAGTAGATTCACTCTATATTTACCGATGTGTAAAAGAGCTCTCATATGGCTAATTTACTGAATAAACATTTTGAATTTAGTTTTTGTGTTAATTTTGAACTTTCTAACCAACTTTACCTTAAGACTTTTACTTTATTTTAAGATCTGTTGCACTGTACGTCATATTTTCACTAATTGTATAACAAATATTACAAATATCTGCCAAAAAATTTGTTAAGATTTCTAGAGTTACATAAATATTACATAGATGGCCTTAAATTAGCTCTAACCTCATAAACGTTGACCATAACATTTGAGTTGGGCATCCTAGAGTCAAACCCTTGCTGCTGCCTCACAACCCCTGGCATAGTGCTACGTATATTGTCCCCTATTCTCTGAATCGGAACATTGGCGATGTTACGTCTTTTGAACGACTTAAGGGACGTGAGCGCCATTCTCGTCTCGGCTAGAGCTGATGCTGCCTTCCTTTTTGTTGGAGAATCATCATGTAACATTCGTTGAGCAAATACTAATTGGAAGTTCCTAAAAACAGAGTTACAATTATATATTATAATACTATTTTATTTTAGTATTTATTTAAAACAAAAGAAAATAGGAGCATTAAATTAATTATAATGGATGTACGGTATGAACCGAACAGTAATTAAGTAAGCTAAGCTAAGGGTAGCTGCTGAGGGTTAGCTCGGATGACTAAAACGCTCGAATGCTGTAAGTACACTAACTTTATTGTTTCCACAATGTCAAAGGTAAATTATTGCAAAGTAATACATTATTGCAACATACTAATAATATTGCTAGCTGCGCAAGATCATGCGCTAAATAGAATTAATTGTACATGTGTGCGTTAGCTCGTACATCTTGCCAACCCGAAAATAAGGGCAGCCTTATTATAAATGGTACATAAATTACAATTAAAACATAATTATACGAAAGCGTTAAGTTTTAACTAAAGAAGTAGGTAGCTATTTATTACTTAATTATAATGACATGGAAACAATGCTACTGCTTATAAATTGCATTTACTTAAATATTTTATGTCTTGCCTATAGTTATCAATTACTTAATGTCTCCGGTGGGTTCAACTGTTTCACTGAAAAACTCACAAGGTATAGGGATCGACACTGAACGGGGGGGTTTAGGAGGCGCTGTGCCTTTATTTATACTTAGATTGACCATGCTCACAGATTTACACAATTCACTACACTGTCGGCACTCTGGCGGGCCGGCTCCTACGAGGGTGCGCGGCGCCGCTCTCACCGGGGCCTCCTCCCCGGGAGACGCTAGCTGTATAGGTAGCTTACCACGTCTTCTCTTTGCTCGAAGACCGGCTGCTATGATTACGATTAATATCAGTACGGCAAGCATACCATACGAGATAGAATATTGATGTATGTCGTGAACGCTCAGATCTGATGTTGACTGCTGTTTCAGGTTATTAATCTCGTTCATAACCTGGCGATATGATTGATCGTGATTTTCCGTAGTGAAGTTGTAGCTGGCTCCAGATGTCTTGATGACGCTGTTCAAAATGGATACCTCTGGGGCTTCGATAGAAGGTTGAACATTTACCTTTCGCAAGAAACTGTTATGAGAGTGGATAGTAAATGAATCAGCCTTAAGGATGCAACCTTGACCTATATTGATAAGGCCATTACCTGCTAAAGTGCTCATAGCTAGCTCACCTGTGCACAATGTGCGAATATTGCATTGGTTGCAACATGAGTAAAGGTAAGAGTTCTGTTGATGTAATTTGATCCATCTATTTACACATTGTGAATGCTCGTATACACAGGGCGATGTGATTTCGCTTGTTGTGATTAAAGTTAAATTGCAAATATTTTGATGAAAATTTAAGTCATAAGTAGGTTGGTCTAAGGTACACAATATCTTTTCTTCTGATGCATGTAGGCACGCTTGAAGATCGTGTTCTGATAGAAAAATAACTGCGTCTTTATGTAAGTTAAAAGCTAAGTATGGGTAAGTAGGTATAGTCAGGTAAGAATATTTGCCGATATTCTGAGGGATGCTAATTATTTTATCAAGCTCGTGCATTTCATTGCTGACAAGTGGTACTTTAATTTCAATAATAAGATAATCTTTATAGACCTTTGCTGAAACCTTCAATAGTTTATACAAGTCTCGTATGTTTCCCATTTCTAAGGGGACCTTAAGATCGCCCTGTAGTTGTCCTGATATGAAATTAATTTGTTCTTCCAGTTGCTCGCTAGTTAACAAATGTGCATCGATGCGGCCGTGACTAATATCAGTCACAGTGTCTACGAGTGCAGTTTGCATGCGTCTCAGGTTCTCGAGGATAATGCTAGCTGCTAAGCTTGATGACGTAATGTATAAGCCGTTGTTAACGTCAGACCGCACTTTATTTACGTCTGCCGCTACGCTACGAAGATTTTCGTTGATTAGGGAAAATTGTTTATTCATTATCTGTTCGTTACGTTGTATGATATTCAATTCTGCTTCAATTATGACAGTTTGATTTTTAATAAGCTTTTTGAGATGGTTTTCATTGTATGCGATTTTTTCAATATCCTTGGCATATTGATGGGCAAAGTTATCATCCAAAACTCCAAATAAATAGTTTGCTACGCTCCCGACACCATTTACTAGTCCTCTTTTCTGTCGTTTTTTGTTGGAGCTCTGTAAAAGTCTGTTGTAATGTTCTATTTCCGTTAATTCGTGTGTCAGCTGATTGGTAATTTGCTGGTATTGCGTAGTAGAATTCTTAGTAGTATCTTTAAGATGGTTTACGTAAGCCTCTATGTTAGTAATTGCTTGCCAGTAGCTAGTCAAATTATAATAAACCACAAGCTTCCACTCATCTCGAATAATTTGTAAGTTCGATATTCTGTCGAAGTAAAGTGCTTTTGTGTCGTTAAGCGCTGAAGTGCTGACATGCGATACCTCATGCGGAGTAGTTGGAGATATCAACATAGAAAAGAACATAAGAGCTAATGTGAGGTAACTTTTGAAAGTGTTGCGCTTTTTCTTACGTCCTCCTTTCGAGTTTACAGGTGGTGCTTGCTGGTCTGTATGCTTCGCTGAGATGTTGACATTATTGTCAGCTGTTTCGATTGGTAGTAATATAACCTTCGTTACAGGCCGTTTGCAGATTTTATTTTCTGTCTTAAGGGACACAACCCTAACGCATCCATCACTTCCAGGGTGAAGGTCTACTACTCGGCCGAGGGCCCACTTGCCTGGAGGTAAATTATCATCCTTAATTAACACTATTTGAGATATTTCCAGGTTTTTGCAGGGTGTCCTCCATTTCGATCGTATTTGAAGATGCTGAAGATAGTCCGATGACCATAGTTTCCAAAATTGCTTGTTCATGGCTTGTACAAGTTGCCAACGAGCTGGTAAGTTAATATTAGCTGGGTCAGATTGAGGTCGAGATAACAAAGAGTCTCCTATTAAGAAGTGTCCGGGGGTGAGATAGCCGTCCTCAGGGTTCTCCGTTAGCGGGAACAGAGGCCGTGAATTAAGGCATGCTTCGATCTGCTGAAGTAGAGTACTGAACTCTTCATACGTAAGCTTTTGCTCGCCTAAGACTCGTTTCAGATGTCGCTTAAAGCTTTTTACGGCGGCTTCCCATAAGCCTCCTGCACTTGGCCACGCTGGAGCATTAAATGACCATTCTACGTTCATTTCGCTAATTTTACTGAAGAAGTCTTGGTTTATCGTGTCTAAAATTTTACTGTATTCGTTGTCCAATGCTCGTTTAGCTCCGATGAAGTTCGTTACGTTATCACTGTACATTCGGCCGGGAGTCCCTCTCCGAGCACAGAAACGGCGGAAAGCTGCTAAAAATGCTGGGGTGCTCAAATCGGATACTAACTCTAGGTGAACGGCCTTTGTCGCTAGGCAGACGAACACAGCCACGTAGCCCTTGTTTGTCTTCACTCCCCGACCCTTGTTCGCTTTAATATCTACGTGTCCTGTAAAGTCCACGCCAGTATGGGTGAACGGCCGGGAGGGCGTGACTCTGGGTCGTGGTAGATCAGCCATCAATTGGTGCTGTTTCTCAGTGCTGAAACGACGGCACTTAATACATTGTCGTAGCTGTTTTTTAACTGTTCTCATTCCGCTTAAAATCCAATACCCTTCTCGTAAATAAGATAGAGTGAGTCGGGGTCCGCCATGTAGGGTAGTAATGTGCGATTGACTGATAATTAACTCCGTAAAACGGCTGTGACTAGGCAATATGATTGGATGTTTTGCTGAGCTATTTATTGTTGAA
This sequence comes from Acleris sparsana, assembly GCA_923062465.1. NCBI lineage: Eukaryota > Metazoa > Arthropoda > Insecta > Lepidoptera > Tortricidae > Acleris > Acleris sparsana. The sequence continues at coordinate 18,285,371 of OV281293.1, forward strand.
TTGCTAAGGCGGCCTCCCACTCTTAAAATACCATTTTCATCTATGTACGGGCAGAGATTAGCTAACTTGCTGTTGGTTTGGACATGACCCTTGACTTTAATATTTTCCAAGTCGCTTTCAAATTCTTCAGCTTGCACGTGCTTAGCAATAAGTTCATACGCTTTGTTTATTTCTGTTGTTGATAAGATAGCATCACGTGTGTTATGTTTATGTTGCAACGCCGCTTTGTAACGCGACACCCATGCCACTACCTTGACGGCGCGCGTAATTGAGCTGTTATTATTTAATATTTCATTTATTAATGATGTGCTTACTTGTTGCAAAGCTGAGTTTACACTAACCTTTTTCGTTTCTAATGAAGGGGGCTCATAAGCTTTGTTTTTTATGTAGCTGGGTTCGAAACTGGTTAACCATTCTGGGCCATTCCACCAAAGCGTATTATCTTTCAGTTTTGCTACTGATAATCCTCTAGTGGCACAGTCAGCGGCATTCTCCTCAGAACGGACATGGTTCCAATTTGAAGCTGGTATAGTTTCAGTTATCTCTCGAGCTCGGTTTGCGACGAACTGTTTCCATCGAAATACGTCGCCATGAAGCCAACCCAGAACTACAGTGGAATCCGTCCAGGCGTAAACTTCAAAAATATGATTGGTTAAAGAAGCAATTATAATCTTCATAAGCTGAGCTAAAAGCAAGGCACCGCACAGTTCTAGGCGCGGTAACGAAACCTTCTTCTTTAATGGCGCTAATTTAGTTTTCGCTGCGACGAGTCGTGATGTGTACACGCCCTTATGATCGTACGCTACCAGGTACACAGTGCAGGCGTAAGCTTTCTCTGACGCGTCGCTAAAACCATGTAATTGAAAGGCTTTCTGTATATTGCCTAAATATCTAGGGATCGAAAATTCGCTAACGTTTTGAAGATCGTTTCGTAGCTGGACCCATTCTCTACGAATTTGTTCCGGGATAGGGTCATCCCATCCTATACAGGAAGACCATGTGGTTTGAAACAAACATTTTGCTCGAATCGTTAGTGGTGAGAGCCAGCCTAACGGATCAAATATCTTTGATATTTCTGAAAGTAACTGGCGTTTCGTATTACAATGCTCGGCGTGCTCTATTTTGTTTGTAAACATAAATGAGTCTAACGATGGTGTCCATTTAAGACCTAATGTTTTTCGAGACTCTGAACACTTAAAGTCAAAGGGCTTGTCGAGCTGATCCGACGACAAGTCGTTTAACAGCTCGGGGTCGTTTGCTGACCATTTTCTCAAATTCATCCCTGCGCCTTTTAATATCTCTATTAGCTGATGTTGTAATTCTTTTGTAGCTTCGATAGTATTTTCACCGCTTAGTAAATCGTCCATATAAAAATGGTTTTCTAATGCTGTTGCAGCAAGAGGGAATTTTAAGGCATCATCCTTAGCTAATTGACGTAGAGTGCGCATCGCTAAGTAAGGAGCAGCTTTGGTTCCGTACGTTACAGTTGTAAGTAGGTGCTCCTGAAGTGGCTCATGCGGAGATTCTCTCCAAATAATACACTGAAGATGCTGATCGCTGTCTCTGATTAAAATTTGACGAAACATTTTCTCTATGTCCGCTGTGATAACATATTTATACTGTCTCCAATTTAGAATCAGTGTTGTCAAGTCGTGCTGCAAATTCGTGCCACATTCCATGACGTCATTAAGACTAAGCCCCGAGTTAGTTTTAGATGAGGCGTTAAATACTACTCGCATGCTAGAAGTAGTAGATTCGGGCTTTAGGACACCGTGATGTGGCATATGATAGTTAGTATGGTCACCCTGGTTTGCTAGCTTCATATGACCCAGTTGTTGATACTCTTGAATAAATTGTTTGTAGCTATCAGAATACGCTTGATTTTTTGCCATTTTATTTTCTAGCTGTATAAATTGTGCTGTTGCTTTGGCTTTAGAAGACCCTAACCTTTCTTCGTAATAAGGCTTCATTGGTAGGGCTACCTCGTACCTACCGTCCTCGAGTCTTTTTGTAGTAGCTATGTAGTGCTCTTCGCAGTATTGCTCTTCATTAGTGAGGTCCGGCTGTGTATTGGGTATTTCCTCTAGTTCCCAATACTTAGCTATTTCGTCTAAGTTGTTAACTACAACGCTGCAGTTGAAGGTCTTGACGTTCCCAGACAAGATCCAACCTAACTTAGTTTGCTGAGCTATGGGTGCGTTATGAGAACCTTTGACTAGACCATTCATTATAACGTCAGAGTAAACGCTGGCGTCTAGTAAGATATCAACTGACTTGGACACGTTGTATTCAGGATCTGCTAGTTTCATATGCTGGATGTGAGGCCATGTTTGCTTCGAAAAAGTTGCATTCGGAAGGTCACCAATTACTCGAGGAATAATGCATGCATCTGTATTGAAGTTATAATCGTTGTAAATAGATGAGCATTGTAAAGAAACTAATTGTTTGCTTTGTTTAGGCACGATTCCTACGCCAGATACAGAGGCGCTAAATTTCTGGCGTGGCAACCCTAACAGCTGCGCGGCATTCTCTGATATTAATGTAATCTGAGAGCCTTGGTCGAGTAATGCTCGTAATGTGACGTAATTGCCACCGATCGCTTTAATTTGTAATAAAACTGTTGCTAGTAAAACTTCTTCATCTTCAGCGGCAACGTGGCTTGCTGTGTGCTGTTTGTTGCTAAACGGTTTGGTTGAGGTTGGCGCTGTTGTTGCTAAAGTCGGTTTTTGGTCACTAGTAGGCACTGCCGTAGATCTCTGTGACCCGATATACGCGTCATGCAATTTTGTATGATGATCGTTATTGCATTCTTTGCATCTTTTTATTGATGTGCATTTATTACTTGCATGCTTAAATAAACAATTTACACATAGTTGAAGTTTCGCAACTGTCCTCAATTTCGTTTCCGCTGGCATGTTAATGAACCTTTGGCACCGGTATAGCTCGTGATCTAAATTGCATAGAGGACACTTAGTGGATGTAGAAGCTGCTAAATACCTCGCAGGGTACTTGTTGGTATAGTGGTTTGGCTTATAATTTGACTTAGTTTGATAGAATGGAGCTGGTTTAGCTAAAGCTGTGGTTTCTCTCTCTCTTTTATGAGTTGGTTCGAGAGCGATGAACTTACTCTCTAGAAAAGTCATGAGTTCATCCAGTTTAGGTAATTCTCTAGGAGACTTACGTGATTCCTTATAAGAGTTGTAGGTTTCACTATCTAATTTTTTCGTTAATAAGTGGACTAAAATCGGATCCCAAGTATTAGTATTCACACCTAAGTTGTGAATAGCATGAATACATTCAGTAGTGGTGTCGTAGAGACGTTTGATTTCGAATGACGTTTGTTTGCTGATGTTTGGCTGATTTAGGAACGTTTCAATTTGGGTAGTAAATAATACTTGCGGATTATTGTAGCGATGAGTGAGTATCTCCCAAGCTATATCGTAGTTTTCAGCCGAGATATTTAAATGCTGGATAAGGCGCTCTGCTTCCCCCTTTACTTTTCCTTTTAAGTGTTGCATTTTCTGCGCTTTAGATAAAAAGTTATTGTTGTGTATAGATTCGGAAAATAAGTCGAAAAATGTAGGCCAATAAGTGTATTTGCCTGTAAAAGTAGGTATTTCTAGTAAAGGGGTAGCTTGCTGAATGTGAGAAGTAGCTGACAGTTTTTGATTAAGTGCTTTTTTCGCTTGTTTAAATGACATTTCGTGCAATGTAAATGAACCTTGATACACTTCATCCTCGCCTTCAAGAATGTTGTCTATTTCGAGATGTAGCTTGTCGATAGCGTTCCATCTAGATTGTATGCTGCGTAGCTCGTCTTCTAATTCCCACTTTTCGCTGATTTCACTCACCTTGATGCTCGATACTAGTCGTTTGAATGCTCGAAAGTTAGTCCTTTGTAGGGACAGAAGCTCGTCAACCCTTGCAGTAGGCGCAGTGTCAGTAATTTCACCCGGACCAATGCCTGAGCCTGTAGCCTTTTTTACCGTATAGGGCTCGTAAGCTGCTATTTTCGCACGTGTGTCACGATAGTACTTTTTCGTACGAGGATAAATAGTTTCTGTAAAGTATCGTTGCGATTTATCTGCTAATGTTATAAGAGTTGTATTGTTAAGTTCGAACTCTCCCCAGAGGTTATCTAAAGCGTCTAACCTTAATTTAAGATACTCCGAGGTCTTCCGATGAGCTGAATCCTTGTCGAAGTTAGCGCCAATGCGCTGAAGCTCGCTGACGATCTCTCCTTGGCGGTTGAAGAGCTCTTCATAGTTCGACATGGTAACTGGTTAAAGCAAGTAAAATATGAACGATCTTACTTGAATGCTGCTGCTAGGCGAGTCTCCTGACTCACGCTAAGAAGTGTTGGTGTTGTTTTGCGAGTCTTCTGACCCACAGATGCTGCTGAACAATTCTTGTGACCCGCTATTACGCTGTTGTGAGGATGGTGACGCACGGCAATCACTCACGAATAGTCTTAACGCGCTAATTTTTCGATATACTAAGAGTGCACTGAGTCAAGTACGCGGAACCACGGAAAGATTGCTTCACTCCCGTATGATCCCACTTAGATGAAAGTTCGAAGGACCAAAATGTACGGTATGAACCGAACAGTAATTAAGTAAGCTAAGCTAAGGGTAGCTGCTGAGGGTTAGCTCGGATGACTAAAACGCTCGAATGCTGTAAGTACACTAACTTTATTGTTTCCACAATGTCAAAGGTAAATTATTGCAAAGTAATACATTATTGCAACATACTAATAATATTGCTAGCTGCGCAAGATCATGCGCTAAATAGAATTAATTGTACATGTGTGCGTTAGCTCGTACAATGGAAAAACAGTTAAAACTCTCTTTTTTCATCATCATTGCATCATTTCAATCACTAAGAGTTTGGCAAAGATTAATGTTGCGATTGGCAACAACAACACTCTTAGAGTGGAAACTTGGTGTCAACCCTTACTCAGCTGCATTTTAAGGGCAAAAGCTGGATTATGTTACCCATTTCACTCCAAATAGCTTTATATCCAAACATTTTGCCAATCAACTAGTAAAGTTAGGTGGTAATGATGCCAATGCTTTTTTATCAAGAAAAAGGGCTTGTGCAAGTTCCAAAGGGAAAATTGAAGAAACCAGCCAATTGTTAAAAAAACTTACATATGGGCCTGTTCCAGCTCATCATATGGTTGAGCCCTGGCTTGGAGCCCTAGCATGTAAACCTGGTTAGCCTTCTTGTAGTCTCCCAACTCTTCACAATAGCATGCCCAAGCTCGGTAGAACTCAGAGCACTCCGTCCCAATACCAGTAGTGTGTAACCTTTGGTATATCTCCAAAGGGTTTGATAGACAATCAACCTAAAAGCAATGTTGCCATTAAACACCTATAGAAATATAATCTGCTCCTTTTAAAAGCAGAATAATATTCAGGCAGCCAAATATGGTCAAGGAACAGCCAATCACAGCTGTGAAAAACCAGTAGCCAAACATATCAAATGTTATGTAAATTAACAGTAGAACAAAACTGTCTTGAAACAAAACAAGGTCTTATTTGTAATTAAATAAACACTAATAAATGCAAGTTAAAACAAAGCTAATAATTAAAACTGTACATGAGTGACTTACATATTTGATCCACAACTTAACAAGCCTCCTGTCTTGGTAGTACCTTTCATCTTTTTCAAACAAGAGCAAACACTCTTTAATTAACTTATCAATATGGCCTTCATGACCATGCTTGGGAAAGCACTGCTCTGTCCATTGTATGTAGTTGAACCATGGGTCTAAGGGGTCCGAGCCTTGGTAGTGCCTTATCGCCGCTTCATGCTCCCTTCACCAAAACAAATGACTGATTAATATGAAGGGAATCACTACAACCTGTATCAAATTTCAAGGAAATAAACAGGAACAACACTAAGCATCTTAAGACGCAAAGCTCTGATGAAATATCAAGCTACGAAAACAGTAATCATATGGTTCAAAGTATCCTAAACCTTACTCTTTTTGTAACTGCAACTGCCTCTGTGCATCAACATCTGATTGAGCTTGCAGCGCTGTGCCCAGCTGAGCCAAGTTTCTGCCACCTCTCAGAGGCTGTATATTCTCTTTACTGACGTCGATGTCCATTTTTGAGCTAAAATACAGCTGGAATATCACAGCATTAGGAATAAACACACCACACTCCGCTACAAATACGTGATACCCGGACACCGAGTTTATGGGACTAAACCGAAGGATTGATATTTACAGTACCACAGTCAGAAAGTTAAAATACTTAATATTAATAAGAAATTATTTATCACCGCGAAAATAACAATAATTACGGGATTTTAGCTTTCAAAATCAGAAAAATCTTGGTGACTGCTGCCAACTGAAGAAGCACTAAATTGCCAAAATTGTATAGAAGTTCCTCGTCTATGGTAGCATTTAAATTTTATAAAAAATAAAGTTCGTTAGAAAATGAAAGTGACTGAAAATGGTTTTAAGATGTCGTCTTTAAGAACTTAAAAGAATTATTATATTTGTAAGTGAATATTTCTATAGGAAATGATAATTTAAATAATTCATTAGTATTTTGATCTGAACATTAAATGCTGTTTCAGACCAAATAAAAAACGTTGTGCGTTTTGCTTGTTATGAGATGAGGTTAAATTTATTTATACGTTTTTTGACAAATATGACATGACTATACCTTAATAATCTGTGCTTGACACATGTCATGAATTGTGATGTTAATTGGAAGGTATCTGAAACAGAGATACAAAGATATTAAATTAAATTGCGTATGTTTATAAATAAGCATATTATTTATTTGTTCTGTTAATCATCTTTTTGTTTAACATCACGCCGAATCTTTTATCTTAAAAACATAAAACTGATTCGCAGTAAACTTAAAACTGGTTACAGTACTCTGCGGTTGCCTTACATCTATCCAACTCCTTTTTATATTTCGTCATGTCGCTTCGCATGCAAATGGAAAAAAAGAAAGCACAAGAAGAAATGCGCCGATTAATGGCAGAGCGCAAGAAGAAGGATGTCAAAGCTACAAAGATAGACAATCCTTTAGCTAAGTACAACAATCTGGGACAACTCATGTGTTTGCTTTGCTCCTCTGTTGTGCGCTCTGAAAATGTCTGGCAGGTGCACCTGAACAGTAAACAACATAGGGAAAATGTTGAAAAGGCTAAAGAATTAAAGAAAAACACAAATAACTTTACAGAGGGAAAAAAAGTGAAGAGGGTAGGCTCTCTTGCCTCTGATGCGCCTCCAGAGAAAAAGTTAAAAAGCATACTTAAAAATGCTGGTGATGTTACTTCTGTACAGTTACCAAAAAATAATGCACCTCTTGTGGTATCCTTTCACAGTGAAGAGATCAAAAGGGCTCCTTTGAAAATGGATTTAGTACAATCAACTGAAAGTGATGGTAAACATTTATTTTTAATATTATGAGCTTACATACTTAATGCACAATTATACTCAAAGTTGTTTGAAAGGTATCTTTAATTTGTATTGGAAATATAGTAAAATATTAGGCCTCAACCTTAATTTATAAACTCAATACATTTAATCCTAGAAAACAAAATCTCCTCTACAAATTGCAAAGGAGTTTTTTGGAGGGGAATGTGCACACTATGTGTTTATGAGATCATTCTTATAATGTAATCCTTTTAAATAATGCCTAAGTTCTTTTAGACGCAGAAGGGGAATCTGAAGGTAGTAGGAAAGAAAAAGGCTCCAAAAGTCCACCTGTTCCAGAACAGCCCATCCCAGAAGGGTTTTTTGATGACCCTATCTTAGATGCGAAGGTACTGTACCATTAATGTCTTTTTAATCATCCTCATTAGACAAAATTAAAAACTGTTAGGTATAGTTTCAATTGATTGATTTTATAAGAAAATGAATCGGATTTTTTTACTGTTTCGACCGGTGCCTAAGATATGGATGGATTGTATGAAGATGATATGAAAAAGAAGTCTGAGAAAAACTCTTAGAGGACGGCTAATAGGGATGTGTGGACGAAAAAGGAATGCTGCACAAACCCCAGATGATTGCGATAAGGGAAAGGAGATGATGATCATTGTAGCCTCATTGTTACCTCAGAGAAAAAGTTTAGCACTTTAGTAGTGACAAAGGCGGGTGGTAGGACGTTGTGCAGGGTCCGTCCAGATCGCTACTACCATGTGATCCATTAACCTACTGCCAAACAGCAGTGTTCGCATTGTTGTGTTCCAGTTTGGGGATAAGACAGCCAGTGTAATGTCTAGCATAGAGGCATTCCATCTTAGTCCTCAGGGTTGGCAATGCATTTGCAGTCTTAGGCTTGCTGTCTTGTAATTGCGAATGTCTATGGGTTCCAGTTACCACTTACCATCAGGTGGCCTGTGTGCTCATTTGCCATTAATATGCCATAAAAAGAAAAAAAATAGATTAAGCCAAAGTTAGATGCTCTACATAGATATTTTGGGATTTTTTAAAATTAATGTACCATTGGAGCTACCCATTCTGTCTATGAGAAAACAAAGAACCATAGATACAACAACATACATACTCCTTCTTCAGGAGGATTCTAATTGGGTAAAATAGAAAACCTGTGAGGCAGCTTCCATTTTTCCAGTTACCTCCATACTTACTTCATTTAGGCTACGATTTGAGCAAACTCCCGCAATTCATCCTCTTTCTTTTCCCATGTGTCCTTAGTGTAGTAATAGAGGTTTGGCAATCATTTATGTTGAATATTTCAGACAATTATATTTTAACTACATGCTTATCTCATATAAAAGAACACAAAACAATATTTAGTAATATTTTATTAACTTTTGCACTTAATCCTTACTTACACTATGATATTAATATTAACCTTATGCCCAATAAGTCTGTTGATTTCCCTGTTATAAAAAGTTACTGCTCATATAGTTCTTCAAAAGATTCATGAATATATTCAATCATATCGCCAGCTAACATACTTCTGCCTTTTGCTTTGAATGCTTTTTCATTACACAGCCGTATCAGTATTGAAGCTGCGTAGCATGCCAAAGAAGCTGCTTGCGCAGGTTGATCGATGGCTGACCCAATTTCTAACTTAGTTTTACTATTAATAGTCCAATTTAGAAAAGTAGCAATGGAGCCTGATAGCAAGTCGCCTTGGCCACCACATCTACGGTTAGAGCCGTAAAGATTAGATTTCCACTGAACTTCAGACACTGTAGAAAATATTTCATCAACTTCTCCTTTTTTGAACACTGTCACTTGCTTACCAAGCTTAGTCAGCTGATTAGAACCTCCGAGGCTGCTGCAAAGCCTTTCAAATTCAATTTTGTTGGGGGTCAGTATAACTGGTGATGAAAAATCTTTTATCAATTCTGGCTTGCTAGTTATAAGGAATAAACCATCGGCATCTATTATTAGTGGTATTCTTTTATCTTGTATTATTTTTATAAGTTCCGTAACAACATTAAATGTGGCTGTCTCTCTGCCTAATCCCGGCCCAATGACTAGAGCATGCAAGCGCTCCAACCATGGTGCGATTGTCGTCACAGCATTTTGTTGATCAAGTAATGGATGAACAATCAACTCAGGACTGTACGACTTGATTACGCTAGCCGCTGATGAGGCACAAAATATATGCACTAAATCTGCACCAACCTGGAAATTAAATATTTATTATGATTATTACCAATGTAATATAAATTACGCTTTATAGGTTAAAAACAACCCAACCTTTAGGGCACTTATTCCTGCGAAATAAGGAGCACCCGTATATTCTAAAGAGCCTCCAACTATGCCTATCCTACCGGCCTGACCTTTGTGTTTGTCCCCGTCTAAGCTAGGTATGCAGGTTTTTGCCAAATTTAATAAACACGCGTTATCCATTGTAACTTTAAACCGACGAGATATTATGAAGCAAGAGTAATATTTGATAAAAATATTAGGAGACAACAACATGTCAAGTTTTTAGTGATAAGAAAATTACATTTAATTTAAGGGCAGTCCGGTCAAACCAGAAGCGTTTTTTACATGAGCTCAAATGTACTTAACGCTACAGACACACGTGCTCATAAGTAACATACTTATCTTTAAATTTTCTAAAATTACGTTTGAAAACTTTAACTCGACTCGATGTAATGAGAATTAAATGCGTAAAATCAGCGGAAAAAGCAGGTGCACAATCAAAGATCTCAAAAGGCACGCTAATATTGTCTTGAAAATAGAATTGTGTAAACATAACTTTGAGGTCTTCGATCTAATTCTGCTGCTTGGTGAGAGAGTAATTCAAAATAAAGTAAGCAAATACTGGGCCCTGTTTACGAAAGACTTATTAATTTGTAGCTTCGTGAAACGGGCCTCTGGTAACACGAAACGCATAGCAATTGGAGGTACTCATAATGTGACAGCTGGTTTCATAGGTAAAATTGTTGCTTTATGAAAAAAATAAGAAAAATGCTTGTATCATCACTCGCTGATCGGAAACTCGGAACTAGTACTTTTTTTTATATCCTGGGCCAAGATTGTAGGCGATAAAAAACATATCGCTTTGGACTTTTTATCGTATTGTCAACGTTTTGATAGTACTTATTAACTTAATGGCGGCCGAGTTAAAAACGATACGATATGATTTTTACCGCCTAGAATTGAGACCCTGTGTTAATCAGGATGAGATGTGAAATCCTAATTAATTACAGGTGAGAAATATTGAATACAAGGATCCTGTAGAAGAAGAATGGGAAAAATTCCAGAAGGAAATAAAAGAGGAAGCAAGTGCGTCAGCGGAAATTATAGCAGGGGAACAGGAAGAAGCTACAGCAGAGCGGCAAATTGACGAGATCGAAGAACAAATTAGAAACTGGTCGAGGTACTGTACTATCATATTTTACTCAGAATTCTTGGATATTGGATACCCAAAAATTCCTTTTTAACTAATGAGTTTGACGTAGCACGATTACGTCAAATTAAGTGTTCGTGGGTTAAGAACGCTCGCACCCAAAAAGTAATGTCTCCTAATATTTCACTGTTATTTCAGGGTATTGGATCTGGAACTGAAAAAAGAAGAAACTAAGAAGAATAAGCAAGATGTCGAACAAAAGAGCGAAAATGAAGATGATTCGGACAATGAAGCCGATATTGACGAATTTTTAGATTGGCGAGCAAAGAAATCTTATAGCTAATATAATACTTTTCAATATCTACTGTTGTATGGTTTTTATTTCATCATCCTTATTTGAAAAAAATCGTGAATAAAAATATACATACATCACGCCAGTGAAATGTCATAGCGTCAATTCAATAAAATATTCACGTGCGATCGAAAATCGTGAGACACGCGAAAAAGAGTTTCATCATTGTAAGTTTTATCCCTTTTTTTTTTCAACAGAGGCCCGTTTCACGAAGCTACCAGTTATAAATTACAAGCGGAAGTCTCTTTCTAGCAAAAGGAGTTGGAAAGAAACTTCCGCTTGTAATTTGTAGCTTCATGAAACTGGCCTCAGAAGGGTAGGAGCATAACCCTTCGACTTAAGACAAATCCGTAGGCCCGAGATGTTGTGAGTCACAAATTTGAAAATACGATATATTTTTACTCCCAACCTTGTTGTCGGTAGGGCGTATGCCTGACTGTATGAATGACTGACTGACTGACTGAAGGATCAACGCACAGCCTTAACCGCTGATCGTAGAGTCTGAAACTTGGAGGGTGTGTTATTTGCATGACGTAGGCATCCAATAAGAAAGGATTTTCCGAAATTGTATCCTTAAGGGATGAAGGGGGGCAGTTTGTACGGGACAACGTGATTTCTTGGTCCAAACTACTTCAAATTTTGCATAAACATTTTGATGGACGACGTGTTTTATATTGAAATTCATCCCCTTTGGGGGTGAAGACGAAGAATAAAAATATTTTGGGAGTGATTTGCTTCGAAGTTCATATCAATACTCCTTAGTGCTTTTGATTTACATTACATTTCATTTTGACACAAATGTTTAAAAACTCAATCCGATTTTATTGAAAAAAGGTTAAACCCACAACACTTCACTTGGTGCAATGCAAATACCCAAACCGCTGAGTCTAAAGATTCCAAATTTGGTATATAGGTTCCTTATGAGGTCTAGGGGTGCAATAAGAAAGGATTCCCGAAAATCGACCATCAACGGGAAGAAGTAGGAGGAGTAGCGGGAAACTAATTCTACGCGTAAGAAGTCGCGGGCGTCCCCTGGTCGTATATACATATATAGTCTTATCAGTTTTCATTCGTGTTGCTTTTCAATTAGCTTGGTGGGTACTAAAGTTGGCTAGGATAGCAAAATAAATACGAACTTTTCTGACCAAAAACAATGTAGGGAATTGTTTCTGCTACCTTGGCCGAGATTGCGGTAAATACCATATTATCGTCTTTGACCAATTGTTCAAAAGCACGTTGCAAACACTTGCCAATGCTGCGTACAGATACTGGCTCAACGAATACTTTAATTTTCACTGGGCAACGATCATTATTTTTTGGTTGCGGTAACATCAAAGGAATCTCACCATCACAGCTCACCACCGAATGATCGCGGCTGCCAACGCTAAATGACCCACCATGGTGTTTGATTCTACTACACAGTAACCAACAACTGGAACATTACGTAGAAATTTGATTTTGTGTCAAATATGCTTAGGAATAAAAAATAAATAAAAACTCAAAAGAATCTCAAATTGTTATGGCACTCTATTGCCCCCAACGCCCCTATCTAGTTCCTTTTTTCTTTAACGTCCAAGTCACTTTTATCAGTGTCTGGAATAGTGTTCTTCTGTGTACACATAACTTTATTATGACATGACATTTTCGAAGGAGTCTAGTGTTGCACAACTGTTTTGTTTAGGAATCGATATCGATAGAATCATGTACGGATAAGATATAAGTTCGACGACATAGTTTGGAAAGTTGTTACTTCGTCAGAAATAATTAAAATTGTCCAAGGCATGGAAAATAAAAAATCGTTCGGCTATGATGAGATGCCAATTACAGTGATTAAAGATTGTATTGATATATTGTCGGGGCCATTAGCGTGTTTCTTTATATATTGTGTGTGTATAATTGTTATAATCTTACAACCTATTGAACCTATTTATAAAAAAGGAACTAAAAGTAGAGTCTGTCTAATGAAAGCTGAACCTGGGAAAAAGCGGCAAATTAAAAAAATCTTGATATGGTATTACCGATCAATGAAGGAATAAACGATATTGATACTTTTATTATTTTATTTATTTTGGTGGGCACAAAGGAAGAGGAAACGCGTACTATATTTTCATATATATTATTACGAGCGCTATATTTTGATGAAAAGCACTTTAGGTAAAATACGATGACAGTGACTGGAGCACATTTGGTTTTTCGAAATATATTTGACATGAAAATATAGTGATCTGCACGTGTAGCACAAGTTGTATTTTCTCGCTTGTCGCTCTGTGCGTCTCTATCGTAACAGACTAGATAGTAAGGGAGATCCGAGCGACAAACAAGTCACGAGCAACTTGTGCTAGTCGTGCTGTTGATAGATTTCATTGATACGAGAGGTTTTCGTCTTTGTCGCACACAGCATAATAAAACAATGATGATGAGGAATATTATATTCAACCTTTTTAATAAAGTAATTAGAGGTAACATTATTCTCATCACCCTTCCACCTCTATCTAACGACAATTATATCTTGGAGAAGAAGCGCCGCAAGAAACTCCAGCAGATCATTTTTTCCAATCATAAAATACAATTATTCTTAAAAGTAACATTACAAGGTAGTAAAGTAATTAATAATTATTTCTAACAACACAAACTTAGTCGTTACAAATGTACGCTCAATAACATTGAGTAAATTAAAAATAGTGACTAGGAGAACAACATGACGAGGTCTCTACGTCAGGAACGATAACTAAAATAACTAACTGGAAAACAGGTTCTTGCAAGCGTGAACAGACAGGACCCCACTGACAACACCCGTTCACGAGTATTTATGAGGCAGATAAAATTCCTAAAGCTAGTGGTCATGACATGAAGTGCTCACACTCTCACCTATATAAAATATATAGTATAAAATTCATTTATTTTATTTCGGATAGCTTGGATGTCAAAGCTATCCAAATTAGACACCGTGGCCTTGTGAGGTCGCTTTTTTCCGGGAGTACTAAAGACACCGTTGTTTAATTTTCCCTCATTACTTATTCTTTTTAAAGATGAAACACTGATATCTGTAAGAAGAAAGAAAGTGTTAAATAAACAGAACACCATTTAGAAATACATTGTGTGGTTGCGCAGTACAGCCCCATTGTACAGTCCGACAGCCCTAAAAACATTTGGGTTTAGGTGAAATGAAATTGCATCGGTGAGGTTCTAATCGCAACGGTTTAAGAACAAGGAAGACTCATATAACCCGAACATCTTTTATATCTGGCCGATCAAAAATGACATTAAATAAATAGATAAGGTACTAAAGTGTACACATATTTATGAAATCGACTGTACAGTGTACATTTGGTTCATAAACAACAAAATGCTGTTTGCTCCGCACACAGAAAATACATATCAAATAATATGTTTATGATATCTTTTAACTAAACACCTCCTTATTGTTTTATTGAAACTATGAGTGTCAGTTACATTAATCATCTGTCTATTAAATTAATTTAATAAAATTGTGAATGCTAAGAGATTCAACATGATATAGGGACAGACAATAGGTACCTACACCTATTATATAGGGAAAGACAATGATAATTTTAGTAATTACCGGTCATTGAAGATACTTCTTCCAAATATTTCGTCTGAGTCTGGCAGGCTAACTCAGTTTCCTCAACCTCTTTCAGCTGCTTTACGTTTTCCAGCACACTTTTGTCAACGTGCACGTCCAGGTTTTCTGAAACGAATTTAATTTCGTTTAATTTCTTAATCTCATCGTATAATAGACAGAAAAAGGTAAATTAAACTTAGGATTGCACATAGAGAAATAAGAAGTATCAAAATGAACATGCCGTACTAAAGCCGTACTAACCTATAAATTTGGTCACCGTAACTAAACAATTAATTTTTTGCATCAATAATGCTTTTCTTTCTTCTTGTTTTTCTTTGTACTGTTGTGTCTGTTTATTTAACACTTTCTTTCTTCTTACAGATATCAGTGTTTCATCTTTAAAAAGAATAAGTAATGAGGGAAAATTAAACAACGGTGTCTTTAGTACTCCCGGAAAAAAGCGACCTCACAAGGCCACGGTGTCTAATTTGGATAGCTTTGACATCCAAGCTATCCGAAATAAAATAAATGAATTTTATACTATATATTTTATATAGGTGAGAGTGTGAGCACTTCATGTCATGACCACTAGCTTTAGGAATTTTATCTGCCTCATAAATACTCGTGAACGGGTGTTGTCAGTGGGGTCCTGTCTGTTCACGCTTGCAAGAACCTGTTTTCCAGTTAGTTATTTTAGTTATCGTTCCTGACGTAGAGACCTCGTCATGTTGTTCTCCTAGTCACTATTTTTAATTTACTCAATGTTATTGAGCGTACATTTGTAACGACTAAGTTTGTGTTGTTAGAAATAATTATTAATTACTTTACTACCTTGTAATGTTACTTTTAAGAATAATTGTATTTTATGATTGGAAAAAATGATCTGCTGGAGTTTCTTGCGGCGCTTCTTCTCCAAGATATAATTGTCGTTAGATAGAGGTGTAAGGGTGATGAGAATAATGTTACCTCTAATTACTTTATTAAAAAGGTTGAATATAATATTCCTCATCATCATTGTTTTATTATGCTGTGTGCGACAAAGACGAAAACCTCTCGTATCAATGAAATCTATCAACAGCACGACTAGCACAAGTTGCTCGTGACTTGTTTGTCGCTCGGATCTCCCTTACTATCTAGTCTGTTACGATAGAGACGCACAGAGCGACAAGCGAGAAAATACAACTTGTGCTACACGTGCAGATCACTATATTTTCATGTCAAATATATTTCGAAAAACCAAATGTGCTCCAGTCACTGTCATCGTATTTTACCTAAAGTGCTTTTCATCAAAATATAGCGCTCGTAATAATATATATGAAAATATAGTACGCGTTTCCTCTTCCTTTGTGCCCACCAAAATAAATAAAATAATAAAAGTATCAATATCGTTTATTCCTTCATTGATCGGTAATACCATATCAAGATTTTTTGAATTTGCCGCTTTTTCCCAGGTTCAGCTTTCATTAGACAGACTCTAATAACGCTGTTTCCTTATTTAATAAATGGTTTTCAAAAAATAATTTACGGGTTAACACGGACAAAACTCAACTTACATGCACATGTCAGCCGAAAGACGTCCACTGCTGGACATAGGCCTCCCCCAAGGCTTTCCACTCAGACCGGTCTTGTGCTTTTTGCATCCACCGCTGTCCCGCGCTCCTGACGAGGTCGTCACTCCATCTTGTTGGAGGCCTACCTACAGCTCGTCTTCCGGTCCGCGGACGCCACTCCAGAACCTTCTGACCCCATCGGCCATCAGTCCTGCGAGCAATGTGCCCCGCCCACTGCCACTTCAGTTTAGCTATTCTTAGGGCTATGTCGGTAACCTTAGTTCTACTGCGGATATCATCGTTTCTGATTCTATCACGCAGAGAAACCACGAGCATAGCCCTCTCCATAGCCCTCTGAGTGACTTTGAGCTTCCTTATGAGGCCCATTGTTAGCGCCCACGTCTCAGATCCGTAAGTCATCACCGGCAACACACACTGGTCAAAGACTTTTGACTTCAAACACTGCGGTAATTTGGACGTAAAGGTGCTGCGAAGCTTCCCGAACGCTGCCCAGCCGAGTCGGATACGACGAGTAACCTCTTTCTCAAAGTTGGACCTACCTAACTGGACCGTTTGTCCCAGGTAAATATACTCGTCAACAACTTCGAGCGCAGAGCCTCCGACTATCACGGGAGTTGGCGCGACATGGACATTGGACATGATTTCGTCTTGTCCATGTTCATTCTCAAGCCCACTCGGTCGGAAGCTCTACTGAGGTCAGCGAGCATTGCACTGAGGTCCTCCATGGTCTTAGCCATGACTACGATATCGTCCGCGAATCGAAGGTGAGTGATGTACTCACCGTTTATGTTGATGCCTCGTCCTTTCCAGTCCAGAACCTTAAAAGCATCCTCAGCAGCGGTGAACAGCTTCGGAGAGATCACATCTCCTTGTCTGACTCCCCGCTGCAGAGGAATAGGCTTCGTTGCTATTGGCGGAAGTTGAGAAGTTTTATGGACAGCTGTACACGACAACCCAAACACCCGTCGGAAATCTAGCTGAAGACCCGAGGGCTAGATTAATCCGACACTATACCGAAGATCTCCCCGACGTCAGCCTGTACGAGATTAGTATGGCCCTCAAACAGCTTAAAAATGGCAAAGCCCCTGGTGAGGATGGAATTACAGCCGAACTCCTGAAGGCGGGTGGTAAACCCATCCTTAGGGGCCTTCAGACGCTGTTCAGCTCCGTCCTCCACGAAGGGAGAACACCGAAAGCATGGAACAGAGGTGTGGTGGTTCTCTTCTTCAAGAAAGGAGAAAAAACTTTGCTGAAGAATTATAGACCCACCTCACTTCTGAGCCATGTTTATAAGCTGTTTTCGAGGGTCATCACAAATCGTCTCGCGCGCAGGTTTGACGAGTTCCAGCCTCCCGAACAAGCCGGTTTCCGGAAAGGCTATAGTACCGTAGACCACATACATGCGTTGCGGCAGGTTATACAGAAGACCGAAGAGTATAACCTCCCCCTTTGCCTTGCATTTGTGGACTACGAGAAAGCCTTCGATTCGATCGAGACATGGGCTGTGCTGCAGTCTCTCCAGCGGTGCCAAGTTGACTACCGATATATCGAAGTGCTGAAGTGTCTGTACGAAACTCAACTGATGCTATTTAAATATAACTCTAAGGAATTATAAACTTGAGGTGTTAATGAATGGAGCTATTTTAGATGTCGTAGACTGGGTAAAATGTCTTGGTATCCGCATTGATTCTCTCTTAAATTGGAAACATGAACTAGAGGCTGTAGAGAATTCCATTGCTTCGGTGTGCTATACTTTAAGATGTCTCAGGGAGGTAATTGGAATCGATCAGCTTAAAGTTGTTTATTACGCCTTAATTGAGTCCAAGTTGAGGTATAGTATTAAGTTCTGGGGTAATACTTAGTTTCCAATATAATATTACTATTAATATTATATTGGAAACTTGAAATTGGAAATTATAAGAGCCCTATGGCTCTTATAATTCAAAAAAGAGCTGTGCGTACCATGTTTCGCATTCCACAATGGGTTTCGTGTAGAGGCTATTTTAAGAAATTAGGAATTCTGACGGTACCTAGCTTATATGTTTTAATTTTGCTCACCGAGTCCCTTAAAAATAATTCAAAGATAGAGTCCTCTGTAGAACAAGACTTACGACTACTTACACGTACGAAAAACAAAAGGTACAACTTCTGCCCGAGGCTTAAGATAGCAGTGCATTGTGCTAGTCATCAAGCTGTGAAACTATATAATAAGCTACCTTCTGATTTAAAAACGATAACGAACCAATCGATCTTCCATAGAAAATTAAAACACTTTTAGTTACGAGGATGCTTCTACAGTATTGATGAGATATTCAGAGATACACAAAATACCAACTAATTTGTTATTTAATGTATGCTTGTATTTCTTTTCTCCGTTTTAGAGTTAGTTTTAAGGAAAATTATTATTATTAAATGTACTTACATATTTCAAACACAATATTTGTATTGTTTATGAATAAATGCTATGAACTATGAACTATGATAGGAAGATGTTCTTGATTCCATGTTAGGTTTCGCTAAACGAGCTATTAATTAATCTCTCGTTATCTTTTCGTGCCAAAATAATTCTACCATGTTAGCTTAGCAAAAAAGCCTATCGGCGTTTTTATGTTTTTCAAGGGCACGCAGTCTAAAACCGGACTTTTCTTTAATTTTGTGCTCATAATTATGGTTTTATTAGCCTCAAAATTTAATATGAATTTTTAGCAATAGAATGCAGTATATTCTTCTAATCCGACGTTTCATCTTATATTTCTAAATTTATTTCTATCGATTTTATTAAAAAAAGAGTAAGTAATAATCATTAAATAAACTTTAATGCGATATATTAACTTTGCCTATCTGATTATCAAAACAAAATGAAATAAAAAGTTAAATTCTTTCGTTATTGTGTCATCATAATTTAAAGAAAATATTGAATTAGGACATAGGCGTTTTTTATTTTGACTTAGCACGGCATATTTTTAAAGATGAGTTCACTTTTGCGTATAATTAACTTTTTTTGAGATCGTCGTAAACAAAAATTTTTATAAACACATTTTTAATTTTAGTCAGGTACGACACTATTCCGCGGCGAATTGTTTGAAGTGTCACAATTAAATTTTCATTTGGATTTGTTTTCCTATTGTCGACTTGAAGTTTAAATTTATTTTGAATATTTGGCTCAATAAAAATGGTGAATTCAGATATAGAGCAGTATCGATTGTTTTTGCAAAACCTTCAGCATGAAGATTTCAGGCCAGCGGCTTTGAACGATATTAAGAATTTGCTTGCCTTTAAGCCGGCTGTAGAGGCTTCAGACGTTATAAGAGATGCTGGGATAGCGGAAATAGTTCAGTGCCTAGATGCACAAGACACGTAAGTAAGCGTTATACAAGACACTGTAGTTTTAACCTTTGTTTAAAACCTGGGAGGTCTAACCAATGGGCAATAGATTTTCCGTCCGTTCCGTCCTTCTTAAATGGCTATTTTGGGTGCCATGCTGTAGCGCACAGGATGGCTCAAAGACAATTTAGGTAGAGAGCTACTTTCACATATCCTGAAAATTGTCCATTTAGATTTAGAAGTAGGTACCCAGCGTTGGAGACTGTATCAATTAATTTTTTCTTGGATTCATACTCTCAGTTTAAGAGAGTTATACAAAATCTGACTGCTCTCTAGAGAGCAGATGGTTACTTTTTTCAACCATAAATAAAATACAATCTTATTTGATAGGAGGAGGAGGATAAATATAATGTGCAGTGTATTCTGCTAAGTCGTTTTTATAATTGTAACTTTTCTAGCATACAGGTTGATCTAACATGTGAGGTGCTCAGATTATGTTTTGAAAAGTTTGAAGTTGGAGGTATTATACGGAAATTCACTGGTCATGTGATGTATTTGCTGAGACACGAGAAGAGCTGCGTGCGCAAGCTTGCTGTGGATGAAGTAAGTATCTGTGTTATAGTCAAACCCTTTGATTTTTTTTTTAAATTTTAAAACTAAGAATTTACATGTTAAATGCAATAATGTTTTCTCTATCCTTACCTAGTTTAATTTTTTCGATTTTTGCTTATGTTGCTGATATTATGAGAAAGTATGTCTGTATGTTTTACTTAAAAATAAAGAATAAACGTAAAAAATCCTTATTTAAAATTTCTACAACATATTATTTAAAAAGCCATGAAAATTTTACTTCATTTAGGGAATGATAAAGGAATGTCAACTTCACATCAATCATTCTTTGCACTTTGACCATAACAATATAAATTGATGATTACATTAGATGCTTCACAATGTGAACTGCTGTCTTGAACATTGACAATCAGTCTGCTACTGTTGGTTAAAATGTAATTTATTTCATTTTTTTAAGCACCATAACTAATTGAGCTTTTCATGTTTATGTTGTTATGTAGTATAGGTACTTATTAGGGGTTAGTTTAAGTCAGATTTTACCAATACTATAAATGTATGCTAAAATAATAGTAATTCAGTTTTGTAAGTTCAACCGCCATCTACACAGTCAGAACAACCACCTTCTACCACGTTAAATTTTACCCCAAAATTCATTCAATTTGGTTGTCCACTTGCACACAACCAATTTTTTGTTCAACTCAATCAAGGACAACTTTACCTTAGTTTGAGTTGGGTGGTTGTTCTGACCTGTAGGTGTATTTATTGGTATCACTTTCACCTACCTCATAGGCAGTTGCATCTCAAATTGAGCCTGGTCGTTTTTTAGGTTTCCGTAACCGAAGGGTAGCCAAACTCTATTAAGGTTAAATTAAAAATAAGTGCAATAGTAAAGAGAGTCCCCATATTTACATGAAACGTTTTATTATGAACGTGTTTTTACCTACTGTGCGTCGGTACGGAACCCTCGGTGCGCGAACCCGACTCACACCTGACCTTTTTTCTTACTACAAATTAGAAAAGAAACTCAAACTTATATCTATTGATTTGTTGTCATTTCAGGTAGCTAAAGCATTGTACACCGATCCAGCCCTACTGCCTGTGCCGGAATACATCGATGTGTTTGTGGCTGTGGGCCAGATGGTAGCTGATAAGGATATCGGAGTCGCCAACAAAGCCATTCTGATAACGTGCCACTTGCCCTTAGAAGCTTATCCTAAAGTCTTAGATGAAATGCTAATTGCTCTAGAGTATAACACTAGCAGTAAATGCAATGCATTTGAGGTAACTTATTTTTTTAATTCCACGGGGGGCTACCATGACATACTCTTGTAGGGCCATTACCAACTGTTTTATGTAAAACCACAAAAGAGCGCAATTGTAGCGCATTTAGAGGTCAAATGAAGGGCATTTCTTAATTTTGTTATAATTAATTCCTCATAACGTATTCTTATTCGTATTCATTCCGCGAACCGGGAGACGAAGTGTTGGCAGACCTTCCACAAGGTGGACTGACGATCTGATAAAGGTCGCGGGAAACCGCTGGATGACAGCAGCAGAGGACCGATCGTTGTGGAAAACTTTGGGGAAGGCCTTTGTCCAGCAGTGGACGTCTTGCGGCTGATAATGATGATGATGATGATGAACGTATTCTTTTATCTAACTACAGGAATCAATGAATTTTAAAATTTTCATACATTGTTAAAAATAGGTTGGTCCCAATGAGATCCTGCTTCGCATTTTAATCTGCAGCTATTTTTGTAAATTGTGTTAATCTATGGTACATTCCTCGATTTTAGGTGATAATCACCATATCATCAAAGTCAATGGAATTACTCCAGCTATGTGCTGACCTAGGCTACATGGCTAAGTTGGTCTCAGAACTTAAATCCGGAGATATCTTGTACCAGCTAAACATATTGGAGTTAATGTCGCGGCTCGCAATCACACCTCATGGCATCAGTTATTTTGCTAAACAAGGAGATTTACAAAAAGTTTCGGATGTAGTAGCGACTCTGCCAAAACATCCTCTTCGTGCATTATTGATACCAGGTAAATTCTTTACGAGATAATTTTTGTTACATATTTTCATACATAGTTTAATCTTTATTGCGCAAAAATAAGACAAATGGCGGACTTAATGCCTAACATTCTCTACCAGTCTGCCAAATAATCATACAGAACCTAACACTTATCTAGGGCACCAGAACAGATCTTCAGTACCTATTAAAAAAAAAATGGTTTTACAGTCTACAATTGTAACAATGGTTCAACATAAGGTGCCAACCGAAAACCAGCCCTGCAGCCCCCGACCATAGCATTATGCTGGATATTATGGAGTTGGACCCTTTTTGGCACCACTACTCATCCATTCCGTGTATTTTTCTTAGTGTTGTTTATTTTAATTTTTTAGTGTCAAATATATTTCTATTCTATTCTAAATTGTATTGATTTTCGGGTATTCAAAAAATTGTATATTCATGATAAAGATCAATGGTCCTTAAATTGCTATCATTTAGCCATTGTTAACGGAGATTGCATGAATTCCAAACAGTCGAAACATGCCAAATTCAAGTTTTGAGAAAATAATAGGCTGGTCTCTTGAAGGTCCTTGTCGTGATCGGGAATAACCAGAAAATCCTAAACTTATAAACCTTTTCAGGCTATATGAAGTTTTTCGGAACCATCGCCCATAGTTACCCAAATGAGGTATTCAACAAATACCCTATCCTGATGAACTTGATGTTTGATACCTTTGAGAGCCAAGATCCAGCCACCTTGCCTATAGCACTGGACACCTTGGGTTTTATAGGCTCTACTATAGAGGGGAAGCTGAGCTTAGCTGCTTTGGGTAAGTTGTGTAATAGTTTTTACTTTTGTCAAGGCTTAGTTTGCTGATTAGGGTTACCTATCACAACTTCGAAAAATGTTTGACCGAATTTTGGTTCGACAAATACTTTTCGTCAATTATGGTTTGGGTTTTTTTACGTTTGGCCGAATGATCATTTCGAATAGTTTTATTTATTCATTACTTGTTTTGGTTTTTTAACAAATTACATTTTTTGACAAATTATCTATACCTCATTACTGGTTTCGGCGTATCAACAGTTGTCCAATGTAATGCTTTGTCTATTTGTCTTTTTCCTATTTCTGATTTTACCTTAGTATCCTTTGCCCAATATTACGGCTCGGTTTATTCATAGTTTACCTAATTTTAAATCGACCATGTTATGTTTGATAAGTTTTGGTTTTGATTTTCAATAACATGTTAAAAGTTAGATGTAATTGTATAAATATGAACTAAGTTTTTAATTTCCTATTTGTTACGTTAGCGAAAACTTTTTTATTCCTGGCAAACAAAACTGTGTCAATCTACCCACGTTGTTGTTGAACCATTTTGTAAAGTTAGGTCAAACAAATTGTTGATGATATGAAGTATTATTAAGATTGCTATAAAATATAAATCATATTGTTTGATCTGTGTTGACTTATTTCTTAGTTATAGAAAATAAGTGAACCGTTCCGAGTCGGTTTTACCCTGATTGTCTTGATCTTTGCACTGTCTGGATAAATTATACTTAAGCAAGTTTTTCGGGGCAGAAAAAAAATAACCTCGAAAGCCAAGGCGGGAGCAAAGCTCCCGCCTTGGCCTTCTAACCTAACCTATCTGAGTCGGTTCTGCCCTGACTCGTCTTGCTCGTTGCATTTTGTAGATAGTTGAAACTAATTACAAGCAAGATTTTTTGGCCGAAATGAATATTTGACGTAACGTAGCAAAATCTATATGTAACAATGATGAAGTGAAAAATGGGTTAAGAAACAAAATACAAAACGATCCACAGGCTAGTTGTAGCATTGGTGTAATGAAAAATGGGCTTTGAAATAAAATACGTAACAATACATAGGGTACGTGACTACAAGGAAAAAAGTTGCTTGCACTAACGAACCATTTACTTAAAGTCAAATGGTGAAATAAAAAAATGACGAATCGTGCCATCGGAGAAACGATAAAAAACGAAATGTTTTCGGTCAAATGAAATTCGGTCAAAAACTTTTCGAGGTTGCGATAGGTTACCGCTGATTAGGGCGCGTTTATTATTGATCTATCGCGGTGGATATATCATCCGTCACTATCACACTTACTGGTCAGAAAGTGACGGATGTTTTAGCCACCCCGCGGCGACTTGAACAGCTACTACCGCGGGAATATGGCGTTTCCACTATGAAGTGATTTCGCCAGTGTCAAGTATATATAAGTATAAATCAATATAGTAATAAAACACAACGTTGGTGGCAACGTTGTACGGTGATATGTAGGACAGAGGCCAAGATAGTTTTAACCTCTGTACCACTGCGAGTCCACTTGAATCGAGAAGTAAGATGCCAGGATACACGAAATAAGTCCAAGTCTTCTATCACTGTGCAACACAAAGGCATTAAAAGTACAAATCACTAACAAAAAAGAATTTTGAACACCTAAATACACAAAAATAAAAACTAAAACAAATTACACATACGCCATCTTTTGACGTTGCAAATGGCCTCCTCATCCATGATGTCGATAAAATCAATAAACACGACCACAATAGGGCATTGGGTTCAATCGCCGATTCATGGGCAAATATATTAACCATTATCAACATATGGACACCCTTAGTTTTGCAAAGACGAACCAGCATCTTTTCATTTTTCGGTGTTAACCTATGTACAGTGGGCCAAAAATGTGGTCTACCACCCGACTGTTGAAGTTCATTTGCACGTCATGATACAACAAGTACGATTTTCCCTCGCAATAATATTATGACAGCGACAAGTGTCAACCTTAGCGATAATTAGATCTGTGTCAAAACTGGTAGATCACTTTCTTGGCCGACCGTACGGGTGTTTCTTCAGAGCCTTTGACCTTCAACCTTCGCAGTGCCATCCTGGCATGATGACAGCGTCAAGTCAAGGGAAATAGTTTCTTTTTACAAGTTCATTGAGGACGCCGCCCGCGACTTCGTACTCTTAGAATTACATTGATGATAAAAGATGAATTTCCAAAAATCTCTTAGTGCACCCCAAGGATATCCAAATAATGGGATTGGTCCAGCGGTTGAGGCTGTGCGTTGCTCGATAGATGTCGTTAGTAAGTCAGTCAGTTCATTAACTGGTACAAGGAAAGTGGTAGCCTAATAAAATAAATGAATAAATATCAGGGGACAATGTCACACAAATTGACCTAGTCCCAAACTAAGCTCTAGGCTTGTACTATGGGTACTAGACAACGATATAAATACTTATATAGAAAAATATATACTTAAATACATAGAAAACATCCATGACTCAGGAACATATATTCGTGTTCATCACACAAATATCTGCCCTTACCGGGATTTGAACCCAGGACCGCAAGCTTCATAGGCAGGGTCGCTACCAACTAGGCCAGCGCGTCGTCATGGGCTGAAAGTGGAACACATATGTAAACCCGATGGCAATGCAATATTATGATGTCAAAAAGCTGATCTGAAGATGGAGTCAGAAGGTAGCGATAAAATCTCCGCTATAATTAACGTAGACTCACCGTGTTGGGACGCATTAGCTTGGTCTTAATAAGCAGATAACGACTTTACAAAAAATAACTAGTCAAAAAAGAAATTGTGCTGAAAAATAATTTTTGAAGAGTTTGATTAGAGGAAAACTTAGCAAAAATAATTATTACACGTGTACGGAACCCTCTCCACGCGGGTTCAACTCGCACCTGGCCGGTTTTTTAATGTACTACCTATGTTCACCGTATTCTCCGTCATAATTTCAGGCAGCCAATACACATCAGCCATCAACAAAGTAGCCCAGATGATAACAAATGGCACGTCGGAGATCAAAGTGCGCGCCCTCCATTGTTTCGCGAGCCTCATTGGCGTGGACGTGGACCCCAAGGCTCCGCTGGCGCGCCCCGTAGACCACCGAGTCACCCTGATGACCAGGGAGTGGTTCAGGGCGCTAAGTACAAAGCCCCCGCCCATGGAGATGTTGCTTGAGACGTGCGAAATACCTTTCGCGGATATAAGATCAGCTGGTTTTTCCTTATTAGAAGCTGTCTGCCAACATCAGTGGGGAGAGGAGTTAGTTGCGACGACTGCAGGTAAATTACTCTACTCAGAGTTACAGATGTAGTGCATAATTGTTATCCTTCGTATTTTCACGGAAACGTACGAACGTGTCATGCTACTTCACTCGGTCACAGTACAAAAAGTACTGAGGTTAACTGACGTAGCATGACACGTACGTACGTACGTTTCCGTGAAAATACGAAGGAAAACAATTATGCACTACACCTGTACATACATAATTATCAGGGCACAATGTCACATCAATTGACCTAGTCCCAAACTGAGTAAGGTATGAATTATGAATAAGTTGTAGGCTTGTGCTGTGGGTAATATAGACAATGATATAAATACCTTTACAGAGAAATACAAACTTAAACACATAGAAAACATCCATTGACTCTTGGACAAATATTCGCGCTCATTTATTTATTTATTTTTATTATTTATTTTAAAAAGTTTTGTAAGTAGGCCCTGTAGGCACTTTTACAAGTCTGAGTCTACCAGCGCTTCCAAAGAGACCACTGTTGAGAAGAAGCGCCGCAAGAAACTCAACAGTATGCCTTTTTTCTAAATAAATCACTTATTACAATACTAAACTTAAGCTACACAATTTAAATGTCACAGGGAT
The DNA here is from genome assembly GCA_923062465.1 of Acleris sparsana. Taxonomy (NCBI): domain Eukaryota; kingdom Metazoa; phylum Arthropoda; class Insecta; order Lepidoptera; family Tortricidae; genus Acleris; species Acleris sparsana. The sequence goes on from OV281293.1 coordinate 18,312,296, forward strand.
GTACAGGTCCCAGTAGTAATAATAATTAAATATATCCAAATGTCGGATTAAAATAAATAATTACACAAATATCTTCCCTTATCGGGATTTGAACCGAGAACCACTAGCTTCATAGGCAGGGTCACTACCAACTAGGCCAGCGCGTCGTCTTGTAGTCATTTTAGAGTTATCTCGTTCCTTTTTAGGGTTCCGTACCCGAAGGGGACCTTATTAATATATGTACGTACGCTGTCCGTCCGTGCGTCCTAACTTTTAACAGTAGTAACTTATCTTTTTTACTAGTAATATTAATTACGACACAACCCACCCACTATCAAACTATCAGTGGGTTGTTTTTTTTTCCCAGAAGTAACATTCGGCGGATTTACCAAAAAAAAGTTAAAGGTTTTTTATTTTTTTTGTGTCGTAAATACGGTAAACATACAAGAGTCAAATTTGGTATGATTATAGAAACCCTAAAGAAAACCAACCAATACTACAAAATGGCACAAGAATATATCTTTTATTTTAAACTGTAATACGGCCTCTTTTACACGTCGTAATATTAACATATGGCGTGATTCTACTAGCGCTTCAGGCAAGACCATTGCGTAGAAGCGCCGCAGGAAACTCCAGCATGTGTATTATTATGGCCGCTATAACAACAAATAATAATAAAAATAAAATAATGTTATAAGTTGAAGGGTGCAGCAAAAAATGTGTGTGTGTTTTCTTGCTCGATATTAATGTAAGGCGTTAGGAACCCGTGACCGGGTTTTGATTATTTATTAACAAATGAAATTTAATGAACGCGTTCGCGGCACGACAATCCCAAAAAAAAGACCTACTAACATGGTTATTACATTTCCAATATGCTATACAGAATTTTCTTTTTTAGGTTGTGTTGAATTTCTGCTGGATCACTCTACAAGCTATCCCAAGGATGTGAAGGAAGTTAAATATGATATTGTCAAGCGATTGTCCCTTTCAGCTGCATTTAATGAAGATGTTATTATTAGAATGCAGAATTATGTCGCACGGGGCCCCTTTTATGTCGAACCTCAAATGCAAATTTCAACCGAAGAAGGAGACTGATTGCTATGAATTTATTGTAATTTGATTTCCAGGCAAACTTGTTGTTACATTCATATGATTTTGTAATAAAACACACAATAAAACTTAAAAATATTATAATTTACTTACTTCTGAAACACTAATTGTACAATTTTGTCGTATTATAATAAGGCACAGCGGGCCTATTCTGCGCTACTATGACAAATGGCGGTATCTCAAACAAAACTCCTGTAGCAAATGCAACCTTATTATTTTACGACAGAGAATTGGATCTGCATTGCCTATTGAATTTGAGATACTGCATATTGGCTTATAAGGGCAGTATTATGGTCGTGTTATTGACGTGGATAAAACATCTGTCACCCTCTGACCAGTATGTAAGTTCGAGAGTGACGGATGCTTTATACACCGCGATTAAGGCGGCCATAATGTAGGCCCAGGGAACAGAATTTACTTTCTCTTCTTAGATTTTGGAGCAGCCTCGGTTTTTGTAGAAGCTTTTCTCTTCGTGGCTTTCTTTTTGCTTCCACCGCCATATTTAGCTGCCAAATTGTCAAGTAAAGAATCCATCTGATGCGCCCTCACTTGCTGCTTTTGCTTTATCATCAGTTCCAGGCTATTGGGACCTGTAACATTCGGTTTTAGTTCTGTTAATATTTTGGATACATTTTAAGATACTTTTTTAAATGACAACTCCTGCGGGTGGGTACTTAATTTTTATCCAAATTTTTCAGCTATAAAAGATGAAGTAAAAAAAAAGTTGGTATGCAGGGACTAATGTTGTCCCTACGTTTTGTATGCAAAATGTGCTTCCCCTGAGTTACCAGGTTTATTCGAAAATCAAAAAATATTCGAGGTTTTTAATGTGTAAGGTTTGTCAATTTGGGGGTCTGATTTTCATATTCATACATTATTATTAATCACAAGCCACCAGGAAAGTTTTAAAACCGCAAAAGAAAAGGAGTACTTTAAAAGTTAATTCACCCTAACTTATCTATAGTGCCCAGCCGATAAAGTCAGTCCTGACACATTGCTCAACCATTAATTGTATGAATATGGATAATGTTCACAGCAGTATAACAGTGATGTTATTACTGTTCCTTTATACACAAGTTTAGCATTGTTTTATTGGTGTAAACAATGTCAAGAGTCAAAAACTTTATGGTTGTGCAATATGCAGGATTGACTTATTATCTACCTTGTAGGTTTATAACAAGGTAACAAAATAATGTAATATAAATAGACTTAGGTGAAAATTTTAGTCATAAATATGAGCTTCTTTTGTTCAAAAATAATTATCAAATTATAACCTGACCCAACTCCCAGCTCCTTTTTCATTTCCTCGGCCTCAACTGCCTCTCGGTTTTCCTTTGCAAGCCTCCTCTGGCGTTTTTTCTCTGGCTCGTGAGTGAATTTTTTGAATGGTGGTAGTTCTCCTTTTTTAATCAGTTCCTAGAAAGTTATTTTTTATACTCATTTTAAACTATTTGTTATAAAAACGTTACAAGGTTACCATGGAACATACACAAGTAGTTGTATGAATCAGTATAGACAGTTTTATTGAATGCGTGGGGCTTCGCCCGCCGAGCCCCCTTTGCCCTTCCGCCTAAGTAAATTTTGTGGGTTAGTAAATTTTGGATTATATCTCATACATTACACCATAAATGGCTATGCCAACTGTACTTTACATGAAATTATCTTTAGATCATAATTTAATTTTAGGAAATATGCATTATACTTATAGTATGTTATCAAATGATCATTATATAAAATGATATTTATATCATATTTAAATAAATAAAATGTTTTTATAACATTAATTAATTATATCAAATGACAATTATAGTGCCTAATATTATAGCAAATATTTTTATATTGATCATTACCAATGATCGGGGAAAACAGTGCAAAACTTTAACAAAACTTACATTACAGCCATGAAACTATTAATAATCTTTATACCAAATCAGAGACTGATATGGAGTTAAATTGAACATTAATATGCCTTTTTTATTTTATTTTTAGATAATATTGTTGTTTTTCTTGGTTGCAAGTTGTCCTTTATGTCAGCTTAACAAGTTTTGTTAAAGTTTTGCACGGTTTTCCCCAATCACTTATCATTACGCACCCAAGTAACAGTTTCACCAAATTCAGAATTTAAATATTTAATTAGGTAGTAAATTGGCCACATGAGGGTGCTTTTAATTACATTTCCTTTGAAAACTACTAGCACATTTACAGAGGAGAAGCACTGCAAGAAACTGGCAGAAGGTAATTTTTTAGTCACATAATACAATAATACCTAAAAGTAAGCAGCATGACAAGGTAATAAAGCAAAAGATGATAAATTCCAATAAATAACAACTGCTACAAGATTAAATTATTATTATTTATATAAAATTATTATGTTACTATGGTACATAAATAACACTTTCTTGACTTCAGCATAAAATCTTATTTCCTTATGATTTAACTACTTGACAAAATCAAGTACTTCTTTGCAAGGGGACACCATGATAACCATGAGGTAACCAAGCATATCTGCAATTGTTAGATACCTCACATCTTGACACATTGCTAGGATACTTACAGTTAAAATACCTTTAAGTCTACTTTCATGTTCAGTTCGTGCAAACTGTATTTGGTCCACAATATAATCCATGTCCCCTTTGCCTGCCAAGTAGGCTACTTTGAGATCCTTACGCTCCTCCTCGGAACCTTTAAAAAATAAATTGAATTTCTCTAATTATGTTCTTTAGCAAGCAAATTTCAGAAATAATATATACATAATAAAATAAAAGCATTCAGCTTAAGCTAAATTTAATAGTTATTTTCCAAAGCTAAATTTAATAGTCATTTTCGGCACTTGAGTAGTAGATTTGTTATAAAAATCTCTATCTGGTCAATGGTCTCTTATATTATTTTTAATTATGACAATATGTTGTTAACTATTTCTGCTCTCGTCTCGTCAGGGCATCTGAGAAAGAGTTTCTGTAAACAAAATGTGCTTCTAATAACTGACTGCACCTGGATGTTCTAGATACTAACTAAATGTTCACTTTCAAGCAATTCAATCATTAGATTTTTGACCCCATGAACAGCACTGTATCTCATAGGTCAATAATTACGTTAATCAGCACCAGCGGCAATGAGTGGGTTATTCCTTCAGATACCTTGGCACAAATTCATGCCATACAATCATACATCTTTTACTCCTTCCCACATACAATATGGTAACAAGCATCTCAGATCTATATTCTTCCAAGCTGGGGCAAAAACTTAACATAAGCATGGCTCTGTAGCAGTCTTTATCAATTTAATTACTCCAATAAATATCCTTGGTGTTTCTTAAATTGCTCCTAGCCACAGTATGTCTTCGACATGATATATTGTTTGTAGGTGGCAGAAGTTTCGCGTATATACGCTACGGATCCAAAAAAGATACAAACCAATGTATTCCTTTTCATATGCAATGATATCTTCCTCAGTTATCTTTTTAAACAGCAATCTCCAGTAAACTGTCCAGTCACGGTCAACGATCCCGTCATAGTCTTCGTCGTCGACACACTTGGTTTCATCGTACGCGGCTCTTTTGTTTGGGTCACTGAGTATAGAGTGAACACTGCCAAGAACCTTGAATTTCTCTGTTGCTTCTAACTTATCTTTCTCGCCGACTCTGTCCGGGTGCACTTTAAGAGACAACTTGTGATAGGCTTTTTTAACTGCAAATAATACAATAAATATATTTACTCACAACTCGCAAATAAGCCTAGTCTTTGGTAAGGTTAATTTTTTACCAGAATTACCTTCTTTCTCCGTAGCTTTTTCAGATATGCCAAGAACATTATAAAGATCTGTCGAATTAAAGTATTTTTCACACAATTGTAAAAGACCCATTTTATTAAGATGAAGATTATTACTCCTTTGGTTCACAGTAATTTACGCGCCAACGGAAAACGATTTACAATATAGGACTGACGTGACGTTGACAGTTGACAGTTGTTTATGAAGTTTTTTTTTTTAAACGTTATTTGGTGCAATACTTTTCCGAGTTATAATCCACAACCCGAATAGTCGCGATAGCGATTTATGAAGTGTAATCATTATTCTATGACTATATCTTCGAAACGCCGGTGTTTATGCGTGGCGGTAAGATGGCGGTGATTAGTTCCGATCATAGAACCTGAGGCTTGAGAAGTTTCTTTGAAAAAGGAAGTTTGAAGTTACGTTAGCTTCATCTCTTTCCCTCGATTTTGTCTTGAGTGACAGGGATGGCGCTAACGTGACTTCGAACTTCGATTTTCAAAGTCAGGCTTCAGCTCGTTTCGTTTGCCTCCTCTTATAAAAAATAAATTAGGTACTATTACATTTTTTTAATGTTGAAAGCACCTAGGCAAATACATTAAATATACTTAGGATTAATAGACTGTATGCCTATGTGACCAAAAGTGTGATCCAAAACTTGTTACCTCGAGGTAACAAGTCGTCTATTATTATTAGTCTTGTTTAGTCTACCTACTTTAACCACACTAACACACCCGCCTGCGACGTCGAATCTGTGTCATCGAAGCAAAAACCCATTTCAACGGCCACATGCCGAGTATCGTATTGTACTATTGTAAATAGCGATACGAAAAAACAGCTGGATGTAGTTTTAGTTTTTTTTGTCTATTATTTGGTGTGTATTTAAAAAAAACGTTTTAAAAAAAAACGTTTTTTTAAATTAATATTTTCATAGATAATTCTAGACAATTAGTTTGTCGTTATCTATAAGCACCCTCTGTTGTCGAGTAGATGAACTATTGCGTAAATAGGAGATGTATTTGCTGTTGTCGTTTACTGTCGTTTATTTTAAACAAATTATATACACAACATAACTTATGTACTTATCGCCCTCAATGTTAACTAACTACTAGTGAACCTTATTTATTAGTGAACAACTGAATATTCAGTTGAACCCGTGTGTACGAAGTCTTCTAAAGTGATAGTGTACTTACTTGATACACTCTATTGCTATTCGAAATTTGAAATTTAATGTTCAGCTTATCAGACAACAAGCCCCTCTCCTACTGATATTCTAAATTTGAAATTTCATTTATACCTGACAACACTCCCCTCTCCTCGCACCCCTGCATTAGAGGGTCCATGAATATCGTTAAGTTAGTGGAATCATTGAATCGGCAATATCTCTAATATTTTTTAAGCTAGAGTAAAAATAACACTACGTGTGTTATTGATTAACAATAGCGAAGCAAATATTAAAATTTGTGCACCTATTAAAATATTACCCTGTATTCTATAGACTGCAAAAAAAGTCTTGTACCTAATGAAAACGTGGCAACACTGTAGTGTCGTCCCTTTTTCCTTAGATTGATTTGAAAGGGATGCCACTTTTTAATTGCAAGACTTTTTTGACAGACTATAACTTCAATATTAATATGGCATTACTATTTGAACGAACCGAAAACTAGTTCTACGCTGAAAAAGTTGCAATTTTAATCAATCTTAACACAATATCGATATCTTTATCGATAGTATTCATACCGCAATATCGAATTTGTTAGACCCCTACAATTAGCGTCACCTACCGTCCAATAGGTGAAATAAGTGTACTTATTACCTTCACGCGTAATTTGCTACTAAACGCTAGATGGCATTCCTGATGCTTATGACTTATGATCAATTTTTCTATTAAAAATGTTCCCAATGGCCACTCTATTACCTATAATATAAAATCTCATTGGACCTAGGTATATCTAGGCAAAGAGATTAATAATTACTACTAAACCTTGATTTTTAATTCCATAGAAGTCTGACGTTTCTTGGTCTTGATTAATTGATTGATGATTCTGATCATTGTTATTACAAATCTTTGGACTTTTTTTCAACCTAATTTTTTCTTTGTTACGAATCCATGTTATGTATTTTATGTACTTAAATCATGTTAAATACTATTGAAAATCCTAAAAAGTCAGAATGTAGAATTCTACGGAATTAAAAATCAAGATTTAAGTACCTACATTTAGGCCCGTATTAATAAACTGATCTCATCTCTAATGCTCGTCTCGAGATGCGTCAAAAATGACAGTGTTCTATGGTTTGAGATTTACTTTGACGTATCTTGTGACGAGGCTCACAGTCAAGATGAGTTTATTAATACGGCCCTTAATGTCTGATTATGTCGAATAACAGTTTTCCAACGTCAAAGATAATTTTGTCGTGAGGTCCACTGAGCCACTAGTAATATTCATAGCAATGACTAATGACACAGGTAGGTATAGCCTGAACAGAAAAATAAAAAGCTCTATTGGGTTGCCACTTATACTTTTTAGGGTTCCGTACCCAAAGGGTAAAAACGGGACCCCATTACTAAGACTCCACTATGCGTCTGTGTCCTTCTGTCTGTCTGTCTGTCACCAGACTGTATTTTGAACCGTGATAGTGAAAATTTCACAGATGTATTTCTGTTGCTCCTATAATAACGGCAACAGGTGGACGCTTGACATATTCGCATAATATTTAGATGTATCTGAGTATATTCTCTTTAAAAATAATACAAAAATCGTAATTTTTTATAGATAATGTTACCAACGGAATCCTTCGTGCGCGAGTCCAACTCGCACTTGGCCGGTTTTTATCTTTGTTTCGTGAATTGCAATAGAAATGACAGTTCATAATAATTTCCGTGATATGGCGAGTCATAAATTCATAATAATAAAGATAGCTACGGCTACAGCCATCGGCCTATTCCCCTTGGATAGATGTTGGTTGAAAGTAGGACTTATTGCTACTTATTACAACTGGCTGTTTCACCTGTTCAATTTTGACAGGCTTTTGTTTTAATTGTCACTGACGTTTTTAATTCCGGCTCACAATTTACATCATTTTACGAGTCACAGCATTATTTTGTAGAAATATGAATTTACAGAATCTAGCTTCAGGAGACAACCAGACGGCACAGAACATTTCTCCAAGAGTTGGTGTAGATGATAAGCTAAATTCCGAGACTATCGAGGTAGTGATGGAAAATGAAAACCAATTCACCAAGGATGGCCAAGGCGAGGCGGCTCCGCAGGGTACAGAAGACAACGAAGCAAAGATCATGGAGCGGATTTCCCAGTGCAGAAGTATTATCGAGTCTCTAAAATTTGAGCTCAACGAAGAAAAGTCAAAATTAGAAACAGAAACTAAAATGTCATACATGCAACAACATGAGGAAAACGGGTCCTCGCAATCATTCGTTCCAGACAGCGTTTCGTCCTCTCAGTCTTACGTAGAGAAATATCTGAACACGTCCGACATGTACAAAACTTGTGTCGATGAGAAATTAAACTATGACGACAGCCTCATGGAGTACGAGAAACAGCTTCAAAAGTACCAAAACACGCTTAATATGGCTCAAAATGAGAAGAGGAATGCCATTAGAAAGCAGATGTTAGCGAAGGCTTACAAACTGAAGCTTCTTGAGGTGGAAAACCAGTGTAACATAGAGTTACTGCGAGTAAAGCAAAGCATGCAGTGCTTGGAGCCGCTGCAGATGATCGTCAATAAATGGAAAACGACTAGTGAGGACACGACGTACGACTCCAACAACTTCGTCCTCATTCCAAGATACCCGGAGTTGAGTGCCAACTCAGGCAGCGACGTCAATTCGGTTAAAGATGACACAGATAGTGTAGCGACAGAAAAACTCGAAATCGTTTATGAAACTGGTTGTTGATGCTTTAATTTAAATTGATAATTGTTCTAAATGTATTTGTAGTAAATTACTAAATCAGGTATGTAGGTACCCGAACAGTACGTGTTTTTTTTAAACGTTATAGTTATCATATTATACCGCCATATAGACACATAGCATTTACATTTATTCATACCCAATAAGTCGCTTAAAAAAATGTATGAAGGCAAAAACAACTTACAAAAAGCATGGATCCAGGCTGCCGCTACTGAGGCGGGGACGAGTGGAGCGAGGGGAGAGGCAAGACGTGCAGTAACCAACCAATCCCATTGGTTGAATAGGGAATATTCATGACTGTTATTCACAGCGTCAATAAAAGCTGTTTCATGTAACAAACAGTTGAGATATTTAGCGACCGATCCGTAGTCACACGAACACATAAATAGGAGGAAGGTTTAGGTTAGGTTCGTTTTTATATCAGGCCCGGAGGGCCAGAACGACCCAGAAATAGGAGCTCCGCGTCAGCGGAGCTCCGTTGACTCACACGTTTTCTCGTGGTCCTACTAATTTGTCCTACTAGTCAAAAAGTGAACCTAGATTTGATCACTAAATACTAATTGTGGTTGTAAAAGTAGGTAGGTTAGGTTCGTTAGGTATCTTTAAACGCCCGAAGGGCAAACCGCCCAGAAATAGGAGCCCTGGCCCAGGCAGGGCTCCGTCGAAAGTCAGTAGGACAAAAATAGTAGGACCACGAGAAAACGGCCGTTGACTCTGTTGAGTTTGATTTTGAAAGAGAAACAGACGAAAATTCGGTCTTGGTGTGACTACGGGTAAATAAAATGAACCATAGTCACACCAATTGTGGCAAATTGGTGTGACTACGGATCGGTTGTGGACATTTCTAAATTTTCTAATACCGGATCTTGTACTATTTCTGCAATGCAAAGGGAACACCCGGTCAGGATCAAAAAAACCAACTAACCCAAGGAAATCCAGGTTCAAATCTCGGGCCTCTATCCTACTTTGATTGAGCCCAAAAGTGTAGACATTTGTAATCACTAATCACCTAATGACAGTTCTGTGACGCGAATAAAAGCTATCATAACGACGCCCATATTACAATTTATATAATAACAAGATGTAGAAGAAGCCTTTCTTGGGGAGAGTTTCAACCAATAGGTAATATGCATGGATATTTATCTCATTTCTCAACAAAATATGACCGCAATTCGTAATAGAGATCGTCAAAAGTTACAAACATCTTAAGCTAGTTATTACACACGAGAGAACCGATATGCACTATCACATCATGTAACGTAACTCCATGTTAAGTTTTGCTAGAAAGAGGAACAAATCTTTGTTGGCTTATATCTTGGTTATTTTTATAGGTAAGATACAAAAATATCTCACAACCGATCCGTAGTCACACCAATTTGCCACATTGGTGTGACTATGGTTCATTTTATTTACCCGTAGTCACACCAAGACCGAGTTTACGTCTGTTTCTCTTTCAAAATCAAACTCAACAGAGTCAACGGAGCTGCGCTGACGCGGAGCTCCTATTTCTGGGTTGTTCTGGCCCTCCGGGCCTGATATAAAAACGAACCTAACCTAAACCTTCCTCCTATTTATGTGTTCGTGTGACTACGGATAAATAAAATGAACCATAGTCACACCAGTGTGGCCAATTGGTGTGACTACGGATCGGTTGCTTACAGCCCGGGCTCAGCTCTGGTTCGGGCTCAGTTATTTCATGATTATGTATTGTCTCTGATAAATGTGTGAGCAAAAATAATGTTTAGTATGTTGTCAATGTTGGGCCATGATATTATTGGAAAAACGTTTTAAAATTACTACATGTAACACAATAACTGAAACTAAAACTAAGATATAAAAATACTCAAACTAAAACAAATATAATTTAAGTCTAAGACCGGCTACTGTGGTATAGTACCTTAGATGTAGGCAGCATTTCCTCGTTGAAGCGCTAAACTAATTCGTTGAGCGAGGAAACTGCCAGTTTTGGAGTAGTGCTTTTAATTTTATATTTAATCACTAAAATTAGTCCATACTCTCTTCTCATCCCTGCCTGTCGCGTGCACGCAACGCATCGGACGCTTACCCGTGGTCCCACTACTTCGTCCCACTGCTCTTTTCGACGGAGCCCTGCTTCACAGCAGGGCTCCTATTCCAAGCCTGTTTGCCCTTCGGGCATTTATAGATACCTAACCTACCCAGTTTTGCTATCACAATTAAATTGTATGCCAAAAGCTGGGTGCAACTTTTACTGCGGTGGGACAAAGAAGTGGGTCCACGGGTAATAGTGTAACGCTTCCCTGTCACTTACCTAGTTCCTGCTCATAACATGAAATCTAGGCAACCAGGGATGTGATATATTTTTGCTTAGACCTGACGTAACGGCATCGGCACCAATGTTAGTAACTTTTAGCTGATGTCACCAATATTATAATGGACACGTAATTCTTAGTTCATAGATCATAAGTTTATGCATCGATAGTTTCAAAACAAATGAAATGAATAACCCTTATCTTCTGTAAATAAGAATCAGTGTCCACGCGTCCATAATTGATCCTTTGTCCATTACTGGTTCCGTTATGTTAGTTTTATTGGGTAGGAAATAAAATAACTTTTAATTTCATATATAGAACTGCTAAAGTGCTCTTTGCATTACACGTTTTTGAAAGGCTTGAAATGAAATGATTTTGAAAGTCTATAAGCACAAGGACCTAGGAGAAATTGGTTATGCATCCTTCTCATTCCAGCAGAAGCCTCGAATGTCTAACGCACATTCACTAAAATTCCTGAGGTATTCCACCGCTTCCTTATGAACTGGGTTTTCAGAATTGTAGTACCCCTGGGCCTGGACTGGCTGCAGGGGAAAATAATACAAATACAAAATGCACTGAAAGCACCTCTGAACTCATGGGTAGCCTTCCAAGACCTCAACGGAAGCAATAGTACTGGCAAACGATCGCCTGCAGTTCCACACATTTCAGTCGCAGATAGGGAGAACTTCACACCTTACCGGCACACTTCATCACTTGCGGCCCTGTCAGGTAGAAGTTTTTCTTCCATGGGCTTAATGCTGTTAGTTCTAAGAGTGAGTGCTTTACGCGAATAGTGGAGATGAGGGACTTTGATTGAGATACTTGGTGGGGTTCGAAGGGAGGCAGGTCGACTGTGACAGTGGGTAGAGATAGGGGGCAGGAGAAGTGGCAATCATCAACATTAATACGCCTTCCAGCCCAGCCCGCAAGAGATGGAGAAAACATGCTCCGTAATTCCGGCAATCCTCCGCAATCCATCCATCGCATCACAGCTTGCGGTTTTTATAGTCTCCCCTGAACCCCACCCCGACAAAATGGCTACCCATACATATTAAACCTAAAGCCAATACCACTAATACCCAAAAAGTATACTAATATAATGTTAACTCTATCGCGTATTCTTGTCGCCAAACTATAACTCGCTCCGTGCTAAGACTCACAAACCCAATACCTTTCTAAAATAACAAAAAACAATACTCCACACAACAAGCAATTACGAGAACACATCAAGCATTCAATGTCAAAACATATCCACTAACAAATTAATCGATAAGAAGGGTGAGAAAATCAGAGTTAATAAATCAAAAGCGGAGGACGACCGCCGCAGTGGACCACACACGTCGAGGCACGCGCTTCGAATGCTGCCGACTTTTTATTGCAGTCGCACGGGCCGCTCGGGCGCGCTCGGCTCTCCGCGCCCCGTGATTGGAGGCTCGCGCGGTGACGTCACCACACACGCGGCCGCCTGCGCAGCGTCAAGCACGCTACGATCAGTTACGAACTTTAATAAGATTCCAATTTATCAATTAAGGGGCAACGGAGACGAACTGGTTTGAGTTCTTTACACAGCCACTTCCAAATAAAAGTTCTGTCTTTCAGTTTAATCAGCTTTAGCCGCAACTACTCAACGGCGACGGTAAACCTCTTAAATGAAGCGGCAATCTATGGATTTTTCTTGGGACTGCATAGTTTTAATATCCTTGGGGATTAGAATAACACTGAATTGTATAAACGGGAAAACTTATTTATATTCGTTCCCAGGTCTCGGGATAATGTTTTAGGGAGCAATTTACAAGACCAGACGAATATCGAAAAGTTGTCATGTTACTATTCTCATCCTTAATTTTTATTACATTATGAAAGTGAAAGTGTGTTTCTCTGTCCATTTTTCTAAAGCTTAATTTGGTTTTGTTATTTATCTCCACTTGAAATTATAACGACTATTTTAAAAGAAGGTAATTTATACTACCTGTACTCGCAATCAGCCACAGCTATAGGTACATTATTTAACCTCACCAAATCCTTTTACGAGTCGGAATGTTAATTAACACTTTACCGTACGCAATAGTCCCATATCATTATAAAACTTGCTAAAATATTCAGCGAATAAAAAATAAAGCAAAGGATTAAAGACCAAAGTGAAAAGGCGGGTGCGGCAAATCCGCGTTATCGGAGATGCGTCACGCGTCATTGTTAACACGTTCCCTTAAACCTGACGTAACCTGCACCTGACTCACAGTTAACTGCTATTTAAGACCCGGCGGAATCCTAAAGCAGCCAAAGATAAAGATAACACTATATTTAATTTTAATTCTCAATGCGATTCCATTATGGAAGTATTGTAATCTTTTTAACACAAAACAAAGGGTCATTCGACACTTTGCCTACAAAGGACACAAAGAGCGTACAATAAAAGAATAAAACAAAAATAGTTCGCGGTAAGAGGCAATTAACGACGCTTTATAAGGTGATAAGCTGGACTAAGTGAGTTCGGAATTTTACAAATTAAAAGCACCTTTTACAGGCCACCAACGTTTCGAAGAATCTTAGTGCTTAATTAATGGAAAGTTCATTTTTACTTCCCAATCCCTTCCAAATCAATTCCGAATGCCTTGATTTGTGCTGAATATGACTTACCTATGTAGTTGCAATCGACGTCGAGTTGCTTCTTAGGTCAAAGATAGACTTCACGGGATCACGGGAGACCAAAAAGCAGGCAGTTACCTTGGTGAAGGTATAAGTTACGCAATTCAGCGAGCAAACACTGCCAGCATCTTTGGGACAATGCCGCAAGGGCTTTTTGAATTGTTAAATAAATTTATTAGGCTTGTGTAACTCAAATTAATAGTAACTTTAGTGTCTCATTGCGGGGCACTGCATCAAGACCTCTATTCCCGACGGTAAAAAACATATCGTCTTTAATCTGTTATGTTATGGTATTGTTTTGACGTCAAAATTCAAAATTCAAAATATTTATTCAGTAAATTGGCCACATGAGGGATCTTTAACACGTCGGTAATATAGAGTGAATCTACTCTTCGGACATGACCATCATTGCGGAGAAGAAGCACCGCATGACTCCGTCAGTCGCCATTACTGTCAAGTAAATAAGGTAAATAAGAGCTATCAAAACGGTGACAATACGTTAACAGTTCAAACACGATATGGTTTGTACCGTGTTGAATAGAGGGGCTGGCCTACGTATTTTATCTTATCTTATCTTATGGTGGGGTCCTTACGGATACACTTCGACCCTGTGGGATCTTTTGTGTAATTACCCCTCTTTTAGCACTTAATCCAATGCAGCCTCCACCCCTTCCAAAAAGCGGATAGTGGAGTGCAATGGCAGTGCCTTGAAATCGTTCGGTTCTGGGTATCCACAACCGAGGATTTTAATTCTTACTCCGGCGAGGGCATCACATTCACACAATAGGTGGACTACGTATAGCAGTGCATGTGTTTCTGCACACAGTGACAATAGTTGTTGATTTTACTACAGCAACTGGAACCTAATAGTCTCCTCGCTGAGCACAGTAGGTACAGTCACGAACCGGGATTGTTGAGCCACTAGCTTATCATCATAACTTGGTTGTGTTACACGAATGCCGCTGTTTTTCATTACTTAAATGTGACCATAGCAACCCTTGTAACTACCAATAAAGACAGTTCAGTTTGAACCAATAGTGGCTGTTGTTTAAACGTAACCATAGTAATCATCAAAACAATATTCCCTCTCTCCAGCTCTATTTCGGTGAAATGATCGTTAATTTAAGCGAATATATCCGACTTTGGCCGATCCGTGTAAGTAGGTAACACAACCAAGCTGTGACTGCAACACGGGAATGTTAAGTCACTCACGTCAATATTCTTCATAATTTAGCAGAGTAATACATACTGGACATACGAGTATAAACGACTAAACCCGATTTGCATTACACGGCCAAAATACGAACAGTGGCAAGTGGCTCAACAATCCCGGTTCGTGACTGTACAAGTACAAGTACAATCTTTGCTCATAACGGATTTTTGCAGGTCTCCTCAGGTTTTTTTTTCGCTTAAGGGGTTGAGAGTAAGTTTGTATACTATAGTGACCCTGCCTGCCTACGAAGCTGGCCGGCCCCGGGTTTGATCCCAGGGCAAATATTTGTGTTATGGGCACGAATATTTTATACCTGAGTCCTGGATGTTGCCTTCGTATTTTGTATTTAATTATTTATACTTATAAGTATATTCGTATCTAGCGTTACTCTGTTAAACCCTAAGAACAGTCTGGAACGGTTGGGTTTATGTCGTGATAAAACATGGATAAAGCATACTTATATACGTGTCAGAAAGTGACGGATGCTTTGTCCACATTTTAGGCGACCTGGATTTAAACAAAATTATTTTATCCTGGATTTTTTTATTATTCCCGTGGAAGTAACAAACGGGTTCTACGCGGACGCTAGCTATAAAATAAGTCAGACCGTAGCCAAAATGCAAACGCTACTAACGTATTTCTGTTATATCACTCAAAATGTACGGGATGACAGTTGACCACGTGGTTTATCGTAACGCAAGAGAATGTCATCCCACACGTTTAGTGTGAGAGAAAAGAAAAACATAAGCGTTTGCATCGTGGCCAGGGCCTCAGATAGCGAGTCGCTACCACGTTAGCAACACCAAACAACTCGAGTGCAGTTTATACGAGTCTTAAAAACCGTCGTAGTTAAGTTATTCTCCGCCGCAGCGTCATGCCGTGTATGTTCGGGCTGAGCTTTATGGAAGGGTAAACAGTTTAAAACACTACAGGCCGCGTGTTGGCGCAGCACTCTCAGCCATTAGGGCTCGCCGACACCTCGCTGCTTCCAAATGATGTTTGCTTTCGTCGAGGTGCCGCGCGACACTCGCCGCACTTGTTCGTTTACATTGGCTACCCAAAACGGACGGTAATCGGATTGGAAATTTGAGACGTTGGTTGTTTTGAGTCAAAAGGGAGTTTTCATTATTTTATTAAAGTCATGGTACGCGTGGTGTCACGTAACGTGAGCTGAGATTCAATATACGATAAAAACTTATAGTTATTGTCGTATTTTAGCTATTTACTTGGCAGTAATGAAGATCGCGGGAACCCGGTGGATGCGAAAAGCACAAGACCGGTCTGAGTGGAGAGCCTTGGGGGAGCCTATGTCCAGCAGTAGACGTCTTTCGGCTGATATGATGATAATGATGAATGGTGACCGAGATATAAACAACTAGCTTCTGCCCGCGACTTCGTCCGCGTATATATCGATTATCGTTATTCCCTCGGGAACTTTCAAATTTTCCGGGATGAAAATCCATTCCAAATTTCATCCAAATACGTCCAGCCGTTGCACCGTGAAGGAGTAACAAAGTAACACATACACACACAAAGTTTCGCAAGTGATTTACGCCTGAATTATCAAGACTAGCTACCCGTGACTTGTTCCGCGTAGAATTAGTTATTCTGCAATCCCATATTGCGGGTAGTTTTAACTATCGCTATTTGCTCGGGAACTTTCAAATTTGATCCAAAGCCGTCCAGCCGCTGCAGCGTGAAGGTGTAACAACTAACACACACAAATCAACTTTTCGCATTTATATTATTAGTGGGATTTCAGCGGTAATTTTGTTGTGACCTCACCCAACCTAACAGCAGAGCCTAAAGAAATCCCAAAGTTGTCTGATAGGTGATATGGCTGAAACAGGTTTTTTTTTATGGCATAGGGAAGGCTGACGAGCACACAGGCCACCTGATGGTAAGTGGAAACTGTGACCCATAGACATTCGCATTCACAAGACTGCAAGCCTAAGACTGCAAATGCGCTGCCAACCCTGAGGACTAAGATGGAATGCGTCTATGCTAGTCATTACACCGGCTGTCTTATCCCCAAACCGGAACGCAACAATGCGAACACTGCTGTTTGGCGGTAGGTTAATGGATAAGATGGTGGTAGTGATCCGGCCGGACCCCGCACAAGGTCCTACCACCCGCAAACCCACCCCCGGCTATACCCGGTTTTAGGATAATTGACAATTCGGACCGCGGTTGAATAAATCACAAAAATATAAAGACAAATACATAATAAGTTGGATTCGCAATTGATTTCACGCATCCGCATGTGGATTGGTAAGTAGTAAATTTGAATCATGCACAGTTGAAAATAAAACCTGCCCATTCAAGCTATGACCATCCCGCTCCCATAATTGCTAAACGACAGTTCAAATTCTACCTGCGTCTTCAGATCAACAGTCTTACTCACTCGGTAAACAATAATATTCAATCTGTGGGGTTTAACGTTATCTGTAACCGCTGTTTATGATTAGGGAAGCATTTCGAGGACGTTTCCTTTCACAGATCATGAATGAACTTGAAGGATATTCGTTATTGGGTTATATTTTGTGTGAACAAGTGCATTGTTCCTGAGTCCGACAGTCTGACCGCTAATCACCGCTATCGGAGTGGCGCCGGGGAAGGCCATAAACGTTGCGTTTCCGCTTCCTCCCATCTCTTTGTAATATTCATAAAGTGCTAGAAAAAACACATAGATATACAAAATAGTTTCTCGAATAGATGGAAAATACAGTTAGTCAATTAATAGTTTTGGCAAGATTTTACGGGTTACCTATGTACGGTCCATACACCGCACATTGCACATTCAGCATACTTAGGTATTTGCCTGATATCACGGAATTATGTTACCGCGCGTTAGTTCACGAACAGCACTCATTACGCGTGTACTCATATCATAGCATTACTATAATTAACTTTAATCATCATTGTTTATGTGATAATAAATTGACTACTTTGGAAATATTAGTGATTTATCATTACGACATATCTCAACATCTTACGGTGAATGGTGTATGGCACAGCAGCCCGCAACAACCTACATTTTATAGAGTTGGTACGTAAAAAGGCGGGCTAACCTCCGACCAAAAATAGGTTTTTTTTTAAATGAAAGGCTTATTGTCTGTGTGGCCATCCGTGGCTTCATTGCTTCCAAACGGATTACAGTACAGTTTTTAGGGTATATTTAATTTGACTTTTGTGTCCATCCGTCTGTCTCGGACGTTTTTAATACTAGATAGATTATTAAATCGGGTCAGGTCTTGGCTAAGCCTGAGAGAACTCTGCTCAGTAGAAGCCTCAATTCAGTCGGGGATTTTGAATCTTTTTATCAGTCAATTTAATAACCTTAATCATTTTATGTGGCGTACCTAATCTCGTAAGCATAAGAACCCCATAGTTTAACTTATAAATACAAGCCTTTTTATTCCGCACGGGTCAAAATCTTTTGTAATTTTAATAATCTTATCGCTTGCCTCGTGTGAACCGCAAAGTGCGTTGCATTCGCACCTTTTTTGTGCTCCCTTGAATGGCTAGCACAGGTTGTATTTTCTCGCTGGTAGCTCATTGCGTCTCTTTCATTACCGACTAAGGAGAAAGGGATTACCGACTAAAGAGTCGCGGGTTTCTTGTGCTAGCCGCCCTGGTTCAACAGTGGTTCCCGTGGTTCGAGACTTCTCAGTAATGCCGATAAGGATGTGCGAATGCCTGAATTGGTTCCCACTGTTTTATCTACCTAATGTGCATTTCCTTCCTTAGAAAGGGTACACCTTTTTGCATTTACAAAGCAACATTCCGCTATTGTTTAAAATTAGGTCATGGATTTGGCGTACAGTCTGTGAGCACTTAGAAGGTGCTTCGGGTTTATATTTCTCTGTTACTCGCTCTTAATAAGAGCATATGAGACCGAGTGAGAAACAAATACAAACCCGAAGCATCTTTTAAGAGCTGTCGTACTGTACACTTATTCTTTTTCTTTTTTTTTACCAATCTCGGTACTATGGGAGTCTCGGACCTTTGGAAGGCGTACATGAAGCCGAAGCCAACACGCAGAGGACCTTTAGACAAGTTTATTTGAGTAAAGTTATGGGACACCAACCGGCATAGCCCTAAGAATAGCTAAACTGAAGTGGCAGTGGGCGGGGCACATTGCTCGCAGGACTGATGGCCGATGGGATCAGAAGGTTCTGGAGTGGCGTCCGCGGACCGGAAGACGAGCTGTAGGTAGGCCTCCAACAAGATGGAGTGACGACCTCGTCAGGATCGCGGGACCGCGGTGGATGCGAAAAGCACAAGACCGGTCTGAGTGGAAAGCTTTGGGGGAGGCCTATGTCCAGCAGTGGACGTCTTTCGGCTGACATGATGACATGATGATGAACCGGCGATTGTCCCTGAATTCAAACTAAAGATGACATGTATGCTCCCACGGACAACCACCGCTTAGTGTAAGACTATTTAAGAAGGATGGGAATATTAATAATAGGTTCTATGAATGAACTGATTCTTATTATTCTTATTATTACCATTAGTTGATGGCGTAGATCTTGTAAAGACAGAATAGCAGTCACGGATAGCTGTGTATGGCTGTGTTCTAGCCATGGGTGATCTTTTCTAGTATTTACTATCAGCCCATCGGAATCCTGACCCACCATAGAACCTTGTCACAGTGACATTATAAAACAATTTGTTTGGCACTTACGAAGGTGAACGAGGTCACAGGCGTTGCCGGTGCGTTGCGATGTCGCATCGCTGTTATTTCAACTTGGAGGGATGTCAGACACACGAGCGTTGGCCATGCGTTGCGTTTGCGCCGCTACGTTGTTCTACGTATAAATTGGACCTACATGCCACACGAGGCGTTGAGACACTTGCGTGGCTCTAATATTCAGAGTTGTGAGTCGCATATTTTCGATCGCGTAATTTCTGCTTCATAAAACTACAACTCATTTTGCATCGCCGTTTATTTAAAAAATTACGCTCGTTGACTTCATCCTTATATGGTTAAAGTCTTTGTCTGTCTGTTAGCTCAACGATTGACGCAAAAAGCCCGAACGGCGGTATTCCGAAGATGGTTTATAGCTAACTAAGTAGTTAAGTGAAAATCAGTTTTGTCAATAACGAGATAACAGCTCTGCAACTAACTTATAAGTATATGAGAACCCCTATTCTAAGAGAGCCATTTACAAAATGAAAAACATACGAAGTCTGATAAGTGTTTGTATATACTTCAATTTCCACTGTTCCAGTTCATATTCCATTGCATAGATATTTTAGTCGTAAGAAAAGCGAAAAGTAAGATGGGGTTGCGCGAATTTCAAGATTATTATCCAAGAGCAACCCAAATTCTGCAAAGTCAAATTTCCGAAGTCACATTATGTTAATAAGATGCGTAGTCTCCAGGAATGCCGGAAGAAAACATACAAGCTCTACCCGATGACTTACGAGCTGATTATACGTTCCATGCATTTATTGTATGATGTTCTTCGCTTGCGTACAAATCGTCCTCAAGAGGCACTTCTGTTATGCAAATATGCGTCATAAATCCTCTAAAACAATCCCTTTCTAGGTCAACATTGAAAGAACCTTCGCGTTGTTTTGTTGGGGTAAATTAATGAAATGGGTATCTTGACCTCTCGCCGTGACTAGATGTGCTCGTTGCATCGATATTGAACTGCCTGGCTGCACGTGTTATGACTGAAACTTGAACTTGAAGTGTTGTTTTAGCATATCGAACGTTAAGGCTGCATCCACAAAACAATGGGATATTCTCAATTCACATTTAAAAACATTTATGTTCCTAACGATGTAGGTAAATAGAACCGTTGAAATATTTTTGTTTCGAGCATTGGGATACGCTTAAAAAATTATCAGTTATTATTAAGAAGCTATTTTATTAAATTGGAGGATAATCTCTAGTGCATTTTTTTTATATAATACTTCCATTGAAATAAAGATCCATTGCAAAGGAGATAAAGATAAATTTCTCTTGTTTTATGAGTGACAATTAAATTAGACATTTGACTGTATTGCATTCGTAATAGATTAATATAGACAAATTTCTTCGCACAATTTTACGTTCTTTTTGACCGACAATAACAACACGACCCTTGAGCTCCAACAATGTATGCGGCGTTAGGTATCTTCTAACTATAGAAGTGATGAATGACTTCTACAAAGCACTTCAAATTCTTCAAATGCTTTCATTTTCACATGTCTTTTGTTACTAAAGCAAAAATAATCGAGATATAACGTAACTTCGAATGTACACCATCACGAACATTAAACGTTGAGCCACTATAGTACTCTGTCATAATGAAAATGTTGAAACATTAATCAACGGCGGCAACGGTGACAAGGTTTTATATAATGGTTTTTAACAAGTCCATAGCCGTAATAACACATAGTTAATGTACCCAAAGCCCCGATTAAGACTTATATATAGTTCATCTTCCTAATTGAGAATGCACGCCCTTAAATGATTATAAGCAGAAATCTCGACCCAGGTCAAAGACGGTATGGTTATTACCGCCTAGAATATTGGCCCAGGTCAAAGACGATACGGTTATAGCGCCTATACTCTCGGCCCAGGTCAAAGACGGTATTGGTTTTACCGCCTGGAATCTCGGCCCTGGTCAAAGACGATATGGTTATTACTGCTTAGAATCTCAGCCCAGGTCGAAGACGATATGGTTATTACTGCTTAGAATCTCAGCCCAGGTCGAAGACGATATGGTTATTACTGTCTAGAATCTAGGCCCAGGTAAAAGACGATACGCTTATACCACCTAGACTCTCGGACCAGGTCAAAGACGATATGGTTATTAACGCCTAGAATCTCGGCCCAAGTCAAAGACGATATGGTTATTAACGCCTAGAATCTCGGCCCAGGTTAAAGACGGTATGGTTTCTAGCGCCTAGAATCTCGGCCCTGAAGTGGTTGGTAATCTCTGACGGGACAACTCAACGATTAGTTTTTCATTAGTCGAGATAAAAAGTAATTTCCTTAGTGGCAGTGAATAAGTTTGAAAGAGATTCGCACCATAGGTTAAGCAAATGTCTATAACAATGAAAAATGAATTATAGTCAACAGCTGTTAACTACCCAATGTCCATTAAGTATTACGAGCTCAAAGCCAATAACAACTCACTGTAATGACAGTGACATCGAAGTTTAATTACAGACCCGTCACCTCGTGTCAAGTTACGTTCAAGTTCTTTGATGGTTCCAACCATAGACATAAGTACAGGTTTGCTAGAAATGGCTTCTTTTTTTTTAGTTAAAGGCAAAGGAGCGCATGGTGATAATAGGAATCTGTAACGCATAGATATTTGCATTATTAAGACTATAATCGTAACAACGCAAATGCGTTGCCAACCCTGAGGACTAGCTGGAACGTCTCTATGCTAGTAATTTCACCGAGTGTCTTATCCCAACACTGGCACACAACAATGCGAATACTGCTGCTTGTGGCGGTAGGTGAAAGATTGTGGTAGCGATCCGGATGGATCTTAAAACAATAGTATCAACACCAATGTTAGGCATTCCATCTTAGCCCATAGGTTTGGCAAGGCATTTGAGGTCTTAGGATTGCAGTCTTTAGATTACGAGTAGTTCACACATCCCACGATATCACGTGAAAGGCAATATGATTTTAACGAGTAAAATAGAACCCTAGTCCTTCTTATTGAAAGAAACATAAATGTTTACTATTAATCGAGCAGAAACATTAAAATTTGTTTTGAAAACTCTGGCAAATGAGACTTGGTGGTACGACTTGCCTAAACTCTAACAGTTCTGGCAGTTTCCATTGGTTTTCAATCGTTACCATTAAGCACGATCGCACTCACTTTACAATGAGTCGTTTGACCAACAGTTTGTGAACTCGTTACAGTACATCTTCGTGGTGACGTCATGGGGTAATTCAAACTGTAGGCGGATGTTATTCTGGTTTATTAGAGAAATACTAAACGAGAAAGTCAACACCCAAATTATGTGATCTGAAAGTCTAGTTTCATACAGTCAAACAAAAAACTCCTTTGCCACGTTTTGAGTCTGTTTGTAGGAGTTTAAGGTCCAAAAATAGTAAAGAATGGCAAATGTTTCTACTTAATTGATTTAGTACGGACGGATACTGAAGCCATAATATTGTAATTTTTGTGAAATGCACTGAGTAAATTTTTGTTTATCTTGAAATATAATTACAGGCTGCCAAATAAGTGGTTTACGACCCGAAGGTCAAACTAACCTTGAACGTCATTCAACTATGAACTCGATGAGTCGTGTCTATCAACTGGAAGGATCGACGTTAGGATTTATTTTGTTTTATAGGATGTGGTGCCAAAATTAAAAGACAAATTTGGCCGAGTGTACATAATATGTAGCACAAACATGTTAGATGTCAACCGGCTACGCTACGACGACGCTACGATGACGCTACGTCAGTTCTACGAATACTTACAAATAATAATGCTACGCGTCTTAATTGCAGTAATCGATCTACGTGTTATTGATTTTACGATTACTATATATTTGTCACTAATATGGAGTGTGTGATGAAATGATCCAAGAAGATTATACAAATATTTTAAATAACCAATTGTATTGTGGAGTAGATTTACGAGCCATGAAAATGGTAATAAAATAATATTTTGTTTTAATTCTATATGATTTTTATTTTCTCAGAGAATCAATTAAGACCCGAATTCTATAGCACTCAAGCTTCCTGCACTATGGACTAATTAATTTTTCAAACATAAAATTGTCCCCCACCCCACCTGCAATAGAGGAAATATTGCCTGACATTTCAGGCATCATTACGCCACGTTCAAGAGTGTGTCATGAATTTTCGTTAAGGTGTTGTGTGGTGACGCGGGCGGCGGCGGCGGCCGGTGGTGCGAGGGATGGTGCCGGGCCCGGCGCAGTGTCGCTTCTGACGCGGCGCGCGGTGGTCGTGCGGCGAGCGCGCGGGATGCCCACGAGATGAGGCTGGCTCTGGCGTTACTGTGGCTGGGCGCGGCGGCCGCCTGCGGCCCGGGCCGCGGCTTCACGCACCGCCCGGGGCCGCGGCGCCTCTACCCCCTCGTGTTCGGTCAGCACGTGCCCAACATCGTCGAGGACAACGGCCGCGCCAGCGGCCCTTCCGAGGGCCGCATTACCAGGGACGACGACAAGTTCAAAGACTTAGTGCCTAATTATAATCCGGACATCGATTTCAAGGATGACGAGGGTACCGGCGCCGACCGCCTTATGACCCAGGTGAGTTTTTCGATAGGGTAGTTTAGTTATTATCTTATGTTTAGCATAACTTCACCATTGAGTTGATGCGCGAATATGTTAAAGTTGATTCAATGGACGTTGTTAGATCGGTCTTGAGTGATATAAAGATGCCCGCCTTTATAAGGAAGTTGTCACGGAAACAATGAGTTTGATGAAGCGTCTTCTGTTTTGAAAACATGTCGTGTACGCGCCCGCGCTGGCCGCGCGGCGCGGGTTGCGGGTAGCTAAGACAATCCCGGCGTAAACACGAACAATGGACACAAATTGCGGGCGTTACGGTAGCTTCGCAGCGAGTGTTACGATTGTAACTCTGCAATTAAGCAGGCTTTGTCGACTTTATTTTGTTTCTGTGACTAATCGTTGAATGATGATTCCTTTTCAATTTTGATGCCAGTTTGGGTGTAATATACGACTGCCATAAAAGTTGGTGTCGAGGGCTTTCAAACTCGTGCCTTGTCATTCACGATGTTTTGTGAAAACACGAGGACAACGGGAAATTTACTTATTGTTGACGGTTACTTTATTGTAGCCGATTTGATATAGTTCGTTGCATTACCTATTATTCCGTACAAGGCAAGTGCAGAAGGTTGTCTTAAAATTCTTTTATCACATCCCGTAATAAGTAGCAGAAGACAAATAGCATTTGTCCCTTTGTTTCTTGACAGTTATTACACCAAACAAGTCTTGTTTTTTCGTAAGCAATTTAAATAATTTCGTAGGCTGTTAGTGTTTTCAAACTGAAAAAAACTTGTTATTGTGGTCAATGTACAGCGTTACCGTTTGTGTGAGTCGATGGTGTTATGTGAGTGTATGTTGTTAAGATATATGTAAATTTTGGTACGTCTGTGATCCATGTAAGTGTTTAGTAATTTGATCATTTTCTTTCTCCAACAGACTGCAGCAGTTTGACAGATGCTAATAATTATCGTGCGTTTTTTCTTGTATGTAAATATAAAAAATAAAGTTTTAAATTGCCTGAATCTTTAAACGATTCAGGTTACAGTTTCCATGAAATTAAACTCTTTATTATCTATCTAAGCGATATAGGAACCCAATCTGTTTATTCAAAACTACTATGATTTATCGTTCTACTTTGTCTAGTTTACCAATAAAAGGGAAGGGAAGAAAAGCATAAAACATATTGAAATGGATTAAGCTCAAGCATTTGTGGAAAGATATAAAATGTGTGATACAAATGCCCACAGAGCCCGCGTTATAATCGCTTAACTGCCGTCGGCCAGCGATATTCTCTTTGCGCTCTTAATCCTCTCACAGTATCTCAAGGATCACTCGTATCCAACGGATTTAAGGTTCTGGAGTGGCATCCGCGGACCAGAAGACGAGCTGTAGGTAGGCCTCCAACAAGATGGAGTGACGACCTCGTCAGGATCGCGGGACCGCGGTGGATGCGAAAAGCACAAGACCGGTCTGAGTGGAAAGCCTTGGGGGAGGCCTATGTCCAGCAGTGGACGTCTTTCGGCTGACATGATTTTTTTCACACTATACTTATTAAGTTATTAAATTACTTATTTAAGGGATACTGCTAGGTAACAGACACTCAAAGACAACTTATATTCTCTCCATAAAACTAACTAGCGTTTAACATTTCTTCAATTTTCATTTAACGGATTTAAAATTATTTTACTATCCTGACAGTTACTCGGACAGCCTGTCGCTTATTCCCTCTAAGTTACAGGTAATGAGCGACAGTAAAATTATATTACTTTTTTATGGCAAAAGGAAGGTAAACGAGAACACACAAGCCACCTGATCATAAGTTTACATTCTCAAGACTAATCTTAAGACAGCAAATGCGTTGCCAACCTTAAGGACTCAAATAAAATGCCTAAGTGCTAGTACTTTCACCGGCTGTATCCCAACACTGCACAACAATGTATTTGGAATTGACATTTAAATTGGTCACCGTCTCTTATCAGGTGTGTGATATAGGGCAGATTAAAAGTATAATTCCTGCTTTGATATAATGTTCCTCAAGATAAGAGGGCAGAGTCAATAATCCCAAGCAATATATGTGCCTTCCTAGAACTCCGTTCTTTACAGTGGAGTATAGTAAATTGTTATAAATGCTCTTTAATTTGACAAAGTTGTAAATGTCCTTACCACAAATATAATGTACTAAGTACTAACTTGTGTTCGCAAAAACCCTGTAACCGGTTAAAATTATTTTAACGATTTACCTGTTTTTATAAAATAACAGAAGAGTAAAATAACAACTTATGGTCTGTCAATGGTTAGTAAAGTAGGTAACATTAATCTAACAACTATGTTAGAAAAAATTAAACTGAAATTAGAAATGATTGTATTGATGAGTGTTACAAGTGACTAAGTGCGTAAATTCTTTACAAGTGGGCACATACCTAACACTGAAAGGAATTTTGGTTACGGAAAATTCAATATTTATTTAGATGACCAATTAACCTCTTTTTTTCTCTGGGTATTAATAAAACTAGCGTTAATAATAAACATTTTGAAATTATTTTTAACCTACAAACAAAGCATATGAATATAATACATAATTACGCAAATAGGATATCTTCACCTAACAACGTGATTTTATTATAAATGGATAATATTTAAAGAAGTTTAGAATTCTATTCTTATCGTAGATTTGTCTTGTTTTCAGTAGTTTTATGTTCTATTCTGTTGTCTGTTCATCATAAGATAAATTATGGGCAAATGTTCACAGTTACGTACATTGTAAAAGGTTTTTTCACGGCAGAGTTATTGTTGGTAAGTATTAGAAATAGTTATTTCTCGCGGTTTCCCTATTATTGGAAACGCTTACGTAGCTAGTCTATTTTCTAATGATGAATGATCATCAAGCAGAATATTGACTTAGTTATTAGCACACATAATAGTTGAGTTTACGTGAGTAATCGACTATTGTGGTCGGCAAATATGTATAGAAATCTGACGTGCGTATCGTCAAAGAAACCGCCGGTGCCGAGTTGCCGATGTTTTGAGAGGCCATACGCCAATGTGATGGACTTTTAATAACTGTGTACATTGCATGAAGTGACTTTTATGAGCATTATAATCACTTAAGTAAGTTGTTCGGTTAAACCTCAAAGGCTTGCCAATATTCCGGGTATTAATTACAAGCCAAAGCAAATAGTCCAAAGCCGAGATTATGAGGAAACTCTTTTCGCAAACGGGATGTGACAAAAATATGATTGTTTCAGTAAGTGTTGTGATTTCAGCGGCCGCGCTGTAATGGCTAGGTAAACACACTCGAGTCGACAAACAAACGCACACACAGTGGCCAGTGACGTCCGTTCCCCGGCGATGTAGGTCAGTTGAAATATGAACCTGCGACATTGTTATTTCATAATTGTCGCTTTGGACCGAATATTTGGTGCGTTTTTGTTATGAAAATCTGACTCCTTATATAAT
Organism: Acleris sparsana; assembly: GCA_923062465.1. Lineage (NCBI taxonomy): Eukaryota > Metazoa > Arthropoda > Insecta > Lepidoptera > Tortricidae > Acleris > Acleris sparsana. Next base: position 18,339,915 of record OV281293.1, read on the forward strand.
AGTGAATTACCTTGATTTGTTTTTTTTGGCAAATTGGTTGACAAGTAAAAAATGCCTGACGGCATCCGTCCGCCATTTGCACTTTTGTTACATTTAATTTCAAGATTAAATAAACAAGATTGTAGTAGATTAACGCAGTGGCTACTTTTCTGGCTTTATGATAAAATTATAATTTTTTCGATCATTTAGACTCATTTTACTTTATCTAACAACAACGCTTTCATAATGAAGTCCATGAGCATATGCGTCACTATCTCTGAAATATTTTCAGATATGAGGTCGTTGGAATAAGCTTGGTGTTGCACTGTAGAAAAGAACTATTTAAACCAAAGAAGTAGTGCGCACGCTAAAATTGGAAATTTAAGACGTGTTTATCCGAGCTATTTCGGCGAGCAGCGCCACAGTGTCAATTAATCGCGTGCGCCCGCGCTGAGTAGGTCATAATCAAATGCATCTACGCCCATTAGACAAGGTGTTTACGCTTTTCTCAAAACTCAATTTGCCAAACAGTGTTGAGACCGTAATTCAATCAAAGTCAACCTAAATCTTGAAATAACGATCTGCTCGAGGAAGTTATTGTTTGCCGGTAACATGCAAATAATTGCTTCAATGCATTAGTACGTAGATTACACGGCAAATATTTTAAAAGGCTGGTGTGCTGGAATCCAGTTATGTGCGGATGATAATCGATATATCGGTGAGCAATACAGACAATTTGTGACGGGCGTGCGAGTGTGCGTGCCCGTGCGCCGCGAATCCATCGGTTATGTTATGTGCCTGCACATAGCGGCGCGCCGCTCCCGGCCGACCAGCCTTGCATTCGTAAAAATCTCCAAACCGGTTCGATGCGCCTCCATTACTTTCTTTCTGCTTCCACTGTGCCTCCCATTTAACTCAGGCTCACTTTTTATCAGGAATCGGTATCTCCGTCTAATAGTATTATTTATTTCTCATAAATAACAGGGAATAGGTATGAGTAAAGTTAATGCTCACGGGAAGCGGTACGTTACATGCCAGATGCCACGAAGATAAATGCATTATGCTTGCCGTTGGATGGTGGATTGCGTAACTGGCAGGTGGTGACAGCAATTTATACAGCATCCAGTTGTTAGTGAAACATTAATGTTTACTGGCGATTAGACTAGCTATAGCCTGACTTACTATGACGTCTATCGACTGGCTTAAGAGAGGAGTTCACTAGACAGCGGCTAACAACAGTTCAAACGGGCTGTTGAATTGGCAGGTAGGTGGGGCGACCGCTATCCGCGTGTTCGTCACACTTTGAAGGTGACTGGATCAGTCGGATCGACCACTCTGTTGCAACTTATAGCTAGTTTTAAAATAATAACAAAGTCCGCGCTTGATTTGTACGAGTAAATACGTCTATGCGCTATGCGTATACTTGAGCGCAAAAATCCTGCCTGTGGTCGACTTAACGCGTAATAAAAAAGGGTAAATAAATACATGAATCACTTGATCTTCAGAAAACTTGTACCCTTTTTCACAAGGACTCCAGTAATAACATCAAACGTCTAACTTCAGTGGGTATTGATAAGATTCTAAGAACTTTATCGCTATCGAAAATTTATATGATGGACGTAAGCTGCCCAACGGTCGCGTCGAGTGCTTATGTCAATTCCACTATGTCAGTTTTCGAGAAACGTATTTAGGTCTGCGTCTGGTCTAGGCACCTTGACTGAAAGTCTTCTACAAAATAAACACTTAAAAAGTTAACCACATATGATATATCCAGAGTTAAAGATATTTCAGAAGCGTGCATTATATTCCACGGCATTTACACATAAGCACCGATCTCCACGGTTCCCATATTTACTTTTTCCATTGTGAAACGCGTAGCCTTTGCTCGCTACGCTAGCTGCGCGCGCAACCGCAGCCCGCAAGTAGGCGCAACCGCATCGTATGCACTCTCCGATTCCAATCCGAATTACTTACCTTTTTATGTATGTTTTTATTTAATATTTTATATCCCTGGGACGCGAATAAGCCTTTGAAGGCGCGGGGGTGCGCGGGCCGGGGGGGGCGAGGGACATAAATATCTGGGTGATTTATGGCGGAGGTGGTCGCGGGATAGGTCAACATTATTCAAATTCATATTTGAGGCTCGGGTTACAATGAGGTTTTACTGCCGCGCGCGCAGATAGCGCATGCGCGGTGAGACTCACGGCGCACAAGCATTTTCAGTTTCGTAAGCTTTATATCACTTTAATTAGAAAACGAGAACGTCGCGCCGAACACCACCTTAATCTTAATTAAATAGCGTTTAAAGTTCCTGCGACTGTCGCTAAATCAACATTAACTCAAACGGTTATAAAGGCACTTAATTATCGATTGTTAATACAGATTTCATTAAGTCAATATCCCGATACGCTAAAGTGGTATAATTTGTTAGCAGCAAAGAGACCGCCGTCCAAATTAGATACTTTTCGGCTTATTAGCGCTGGATAAAAAACGGAACGAGCGCCGATCGTTGTGAATAATTGACCATAATGAAATTAATCCTAAAATTCTACGGTGGGTTTACAACGTTATAAAATGCAATAAAGACCTTTAAACTGCCGCCTGTTTGTTTAAAATAACTTAAGTTTAGCATCGAGGACATTGTATCACTTGCTTAGTACCTATTTCTAAAATTCCACGTTCCAATGCATCACACTGTATTATTAAAATATAGTTCTTGTATTGCATTGACATGAATTTGTATCAAAGAAATACATTTCATTTGTTAAAAAAAAAGTAACAATAGATCTTATAATTTAACAATAGGTACATATCAGTATGTTTTGATAGTGCGGCGTGCAAATATTTATTATCATGTGTACACGTAATCGGGTATTCTCGCTAGAAGTCCATTCATTGTTTCCTAAGAATCGACAATTCTTGGGTTATTTCCGTTCAGAATCAGGAATACTTATGACGATTCGTGGTAGACCCCGTTTTTGTTGTGAGCACACCTAAGGCATTCGAAGAATTTTCTTGAACCAACTGTACACTGACCACTTTCATTACTGGGACACTACTGAACCCTGTCGCTGAAAGTCAATGCTTAATCTTGGCCTAGTTTATTCCTCATTGCTTGACAGTGTCAGTATGACAGGGTTCTCAGACTAAAATCTTAAGAAGCATTAAACCCATTTTTAAAGAGGAATGTTCGAAAATATTTATCAAAAGTTGAGATTGTAACTAAAGTCTGAAGCGTAATTTTGAAACTAACTAATTTTTAACTTACTGTTTTACGCGATTTTATATGCGTATAAATCTATTATCGTTTTTTTTTTCTGGGACGAACAGTATTCTCATCTCCGTTACTTTTTCCATACAGAACATCATTAGGTTAATGGTTGATGATAATGATTAGTTTTTTATAATTTATAAATGAAATGTTATTAATAAATTAAACGCAGGGTTCCTCTGGATCGCTACCACCATCTTATCCATTAACCTACCGCCAAACAGCAGTTTTCGCATTGTTGTGTTCCGGTATGGGCATAAGACAGCCGGTGTAATGACTAGCATAGAGGCATTCCATCTTAGTCCTCAGGGTTGGCAGCGCATTTGCAGTCTTAGGCTTGCAGTCTTGTGAATGCGAATGTCTATGGGTCACAGTTTCCACTTACCATCAGGTGGCCTGTGTGCTCGTCTGCCTTCTCTATGCCATTTTTTTTTAAATATTGAAATGTTTTTAATTTAAATGCCATTTCTTACTATTAATGTTAATGTTATTTACTTCGTGATAAAATATTTACTAGCCTGCACAGCTCAACACATTGTAATATATATTTGCACTCTTTATATGTATCTCTGCTACCTTATACAGCATTCTACAAATACATATATCTATTCATTTTATAGGGATTAAAACATAAACACCATAACAAAATAACTGATTACTGAATTACTCTGTTCAGATTCAGATTCAGATTCAGATTTGATTTCTCAATATAACACAGTATAAATTACATGACATGTCAAATTACATTGAGCTCGTCAGAAATAGAACTAAATAATAATAGAAAGTAAAAGTCAACACAAATACGAAGAATATTTAAAAAAAAAAGTCAATCTTATGTACAAGTCAAGTTCCAGATACGCATTTACCGAATACACTGAGATATCCAACAAAAGATTTCTAAGCCAGCGCCTAAATATTTCCTTAAGATGGTAGTTCAAATGTGCGTAATCTGTGATCATCGGGCCGTAAAACGCATTTAGTTGTTAATACTGTTACTCACCGAAACCATCTGTAGCGCGTTAAAGTAAAATAAACACTTGGAAGGAAATTAAATTTTACTTTGATGATTTAAAAACATTGGCGGTTTGCGGGTTGGCGGTCGCTGGAATATTCTTTTAGAAAATGTTGGTGTTAGCCATGTTAGCTTTTAAGATGACCTTCGGTTTTATACTTCTCTTGCAGTCGCGTTTTTTCTCCCTCAGTTTAATTTTTTGTTTGCTACAGCCTCAAATCATCGAATTTAGTAAATCTAATAACTGATAAATATTGCTGAAAACATAGGCTTTCAAACGTGATATTATTTTATTTTAATATTTTATCTAGCTTGGATGTAAAACGACGTAAGAGACAGTTTTCAGATATTTTACCGTTTCATCCCGTAACTTTGGTCCTCCACGGTATAAAAAAAAATATCTATGCTATAGTGGCACTAGCCTATGTTTTCAGCAATATTTATCAGTTATTAGATTTACTAAATTCGATGATTTGAGGCTGTAGCAAACAAAAAATTAAACTGAGGGAGAAAAAACGCGACTTTTACAAAAATGACAATATCTCGAAAACTAAGGCATTTTTACTAACCCTAAAATGTGATATTCTGGGAGTTACTTAGTAGGCCTATCAGCCCTTAACGGGTTGACGTCGGTTTCTGGGACACCCTGTATATTTGTTCCTTCCTTTAGTTTTCCGTTTTCTTGTTCCTTTGTGACGCTCTTGAAACTAAACCCGTGGGCCGATGTTGATGATTCTTAGGTCAATCGATTTGTCTTAATCTTGTGAGTGTCACTAAAGATATGATAGTAATTTAATATGGCTGCAACCAGACGCCATATTGCAAAAACTAAACTAACTCAACGAACTATAACAAGTAGGGTATCGTTGAACTTGTATTAAATCATTATTAGGTTTCATTCATCATTATTCATTTAGTATTTATAACGATTGGAAGTTGGTTAGCAACAGTGGGGTTTTTTAAAGCTTGCTTTTTGTTAGACTTCTTAATACTGTATAGCCAGCAACAGAAGTAGATGGACAGTCGGAGAGCACAAAAATACCTGTCCCCGATTCTATTGTCAAAAGGATAAGAGCGTATGTAGACCAATTTTTCTGTTCTTAGACTGCCCTGCTGATTGTTGCTAGTCAGCAATGTACAGTCGTACATGCACGTCAAATCTGTTTTTTACTACATACTAGATTTTGCCCGTGACTCCGTCCGCGTAGAAGTCGTTTTTTCGCTGCTCCCTCGGGCACTACCCAATTTTCCGGGATAAAAACTATCCTATGCCCTAATCTAGGACCTTACCTATATGTGTGCCAAGTTTCATCTCGATCCGGTTAGTGGTTGAAGACTGATTGAGTAACAAACATACAAACATCCAAATTTTTATTCTAAATGTTTATTAAAATTAAAATTAGTTATTCTAAATGTAGAACCAACAAAACATTTACCTTATTCCTACTAAGTCTACCATTTTTGTTCATAATTGTTAGTATTGTTACGTAACCTATTGCTTTGCTTACATTGACGTCATTGACTTAACCATAGACTAATAGTTCTTTTTTGTTTTTTTTTTTGTTTCCTTGGTGTTGCCAGCAATAACTGGATGCAAATTTTTGGCCGTTCGAGATTATCTCGAACGAATGATTGTTTCTTAATTCATGTTGTTTTTTGTTAAGTGTGTAACTTTCCGTCTCTTCACCTAGCGGTTCCAACGTATCTTTATCTTTATCTTTATCATTTTTTCTCATTTATAATAACTAGTAAGATATGATGTAATATAAAGATCAAAACCTCACGATATAATGGCAACCCCCTACTTTTAGAGCTGTCTAAACAGATTAAATGATTGTCATTATAGTTGGTTCCAGATAAAAAGACGAAAATGCGCTTAAAAACAACCATTATATACACCTAGCTATGGAATATACCGATAAAACTATCTTATAACCGCGTAAAACGGTCCATTATATACACTTTAGATACACAGATACAAACATATACATGTTTAAATATTGACATCCAATTTAAAAAAAAACTCAATGCTGATCATCCACTTATAATCAGAATTTTCAATGCTAATGAAATACGCAACTATTATCAATTTTCAACAAGACTACAAATAAAAACTATTGTAAAGGATGACACATGTGTGTATCGACATGTTGAATGATTTTCTAGTTTTTATTTGCATATTGTTGCGTCGACGATGACACGCGGAACACAGACAAGTCGACAAATCTATCGTGAAAATACAATGAGCAGTTTAGGACTTACGGGAAAACCAATTAACACTGACCACACATGAACATATTCGTTTCGAAACCTTAGGATTTGTAATTTGGCATTCTCCTTAGATTTGATACGGATATAATATTTCATTTTATTCTATCTAAAACACATTTTACAACTGCATTACAATGTAGGTTGGCTTAATTGGGCTTACTATTCCAAAATTGAAATCAAATTTAAAAAAATATGCCTGCTATTACAAGCACCCATATTGATGACATAAAGCATATAAATATTAATCATTAGATAGAATATTTTCATGATTTAATATTGCTATTTATGTTGACGACCTTCAAGGCACTAATTAGGTTGTACCTAGTTACTGAGTCAACGGAAGAAAGTTAGCCTGACCCATAGGGTGACCGGCGACCTTAACCATGCTTTCACAAGCTTAGTCTTGGTGTTAGACACATTTATGCTGTAAATTGCGTACTTACTGCCGCTCAGAATTTATTAATCTTAACCCAGATACTCGCAGTACTTAATTCTACACATAACCTTATTGTTTTTGGCGTGCTTACGTATTGTCAACGTTTTGATAGCTCTTACTTACTTGTCACTCTTGTCAGTAATGACAATGCCCTCTTTGCATGCCATTTGGTGGTAAGGCAGCAAGCGAGGTGGATATGGCATGGCATCTTAGTTTGTAGGGTTTGCAACGCATCTTGCTATTGTAAATATATATAGGCTTCAGATACTACCTTTAGATTGGTTCGTGTGCTTGTTTGCCCTCTTCATTTGATAAACAAACTTGCGATGATTTTTCTGCACGTTTTTCCAACTTCTAGTAGAAAGCCCAGTCCTGCAACTAAGTATTTAAAAGATCCCTGGAGTTTAAATAAGAAAAGATACGGCAGTCCTATTAAAGGTCCGAAGCCTTACCCTAAATAGCGAACCTACATTCACACGAAACAATGGACAATCAAATAAATTTAAGGATTTAAAATGGTTTTCGAAATACTCTGAATATTTATTTATTTGCTATTGTTCAACAGAGCTGTAGGATAATTATTGGCAATGCCGATACCTAAGCGTGGTGTCTTGTGCAAACTGAGATAAAGGGCCGTGCCCGCTCCGTCTTGCCGGCTTGCCTGCGCTAACATGAAAGTTTGCATGATTTATTCAGGTGTTCGACCTCTTTTATGCATTGCCAAGAAGCGCCGGGATCAGTTTCCAACCGAAAAAACAAAGGCATATTAAAAGGGCCAATAAGTTTTGTTTAAATTGGTCAACTCAAAATGTTCTCTAAAAGAATAATCTGTATATTCATATAATACCTGAATCATCTGTGAACTGCTTTCAAAACCGCAGTCTTTCTTTACCTTAAGATTGTTAAATATCGGTCTTCAAGTACATTTTCTCTAAAGGATTAATCTGTATGTTGGAATTATTGCAAGTAAATACAACAGCAAAACATTCGACACGCGGAATTGCTATAGACAAGTACTCATGCCAAAAGCATTGCTCATATGGACAGCCGGTGTGCAAGACCTCTAACGTTGAAGGAAACACTTGTTCAAATAAGCGGCGAACTGTTCAGTAATAGGTCTTTGAACCGCGGGCATGCTTGCGGTACGTTTTATACAGTTTGCTACTGGCTATAAATTAACGATTTGCATCTCGCCCGCTAACGTGAGCATGTGTGAAGTGTATATTTAGTGTGGGTGCTGTGAGAATTTTACAAGGGGCTCCCGAAATGCGCTACGGGTTTCAATGCGCACTGATAAGTGTTTAAAAAGTTAATATTATATGATCTAAACCAATTAAAAGCGTTTATATCAAAACATATCAACCTGGGTCTGTTTTGTCAGCCATAATTATTTTTTAACACAATTTTTTTCTGGATTATTTGATAGCAAAACTTACTATCCTATACCTATCTTTATCTTCTCGTTACGTACCTATTTAAGAAATTTAAAGATGTTTTTTTGTGACTTTCAATCATTATGTTTCAAACATTATAAAGAACAAAAAAAAATGAAAAAGGGCACCCTATATAATAAATCATATAATTCACTAAAGAATGGGAGTAGGACATAACCGACCATACTGGAGAACAAAGGAGTAGGGCTATCTATGTCCAGTAGTGGATGATTGTATACCTACGTTCAGTAATTAATATAAAGTTTTCTAAAATATATAACCAAATAAATAACACAACTCACTCACCGATTAATCACCGGGATATAATGTTTCTGGCTCTTCAACAGTCTGTCACCCACAATGAGGGTGTAGCTAATTACAGAAAATGCTAAACGGTCATTACAATGCCGTACAATGCGTACTTATTCATAATTTTTGACGCACCAAGTAAGCTATTACTGGGCACGCGTCAAATATTTACATGTCTTAACTCAACTGCTTTCATAATTATAATAATAGATAAACTTAACTAAAAAAAAACACCATGAAGTACCGTTGAGGAGTTTCGGTTTCCATCTATTGTCATCATCATCAGTTCCACTTTACCAAATGATATTTTCTGAACATAATGTATGCCGGTAGTATTTGAGTTCACTAACCCATCAGATACCAAATTGGTGACAGTAGGAATACCTTGAAAAATAATTTTGAAAATCGGTTCACAATTGACGGAGAAATCGGAGAACATGAATAAACCTCCGTTTTTGAAGTCTGTTAAAAACGTCGCCGACGCAAAAAGCATTGTTTGCGAGTGTGTCGTGCGCGCACGCCTGTTTTAATTACATACGCAAATATTTGAAGTGCTTCAGCTGTGCTTATCTTCGTCTTATCTGTCAAACCCAGTCAATGCTACAGCTCGGGTCACAGTACAGATCTTCTACAAATCTCTGCGTTTCATTTTCTGGAACAAACACGGTAAAATAATTCCTCTTAGCCCGCTTTAAGAGTTGTAGTTGCTTGCGAGATAATCTAGGACTGCAGTGAACAGCGTTCAGCTTTGACATAGACCGAGTTAGAAGGTTTAATGACTGTTTTAAGGTTATTTACGTGGCGTCTGTGTCCTTGTTGGATGTTGTGGCTATTTCGACATAGGAATTATATTGTTGAGCCGCAATAGAGCCTTATCATAATAACAGACAAATTTGAAGAAAGAAATTAAGTCAATATCAATCTTTTGCCATAATAAACCGCCGTACTCAACATTTTAAAACAATACTTGTTCGTTTTGGAAATAGTTACTCAATACAGGACAGATTTCAAACAAGAAAAAGGTTAATTTTTAATGTTATTAAAATGTAATTGTGATGTGACAAAAGTGGTCCGTGTTTGACGAAAGCCGAATGTTGCCTTCTTGTATAAACAGAACTTAAAGGGATTTAAATAATCTTCCTTAATCTTAACGTAAAGAGAGCTTGACTTGGTATTTTAGAGGAACCCGAAAAAAAGAATATTCTGACGAATTGAGAGCCTTCTCCTTTTTGAAGTTGGTTAATAATGTAATTACATAAACCGTAAATAAAATAACCTAATGCAGTTCAATACTTCGCGTTTAAAAGATGACAATCAATCATACTAGGGATCTATTCTACTCGGTAAAACCATATCGCTTTTGACTGTTACTGTCAAGGAAGTAAGAGCTATGTAGTAACCTTTTAGACGATGCGCTGGCCTAGTTGGTAGTGACCCTGCCTACAAAGCTAGCGGTCCTGGCTTCAAATCCCGGTAAGAGCAGATTATTTGTGCGATCAGCGCGAATATTTTAATCCTGAGTCATGGATGTTTTCTATGTATTTAAGTATATATTTCTCTGTGTAAGTCTGTATATCGTTATCTAGTACCAATGGCATAAGCATGGAGCTTAGTTTGGGACTATAGTGCACCGCCAATAAGAAGCCAATCCTGACACCCGTCATGCCAGTATAAAATAATAACCTCAAACCCAAGAATAGGTTATAAACTGTACTGCGATGACAGCTGTCGGGATTGACTTCTTATGTGCTGGGTACTTTGGTGTGACGTTGTCCGCTGATATTTATTTATTTAACGTTAACAATACGATAACATGTCAAAAGCAATATAGTTTTAGCACGTAGAACAGAGTAAGTTAAATTATTAGACTCGTCTATTCAGGGAAACGTGGGTAGGTATTACTCGACACTCGACTAACTGTTTATGCGTTTCAAAGCGCTCTCAATTTCGGTTATCGATTGCTATTAATAATTTATTGCTTTTGAACGGTGTGCGCATTCTCTTCTCTCTTCCTTACTTTCGCAAGATGATCTATCGCTTTTGAAGTAAGTGCGTGTAAATACTGCGATGTAACGTTTACTAGTTTACTACTAATAGGAATACGCACCGAAAGTCGTACAATGGATTATGAATAACGCGGAGAATTTATAACGTTCTAAATAACACTGGGGATTTGTTTGAAGTGGGAAAGTGCTTCGGATTTATGTCGACGTCTGCTTCCAAACTAAAGGCATATCATAACAAAACGTATTTAAAGCTAGAGTTTTTTTATAACAGAAGGTAACTAAAGACTTATTTTATTGGTGGACTGAGTATGCATTTTTTTTTGGTCTTTTTATAACATATACATTTGTTTTTGTTTCATCTAATGGCTGATTAGTAGATAATGCTTGCAGCTTATTTTTATTGGGGGGTTAATATGGAGCCTGTGTGCCACTTCGACCTTTGCTGATCTTCTGTGACAGCCCTCTGTTTAGAGCTCACCGCAAAGGCCCGTTGCGTCTAAGAATTTTCAGAATTTTCAGGGCAGTGAGGAGTTATATCTCTTGTGGCTCCATGATATGTCGCCCTAGATAGATACTTCGGTCCGAAAGAACATAGGATATGCATTGCTGTCTCCTCTGATTCCTGACAGAACCTGCATGTCGCGTCTTGTTTCATACCCATCACAGTTTGCAGTGACCAGTTATTATCCTGGTCACTGGGCAAGTCCTTTCTCTTAATGCTAATGCATAATTTTTTTTCGTAAAATAACTATAACGTCAACTGTTATAACCTGTTCTGTTCATACCCCACTGCCCATGGCTAAACACCGAAAAAACCCTTTAAAAAATCAATGTTCTACTTTGTCAAAATCCAATTACTTGCTCATTGTTCCTCGCTCGTCGTCACACGTCATTAACCAGGGCCAATAAGAGTCGTAAAAGTATGTCCTCAGTGATCGGCGGGCGTCGTGTGCAGGAGGGCCAATTACGGGCTTCGCCGTCGCGAGGTGCACTTTTATTGGGTGCAACATTTAAGTGCCAATCGACACGCTGGGTACGGTCCTGCTTCATTTTTACGGCCACTTACGCCTTATATGAAATTTTTACTCGATGCGAACTAGAGCTAAATCTGTAGAAATGTGTTAAGGTAAACGTAAAGGGCGTGCGATCGAGTCAATATAACTGCAATCGTTTTTGTCACGTTCAACTCGTAGTGCAGTATTTACTGTTAAATGCTCAATAAAATGGCAACTAACTTAATATGCTTTAGGGCAGAATGACGTCCCCACTCCCCACTGATCATCATCATCAACTTAAATTCTTTGTCCCTTTCTGTCAAATTCATATGTTTCACGCACATTTCACGCACACTTAAGCTATTGCTCGTTTATTAATAAGAGGGTTAGTTTATTCTATTTCAACGCGAAAAAAGATCGTTTTTTTTATTCGGCCCGCGTCTGCACACTACATCTGCACTTTTTACCCCAATCCAAAGAAGAAGGATGTTGTGTTGTACTTAAAAGTCTTTGTCTGTCTGTTTATCTCTTTGTCATCACATCACCTACGACCAAAGTGGGTGAAATGATTTTCAATAGATGGTGGGTTTTAGTTAAATTTCGAAAACCTAAGCTTTCAAAATATATAGGCGCCTACCATGCTTACCTACCTCTAACTCGTATTATTCTAAGGAGCACTAATAATTATGGCATACCTATTCGGTGGAGGAGAGTTAGGGCAGCGAAGGCTGCGCGCGCGCCGGCGCAGGCGCCGCGGGACGCCTGCCCCCCCGCCACCCCTTACCTTTATTTATATTTATTTGCCTTCCCTTCATTCAGCGAGGGCCGCCCTTTCGGACCTTTTTGTCGCCCCGTAATAGCCCCGGTACAAATATTGTGAACGAGCCTGCGCCTGCGCCTGCGGTTCGAGTGAATTTATAGCGCTACAATTGATGTTTTGACTCCGATGACGACCGCATTCCGGGATAGCAGTTTTTGTTGGAATATTGCAATATGCAGTTCTCCATTTCTTTCGGCGTGCCGTTTTTGTTCCTTTGGAAAGTTGAGTATAAATTACACACAGAACAAAGATAGAGGATTTTGTGTAAACCCTAGCAATAGTAGCAATCAATGTAATTAAAATGAAGGACCTAAACTCTGTATGCAAAGTAGCCAAAACTATTGAATACAAAAACAATTCCAAATCACTTTAGTAAACTTATTAAGCCACACGTGACACTTAAATAATATTAAAAATTCTCCCTTTAAAATACGTACCGAATGCTTGAAACAACGATAGTTAAAAAAACGCTCTTCTAATTGGTTCAAATACAAATTAAAAACCAAATAGTTTTAGTGGCGGCTTTAAACCTTAAACCCCTATGTCAGGTTTAAAAATAAACACGCACACTTTCAAAACCACGATGAAAGTTATGAGCTGAAGAAAAAACTGCTGGAAGAAAAACAAACGTTTATTTTCCTTCCTCCTTCATAATAGCAGTGGTAAGGGCTTTTAAAAGACGAGCATACTCTTTTCTCAAAGGCCGGCAACACATCTACGGTTCCTCTCGGTGTTGCAAGTGTCCATAGGCAGCAGTGATCCATTAACATCAGGTGATCCGCTAGCACGTTCGTCTCCTCTGGGATAAATAAAATTGAGCTGTTAAGTGTTTCTTGTAACATCCAATTCCTTTCTAAGCATCTCATATTCTATGCTAATACCTAGCCATTTGTCACCTAGGTATTATTTGCTATCAATGAAGTCATACTCGTAGATAAACAAAAGCATGTCGACGAATTTACATCCGAATTTCAAAGAAACTAATGACGTTATCATTATCCTAATCTATAACTATGAATATTAATATGTAATACACGTATGACACAATACGTAAGTAAGTAGGTAGCGGTATCATTTCACGGACTGCATTGAAGCACAAAGAGCGGTAATGGTAGCAATCTATCAGGGCATCTCCGACCCTCACGCACGCGGAGCCGGTGACGGTCTCGCGCATCAGTTATCATGATAAATGGCGTATTTATATATCCGACGGGCCTAAATAGCTATGGTAATATTGGTCCTACAACAGCACAAAAGGTAACAAAACACAAAAGTTGAAAAAGGTAAACCGCGCTATTTACAAAGTGGCTAGCGAGGACCACACAGCCACAATCGGGCCGCGCGTGCGACTCGCCGCGCTCACTATAAAAAAAATCATTCCCAACATCTCTTAGATCTTTTTTTGTTATAGATCTTGCATTTTGGCGACCTATCGTTTAGTATTTATGACGGTGGTGTGATTTGTGACGTTCGGAAATGTTTATGGTTACGTGATGGATTTCCGTTTTTTGTTCGAAAATTTTGCGGAAGTGTGCTTATCTCATAATCTTTTCTTGGTTGACAACAACCAAGTCCAGACACGTTTAAAAACTGTATTAGATTGCGACGCATCGATGTTTGGAAGCCAACGTGTATCATATTATCTCGGGTTCTAGAAACAACGTAGGAGATGGCAGCCGTGGATTCCGTAAAAACGCAAATCGTCGAGAGGCGCGCCGGCGCGGGCGCGTGTTTACGCGCCGCTGACGGACGAGGAACACGCTCGCGCAGTGTTTGACACCGCCGGCCGGCCCCGAGCCACATTCTACGGAGCTTACGCTATTGTTTTTGCTATTTAATTTCACTTTTAGTGTCACTTTCAATGGATAACATTAGCATATTAAAATACTTAAACAAGTTTACAAGCTACGAATAAACGCATCGCATTCATAATTTTTTCATCACAGACAGCTTCAATCGAATTATTGGGGTTGGATCTTAAGCGGCCGCGTTCTCAACAGGCCCTGTATTCTACTTCGTTTAAATCCATATTACTTCTATAATGTAATATTGCTGACGTTGTGGAAGCTCTTAGTCCAACTTACTTACTATATGAATACAATTCTTAAGCGATATGGTCTAACATCATATAGAATAAAGGCCCACGCCTCACTAACACAAGCAGCACAATCAATGCATGGGCCGAACTTTGCCGTACCTCTTTACACGTGTAAAATTTAGTATGTACGTAATTAGTTACGCTCACAAAGCACATATGGGCTACTTTAGGGTTTTCTAATTGAACGTAGGCGCGGCGGCGGGCGGCTAACCTAATTTACATTAATGCAAACGAGGAGCATTGTTCAGGTGTGAACGGCGGTGTCAACACGTGGCCTCTGCTCAAATAGTTTATTAGCTCCACCCAGCGTCCTGCCCGACAGACCTTTGTAACACTGACAGCTTTAAAAGATACGCATACTTGACTTTTAAATATTACTGTTTGGGATGCCGAAACACTTGCATTCCCGCGCCTTATGTACCTTATCTATGTGACATTTGTTTGTCTATTTCTGTTTTAGACACCTAACAAGTTAACCAGTCTTGTGTCATTATCATACATTTTATTAGCATTTTTGATTTGATAACTTCAGGCATCACCGTTCGAAACAAATCAATTCTAAGTAATCGTAATCTCGTGCGCATTATCGCCTTCGTCAGTTAACGAATGCCCAAGTGTTTTAAATGGGACAATTTCGCAAAGTACTTCGTCGATTTTATGGTCCCTTTACAGCTGCTTTATAGGACTCTTTAAGAGTCGATTTAACGCCTATAAATGTGTGTCATTGATTGTGCATGTGAGATAGTCGAGGCGGCAGGTCGACGGCCGGGGGCCGGGGTCTGCGGTCACTGAAACATAAGAAGATCGGCCAGGAGTTTCTCCGCAGCCCCAATGGCGCAACCGAACTGTGGCCACGAACAGAGCCGAAGCTGCCACAGATCATAAAGTCCCCTGAACTAAAAGCAAGATCACAGACACGATAAAGTCATCAACAGCGATCGTTAGCATTTCTCACTGCAATTCAACATTTATAAGAAACGTGTGTAATCCAATCAGATGACAATAACGGACTTGCTCGCGTCACGCGCGAGACAATGGCGATCATAAATTACTGCCACCTCGGAAATTAATCTTGTGACGTGGATTTCGCTTGTTCTTAGTTTATAAAAATCTCCGATTGAGTTCTTGATGCATAAAGTGCATTCTTGTGTAAGATGCTTCGGTCAATTCGCGAGGATGTGCGAATGAACGCCAGCCGTGGTGATTAACCATTTCTCATGGATGTTTCGTTCCTTTACTAAAATAATATTATTCTTAGTTACAAGATTCCAAGCATTTAATAGACATTTTATGAGTACAATGTTTTTTATTTCGATTTCAAGTTGTAAAGATCTAATCTAAACTCACCAGTTTTAGCATCATGCCAATGATTCGCCGGGTGCATACACTTTATTTTATTACACCAAAAAATATTAATAAAACAACAATGCTAATCTTTTTATTCGATTTTTATAGTTATTAAGACAAAGTAGCGAGTTTTAATGTTAGTCGAGCGCGGCCGTGGGCGGCATGATTCAATTGTTTACTTTAATTCGTATTTCGCCGGTTGGTTTACTTACACGATACACCAACATTGAATCGTTTACTACGTAAAGTATGTGTTTTCATCGCGCGCTGAAAAAGTACAACCGTTAGACATTGTGCAGACACTAACAGAAAAACAGTCAATGTATAAGTGTAACCATTCCGTTTTTTTAATCACGTATCACTGTCACTCGTACAAACATATTTAAAAAAAAATGGCATACAGAAGGCAAACGAGCATACATGCCACCTGATGGGAAGTGGAAACGGTGACCCATAGACATTCGCATTCACAAGACTGCAATCCTAAGACTGCAAAAGCGTTGCCAACCCTGAGGACTAAGATGGAATGCCTCAATGCTAGTCATTACACCGGCTGTCTTATGCCCAAACCGGAAAACAAAAAGGCGAACACTGCTGTTTGGCGGTAGGTTAATCGATAAGATGGTGGTAGTGATCCGGACGGGCCTTGCACAAGGTCCTACCACCCGCAAAACCCACATCAGTCTGGCAATTACTAATAGCATATGTCTGTCCCGACAAGATGGGCATCGGGTAGGCAACTAGCGCTAAGTCCCAAAAAGACTTTTTCGTTTTTCAATGTACAGTACAATGTCACTTCAATCAATGTGACAATTCATATATGGCAGTTGAACATGACATCATAGACAAGGTACTAAAGTGTACACATATGTACCCTCCAGAAAGAACAACAATGGTCAACATAGGTACTTATGTTTTTTAGATCAACGATACGATCAACGATCAAATTTTTAAAAATAAAGCTTGATGCTGAAACCGCGGTGAATATTTCAAACAAAGTAAAATAGTGGCTGATAGCGCCAAAATAGTAGCAAGTATAAATATTAAAACTAAATGCAATCGCGTTAAATTTAGTTTTAATATTTATACTTAACTTTGTAATAATGGTTATGTTCTATCACTTAACTCACCTATCCTCAGGAGCAAAAATAGCGGGTCAGAGTGCGTTTTACATACTAAAGAGGCTATTTCGAAGCCATGGTTCCTCGCCAGGGAATGCTTTTAGTGAAATCTGATGATGAATACCTCGAGCATCGATACAGGACTTCCAGAGTGCCTAGGATACCCAACTGAATGAATCTGCGGTTAACGCCGGAATTGAGCATGTTCAGAAAAACATCTAAAATGGCAATAAAATGTAAGGAAATCCAAGTGCTGACCCAAACTCTGCCGCTGTGGTGTTAACTGATTGTGCGATCAGTTACGTATCTTAAGAACTTTTGACCTCCTCTATTGAACCTCGCAGTATCCGCCATTAAACCTCACTCAAAACAACCCCAGGCGAGGAACGAAGGCTTCGAAATAGTCTCGTTTGTATGAAAAATGCACTCTGACCCGGTATTTTTGCTCCTGAGTGTATATAAAGTCGTCTCAGGGGCTTCTTCATATTTATTTGCTTTGATTACATAAAACTCCTTCCTCCCCAATGATCAGGGACCCTCATAGTGCCGTGATTAGAAAAGAAAACAAATAATGTTTAATATAATTAATTTATCAGATCGTCAGTCCACCTTATGGAAGGTCTGCCAACACTTCGTCTCCCGGTTCGCGGTCGCCACTCTAGAACCTTTCCGCTCCAACGGCCATCAGTTCTACAAAAGTTCAGGTCGCGGGAAACCGCTGTATGACAGCAGCAGAGGACCGATCGTTGTGGAAAACCTTGGGGAAGGCCTTTGTCCGGCAGTGGACGTCTTGCGGCTGATAATGATGATAATTAATTTGTATCCCGTTTCATTATTTATTCTCTTCATACATTTATGTACCTTTTATAGCGAATACGGCACTAACAGTATACTTACTTATTTGATGACCTAGGCCTCAAAGACATGTTTTCGTATCATCAACGTTTCAATAGCTCTCATATACTATGAGCCTAATGGAACCCTGAACCTCGATAGAACGGTGTCATAGTGACATTATAAAACGCCTTGAATCATAACGTCACTGTGACAAAGTTCTATGATGAGTCAGGGTTCCAATGAGCTGGTAGTACATGACGGTAATGGCGGTCCAGTAAAAAAATGATTAGATTATATGTCAAATGCAATATGAGTTTACGCAATAAATAGAGGCCCTGAATAGTTGTGTGTACTTAGTACTTTAGTATAAGATACTAAACTAAATAGGTATTGTACAAAACCGTTTAAATATAACCGTGGAACGACTTCGCCGGCATTCGAAGGTTTAGGTCAGGTTCAAGGCATATCTAGACATTGCTAGCGAACGTTGTGAATACTTAAATAAAATTAGAAATAAAGATTAACTTAAATGTAATTTGGAAATCAGGAATGTAATCATAAGCTGCTAAATTACTTTTAATTAAAAAAAATAAGATAAAAACTGCATTCTATTTTACAATAATTATAAAAAATTCAAAACGAAATTAATTTATAACCTGGAATGTTCGGGGCGCAAATATAACTTAAATATGTTATGATTTAATTTCTTATTATACGTAATATTTTGTGTGTAAAATCCTGAGGCTAATACAACAAACTAAAGAAGAAGAGAGAGCCTACCGTTTGTGTAAAACATGTTTGCCAAATGTATCATTTCCCAAATTTATCATTTGCTAACTCAATGTTATATATTTTTTCCAGAATTTATTTCAGTGCCATCGTGTAAAACCCTATAGGTTAGGTTAGTTTTCATAAAATCCTGAAATATTTACGGTTACACGTTGGCAAATGAAAAGTTGGGAAAGGATACATATGGCAAACATGTTTCACCGAAACAAAGGTAACCCCAAAGGAGAGTTTGTAAAAAAGAGGGGTGCTCGTCCAAACTGTAGCTTAATATGATGGTTGCCTCTTGAAAACGTTTTAGGCATTAGTTATCTACGTCAAGCTCTTATTTGCCAAGCTATACCTACTGAGAGAAAACTAATAATGATCATTGTTTCGATTTCTAATTCTTACGCTTATTTAAATCATTGAAATTCAATTAACTTTATCGCCACAAGAAACACATGAAATTGTTTACATAAAACTCCATTTGTTGTTAACGTGATTTCATGAGCATATAATTGGTTTTCTTTATGGGAGTGTTGTTGGTCGGGAGAGGCATGCGCGCGCCCGGGCCGCGGGAGCCCGCGGTGGAAATACACGTCGCTTTCTCGCGCTTTCTGGAACTTTAGAGAGAGACGCGAGATTCACTTGTAGCAGTGACGGCAGAACAGAACCCTGTTTATAAATATAGTCGGAACAACTATCCGTCAACGACGACGGTTTCTCGTAATGTTACTTCTTTATAGTTGGTTTTGGAAGCCATTTACAGCCACTAATACATGTTTGCGCAATAGCGGAGGCTGTTTATGAAATATTTCAGTTTATAGGAGTCGAGTTTATGAATGTTAATCGGAAAATTCATGTTTCAACAGTTTCGGGGATGACGAATTCGTTTGGTAAATAAGTACATAAAATTTCATTGCCGAGTTGTAAAAGGCACGAAGCAACTGCTCAAGTTACAAATTGCTTGATGTAATTAAAATATCGTATTAACCGATTGCCGCGGCACTCAAAGAAATGTCAAAACGGTCACCGCTTTTAATATATCGGGCTGAATCGCCTTGAGGTTGTCGCCGGCAACAGACGGCCGCGTAATGTGACACTGGCTTTAGTTTTTTTCATTATTATGTCGGCTCTTAGGAGAATCGGCGTTATTTGGTCTAGAAACGATTGTCCCGGCGGAACAATGAGGCGACGGCCGCGATTAATAAACTAATGTGCGCACTTGTTTCTAAAGTCCGTCATTATTTTGACTATATCGGCTTCGTGCCTCCGATAAGGCACACGCCGCGGTCGTGATTTTATTTCGTTGCGCGTTTGTTATGTAAACTGTCGCGAAATGTACTTCCCTATTGCGACCGCAGACTGACTGAATTATTTATTAATATAATATAATAAAGGTATCGTGTTACTTTGGGAATGCAACGCCTTGGGGCCTTGACGCAATGCATAGCGCAAATGGATTGACGTAAGCGGAAGATGGCGACGACCGCTATTCAACTCCAGACATTTTGTAGGTTTTCTAAGTTAGCGTTCGTTTTATTCCATAATACGGACCAAAACCTACACTGTCTTAGCATACACACGTCACGTAAACATGAATACCAATAGTTATTGGCATTGTTGACCCGCAACAGCACCCCTATTCTCATGGCAATCGAGATGTGTAAAAACTAGCTTTGATATTTCATCTCGAAGAAAACTTCTTACATTTTCATTGTATTGTTTTGTTTTTGTGAACAATAAAATGTTAACATACCTACTTACTTTATCTAGGTTTATCATAAAAATGGATCTAAGTTTGTTTAAACTTAATTAATCTCGCAAACCGTTTTGTAGAGTTAACGTTAGTCTCTATATAACAAATGCAACGTTTATGAGCTCTACAACGTACCGGATTATCTTGAACCCTAGACTGACCATCGACGCGTAGTGACTCGGTTCCAAGTATGTTGGTCGTTCGTACAATTAAAATTGAATTTCGGATCCTCTCATATCTCAACAATAAGTTTCGGATGGAATGTATCGGCGTTGTCTGAACACATGGTCCAAGTTGTCCTGCAAGCGAGTCAATTTTTTATTCAGCGCCCAGGATTTCGCAGTCATCAAGGTTCATAATCATTTGCAAGGCGTGTTCAAATTAAATGGAATCGCGGAGTTATCTGGGCGAGTTTGTAAGCAGTGTTTGGAGGTTATAAATTATCGTGTCGGAACACAAAAGATGGCATTGTGACTCGACACGGCGACGTCCGATAACAATCTCGCGGTCCGCGACACTCCTGCGCCGCTAATCTTTCAAATTGTACACTTGACATGGCATGAAACAATATCCAACCTGTAATATTATTAGTCATTGTTCATAGTCAACCACATCATTAGTGGTTTTGATTTTTATTTTGTGTTATTTTTATGAAAAAATGTTGTAGCACCCGTACATAAACAAGAATTGAATGTAAATCCAAATCGAAATCCGTTGCGTGGTTTAGGAGTTAGTGGGTATGCACTCAGACTCGGAAAGCGCCTTTGTTTTAAATTACATATGTTTAGAATGTGATTTCAGTCAGCCACCATAGCAACCACTTCTAAACTATCGCAACTACCAGAAACAAATGGATTTCGACAGCGAAACTTCGTACTATCGTTTTGTATTCGATTATTCTGCTCTATTGGCATCAGTATCAACATAAATCCCTTGCGTTCCAATTGTTCTCAGCGTTTTGATAAAGGATCTCGGTCTGCCGTGGCGACAGACCCGGCGACACGCTCTCGTGTTCGGCGGTCGTCGTTTTATGTCCAATTAATTTAAATAATAGCCCCCCGACCTACCTGCGAAACCACGATCCTTCTAGTTACTACGGGGGCTATTTTCATATCATTCGAAGTCATGTTCTATTAGAAGAATGTTCATTTAAAGTAGATACTTCCTTATCGTTTTTGTTTTAACAAATTACTTAGCATTATATCAATGTCATACAATGTTATAGCTTCACTAGTTGGTGTGATTTCTCATACATTTGTAGATGTGAGTATTAAGTAACGTTAAAGGGTCAGATAAATAACAAACCTTAAGTTGCAATTACAGGGCATGGCCAACTGGGCAATATGCGAATTGCAACAGTCAGTCACTCTGCAAACATTTACTATATTGTAACGGCTTTGAGGATGTCATTATGTACACAGTGCTTCCAATATTGGTACTTGGTAACTCATTAGAGTCTCCCAAGGTTGGTTCGGTTATAGAATTTATGCGGATAGTGTTTTAACATCAGGCTTTACAAAATACTGGTCAATACGCGTATATCTAAGGTCCTAGTGGGAAATAATACAACTCTTATGAGATTCAATAAAAAAAGGGTATATGTTTGGTCACCTTGTCTATGATTTATACCCTTTTTCATTACGTTAAGTTATCACTTGGGCTACAGGTTATTAATTTTTCTCAAACATGCTCGGAAAAAACGGTTTTCCGATTGAAGGACAAGGACGGAAAGAGCCTCATTTTACTCCTAGGAGTAAAAAACCATATGAAAACACTTTCCGTCCATGTCTATATTTTTCTTAAAAATGCTGTCAATTTGCATACAAAATCAAAAGGACCAAGACAAAAATTCCAAACAGCCAAGGTAACTGCTCGCTTTTATAGCACAGTGCGTGTGTTTCTTTTTGAATTTGCATTGCAATTTCTATGGTTAGTATTTAAAAACAATTGACAGTCGGTAACATTCGTTCATTCTGCATAATTAAATTACTTGCTTTTTAAAAATATATTTGTATTATTTCCTCACATGTTTGAGAAAAGCATTATGTATGCCTCGGCGGAAACGAGGATTTCCTGACTCGTATTTTAGCAGGCCTCGCTATTGCTCGGCCTGCTAACCACCTCGTCAGGAAAACCCTTACTTTCCGCGCCTAGGCAACAATGTACTATATTTTTACACGCATTAACTTGAGTTGTAACCAACAATCTAACAATGTAATCTGGACGTAAATTATACACATCTAAACATCTTAGACTGATTGTGCAAAATGTGGTTATAAGTTAACAACAAGATTTTAGAGTTGTTAGTAATTCTGTAGCTCTGCCTACCACAATCTGGAAATGAAGGCGTGAAGGTATGTTGATAATGATTCGATGTTTTACTGTATTTTCTTTGTGTCTTAATAAAACCCTAAACAATTTTAACCTGCTCCTAAACAATTTAAATCTACTGGTACGGAGCTGGTGAGACGAAAGAAGGCTATAGCAACTTCTCAATGGCTTATAGTAGATCCATCTAGTATAGACTCATTTGACAGTGAGTTTATTATTGGTGTTAGGAGTGCAATCGGCAAAAGTGTGGTTATCAAAAAATATATTGAAGAAGCTTTAATAATACTGCCTTTTAAGATCATTTCGTTCAGTAGTTTCATCATTTTAAGCACCGACGCAAACAAAGGAGAGTATATTTAGTTTAAAGTATGTATCTGTGTACAGTCACGAACTTTAATTTAGGACCCACCTTAGGTACAAAGTCAATCTGACATTCTACAACAATAAGGTTGAGTTTCCTATAAGTTACAAATGACTTGACATCTCTAGTGACATGGACGAGTTCAAGCATATTTTTCATGAAATGGGTCACAAATTCACGTTCGTAACAGTATATATCCGTGGCATTGTAGTTCAGAAAGAAATGAATCGATTTTGACATTGGTTTTTGTTATATAAAGCTTGTTTTACTTCAGTAGATTTTAGCTTAGTTTGGTGAAAATCGGTTGCGCCGTTTAAAACTTATTAGGTCTGAGAGTAGCGGACGCATAATGTCGAAGTTTTTCATCTGTTTCAATAATTAGCAAACAGTTCAACATGTCTAGATGTTTATCTGCCTACTGGTTATTAACATTCAATCACATGTTTACCATACGTATTAAGCAGAGTCATTTCAAGACACAAAATGAAACCGAACATCAATTTGCAATTTGTCAAGAGATGATGGATGAATGAAGCTCGTGAATAAATAAATTAGAGTCTCGAGTGAAATTGATATTAGGAGCTCAGAGGTCGCGCATTGTGTGCGCCGGGACATTTGTCTACTATTATCATTTCGGGACCGGTTTTTTCATGTACCTGCCTACATGGCGCCTAACAATTCATATTCAAATCGGAGTCTCTTGTTGGGTAATTTCTAACATTTATTCACAATTGTGTAATCCGATTATTGAATGATGCATTGAATTAGGTCTGAATAGAAGACACATGACTGATCAGGCTTAGACAAGTTGCTTTCTCAGACAGGTAACGTCTGTAGAGACGTGTCAAAATTTATGCAACGTGGTCACCGGACCTGAATCGTATATAAAATCTTTACTTTCCAAAATTTAAATGATCTTGCCCACTAGGCAATCATAAGTGTTGTGACCATGCCAATCCACTAGACAACGTTCATTCTCCTACTTAAGTAAAAACTTCAAGAGTCACGCGTGTGCTGTGTTAAGGGCAACCAATAGAAGACGGGTCGGCAAGATGCGCAGGAGTCCCGCTGCGCAGACGCAGGTCAACCAGCTTATTCATTAGCGCAGCGTCCCTCCCACCGCCGCCGCTCATTTTGTTTTATTTATGGCCGCCGAGTTAAGGTGAGACCCCAATTTCGCATACGCCCGTGGCTCGATAATTATACCCTAGCCACGGCTGGAAAAGGACGCCATTTTTTATTCAATTTAACCTCGCCGTCCTTGGGCGTAAAATGGAACGTATGTAAAATTAGGGCTATTACAAGTTACAAAAAGAAGCTAGTGCATTTGTTTTTAATGCTAAGCACTTACACCCTTGTATAGGTCGATAATATTCCTCTATAATGTATCGGGTAATCGCCTACCTTGAATCATGCATATTAATATGTCCTATCTATCGCTGATGTTATCTGTAGTCTGCCTGAGTGTTTATGAAAGAAGCCTGATATGGGTTAAAACATGAAGAGTATTTAACTAACATTTTTCTTCCAGTCTCTCAATAGCAATGAAACTAGAACAATTATAACTATTACTTGTATGTATGTAGATAAGAACCTCCGATATAATGGTAAGTCTTCTTTCAGAACTGTCTCTAAAACGGTCCATTAAATTTTCATGAAAGCTAGCTAAAAACTACAACTTGAAAACCTGCTTTTAGATTTAAAAAAACTCATCCGAATCGGTTCACCGGTTTAAGAGCTACGGTGCGACAGACAGACACACACACAGTGTCAAATTTATAATCATAACACCCAGGGGTTAAAACAAATACAAAAATAATGCAGTGATTTATTTATAGGTCCAAATTAAATTTATTCGAGCACAATCTCCTTCCTAAAACGAAACAAGAATGCGGTATCGAGCGGGCCGGTGGCAAAAAGCTCTCCCGTGTCCGCGATCCCGCGATAACCCTAAACTGAGCATTTGTTATCCTTATCTCGCGCCGGAGCGTGGCTAATGCGTGCACGCAGATACACCCGATCGATTTATGTCCTGCCAGTTGGCACCCACGACAAATTGATAATTAATTTTGGACCGATGCCTTTGATCGTCCCGAGTCGCGAGGTCGACACTCGGCTGTGACTACCGTTAAACCTGCAAACCGACACGTCGGTATCCTTGTTTGTCATTTCTATTTTCGCATGGGTCTATATTAGAATCCCTGATCTTCATTTGTTCGAATTGGCGTTTATTCTTAAATCTTTTTAGTGTTGTTAAAATACCACCCTAACCTAACCTAACCGCAGGTATTTTTTGGAAAGTTATCAAGTTATCTGACCCTGCTAAAAACTAGCTTGGACATACAGTATAGGGATTCCGAGGGTCACCCTTTTTGTATGACATTCATACGTTAAAACATTGGCATTGTGCGCGTTAGGTGCCTATGATCTTAGTTGAGTTTCGTTTAAATACGGCACCATGTAGCTCTTATTTTATCAGACCAAGATCAAGTTACGACGAACATGCATTTTGAACCCTTTGACGGGTCAAGTTAACCGTCCGTCGTGCCTCGTTCAAGAACTTGCCGATCATTTTTTAAAGAGACAACACAGCTGGGCTTCTATTTTAGCTCCGTGCCTATCAGTATGTATGTATGTATGTATGTCAATACTTTATTATGGAAAATACAGGAATTCAAATACATTATGTTCAGAGTAGATATGTACAAAGGCGATCACTTTAAGGGATCTCTTCCAGCTAACCTTTGGGAGATTGAGGAAAATAAGAAAGAGCGTGAGTGGTGGTTTGTACTATGTGTCATATTGTTAAATGTTAGTAGCTCGTATTGCCGTGACTGAAAAAGCTATTTAATTTCGAAAACCAGTTGGTTAAAGTTGGAAAATAGGACGATCAACTTATTGTAGGTTTTATAAAGTCCTCCACCGATTCGAGATTGTGAAATTTCGCAGTGGTGAGCCGTTGTGCCTCCTGTCCCCTCGCCCAACAATGGGCACTGAGCAATGCTAGACACTAGCATTGTTCCCGATAAGAGGCATAAATAATCGCCTCCTCCACCAGACGGACGCTTGCGGCTGCTGAAGAATTATTGTCTATTCCTCAGACATGGCCGCAACCCATTCGTCTCTCACAATGATCTTTTGTATTTAATGTTTTAGGTATTTCAAGTTCCTCCGAGGATGAGTTGTAGGTAGACGTTTTAGCGTTTCCTTTTGCGTCATTTCTTTAATAGAAAGGCAAACGAGCACGCAGTCCACCTAATGGTATGTGGGATCTGAGACCCTTAGACATTCGCGTTCTCAAGACTACAATCTCAAGATTGCAAGCTAACTCTGAGAACAAAATGGAGTGCGTCTATGCTAGGAATTTCACCGGTTGTCTTAT
Source organism: Acleris sparsana (assembly GCA_923062465.1). Lineage (NCBI taxonomy): Eukaryota > Metazoa > Arthropoda > Insecta > Lepidoptera > Tortricidae > Acleris > Acleris sparsana. The sequence continues at coordinate 18,366,451 of OV281293.1, forward strand.
CAACACACGGGAGCACTGCTGCTTGAGTTTAAAAAATAAGATGGTGAAAAGGATTCAGATGGATTCCACCCAGGTTCTACCTCTACTAAAAGTTTGGCAGTTCGAGTTTTCCTGTGCCTCATTTTAGTCGATTAAATAAAAGCAATAAAGATTGTAGCGGAGGAAAGTCAAGCGCATGCGTAATCAAATAGTTATGTGCCTCAAGCCGGACGGTTTTCCCACGCCCGCGCAGACAAAGACTCCACCTAATGGATACTCATTGATAAAAACTGTTACTGAACGAGCTTTACTAAAGAAAACTATTTTATAGCGTTTTCTAAAGGGTGCTTTAGGAATCGTTCGTTTTAAGTTAATTTATTTACTTGTGGTATTTACAACGAGCTAATATGACTTAAAGTACAAAGTCACATGTCAGAACAGTACGGGATGAATCATGGACACCTTTTTGCATAACAAATATCAATGCGATATAATAACTATATGACTCACACGGCAAATAGACAAAGGTGAGTTCGAGCTTAAATTTCTATACTGCAGCTCATTGTTCTTGCAAAACATTCCAAACAGGTGAGTGACATGAGCGTTGAACATTTTTTTCCCAAGGAACCCAAGTGGAAGCGACCACAAGTATCCTGTGTCGAATTGTCTCCCTGATAAACCATCGTTCGAGTTCAAGCATGTTACTAACGTAAACCAATATTGTACAAAATTACCAATTTATCTTTGCATATCAAACTAAATTATCACAAGGAACTACGGTTCTAAGTTGAATAAAGATTTCACGTCGACCGCGGTAAAGTTTGTCTTTGCAAAAAAGGCTCGCTGTCATCGGGCAATTTTGTCAAGTTACTCAACATATCGACTTTGATTGGAGCACCGAAAACGATCTGGAAATTTTGAACCTTTTATGTAACTCGACACCGGCCGCGCCGCGCCCGCTCCGCTCCTGCCGGCGCTCGGGCCTTACCGAATCGAAATTCCGCTGGCTCTTTCTGACTTTATCTCGACCTTAAAAATGAGTGATATAGTTTACAAAAAACATAAATATGTAAACAAAAACAAAACAGTATGGCCCCTCGGGCTCACGGTAGTCGTTTCACACTGATTATTTAAAAAGAAAAGACATGTGTCATAAAAATATGCGTGTTGAGCGACACGTCCCCCACAATGCGCCCGTAAACGGCGTTTAATCCCTTAAAACAATGCTAATGGATGTGCGCAAAGCGCCGCCGAGCTGTCAGCGGCGCCCGCGCCGTCGCCTCGACTTAACGCTTCGCTCGCCACCAATAAACTCTACTCTAAATTAGACCGTTTTATTCCTTTTCTAACTGAAAGCACGGCATTGTGAACAAATATTACATTAAACGTGTTCACTGGACGCATCTTAGTGTGAGCGATGAACACGGGTTCACGTCAAAACATCTTTATCAGGTTATTTGTCTTATAAAATATTATCAAGAGGCTCTCCGGGACCGTCAGCAAAAGAGGGCCTTTAGTGTGATACGTGAGCGACTGTTTATTTAACACCCACGTGACGCGATGCGATCACTTCGCTTTGAGCCGGGAATAAACAATAATAGCGTCGATTACGTGTCTTATTTTTTGTTGGAAGATGAGTTTTCGATGAGAGCGGATGGCCGGGGAAGTGTGAGGCGGAGTGGCAGACCGTACCGGCGAGATTAGACCGCGCTGGTGCGCGCGCGCGCTCTCGCGGACCAAACGCGGCGCGACAGGTGGAACCAGGGCCTTCTGATATGATGATAATTCAATAACTCGTGTAGTATAACGTTTGATTTTAGAGATAAACGATCTATTAGACAAGGTACGTCTACCATCATGCATTGCCAGTTCCACTTTAAAGTCAACAAGGTAGTTTGAAGCAAGTGTAAGGCAGGGCGGCGAGCAAGCGCAACCGGTCGGGCGGAAGGGGCGGGCCGCAATCTCGGCACTTGTCGCGTTTTCATCACCTGCGTAAGCGCAAAAGTAACGTAATTACGGATGCAAATCGATCGCCAGTTATCGGCTCGATGGGTTGACGCTGTAAATTAGCGCGATACGCCGGGTAATGGTTATAGCCGAGGATACTTAACGAAAACGGGGAATACCTATTACGTGCGGCTCAATTATAATTTAATACTAACTAGGTGCACTTATGATGCAGCTACGGCTGCGAGCTACATTGAAAGTTTTATAGACATTTTACTTTCTAATCGTGCGGTTTTTTTGCTGATTTTACAGGATAATATACCGTAGATTTAAACTTTAACGCTTTGAAAATGCCGTGAAAGATAGTCGAAATGTAGTGAGAAACAAAAGGTTGATAGTCTGGGTTGAGCTACGTCGGAAGCGTAGATTCCATCGCTCACTCGGATGACTTGCAAGTGGCGAGCATGCTCTCATTGACCCCGTCGGCCGCCGGCGATCACAATAATATAAATAATGGGCTTACATCCTCTGGGTATTAAGCGAAAACCACGAATGAAACCGATCGGTCCCTAGGGCCGCAACAGTGAATGGGGCCTTTAGTTCAGCACCTGGTCTTACTGGTAACCTATTGTGAACGCTTGTTTACATGCACAAATGCATTGATAATGCTGATTTTCTATACAAATATCATAATACCTCGCTGCCCGAAACGTTAACTGCTGTAACTCGCGTGTTTGCTCGCAACTTCCGAAGCGTGTTGATCTAACACATGGTCTTCGGCTCCTTTTCTCAGATATGTACATAAGTAAACTCCATTATGGAAAGACACTGCTCCAGTTGGATGAATGAAGTGTAACGTGTCATTAACGGGGTTCCGCGGCGCGGGCAAACATCGGTGTCTTGTTTCAAAAGGGTTTTTTAACCGAGTGAAAGGCGTCCGCATCTCCTTAAAAGCCTTGTTGGTTATTTTTGTTAGCGTGCCTTAAAATGCAGTTTGTGTGTTCATTCAAAAATGACGTATGGGAAGTATTGGTTACAAAACCTTTGAAAACGTATTTATTAATCATGTTTAAAAAAAGAGGTTTACGTTCTCCGTATAACATATAATCAATTAGCATGAATTTTGAAACGTCTTGTACGGCATATTATATTTACCTATTTATATATGACCTGTAAGTTCGATTTAATTGCGTTTATTATGTTATGACGGGCCTATAAACCACTGTATTATATCAGCCAGTATATTTTTAGTTAAAGTATGAAATTATTGCTGTAAACTAAAATTATAAGCCATTCTCTAACGCCCGGTTCACAGCGGCTGATGCGTCGATTTATAATCAAACCATATTTTGCATCATTAAATCCTATTCAACAATTATATGAGTCGTAAAGCATTATAAAAGTGAGTATACCGTGTTCATTTTTACTTGTCTAACATAGTTAAATCTTTCTAACCTGAAATTGAACCTTTTTTGCCTTAAACAGCTGTTTTATCGTAAAAAAAGTAAACTGAGTAAACATTTTGTTAGCCAATGTATTGTATGTGATTACTTGTTTTAGTCAAAAATATTCATTTTGAGGTTAAAAAGTGTTTACTATACTAGACAAGTAAGAATGGACACGGTATAGTAGTCAAACGAACACGACGACAGCGGCGTTGACAACAAAGACATTCGTCGACAAACAGCGAGGGTCTGTGCACACAGCACCTAGCGCTGCATGCTGGCTGCATATTCATGACGTTCGACAAGCAGTGTGACACCCGCCGTGTGTCTCCAATGTTTGATTAGTGTTTACTCGCCGAATGTATAATTGAGTGGCTGTTCTGTACTAATTAGTTTCAAGCGGTTTGTAGTTGTGTTTAGATGGTACACTTGCGTGCTAAAATTTGTATTTTGTTTCAAGAGGATTTTTTCAATACTCGCAAACAAGGCATTAAAAGAGGTGATTAACTATCTCAATAGAAACAGTCATACATTTATGTTTACAAATTCCTCTACTTGATTGATCTGAAAGTAAAGTTAATCACAATACCTTGACTTTGACACAATTATTTGAATATTTGACTAGATCTTTGCCGGTGACATACTGGACTATATTATTTTTGGATAAAATTATTTAAACCTTTCAAAGTTATGCATGATAGGAACTGTGATCTAAGAAGCTTTGAAAGAACTTGGTCTCCAGTTAGATCTCACTTCTTTTATTAGCGCAACCGTTAATGAAATTGGTCATTTTTCACTTTCATGTTTTTGATGGAATTAATTTATTGGAGGTCGTCCAAAGGCTTTTATTAATTTATATCAATCTGTGAAAAATAAAAGATCATACGAGTGTTTATACACTCGTATGTTTTATAACATGATGATGAATTGACAGACCTATAGTTTGACGTAGTTTAAGGCGTCACTTTAGCAAACTCTTAGCTGCAACATAAAGACATGAATACCTATAGTCTACCTACCTATAAACTCCCATAAATTACAATTCAACAAATTATGTCTACTATGAAAAAGCTAATTTTAAATCGGCGGTGGCGACTGGAAAAGGTGAATCATGTCTTGCGGTTTCTGTAACTATTTACTGGGTTTCTGCTCTGCTCTGATTTGTGAACTCACAAAATTGATTCTGACTCACTAAAACCCGCCCAAAATATAGTATAAGGTACATAATTTTGGGTGAGTCACATAATGAAGGTAATATACGTTTTCAATGAACCTTATTGGGTATATTACTTATTAAAGCAACCTTTCTGAAATGATAAAAATTTAGGACGATATTCTTTTCTTAAATAATTGATGAGAAAAATCAAGCGAAACACAGCCGCCATACGTTTCAGTAAGTACATTGATGTTAGTTGTTCTCAATACAAGCACTAAAAACGTTTTAGACCCTTTTTAAGTTTGCAAAAGGAATGCCTCGCATATGTATTTCCACAGATCACATAAAGCCCTACATGGCGGAGAGGGTTTGCGTGAACAAGACGGACGGTCGGCTTCACAAAAAACCGCCCTTAAACTATTTGTAGTGGTTTCCACAAAAGACAAAAAATTAAACATCAAAAACCAGTCAGCATTGGTCGGTGCTTTTCGACTCCTGGCCTTGTACAAAAAACGATGTGTTAAGGAATGTAAAGAGCCATTTAATTATCCTAATATATTGTTATGGTCTCCGAGGGAGGCGGTGATAAATTATCGGAGATGTAGCGCTTGGACTAGGTGGCGAATGACGCACGGTTTAGGGTTCAAGTAGGCCTTTCGGTTATGAATGTTGCTGAATGGAGTGCAGTACCTACCTATAGCTGGCGAGGGGTATAGATACTGCGCCTGAGTCGAGCCGACGCCGTGAGAGAGAGGAGCGAGCGCTCCCACGACACTCCTGCTCCCGCTGCTCCAGCCAGAGCGATGATCCTGCGCGTTTTTATTCCCTTTTTACCTCAATTCCACTGAGCGGCCTTCATTATGCGTCCGCAAGTGCTCCGGCCGTTCAGGTAGCGGGCTCAGTTTCACATCAAAACTTGACCTTAGGTATTTGATACGGTGTTTATTTTTTGTCAGTCGTATATGAGCTTTTGATGTGTTGTAATTTGATAATTTGCGAATACGGATTAGAGTAGATCGTGTCGATGAGAACTGGTTTGTCGCGGACGCGGACGGGTCCGTGCGAGTGATGATAATCGTGGTGCAGTGCAGGATGCGCGCGCGCCTGCGCTCGGAGGCTGCGCCCCGCTGCGCCCGGCCATTGTGATCGACAGCTTGTTTACCAAAAATATGCATAATGAATTTATAATGGACGAACGGGCGTGTCACAGCGGCTCTCCTCGCCGGATCGAGTATTACTTATCGATATAACGAAAATTAAAAAAAAAACCCACCCACGCATACACCTAAAGCTGTGATTACGTTCTAAGGCTATTTAACAACAGGCCGCGTCATGTACCCGACCATAAGCTCGAGGCTATAGGTATTAATTTAAAGTATGAACTTCGTAATTCTGCATCTGTCTTGGCAGGACGGACAATTCGTAAAAGCGCTCGGTTTAGGTATACCTGTTCGATGCATTATATTAATTCAAGGGTACGCGATAATAATTATGTTAACTTTACCGGCGGTGGAATGTGGATGCGATATAGGTGCGAGGTGGTTAATTGCGCCACCGATGTTTTCCCACGTTAAAGTGCACGCAGTGTTTGGGCAAACGTTTAGCATTCGATTGTTTTAGTGGAGAGGACGCGGGCAAACACGGGCTTCCCGGAGCCGCCCGACCGCACCGCGCTCACGTCTGTTCAAGAAACTTCTATTAATACCTCTGATGACCCAGTGATGTTCCTTGATTTATACCTGCTAGACAATGAAACAAGTTTTGAGAACAAAAGAAAATTTCATGTAGCTACGGAGTGTTGTGTCAACAGACCTCAAATCAACTTAGCACAACACAATACCTGTACCTACGTGTGTAACAAGTTCTTGCAACTCTATTAGATACTTTATTCGGAATGTCCAAATATTCGGAGAAGTGATTTTCCACGGTGCTCCAAGCGATGCCCGTTGTGCCAGGCGAGCCCCAGGCGGGGCGCCTGCTTGGTTGATTCGTTACGTCAATCTCTAATTTTTTCACTAAGATATCCGCATGGAGTGAGTTGACTCGACACCGCGCCACAAAGCCTCCGCGCGGTGCCGCATTGTCCTTTTCTTTATAAATATTGTGACATTTCCTTTATTTGGACCGCGAAGTTATTTCACAAACAAATTGTGTCGATCCTTTTGTACGGCGTGTTTTAATTTGATTTATTCTCCGACGACAAAACGCGAGACATCCTGTGCCCAGCGGCCGGAGGCGGCTGCGTTTGTTGATTTGTTAGCACGTCTATTGGTGTTTTCTTTAGTAGGTGCAAACAAACGCATCGCATGTCTTTAGAGTTTAGAGCATCGGATTGTTCCTGAGAGGTTCATTGAAGCGCCCGACTTATGGTTATTTTAGGCGGTCGTCGCAAACTGCTATGCAAATATTGTGTTTGCCGAGGCCATTAGCGGGCGCACGTTGAGTTATTGCAATTTGCAGTAATCGGATTGTAGGTAAATATCATCATCGGTAACGGAAAATTTGCCTAACATGTGAATTAGGCGGTCAAATAGTTGATAGCGTCGGGTTTTGAAAAGGTACCTATTTCTCAGCAAACAACTACACTCTTGGATAAATAATACGGGTCAGAGTACGTTTTTCATACAAACGAGGCTATTTAGAAGCCTTGGTTCTTTGCCAGGGGTTTTTTTGAGTGAGGTTTAATGGTGGATACTCCGAGGTTCAATAAAAGAGGTCAAAAGTTACATACTTAACTTATCGCACAATCAGTTAACACCACAGCGAAAGAGTTTGGGTCAGCATTTGGATTTCCTTATACTTTATTGCCATTTTAGATGATTTTCTGAACTTGCACTATTCTGGCGTTAGCCGCAGATTCAATCAGTTAGGTATCCTAGGTACTCCGGGAGTCCTGTATCGATGCTCGGGGTATCCATCATCAGATTTCATTAAAAGCATTCTCTGGCGAGGAATCAAAGCTTCGAAATAGCCTCGTTTGTATGATAAAGGCGCTCTGACCCGTATTTTTCTTGTCTAGGGGACACCGTTGATGCAGGAAAACATATCGAAACTTTTATGTGGTAATCTTGCACCATCTCATATATATATAAGTAGTTGATTATATTTTTTCTATTTTCTTTTTCTCTCTCTATCTCTCCCGTAAGAGTTTTAGCATGATTTCCTGCTGAACTACCTACACATGTTATTTGATATTATATTTAATTTACTATTTGTAGCTTTATATAATGCTAGACTAAGTAGTACCATTGTAATATGAAATATGTTTAAAAAAAGACTGACTGCTGAGTTTCTTGCGGCGTTTCTTCTCAGCAGCGCTGGTAGATTCTTGACGTGTAAAAGTGCCCGTGCGGCCTACTTACTGAATAAATTTATTTTATCTTTTATCTTTTTATTATTTGTCCACGAGTGTATTTTAAATTGTATTTGCTAGGAATTACGTTCGTTCAAAACATTTATTATGTATTTTACATGTTAAAGTACTCTTGGTTATTGCGTTAAGAGAAACTGGATCAAACACAACCGGAAGGATAACTTGTGACTTCATACTACATTATAATATTCATCTCCATCTCTTAGTCCGTACAGTTAAGCAAATGGAATTATGGGGTACAATGCAACTACGTCAAAGTAATATAATCAATCAAATATCAAGAAACTTTTTAGGATTTGAGATGCTACGTCACTTTAACGTAGTTCAAATAATGGCCTAGAAATCCCTTTGTGACTGTACCTACATTACTTAACTATTTAACTTCGCCACCTTTTCTAAGGATCTAACCAAAATAACTATTAATAATTATTTTTTCACTTCCTACCCAGAGAGGGACAAACCTTTGTCCGTCTGCTTGTCTTTCTGCCATAAGATACCTAACGATTGAATTCAAAGCTTTTTTTTGAAAGCTAGTATTTCGGTTCGGTACCCAACTTACGTATAACGTTATAAATAATATCACAAGTAGTCCACACTAAATTTCACTATGACAATTCTATGCTGGGTCAGGGTTCCATTTCGGCGATGCCTATTATATATATGTTTTGTAACGTTTCAGAGGTGCAAAGAGAAGTTAAACACGCTGGCGATAAGCGTGATGATGCAGTGGCCCGGGGTGCGGCTCCGGGTGATCGAGGGGTGGGATGAGGAGGGGTCCCACCTGGAGCATTCCCTCCACTACGAAGGGCGAGCCGTCGATGTGACCACCAGCGACCGTGACCGCTCCAAGTACGGCATGCTGGCGCGGCTCGCGTACGAGGCTGGCTTCGACTGGGTGTTCTATGAGAGCCGGTCGTATATACACTGCTCGGTTAAGACAGGTGTGTATTGTTACTATGTTTACTACGCTTCAGGCTGGTTTGGACTACGTATTTTAGTAGAGTTGGATTATTTTAGTAACTAACTAAATGTGTCGAAACGAAGATTTGTCAAGTAGATCCAGATATCCCTTTTTTTAAATACTCGCTTCTCGTTTAAATTAATAGTCCATACTTTCTAGCTTTTGACAGCCTGACTATGACTTTGGGCTTAGCAGCAAGCGGTTCGAACTTTTTGTCAATAAGCATGCCGTGTATCATGCTTCATATATCTACATGCATTTGGTTTTCCCGCTCGTTGCCTCTGTATCCGCTGATACCTGTCAAGTCGTAGGCAAGCCGTAATATTTGTCATAAGCTACTATTTTGTTTTTTTAAACACTGATAGCATTATCGCATAAAATCTTCTGCAGCCTTAGCAATAGCTCAGGCGTTAAGCAAAGCGTTTTATAATACCGAACGACACCAATATTATTTTCACAAAACATTAACAGCTACTCATGCAGGAGATTTTGACATGCTATTTTTTTAACGTCACAACACTGAAAAAAAACGTTTACTGATTGAACATTATAATAAGACCAGTTTTTGGACCACGAACTATCACCGTTTCGATAGTTAGGCTCATAGGATAAGTCACCAGTGGTCAGCCAGAGACCCGTAGTCGCCCTCTGCCTATACTTTGTATGAGTGGGAAGAGTACGAAAGATATATTCCCACTTTTCGCACTCATATAAGGTCGACTACTGGCTGACCACTGGTGACTTTACCCCAAAGTGCAAAGAATGGAACGTTCATGATTCTTCGGTTAAATATACTGCTTGTCTTTTTCAGTGTTTAGTTTTAAATAATTTCCTCACTGTAGTTCTAAAGCTATTGTCTATAATAGAATTGATTTTAAAATAAAAGAATTATTCATAATGTCCGCGTGGAGAGGAAAGTTGTCCGGCGTCCCGGCCTTGACCCGCGCCTGCGCATCGTTATTTAAATTCCGAATTAATACACTCACTGGCCATTTGAATTTTATAAATATAAAGAAGAATATGTTTAGTGTTTGTTCAACACTTTCGATAAGTATTGGTTAATAGTGTAATTTTATATAAAATTTCTGCGTTTATCTCGGTTTCTATGTGAAAAATAAAAACAAAACGTTTCAAAAGCACCACTAAAATTGAACCTCTTAACATGGACATAACACGTAAGTCATAACATAACCAATCAAAATAACCTATTTAGATATTTTAGTAGTGGTAACAAGAATCACTTAATAGATCCTTCTATCTTAAAATAAAGAATACTAATCAAAACACAAACGGCAGACGAAGCCACAAGCGGATCGTTAGTCGAATAAACTACACAAGAGGCGCAGGCGGTCGAAACGATCTGAATAAATGAATACACATTCTTACGAATGGAGCGAAACAATGACCCGGGAAAACCATTGTGCGAGCTAATATCGCACGCTTGTTAATAATAAATTATAATCAGCCAAAATATGAGCCAATTTTCTTGTAAATATATTTGGTAATAAGACCAGTAATATTTTTACTGTAGCGTTACAACTGTTTTGTTATGTAAAATTATTCTACTGGTTAAAGCCATATTGCCTTTGATGTGTTATCGTGTTGTTTTAAAATCCCTTGCCATTTTTGTTGAGTGAATAAGAGTTATCGTAATGTTGAAATGGAGAACAAGATGGAGTGACGACCTCGTCAGGATCGGGGAGCGCGGTGGATGCGAAAAGCACAAGACCGGTCTGAGTGGGAAGCCTTGGGGGAGGCGTATGTCCAGCAGTGGACGTCTTTCGGCTGACATGATGATGATGATGTAATGTTGAAAATACGGCGATGTGCCAGCAATATGACTTCTATCGAGTACTTACCAGAATAGAGGCTCAGCTTGGTTCTTGTTAGTTAAAGATATTTTAGGTTTTTAACCCCCAACGCAAACAGTGGTATAAGTTGAACGTCTGTCTGTAGCATCGTAACCTCCAAACAGATGAACCAATTTGACAAGGGTGATTCTTAGCTAGATTTGATGAAAATTGGTTGAGCCGTTTAAATTCAAGGATTTTGAATGTATTTTTTTGAATAAATACTAAGATAATACGACGTATTCACTGACATATTAGTAGGTAGATACCATCGTGCAATTTGATGCTAAATACTATAGTTAATATATTTTTCATCAACACGGCAGTGATTAAGACAGTCGTGTTGAATTCATATTTAGTCTTCAAATTTGTCGACAAATATAAATTGAACAGTGCGTTAACCCGAGCCTGGAGCCGTTCGCCATCAATTATCCAATCAACAGCATTTTAATGCCTCATCTAGACCTAATATATTCATGACATATAATTTACGAGATTTCGCAAAATTGCTTCCAATATTTCTATAATCTAAATCTTTACATGAGTATAAAAACTGGCTCTCACACATAGACATAAGTAGCCATTGAATCACGTAATTATACAAGTAGGGGATTGGCTGCGCCCGCGCCGAGTGCGAGCAGGGCGGCGAGTGGTGGAGCGCGCGGGTGCGAGGGAGAGGGATGCTAACAAGAGCCTCGTTCGTCCGTTTGATCGTCGCCGCGGGGGGGAGGTGCATTCTTCTTGTAAAGTTCAACTATATATTCGGCCGCAGCCGAGTTGGTACAGTTATGTACCGCCACGCGGTTTTGCCTCGAATTTATCGTTAAAATACAGTAAAAAGCGTTGTATACTACTCGGCCGTCACTCTCTCTGGAGGCTCTATTCTACTGGATTAATTAATACTAATTTCTTTTGACATGTTATCATATTGTCTACGTTAAGTTTATTTACTTGAAAGTTAGGCCGAATACTAAAAAACAATACGGTGACATGTCAAATGGAGCCTCTGACATTACAAAACATACTGACAGATGACAGCCGTAGACGTCGAGCACCTACCTATTAATATTCTAAGTTTACTGTACTTAAATGGAAATAATGTCACTTTCCTTTAAAGCAGTAAAACTGCCTAGTTTTCATTATTCCTAGAACATGAAGCTAATGTTAATAGAATCGACATGCCATTGAATACAATAGGCACTGTCACTGACAAGTTAAAATTTTCACATAAAATCTTCTAACATTCTAACATTCTCATACAGCATTTTACATTGCTCACACATAATATAAATATATCAGGAAAGCTATAAAACGATTGTCACCGTTTCCTATTCAATGTGAAATGTGTGAAATCACCAGTAGTTCTGCCAGTAGTATGGGGCAAGCGCGGCGTCATATAAAAGACTTCAACGCGCTTGGAAACTGAACGCGTGCACGACTGGGATAGTGACAACAAATAAAGCTTAAAACGTACTTTTCCTTTAAAGCTTTCTAAGTTGCGCTTTTATATTTAAGAAGGAAATTTCAGCTATTTAATAGGATTTCTTAAAAACTGTTAAATAAAGCGTTAATATTTTAAATTAAATATTAATGTAATAGTTAACTTCAGTAGTATGTATATGAAGTTTCTGTTGGAAAGTACCTATAATCGTTTTGATTTTGTAAGAGAGCTTTCATTATCTGCCCACTGCACTACTGCAATTACTACCTAATTTGATGATGGAAAGCCATTTACTGCCTACGATTCCTACGAACCTATACCTACCTAATATTGCATGTTGATGGAAATATTAATTTATGATATCATTTAAATATAATTTCTAGAATGACGAGGGTCAATGGAGTTTCAGTTTCCTACTCAAACAATAGATTACCGACATATTTTGCCTAGATATCGCATATTAAAAAACGCAACAACTTAAAAAAAAGGTTTACTTAGTAAGTGGGCACTTTTCGTCAACCATATCTCGAGACCAAAAACTTAAGAACTTCCAACTAAAAGCTATATAGCAACATTTTTTAGTAACGTTGTTAGGAATTAATAAATAACATACGGATTCGAGCGATATTAATAAAATATCTAGCAAAAAGAACAATCATCGCCGACCAATTACGGATAATTAATCGGCCGATAAAACCGGCCGCGGTTTACTGCGCGGTGATCGGTGCGGCACTCCGGCGCACGAAGATGGCCGACGGATGCGCACCGCGTCATTGTATGCGTTCAAAGTGTTAAAACATAGTATTTCACTTATCTTATGAGACTGGCTTGTTAGTTCAGTGATAGCATTGAATATAATAATAGTATAGTCAGTAAGTTGTACTGTCGGCTGCAGATATGTATCTTTAGCAACGTATTATTACAATGGAATATATTTTTTTTTTTAGTCGACTGTAGGTACTTTATCGTTGTAACATATTCGATAATGTTGTTTGACATTGCTTAGGTACGCGGCTGTGTGTTTCTGTTCTTGGTGTTGACTGTACCTACTAGTATGTACAGAAGGCTCTTTCTAACACAACAGCATCAAGGTAGATCGACCTTGTCTAATCTATATGCTTTCTCTTATAGCTCAGGGACTTTATTCTACGCGGTAAAACAACATTGGTACGAGTAGGTAGGTATATGCCCTGAAATCAGTTATGGACGACCAAGGTCGAAGATATGCATGAACATGGAACTGTCGACGTAAATCAGGTTTCACAGTTAATTTAAATTTTTGTGCAAGTTAACCCAACTGGATTTAATTGGTCCTAGGTTCGAACCTAATTCTGGGTTTTTTTGTTTACAATGTGCGTAATTGAATTTGAAATTTAACTTGTTCTTTTATAAACATCCTGTTGCGTTACCAAAACTACCCGATTTTTGGTAACAAAAAAGGAATTCACCACATATTTAAGACACATTTTAAGTGTTTACTTTTAATTTTCATATATCATACCTGCCTGAATGACAAGTTTTTTTTTTGAGTAATGCTCTCTTGAAGATACTTATTTTGCGGTAACAATACCTACTGTTCCTATTGTGTTACTTTTATATTCGGCGTCTAACAAAGGGTGTTTTTGTATTGAATATCACTGTGAGGGGTTGTGTATAGTCAACGTCATTAGTAAGTGATTGTTTGAGTCTTGTCGGTTTCCTTCGTTTGAGAATTTCAATGATCAAATTGCAATTCTAACGCAATATTAAAAATAAAAGAAACGTTACTAGTGAATCTAGAAAGCAAATCTGTGCCTTTTTTCGGGAAAACATAGAATAATTTAGAAGATGTCTTGATAAAAAATATCATCATCATCATGTCAGCCGAAAGACGTCCACTGCTGGACATAGGCCTCCCCCAAGGCTTTCCACTCAGACCGGTCTTGTGCTTTTCGCATCCAACAAGATGGAGTGACGACCTCGTCAGGATCGCGGGACCGCGGTGGATAAAAAATGTGATTTCTACTATATGTCTACAAAATTAATACAACTAGATTCATTATACTAGTAACCATCCATGACTCCTACGACCTTGATTAATAAACCATGTCTTTTATAATCAATTTTGCATTTTAACTATTTTTGTCTTACTTTTCTAGTAAATAGGTCTGAAACTATGAGGTTGATGACATAAACGAACAGCTTGTCGGGAAATCTATTTTTGATATCTAGTCTGACCTTTACAGGTTGAAATTACCATACATTGTAAATATTCCGTGTACCAAGTATTTGTTACGTTATAATTTGCCTTTTTTTCCCAAAACTTGTTCCACTCTGCCAGCAATTTGTCTCTTAGCAAAAACATGTTTCTGCCGTGAAATATCGTCTCCTTTTTAGTAAAGCAACAAAAACAAGTGCCTGCGACGGCATGATGTATCTAGATCGTTTACAGTCTAACCACTACCTTTAACGAACTCAAGGCCTATTCGCGCCATACATATGGCAACGATAAAAATAATATCACTTGTAGCTAACGTTTAGCTATCGATTTCAACGCCAAATATAGGTAATACAATTGATATTATCCTAGTTTAAACATCTGTTACAGTTGTAAAACAGTTTTGAAGTAGTAAAACAGGACAGTTTAAACGAAATAAAATTCTTATCTCCCCTATTTTGAATGATATTACGTATTAAATGGTTCTAGGAAGATGGGCAGTGGTTTTAGACGGCGTCAGTAAATGGGGCGTGACGCGAGAGGTCACGACTGGCCCGTCTGAAGGACGACACCCGAATGTCATTAGACATGCATTAAATCATTGAATGCCTGACTCATACTGCGTAGTACAAAGAGGACTCGATGGTTGATCTCTTGGCACTGAACTTGGTGAGTTCTCGTGCGAACAACCAAAGGCTGGTTGTTGATTCGACATTGTTTTAACGTAGATTTTTGTATTGCTTTTTTTGTCCTTATCGTCGCTTCCCTTTTTTGGCAAAGAAAGATTAAGATAGAATGTAACAATGTAAATTGTATTATGTATCGCTTAGACAATGTCAAATAAGGCAAGCTGCCGAGTTTTTTGCGCCGGAGTTCAAATTGTAACATATGTATCCAGTTAGCCTAGCGTTTGCATTCGCGTGTGTGTATTAACATAAAAATAGATGACTATCGCTTCTAGTATCATTCAATCTTAAACATGCATCGTGGTGTGTGAGCGTCAATTTTGTCCAGGAGCGAGATTCTAACCCCCTTACTAATAAACGTTGAGTAACGGTGGTATAGCTATACAATGTTTTGTCCTTATCTGACAAATTCAAATGTCATAATGACAGATAAGGACAAAACATTGTATAGCTATACCACCGTTACTCAACGTTTATTAGTAAGGGGGTTTATGTTAAACCTCATTGCTTTTGACAAGTTATCGTATTGTCGACGTTTTGATAGCTCTTATTTACTTAACAGTAATGGCGGCCAAGTATAAACCAAAACGCTGAGATGCAGATTAATGAGGTTTTTTTGGAATTCAAAAAATATCGTTGCAAAAAACAGGCCTTTTTTGTACCATATATAATTATTGCGTCATTTGTATTTAAGCTACTAACAAGTATATCGTAAATGTAAGTCTGTATGTCGCAAGTTCTTGTTTAATGACATTTACTTGACATTTGTAAGCCGAGCCGACTATGAGCCGAGGTTTTTAAACAAGTTTTTAAGTGCATAATGCACCTGTGATTCATGCAGGTATAATAAAAACCACTTCAAGCGTCGTTTGAATTGAATTAATATTTCGCATGACATTAGTTGATATTTAGTGTCATATTAAACCAAGAATTTAAATAAATGACGATTCCAAAAGCTTTTGTAAATATCCACATTGTGACTTCAAAATCTTTTTAAGGATATTATGATTTTCGTTTGATTTTAAACGTATAATTTTGTTAATTTATTTTTATTTTGTACACTTCTTCACAAAATCACAGATAAATCTAGATTACTATATTTCAGTTTAGATATGTCAAAAATCAAAATATATGAAAATTACAGTCCTAAATCCAAATTTAAAACTTAGCTGGATGAAACATATTCCTCCAACCGTCCCTTAGGAAATCACTGCATTTAATCCGAGTTTATTAATTTTGAATCCAGAACACGTTAGGATATTTAAATTGTGGAATGTAAGTAACCGTATTCCCAACCGGTTAGGAGGTTACGCCGAATGCCGTTTATATGGGGCCCTTAGGTCGAACCGGGGAATAACAACCGTCGCTTATCATCGATGTACTGCTTTATTTACTCTTCTAGGTTAGCTTTACATATTGAGATTACATGACAATGGCACGTTTCTTGCTATTCAGTGTGATTTTTATAGCTCTCAATAACGGCTTATATTTTAGGAAGTATATTTCTGGGGACCTTGTGAAAAAGGGTAAAAGACTTACCTTACCTTACCTCGACTTACCTCGTTATTTAAAAGGGTATATATATAAATGGAGTATACCAGACTCACTTACACCTTATACACTTGATCTTCATTATTCCCTTTTTCGCTTAATACGGGTTTTCAAGTAAAAAACGCGTATTTACATATATTTTAACTAACCTGCTAATAACGCTGCTGCCCTTGGTTAACGTTGGTAGTTGGTTGTCAGTTCGAGTCAGTTGGGAGTTTGGTTGGTACCAGAGTTTGGGATGAGCTATAATACTGCACTCAATCTTTGTTATTAGTCACTGATAAACAGTTAAGTGCATCTTAGTTAGGAGCTATAATTTACAGTTATATTTCACTGCACATGTCGAAGAAACAAACCAAAAAATATATTTATTAATTCAAGTTAAAGTCAATATCAAAAATTAATGGATTATAACAGTTATAACACACACATAATAGTAAAACAACCCACAAAGTATAGGTATTAAGTACAAAGTCAAAATTCAGCGTCAATAAATTCACTTGCAGAGTAAACTGCATTATCCAACAATTAAAAGGTTGTGTAATAATACTAATAATGTTAGGCTTGCAATCTGTCACTAATACACTGGTAAGCATCGTAGACTATACACCTAATTGTGCAAAATTAAAAAAATATCAACAATTTTCAAGACTTTTTGGTTATTCTATAGGTCGAGAATTATCTAACAGACAAAAATGCATGGCCTAAACCCGAAACTTAGTCAATAATAATTTGTTCAAATGCAAAAGCTTTACCCTGCTTTGTCTTGTCTAGGGGACAACGTTGATGCAGGAAAACATATCGAAACTTTTATGTGGACATCTTGCACCGTCTTATATACACAATAGGTGTTTTTTTTTTCTCCCTCTATCTCTCGCCCATGATTTTTGGCATGTTTTCCTGATACTGAACTACACATGTTATTTGATATTATATTTAATTTAATATTTACAGCTTTATATAATGCTTAGACTAAGTAGTACCATTTTAATATGAAATATGTTTAAAAATGACTGACTGCTGAGTTTCTTGCGGCGTTTCTCCTAAGCAGGGGTCTCCTCTTGGGGAGCGCTGGTAAATTCTAGACGTATAAAAGTGCCCGTGCGGCCTACTTACTGAAATGACTTTTATTTTTTGTCTTCTATCCGCCTACCCCACTCTGGGAATGAAGGCATGACTTTATAGGGGCTGACTCGATGTCACACCAGTTTGTCACACCACTGCTATTCGCTTTAGTCGGTTATTCGTCAGAAATTATTTTTATTCCGCAAAAGTAAGGGCAAATCGCTCAGAAATAGGAG
Source organism: Acleris sparsana (assembly GCA_923062465.1). Lineage (NCBI taxonomy): Eukaryota > Metazoa > Arthropoda > Insecta > Lepidoptera > Tortricidae > Acleris > Acleris sparsana. Next base: position 18,384,338 of record OV281293.1, read on the forward strand.
CCCTGCCATAGGCAGGGCTCCGTCGAAAGGCACTGGTGTGACAAACTGATGTGACCACGAGTCTGCACCCGACTTTATGTATGTAAAAGGTTTTTTAATCGACGCTTGAATGTTTCGTCACTCGAATCCGACGCGGTGCCGCGTAAAAGAAAGCCTGAGGTATTTGTAGCGATATTAATATGTTTAATACGTTATAATTGTGGGGCCGGTCGACCGCGCCCGGGGCATGCGTGCAAAACACGCGACACCCGAGTCGCGACATCCCGGAAGATTGTGGTTGAGCGTTCCCACAGGATTTCAAGGGTCACTCACACGATCAAGCGACGGATGCTTAAGGACCAGTGAATCCTTGGGTTTTTACCGGGCTTGGATTCTTGGGTAACTTTTGCCCTTTTGGTTTGACAGTTTTCTTGGGCATGGTCTAGGTTTCGGTGTGAAAAAAACCTCCTTTTTGATGTCGGGAAATTTTAAAGATTCGTAATAGTCAAATAAATATCAGAGGTCAATCTCACACGAACTGACACAGTACCAAACTAAGCTCTAGGATTGTTCTATGGGTTACTAGACAACGCTTAACTTTTTATATAAAAAATACACTTAATTATTTTAAAGCTGAAAAATTCCATATAAAATTAGATAAGGTTTCTCTCGTCTTACCTAGTCCGATTATTAATAGTCCGATATATTTATTTTTATGTTTATTTTTTATATTTGTCTTTACTCGTTGCCGCATTCTACTTTTCTTATTTTCCATAATTACCCTCTTCTTAAGGTTAGCTGGACGAGATCGAACGAGACGAGAAGGAATAGGTTCGCCTTTGTACGTTTCTTTTCTGTAAATATTGTATTTGAATTTCTGTGTTTTGTACAATAACATAATTTTTTATGATTTTTGAATAAGTCTATTTAACTATGTCTGTGCGTTTTACTTTCCAAGATAATATTACCTAGAATGAAACAAATTTAAATGATAACAAACGGAAACGTACAGACCTAGTTCTTTAAGTTAATTACTACATATACAAAAATCGAGGAAATCGCACTTGATTTAGGGAGTGCGAAACGTTATCGTCCGGAGCTTTTGTATGGATTTATTCTAACAGCTTAGCGATTTTAGCGGCCCTTCACAATCCTTTTAAATACAAAAAATACATGCGAAGACTCAGGAACAACTCTTACTCATCACATAAATATCTGCACTTACCGGGATTCGAAACAGGAACCGCTAGCATCTTAGGCAGGTCACTACTAACTAGGCCCATGTGTCGTAAAAGAATTCTCTCCGTTCTTCTGTTAAGTAAAATAAACAGAAAATATTACATGTGGCAAGACAATAAGATATATTAAAAGAAAAACAAAGGAGACTTGGCATCCAAGACATTGCTGAAAGCAAATTAAGTCCACATATTTTTTCATGTTCCCATAGATTAGGAGAATAATGATGTAATAAAGATCTAATTCCAGAAATAACCGCCCATAGAAGCCAGTCTCGTGCCAAATTGTATCTCATTAGACATGAGTACCTATCCACGGCCTTGCAGATGGATAAATATCATTCTGCGGCCCTAGTTTACGTGTCAGGATGTTTTATCCAAATTTGGTCACGCAGCCATATTGAATCGATGAAACTATAATGTTTTTGATATTTTATCGTGTTGTAAACTGCACAAGTGTTTAATATAACAAGCCCAACGAAAAGCAAGCTTTAAAATAACTCAACTGATTTTTGGAGAATGTCGTCAAAGTAATTTTACTTATCGTGTATTTATTTTTATTCCTCAATTATCACATTTAAACAATTTTAATATAGCCCATGACAGTCTAGTGGTTAATAGGAATCTAACCACGTATAATTTATTAAAATCGGTTTAGCCGTTAAGTAGTTACAAGGGGACATTGACTCGGACATAAATACAAGTGAAACACATAACCCTCCTTTTGGGCTTTGCCGCAGTCGGGTAAAATAACTTGAATTTTAAATAAAAATTTTGACACGACGCGCTGGCCTAGTTGGTAGTGACCCTGCCTACGAAGCTAGCGGTCCTGGGTTCAAATCCCGGTAAGGGCAGATATTGTGTGATGAGCATTATGAGCAAGAATATTTGTTTCTGAGTCATGGATATTTTCTATGTATTTAAGTATATATTTCTCTATATAAGTATTTATATCGTTGTCTAGTACCCATAGCACAAGCCTAGAGCTTAGTTTGGGACTAGGTCAATTGTCCCCTGATATTTATTTTTATTTTTTATTTTAATTTCACCGATACTGAAACAATTCTACTGAATTTCTAAATAACTCCAGTTTCACGTTTCCGTACATTTAGAGAAGTAATAAATAATAATTAATCATTAAATTAATTAATCTAGGGCCGTTATCGTGTTGTCCTGTTCTTGATAGTGATGTTTTAATGTTTATTTGGGCACAAACGGTACAATAAGACTATATATATTATTATTCAAAAATACATAAACCAGTAAAGTTGCCACAGATTACATACAATAATAGTTTAAATGTGTAAGTAGAAATGTTTTTTGATAGGAAAACACAGTGATGTGTAGGTTTCTTGGTGCTTATGAAAAACAAAAGTGATTTCAAATTGAGTACCGTCGCTGAGTAGGTTTTGCTTTATGTGATAGAAAAAAAACACGAAGCGTTCCGTACGGCGTACCTACCAACCTTGCATCGGGGCCTCGTATAATTGTATTTTTTATTATTTGTTGATATAGCGGCAGTAATATGTATTAGGTAGGTACTTACTTTTTGAATATGTCACATGGTTTCCTACGTGTAGTTACAGTTCAAGAGATACAGCGAATGTTAAGATCGAGCATAAAACACCAAAAAAAAAAACACGCTAAATTTTTTTTTTTTTTTTTTACTTTATTTATTACACATTCTGTGAAAATTTTAACCGTCTTACTATAACAATTTATGAGCTACAGACCGCTGACAGATAGACGGACAGCGGACGGCATAGGAGTGTGGCTCATACGTTCCGAAAATCAAATTTTATTGGTAGCATAATATCCATTCCCATTTTTTCCCCATCTTAATGTTTCACAGACGTGTTTTATCACTGGCTCGTTTTTCCCTGACAATTTTTTACCATTCCAGAAATTAATTTGATAGTGTCGACGGAGCTCCGCCTTCGCGGATCTCCTATTTCTGCGTGCTTTGGCCCTTCGGGCCATCTGCAAAACTAACATAACCTAAACCTACCTTCCTTTTTCGACCTAAATATAAGTGGAAAATTTTGCAATTGGGATAAGAAATTAAGATCAGAAAAAATAGAATGGAAATTCTACAACCAATAAATTTAGATTTTTACAAATTATGGGCAACATTCAGGCATCGTACCTACCTAATAGGGTCCCGTTGGCACCCATTGATACGGACCCCTAAAATCAACAGCTTATCGTTAAGTATCAACGATTTGTAAATTAGTTTCCAAGCTGTATTTCATCAATCTAATGCCTTGTCAGTAACTGCTATTAGTAATGAATTCCCGCAATAGCTCACAGCTTATGCTAATAAAAGCCGACACGTAAATACATATTGCATTAGAAAGTCGTTTATACTTTAAAATATTTCGTTATTTACGCGATTGCCTTTAATAGTAGCTCTATTCCATTCTGTAACACCATATACCTACGTATATTGCTTTTAACATGTTGTGTTTTTACACGACTGCCCAAAAAAAGGAATATAATGTTTTGTAAAATACATTTTCGTTTGTTATAGAAATAGTAAATATAATACCTAGCGCAATTTTAGAATTTAATGATGTAAAATATTTAAAGATTTTTACTACACAAAAACATGTTTACATATTTTAAAAAGACACTTTTCCAGATCAATTGTTAGTCGATATATTAGGCGATTCCCGTTCCAAACCTTACAGGATATCCTCCTTAACTGCAGTGGTTTCGCTTACGATCGATTATTACAAATTGTGAAGCCTTCTCCCCATATGGGTGCGCGTGATTCATTCGAGTAGCCGCGGCTTTTGCATGCGCGCGCTTGACGTCGGCTAATTGCTATTCCATGCGATATAAATCAGATAGTTTCACCGATGCGATCCGATCAAGGATAAATACATTGTTGCAAGCTTTATTATAAAACTGGGTTCCATTATAGCATGGGTTCAGGTTTCAATAAGTCTATTTAGATGTTCGATTGTGGATAGGAATTGTCAATAATCTACTGGCGTATAGTACCTACGTATATTGACAACATCATATTTTTCATCTCAAATGGAAAACGTTTTTAAATAACGTTTTTTGGAGAAAATCATCCAAAATAAAGATAATTATACAAGTCGAAGCAGAACCAGGTCATTCGGCAGTATATAAGCGATATAACTCTGTACCTACCGCTATGTTTAGTGCTCCTAAAGAGAAAACACAGTGATATAATAACCGTCACACATCATAAGTAGATCATCATATTAGTACCTTGTCGCTTTAACTAGATAAACAATACCACATCACACCACAAACCACACATTAAAGCGACAAAGTACAAAAATCACATACTTATGAAGTTATGAGTGTACTATGGCTTGAATACCGTGGAATATAGGCCCGTGTGAGAGCCGGGTGGTGTAAGGCGGCGTCGGCGCTCCCGGTGGTCTCGCGGGGCGGGGTCAGCGCGGCCAGTCGGCGCCCGCGCCGCGCCCGCTCCGCGCCCGCTCGGGGGGAGGGGGGCACCACTTATCGGCACATCTTTAAACCTAAAATATGTAATCTGTGCACGCACTTTGTGACCGCGCTTTGATTGTGGTAACGCAATTGGAACATAGGTGACTTCTAAAGTAACGAAAGGGAATTACTTAAAAATGGAATGACGTTACTACAGAAAACTTATTGTATGTAATCAGTATAACAAAAATAGAAGGCAACAACTATTTGGGTTAATAGCTAGCAACAATTAACCCATTAACATTTTAAAGTTTGTAAGTCAAAATCTATATAACTGATAGCTTGACCCCCTCAGAACGACTTACCAAAATGCAAGGCTTGCTCGAGTGTTATCTTTAGGGTTTGCAATATCCGCCCAGTTTTTTAATATTCGGATAATTGAATACTTCAATATTTATTATCCGAATATTCGGATATTTGAATAATTTCGGATAATTTTGGTATTTTATAAAATAAAACAAAATTAGCGTATTTAAAGGTGTGTAATGCATAAAATCAACAAGTCAAGTAAGAAAAAACCTGAAAATTAAAAATACAACATGCTTTTATAATCATTATAATGAGTTGTCATTATCGCACCACGTAGGTAATTTGTAATTTTTATAATAAAATAAAATTGCAAATCACATTTTTTTAAATACCACGCGTGACGCGACGCGAAACAATAACAGACAACCTACCTACCTTCTATAGATACAGACTGACTGACTGACTGAGCGAATGGGTTCGTTGTTCGGTCGGTTCAGAGTAGGTAGGTAATACCAATAATTATTTTAGTGACAGGTAGAAAATCCGCTTTATCTGCAAGTGTTTTTGTTGCTCATTTAAATACCTAATAATAGTAACATTAGTAACAATTCGTGTCTGCTAGATTAAATCAATATATTATGTAATTTATGTAAGTTGGTATTCAGATACTTATTTAATAAAATATAATACTTAATATGGAACATTTGTCTAAACACCTTATTTGGGCAATACAGATGGACATAAAACGTCATTAGTCATTAGTGTTTTTTCTCGTACTTTTTTTTTATTTTTTCTTGCTTATAAATGATTTTATTAGTGTTTTCAAAATATCCGTTTATTCGGATAATTCGCGGTTTAGTATTCGGATAATTTTGAATATTATTTTCGGCGGATATTCGGATAATTGAATATTCGGATTATTCGGATTGCAAACCCTAGTTATCTTATAATGCGCAAGCGTTCACCCACCTCGCGGTTATCGCTCCATCTTCAGCCAAACGTTGCTCAACTCGCGTCTCTATCGCTGTAATTGCGCGTACGACTTTGGATCAACGTATTAGAAACTACTCATATACCTACCTATAAACAACATGCTTATTATTAAACAGATTACTAATATTACCTAACGTTTTTTTTATGTGAAAAGGTTTTGTTGCTTATAAACAAACCTACATAGCTGTACTTAAAAATATTACAATAGACAGAACTTTCTGCAATATTTAAATTTGTTACTTCCAATTTCGTTACTCAAATAAAAGTCACGGTGCTTACTAGGTAGGGTAAAGTCACCAGTGGTCAGCCAGACATCTGTGGTCAGCCTCTGCCTATACTTTGTATGAGTGGCAAGAGTACGTAAGATATATTTTCCACTCTTCGCACTCATATAAGGTTGAGTACTGGTCTCTGACTGACAACTGGTGCCTTTACCCTACATACACATTAAAGTTACTAAATGTATAGCGGAAACGTTTCGCGATCCTATATCGATTACCAAGTTATTTAGTGAATATGGCGTCAGTTAGTATATTATCTCGGCGATGAATCGTATCCCGATGCGCGCAAAAAACGCAAAGGTGGCCGACACCTATTCAATGAATCGTGTGATGCGTTCGCCCAACAACAAACAAATATTGACAATAAGCGCTTGACTTTGAACGGAATCTAATTTGTGCGGTTATTGTGTAACGCGTCCGGGGGTTTGTGAGGGACGCTGGGATTTATCGGTCGGTTACACAACAAATCAAAATTTAACGAGCTCGCGCAAACCGCTCGCAGTGACGTATCGGTTCCTGCGTGCTCACTTGCGCATGTAATTGCACACCCCGAGCGCCCGCGCCGGTTGTGCGAGCCCTGCCTCACGCGGCTTACGCTTGTACTTACCCGCTTTCCCCTAATCTTTTAGCCTTCACGTAAATAGTTTTTTGCTGGAGTCCGACTCTAAGCTTAACAGGTACAGTTTAAGCTGGATAAGGATTTAGGCAAATACCATTAGATTATAAACAAATATGTTGACGGAGTTAACCTGAAGGTCTGCAGTTTTTTCCCTTGAATAATGGCCCGAGACTCGGAGTAAAAAGATTTCAAAACGGATTGGATTTGTTTATCCGCTAAAAATTTGTCTTAGCTAGATTAGGGAATTCGTTGAATTTTTGTGGGAAGATGTGAGCGGGGGCGCGGGGAGCGGATTACCGACCGGCGCAGGCGCACCGCGATAGCCGCCGCGGGCTTCTCTCTGACATTCTCTTTGTTTCGCATCTTATCGGATTTTAATTACAACCGCATTATTCCGTAAAGGGATATGACTGCTCCGAGCTAATTTACTAGCGTCCCTTGCACGATTTTATGCTCTCGCCTTCACTTTTATTATTTTTTCTTTCTCTCGCGCACGACAGTTACTCGCACGCAACGATTGGCTGCGTATTTCATATGAATGCTTTATGGTTCGGTTTAATTGAATAAACAATATCGAAACTTAATTTATAGCTCGAAGAACAGCGATAAACTATAAAGAATACTCGTAATTCAAAACATAACCGAACTTAATCAACGCAAGTTACATTCAACACAAATACCAGACACTAAGTATTTTTGCTTAAGCATACTCCAACTTTGATTCATAAGTATTTTATTTATAAATACATACATACACATACGAGTAGGTACATAAACTCACGCCTTCGTTCCCAGAACCCACCCTGGAAAGTCTACAGAGTTACCTACAACTCTAAAAACCAGCGTATTAGTGACAGGTTGTAAGCCCATCGCCTAACAGTACTACAAGCCTTTATTCCCTTAGTCGCTTCACATCCACGGGACGACATGGAGTGGTACTATTCTAACCCGGCAACCACACAAACATATTACCTATTAACAACTGCTTGTAAATTTAAATACTACAAATTAAAGAGCACACTGTGAAAACTGGTGTTTTATTCTGTTTAAAAAGTGCTTCTTTAAAGTGTTCAGTTCTTCGCCGTCGCACCGATACAAAGTGTATTGCCAGGTTTTTTAAACGCTTGGACTGAAATCAATTAAGTCCAAAACTTTGCGGCGCAATTTTGTTATTATTTTCGTCTGTAATCTTAAGTTCTAAACTGTTTATTGTGTAGACTGTTCATTATAAAATATCCATAAAGATCATATTGCGATCTACAGCTTGATTACTTCAATTAAAGCATGTTCTAAATCGTGTTCCAGAATCGTCAGTCGGCATGGGTGCGGGCTGCTTTCCCGGCGGCGCGATGGTGCACACGCGGGAGGGCACGCGCGAGATCGGCACGCTGAGCATAGGGGACCAAGTGCTGGCCGCCGACAACGACGGCAAGATGGTCTATTCGGAGGTAAGAATTGGATATCCTGTAGCTACCTATTAGACATGTTTTTTTATCGCAACCGCGATTAATGTTAATACTATAGAAGTCTCTAATCTAGTGCGAAAACCATACTGTCTTTTACATGTATAACATTATTATTTGTATTGTTAACTCTGCCTCCGTTATGTCGTATGTAACGTTGACAATATAAGTACAATAACATGTTAACAGCTATGGTTTTCAACATATGGCCAGTGCCAGTTTATTAGGGAAATAGGGACAAATAAAGAGTGACAAATGGTCCTGTCTGAGTAAAAATTAAACAGCTTTATAGACTTACCAGACGGCGACGCCCATGTTCGGATTGTGAATTAGTTTGAAACTCTTTGTAATAGTACATTGTTGCCTAGGCGCGGAAAGTAAGGGTTTTCCTGACGAGGTGGTTACGAGTCATGAAATCCTCGTTCCCGCCGAGGCATACTTAATGCTTTTCTCAAACATGTGAGGAAATAATAGAAATACATTTTTAAAAAGCAAGTAATTTAATTATGCAGAATGAACGAATGTTACCGACTGTCAATTGTTTTTAAATACTAACCATAGAAATTGGAATGCAAATTCAAAAAGAAACACACGCACTGTGCTAAAAAAGCGAGCAGTTACCTTGGCTGTTTGGAATTTTTGTCTTGGTCCTTTTGATTTTGTATGCAAATTGACAGCATTTTTAAGAAAAATATAGACATGGACGGAATGTGTTTTCATATGGTTTTTTTACTCCTAGGAGTAAAATGAGGCTCTTTCCGTCCTTGTCTTTCAATCGGAAATCCGTTTTTTCCGAGCATGTTTGAGAAAAGTTAATTTTCTACTGAGTTCTAGTGCGATTACGCTTTAAGACATTCCGGTCAGTTTTCTATTACGTTACACTATGACGGTATTTATTTACGTTACACGTGAAACTATGCTGTCGTGTTTGAGCTGTTACCGTATTGTCACCGTTTTGACAGCTCTTATTTACTTGACAGTAATGGCGGATGACGTCAAAACAATACCATAACAGGTCAAAGACGATGTTTTTTACCGTCGCAAATAAATACCCGTAGCTTTTGTGTTTCCAATTAACGACTGTACGCCCAGCCAGTTAAATTGACGTTGCATGGATGCCAACGTAAGAATAAATAAGTGGTGGAGAAGTCGTGGATTGAAACACTATAATCGTATTTGATTATTATATATTTGAAGATTACGTTTTCGAATTAGAGCTTGTCTTATTAAAAAAAAATGTAGAAAAGAGGCGTGTTTGCTAATAATAATAAAGCATAATTAAAAAGTAACTCTTCGCTCTTTTTTTTCTGTCTAATGTCTATGTCAGTAACATTTATGGACCAAAGTATCTTCATCTAAATCCTAAATCCAACTTATCGAAACCTTTCTCAATTAAAGGTGGTAACATTTATCGATCGAGACTCGAACGCAACTCGAAGATTCATCCAAGTGACAGCAGAGAACGGTGTAGCGATAACCGCTACGCCATCCCATTTGCTGTTGCTGGCGGCCGCGGACGGTTGGCGCGAGACGTTCGCGGCAGCCGTGCGGCCCGGCGACGTGCTGCTGACGAGGGGACCAGGCAGTGTGATGAGACCTTCACGGGTCACGCATACTCGCGCGGTTTTCAAGCGGGGAGTGTATGCCCCCCTAACGAAAACCGGGACGATTATAGTGGATGATGCTTTAGCGTCCTGCTATGCGATCGTCCGGAGTCACTCCCTGGCGCATGCGGCGATGGCCCCGCTGCGGTGGAGCGCTGGCTGGAGCGGCAAGGAACCCTCCCAGGGAGTACACTGGTACGCCAGCGCCCTCTACTACTTCGGTGACTTCGTACTCCCCGCGTCGTACACGTATCGCTAAGTGCAGTGACTATGCTAGTAAGTGGTAGGACTATACGCACGCGGGCCGTGCACTTGGACCCCTGTAAATAATGCCCAGTGTAAATATTCACCGATGGACTTAAAATGTAAATATCGCGATTATGTTCGACAACGATAATGTACCCGATAGGAATTAATTTATTAAGTAGTCTTATGACATAAGTTGAATTCGCGTAGGTATTATTTAGTTCAAAGTTTGAATATGTGTAAATTGTGTCGGTATTGTTATTCTGCACAATGCGGAAATAATTAAATGTATGCGCTTATGTCTTTTTAAGTATTTACCAGATAACTTTAAGAGAGCTAGTGAGAGACGATATAGCCTGTACTGTACGCGCTGGCAATTTATTTAACGGCCGGTTCCAATATTCAATCTATCTCTTGTTCAGACCTACTGGAAACTTAACACTGTATCTATCTTTTAGATAAAAATGGGCTGTATATTGGGCCCGTCGTTAAGTTGGCTGTACTGTGACGACCGCTAGCGACATCTAGGCGACTGTCACTTGTTACATTCCATGCCTCTAGTTTTGCTTGCTTCCACAAAACACGAACATAATTAGAAAATGATAAAATTGTGATCTTGGTACCTAAAGCAGTGCCTTAAGATTTATTTATTGTTATTTATAAGCAACTATTTATAAATTGACGGTAACATATAGATTTAACTGATAAACCTTTATTTTCTAACTTATTCTCGCATGTCTTTTCATTTACTTCCTTAACGTGTCTTTTATTTATTTTTCGACTGTCGCAAGCCTTCTTTAATTATTGACTCTCGTTTGTATATACTCATGTTTCAAATGAAACGCTTGCCTGTGCCTTGTTCAAACAATCATTTGCTCTTTGATCTACGTTCAAAGTCTATGCTTGTCATATGAAAAAATAACTTAGAAGTATATTTTTAGATTTAGTATCCTATATATTAATAAGCCGTTGCCAATTATTGTGACAATCGTATTATAGACAAGTCATAGCCAATGGCTGCTGCAGATCGTGTCTTAGATCTTGAACTGACGTTTGGGTTCCTATAGTTTGAGTTTAGTGAAATGTTGTACATTGTCTGGCAACTTTTATAAGTAATGTGTACTTCCAAATTTTATGAATTCTATTAATTAATTTGCGTTTATTGGACAATAGCGCCTTACGACTCCCGATTCACGCGCTCCTATACTCCATTTTGATTAGGAACTAAACTAAATGTAAACAAACTAAACCACGTGGCTCTGTGAAACACCCAATCAAAAGTGAGGTCCTACTTTGAAAATCGAAGCTCGAAGTTATGTTAGCTCCATCTCTGTCACTCGTCATTCGAGAGAAAGGAAAGGAACTAACGTAACTTCGAACTTCAAATTAGTAAATTTTCAAAGAGCCTCTTCTGTCGTGTACTGTGGTATTTGTTCTGCGTTTATTTTTCCCTCATAAGAAATAGGCGGTATTTCAAATTGGATATTTCAAAGCAGATTCAATCTTTTCCCATTAGCAATAAGGTTACATTTGCTACAGGAGTTTTTTTTTTGAGATATCTTTGTCTTAGCAGGGCAGATTTGGCTGACGAACTATACCACGTGGTTTTTTGTTTACATTTAATGAAGCACCTCATAAATGGAGTATAGACACGGCTTCAAGGATTTTACAATTGTTTTGTATCCATATAATAAGAATGTACTTACGTAGCAGGTAAAACTGAAAGCTTTAACTAATATTTTGACAATAATATAATGCCATATAGTTGCCATATTAAAAGTTGAGTTTTTAAAACTGAAGCTAAACTTCAACTTATACTTTACAAAGCACAACAAGTTAAATATAATTTAATATTGTTCATGTATCGTGAATGTAAGGACTTGTATGGATTACATTTTCTCGCTGTAGCCTAAAATGTAAGTAGGTAACTGTAATTAAAACATTGGCATTATTTAGGCTAGCCTAATGTCTGACAATAAACGAAGTAATCAGGTGTTTGTTGATGTTTGACAACTAGATATCTTTACCTTTATGTCATTATAGAACAGGCATTATTCATTAGTCTAGCTAAGGTGGAATTCCTCTAAAGGAATACGGAAATGTATTGTGCTTTTTATATTATTTATTTATTGATGTTATTTTGTAACAATATAAAAAGTCTTCAATTGACACGAGTTGTTCCATTATTTTCCTTGACATTTAGATCCATACGAATATTATAATCTGAAAGTAACTTAGGTTACCGATATAGTCCAAAGAATAGCTAAACTGAAGTGGCAGTGGGCGGAGCACATTGCTCGCAGGACTGATGGCCGATGGGGTCAGAAGGTTCTGGAGTGGCGTCCGCGGACCGGAAGACGAGCTGTAGGTAGGCCTCCAACAAGATGGAGTGACGACCTCGTCAGGACCGCGGGACCGCGGTGGATGCGAAAAGCACAAGACCTGTCTGAGTGGAAAGCCTTGAGGGAGGCCTATGTCCAGCAGTGGATGTCTTTCGGCTGACATGATGATGATGATGATGATGAAAGTAACTTTGAACTACTGTACCGGCTTCGATTAAATTTGGTATCGTGATAGCTTTAATCCCAACAAAGGATATAGGGCACTATATAACACGATTAGCGATAAACGAGGAACGGAATCACAGACGACAGCAAGTCTTTACATATGCCCAGCGAGGCTAGACCAGTTGCAGGGTGATCACCTGACACTTACAAAATGTATGGAATTGACGTAAGTCACGTGATATATCACAACTGACACATTTTGACAGGTAAAATCAACACGAGAACTATCACGATATAAATAAACGTCGGTATCTAAGAACAACTTGGCTAGCTTTTTCATTTTTGCCAACGCAAAGCGATAGGTGATCACCAATCGCTAGCGATTGTATTTGATGGCAACTTGACTAGCCCCGCTATTGTACACTATGTGTATGTATGTATGTAGGCGTACTTTTTCGGAAGAAATCGGAGAAATACTGGAAAAGGGCCGCAACTTAAGTACTCGAGTCCGACGTGCACACATGACTCGATGTATGAATGTGGAAGAAGCGAGGGACTTGTCGAAATCGTAGCAAGTGGAAAGAAGTGGTCTCTGCCTACCCCTCTGGGAAATAGGGGTGATTTAATGTCATTCATTAAATTTAAGAGCCAGGCTCTTGTCGGTGGAGTAATTGCCACTTTTCTCTATCCTGTGCCAGCCTTTTCACCTCCTGATACGACACGACATTCGCCTTCCGTCTTATTTGGTTAAAGTATGTGAGCCTAGGTCTTCCTCTTCCTCTTTTTCGTTCGACTTTACCCTCCAAAATGTTCAAAAAGAAACTATCGTGCCGCATCAAGTGGCCCATCATCTTTCCTCTTCTACATTCTATAGTTTTTAAAATATGTCTTTTCTCGTTCACCATCTTCAAAACTTCTTCGTTGGTTTTCTTTTCCGTCCAGCTAATTTTTTCCATCCTTCGCCAACACCACATCTCAAACGCTTCCAACCTTTCTCTATCTCTCTGTGTTAGTGTCCAAGTCTCGCTACCGTACAACGCAATGCTCCAGATGTAGATTTTAATTAAGCGTTTTTTAGCCTTTTTTGATATTTTAGTTCTTAATAGATGCTTCTTGTTATTGAAGGCTTTTTTAGCCATGGCTATCCTTTGAATGATGTCTGCGGTGCATCTGGAGTCATTGGTAATTAAACTTCCTAAATATTTAAATTTGTTTACTTGTTCTATTGTACTATTGTTAAGAATGATTGGGTTATGTTTTTTTGCATGTTTAGATGTTATAAGAGTTTTAGTTTTACTGCTATTAATTTTAAGTCCAAACTGATTGAAAATTTCCTCCATTTTTACAACTAGGTCTTGTAGTTGACTGTTGGTTTCAGCAAATGCTGCAATATCATCCGCAAACCTAATGAAGTGAATTTTTTGTCCATTAAATTTAATTCCCCCCAAATCTGAATCTATTACCTTTTTTATGGCATCTTCTATAAAAATGTTAAATATGAGCGGTGAGAGTGGACAACCCTGTCTGACACCTTGCCTTATCTTTGCTTTTGCTTTTTCCTCTCCAACTTCTATAATGGTCTCCTGGTTCTTATAAAGTTCGCAAATAATCTTTCGGTCTCTGTAGCAAACACCAACACCACGCAGGCTATACATCATCTTCTTCCAGTCTATTTTATCAAAATAATTCAAAACAGATTGAGACCAATTGCTGAAAACCATTTAAGTTCCGATCAGTATGGTTTTCGACAGAATAAAGGGACTAGAGAAGCTATTTTAGCTCTTAGATTAATAGTTGACAGGCGGTTAGATTTAAATATGGATACACACATAGCATTTGTTGACCTGGAGAAGGCTTTTGATAAAATAGACTGATTTAATGTATGTATGTAATAATGTATAGAAACTGTTAACTTTCTGATAACAGCTTTTTTTTTGGTCGCATGGAGCACACAGTTCACCTGATGGTATGTGGGATCTGGAACCTATATACATTTACAATCAGAAGTCTGAATTATCAAGACTGCAAATACATCAAATACCATCATCATCATGTTTGCTGAAACACATCCACTTCCTGACAAAGACTTTGTCCAAAGATCTCCACCACTGATGGTTTTGGTAATTCTTAGCCGTGGCCTTATCAGGGCGTGGCTATCGCAAGTTTCTGGTTCCACAGTCATGTTTTTTATAAGAGCGGGAGGCAAACGAGCATGTAGGTTACCTGATGGAAAGTAAACACCACCGCCCATGAACACCAGCAACTCGAGAAGATCGTCGGCCAATTAGCGAAATGTAAGTTCAGTAGTCTGATGGAAGAATCCATCGACACAAGAAGAAGACCGTTAGTGAAGTTCGTTCTTCTGCGGAACCAGTACCCAATTACCGTTCCGTACACTGCTGCCTAGCGGTAGGCAGCAGGGAGACACGGACTTATTTTAACATACCTTCTATGTTTGATCGTCATTTAAGGCTGTAATGATCACAGAGGGTCCTAATTTATGATGACTTAACAATTCAAGATCGTGCTGATTTCTGCTTAAAAAATATTACCGTCCAAGAACATGTCAGTGGAGGGAGGGCTCCGCAGCTGTTACTGTACACAAAACTACATCTTTGAAAACTGTAAGTATTAGTAAACTATAGTATTCGTTACAAAAATAAACGTTGCACGGTTACATCGACAGTGCGTTTAATTGAGTAGTGAGACATAAATGTGGCTTGAACCTCAATACAGGATCACAACAGGGCCAACACTGTTGCTAGTTGGCAGGTTAGCGGTAAATATTATGGTAGCAATTAAAATGAGGTCACGCAAGGTGCTTCCAACCGTGAAATCTTGCACCAAATAAGTCCTGTGCATATTTTCACACCAGCTTAGGCATCCAAGTTTGCCAATTGAAAGTGCAATCGCAGCCGATGCTCAAATAAGGAACCGTTCCCTACGTTCGCCACAAGCCACTTCAAACGTACTCGTACGAAGTTAATTTCGAGTTGTCCCCCTACCCTCCTCCCCCTACAACCCGTCCGATATTGCATTACTAACAGCTTCAGGAAGACTTTGATAAGTGCGGTTGCTAATAGTAGTTGTAAACTGATAAAACCTTCATAATATCTACATAGCTATGAAATATATTGTAACCATAGCACGATATTCACGTGAAGTCTGCATCAGGTAAAATATTTTAATTGGACACCATATCCCTATTAAGGTTGTCTGGAAGAGATCGCTAAAACCGCCCGTTGTTCAAATCAAATCAAATCAAATCAAATCATATTTATTTGCCAGAACACAGTAATACATAAAGCAGATGTTGAAGAATTAGTAATCCAATGCGTTCAGCCTGCATGCAAGCGTGCAAATATTAATAGTTAGTCTAAAAAATTATTATATAAATCTAAAATACAATTATCAATTACAATACAAACATACAAATTATAATTCAATAAATAGGTAATAACATTCCGTAAAAACACAATCATTAGTCATTAGAAGTAAAATAGTCGATATTTCCTTACTTAGTATCTATTTAGGTCACTATAATTCAAAAATTCATTTATATTATAAAAACAATTTTGCAAAAGCCAATTTGTCAATTTGGATTTAAAAATATTTCCTGATAATAACTTTATGTCATGAGGTAAGCTGTTGTATAGTGTTATACACATATTAAAAACGTTTTTTTTATATATGTATTTATGACAGGGAGGCCTATACAGTTGGGACTTCACACGTGCTCTTAGCTGCCTTTGCGTGACCTCACCACGTGTTTTAAACAACTGAGGACGGGAGTTAACAAATATACAAATTTCTTTAATATACATACATGGTAATGGAAGAATTCTTAGTTTTTTAAATAACGGCAAGCAACTGTCATCAAACCATGCATTGCATATAACTCGAACACACTTTTTCTGTATCTTGAAAATTCTGTCCAGCTCGACAGAGTTTCCCCATAGTATTAGGCCATAACTAAGCACGGACGACACGTACCCATGGTATGCCGTTAAGGCTGCATCCATCGAAACCGTCTGTCTTAGTCTGCTTAGGGCAAACACAAAACGATTTAGCTTATTGCAGACCTGTTCTACGTGGGCTTTCCAGTTCAGGTGCTTGTCTATAGTTATGCCGAGAAATTTGTAAGTTTCAACTTCATCTACGTTTTCATTATTATAAACTACATTAATTGGGATGCCATTCGAATTATAAGATAAGAATTGCATTAGCTTAGTTTTGCTAATATTTAATTTTAAATCGTTGTTACTCATCCAATTGATGGTGTCTTCTAAGGCCTTATTAACTGTACGTTGAAATGATTTTTTTTCAGTACACTTTATAACAAGTGAAGTGTCATCGGCAAACATTATACACTTATGGGGGGAACAATTAGGTAAATCGTTTATAAATAACAGAAACAGCAATGGACCCAGGACGCTTCCTTGAGGGACACCGGTGTTATTAGCTGTATATTGTGACCTGTACGTTCGTTTAAGTATAATATTCTTTTTCATAGTATTTTTTTTAATTTCAGTACATTGCATTCTGTCTTTCAAATAACTCTTTAACCAGTCCAGTGCTCTTCCTCTTATGCCACAGATTTCAAGTTTATGGAATAGCTTTGAATGATTGACGAAGTCAAAGGCTTTTGTCATATCTAGCTACTGGAGTATTGTTGTTCAAGGAGTTAGTTATGGAGTTGATAAACTCAAAACATGCAAGCGCTGTGGATCTGTTCTTGCGGAAACCATATTGATCAGGGTGCAGTATGTTAAACTGTAATAAAAAATCGTTTAACCTAGAGCTCATTGCTCTTTCAAGTACTTTCGATAATATAGGTACTAAAGTTATAGGTCTATAATTACACAGGTCTAGCTTATTGCCTTTTTTATATAATGGTTTTATAACAGAACGTTTTAACTTTTGTGGGAAAATACCTTCCAAGAAGGACAAATTAATAATATGTGCAAGAGGATAACATACAAATGAAGCACAGAGTTTTAAGATTTTGGTAATTATGTCATCAAAGCCACTCAAACTACTATTAACCAATGACATAATTATGTTATATGTTTCCTTTGAAGTAACTGGCCTTAGAAAAATTGTGTTGGGATTTGAATTTGTTAAGTACGATTTAAAAGAGAGATTGTCATTTGACACCTTATTTCCACTAGCTATGTTAATAAAGTAAGCATTAAATATTTCACTAATTTCAAGAGGATTTGAATATATGGTATTATTAAATTGAATTTCATTTATATCATTCTGGTGTAAATCATTTGAAACAGTTGAGGAAATCACGTTCCAAGTCGCTTTACATTTATTTTCGTTATTATTTATATAATTTAAATTTTTAAGTTTTTGCGCATTATGTATACATTTTTTTAGAATTTTATTATATTTTTGAAACATTACTTTATTAATATTTTTATCTGATTGAATATGTCTAGTCCTTAAAAATAACACTCTTTTAACTTTACAAGATACTTTTATGCCTTTTGTTAACCAATTAATTTTTTTTGATCTATTATTTATCTTAACCTTAACTATTGGAAAGCACAAGTTATAAAAAAGGCAGATATGGTCGTAAAAACAATCAAACGCATCCGAAAAATGATTTGACCCTGCAACGTCTGAAAATGAGACCGCAGTAATACACTCATAGAACTTACTGATATTTTCAGCGCTGTAGTCACGTTTCTTCTCGAACCAGGTGACGAGAGCCTTTTCCCTTTTGACTTTAAACGATAGGGTTTGCGCGGTTTCGTGGTCAGAGAGCCCAAGAAGGTGGACTTCGGCTTTTGCTGATTTTACATTGCTGGCGATTTGATCAATGCAGGAAGTATGTCTAGTGGGTACTAATATGTGTGCCTCGAGGTTATAATTTTTCAAAATATCAGACAGGCTTTTTGAAGACGAATTACTTTTCAGTAAGTCAATGTTCCAGTCACCACAGATAACAATTTTTTTTTTTTTTATATCTAGATATTAAATAGCATAACAATTTATCAAGTTTATCCAAAAAAATACCAACATGAGAATTTGATTGTTCTGGAACTCTATAAATATTGACAACAACACAACCAATGCCAATTATTTCTACGCCACAGCATTCAAAATAATATTTAGTTGCTAATTTCGATACAAAAGGTAATAGTTTAAATTCTAAATATTTCTTAACTAAAATGCATGTTCCACCTCTACCCTTTTCACGACAAAAGGATGATGCCAACTTAAAATTACTTAGTTTAATATTTCTTTCTGAGCCTTGTCTGATGAAAATCTCGCATAAGCATACTATATCAATTTCCTTTCCATTATCACTAAATTCTTTGAACGTCAATTCTAAGAGGTCTAATTTACTGCATAATCCTGCAATGTTTTGGCTAAATACTATGAAGTTTTCAGATAGTGTTCTAATAAAGCAAGAGTTTTCATCTCCCAAATTTTTAAAAGGGGTTTCTTTAGGAACGAAAAAAATTGTTACCATCATTTCCTGCGGTCGGGTTTTGGAAGTGTCTTATTTTTATTTCATCATTCATAGATTCATATCTTAACTTCAAAGAATCAATTTCCATGTTAAGTTTAAGACTTATCCAATTAAGAAATGACGAAGAATTGGCATTCCTGATATTATTATCACTATGAATATCAATAATTTTACAGTTTTCGTGCATGTTGACAAACATTTGTAACTCATGTCGTAATATATTACTATTATTTGGGCGACTATGTTTCTGCAAATTTACACAATTTAATATAATGTGTTTACCTGTGTTATTTTTAATTGTACCTAAGTGGTACCTACTGTTTCTCTGTACGTTTTGTTTGGTGGACAATGCTGTCGTATATCTCCAAGTTTTATTTTTTATTTGAAGACTTAAGAATTCATATGTTATTGGTTTTAGATCCCTCAGCAGATCATTACCGTCAGGTGGCGTGTGCTCGCGTGCCTCCTTCTTGTCAAAAGTTTACTTAGTAAGTACCGTAAGATGGCGTTACTTTGAACATATTCAAAGTTTAACACGATTTTTAAAAGAAACAAAATAAATATTTGGATGTTTTTTATGTATTTTAGTATATATTTCTAGTACAAGCCTAGAGCTTAGTTTGGGACTAGGTGTTGCTAGTCGGATAATAGTTATAACTCAGAGTATAAGACTTGAAAAGTTATATTTTAAACCGGGTTCATTTGACCAAAAGTACGTTTTACAAACTTTCATTTCGCAAAAACGTGTTTGTGCTTAAACCATTACATATTGCATAGGTTAAATGAGCTTATTAAATAAGTTAGGTTAGGTTCCAATATCGACCACGAAAAACTTAAAAATATATCTCTAATGATTGAAAACATTAGTGAACCTTTCAAATCACTAAATATTTCGTTAAAAAACTCAAGTAGGTAAATAGGTAGTGAAGTTTTTTTACCTTAAATATCAAAACAAAACGCACACTTACCGTTTACATTTTTCTACATGATGACGATGATGATGATGATGATGATGATGATCATAGAAGACCTTTGAACACGCACCACTTTAATTCAAGACGGAACAACTAGCAATGGTGCCATTGGCGAAAAAATTATATTAAAATGTTTTCCAGTTCCTCAAAACGTTCACATTTGTGTAGTGGTAGTTGCTATCAAAGTCACCCAGTTTACAATAATGAATTACGAAGTAAAACCAGTATTTCCTCCCCTTAGTCATCCCTTTCGGCTATTGTTATTTACACAGGAAACGTATCCCCGAAATAAAAGTCAACTGCCATTATTTAGACTTGAAAGAACAATTTCGACTAATTCCATTAATATCGGTAAATGATTCGACATTTTTTTTAACACGCAAATACTTGCAACTATCTGACCCGACAGACGGTAATCTGTCGTTATTACTGGGCTACATTTCCAATCTTTTTTTCCTTGAAAAGTTTTAAACATAATAATTATAACCGCCCTTGGAGTTCTATTTCATAATCATAATAAAACTAAAAATAAATTCAGTTTTGTTTCTTTAGTGAATGAGATCTGTTATTTCTTACCCAATTTTATGATTCTAGGTCAACGGAAGGTTTTGATTCACTAGTCAGATTCATATGAGTACTATCAATTTTAACGAACCAACAATTAAACGGACGTTTAGCGGTTTGACGGTTGTCAAATGTATTAACAGCTGATTAAGACTGAACCGTGTGTTAAATTGGTTGATGAACCCTTAACCTGTTGACCTAGGGTTAACCTGGGGTTAACATTTACGTGCTAGCGGGCCTTAGTCGTCATAAGACAGAAGCCTTGGAACCTTAAATTAGAAATGCTACTCGACAACAGATGGCGCTTTCTTTTACCCTATTATCCGTTAGATGTCGCTGCTAAACCAAAAATGTGCTAGAATTGTGCTGACTGAATACAAAGTCGCAGTTACTTATTTTTAATATACCTTAAGCAGGCGATCAAAGCCTATAGCGGGTAAAAGCTTTGTGTAAATGAGCCTAGATCTTGGTTGAAATGAAACGCTCCTTGAAGTTCCTAGTTAACGTTTCGGTAGCGGGGCGAGTCATTTAAAATCGGGAATGTTCTGGATGTTCTTATATACGTGTCAGAAGGTGACGGATGTTATATCCACATTTTGTCACGCGATAAACGCAGCCATATTAGGCCCCCTGATAAGATTTACATCCGTCACTTTTTTGACACGTAAGTACTTAAGTACGAGAGTGACAGATGCTTTATCCACATTTTGTCTTATTTTGGGACTGGGGCAACTTGATGAGGATTGTCACCGTGGTTTATACCCACTGTCTTCCATCATTATGTTTAGTTCATACCTAATGTCTTTGAGTTAATAATGATTTCAAGTCATTAAGTATTTATTTAAGAAATGGTTGTTTTTTCAGCATTTTATAAATTAAACCTAACCTAACCTAGCTTATCTACACGTTACACATATAAGGAATTAAACCAAGAAAAATATTGATAAGAATAGTATCCCGTATTTATTTTATCTATTTACTAACGAATTCAGATTCTCTATTATTTTTGGTAAAAACAACTTTGCAAGGTCCAATCAAGAAAAGAAACAGTTTATTTATAAACTGGTCGTGATGTCGTGAACAACTGGAGGCGAAAGTAAATTCCAAGCAACAAAAAACTCTTATAAGAATAATTTTCTAAGAATATTTTTCCTTTTATCTACGATATTCGATTAACAAGAAAACAAAGGGTCTTGTCTGATTATGAAAATTGGACTGGTCTTATTCACCTATAGGTATACAGGGTTATCGGTAATTCAAGTTATTCCCTTTAGGGGGTGATAAGGGTGACTATTGACTATAATTTAAACCCCCATATGCTTATGATATGTTGTTTAACTTTTTTTCAAAATAAGTATCAATTTAAATTTATGTTTTTCTCCTGATTTGTGAAAACGATTAAACACTTGTAACTTATCAATATTAAAACAACAATTATCGATCCAAATTTTAAAAAAACGAGATTTGTCCACTGAAATGCCATAAAAAGAAAAAAAAACTCCCTACTTCTTTTGTAATTCTTTTTTCTGTTTCTTTGGAGTAAGTTCCTCGTTTTTATGGTGAGCGAGGAAATCGGTTATGTTTTTAACATTATCTGCAAGCCATTTCAAATTTAAGTAACACTTATAATGGTGCCGTAATTATTTTTTTGGCTACGGAACCCTAATCATCGCTTTGTTTTGGAAGCACGTTCGGTATTGTTTCAAAGCTCGGCCTCATCGTTTATTGTCTATATCGGAAGTCCCTGTCTCTACTCTAAATTACAATCCCTGTAGACGAGGCTGTTCCTTTTTCATTACGGTTATTATTGGACGATTCCGTGACGCTGCCGACGTAAAGCGGAAATGGAATGCGTTTAAGCGCTGCGAGCGCAAAGATAATTGAGTTAGACTGGAATATAGTACCGGCAATGCTGAATGTTGGTTCAGTATAGTTTCAGACCCGAGTGGGGGCACGCGCTCGCGCTTGTTGGGTCGCTAAATAATTGTTTTATATTTAAATTGTGACATATACGCGTTAAACTTAGTTAAAGTTCAAAGTTGAGTACTGTGAATATTCAAATTTCCTGAAAGATTCCAACGCAATTAATAACATTGGTTTATTACATTTTCATCGTTGGATATTGAAGACATTTTTACATCATTATTGATGCGGTAAGTCAATCGTAACTATTAATTGGATATCGTATTGCAATGTGTGGGAGCGAGCGAAGGATTGCTCCCTCGGGAAGATCGCAACTTCGCAGTTGGAACTGTAATAAAATGTCCCTTATATAGCTCACGGGTGAAAAGAGAAAGTTTTACAGCCAATAAGGATGGTAAGTGATACGGCGCGGTTGTAAAACACACATTAAATTCGGAGTATATTTCTTATTTGTTAAGATTTATGTAATTTAGGGTTGAATATAATAATTTTCATCTAATTTGATCTGTCTGTTGGTTCGTAAATAGCAAACGGACTAGTCGCGTCATAAAAGCGTTTATTATGTAAACACTGTTCTTCTTTAGCGGAAAATAGATTCCGGCGACCGTCAAAATATACAAATATTATAAACTAGCTTTTGCCCCCGAATTTGGTCCGGGTAGAACTCAATGTCCTTTACGCTGTGTACCAAATTTTATAAAATCGTCCCTTCGCTTTCATTAGTACAGATTTGGGTTATCACACATTTCGATCTCTGTTATTTAAAAACTGAGATAAGTTTTGTGGATGTCGATAGTGTTCTTAGAGTCTGGCAAATGAAACATGAAAATGAAAAAATGGCAACACAGTAGTGTCGTCCCTTTCAAATCAATCTAAGAAAAAAGGGACGACACTACAGTGTTGCCATTTTTTCATTCTCATGTTTCATTTGCTCTACTCTACCATGTCTTTGTCATGTTATCGTATTGTTAACGTTTTGATAGCTCTTATTTACTTGACAGTAAGGGCGGCCGAGTTAACAACACCATGCCACGTCTAAGGCAACAGAACAGAGAAAAGTGGTAATTACTCCATCGTCAAGAGCCCACCTAGCCCTTGAGTTTATTAGATCTTAAAACATTAATAACGCTCCACATTGTGATATCATGTAACAAGCATAAAATGGAATAAGTTGGACCGTTTTAAAACGTTTTAACAATTGTAAATCAACCTCGGTAAGTATGCCGAGTAAATATAACAATGTTTAGTAAAAATGTTTCTCTAGTAGGTCAATAAATGTAGCCTACAGGATACCGCTTTTAAACGTTTATCAATGTTTACGTGCTACCTTATGTACTTGAGTTGCCTTATTATATTGATAAGTGGTAGGCGTTGCCGCTACCGCACGTACAATTACGAAACGTTATAAAATAACATACAAAATAAATAAATATGCATAGATAATAAATACATCCATTGTCTCTATGTCTTTGTTCGAAGTAGTAAGAAGGATTTGTTAGATCATGCTCCCGGACTCATTATTTCTTCGTAGTAATTTTTCCGTTCGCATTTATCGCCTTTTTTACCGGCAGTTTATATTCACAGTCGTGTTTATCCACTTTTTTCCCTTTTTGCCCTAGTTTTGTTCAGTTGCTTCTTTTCTTAGCAGCATATTTTCACTGTCGTGTTTTTCCCGTTCCTATTTGACGAAGTTTCAGAGTCGACGGAGCTCCTATTTCTGGGTGGTTTGGCCCTCCGGGCCTGATGCAAGACTTACATAGCCTAAACCTACCTACGAATTACGATGTAATTACTTTTGGGAAACAGTGCGACTGAACGGGAAAAAAAACGACTGGGAAAAAAGTCGAACAACAAGAAAAGCGACTGTAATAAAATCGAACGGTGAAAAATAAAATTGGGTAATATCGTGTTCGGGGAAAAATGCGAACGGAAAATTTACTACAAACAAATAATGAGTTCGGGAGAATACAATACAAAATACAATACAAAAAGTCTTTATTAACTCTCACAATGGTTATAGTATATTATTAAGGTAAACAATACTATTTATTAAAATAAGTTGGAAACCAGTGTGAGAGCCTGGTGTCTGTACTAGGAGATCCTGTATGACAGATCACCAGGCCCCCGCCCCGGTGACGCAGGGAAGTGGAGATAACAACACCACAAGTATGTCCATTAGTGAGAAAAGAAATATTACGTTGAAAGCACACTAAAAATTAAGAACAGAGAAAAATAACGAATTACAAAAAATTATAATATTACACGCTAGATTTAGGCTGCGAATTAACAAACACCGCAATTTCAACGTTATAACGTACAAAATAAAATTCTAGTAGCATTTAACAACAAAGCATCAATTAACTCAAACCTGTAGTATAAGCCATTATGTATTACTCAGCAGAAGCTTTTCAGTCTGCTCGTAGTTAAGATTATGCACCCATTCAGTTACCAATTTTTTACATTTAAATTTTGGGAATAGGTGAATATTCAATATAGAGTTAATTTTATTATACAGATAGCTACCTAAAAAGTAAAAAAATCTGCGGGAAAATTGAGATTTAGTAGAGATTTGGAAACAGACATTACGTTTACGTCTTCTTTTTACTGGTGAGGTATTCA
Source organism: Acleris sparsana (assembly GCA_923062465.1). Taxonomy (NCBI): domain Eukaryota; kingdom Metazoa; phylum Arthropoda; class Insecta; order Lepidoptera; family Tortricidae; genus Acleris; species Acleris sparsana. The sequence goes on from OV281293.1 coordinate 18,409,570, forward strand.
TAAGAGGCATCAAGGAGTGTTGTCTCATGACCGTATAAAGGACAAAGAGTTGCCTGACAGTAAGAACATTGAAAGACTGATAGACATCATAGGTGGGATGGAAAAACGGAAGGAAAGAGCCAACTTTGAGTACAGCTCTCTGCGCCCGCTCAAGTTTCAGGAGGTGTGATTTGGATGCGCCACCCCACGAGGTTATACAGTATGTCAAAATTGATTGACACAGTGCAAAGTAGACTGTTCTTATAATTTTGTGCTCTGCGACGCGTCGGAGATTCTTGAAAATATAAATCAACTTTCTGATTCTAGAGGTGATGAATACTTTTGGGCTTATTGGTGTAAGTTATTGATTTTATCACCTTCCACAATTTCTTAGTGTCTGTATAAGCTTTTCTCAATTCTGCTCTTTCGTACTCTTCTTTTATTTTTCTCAGTATTGAATTGCAATAATTTCTGTATCTAACGTAAGTTAACCTTAGAGTTTCATTATTGGGTTGTTTTCTACTTTTTAAATGTAGATTGTCCCGATTACGCATGCATCTTAGTAAGCCTGGCGTTACCCATGGCTTTATGATTCGCTTTCGTGTTGAAATTCTTTTAATTGCACTATGATTATCAATAACATTACTTATATTACTGACAAAAAAGTTAGCTGCATTGTTCGCATTGGTCATAGTAAGAATGGGGAAGAGATCAACAGCCGGTATATCGAGATCCAATCCAGAATAATCAATCAGGCGACAATTTTGTTGCAACGGTTTTGATTTATGAGCCACGTCTAGGCTAAGTATAACACTGTAATGGTCGGTTATGGTAGTGTGAGCCACAAAGCATTTCGCTGGCAGTTGGGTTTTTAAGATGACATGGTCCAAGCACGACGAATAAATATGAGTTGGAATATTGTGAGCAGGTAACATGCCATGGGAAGCCAAAAGGCTTAGGTATAAATTGGCTCTAGAGTCAGAGGAGGCCGGGGAAATATCTATATTTATGTCACCAATTATAATAATGTTTCTAAAGGTTATCAAATTAGTTAGTGTAGAGTTTAAAGTTTCCAAGAAGTTATTTATGTTCCTTTCCCCTGGTGGGCGATATATAGCAAGGATAGCGGTGAAACCATTCAGTACAATCAAGAGGCTATTGGCGCCGGAAATTAAGGGCTCAGATATGCTACAAGAGTGAGCTGCTTTATAATAAACCACTACACCTTCATTTTGGGTACTGTTATTTGTAGAAATAGAATAGTTATAACCCATTAAGGTTGGAATTTGTGGATTTAGCTGAAGCCAGCATTCGGTTAGTATGATAAGGTCCCAATTAACATTTGAGCGCTGGAGTAAAGTTTGAAAACTTAACATATTACGTTTAAGACTTCTTATATTTTGTGTAATAAGTTTGAGAGTGTCGCTTCTTTTGTGTAGAAGTTTACTGCATTCCTCAATATTACAAGTAGATGTTTCCGCCAAAGATAAATTATCCAGCTCGTGGCTGATCTCATCGCTGGTATTTAAATTGAATTTTAAGATAAAATCCATAAATGATCAAGACATTTGCCGTTGTAAATTTCGAAGAAAAGTGCTTAAGAACAGTGACACAAGTAATAATCAATAGCACAGAAATCTTACAAGTTTGAGTCGAACCCTGTTGAAAAGCGGTAGTTATTATTATAAAAGAGGAACCCATAGTTGGTGTTTTATAGCTCACAGAAAAATTTAAAACATTAAAACTAGGTTTAAGCATGCAAAATTTATAACAAAATATAACGAAGAAAAAGGTTATAAGCAATATAAAATCCAGTCATATCCTATTTGCAACTTTTTCAAGGTCCTGTTCCGAGCTAATCAGTATACGTGTATTGTCTGGGGTTCTCAGAAACACGACACCCCTAGTTGTCCAGCAAGATAACCCCTTAGTCTTTGCTAATCCGCGTGCTTTAAAGAAAAGCTTTGCTGTTTCCTTTGTAAGGGTTTCAGATATAAAAATAGGCCGCTTTTCTCCCCGGTTCAGCAAACCAGTGTTTAATTTTTCAGTCTGATTTTTACCCTTATTGTACTGTCTAACGCATTCCAATACCTTTTCCTGTTTTGGTACTGAAGAAAATTCCACTATAATTGTTCCCGGTGCTTTGTTAGTTTGCTTAGTCCTGTAGATATCCCAAATATCATGGTCCTGAATATTAGCTGCTATCTCAGTTCCAAGTGCTTTAACAATACAGCTCAGCTCATTTTTTGTCTCATATGACTTACCCTCGGTTGGAATTGGCGGGATGTTGCGGATTTCAATGCCCGCTGCCCGTTCTTTTCTCTCAAGAAAAAGAACCCTTTCTTGTAGAGAGGAGATCATCTTGCTGCGTTCTGCATTCTCTTCTTTTAAATGGCGAATCTCCGTTGTAGCTTCGTCGTATTTAGATGATAAAAAGTCAATGCTTTGCATAACTTCCAAGTTTTGCTGCTCAATGGTTGTTTTAAGCTCCTTAAAGCGTGAGTCTTGCATAGAAGAAAAGTTTTTGAAAAGGGATCTCATTTCTTCCATAAGAGTATCAGCATTGGATTGGCCGCCGGACTCAGGCGGAGTCCCGACCGCTCGGCGCTTATGAGTTCTACGACTTTGACCAGTTTCAGTGGCACAATCGGATGGGTCTTGGATATCTGACTCAGAATCACAATTTGTGTTGTTTTGAGAAAACGTAAGTGCTGCTTTCTTTACCAAACTTGATGTGGAGGGACTCTGGGTTACTTCCACATTTATAGCAGGTGGAGTTTTTGGTGGAGTCCGATTTAAGATGATGATGATGAATGATCTAACAAACGTTAATGGTAGCTTAAGTAATTAATATAAATTAATAATCATCCAATGCTTAGCCGGAAGAGATCCCAAGATTTTTTTTATAGCCGTAAAGGCAAACGAGCGGACGGGCTACCTGATGGTAAGCAGTCACTGTCGCCCATGAACATCAGCGATGCCAGGGGCACAGTGAAGTTGTTGCCTTTCAGTGAATACTCTTTTTTGAGCCGCGTTTAAAGCAGGACATTTCGTAGTGCTGAGGAAACACCGTGGAGCGGAAGTTCAGTCATATTTTATTTTAATTCGAATGAAATTGTTTAAGTTCCTTCTAAATGAATATCGTGTTTTGATTTTGTGTCTTGTATGTACAGTAAGGTACAACAAGTAGTGTACAAGTACACTAGTGCTCTTTTGGGATAACTTAGCCTCACCGGTTATTATAATTCGTCGACGATACGAAGAGTGCGTTGTTTAATAATCTCCAAACAGTAAAAATCGATGTCGCCGGAGGCTTGTAGACGAGGAAAACAACCGCACCTGTTTGTTCACTTCGCTTTTGATTTGTGTACAATATGGCTTAGCCACGCCGTTTTTAGACATAACGCCATTTTGTTACGTCTTACCATGCCCGAGGAGAGTTTCCTGGACGTTTGTTATACAAAGGAAATATAGACACGGGAGCTTTTGTTTTGCTTATGGTTTTTTTTTGTTGACATACCTATATATTAGGAGCCTGTTCTATCTCTCTGCTGGGCATTGGTCTAAAATAATCTGCCAAATATTTCACTGAAAAAAAAAAGTTTGTATGTATGTAAACACATTATTGTGCAAAAAAAAGATATTACAATTATAAAATGGACAAAAATATAACTGGGATGTACAAATGCGAACTTATCCCTTACAGGGATCTCTTCCAGTTAATCTTAGAGTGATTGAGAAATAATTAATGACAACGAATAGCCAAATAATTACAACACTTTTTATAAATATCAATTGATAATATACAATAATATAACTAATATAATAAAAAAATATACAAACCGAAAAAAATGAACATTCATTGCTTTGCACCATGCTATATTGAGCTTAAAGATCCAAACGATAATAGTAACTGGTCCAAAAACGCACGATTGGCACTTTCAAACATTTAATCTATATCTACATATAAAACTCATATTTCTTTTTCTAACTGACAGACAACACAGCCTTAACGGCTGAACAACACATTAATTGCAACAATTACACTATATAAAATAGGAATTCATTAGCGATTACGTCACTTTTTTTTTTGTGATTTACTTTCACTGCTGGATGAAACGTGACTATTGCGGTAGGAATATTTCTTAGGTACCCTAGAGGTTCACTAAAATAGTATTTACGCGTACCAAATAGTAGGAATTATTTAAGTGCTAATTAAATCTACACTATAGGTACGGTAAAGGAAAATAATCCCACTTTGGACTATGTCAAAGTGACGTAATCAATCAAAACGTATTACAAAGTCCAAAGTGATCTAGGATTCAATTTCATTAACTGTACCATCCCCAATTTCGTTCCTAGCATTCAACCTTAAAATGAGTTATAGATGTCAACGTATTAGAATGACTACTCATTTATTATGATATTTCTCAATTAAACCCCCCTTTTTCATGCCAAAGACACGCCTCGGGGAGACAAATGCAATTACACTGGCACTTTGTCTCTCAGCGCTTGGAAGTGCCCATTAAGTTCGGACGAATGAGCTAAAACAAAAATGCGACTTTTGCCCGACTTATTAAATCTGAACTGCGATGTTGCCTTGAGGGTTCTTACGTTTACAGTTCGCTTGTTCGTTAATTCTGACCGCCTACAAATTCACTTACAAGTTTTCATTGACGTCTTTTTTAATTTTAACCAGTTGCAAATTGTGGTTAGTGATCGGGACTGAGATTGTACTACTAACCTTATTTGACATGTTTCCGTATTGTAAACGTTTTTTTTTTCTTTGCCCCGCGGCGACTTCAACGTCTTCAACAGCTACTACCGCGGGAATATGGCGTTTCCACAATGAATTGATTTCGCCAGTGTCAAGTATATATAAGTATAAATCAATATACCTAGCAATAAAACACAATCCAATCTTCTCTAGGAAGATTGGGGGCAACGTTGTACGGTGATATGTAGGACAGAGGCCAAGATAGTTTTAACCTCTGTACCACACCACTGCGAGTCCACTTGAAACGTAAAGTAAGATGCCAGGATACACGAAATAAGTCCAAGACTTCTATCACTGTGCAACACAAAGGCATTAAAATTACAAATCACTAACAGAAAAGAACTTTGAACACCTAAATACACAAAAATAAAAACTAAATCAAATTACACATCCGCCATCTTTTGACGTTGCAAATGGCCTCTGTCAACGTTTTGATAGTTATTATTTACTTGACACTCTTGACAGTAATGGTGACAGAATTAAGAACAATAGGATAACTTGCCAATGACAATATGGTCTTATCTAGTGGAATAGAGGCCCTAAATGAAGTACCCAAGCCTAAGGCTTGAACTTTGATGAAATGTATATATTCTTACCACTTCATTAGTTTATTAATAGAGTTCAAAAAAGAAGAAGGTTCTTTTTGTTTAATGATTATCTCTAATGTAGTACTTTAGCTGTCCGCCTGTTGTTTACCTGTGTTATTTTTAACTGTACTGTTTTTCTGTAATGTTTTTGTTTGTTGTACAATGAAGTGTTTTGTATTGTATTATCTTGTACCTTCCTCATCATCCATGAGGGCCCGTACTTCTCATGCCATTGACGCAAAAACATCACGCTACAGAGAGTATGATTTCAAATGGTTTTATTGTATTTACTAACCATTATTCGTCAATCATTTAATCATGTACAAGTGAGGAAGTAATCTATAGACGCGTAGAAAAATAAAAATCTACTTCATACTTAAAACGTAAATGAAACTATTTGATTGAGAAGCACAGTGGCAAAAATCATCGAGTAACATTATCATTTAAAAAAAACCGTATAATATTGTTATAAATATAAATATAATAAAATAGTCATCAATACAATTATGGCATTGACACATGCCATTTTTAGTAAATGAAAACAAAATATGATGCTGCCGTGATACGTATTTTGGTTGCGATTAAACTGTATTTAACCATATTCATTTACCCACTTTACATTTTATTATTTGTACCAGTTAATACATACCTAAACACCTGCCAAATAAAAGCAAAGCACCCTGTGTGTCCAATTTCATCGGCATGAAAAGTGCACCATGTGCTCATCACGTGTTGGTCCTGAATCTTGAATGAATTCTACGTATCTATTCAAAGTACAAAGCTAAAGTTTAGTTTGGGCGGTAGTTATATTTATTGCAGTAAAGTGAGTAGATACCAAGTACCTTCCTTAGTTCTCTGATTGATCTGATTCTAATAAACCTGCATTTTAATTGATATTGCTAAAGAGAAGGGACTTCCAAGACAAGACGGTATTATGCGCACTACAGAGCGTTAAGATTAATTAGCCTCAATTATAATATAATCGACTTAGCTTTCGCGACGTTGATAATAAATTAAGAAATTACTGGGTACCTACGCTCTTATTCTCTTGACAATTAAATCGTGTCTTGATCATTTTGAGCTCTTCGACTAACCGAGCCCACCTGATTGTACCTACTGTTAAAATTATGTCCTCAACATCACTTCATCAGAGAGGAGGGTGGTCACAACGTGTTTTTTTTATGGCAAGGCCACATGGTAAGTGGGATCCCCATATACATTTACGTTTCCTATCCCTTTCTAACAAAACCGAATTTAACATGGAGTTTATATGGCCGATCTGTTACATGACGTCTCATTCCATATCTGATCTCTATCTTATCGCTGTCTAACTAGCAGTTTAAAATGCTTATCATTCATATTTCTAGGACGATTTTAATTTTAATTTCACTTTGGTGATGTCTTTTATAGAATTTTAATATTTCAATAATCCATGCATAATCCTTAATCCCAGATTTTTGGTGGTTTTTACCGCCGTACTTAGAGACATTTTAGACAGAATGAACTCGTTCCTGTTACAAAATCCTGTTACTTGTGTTTCAAAATCATTACTAACAATAAGCTACGGCGTAGTCGTCATTAACTAACCCCGATGGTCTGAGAGCGAACAATTCGCTAATAAGACCCATCGCATGTTATTTCTAAATGCTCGGGCAGTAATTCATTTCGTGTACATACCCTCTTCACATTGCTAACAATTTGTACATCATCATCATCATCATCATGTCAGCCGAAAGGCCTCCCCCAAGGCTCTCCACTCAGACCGGTCTCGTGCTTTTCGCATCCACCGCGCTCCCGCAATCCTGACGAGGTCGTCACTCCATCTTGTTGGAGTCTACCTATTTGTACATCCCGTTTATTATATTACTCAATCAGTGAGTCTCTTTTGTCTAATCACGCGAAGGACGTACTTACTAAGGATGCGCAATTAAGACGTGGTTTTATATCCTAGCCTCTAAATTCTAGTCTAGAACAAATACTGGGGGCGACCCGTCATTATTTGTTTAAGAGCAAGAATTTCATATCTGAAAGCGGTTATGCTCACATCACGGAATCTGGTGTTTGTTGTGCGATGCCGCAGTATTTCATTAAATTTCTTTTACGGTACGGTATAAAAAACCATAATTAAATTTTACGTCTTCTAAGTCGTTTTAACCACAGCTGAAGCTTCGCAAAAGGCGCAGATATGTATGCAGTCTGTCAGGAATAATTATGCAAAACAAAAACACAGTACAACGAAAATAGAGCAGATTTGGTAGATCATTTTCACAATAGGCATTTTATCATAGTAGCGAATTTTCGCATAGCATTTTTATACGGTTGTGAATATTTGTATTCGTTTATTTAATCGCTAAAATTACTAGCAGATTATTTTATTACTCGCATTATTTGTAGTTAGTAAGTAATCCTTGTATTTCATGGTTAGTTTGGGCCTCCGGGATATAAAAATTAAAAACTAACCTAACCTAACCTACCTACGCACAGTCGAGTTCGTAATTATTTGTACAATTGTATCTTGTCTATTTTATGCTGTTTGAACTGCCATATATGAATTGTCACAGCAATTATTATTAATGTATTAGTGACAAGGTACGATCTAATTACTATTGGGAAAATTTGGGATTGGGAAAATTTGGGAACGGAAAAAATGCGAATAGTAAATATCACCGAACATAAAAAAAAAGATGATTATGAAAAAATGCAATGTGAAAAAATATGCTTGTTGTGAAAATAACCTAACAATCCAATTTGTACTGCGTTGACATTGTCAAATCGAGCCACTCAGAACGACGCAAATTTCAAACACAACTTCGAATATGGAACGGTTTGATTGTTTCTAAAACTTAATATATCCTTTTATTATAATCCTTTAGTAGTTCGAATGATACGTACATTTGAATAATTCTGATTATGATTTATCTTTCGCAAGCGTTAAAAGTCAGTTAACGGGGAAAATCTGAGCACAAAATAGATTGTTATGCTTCATTCCCGAAGCGGTGACGTGGGACGCTGTACTCGCGATATTTTGGCAGCAGTAATTCAAATTGATGAGTAGCGTTCGAATCGCAAAGGCTTCGGGACGAATTTGAGAAGCTAATTTAAGTTTACACATGTCGAACTTTTGCTTTAACAATATTTAATCTTTTTAATCTAATTAAACAAGAGGAGACGATCTGTTATTTATTTATTTGCTTTATCAGTTTTACCAACAACTGTACACCAGTACCTACATTTTATAAAAAACATTCAAATTTTTTGGGTGTCGTAACATCTCTTCTGTTATTAAGGTTGTCTGGAAGAGATGCTATTTCGCCTGTTGTTGACCAGGTTACATAATATTGTTATTATTTGTTTCAATTGTAACTAGAAAATGTACAAACAATAGACAGGCGAGTAGCTAGGTACTATTAATACTGTACAGTCGTCAGTCACCAGCAATTGTCCTGCGTTGGGCGTAAAAATATCTGACACGCTCTTATAGGTACCTCTTGTAATAAAGACGTGACAGATATCTTTGCGCAATCCTTAGAAAAAAGGGCGTAAGTCTCACAGAACTGCGTATGTATTAATGACCTTATTTCGTTAGTAGGTGGGTTAAATTTACTTTGCCTTTCACATTGCACATACGACCTTTTTATTTAGAAGGGAAGAATGCTCATAAGAGTCATAAGCATGTTTGCAATCCGTCAAACCGAAGAGAGTTAATTTCGCTATCAAAACGATTCAGTCTTAAACATTGGCCTCGTTTAACGTTTGTAAAGTGGCGGTAAACGATGGCCATTCTTTAGAAAGCGAGCAATATGCGATCGCTATAACTATCTATCATTATTTTTAAAACATTCTGACAGAGAAGTTTATTGAGAGGATGAGATTAAATCAGTAGCTACCTCTAAACAGCATTTAAATAATTATTTATTAGCTTCTCAAATATCTGGATCATAAGCAGTTGTACACATACGCACACACACACGCACAAACACTCAAACTTACACGCATACACACACAGATGTTATGTAATTTTTATACATAAATTGATCTCTCTAAAATGATCTCAAAATAGTAGCGATATTATTTCCGCCTTCGATCGCCATATCTACTCTCCCTGGTCTCATTGAAAACCAGCGCCTGTGAATGTATCAACAACATTCAGAGGCATAAAGCTGAGCGGAGACCATTATGGCCGTAATAAAAAATAAATGTATTTCGTTAAGTTTCACGTTTAATTATAATTGCTACGAATAAAACATTTAAACATAACAAAAAAAAGTTTCATTTTGCATTGGGAATCTGTGGGGTTAGGAATCTGAAGGATTGGGAATCTGTAGAATTGGGAATCTGTAGAATCGGGAATCTGTAGAATTGGGAATCTGTAAAATTGGGAATCTGTAGAATTGGGAATCTGTAGAATTGGGAATCCGTAGAGCTGAGAATTTGTAGAATTGGGAATATGTAGACCTGGGAATCTGTAGAATTGGGAATCTGTAGAATTGGGAATCTGTAGAATTGGGAATCTGTAGAGCTGGTAAAAATTGTATTCAAGTTAAGACACTTTGCTTGTAAACTGTTTTTTTATGAGCTAAACAAATTATTTTTCATTTTCATTTTAAAGATAGAGCTCTTTCTATTCCAACGACGCGTTTAGCCTGAGTGCGTTTAACTCATTGGTACGATCACAGACTTTAATTGATATACCACTTTTCTTTGCCCCGCGGCGACTTGAACAGCTACTACCGTGGGGATATGGCGTTTCCACAATGAAGTGATTTCGCCAGTGTCAAGTATATATAAGTATAAATAAATATAGCAATAAAACACAATCCAATCTTCTCTCTTAAGATTGGTGGCAACGTTGTACGGTGATATGTAGGACAGAGGCCAAGATAGTTTTAACCTCTGTACCACTGCGAGACCACTTGAAACAAGAAGTAAGATGCCAGGATACACGAAATAAGTCCAAGTCTTCTATCACTGTGCAACACAAAGGCATTAAAAGTACAAATCACTAACAAAAAAGAACTTTGATCACCTAAATACATAAAAATTGAAACTAAAACAAATTACACATCCGCCATCTTTTGACGTTGCAAATGGCCTCCGACTATTACTTATTTAGTGGTAGAGTTGCGTCTACGTCACTTTACTATGTGGAATAAGAGCCCAGCGGAGCTCCGTGGACTGTCTCGAACACTTCTTTATTTTCTGAGCATGCTCTACTAGGTGGCCGCCAGCGGTTTCATCACCGCTGCAAATTTCTGATTATTCCGGTGAATCTATCAATTTCTTTCCGTCATTCAATCCTTGTCCTGGCAATAATGAACAGGTCAAAAAGAACAATTTGGTGCAGTCGTTCGGATGCGCGTACACATACATTTTGGCGATCCATGTTTATTTATATAGCCTAGTATCCACAGCGTCTGTATTATAAGTAGCTGCATACCTTTGCACCTTGTCAATTTAATGCCTTTGACAGATTAGTACACCTGTTCAAGCATGGCGATATAGTGCCAAAGTACTACATTGTGCACGACCGTACAAGGATATCCTTAAGTTTGGGACTAAATCCATATGTGTAAAATTGCCCCTTGTATTCATTTATTGATTAAGAATGTTAAATACCTTGCTGAAGATGTTATCTAGCTAGCTGTAGACGTAAGAGTAAGAAATGATAGAATCGCATTAAACACTCTACACATAAAAGCTAATAGCATTTAACCAATCTTTTATCCGAGGGCAATAAAGCTATCTTAAAAGGGCTTCTTTTAGAACCGGTTGTTTATCGAGCCAGTAATTCCTAATCGATCAATTTCCTCTGACATCAAAGACGTAACGTTGTTTATTGTTATAAATTGAAGTGGATTCCACGATCTCTTTGGCTCTACGTTACAGACAACTAGGAAACTAAACTTAAATATGCGAGAAAGAATTTCGGTGTTCACTACGTGCCCGATTTAGCCGGACAATCATAGTTTGTTACTCATGTTTCTAGACGTTATAGTTAGCTTGTGAAATCTATGCCTTAAAAAAAAAGTCCCAATGACAGCTGTCAAATTTCGTTATTTTAAACACGTACTTTAATGAGAGCAAGGCATATAAAAGTAAGTAATTAATAATTTTATTCACTAAACCAAGGACCATATATACTTATGGTCCTTGACTAAACTTTTGAATTTGGATGACATTGCCTAGTTGATATTGACGTACATATACATAAACCTTATTGTTAGTGGCATAAAGGTGTGTAGATATATTTGGCGTCTTGGGAACGTATATGAATGACTTTGTCTGTACTATGGGTACAACCGAGTTCATAAAAATGTGTACACTTTAGTACCTTGTCACTTTAATTGCTATGATAATATATGACAGTTTAATCATGACATTAAAAGACAAAGTACTAAAGTGTACACATTTTTATGAACTCGTCTGTACAAGACAACGACAATACATACTTACATAGAAAACATCCAAGACTCAGAAACAAATACTAATACCGGGAATCGAACCCGGGACCGCTAGCTTCGTAAGCACTACCAATACCAACCAACAAGGCCAACGCGTCGTCTGTATGTTTATTTGCCTACTCTATGACAAAAAAATGTGGCGGCATATATTATGTCATGCATGGGATGCATGGAAACCCTATCAACTGATTAGATTAACGTTTTGAAATTAAGCAGATATGTTCTGTACTGAAGCACTCTTGATTATAATTTATTTTCCGCTGTCTCGTAGCCGGCGAGAAATCGATCAGCTGATAGCGATACGCTATTAATAACGAGAATAATAACTTGATTTTGAAGCAAATGAGCAGCTTGCGGTAATATTGGAAAACAAGCTTTTGGCTTTGACTTCGTCTGCGTAGATATTTATGCTATATCCGGGGAAAATCTCACGCTATTGGTCCCAAACTAAGCTCTAGGCTTGTACTATGGGGTTTGAATAAACCTTGCATCTCATATTTCATGACGTACGATTATTAAACTTGAAGAGTTCAAAGTTCAAAGTCATCGAGATATCAGAAATGAGTTTTTTCCAAAGTATTAACGTACTTATAGAGAAATCACACTTGAATACCAATATATTATATGCGCATATCACTCAAATATTAGCCCATATCGGGAATCGAACCCGGGATCCTTAACATCGTAGGCAGGTCAGCAGGTAAACGCATCGTCAAAGATCTCGGAACTTATTCCACCCGCGGAGCGGAGACCTACCCAACATCCGTACTAATTTTATTAATGCGGACGTGTCTGTTTGTTCATCGTTTTTTCTTGGACCAACGCTCCATAGATTTTCATTAATATTGGCACGTGTATTAGTCGTTACTTGGAGACGGTCTGAGACGAACTTAGGACACTTTTCAAGGACAAATACTGTAAAAATATTGAGTGTATGATATGGATAAACTTGGATAAAACCACTGTCACTTTCTGATCAGAGGCCTTAGACAAGATGTATTCAGCGTTCGCTATCGTCGTCGCGTCAAGCGTCTACGTCAATACCATACATTTTGTCAGTTTTCGAAAATCGTTTACGTTAGCGTACAGAAATTTGTCTAGCCTCACTTTCCTGATTAGTATATAACTTGTTGCTATATTTACCGGAATTTATAACGGAAGATCAGCGTTGGCTTCACAGCCAGCACATGCTGAGTTGGGACCGTTTCGCAACACTACATGTCGTCTCTTTTCCATTATTTTGAAAAATATTTTTTTGTCTGTGATATTGTTAAATGCTACTCGACAACAGATGGCGCTGTTATTTATCCTATTCCCGGTTAGATGTCGCTGTTATACCAAAAATGTGATAGTGTTTCCTAGATTGATAAGGTAAATTTTACCAAATCTAGATTTTTATTTAAATTGAAATTGAATTTTTATTTCGGATTACAACATCGATTCATAATTTTGTTAGACAAACAAAATAGGTACTTAAAAACTATGTTTAGTACGACAAAAATGCTTAATTAGAAAAAAGAAATAAAGCTAAAAACAAAAAGTAAAATATTATATAAAACAATTGCCAGCGCAACAGGCCAGGCTACCCTACATGCCCCCGCACGTGCAGGTGCACCCAAGGCCTCTGGTAAGGGCAGTCCTGGCTGCTGGCAACATCGGCCATTATGCTATTAGGGCTGCCACGTACACAAGACATCAAGGAGGCGGCCCTTGTACGAATATCGGCGTAGAAGCATCGGTATGCGCCTCCGCAAACATACCGGATGCACTACCATCCTGAAAGCGTTGTTATATTGCATCCTGAACACATTCAGGTTTCTCTGCGTGAACTTCACCCACAGGTTGCTTGTGTAGAGTATCCTATGTCCTTTTCTTAGGCTTAAGCTGTCTCTTTACGAAATTTATTACAAACCAACAAAATAACAGATTTTTTGGCTTAGAACAATTCGTACAATATAGGTATGGTTATCAAAAACCATTCAAAAATACTTGGAAATACAAATACTTCCCACTACTATTATTTAAAAATAGTTCAATCGTTAAAAAAAATTTCTTCGTCATTGTATTGTCTGTGATGACGATGAAATGGTAGCAATGCCATCTTCTATATTCTTCTTCTATTCTATACATAGGTTTAAACTACGGAAAGAAATAGGACAGTAATTTCACGCGTTCGAAGTCGAGGCCCGTCCTCTGCTTGCTTCATAAGGCGTTGTAAATCGTCGCCTGTCAACGATAGATGGCGCTACTAAACACGGTTTTTCAATCGTACCTATTGTTTTACGACTATTGCAATAATAAAATGTAGTTGAATTTGGTCTTTGACATTTGTTAACGATAGTTGTAAGTTGTAATCAATGAACGGACAAAAAACGTTGTAATACAATTAATAGCCTCCTGTTGTACTAAAAATAAAACATAGGTACATAATAAGGCCTTTGAAAATAAGCAATTATTGCTTATAAAATTGCTCTTGTAAGTGCAAATTCACAAACGAATTCTACCAATTTTGCGTTGCAATGAATTCTTTTTTTCATATTCAATATTTTGCTACATTTTCTGGTTCTTAGATTACAGCTATCGTTAAGAAATGTCAAAGACAAAATGCATCCGCATTTATTATTATTACAACCTTCATAAAACATAAGAAACGAGTGAAAAATTGTGTTTACTAACGCCATCTACCGTTGACAGGCGGCGTTTTATAACGCCTTATGAACTGACTAGATGACGCCCTCGACTTCGAACGCGTGGAATTACTGTTCCACTATTCCTATTTCTTCCCAGACCAGCCAGTTCATACTAGACCCAATCCGTTTTAACTTTTGAATTTATTCGTTCATTCGAAAAAAAATCTATACGCCGGAAAGTGTTTGTTTGCTTCTGTGTTTCATAAAACGAATTGTTTTTTTTTGTTTTTGACTTTTATTTGACCTTTAAGGATTTAGAACCAATAGACTTCAACGATTTTGACATCGCAATCGTATTCACTATCAAGGAAAAAAGCTAACGTAATGCCAAATTTACGAAATAGTTACTTAAAATACTGTACTATTGAATATTTTTCAATTAACAAAAGTTTTTTATGGTCTATGTTAATGAAACAGAGCTCGTCGCTACCTAGCACCTTGGGCCCATAACCTATGATTGGAACCTTCTTATAAAGGGTTACAATTTATTTGACAGGCCACTTTTTAGCCACTACGGACAGTGGTACGATATTTTAAATACGAAAGACAGTTTGATTCTTTGTCTGTCGCGCTTTCACGACCAAACAGTTGTATGAACATAGAGGTTACCAATGTTTTTTTTATATCATCGAGAAGACAAACGAGCGCACACGCCACCTGATAGTAAAAGGTTCTGTGAACCATTAACATTTCCATTCTCAATACTGCAATCCTAAAACCGCAAAAGCGTTGCCAACCTTGAGTACTAAGATGGATAATGCCAAGGCTAGTCATTTCACCGGTAGTCTCATGCCCACACCGGAACACGACAATGCGAACACTGCTGCTTGGCGGTAGGTTAAAGGATAAGATGGTGGTGGCGATCCGGATGGACTCTAAATGGTTGAAAATCTGTTCCATTTTTCCAAATGCTTATGGATAAGGATTGAATATGTTGCAATGTTAATATAACCCCGTTGATGTCTTTTGGTTCTAAATTCTTAAAGGTGCAACTAATACGAAAAACAAAAATATACCCACAATTATTCACTAAGACAAATGTGTTTACTAGTGCCATCTACCGGTGGAAAGTAATTATTCAGAATCCTTACAGAATAATTTAACTTATAACGTACAAAGGTTCACTAGGGATATGATCATATGATCTTTAAAAATGTTGACATAAAAAATGAACATTGAAAATTTCGACCAAATAAACAGTTGGGAAACAACACGAGTAATCAAAAAGGTCACTTTTTATGCTGAATAGCATGGCCATTCACGGGCAATTAATAAATCTATTCTTATTTGCTATATTAAAGCCCGTTTGCATAGGATTAGCATAGAAATAGTATGGGTAATATGGGTGGTAACCATGTGGTGTTTGTAGTTTCATGGAGTTCCGTTAGATGTCGCTGTCAGTGCTCGATTTCTACATCGCGCTGTTAAGATTTCCCCAAGAACAATGACTACCCGGGGCTACCGATGTGAAATCATACTTACCTGGCGTAGGGGACACCGTGATCAAATAGGCGGTTCCCCCAGGGCGAGACTCTCCCATTGCACTGCGGTTGGGTTGACCCTTGCGATTATCCCTAATGTGGATAACTCGGACGCGTTATTTTTGGTAGTGGGGACTGCGTACGCGCTGTCCCCCCAATAATAACTTGGACAATATAATAGCGGAACTATTCGTCTCTAAACTAGACTGTCTGTCTGTCGAGCATTCACGACAAAACAGTTCGTTGTAGGAAGGAACATAGAGATTAACTCTTTTTTTGTCATGGGGAAGGCAAATGAGCGCACAGGCCGTCTGATAATAAATGGGATCATTGGCCCATAGACATTTGCATTCTCAAGACTACAATCCTAAAACCCGTAAACCCTTTACCGTAAATACTTTGCCAACACTGAGTACTAAAGATGGAACGCCGATTTTTCGAGTTTCTTGTTACATTGTCCTAACTCCCCTCTTTTGGACAGCGGGGGTCATAAATATTCAAAGTCAATTCGGGACCAAAAATCCAGGTTTTTTTTCCTTAATAGAAACTATGGTGCGCAATCTAAAGTACGCCCAGAGCCATCTATTAAAGGAAAAAAGTAGAAATATACAACGTTCTATCTTTGGACTATGATACACTAATAGATAAATAAAACTGGCTAATATTTCATGGCCTCTATTCTAATGAGATTTATTTATATTGTCTTTGGCATTTGTTTGACATGGGGATTGTGGAACCGACGGTTAAATTGCGTATCTTTCAAAGTTTTCCCAGTACATATTTCATTATTCTGAATGCCAAAACGTACTATGTACAAAACTCAAAATACCTTATTTCCCAAAATGACAGTTTTTCTAAAATTCCTTGTTTTTGAATGTCTGAAATTCGTAATATCTAACACAAAAGGTACTTACAGTTACATTAATGATGTATCAATTTTGAAAAGCCTACGTTTAATTGATTGGAAATAAGAGTATCGACGGAGCTCCGCCTTCGCGGAGCATCTATTACTGGGTGGTTTGGCCCTCCGGGCCTGCTGCAAAACTAACATAACCTACCTATTTTCCATATTTACATTGTTGAAATGTGGGCATTTTAGGAAATGATATTTAAACGTTTTCTATGTAGCGTAATTTATTTTAAGATTTTCAATTAAAGTCATACTATATGTTCACCAATTTGTCCGTTTTATTTCCGACATTCAAAAACAAACATTTTTGTAAAATCGGTCATTTTGGGAAAAATATATTTTGAGTTTTGTACATAGTGCGGACCGGTGCATTTTGGCATTCAGACCTACCCCGCCGTGCAGCAAATTTAGCACCGGGCGATGTATATCACCCCCTCAATCTAGTCTGATTTTTAAGATGTTGTAGTTGTTACAACTAGGTTCCCACGTTTCCGTTTTTTTTTCTTTATTTCTTTCTTTCCAATTTGGAAATGAAAACGTGCAATCAACCAATTTGATTTCCAGGCCACTATGGATTATTAAAGTGACATGGACAACCAAAACGTAAGAGACTTCCTATGACTATGATAAAGTTGACTGTACAGAAGCTGATTTTCATAGTATCTATAACATATTCAAAAGTCTAAAAAAATTAACTTAGTAGGTTTAAGGGAAGAAAAACTTTATCGCATTTTGAATGGAAATTTGTAGCTTCACAAATCCTCTTAAGGATTCTGAACCAAAAGAACGGCCAAGCAGCAGTGTTCGCATTTTTGTGTTCCGGTGTGGGGATAAAACAACCGGTGTAATTACTAGCATAGCATTCCATTTTAGTCCTCAGGGTTTGCAAAAAAATTACGGTCTTCAGATTGCAGTCTTGAGAATGCAATTAATGTCTATGGGTCAATGATCGCATTTACCATCAGGCGGCCTGTGCGCGCGCTCGTTTGATAAAGGTTCCTATAATAGGAACCTTTACCTCCCCTTACCTCCTCTGGCTTAATGTGCCAGAAGGGTTAGCATTAGAGTTCTTCTTCGTTTCGTTTTTAAACCAATCACTTCACTGGCAGATGACGTGTAACGTGGTTACTATGAAGCACTAAATACGAAACTCCTGGATCCCTTTTCCATTCGAGACATTATCATAATTCGGTTAAAGCTAACTAGAAAGAAACCCAATACCGAACCCATCATCTCTCTCAGTTTCATTAACGTGCTTAAGCTTCACTGTTTCATTTGCTAGAGATTATATGGGGGGACGGCGCGTACGCAGTCCCCACTACCAAAAATAACGCGTCCGAGTTATCCACATTAGGGATAATCGCAAGGGTCAACCCAACCGCAGTGCAATGGGAGAGTCTCGCCCTGGGGGAACCGCCTATTTGATCACGGTGTCCCCTACGCCAGGTAAGTATGATTTCACATCGGTACCCCTGGGTAGTCATTGTTCGTGGGGAAATCTTAACAGCGCGATGTAGAAATCGAGCACTGACAGCGACATCTAACGGAACTCCATGAAACTACAAACACAACATGGTTACCATTAGGTACAATGCACAATCTCAACGTGTGTTAGCTAGACCGAGTAGTCCATCGAAATTAGAACAAAATATTACCGAGAAACAATGAAAAGATTATTATGGCATAATTATTTATTAGTTAAGTTACTAATTGTAATTAGCTGGAATAGTCAAGAGTCCCCGTCATGAGTGGCAAATTTATTAAATTGAGTGATCATATATATGTACAGATGTAGTGCATAATTGTTTTCCTTCGTATTTTCACGGAAACGTACGAACGCGTCTTGCTATTTCAGTCGGTCACAGTACAAAAAGTACTGAGGTTGACTGAAGTAGCATGACACCTGTATATCGATCCTGACAGATTTTGGCCACAGCGACTGGGATCCGACTATTAAGAGCGTCGCCGTCCCGTCGTATGATGACTGACATAGCCGAATTTTGCATTAAAAGTTTGACCACATTCGATACACTTGCTTGACTACAACACCCGTCCGAAATAATTGTATTGAATCGGGCCTTGAGCTCGTCCCGCTTTGCATTGAGCACCTTCCTTTCGAACTCGGACACCTTAGTGCTCAGTGTATGCCTCCGGGACGGCCGGTGATAGTGATGAATGTGAATTGTGATCATACAGCGCCTCTATCATAAAATCCGGATCATACTTGACCTGTATTTTTAACTCGACCGCCGTTACAGTCAAGCGAATAAGAGCTATCATATAGTTAACGTGTTAAATAGAGGTCCTGATCATGACCACTTTTCGTTTTTAGCTTTAGTTTAAATACTAATTTGTGAAAATATCTGTAATGTTTGGGCTTATATTGCGTATTTATACATAAATATTTGTAAATATCACGGAAGTATAACACAATCCACCTGTGAAGTGGACGATACGAGCATAACCTTGTTTCTTCTGATAATATAACTGATATACCTTTCTCTTTCAGATGACATGCCGCAAGCAGTAACCGAAGCTCAAAACTATGGGTCGTAACAGTTCAAATGACGACCAAAACGGAGAGCTCAGTATTCTCCTGGTGGTGACCGTAATACTTGGACTACTGCTAATGCTGTCCTTACTCATGTGCTACGCATGCGTACTGAAAAGACTCTGCTGTGGCACGCGTCGAGAAAGGAAGCAACTTGCAGCAAGGAATGAAAGTTATCCCCTAGGGGACATAACGCTACTGTCACAATCTACGAAAAGCGAACGGGTTTAATTATGTAATTTAAAGATTAAGGCACGCTTGAATGATCTCTCGTTTATAAAGGGTCAGGTCGTTCGAGATCTCAGAGTTGACTGTTTGATCACCAGTCACCACAAAACGCAAGTATACAAGATTTTCTACGCTTCATGCATTATGCGTCGGCATATGACGCCGTGGATACTGAATATTGTACAATTGAACACTACCGTGACGTTCAACGACTCCGCCTGGAAGAATATAGACAGTGTAGTATTATAATTTATAAGTATATTAATCAATCGTTCTGGTCTGTAGCTGACATGAATTTTATGAGAATATAGTGCTTTGTCACATTAACATCATGTTTAACTGCTGCACTAACCTGTCAAAGGCGTTAAAGCAACTAGGTACAGTTGACGTCAAAGATATATTTACATCTTAGCACCTTAATTTAGTGGAATAAGGTAAAAATACTTAAAATCACTTTAGCGTCAACAGTACTAAAATGTGCAGCTACTAAGGCCAATTTATTAAAGGCGTGAAAGGAACAAGATACCTTATAGCTATTTATGTAATGCTAATGTATTCATCCAAATCTATGTAGATTTATTGGTTCACTAATGTTTCACCGAACAACGTTTGGTCGAATGTATCGTTTCGCAACCGTTTCATTTGGCAACCCACGTTTATTTCTGTAACTGTAAATATTTCAGGATTTTTATAAAAACTAACCTAACCTAACCTACTTATAAGGTCTTACCGAAGGTACAGAAATAAATCCTGAATTATTTACAGTTACAGAAATAAAAGTGGGTTGCCAAATGACAAAGTTGCGAAACGATACGTTCGACCAAACGTATAATTCGGTCAAATGAACGGACCCCAGATTTATTACTAGACTCGTTCTTTGAATGTAGTGGTGACGTTCTCTGATCGATGCACATTGACATATGCGAGCCTACGAGGATCGAATGAAAGTAGTCAAGGGAATTGATTCCTTGATCGCTTTGGAGTATGTCAAAGTAACACTATATGTAAATAAAATCATAAGAAGTCCCTTGCGTTTTGATTGATGACGTCACTTTGACATACTCGTGGACCAGTGGTCAAGGAATTATAATCCTTTAGGTACTGTACTAACAATGGGCCTCATAAGGAAGCTCAAAGCCACTCAGAGGGCTATGGAGAAGGCTATGCTCGGGGTTTCTCTGCGTGATAGAATCAGAAATGATGATATCCGCAGTAGAACTAAGGTTACCGACATAGCCCGAATAATAGCTAAACTGAAGTGGCAGTGGGCGGGGCATATTGCTCGCAGGACTGATGGCCGATGGGGCCAGAAGGTTCTGGAGTGGCGTCCGCGGACCGGAAGACGAGCTGTAGGTAGGCCCTCCAACAAGATGGAGTGACGACCTCGTCAGGATCGCGGGACCGCGGTGGATGCGAAAAGCACAAGACCGGTCTGAGTGGAAAGCCTTGGGGGAGGCCTATGTCCAGCAGTGGACGTCTTTCGGCTGACATGATGATGATGATGACGACTGTACTTACCTAATCTACCTAACTGAACCAGGACACTCGTTGCTAGGTATTTTTTATATTGCAATGTAGACCCCGGATAGGGATGACTATATCATCTGAATAGATATTGTCATAATTAATAACAATGTACTTAAGATCCGTACCAGCTAGTGATTAAAGTGACTACGAGTATATTATCTTATTACGTACAATTTCCAAACGAGGCAGAGTTAATTCAAATTCCGCTCAGGCTCAATCGAGCTATACGATACAGTTAATCTGTTCTAAAAATAAATCCGATTGATTGGTGATGGATCTCACAACAGCCATAGTATTTTTAGAAGGAATTTTAAAAGTTCGGTCAGTATATTGGCTAGTTCCAACGTGTTAAACTGCGTGGGTTGAAACAATGCAAGCGTATATTTTCAGACAATATGATTGACAAGCTTGCGTCGTTCCCAGTCCATTAGCGCCTATGCAAAAATTTTAGCATGTACTTATGTAAGTATATCAAACTGGAGAAGTAATGTATGTATTATGAAAAGAAAACCAAATGGTCACAGACGAAACTGCCGGCACATTTCCAAATGGAATTTACGTTTTGATTTAATAGTAACAGAGCTCTTAAGTATTTTTAGTAGGTGTTTGAGGTACCGTGGAAACTTGTAAATTCAAGGACTTTAATTGTGATGCCACTATGGAACCCTGTCATAATGACAGCGTCAAGTGATGAGATAGAAATTAAATGGTAATCGTAGGTTTTATACGACAAGGTTCTATAGTCGTATATCAATTAAAGTCCGTAACCATACAGTAATTCTTTAATGTTATTTAACTACAAAGAGGGCGGCTTGTCTGAATTGGCTGTATTGGGGCTAAACCGAGTTTATTTTTTAAAGTAGTTGAGGCATTTAAAAAGGTTAAATTGAATATCTAAAAAGTAAAAAAATCAGAGAGCTTGATCATTTAGTCGGGCCTAAAATTCAGCTAGATGATTGAAAAAGTATTTTTAAAAAAACCAGCCAAGTGCGAGTTAAACTCGCGTGGAGAGGGTTCCGTACAGTTATAAATATTTTTTTACGGTGCTTTTTAAATTCATACAAAATATCTCTCATTTGAAATCCTCACGGTAAGACGCGAGTTAATTAAGTACTACTAGCGCCATCTAGTGGTATTTTATTGAACTATTTTCCGTAAGTGTACGTATTAAATTGAGTTTATCACTTTATTTTCAATTAATAGAATTCTTATAGGTTTTCCTGTAATCTACAAGCAATGAACTATATTCTTTTTTTTTTCCCAATTTTAAGGTCAGTAAATTCGGAGATCAGTGGTCAATTTTCGTCTTCTTTCATGAATAAAATCAAAAATATTTATTTGACAATAATAACAAAAGTATATTTGAGATCCTCATAACGAGCCCTTTAATTTGATATATGTAAGGTTTAATTTCCCAATTTGTCCCCGAAAATGACCATTATTTTAGAAAAATATTTATTTACTTGCATATCTGTGTTTGGGTCATCAATTTACATATGCGTACTAAATTTCAACTCAGTTGGTCCAGTAGTTACGGAGCAAATTGGCTGGGACAGACGGACAGACAGACAGAAACACGAGTGATCCTATAAGGGCTCCGTTTTTTATTTTTTTGTACGGAACCCTAAAATACCGAAAAATGTATTTGATACACGTTGAAATTTTTACACAGCAATGTTGGTAGTTAAATTTAAAAAAAAAACTCATAAAGACACGCGAACCTGAACTTGAACCCGGAGGGTAAAAACTCTAAATATTTAAGATTGATAATTTTATTCAGGTAACGTTAGTAGAATTTGGCGAAAGTACTCAACAATCATTTTGTACATACCACACACCTTGCCACTTTAGATGCTGTGACAATATATATATATATATATATATATATATTGTCACAGCATAATATGTCTTATATATATATATATATAAGACAGGGTACTAAAGTGTACTACACACATTTATGAACTCAATTGTACTGTCTAACAAATACTGTACCTTTTTAATTCAGACATTATTAATTTCAATTAAACGGCAAGTGTTCAACTTAATAAAAAAATTGAACTAAAATGTGTTTGAATAATTATTTTATATTTGTATTTGATAGTCGAACATCTTACTGCATGCGAAAGGTAGTAAATGACCGCAATGCCGCTATTTAAACAGAAAATATAATTTGCATAACGATTGTAATATGTAATCTTTTAGGTTACTATGTAACTAAATGAATAAAACTAACTAATATATTTCAGTGCCAGTTTTATTTTCAAGTAGTTAGTCGGTTAATAATTCGATATGCTGTTTTATATACGATGTTAAAGTTAAACAGTAGAATAGAAAGTCATAACTCATAATTCATTTTGTAAGCTACTTGGCTGTACCAAATATGTGGATAGGTTACGCCATCTATGTTCTTATTTAGGGAAAAGATTATTCAACACATCTATAGTAGTTTAACTTCATATTATTATGCCGATTTAGACACGGTAAAAGTAATACTATAGAAAAGTCATTATTTATTTTGTTTACTACTTGGCTCTGCCCAAACAGATTTAATAATAAGGTTATGTAGGAGCCATTGGAAAATTTATGATAACTTTAATTCTGAACAACGGACAACAGTAATGCCATCTAGCGTTCAATAGCAAAACCAGTCTTTAAACTAAATAAGGACACGTTTAAGCTATCATACCTGTGATAAGAGTGTAACCAGTTCATCAAGGTGTCGATGAAGGATACTACGTATAATTGATGAAAAATTAGCGACTCCGTCAGCGTACTAATTTGCCGTTCGTCTACCGAAACACTTCGGCCCTATTTTATTAGTACGTCTACTAGACAACAGATGGCGTATATAAGCACTTTCTTAATGGTCTAGGTCTAGAATCATGTTTGTATTTTAATTGAATAAATAAAAACAATCTATTAACAATTTCATATACCTTTTTAGACACGATGCTAAAAGTAATGCGGTAGAAACGTCATTATTTGTTTTGTTAGTTGTCAAACATTTTTATAGCATTTTTGAGATTTTTTCTTCAGTACTTTCTAAAGACGGGACAGGTTTTTTTAAATTCAATGAATATCAAAACATTATTCCGTTTAATTTGAGAGAGCTTTTCAATGATACCTGTCATGTTATGCTCCAGCTAAGTATATTTCTTTCTGTGACATGGGTACTTTTTTTACTCCTTGAATAAATAATTTCAAAGATCAAAATTCTATATTGAGGACTTATGCGGACCATTACATTCTATATTACTCCAGATTTCAGCCAGATTGCTTTAGCCAATGCTGAGAAAAAGGGTTTTGACAGAGCGACAGACAGACGGACAACAAAGACATTTTATAAGGGTTTTTGAGTAGGTACCTCATTGGTACGCAACCCTAAACCCTATTGTTATTTGCATTTTGTTACTTTGATGCACTGAACTTACCATACAAATATATTTTAAACCAATTACATTTCCAGCTGAGTGTACCTATAGGAAGGTGGAAAAGAACAATTATGCTCAAGTAAATTAAAAAATATGTGTCTGCGTTAAATTCAGCCATTGCCAATATTCTAATGATAATCTCTTAACAGCCGAATCTGCTTAAACGTGTGGTGATAATTTGCTGTTATGTACCCTGTCGCTTTAACCTCTTGGACAGATTAGTGCCGCTGTTCAAACATGACGTACAAGTGACAAAGCACTCAAAATCCACTACGTACGAGTATAAGGACGACCTTACAACAAATAATAAAAATAAGTACAATAAAGATGCAATTAAACGGTAAAGTCTCGTTAAAAAATGACCTGTTTCGTTCTTTGGTAATTCTTAATATTGTACGGTGCACGGTACGGAGCCCCCTTCGTGTACGAGTCCGAACCGCACACGGCAGGTTTTTGTAAAACCTTATTACAGTTATTACTTTTACTTTACGGCCCCGCCTTTATTGTCAGGTGTTGTGTAAATATATAGATACGAGTAATGTACTTATAATAAGCAGAGTACCAATTTATGTACAGTCAACAGCATAAATAAATGATGATTTATGTACCTTGCCACTTTAACGTCGTGTTTGAAGTGTCATGCAAAATTGTGAAACGATTGAAAGCGACAAGGTACATACATGATCAGTTATTTATGCTGTTGGCTATAGTATGGTCTGAGTTTAAACAAATAAAGCTTTCTGCATTAGTCCAAGTCATGTAGGTATTGTACTGATACCCACATGAAACGCCCCGGGACTGCTCCCGGTAGGAAGATTTGACAAACTTGTTTTTTTAATGGAAATATACATCTTATAAATTGGAAAAAAACTCCAATCCATACTTGGTTGGTCATACAAAACCATATTTCTGAAAAAGCCAACCACTTAAGTCCTAATATCTCGAAAAGTAATGAAAATACATAAAGAAAATCATTTTTCGGCCATTTTCTCGATAGTATAAATTTATGTAAAATCAATCTATCATTGTTTTAATGCTCCGTGAACATAAAACTGAAAATTACCCGAGTGCAAGTCACGGTGGATTGATGCCTTTTCCCTTAACTAGGTACGTCCTTGTACTACAAAGAAATATCCTTCGATTTCAAGACGATACTTGAAATACTTACTGGACGCTCGGCGTAGTCTTAAGCACCTGTGGTCTGTATTGATTGGCTGGCACAATGAGTCAAGTGTTGTTTTTTTTTTCATATTACCTGCTGAGTTAAAACTGTAGCAGTTTCTTACTATGAAATAATTAAATGACCTACTTGAAAATATTTAACCGGAAATAATGAAAGGCGTATAATACGATTATTCATCTGTATTTTCGATAACATGTCCCTTCAAATAATGCAAGCTATGTTATATAATATATAAGGCACTAGTATATTGTCTCTAAGATATATTTTATAAACCAATAAAAATGCAGAACAATGAAAAGAAATCAATTCTAAAATAAAACAATACGGAGTAATATGTTTACTTATATTATAGTTAGGTCAATGTAGTATCAACCCTGTGACAGCCGTATTTAATAACGATAAACACTAACTATACTCGCAAAGAAGGCATATAAAAAGAGGTAATTTGTCATATTTTAAACCACTGAATGTCGTTGCAATATTGTTATCAATGTAGAATTAATAAAAAGTAAAAGAAACAAGATATAATACGTGTATATGTGAGCTGTCACATGGAGAACCTAAATTGACCCAACTATACTCACCAATCAATTAAGTAGTTCCAATATTATTTTTATTTACTTATTATAATTACCTTTGAAACTTCTTATTATTAAAATCGTGACTTGAAATTGGAACACATTGTAATCTTAATATTAACAATATACATGATCAAGACAAGTTATGGAATAAATGGAAGTAAAAAATATATCACAAAAATGTAATTGAACTTAACACCTATAAAACAAAAAATCAACATTCTTCTTCTGATTCTGATAAGTCTTAAGCTAAGGTGTTATCCCCACAAACCACAACAATTATTAAAAGTAAATAAATGAATTAAAACAATAAGAATATTTTGCACTTTTTGAGGGCTCTTAAACAATAAAATAAAACTTTATGTACACTGTAGAGGAAGAGGTGTGAATTCGTGAAAATGAAATTGCAGTTTCCTAGTCAAACATAAGTTTGGATGATCAACTTAAGTTTCAAGAAGTACAGTAGCAAATGGAATTATTGGTAAGTGACCAGGGGCCCATTTCTTGAAGCGTTTTAGTCTAATAATATTAGTGTTTTGTCTCGTAAATAAAACTACGAAATGAGACAAAATAGGAATATTATTAACTTAATACCTTTTGAGAAATTAGTCCCCAGTTGACGATTAAGTAGTAAGTACATTTCTGTCTAAACAATAGTTAGTAAGGTCACGAACGTTAGTTTGTGATCGATAGATCTTTGTTTTGTGGCATATGTCATTTGTGTTGCCACTATCATTCCGCCAATGTCAGGTTTAAGGAAGGCACAAGTATTAACGGAGAGTGAATTTTTTTGAAAATGTTTATAAAGAATATTTCGGTTTCATAAACTAACAAACAAAACAAATATTTACATGTTTACAACTTAATTCTATTTTTATGAATGAAACTAACTAAATATTTAATGAGAGGACTATTTACAAGAGTTAAAAGGTTTTTCATATGTACAGGACGAGGAAATTCCAAAGGTATAAAGTCGTAAAGTGAACATGTTAACTTAGGGCACGAAAAGAAAATATGATCAGGAGAGCCTTCGTCCAAACCGCACTCACAGAGAGAGCTATCCTTGATCCAGATCTTAGCTAAGTGGACTGGGGTACAAGCATGACCAAAGCGAAGGCGACAAAGGGTGGTCACAAATCTATCAGCATGACGATAACGGCGTTAATTTCTGACTCATTACAAAAGAAATAGACTTGAAGTTGTCAATATCATTATTCGAAACCATTTGTAATTTATAGAAAACTCAATCTTATTGTTGTAGAATGTCAGATTGACTTTGAACCTAATGTACATTGCAAGAGCGTTTAAAAAGTATTTCGGGCTTAGGACCCGAACTTCTCACAATTAACTCACAGCTTAATATTAGCGATTAAATTAAAGGAACCACTTGCTACTGTACTTGTTGAAATGTAAACCGTCTCTTAAATACGTCCTAAATTATACAAAGAAAGTTTAACCTTCTGCACGCCCCAGTCTGCAAGAGACGCCAGTAGATTTTCTTGCAACAGATAAGTGAGTATACACATTTTGCGAAGACATTGTAAGGTCTGTGGCACACATTTGGTAGCGTATAGTATAGACGTGTAATTTGTGCAAATAATAGAATATATGACAGTGTTACAAGTAAGAAACAAGAAACAAACACGCCATTGTGACAGGTTTTTAACCCTTCAAGCGGCCACCATGCAGCAGTTTGTGAAGGTAAGCCGATCGGTAAAATTACTAGCACATAGGGATTCTATCTAGGTCCGAAAGGTTGGCAATGCATTTGTTAGTCAGTGTCCCACCAAAAAAAATATGGTCTGTGGCAAGATAAAATACAATTGAATTGAAAACCTCCTCTTTTTAGGGATCCGTAACCGAAGGTCCCGAAGGGAGCCCAACGGGTATTAATATCCTACGCTGTCTGTCCGTCCGTCCGTCGCAACATTAAAGAACTTTTGAACCGTAAAAGACAGCGGATTTTTAACAGAATATGTGTTCTTACGGCGGATTTACTAACAAATGAAAACAAATAAAGTGAAATAATAGAGGGTGCCTATACAAGAAATGTTTTTCTCACGTAATGTTATTATTGTTGTATCATACGAAGGATAAAAGATACAAGCGTCAAATTTGATAAAAACGCTAAACAAAAACAACGAAAATTAAAAAATGGTCAAGTGTGAGTTGGGCTTGCGCTGATTATATAAATTGATAAATTATGTATAGAAACTGGGAAGCCTTAACAAAGTATGAAAAACAAAGAATTTACCAAATATCAGACTACAACACTTAAGGAGTGTAGCTCTGCTCTCTCAGCACGCCGTGTACCATCGTCCGCAACGACTGCGGCTTGCAGTACTCTTCTAACCAGTTGAACACGCCAGCGGAAAACTCAGCAAAATTGTTCGTAGGAACTGATTCAAATGATTCGTACAACTTATCCATTATACCCTGGAACTGAAATCAGGAATGTTATAATTGATTGACAATAGCACGTGTTGTAGTGAGGGAGCTGGCCGCTCAAAGTCCTGCATGTTCTGAGAATACAGTTTCAAAGTTTTTTTACCAAGTAAAGTATTACAGCCAAAAGATATCCACTGATGGACATAAGCCTCCCCCAAAATACCATGAATACATGTCAAAAATATGATAAACTTACAACTTGAAATTTATCTTGGTCCGTAAGCCGCTGCTCGTTGTGACCAGGCACGGAGTGCTGAGCCTTTACAATCTGTTCGTAGTTGGCTTGCATTATGCGCAGAGCCACCACATCCTTGCGGAGCGCATTCCGTTCATCTTCCTGCCTGCGTCTCTGTTGCAGCAAGTATTGGATGTAGTCAATGGATTTTTGTAGAACCTGATGGGTTAAAGAGTTTTATGTCTTAGTAATTGTACAACTGATCTGATGATAAAGATTTGCCATAAAAAAAAATAAATAAGCTGATGATTTTAAATAGATATCATAAGTATCATAACCTATGTTTAAACAGCATTTCTGTAGCTTGCTTATTAACCCTTAATTTGGCAAAAAAAAGGTCAGGAACACTTTTTGATATTGATTCCGCAAAAAAAAAAACAATCCAAACAAAAAGAAAAAAAACATGTTCAGTAAATTGGCATCATAAGGGCTCTTTTACACGTCGGTAATATAGAGTGAATCTACTAGCTACTAGTACAAGACCATCATTGCGGAGAAGAAGCGCCGCAAGAAACTGTGATATGAACATTGCCAAATTAAGGGTAAAACGATACACAGTCAATTCTGTGAGGCACTACTGTTATATTATGTTTTAAACTAATTCACACTGCACATGAGAGAAAAGAAGAGATAGGTAAAAAAATCAATAAGACCAACAGCGTTTACTCATCAATATTGCTTGGTTACTGAGTTGCCATAACTTTAACAACTCTTCCAGCCCAGAATAAATTGAAAGCGAACCCTAAAATTACTTAAATAATTATGTATCTGAACTGACTTTTCCCATATCCTATCCTTCCAATATTCTCCTCCTCCTCCATAATTGTTGTTCTTTTTTCTGAATGAATGACTTTCACTCCTTACCAACGGGAGTTTGATAAAACAAGGAGCCAATGTAGAGTTTTAGACTAGTGTTTGTTAAGTATGTAATATCCATGGGCTTGAATACTACATGTACAGTCAAGGGCATAAATATATATACATATTGTATGTTCCCGAGACGTCAAAAATATCTATACACTTTTATGCCACTAGCAATATGGTCCGTGTATGACTGTACAGTGCGACGCAAAAGAGTAGATATTAAACGAGGGCACCACTTTCTACATAACTGTCACATTTTTTACGTAAAATGCTTAAACATGGCAACAATTTAGTATGTAAAATTATTAGTTACATTTTATTTTATTTCTACTCATTTGTGTCGCACGGTAAGGACAATTGCTGTACAGTATTTTCTCTTACTTCTTAAATAGAAGCACATGGAGTTAGCTAAACAGGCTTCTGTCAAGTCCATTATTATTTTTTAAGTAATCAATTTATTGAATCACTACATATTAAGTGTGGGCTCGAAGGGATAAAGAACAAAATGTACACGCATATTTAAGTAAATAATAGAAAAAAGTTAGGTTTGTTTCTCGGAGGGTTAAGAACTCCAACCTTAGGGGTTTATCCAAAAATGCAAATGCGGAATGGAAGATAAGGCTATGTCAAAGGGATAAGAGGAGAAAAGACAATGTTTAACTCTACTTGCGCTGCAGGTCAAAATAATTATTTGGATGGACCATTAAAAAGCCATGTAACAGCCTCTAAACCTTAAACCATCTCTTATATTAGTAGGTGACATCAGACAGTGCATCATAACATGGATGCGTTAGGAACAGTAGAGGCATACCGCAGCTTTGCTAGGCTTATAACCAGAAGCGTCAGTTTGCTGGCACGTAGGTACAAGGTCCTGCAGAGAATCATACCCTTTCTTTATGGCGTCCCTTCTCTTCTGCTCAGCCTGAAACATTTCGCATAGCAAATAAACTCAAGATTGACAAATATTGATAATTCATGTGACCTTGAAACTACTCTAAATAGCTAAAATTATCACTAATTTTTATTAATTTCATAAAAAAATACCTGAGTGTGAGCTTCTCTTCTTCTTTCTTTAAAACTGAGTGCAGAAGCCTTGTTATCACCACTATCATCATCATCTTCTGTAATTGTATTTTACGTTTAAAACCATGCATTAACACTAGGTTAAACAATAAAACAGTATCATATTACCTGAGTTATGATTTGAGGATGAAGGTGTTTGGTGAATATTTTGAATAGAACCGCTACTACCACATCTGGGGTACATTTTAAAGATAAACAAGTATTATACTTGGGCAGTTAACTAAATGTATTTACAATTAAGGACATTTATTTTTAGGTCACACTTTAACCATGTTTATATTGTTACTGGTGAACCGTACGTAAACTTTGTAATATTGTCGGCAGAATTTGAGAAAATATTAAATAGACGTAAAGCAGTACACCACGATAAATAACACCAAATTGCGTAATAAATAACGTGACGATCTATCTATAATAAGTCGTCAAATAAGACAAAATACGATACAAGCAATATTTGACTTTGACAAGCATGTTTGACATTTGTCAGTCTTGTCTTGTCACAGTTCAAGTTGGCTACATTGAACAACATTTCACTGTTATTATTTAAGTAGCTTAGTTTCCTTTTAATTTTAATAGATTTTAGTTAGCCTGCAGATACATTATAAAATGATTAATAAGAAAAAAGTAATATAATAGACTGTAAAACTCGGATATTTTAACTTGTCTCTGAATATTTCATATTTTTTCCTTATCTTATCTTTAGTTAAAACAAATTTATTTTAAACCTTAAATAATTTAAGGCAGGGTGACTTAAGCTTAAAAACATTTATATTTGTTGTTATTTTTCACTAACTAAATCTCAAACCTCGAGATAGTCTCTTTATACCCAAAATGACTCTTCTTTTGTAGAGTGCTTCACCTTAAACTGTTATAGACAACAAGATGCGCACCTAATCTATGGTAGTTTGAACGTTTTCTATGCCCAGTTGAGCAACCAATCCAATTCAACAAAAAAATATTTCTTGTGAAAGCGTAGCGGACTCGGGAACTATTGCGTCTCAGAATTTTAATTTCTTCGTATACTCAAGATTTAATTTCCAAACCATGTGCATGAACTCTTGAGTGAGTGTATTAAATTTAGTTTTGTATCAATTCAACCAGCCAAGAAATCATAGAATTCATCCATTCATTGCGAGAAGCGATCTCGGATCTAGCCACGGCCACCATTTTAGAATTTACTGTAGTGCTCAAAAATATTTTATTTTTGTTATTATACAGATAAATATGTGTTGCGTACCAGTAATAGGGATACTGAATAGATACCATGGTGTGCCAATATCAAACTTCTAAAATGCACTCGAGCAATTTTTCGTTAAATAGGCTGTACTAATCCCCTTAGCATTATGCGGAGTGATTATAACGTTCGCGGTGCAGTTTTCAGAATTTAATTGACAACCAAGCTGGGTAAGATGGTGTCGACACGGCAGATGAGTAGCTACGGCGGCGGTGGGGCCGGCAGCGGCGAGGGGGCTGGCCCACCGCACGCGGAGCCGGTGGCCGTGCCGCGCGTGACTCGGCACTCCAGCGCGCAGCTCCCGGGCGGCTCATCACCGCAAGCGGGGTCCTCGGGCCGAAGCTCTGCGCTTGTGCCGCTCATGCCCACGCCCAAGCCGTACACGACCAACCTGCTTGATCTGCCCGTTGAGATTCTAGAGAAGATCTTTCGCTGCATGGGCTATAAGTCTGTGTCGCATAGTAGGATGGTTAGTTAAAAATGCGTTTTTACTGCACCCTTTCTTTAGAAATTTAAATGAAAAATATTAAGGTGAAATGCCTTTGTTTGATGTTTATCTGACACCTTTCTTGGCACCAGAAACTTATAATTTGCTGGAATTCCGCAAGTACCTAAAGGTTCAATGCATACAATAATTTCCTTACTAAAGTATTTGCTGCTTATGGTTTTAACAATAAACCAATTTAAAAAAAGTATCAAATAATTATAATGATTGATAAAACCTTAATTAAATTTTTGAGCTATCAAAATTATTTCAGAATTAATGTTACTATTCAGGCTAGATAAACATACTAAACCAAGACTTGTAATGGCTGTAATAACCTTTCATACTCTCTATTATAGAATGAAATTTATGAAGCTAGGCAATATGAAAAGCAGCACAAGTTAATTTAAAAGTAAATGTGCCTAAGAGAAACCCTGTGATTTCTGTGGATAATGCCTTTTTGTGGCAACTAATATCTGCAATCGTGGTTTATAATATTGCATGGCACTATCAAATACACTAGTCCATAGTAGAATCTGTAATTGTGCAAAGACCTAGGCTTGCCTAAGTACAGGTTTTAAGAGAGTATTTTGTTCCAGATTAACCGTCAATGCAATACATTATGTAGTAGCATATTAAACTCTACATTTCAACGATTACAAAACCAGATGCTGCATAGATTTCAATCTATTAAGGCCAAGATGCCCCGCAGGGAATCTGCCCGCAGGAGTCACCCTCTGGCTTGCGAGTCGGATATTATTGAGACTTTGCACATGAGACTTAGTCTACTGCAAATGACTTTTGGTAAACATATAGAAAGGAAACATTGCTGTTTTTTCCCAGGAGAGGTAAGTTTTTTTAACTATATAATCATGTTTGTTGTTTTTTTACCGGCCATCTATAGAAAAGAAGGTACCCTGGTGTCTAGAGGTCATCACAATTTAGTTGTTCTACTGAATAACTTTTCCTTGCCATACAATTATCACATGTTGAACATTTTAAAATCAGAAGATTAGAATAGGTAGGTACATCTGTTATAAATTTAAAAAAAACAGGACTATCTCACACAAATGTTTGTTTGGTTAGACCAGTTCTTTATTCATTTCATGATTGTTCAGAATTTAAAGCTGCACATTTAGGTTTTTGTAAAAAAATGCCACATTCAAGTGTTGAGAAACCGCACCATGATGTAAGAAATAAAAATGGAACAGTTGAGGTAGACTATGGAGATGGAAATTAAAACTAAAGCCTACTTATAAGCCCTAATAACTCACCTAAATTTTAGCACCTGTTAACATTAAAGAATGATTCTTGCTTAGTTACATAAATAAAATCCTGGTTACTGAAAAATAATTCCAAGACAAAATTAATGATGGGACTTTGTCTTCCTAATTACCTACTTGCTTATTCAGTAGGTATTTATACCATATCATTGATTTCGAGTTCATTGTTTAGTAAAGTTATGTTTTAAAAAACTAGGTGAATATATAACTTGCATTTAAAACACTATGGGTAGTTATTGTTTGTAAACACATTATCAGCAAAAAATAAGTAAGTAAATAGGTTTGCTCTAGAAAATGCATTCTAGTCCAATGAATTCCATGATGATGCTGTTTAATGCAATACAATAAATACTTATTCAGAAATTATTTGTTATAACTATCAATATATACCTAGTTTGAAACAATGAAGCTGAAAACTAGGCCGGTAATATGAAAATCATGGATAATTATTTTCACCTTTATCTGATGTTACACATTTTTTATTTTAGATATTGGATGAGGTATACAGTGTTTTAGCATACTTGAAAACAACTACAAAGCTAGCAAGGCCTTACAAAGTGACGGATGAACTGTTTGACTTGACCACAATGGCCATGGAGTACTTTAAGGAGCACATTGAGCCTAACTTGCCTGAAATCACCTATTTCGGTACTGATTTCTTCGACATTACAACAGCTTTTTCGCGTAAGTATTACAAACTTTAAATTAAATAGGTTGTGCATTAAGTTTAAACTTGTACTTGATTGTGATATTGGTAAGATAGAACTAAGAAGCTAGGTTGATCTAAAAATGATGATGTAAAGGAGACAGGTGCAAAAAAATTTGTGTGGATAGATAAGTCGACTCAACTATCATGTAATTGAGTTATGATGGATAGGTGCACAATCATCTATTTTTGTTTGCTGCTGAACAAGCAGTGCTGCTTCGTCTTTTTCTGCGTTCTACCTATTTGCGTACAAATAAGACGGAAGGCGAATGTCGTGTCGTATCAGGAGGTGAAAAGGCTGGCACAGGATAGAGAAAAGTGGCAATTACTCCACCGACAAGAGCCTGGCTCTTAAATTTAATGATGATGATGACCTATTTGTGTTGGTCGAAATTTTGATGAAGTCAGTTGTAAAGGTAAGATTTCAGTAAACAACACAAATTGTTAAAGATTCATATTCTCTTGTCAGCACATGCCCCTGACTAATGTAGGTAGCCTTTAGTAAAGGTAGTCGAGATAAGTGAATTAACTTATTTATTAAAGTGATGATGAGGAAGGGCAACTTGAGAACCATATTTGTTTTGGTGGCAGGAACTTGCCAAGCACCTGGACGATTGTTGCACGCTAGTCTAAGTTGAAATGACGTGTGCCCCCTCCGATAACCTTAAAAGAAACTTTGTAACCTCATTCTGTAAACTAGGTAGCTTGCAGCAACATATTTATTTAGGAACTGTTCAATATTTAACCCTCTAAATGGGGTTGCCAGACCCAAAAATACAAAAGCCGGACTCAGATCCATAATTAGCCGCACATTTTGCCCTGAAAGCCTGACGCATTGGAAAAAAAAATTGATTTCATATTTCTTTCTATTATTAATTAATTTGAAACTTAAGTACTCTATTTAAATATTATGTTTTTATGGGTGACATTGGGTCCGCATCGCCGTGCCGCCTGCGGCTCCTGTGAGATCGCGAGCCACGTGTGTCCGAATAAGTCTTTCACGCCTTTGTTCGGCATCTTTTGGCGGGGCGTGGTTGGACAAAAGCCTAACAAAAGCCGAAAGGCAGGACTTGTATATATTTGGCCGGACACGACAGGAAAAAGCCTGACAATCCTTTCTGCGACGCAAGCGGGAGTTACCGTGTCACTAGTAGTTTTCAAACTAGTTAACCAATTTAGCATGGTGGTTTTGAATAAAAGCTACCTAGTTTAACTAGGGTGGTCCTTATCTAGGTTTGATGAATATTGGGCCGTTTAAGAGTTACTCCGTACCAACACGTGACGTTTCGTCTGAAGACTTAAATTGCCTAAAAACGAATGTTTCTCAATAAGCATCAAAACCTAATGGAACTAATGTGGGACAAGATATTATAATGTGCAACTCATGTAGTTCGACCGTATAGCATACCACTCGTAACAAGTGCGAACGTTTCCGTCGTCTATTATCGAGTGTTTCATGGCTAGCGTGGGTTATTTTTCCTTGATATTAGTCAACATTACTATTGCCACGGCTACACACCACGCTTACGCGATTGAGAGAGTGGGCAGTTACAGCGCAGCGCCTCTATTCCAGGCGGTAAAACCAAATTGTATTTGACCTGTAATGTGATTGTTTATAACTCTGTCGCCATTACTGTCAAGTAAATAAGAACTATCAAAACGTTCACAATACAATTACAGCTCGAAAACGATATGGTTTTTACCGTGTATCATAGAATTAGATCGCTGAAGCCCTTGAAAAACCTATTAATACGGTAGAAAATATGTGGCAGCAAAACTAAGCCTTAGTTCGACGAAAAGATCTGAAGCCCTCTCTGAATGACGCGTGTAAATAGGCAGCTATTACGTGTCAATCTAGATCGTGTTCCAACCAAGGTCGCGAATCGCGGGAGATTTAAAAAAAACATGTTAATATGTGATCCGATGTCGCGATCAGTCTATCCATCACGTTACACAGTCAATCGAGATCAACTTGATCACGATCACGGATCGCGATCTAGATTGACCGTGTAATGGTTGCCATAGACTAAACTGTTAACAGACGAAGCCCTATTAGGTACCAATAGTTGTGAATTGGCCGAATGGTTAGCAGGATTGTGAAGCAGAAAACTTATACAAAATGACATAACGTTTCTCTCCCCTTATACCTAGTCTAATCTAAACGAGTTTGGATTATGAATAAGCAAATTAAGCACTGTGAATGTACGTTTCCTTTCCAAGAAAATATTTCGTGCATATAAAAACATTGAGACATTCAAAATTAGTGGAAATCGGACGTGACAAGGGGGCGGGAAACCTTATCGTCCGGAACTTAATTTGAATGGAAATTTTTGACAGCTACGCGATTCAAGCGTCGCTGCACAATGCTCTTAATCAGTTACTTTATATGTTTCAACCACTTGACTTGTTATCGTGTTCCTTGTTTATTATGCACGTAAACAAGTACTATTTGCGATATCTATAGTACGGTCACGGACGTTAATTTGTTACCCATTTCAAAGAAAATCTGCTTGAAGATGTCATTGTCATTAGAGATGCCAAGTCATTTGTAATTGATAGAAAACTTTGATTTAAAATATTTGATTTCATATTTGTTACTATTATTAATTAATTTGAAACTTAAGTACTCTATTTTTAAGTTTATGTTTTTATGGGTGAGATTGGGTCCGCGCCGCCTGCGGCTCCTGTGAGATCGCGAGCCATGCGTGTCCGAATAAGCCTTTCGCGCCTTTGTTCGGCATCTTTTGGCGGGGCGTGGTTGGAAAGGCAGGACTTGTATATATTTGGCCGGACACGACAGTAAAAAGCCTGACATTCCTTCCTGCGTCTCAAGCGGGTGTTATAATTTTAGCGTGTCACCGTAGTTTTCAAACAAGTTAACCAATTTGGGCATGGTGGTTCTTAATAAAAAGCTAC
This sequence comes from Acleris sparsana, assembly GCA_923062465.1. Lineage (NCBI taxonomy): Eukaryota > Metazoa > Arthropoda > Insecta > Lepidoptera > Tortricidae > Acleris > Acleris sparsana. The sequence continues at coordinate 18,447,209 of OV281293.1, forward strand.
CTAGTTTAACTAGGGTTGTCTTTGGCTAGGTTTGATGAAAATTGGATAGGAAACTCAAACTTATTGCTGTAGAATGTCAGATTGACTTTGGAACTAAGGTGGGTGACAAATTTAATTCCTTGACTGTACAAGTAGCTGTTGCCCGCGACTCCGCCCGCATAGAAGTCACGACACTATATGACACTTTCCCCTAGGGAACTGCCTAATTTTAACTTAATCATCATCATCATCATCAGCCCGGGGGCGTCCACTGCTGGACAAATGCCTCCCCCAAAGAGCGCCACAAGTCACGGTCTTTAGCCGCTCGCATCCAGCGGCTCCCCGCGATCCTAACCAGGTCGTCAGACCACCGGGTGGGAGGCCGTCCAACACTCCGTCCACCGGTGCGGTGTTTAACTTAATGCTTGGGGTTAAACGTGCCATACCAAATTCCATAAAAATTGGGTTATTCCCACCTGTTACCACCAATTTGTTACCACTAAAATATTTGGTGATAACTACTGGGAAAAAAATATCCCAGTAGTTAGTGGTAACAGGTGGGAAAAACATTCCCAGCTGTTACCAGTGGTAACAAATTGGTGGTAACAGGTGGGAATAACCCTAAAAATCGGTTCAGCGGTTTAACTTTAAAAGCGTAACAAACAGAGTTACTTTTGCATTAATAATTTTACTATATGTATCTTTTGTTCTTGATAAATTGAATGAATACTGAAGTCGGTCACGAACCATTAAAGCTTAAATTAGTTTAACTGTATGTTGACCTCAATCGAGTGTTGGCCAATAGAAGCTAGAAAAAGCCGTGGGGCTACACAATGGTCATGAATAGTTCATTTTGCAAACGTTAACACTGCAAATATCATAAGCTGTGTCGTGCAGTCACGCGTCGCGAATGCGTTAGTTTACCAATCGCATCGGTTAAAATTGAAAACACCTCCAGATCAGTTACAGTTTGAAGACGATCTAATAAACTTAACTGTTTCCACTTATGTCAAGACAAATGGTTTCATTGCAATTTACAATCTTCTAAAGTTTTCAAAGTAGGTGTAAACTGACGCTGTCATAAGTATGTGTAATAAATAGGCCACGGACTTATTTCATAATGACGTCACAATAGCGTAGTTTGGGGAGTAAGTAGAATGGTGTTACTACGGAAAACTAAAGGTTTTTGAATTTATTCGGTTATTCGGTAGCAATTCACAACAAAAATTACGTAGTAAATTGATCAGTTTTATTTCTCGGGATTATACTTCAAACCATACATTTGTACGTTAAACTGGCTTTTAATGAACAAAAAGTGAGCGGCCGGAAAAACCAAAGCCAGTTTTATGTACAAATGTATGATTTGCCGTAAGTTGTGCGCCTCCGAGTAGACGTTCACAGGTCTAGTGAATAAGTTTTTGTGTTCACGAACAAATTTACACGCTTCCAAAATATATAATGATGTCAGGGTTAATATTGTAATTTTGAGAAATATGGTCTACATACAGCTCTCATCATTTCTTATATTAGTAAGTACTCTAATACACCTTTTCTGCAGTAAAAATAGGTCTTTGGCATTTACACTATTACCCCATAATATAATGCCATACTGGAGCCATGCCTGAGCAAAAGCATGGTAAGCGCAGATTGCGGTCTTTAGGTCCGTATTAATTTTTATTTGCCGGAGGGCATAGGCAAATGTCGATAATTTAACGGATATTTTATCGACGAGGGCTTTCCAATTTATGTGCTCATCGATGTTCAGGTCGAGTAATGAGCAAGCGCTTGTAAGATCTAGTTTGTTATTTTTGTAGTAATAGTAAATTTTAAAGCGGATTTCTGAAAAGGTCTAAATTGAATTAAATTAGTTTTTTGCAAGTTTGTTTAAATTGTGATGTTCTAGCCAGGACAAAACGGTATTAAAGATAGTATTTAGGGAATTTGTAATTTGATTACTGCTGTCGCCGGGAAAGATGATAGAGATGTCGTCTGCGTAAAGTGAGGTTTTTTTTTAATTTCACTTAGTATTTTTGGCAAGTCGTTTATATATAAAATAAATAAATACATCCTAATACGCTTCCTTGTGGGATAAAACATGCAGTGTGTACTGTGGACGATCGGACTTTTCTTATTATTTTAGGTTTCTCATCAAAGAATTCAATTTCTACAATTTGTTGGCGTTTCTTGAGATAAGAAACAAACCATTCATGAGCGGTGCCACGAATACCTATGCCATACAGTTTATTTAAGAGGATATCGTGCTGGACTCTGTCGTAAGCTTTGCTCGTTTCCAGGAGCAATCCGAACGCATATTTTTTCTCTTTGTTTTTTAAATAAATTTATAAACTGTTAGAATTATAGATTTTTGCTTCCTAAACTCGTATTCCCGTTCATCAAACGCATTAAATTTATCACAGAATGAAGTAAGACGTTTGGCCATTATTGTTTCGAAGATCTTTGAGAACGTGCTTAAGTAGAGCGATTGGGCGGTAATCCTCGGGGTATCTCAGGTCGCCTTTTTTTGGAATCGGCTTTATGAGAGATTTTTAATTTATCCGGGAATATTCCAGAGGAAAATTACTGGTTAATTAGGTCCGTGAGTGGTATCGTAAGCTCGTTGGCGCATTTTTTTTAAAAGCGTGTTTGTATTTCATCAATTCCATAGCGATGATAGAGCAGCTAAAAGGTTTTATAATTAGAATAATTATGAATCAGTGAAGTTTTTTTGCCCGTTTCTTTTCTGTTTTTTTTTTTAAGTAATCGCGTAAATTACGTTTTTTCCATACCAAGTGAAAAGGGTTTGCACAGGGACACCTAGTATGGAGAAACGAACTTTATGTGATTCCGTTTCGCTACAATCAAATATCGTAATGCCCTTTTACACATTTGACTAAATCACATTTTGTCTTAGTTCCAAAATGCCTAAATTCCCAAATAGACTTATTTTCAATACAATGAAATGTTATAATAACATTTACACATTACATCCGATATACAAAATGTATAGTTGGTAAAATGAATAATAACTGCAAATACCGAATTATTATTAAAACTGAAGGTGAAAATGCATCAGTTTCATTCAAAAAAGCCTTTTGTTGACAGGTCCAAAGATCAAAATGACACTGTCTCATAATACCTACAATTTTAACCATCCGTATTTTAATTGTAACATATTTATAATTGTTGATATACTACACTAGCAGAGTTGGTTTAGCAATTTGTAACTACTATGCTTTTTTTTGTAAGGGATCCAACATAAAACTGTCATTATGAGTGAGTCAAGAATTCAAGGGTTCCGTACCTCAAAAGGAAAAAAAGGAACCCTTATAGGATCACTCGTGCGTTTGAATGACGGTTCGACCATCTGGTTCACCCACTTTTTTTTATTTTTCGCAAACTGGACATAAGGGAAAATTACAAAAATTAAAATTAAAATTATCAATCCGAAAATAGTAAAAATCGCTGAACTATAGGGGTTACATCCATAGCTGTTTAGCTGCTCTATCATCCCTATCTTTTGTGAACTTTATCCAGGTACACCCTGTATACCGATTACCGAAAGATAATGTTGATCAATTGACTAGGTAATTTTTATCGTGAACGCCTACCGAATAACCGAATGAATTCTAATAAAACTCTTTATTAAGATTCATTCGGTTAAAAACCATTATTTTTCGTATTAATTAACACCGTTCCGTTTGCTTCCCAAACTACCCTATTGTAGCGTCTTTGCGACCAAGTCCGGGGTCTAGGAATAAACACACAGATATGTGTTTATTTTTTATTATCACCCCTGATATAATAGCGACCACCTGTTCTTCATAAACCTCCTTGCAAAAAAGGGCACTTTGCATGCGTTTTTTCCCATACAACGGCCTAATACCTATGACTTCTCAATTTTAACCACACATGATAAATTTGTTAACCAATTTTACTTTTATAAACGCTTATAGTTAACTAATAAACTAAGGTTTAAAATTATGTGCAACGTATCTCTCTTGAAAACGAATCTTTCATTGCATAAGGATTTGAAAAAAAAAAGTTGGCCGTTCATACATTGACGCGCCAGCACTTGGTTTTTAAATCGCTATAAAATATAAGGTCCGTTCTTAACAGAGGTTCACTGATTCACTGTATATCAGACGTAACTTAAAGACCCAAAGTAAATTGTAACTGGCAATAAAATTGGCCAACAACATTTTGATTGTTGTTCAAAATTGAAAAGTCATATTGGAGGCAATTAATTGTATTGGGAATATACTTTCATTTCGCAAAAATATATTTGTGTTTAAACCATTACATATTACATAGGTTACATGGTCTTATTAAACAAGTTAGGTTAGGTGGAAAGAAGTCGTCTCTGCCTACCCCTCTGGGAAACAGGCGTGATTTTATGTATGTATGTATGTAGGTTAATGACAAGAAAAAAAAAAAAATATGTGACGGGAAGTACGTCTTTGCGAATTTAAAGTGTGTAATGAATGATATAGTTTGTCAAATCATGATTTGGTAAAACTTTAATGAACTAATAAAACAGGGTCTTCCCTTCCTAAAAGGGACACTTTCTACGTCATAACACAGTTGCCACTTGACTTAACTACTATCCATAAATAAGGACCAATTCGACTAGTTTAATTAGGTTTCCTAGCTAGCTTTGATGAGTATCGGATGGGACATTTAAGAGTAATCACTGAAAGCAGGAGTCGCCATTATATCAGGGTTTTTTTTAAAACTTGTAACTGATGGAAATATTCCGAAATGTCGGCCAGCACGAGCTAGAGTTAATAGACAAGTGACATTTCAGCGGGCGAGAGCAGTAAGTCGTACATGTGTATGGACTCGCCGCCGCCGAGCGGGTTCGAGGCGGGCGCGGCGGCCGGGCCGGCGGCGGAGCGCGGCGCGGCGCTCAACCTGTTCCTGGACGAGAGCCTGCCGCCCTCGCCGCCGCCGCCGCAGAGCAACATGGTGCTGCGCAAGCGCATCCACCGCATCAAGCAGGGCATGAAGAAGTAAGTCCGGTCACATTGCTTTAGTCGGCGAGTCGTATCGACGAATTATGGTCCTGTCTTTAAAGTCCTAAAGAGGAATTATCCAGCGACAAACTAGACGTGCTTTCTAGCCTTGCGTAAAGTTGTGGTCTACCGTGCCTTCATTTCATCAGAGTTCCTACTGCGACTAGTTACCGAGAATATTTTTAGATGTGAGTAAAATGAAACTTCCGTGTCTATCACTTACTAACGTGTAAACGCCTACCCGCTGGTTCGCTTATGGCCGAACCCTATATTCAAACCGCGGGCAGATAGGCTAACTCCGGATTAAAATTTGACACATTTTGTATGGACAAATGTCGTGTGTTCGGCCGTTAGCCGCTACTTGCAATCAATCTTCAATTCTTCATTTATCAAATCTCAACAATAGCAATTACTTAATTGTAAACTCAAAGATAGTACTCGGATATTGTTCGAATCTCACTAAACGGTAATCCACACAACTCTCTAAATTACGAGATTATACCTATTTCTGTCTTTGCCACAGATAAACTCCTATAGATTCGTCCTATGAATGATTTGGTTGTGGGCCTGTCCCTATCGAACGGCGCTGCGATTGGCTGTTTCTTTTAGCGCGCGCTTTGACACAACATGCGCCTGAGCCGTGTTGATTATTAGCGGTATTTACCGGTACCGCAATTTATTGTAGGTAAAATATTTTACATGTAAGTACATACTTACCTTGGTTTAAATTTCTGAACGGTGACAATAATTTGTTTTATTCTGTGAAAATTAGATACTAGAAATAATTTATCACATGAACTAGTTTTTTTATAGGCATTTTTACATCATTTACTGTTGTGCAAAGTCGGGGCTAGGTATGAAAGACAAATAAAAATGATTTCAATAAAAAACTGATATTAAACTGACATTCAATGACAATATTAATTTATTCATTCATATTACGTAGCAATAACTTATATGACATTACTCTACAACCTTTATAATAAATAAAACTACAGAATAACTACTTTAAACAAACAAAATGCTTACTCATACGGCAATAATATTCCATTCAACTACATTTATTTGTATAGCTGGAAGCTGTAAAACTTACTACAATATACCTCTACCTCATTGCTAGCAAGACGGTTGCAGTCCGCCACGCAGAAACTTCTTGATGCAGTTTGATGATTCGGGAGGTTTATATGCGTAGTAATGGAACACTGACAATTCAATGTTAAAAATATAAAAGTAATGAAATCGCGGATGAATTGCCGTATTGTTTCCTTAAAACAATTCAAATCGGTAAAAGATAAAACTTCACTAGCTCAACACTAGCCTTACATATGCTTTCGTTGGAAAGAAAGACTATATTGTCATTTGCATTTGAAGAAAAGGGACATGCATACTTTATTTCTTCTCATGTGTAAAATGAACTCCGCCAAGCAGAAAAACTTATACATTTCTATAATGAATTTTTCACACTACATGCTCGAAATTGCCCAATTATATATCATGCAAACCTCAGTTAAAGCCAGTCATTATAACCAGCGGGTTATAATGAAATTCAGTGCAATATTATAACCCGGCGGGTAATAATGAGATTTTAATTTGGATGAAAAACTGTGCTGTAGGTTTCTATGGAACTTATATGAAATTCGAGCAGGCCACTACAAGCCATATACGCAAAACAAATAAAATATAAGAAAAGCCGCGAGTGTTGCAAAACGATGCAGCATAGTTAGCAGGAGGTTGAATTTGAAAGATTATATGTTTGAATCAAAATGTCCAGTGCCGAAAGCGAAAGTGGTTTGAAATTTGACGTTGTTTCTAATAAGTAGCCTAGCTTTTTATTGTCTCGCAAAAGGTGAGAAAAGTAGAGTATTCTCCTTTGGGATAAAGGTGTTTTAGCTTTGGGTGACCTCGAAACCCTCGCTGCACCCACCCCCTCGTTTGCTCAGGATTCAATAAAGCGCCCGTGACATAAAACAGTGGTTTATTCCCTCGGTGTATAAAATCTACTATAACTTGCCTGTAAAATGTTATTTCGACATTATTGTAACTTAATATTCGTGATTTTTTCCTTCCTCACTTCATACAGCTTTAACTCATTATTAATCATGTAAATTAAACTTTATACCTTGATTACTAGACGTGCGCATACATCGCAAACTTGGACGGGACTGACCGTGCGGCAAATAGAGGGGTGACCTTGGTAAAAAAAAAATGTAATTAGTACGTTAGCAAGATCGAAAAAAAATATTGAACACCTATTTTTTGCTTTTTTTCATATCAATCAAAATTGACAAGTATAACGCGCATCAAAGTTCCGGAGTGGGGGCTCGTGATGTCACAACGTGGCTGAACGTGGTATAAAGTGTGCTACGGCGTGACGTCACTCGACACTTCAACGCACTTTATCTTCGTCATTTTATGTTTAATTGATAAAAAAAATACGTGTTCAATATTTGATAATGTAAAAGATGGACGTATTAGAATTTTTTAGGACACCAGCCTATTATACCTGTGCAAAACCATAGATAAGTTGTGACCGCAAGTCACCTATAAGCTGTATCTATAGGAGCGGTAAAACAGTATTATAAAGATAATGAGACGTTAATTCGCAACAAAACAAAACCACATTACATAGATACAAAAATATCAAGACAGAAAAATTGTTGCGAAACGGTCCCAACTCAGCATTCGCTAGCCGTAAAGCCAGCACTGGTCTTCCGTTGGAACCGCTTGGTGAAAAAACACTTAACACAAAACAACGCTAAAAGAAAAACATCAAGGATCAAATACAATAATTTGTTCGAGATTATTATTATTATTAGGTTATGTAGAGTCGAAGTGACCTATTGCGTCGATATTATTGAATCAGCACAACCGCATACGTGCAACGCATACCTCGCACTTATCATCCAAGTGACTCCATTATCTTACAAAAAGACAACTTTCACATTCCTCATAATTTTCAGATACAACGACCAGCTATCTGCCTTACGCAGCGACCTGCGCAGCTGCAAGCGCAAGACGGCGCTGCAGCAAAAGCAGATCGCGGAGCAGCAAAAGCAGATCGCCGAGCAGCAGAAGCAGACCCTGGACTATGCCAACCGCCTCGACGACTATGACAAGAAGAACGAGGAAACCAGTCGGAAATTTCAAACTCTATTACAGGTAACCTTACAAATCAGATGGCGCGTTTATCTAATGCCTAAATAGTGACAGTAAATTATAAATAGTGGTTTTATAATACATTAAAAGCGGTACTTTTTGTAGTTGCATATCGTACGAAAGTTGAATTTTTCGCACTAGTGTTTTTAACTTTGCTTAATTGTTAAATTTGCCGTGTGATTTTTTGTCAGACTAAGAAATAAGTGTCAATTGTTTTGACAATGCAAAAGAAACTACATATCATGCGGAACTGTCATTTACTCCTCGGGGCTCGTGTAAAATAACATATTTTTTGTGCTAAATACCTGCTAGAGTTTCTACCGATGCTTTTTTTCTGCGAGTGCGATGAGTTTTCCCTGAAGCGCTAGGAGATTCTCTATACGTAAATCGATGTGTTAATAAGCCCTGATGTGGCCAATTTAATAGTGAGGATGATGAATGATTAGAATTTAAAAAAAAATACATTTTTTTTTATTATTTGTTGTGCAGGAGCTGAACAAATGTAAAACGGAGCTGCAGTACTGGCGCTCGCGCTCGCCCGCCGTGCCCCCGCTGTGCGCCGAGTGCGGCGCCGCGCTGCACCTCGCGCCCGCCGCGCTCGCGCAGGTAACCCACACCTGCGGATACACTATTGGACTTATCATAACTACCAACTTCCATTCTAATCGTACATTCAATACGTGATTATTGCATAGGGATGCTGACTCATGTTGATCTTTTCTATTTTAAAATAGTATTATGGATACTGGAAATTATAATAACAAGTGTAAAAAGATAAAAATAATATCACAATGATTTAAGGCTACGAGACCTGAAAGTTTCAATATTTTTTTCATTCAGTGGACAATTATTATTACAATAAAATATAAAGTGTACTTCAATCAAACCAATAGAAAATGTAGAGGAGCAAAATTTTTTATTTTACCACTTCTTAGTAACAAAAACGAGTGAATTTAAGTCTGGTGAACGGGCTGGCCACGAAATAGGGCCAGCCCGCCCTATCCAATTTTCGTGGAAATCTCGATTGAGGAACGATCGTACTATGCGAGCATTTTTTTGTTTCAATCATTAGACAATCTAGCAAGTGTCGTACAATTTTGGAATCCAAATTAAATGTACCATCTTTTTCATCACACTTGCTCGGAAAGGGTTTTATAACACGCAGGCGTTTAGGGCAGTTATAGCCGACTTAGCTCCCGCGGGAGTTATAGATTTTTATAACTCCCTAGGGAGTTATGAGTTTAGTTTTAAAATATAGAATCCACTTGTACATCATTTCAGACCAAGGAGGTGTAAAATCAGCCAAGGTTTATTTCCTACATTTAAACTTGGCTACAAACCAATTTTACTGTTTAATTAAACTTAAACGGCACATTTGTCTGCATTATATTTCTATTTTACCATTATTTCAGAGACATTCGCAATTATTTTATTAAATTTCATTTTGAAAATTTGTAGAATCTGGCAGAATGGCTTGTATTTGTCAAGTTTAAAAAAAAAGCAATTCTAAGCATTATCTGTGGAAGACTAAAAAAAGGTTGTCAAACTCTTTTAGCTTAGCGTTTAATTTTGTTTTTTTCTATTTGTTTTTTATTTCCTCGCTAATGTGATGAAAATCATTGTGTGTATCATGGGCAGTAAGGAGATTGCAAACTCGGGTCATTAAAAGCCCTCCGCCTTCGGCGTCGGGCTTCTAATAGTCTCTCGTTAGCAATCCTCTTCTTACCGCCCTTGATGCACAATGTACTGTTAAAGCTACTTGCCTTTTTTTGTAATACAGTCTTCAAGTTGGGCCATTACCCAATAATCAATTTTGAGTACATGATTTTTGTATATTTATTTTATAAAGAGCACATTATATTTAATTAAATTGTAAAAATAACTAATATTAAATAAGACTAAATCTTAGGATAAAAAAATATTTGTTATTTTAAACTGAGGTAGTATGGTTTAATATTATACTGTAATTTACAGGATGGTTATTTAGGGATACATCACCTTTTTTTTAAAGAAAAATAAAGATTTGCTGTCACAGCACTTAGGAGGTGGAAGATCGTCACATGGTGTAAATTTTCTCTATTTCGGTTGGAGGGGCTATATATAGTTTTTAAGTGCTCGATGTTTGCTCTTTTCGGCGTTGATTTTTGGGACCTGTATATTCGATCCTTACAAAAATGTGAATGGAATAGCATTATTTTTTTTAAATATCCTACGCATGATAGTGTCGTGATCGGAGGTGGTCGTTGTAAGGCGTTGTTGCGATTCCAGTGGGGCGCCGGCACCAGCGCGGAGCCGCACGTGGCCTCGGCCGACGAGGCGACGCCGGGCTGCGCCGACTGGCCCGAGCCCGAGCGCCGCGACGTGCGCGACCAGCGCGACGTGCGGGACGCGCGCGACCAGCGCGACGTGCGCGACCAGCGCGACGTGCGCAGGCCCGCGCCGCGCTCCGAGTCGTCGGGCGCCGAGGACGCCGAGCCCGAGCGCCGCCGCCCGTCCGCCGACACGCACTCCACGCCCGAGCGCAAGAAGCGCCGCCTCACGCGCCCGCGCAAGTGATCGCCCCGGCCACCACACGCAGGGGGGGGGGGCACGACGCACCACCCACCCACCCTCTTAAGGTGACGGAACCAGTCATGAACGAGGACCAATCGAGGACACTAAACTTGATTCTTTTCTTACAGAAGATAGAGGTTATTCGTTTATTTTGGAACAATCAATTTATAACCTTATGTACTTTGAATTAGGAGTTGTGTCCATTATTGGTGCGTTCAGATGAGTGTCCAATATTGGTGCCGTCACCCTAAAACTATAAGCGGTGTCTCAAAACCGAAGCGGAACGAACCCTCTGGTATCAGTAATAAGGTTGCGACCGCTCCAAAGCTTGTTTGAGATGCCGCTATTTTTAATAACAGGGCAGTGTAATGGTCATGTTTATCGATGTAGATAAAACTTCTGTCACTAACCGATATGTAAGTGCGAAAGCGACGGATGCTTTATCCACCACGATAGAGACGATCGTAATACGGGCCCGGGTTGGCAACGGTTGGATTTCAATTGGCGACGAGTTCCAATTTTTACCCAAAATCTGGTGCTCGATTTGGCGAGATACCTCTTGAGAAGGTATTGTGATGTCACAGTGTCGTTTTTTTTATGCCGAGCCTTATTTATCTTACAATTTTCGATACCTTCGGCTCCGATGAGCTACCTGAAAAAGCGTAGAAAATACGGTTTGATTATTCCCTCCTTTGTAGACTCGAGGCCGGTCTGGAAGATTGGCACGAACCGAAGTTCTCGTTTGTTAAACCAGATTATTTTTCTTGTCTTATCTAAAGACTGTTTTATTTCATAATCGCTCGCGATCGAAATAATTAGCTATTGGGTTTCAGTTTGAACTTCGCATCAAGTATGACGCGTTGTAGAAAAAAGGCGTAATTCTGCGTAACTTTCTTAAATAAGAATAATTTATTTCAACAATGAAATCACTAATCAGGAATAACTAGAAAATACAGAAGCAACTGATTTCGTATGTGTTCAAAAAGTTATCACGATTTTAATTTAATAGTCACGTCGTACTGCAAATAAATATGACAACGTGTTCTTACATCTGATAAAATGGTCTTGTTACGCTTTGATAAAACAAAAAAAATACTGTTATAGACCTGTTGATTGGCAGATATAGGAGACGGAACGTCGTTGTGAATACGCAACTTATTTGCAAACGCGGTTTGTTTTACTTTTATTAGCTACGATTTATTTACATGCACGTATTTAAATCCAGTTAGATCGCTCTCGAAATAATGACTTCTTTTTGTGTACTGATGAATGAGCGTGTTTGTGGCCTAAATATTACTAACATAAGTTTTTAAAAGAAATCAATTCTTTAGCGTATCTTGCTATACATATTACATATATCCTCCTTTTCCATATAGGCCTACAGATTTTTCAGCGCAGTTTTATTATCAGTTTCTGAGTGAAATAGGAATGGCAATTGTGAATCACTATTCGGGAACTGGCAAATCAGGGTTCTATAAGATGTGGATTTTGATGATACAGTACAATCATTGATGTTTATGATGGAGCGGGCCCTCCTAAATTCGTACAGACATGTTTTCATACTTTGTGTTTTAATCAGAGATCGGATAACGGGCGCTTATTTTACTAAAGATGGAATAATCCCGGTAAAAGCTCAAGCTGCTGTTTATAATGATCAACCCGTAATTTCAATCTTCTCACAATAATGCTAACCACGCGTAATGCGGTTTAAACATGCAACCCCTCTGACGGAAGTTAATTTAGAACTCGAAGAAGTAAATATGATATTTGTGCAATAAATTTAATTAAAAATATATTTGATGCGGGTCAGGCTGCGTGCCACCAGAACTTTGGCTGCCTCGCAAAGCTGTGTTGGAAACGCAGCTTATTTCTTCGATTGATTTAGTAAATAACCTAACACAACAACACTGAATCTAAAGTAAATAAGCTCTCATCATCCGGTCTTTATAATTTATAAAATGTACGAACAGTCCTTTAAAAAAAGTATTTTTAATAACAAATTCACATTAGGCCTAGCAATATATTTAACAAATGTATGGTGTGCTCACCCATACAAACACTTTGCAATATAACAAAAAAAACCGTTGCAGGTTGGCGACTTTTCGCTTAAACCCGGTGATTATTCAAAACCACTTTAGATATATATTGATTGTTTTTATTCATTGTGTTAAGTAGTAACACAACACAAAACTGCAATTACTACATAAAATATATTTATTTATAACTTATGACCTATATTTTTAACCATTATATTTCTGATAAGATCAGTAAGAAACTTTTTATATAGTTTAAATAGGAGAGAGACTCAAACGTGTACTTGATAATAAGATAACATAATTATTAAGCCGAGGACAAGCTTAAAAGTTGTAAGGTCAATTTATATAATTAATGCCATATCAAACATACAATTCTATGCCATTAGTAGATTGCTCGGGTATATAATAATATATTAACTCTTAGTGAAACATATTTAAATCAAAGCCATTATTCATTATTGTATCATGGGTATAATTTTTTCGGAATGTTTGACCATTTTCAATCGCGGTTGACTCTCTTCTATTGAAACTGCATTATTATCAATAAGTTGCTCACTGCAACAGATGCAATGCAGACAGTTCAGGGCAGTATTCAAATACCAAATCGCTAGATAAATGTCTTTATGGTGAAGAGTAAGTGTTGTAATTATTTTTATGATACTTTTGTACTGCAGTTGTCATCGAGGGCATGTAAACAACAAAATCAAATGTCTCCCACGTCACACGCATGTTTAATTTAAATTGTATTGTTACGCTTATTGTTGCACGCTTTTTGACAGTATTCTTAAAATATATATTTCCGTGCTAAAAAGGTTAAGATCCGAAGGACCACCAACAACTGTCTTCAGTATTGTAAGAAAATAACGTTAGGAGCGAACAAGCAATGAAAATTTTACGTGATAATATATAAACGTAGACATGTAACATTGTTTATCGCCTGACCGATGCTTAGACAATTATTGTTTATTATGTTCTCGTAACAGCGTTAAGTTAACATTAGGTTTACAGCCCCGACTTTATTTAGTTAGATGTAGGAGCGAGCAGAGGTGGAGGTCGGATCGCGTCTATCTGTAAATAGTCTTAAACGATCACACATTTAATGTACAAATAAAATATATTTATGATAATATAGTGATGCAACCGTGAAAATAAATATTTTGTGACACGATGTATAGTTAAGGGACAGTACACTAGTTGCAGCGGAAGCTATTTTGAATATGTTACGTAAATAATGGGACACGCTCGCAGGGCTTCACACTTGCATAATGGCGGCCGGCGGGCTGTCGTCCGGGGCCCGGCACATATCACGCCCTCGCCGCGCGTCTCAGTGTACAATACGCACAACTACTCATAGAAAAGTCTACCATAATAAGCCCCATTTAATACATAGTCTTTATTTGTAGTTGGTCAGTCAACAGAGTCTTTCGCATCGAGTGATGCTCGCTACGGAACCACTAAAGAAACAATAATGCTTTTCGTGCCGTCTTACTCTTAATATTAGTTCACTATTTCAGAAGGTACAATTGAATTTTAAGTTTCAACAGATACATAATAATAGTAGTGTTTGTAATCGGTCAAATCAACAAAGGTATGAATGATTTTGTTTAGATATAAGTCCCGTAGCCTATATTTGTGTCGATCTTGAATCCTCTGTCGACGAGAGCAAGGATCTCGATGTGTAATTTCAGACAATAAGAGTTACCAGTTTCCGCACCAGATGTAATTACGAATGTGCTTTACAATTTAATATAGGGCCGCTGGGTTTGACCTCGAGTTGTAATTTGCGACCGTCAGCCTTATAGTAAGATTTCGAACACAGCAGGCGGCAGTAATGCCTCGTTCCGAACTCTTTGTAGAAACCAATTCATTATCGCTTGTGTTCGAAATGTTACCTTTACTTACCAGTAAGAAACGCATTATGATGTTAACTTAATTAATTTCTCTTAATTGCTCATGTGTTTTCATTCTCAAGCGAAGCACTCGTTCAAACTTTGCCGCGTTAATTGTTTGTGTAAATAGTTCTGATTGTACATACTATGTATGCTGTGTGTAGAACCGTAGACTGTTTCACGTTTTAGCGTTATAAGGCAGATTATCAAATATGAGTGAGTACATTGCGACGCAGGTTAGTATGCCCTAATTTTATGTATCGACAATCAATGTTTCAGTTAGAAATGTAGTTCAGTGTGTTTGAAATATACTAAGGTGTGAAAAGTATGGCCCAGCGTTTCTGGATTATATTAGGAACCGTCGGTAATTACGCCAGTTTACCTAAAAGAGCTGCAGTTATACATGGGTGTATGCATAAGTAACCAATTAACTGTATATTTCTTGGCTATGAACTTTGATTGCATTGAATGTGGATTTTTACGTTTGACCTGCCTTATGCAGGGAAACCTTAGTTTATTGGGGTTAATTTTGAAAGTGAATGTTGCAAATGATTTAACCTAACATTATAGTTAAGTTAATAATAATATTTTACATCATGTACATAATAATGACGTATTTTAAGTAGTCCGTTTAAATCATTTCTACTGCATACCGAGCTTGTTACACGTTGTGGCTCAGCGGAGGCCCGGGACAGTTTGCTGGTCGCTTCTAGACAGCATTAAAAGTTACAAAACACATTTTTTTTGATGCTATTTGCTTGTAGAAATACACAATAAGTTTGAGCATCATCTATTTTCTTTTCGAAAATTAATTTGCGCAAAACCAGGTCAAATTAACTCAGACAGTAACAGCGCTTCCGGGTGTGGGTCGTTTCAAGTAGAAAATGGCTTAAATATGTTTTACTTTAATTCCTTAGCATATTGGTGGCGTTTGTATCGTCTGCCATAATTGTTTTTGGTCATAATATGTTTGAGGTCATAAAATTAACTAACCTCGCCTTACCTAGCTATAGCTATACCTACATGTTAGATATTGAAGAAAAGTTTACTGATTCACCGAAATTAAAAAAAATACACAAATACATTATAACCAAAAAAAGTTATGGGAAACAGAGCTCTAATTTTGGTGTTATATAAAGTCGTCCCGCTTATAACGTTTTTTTATTGTATTTGGCGATTGGAAGCTAGCACTGTAGTTGTCTTGTTTCGTTTTGGTGCATCTCTCATGTGCATGCTTGTGATTAGAAATGGTACACTTCGAATTGTAATCGTAAGAAACATAATATAGTTATATTATTATTCTTGTGCCTGAATTTCAAACGCGTACCTTGGACGAATGGTTTCCTAATTGGATTTTAAATCCTGCTAAATTGCAGAAAAAATACAAATTAATTTACATTTTTTTTTCCAATAGTGCAATACATTTTACAACCAATCGCAAAAAAAAAATCCAATAGTGCAATACATTTTACAATTAATCGCAAAAAATCGTAGGTTTTTCTTCAAACTTAAATTTGATAGGGCTGTAAAATAAGTTAAAATTAATTTAATGTTAGAGAGAATCGTGCTGCAGGCACGAGGTGTTTATTACGTTGTGCTCCGACGAGTGTGTACAACCAGCAAGACTGTCAATTGCTGTAGATATCCTCTTTATAATAGTTATATGATATAGTATTTTTATTAGACGAAAATACAATAAATGTGTGAAGTCAATATAAAACTTTTTCTTTTTTCAAATACCTACCTATCATATTATTTCGGAAAGCTTTTATCTATTTAAAACTGTTATGCGAAACGCTCAAAACTTGCTTTTACCTGACTGCCGAAGGAGGGCAAGGTGTTTATCGGCCTATATGTGTGTTTGTTCCTTTGTGGCGCTTTAGAAACAACGCTGGAGCCGATTTTGATTATTATGTCAATCGTTTACTTATCTTCTTTTTTATTAATGGCGGCGGTCGACCGCGGTATTTCGCAGTAAGTTCGCCAGTGTCCAGTGAGTAATCCGGGTGCAGACTCGTCGTCACACCAGAGCCTTTCGACGGAGCCCTGCCTACGGCAGGGCTCCTATTTCTGAGCGATTTGCCCTTCGGGCATCTTAAGATACCTAACGAACCTAACCTACCTACTTTTGCGGAATAAAAATGATTTCTGACGAATAACCGACTAAAGCGAATAGCAGTAGTGTGACAGACTGGTGTGACCACGAGTCAGCCCCTAGTAATCCATATATATAATTAAAGTTAAAGCCTGATCTCTTAATCGGCCATCTTCCCTGCACTTGCCTCTTGTCACTTAAAGATATGACTGTAATTAAATTTCAATATGGCGACAACTAGACTTCATAGGGTTATTGCCACCTGTTACCACCAATTTGTTACCACTGGTAACAGCTGGGAGTTTTTTTCCCACCTGTTACCACTAAAGTACTCGGTGGTAACAAGTGGGAATATTTTTCCCATTTGTTACCACTAAAATATTTAGTGATAACTTTTTTTTCTTTTTTTTATGGCATAGAGAAGGCAACCGAGCACACAGGCCACCTGATGGTAAGTGGAAACTGTGACCCATAGACATTAGCATAAGACTGCAAATGCGTTGCCAACCCTGAGGACTAAGATGGAATGCCTCTATGCTAGTCATTACACCGGCTGTCTTATCCCCAAACCGGAACACAACAATGCAAACACTGCTATTTGGCGGTAGGTTAATGGATAAGATGGTGGTAGCGATCCGGACGGACCCTGCACAGGGAGTAGTTAGTGGTAACAGCTGGGAATTTCTATTCCCAGTAGTTACCAGTGGTAACAAATTGGTGGCAACAGGTGCGAATAACCCGACTTCGTATAGTTTTTTTTTTTTTTTGCGCAGCCTTGTAGAAAAAAAGGACGTACTGACAGATGGGGTATCATTGAATACCTAGGTTAAATACCTATTTCTATCAAGTAAATAAGAGCTATCAAAACGTTGACAATACGATAACAGGGTCAAATAAGATTTGTATTTTACCGCCTAGATTTTCACCCTCTTTCCCCTCCAGCCCTTCTATTTCAGTAGTTTTTTGAATCCCATATTTTTTGTGAAACTGGTCTGAACACGATAAACATTTTTACCAACCGATCCGCAGTCACACCAATTGGCCACACTGGTGTGACTATGGTTCATTTTATTTATCCGTAGTCACACGAACACATAAATAGGAGGAAGGTTTAGGTTAGGTTCGTTTTTATATCAGGCCCGGAGGGCCAGAACAACCCAGAAATAGGAGCTCCGCGTTAGCGGAGCTCCGTTGACTCTGTTGAGTTTGATTGATGAGAAACAGACGCAAATTCGGTCTTGGTGTGACTACGGGTAAATAAAATGAACCATAGTCCCGTCCCACCAATGTGGCAAATTGGTGTGACTACGGATCGGTTGTGACATTTTTAACCCTATACATAATGGGGTTAAAATCAGAGCAATGTCAATTTTTAAGTGCATATAAAACAAGAGCTTACGTCCTACTTTTGAAGTCAAATATTTTCGTTTAAAAAGTTTTCTGCCTGGTTTGAGAATTTGACACCGTGACGTGACGACAATAATAATTAACATTCATAAATGAAACAATTTAAATACAAAATAATAAAATAGGGCCTAAAGGCGACACTTTCCGGTTTCCCGCCATTAGACATGACTGTAAATAATGCGAGTATATAACTTGACTTGTAAAATGCCATATTACACATTACGCGAAAGAAACAAGCATCACGCTAAAAATCACTCGTTGCGATATACCTATTACCCGAGGGAGACGACCGATAGGCTCTCATTAAATCTCAACGCGATGAAAGAGATGGTTTGATATCACATACCGCGCGTAATATAATGTAATGCTATCCACAGAACTATATCGATATACCTAGTTCTGTGATGCTATCCCATGCCGCGCGCTCGATGTGCGAGCGAAAGGTGCGCCGTGCTTCTCGTTTGTCGGTCGGTCCTACTAGGTACAATGTTCCGCAACGGCTGATGTTTCGAGTGATGTGATATCACATTGTAATATCACGTTTCTGGAGATGTAATGTAATATGACATTACTTTTCAATGCACTTTTGCGCATCTCTACCCGCCATATATGCCAGTGAGTAACAATGTTTGTTACATTTTTAATTATTCTTCATGGGACGTAAGGCTTGGGTCGAAGGCCATTCTGCCTAAGTATAAGTTATAAGTTAGATTTGTTTTGTATTATTTTGAGTAGGTAATACTTATCTACTGCTACCTGTTTTTTTAATTCTATTTAGTAATACAGTACATAAAATGCAAATAAATAAAGTTATTTCAATAGTATAATGAATTGTTAACAATGGACTCCGTAGTAAGGAGTTTGGCTCCGCGTCTGGCTGTAGGATTTTAGGGTTTTAGTCATAGAAGAAAACACTTCATACCACACCATACACATACTAGAAATGAGTTCTTGTATCATAACTTTGAATATCTGACCTAGTTTCTTTACCATCGGT
Source organism: Acleris sparsana (assembly GCA_923062465.1). Lineage (NCBI taxonomy): Eukaryota > Metazoa > Arthropoda > Insecta > Lepidoptera > Tortricidae > Acleris > Acleris sparsana. The sequence continues at coordinate 18,466,333 of OV281293.1, forward strand.
GAAGTCGCCTTGTGTGTAAGCATATGTGTGCTCAAAATATCTGAACACGCTCAAACGCCTTTAACATTATAATCAAATTCTAAACTATTCCTTACAGCTTTCAATACCTACTAAGCTACGTTCCGTCACTGGCACTGGGCCGATAAGACGGACAAGACCAACTGACTTCTTAATAACGCAAGGGGCGACGAACGCCGGTAACAGATAGGAAGTACATACTTAACTCTGTAAAGTAATATTATAATAAGTGAATGATCAGTCACGTCCGTTTTGTTGCTACTTTCTTTATAAGGCAGGGTTTATCAAAATCAGCCTTAATAGGATCGCAATGCTCCCAACAGTACAGTCAGCGTCATATAGTTTGTAGCATCCAAAGTAGCCAAATAGTTCGGTACACGCCCTTGTTACTACGGTAATAATGACGTGTAACGTACTATTTGGCTACTTTGGATGCTACCAACTATAATGACGTTGACTGTACCTACCGACACTACTTTACGATACCATAGTTTAGTAGGTACTTGGTACATTCGCTCAGTAGGTGACAAGTTTAAGAGTATGCATTGCATTGCATGTATGTGCTTGGCCGAAATAGTGGATCAGATGTCAATGGATCAGGAAATTTTCGGCCACAGATAACCGACATGCTGATTCGATCGCTGCAATAACCGAGTCAAAAATTTCAAACAAAACATTTAAATAACATAATTTTTTTATTGTAAACACAAAATACTGCGGCCCTATAGGTACTCAGTTTGTTTAGGTACTTAAAAAAATGTAAACAAGCCAAAACCACGTGGCATTGTTAAACAGCCAATCAAAACTGTTTTATCGCACTTTTACGTATCAGTGTTCTGCTTCTATTGGCTGACGAACTATAGGTATCCTTTGGTTCTTTTGTTTACATTTTTTTAAGTACCTAAACAAACGGAGTATAGTGAAAAGGGTTATAATAAAGTCTTCTGAAGATCAAGTGAAAAAGGGTTTTGTCTAGTATACTCCGTTTATGTTGTATGTGTATGTTGACGACGCGCTGGCCTAGTTAACAGTGACCCTGCCTACAAAGCTAGCGGTGCTGGGTTCTAATCCCGGTAGGGGCAGATATTTGTGTGATGACCGCGCATATTTTGTTCCTGAGTCATGGAGGTTTTCTATGTATTTAAGTATATATTTCTCATCATCATCATCATCATCATTTCAGCCATAGGTCGTCCACTGCTGAACATAGGCCTCTCCCAAAGATTTCCACCTCACCCGGTTGGAAGCGGCCTGCATCCAGCGGGTCCCCGCGGACTTGACCAAATCGTCCGTCCATCTTGCGGGGGGTCGCCCTACGCTGCGCTTGCCGGTACGTGGTCTCCACTCGAGAACTACTGCCCCAGCGGCCATCAGTCCTTCGAGCAATGTGGCCTGCCCATTGCCACTTCAGCCCGCTAACCCGATTGGCTATATTTCTCTATATAAGTAATTTTATATCGTTATCTAGTACCTATCCATAATACAAGTCTAGAGCTTAGTTTGGGACTAGGTCAATTAGTGTGACATTGTCCTCTGATATTTATATACCTTTTTATTACCTGTTAACATAAACAAAAAAAACAGTCGCCGAGTTCCATTTTTCATTCAGTAGGTACTTATATGGTATACCAAAACACTTCCTTCTTCCTCTGGTGCTGGTGCAATTACTGAAGGCCATCTACTCTGAATATTTATATTTGTCTTATGCGAGACAGATCAGCTCTGCAGCACTTGTGGCACCGGTCCATCGCGAGTATTCCTGAACCAGGATTCCTTTTTCAACCGACACCGCGGTTTTCCGCTACGTACCCATAGTTATTATAGTTGTATAATGCCCGGTTCCTATCGGAATCGTTTTCCTTACGTGCCGTAGCGTTATGACATTTGCTACGCACAATATGTGTCATATTTTAACGAGGCGTAAGATAAATGATTCGTTGCTTGAATATAGGAACCGGGCATAAGTCGTACTTCCTTCTCGTGCCGGGAACCGTGCCCAAGATATGCAACCTTTCTCAGCAGTAGCCAAGCTGCAAATGCTACTGACGTTTTTCTTTTCTATCACTAACGTAAGCACTAACTAGCGTTTCTATTCGTTTTGTTTCTAACCAATTGCGTCACTGGTAGATCACGTGACTTTTCGTATCACGTGATCTACCAGTGACGCGATTGGTTTAAAAGCAAAACAAATAGAAACGCTAGTTAGCGTTGTGCTTCTTGGCAGGGTTCTCACAGTATAGAATTCTATTCTATTCTATTCTTCCACTACGATCACTAACAATGTATAGGTAGCAGTTGACCACGTGGTTTATCGCTACGCACGAGAATGTCATCCCATACAATTTGAGTGGGCTATTCCCAGTAGTACGCACCCCGTAGTTCGCACTGTTTAATTCAACATAACTGTGTTCAATTTCATATGGTAATATAGGAGCAGGAATGTAAAGAAATAATTTTAACTTAACACATTTATTTAAAATTAGACTGACATTTTAAAAAAAACATTAATTTTACGAAAAAATTTAAGAAATCAACATAGTAAAGCATTTTTACTCTATATAATATTTTTTTCTATAAAATCGTTTAAAATGGTCAAGGTAGTTTTTATGTGGCTAAAGAATATATATACCTATATATATATTTAGTTTTGTTGATTTAAGTTTTCAAACGTGTTAATATTTGTACATATTTCTGATGACTTTTATACATATTTTATATGTGACTTAATAAATATTATACATATAGAGTAAAAATGCTTTACTATGTTGATTTGTTCGCAGTTCGCAGTGCGAACTACGGGGTGCCGACTACTGGGAATAGCCCATTTGAGTGATAGAAAAGATAAACGGTCGTTGCGTTTGCATCTTGGCTAGAGCCTCAACACTAAAGAATACAAAAAGATGTAAGTAAATACGAAAACTTTGGCACGGAGGAGTGGCTCAGCACCCAGGGTTAGGGGTGTTGGCAGTCAATAGAACAATCATTCAGTTCGATAGGCGTCGTGTTCTGATCACGTTAAAATGGCGCATTACAATTACAAAAGTAATTATCAGGTGTTGTGTGGTGGTGGCATATATCAGGGGTAAAGAATTACGAGTAAGATTATTTAATTATTTTGTTACAAAAAAAAAGTAGGTACCTACAAATAGAAAAATAACAAAAAATTCTATGGATGATCCCAACTTACGGCACTTACCAATAGGTGCCCTGTGTGACCGTTTGCCTCCACTTTGCTATTTAAAAAAATGCCAGTAAAAATAAAAAAAACATCTGAGAATCTCTTAGCTCACACTTCTCAATCGCCCAAGGTTTAAATGAAATACCTTAAAATGATTGATTTGCTTATACACGTGTATATCATTTTATTGTGTAAGTAATTTTATTTTTGTACATACACAGACACACATACATAATAATTAAAGCATCTAGATTTATTATCATACTAATTCTGTCACTTTGACATATTTAATGATATTAATTATTTCAATAGTCATGCAAATAAGTCGCTAGCTTCAATAAATAAGCTCGGGTGCTCCGGAAACCCTCGTCCAAGAACAGCTGCCTTGCTGAGCAGGGGAAGGTATAAGTAAGGGAGTCGTGCTAACAGAGGCAGTTGTCAAACGAAGCGCGTCGCGCCGCGCGCCCGCCGAACGTTCCTCGCATAATTCATACCATTATACCATAACAAACAGTAAACTATGAATAAAACACTTAATTAAATCTGGTGAATATTGAAGTAACAGTTCAGTTGTCAGTGATTTAATTGTGGCAGTTATGCAAATCATAATTTCAACGCTTTTAGCGGTCGCTCTTCTGCAAGGTACGTATTTTCAGGATCGATTTAACATGCTGCAGTAACTGTAGGCCTACAGTAGAGTAGATACTTAATATACTTAGTTATTATAATATTATTAATCCTAAATCCGAGTATTTTGAAGCGAGAGATTGATTGATTCCGTTGTTTAATCGTAATATAACTTACGAAAAATTATAATAAATTAAAGCTAGCTATAAGAAACTTATAAAATTGTGAATTGTATAAAATTAGATTATTTACTTATTATGTTCGTAATCATACAAGGATACCTATTATTAATTCGCTTGCGCGGCTTGTGTTAAACTTGACCCTATATCAATGAGTTATTTTAAAAACTTTTCAATTACTTATTAGCTTCTTGGAGCAAGGTTTAATTGAATAAGGCAGGGCAGACGTGTCTCCAACAGGATTATACTCGGCGGTGGGATATTTTGGACTACTAATTAATACTATCTAGGTAAAGTTAACAATGAATTAGCTAAACCAGCCTACACACTTGCTTGTTTACTTTTATCTTAGGCAGAAGATAGGCAAGTTACTTCATAATAATTCAACAAAATAAAAATCTTCCTAGACAAAACAAAATTGTTATCATTATTTTAAGTAACGGGTTGTCCTGAAATAATACTCAAACGTCGCCCTAACAAAAAAAACACTGTTTAATTGTTTGATTTATAATATGATTTCAAATGAGACCATCGGTGGCCTCGGTGACGAGATCGCAAGGTACCGAGTCCGAACCCCGGGGTCACCATGTACCAATAAGTTTTTCTAACTTAAGTACATTACCCGATGATCTTCCGGTGAAGGAATAACATCGTGTTTGGTAATTGCACAAAAGATCCTAAAGCGACCGACGTGTGATCAAAAGGGCGCAATTATAAGATAAGAATTAGGGGTAATTAAAATACTGAGTTCCTGAAATCCTTACTTACTCGTATTATAAACTAACAGCCGCCAGCGCCTGCGCCCTGCTGCAAATTTCCGACTTTCCCGGTACATTTTTCATATATTTCTATTCATACAAACCTCGAAAACAAAAAAATAATCCAATTTGGTGCAGTATTTCGCATGTTATGCGCGTAAGTACATACTCGTACATTTCAGAGATATTTTTTTTTTTCATGTGAAGGCGTGAACTTGTTTGTTTGTTCTACATTGAATGCCTAAACCAATGTTATATTTGGAACAGGAGGTAGTTTATAGCCGAGGCGAGGAATAAGGTACCTAGCAAAATTTAATAAATCTATTAGTAACGTCATAAATATATTTTATATTAAAATAATCGATTTAGTTTTTGCTTGTGTTCGTTAGATATCATCCTTGTGAAAATAAATAGTTATTTTTGTTTAAAAACTCGAGCTACGGAACTCTACAATGAGCATGGCCCGACATGCTCTTGAGAGCTTTTTTATAATGCAACTATAGCTTCAAAAGGTAAGCATACTTACATGAACATGATACTATAGTTATTCAAACGGAGTTCTACTGCGGTTAGGTAAATAAAATATCAAAGGACTATCTCACATTAAATTGACCTAGTCCCAAACTAAGCTCTAGACTTATACTATGGGTACTAAACGTTGTATACTTAAATACGTAGAAAATATCCAAGACTGACACACAAATACTCGGAGTTACACACAAATATTGGCCCATACTGGGAATGGGACCTAGGACAGTAGGCAGGGCACTACCACCGCTCTACCATCTAAACTAAACGCATCGTCAAAGAAGAAACTCAGAAGTGTTTTAATATCTATACAATAGAATAAGTGCAGGGAGGCACATAAGACTGTTCACTGATAATCAGTTTCAAGAGTTTGATATTCGATTTACTTAATCTTCCACTTACTCATCACTTAACTGTAGATACCATTGAGTGGTGAGTCAGAACTCAGAGTAACGGGGTTGCATCCAGTTATAATGGTAATAAGCTATCGAATGATACCTTTTTAGTAGGAGTCATCATATGATTCATGGTAGACATACCATCCACCTTTATCTTATGCTTGCTTTTGCCCGCGGCTCCATCCTCGTACAACTCGTTTATGGCTGCTCTCTCTTGAACTGTTCAAATTTCCGGGATATAACTATCCTAGATGTCCTATTCTAGGGCCTAACTTATATAAGTGACAAGTTTCAACCCGATCCGTTCAGTGGTTGAAGCGTGATTGAGTAACAAACATACAAACATCCAAACTTTCACATTTTTAACATTAGTAAGAGTAAGATAAGGTAGTATAAAAAAAAGTTGCTTTCCGCGTCAGTCTGTCTTTCTGTGTGTCTGTGTCTGTATATCCTCTAACTACTCCAGCAACGGATTTTGATTTGGTTTTCACCAGCAGTTAGATAAATTTTCACAGAAGGTTTTTATTTACATTTTGATTTATTTACGGATATTACAGACAACTCACATAAATCGAAGCGAAGCGAGGGCGGGTGGCTAGTTAAGTATGAGAATGCGTGTGGGAAAGCCAGAGAAAGCTTTAAGATGATGATAGACGCAGTGCGTTTACGGGAAAGCTTAGCTTATTGTAATGCTAAAAATGTGTAATAAAAGTGTTGCTCTCCTTAATTTCTTTTTATATTGGCTTTAATTTTGGTGTTAAATCCTTATATAATGGCGGCCCTTTCTCTCAGAATTGATAGATCTCAAACGGCTAAACCGATTTTGATGAAACCTAGCTAAAACTATTCCGAATAAACTAAGTATAAAAAATGCGTCAAAATAGTTTAGCATTAAACTTATAACACCGTTCTTTTTCATGTCGGGGGTAACATAATGTCAGAATAATAATATATTGAATAGATTTAGTTTAAATTATGTGGTTTTTTTTATGGCGCTTTCTCCCAACTTAGCGTCCATAAGGCCTAGAGTTATGATCTTTTCTTTATTCTATTTTCCACTACCATCTGCGTCGTTAAACATTGTTTCCATTGTACACGTGTTGCATTAGTGCATCGGTGCAAGTACCTAGTATCATGGTGAGGGTGTACCCACAGCGCATTGTGGCGACGAGTCTAAGCGAAGCGGCTAGTGTCAAATTACCTATTACGTGAAACCTAATATCTGGAGGCTAAGCTGTGAAAGCCCTTTGTCACTGCGACGGCTTCCACGTACATATTTATCAACAACTGTGGTACAGTCAATATCTTTAAAGCCGTAATTGCACTGCTGCGCGTGCGCACACACGCTACGCACGTGGCTACAAATACTTTCCGAAATGACGTCACTGATGCACGCGTCGCGTCGCTTGCTCCGAAGTGTTCTCAAATCGTCGGGATCTTTTTTTTTTGTATGTTCCCCGATTACTCGGGGACCACTGGACCGAATTGATTTTTTTTTTCGTTGTTTTAATGGGTACACTTTCTAGTTTGTCCCATTGTCAACACGTCAGGAACTGATGATGGGATCTTGGAGAAATCAAGGGAACTCCTCAAATATTATAGGCACACCTATAGCGATTTTGGTATTTTTCACTGTAACTCGTGCATTTGCTTTTAAATAGTACTATACGGTGAAGTGGAACTGATGATGAAGACCACAGATGGCGACGGGAATTCCTTAACGGAACCTATATGAAAGGTGGCGATAAGATATTTCGATTAATATATTTGAGTGACTATGACGGAGCACATTTAGGTTTAAATATGACTATGACATTCCCGCGGTGTTGCCTGCGGCGAGCTTGATATGTTCTATAGTTTCTCATTAATTGAGAAGTGGGACTACATAACAGGATAAATAGGATCAGCATAAATATGTTTAAATAAACAAAACCCCGCCTTCAAAAATGCAAGAAATAATTTCTTATAAAAAATAGTAGGTGAGTCCAACAGAAGTCCGCATCCCAGAATAGTTTAAACCAAAAGCCGAATACAGTTGGACTTACTATTTTATAAGAAGTAATTTCTTGCATTTTTGAAGGCGGGGTTTTGTTTATTTAAACCTATTTATGCTGTTATGTGGTAGAAACCACCGCCGTGATCTTAATTGAAATTGACAGTCAAAAAAATGCTTACTAGGATTGTGATCATTGCAAAAGCATAACCATTTTACGTTTGTACGTATAATTCTCGAGATCGACTAATAATAAATCTAACCGAAGTAACCACTGGTTGTAAAACCCCTACCATAGAGTAGAAATTAAAACTTTCTGCGTAAGATATTCACTCGTATTCAGCCTTCTCGGTCTCTTCTAACGACTAAGTAGAGTCGAGTCATTTTGAAACAATCTCTTACAAGAAAGGAAAGCGAGATAGCGGGTGCTGACTTTATCGGCTGTCGTCTGTCATGTTCCCACTCGATTTATTACTAACAGGAAACATACCGGCCGCGTATTATTGTACTAACTCTACGCATATTTAATTATTAACGTTACGAATAGTTTGCGTCAAACTTTAAGGTTGTTGACCCCAGTTTTTATACAAACCTTGAAAGTTTTATTAAGTTCGGGATACGATACGAAATGAAATACATAAACATACCAGTTAAAAGTGTTTTGTCCATAAATGCTAAATTATACGTCTCTTTTTATTAATGTGTCGTTTACCTACGCGTACAATGTACTCGTAACTGGTGTAAAGCATTCTTGAATTTGACCACATCCGTGTATGGGGAATATGTGTTCCGGCTTACTGCCTTTTTTGCTTCATCAAATACATTGTCGTAAAAGCATTGCCGCATTAAAATTATCACCATAAATTGTTCACTGTCAGGATTGTTAAAACCGAGCAAAAACTACTATGATAAAAAATACACACGCAAAAAATATGTCAAAAAATTCGCTAGCTTCGATTTATTGCTGATTATTTTTGTTTCTTTGTGCCACAGTAGTACCTACTCATGAATATTGAGAACATGACTGTTATGAGTTGCAAACATCATTAAGTTCAAACATAAATTATATAAAACAGCACTTGTATAGTCAGGACGCGTGATATAAAGTGATTTATGTCATCTCAAAGTACGTTTATTAGCAAGCAGTTCGATAAAGGACGCGCCGGCTGGCAACCACTCATCATCAATGTTCTATCATTTGTTTGACTGTTTGTTCGCCTATTAGTATAATGAGTCGTCAATAACTTTCGACTAACAAGTAAGTCCGGGACGTAAGTGCATGTTTTATGTAATAATTATATAAACTAAGAATTTCCGGCTACCTAACTACCATGCTACTCAAATATTACCAAAACTATTTTACGTGACGAGTTTTTATTATGTTGTTAAAAAAATAACTTACATCAGGTAAACTTATACGCTATCCTATGAAGGTTTCAATTACAAAAATAAAACACAATTATTTCCTTAATAAGACAGATAAAAAGTAGAGCGCCTTGAATTATAAGGAAATTAAGTGCCTAAGTAGGATAGGATTCATATGTAACTTGTAACATTAGCATATACTCGCCGCAAATATCGTCGACGGCGTCCTGACGACAGTCGACAATGTCTGTGAACAAAAACTGTTTAATTAACTACCTGTCATTAGTGATATGTGATCTGGATTTAAAATGAATTAATTTAGGGCGTATTTAAATTTATACAATGTGGAACCGGTCTGCGTATGATGTAATAATCCACATTTAAAATGAGAAATGTTAATTTTTCCATTTTTAACCACCATTCTTTTTTTTACCAAATATTTCCAAACATCCAGAATTGGGTACATTTATGTTCTGCGTAAATAACACTTATACCTATCGAATTGATCGATCTGCGGTTGTGCTGGCTGTAAGCGTACATGCTTAAAAAGCAAAGCAAAGAAGATCGTAAAAAATGGCGGTGACCACTTCTCGGACATACTTTATACACTTTTTTCGTTTTTGTAGGTAAATATTTTTCAAATTTCCAACCCGTTGTAGTTTCATTCTAGAAAACTTATGGGTCATAGGCTAAGGCATGCATTCTCATTCCAACTGGTACCGGTATCGGCGAAACAAATCCTGGTTCTTCGGTTCCTTCGGTACTGAGTTTGTCACTAGACTAATTGTCATTTTTTCAATTCTAAACTACGTGCGGGGCGAGTACGACCGGGGTGACGCTTTCACCCGGCCGATTAGCTCGGTTCTATTCGGACGTGAAAGACTTATAAAAAATGATAATTATGTGTTGTTTTTTTAATTGGCCTATTTTGTCATTTCTTGATTTATTTTTTCATTTATTTATTTTGCCCTTTGTTGATTATTCCGCATTAAATAATTAATATTTATCACGTAACTAGTGTTTTATCTAACAAATTAACCATTAAACAAAACAAATACAAATTATTTACTCAGTACCGAAAAGTACCGAAATGCCGGGAATTCCCGGTTCTGACTCACTACCGGAAATCTTAGTCCCGGTTCTGGAAATGGCACCGGTACCGCATGCCCTTAAGGCATAGGTACAAATGTCAAAGACAAAACCTGCTATCACCATTTTGTCGGAAAAAACATTAAAAAACCTGACAGCTAGATGTTGGGCACTTAGGGCCGAGTTCACCAACACGTGAGTCAATACATTTTCCAACAGTTGAAACGCTAACCGTCGGTTTAATAGTTGGTGAACACTGCACATAGCCATTCCGTAAAGCTGTTTTTGGATGATCATCGGGTTCATACTGGAAGGATAGGTATATATACGGAGAACACGTATAGTCACCATAGTAACGACCTAAGTAAAGTTTTGGGTTATCGCGATTTGAAAGTTAGGAACCATGAAGTTTGGTAGGTTGTTCTTAGGCCGATCCGCACACAACAGTGCCGGCACAGTACCGACACGTACCGACACGTGACGTATCCATCAGTGTCAGTGATAAATGATATTGTTGCATACATTTTGTACGACGCTATCCGTACTCGTCAGTGTCAGTGACACTTCACGTCACTTCACGTCGTACAAAATGTCGTACAAAATGTATGCAACAATATCATTTATCACTGACACTGATGGATACGTCACGTGTCGGTACGTGTCGGTACTGTGCCGGCACTGTTGTGTGCGGATCGGCCTTTAGTGTTCAGTTTTTTTAAATTGAATAAGTAAAAGTTACTTTAAGATGTATATCTGTAACTAAGTGCTGAGTAATAGTTCATTGTGAACTCTACATTTTGAGATAAACTTCTCATTTTGAAAAAAGCGATTTGTTATGTAATTTCCGTGTACCCTTTACTTTGTAACAAACCAATTACATTTTTGATATAAATGTGTGTATGGATGTATGTAAACACTTTATTTTAAGCAAAGAGATAACTATTATAAAATATCCCCTTAAAACAGTCGTCTGTACTATTTCAAATATTTTCATAACCATAGCCAAAGCAAATGTAGTGACCTCATATGTTAAAATCCATCATGCCATTTAGACCTGCAGAGCGTGCCAAATAGACATACATACAAACATAATCCTCTTTCTAACGCAGTCGGGTAAAAATATAATGTCTAAGTAACCCAATTTGATGTCAAAAGTCTTTGACCAGTGTGTGTTGCCGGTGATGACTTACGGATCTGAGACGTGGGCGCTAACAATGGGCCTCATAAGGAAGCTCAAAGTATCTCAGAGGGCTATGGAGAGGGCTATGCTCGGGGTTTCTCTGCGTGATAGAATCAGAAATGATGATATCCGCAGTAGAACTAAGGTTACCGACATAGCCCGAAGAATAGCTAAACTGAAGTGGCAGTGGGCGGGGCACATTGCTCGCAGGACTGATGGCCGATGGAGTCCGAAGGTTCTGGAGTGGCGTCCGCGGACCGGAAGACAAGCTGTAGGTAGGCCTCCAACAAGATGGAGTGACGACCTCGTAAGGATTGCGGGAGCGCGGTGGATGCGAAAAGCATAAGACCGGTCTGAGTGGAGAGCCTTGGGGGCGGCCTATGGCCAGCAGTGGACGTCTTTCGGCTGACATGTGTAACCCAATTGGTGTGGACGTATTTGCCTAAGTAAAGTATGTGGAGCTTTACAAAATAACAATTGCACCTGGGCAGCGTTCAATATGTAGTGTTATACCGAGATCGAATTCCGAGAAGATAATATAATAAACATTATCAGTTGTAAAACAATTCACGGCAACCGATGATTGTCTTTCAATGAGTAATTATTGCAGCGTTTAACTACAAGTATTATATCCACTGCTGTGTCTTAATCGTGTTACATCCGCCAGTGGTCTTGGTAAAGCGGTTGCAGGTAATTTTTAGGGTTCCGTACTCAAAGGGTTAAAATGAGACACGTTACTAAGATTCGTCCGCTGTCCGTCCGCCTGTCCGTCTGACTGTCGCCAAGATGTATCTCATGAACCTGATAGCTAGACAGTTCAAATTTTCACAGAAGATGTAAATCTGTTGCCGCTATACCAACAAATACTTAAAATAGAATAAAATAAATGATTAAGGGGGGCTACCATACAACAAACGTGTTTTTTTTTGCCGTTTTATGCTGATGTGGTATTGGTACGGAATCCTTTGTGCGGATGGTTTTTAGGGTTCCGTTTCCAAAGGGTCCTAATTTTTAAAGAGCTATTTCTTGTGCACCGTAATAGACAGCGGGTTGTTTTTTATAAATATGTATATGAAGACAATACAAATAAAACATTTGTTGTGTTGTAAAAACGACAAAACATACAAGCGTTTGGTATGATTATACCTGGTACAAACCATGAACAAAAACAACAAATACTAAAAAATGGTCAAGTGTGATCTGCGCTCGCGCCGATTCGATTGGAAATCGAATTCAAATCGAAGTGTAATAATACGTACAGTGCGGCGGTACGAAACCCTCGGTGCGCGAGTCCGACTCGCACTTGGCCGGTTTTGATTAAACATCCGTTACTTTACATCTAGCAAACAATCATGCAATTTTATGTAATGAATTCTGATAGCATCGTCATGTCGCTAATCCTTTGAGAACTTTTCTTGAATAAAAAGTATTCTATGTTGTTAACTTACTACTAGACTACCTACTACCAACTAGGTCTGGGTCTAGGTCAAAGAAGTAATAAGCTATCTTGATACCAAACTGCGGTATATGTAAGCGGTTTAAAAGTTAAAAAACAACACACATTGTATAGGAATAGTAGATACCATTATCGTACGAAATCCATAAATGTATACAATTCCTTTTCTTTTCCAAGAAATAAACAATTTTTAAAACGTTTATTTTAATATACCTACTCAAAGGCCGGAATTAAATATGTATTGAAGAAAACGTGTGGTGTTGGAAAAAGGGGTTGAGTCTCCACCTGACGCCTGGCGGCCGGCTGCGTGCAGTTTTAAACTTAATCTGTACTAATTAAAGTCCATTTCAATCTTATTTCAATAAAGGTAAAAAAACTATGTACTGAGGCACTCACAGTAAAATTGTAACCTGTGAGTGTTTCGATTGTGACACGTGAATAATTAATTATAAAGGATTTGCGTACAGCTGTGTTTATTTTTAAAGTCGCCTGTTTATTGTTAAAGAAGTAAATGTGAAATAAAAAATATATTGACTACAAGCGCTGAATCCAGAGCGTTAGGGGAGGATTCGATTGATGCCTCAAAACACTCTTTTTTACTTTATCTTTTATATTGTGTTGTGTTTGTGGTCCGAATGAGTTATATAAGAGATGAGGGGTATGGATAAGTTAGCCTTTGTATTTGTTTTTTTAAATGGTTTTGTGTGTGTTTGTTTGTTATTGTACAATTACGAGTATACATACGAGTAGGTAGGTACATACATTTTATTAAACTATGATAGGTTTTTGACGACATTATCGTCTTTTTTTTATGGCATAGAGAAGGCAAATGACTGCAAGCCTAAGATTGCAAATGCGTTGCCAACCCTGAGGACTAAGATGGATGCCTCTATGCTAGTCATTACACCGGCTAACTTATCCCCAAACCGGAACACAACATTGCGAACACTGCTGTTTGGTGGTATATCGATCATATGGTCTATTTGTTATTTTATAACATACCTGACTGCTAGTGCAATTGCATCTGATCATGTAATGACTGTTTGATGCCAAAATAAAATAAAACTTATAAATGGCAGCACGTGCCCTGGCCGAATGATATCATAGAAATATACATCTTATTCATTAATGAATTATTCCTGTTCATGTGGTATGTAGTTACCTTCTTACAGTATAAGACTGTGGGTGAATACTTATGTTACCAATTTCGTGTCAGAATGCTCGAGCCTAAACTCAATAAAATGTATTCCAAATACACAATGTAACCTAGCTATTGTTATTTTACTATTATTTATATAAACTGTACGTAGTCGCGTCAAAAGGTGGTTATCACATGTAACCAGCGCGACGATAACATTACAATATAATAAACAAAAACCATAGTGTAGCCAACTCATTATTCATTTACTACGTCCAATTGTCAAGGGCCTCGGGATACCATAAAGACCTTCAGTTGCAGCGAATGCAAACAATATGAAATCGTAAGATTTGCCACAGCGCGCCAAGGCGAGATTAAAATAAGGTTGCCACGAACTAGCCAAAAGTTAAGCGATTTGTTAATTATTTCGCAAAGATTCCTTTCGCACAAACATAATATGTTCATTGTTTACAGGTAAATGTGGTTTCCTAATCCCATTCGGCATCTCTGCAGCGCTTACATAAGCGCACGGCCGCAAACAAAGCCATTTTATGTAATGTCTGGCTGTATTTGTTATAATTAAATGAAACTTGGCGCTGCATTGGATGCACTATTAAAATAATTTACGGCAGTTGGACGGGGACCAAGCGCTTTACCTTTGTTGTGGGTTCTTGTTAAATTACCGTGGTCGGTAGGTTTAGAGCTCGTCCACATAATATCCCAATGACTAGCCGCAGCGCCCCGCAGCTGAGGTCGAGCGTGAGCAAATTTGATCCATAAAAACAACTTAACTTTCAACTAGTAAGTACAGTCAAGAACTTAAATTCGGTACGCACCTTAGTTCCAAAGTCAATCTGATATTCTACGACAATAAGGTTGAGTTTTCTTAAAGTTACAAATGATATAATGTCTAAAGACATTGACGACTTAAAGCATATTTCGCACTTTTTGACTAAGACAGTATCAACTCAAAAAACTTGCTAGTTTGATTTCAAATTCATAGTAGTCGTATTAAAGTCGAGATTAGAATACAGTTGTATTTTGAGTTGCTACGTTTTCGATCTAGGAATGCGATTTTTCTTGAAATGGGTCACGAATTACGGATCCGCGTGGTAGGACCTTGTGCAGGATCCGTCCGGATCGCTACCACCAACTTATTGTTGTGTTCCGTTTTGGGGATAAGACAGCCGGTGTAATGACTAGCATTGAGGTATTCCATCTTAGTCCTCAGGGTTGGCAACGCATTTGCAGTCTTAGGCTAGCAGTCTTGTGAATGCGAATTTCTATGGGTCACAGTTTCTACTTACCATCAGGTGGCCTGTGTGCTCATTTGCCTTCTATATGCCAAAAAAAATAAACACAAAAGTAACTTTCGTGACTGTGCGGTCGAACTCAAGCCGCTGTACATTTTACTAATAGTGTGTGTAATTCCATTGCAGTGGGACATAACGTTAAATTCGTTTTTATTCTGTTAGTAGTAAATTCACGATTATGTTTAATTTATTCTGTTTTTCATTATTCCTTTGAACCTTCTTTTTGCACTTAGTTGCCGTATGTACCGCTGAAAGCATGCTTTAAATTCCTTTATGTTTTCTATTGATAGACTAAGTTCAATACCACTCTCACTTTACTACGACACGTTACTACGACAAGATGCTTAAATATACAGCTACTCCCAAGTTTGACTGTGCTTGAATTGACTGTTTAACCGTAAAATCGATGCAAACAAGCTAATAACCTCTCTTTTACATGCGTTAAATAATATAAGTAAGTAAAGGTTTTCTAGTCCACTCATTTATTGATATAGAAGACATGAATAAATTAAACTTCATATCCTTATTAGATACCTACTTGTTTCCATTTGGTAAAAGTACTTGTGTAATTGTGGAGAAAGCGGAGCAATAAAATTATGCAAATATGTGCATACGAGTATATGCTGATATTTGGCAAATTAACTAAACTACGTCTGCACGATCCGTGAGATAAATCAACATAATTGCTATAATATCCAAAGGCTGCAAATTCGATGGTAGTTCGGTTTCTTGACCATCATAAATTAATTTCTCTTTCTATTGATACCTACACGCACGAGTACTAAGAAGTTAGTGTTATTTTTTTAAGGATATCTGTATGTTTTTGGCAGCTACATTTAAATTTAATGCGCAATTAGTTACTTTATTATCGAGATTAAACTTATAAAGTGTAAACGTATATGACCAAGTGGTAAAAAGTCACGATTGAAAATTCCGATTTACGTATTTTACCGGCAAGTCTAAAAATATGGGGACCAACGAGCTTTATTTTGATGCAGAGCACTATTTATTACAGCACCGGATGCATTTAATACTGCACAAATACACTGTTGCAATTTACGAAACAGTCGTGGTCCATTTCGTTGGTTTATTACGAAATAAATAACAGCGAGACTAGGTCAGCGCGAAAAGCTACATACATAAGTAATTACCATCTTAATGTATGTATAGCTGTTTAATACTGCAGTGTTATTGTCATGAATATATCCAATGATTAAGACACAAAGATACGCTTTGCTGATAACCTCACATTACATGTGCTTATATTTACATCGTATAATTGCTTATTCTTTGTTAAAATTGCTACCTATAATGGCTACCTATACGGGAGCGTAGGAAACTTCGAATACTTTCTCTGCTGTTTTCTATATTAAATGACCCCCTAGCCCCTTCTTATCTCAAAAGCAATTTCAAGTTCGTCTCAGAGAGTCATTGCCGCCCCGTACGACCATCACGGAGTCGCCAACTTTGTACCACTCTTTCTCATACCCGCTTTTTTTCGGACTCGTTTGCGGTTCAAGCAGCAAGACTCTGGAATGCTCTGCCTTTGCGCATACAACAAGCTCCTAATAAATATAGTTTTAAGGAACAGCTTCGTGAGTTTTACCTCTCATCTCTCTCTATTTAGTTTTCTTGTCGAGCCTTAGACATCATCATTATTTCTGTTAGCTTGTCGCATATTTGTATATGTTTAGTATAATATGTATATATATTTAATTATTAAATATGTATGTATATTTATTTATACTATATGGTAGACTCGTTCAATTCTTCTAAATTTAATTAAGTAAAGGGAAAGTATTGTCTTTTTATTGCACCTACCTACTTTTTTGATTTCTGTTTCACCTTAAGGTTGACTGGTAGAGAATGCTTGTAGCATTAAGTTCGCCTTTTGTACACTATTTTATTTTTGTGCAATAAAGTATTTAAATAAATAATAATAATAATAAAATTACCTAATGCCTACATTTGGAACGTTAATTAAATTTCACGGATAATTTACCTACTTGTGTTGAGTTAGTAACCGCAGACAGTAATTCAAAAAGTAAAAACTATAGAAAAACCCGACTAGCGACTGCGATGATTTGATTACCCTTCTTTTGGTCTCTCGCAGTTTGGTAAAAAAGTGGTGTTAGTATGTGTTTGAAGACTTTATTTTTCTGTGTCTCCATCTGGTTGGTTTATCCTCGGGCCCAAACTGGAATACTTTGTGGTAGACCAACACTGACTATAATGCTAGTAATTAGCACACAATACGCGTGAGTTGGGTTTTTGTGACTACATTCTTCTTGTGCGTACGAGTATTTATCTGTCCTATGTTGTTAACTTTGTCATGTCAAGAATGTACTGTCAGCCCAATGGAAACCTGACCCACCATAGAACTGTGTCAAAGTAAATAAATATAAATAAATAAATAAATATCAGGGGACAATGTCACAACGACATAAATACTTATATAGAGAAATATATACTTAAATACATAGAAAACATCCATGACTTAGGAACAAATATTCGCGCTCATCACACAAATATCTGCCCTTGCCAGGATTTGAACCCAGGACCGTTAACTTCGTACGCAGGTTCCCTACCAACTAGGCCAACGCGTCGTCAAATAGGATAAAGTCACCAGTGGTCAGCCCGAGACCAGTAGTCGACCTTATATGAGTGCGAAGAGCGGGAAATATATCTTTCATACTCTTCCCACTCATAAAAAGTATAGGCAGAGGCCGACTACAGGTCTCTGGCTGACCACTGGTGCCTTTACCCTAGTGACTTTACGATTCAAGTCGTAAGAAGAGTCAAACAAATTGTTTGATAATGTCACTGTGACACCGTTCTACTCGTATGGTGGGTCAGGGTTCCATGGCTGATTGTACATATTTTTTAAAAGCTTGTTTGTCAGCGGTGGTGGTTAATAAGTTTTATTAAAACCTGATAGGTCGATTCAGAGTTATCAACTGGTTACAAGCGAGCTAATGCGAGGTTCTAAATTCTATGCAGGTATTTTTTTAAATAAATGTCGGGAGACAGAAGGGAGAGACAATCTCACACAAACGAAGCTCTAGGCTTGTAGTATGGGTACTAGGTAACGATAACCATTGTTTTTTTAAAAGCTTACATTCATAGAAAACACCCAATACTGTCTAAATGTACCAGTCAAATATTTGGCCTAACTAAACTGCAAAATCTTGTTGATTATATAGTTATTTTTAATGACCTTACTGTAACCTGGCTGTAAAAGCATGCTTGCATAACCTGATATTATAAATGGAATAAAATCAAAACTACTAATATATCAATCAGATAAATTGTTTTATTAAGACAATAATAAATATTACATCATAATAGGTAGGTAATTAAAGTCATAAAGTTTTAATTAACGCTAAGGCAGGTGGCATAATGGTCCATTGACATTGAATAATCGTGACAGCGTCCAGGCAATGATCCCGTAATAAGTCGGGTGCCAGATCGGGAGATTAGTTACCGCTAGGCTTAAATACTCTGCTTGGATATATCTATTAACCATACCAATGAATAAAATATAAATAAAGTGTACTCGTATGTCTACGATTTCATAATAATGCCAAAATTGAAATGAAAATTGCTACTTTTAAAAGATAAAAAGATAAAAAAGATAAAAGAAATTTAAATCATTAATAACCGTTTTAAGATAAAAAAAGATAAAAAAAGATAAAAGAAATTTATTTAGTAAGTAGGCCGCTCGGGCACTTTCACACGTCAAGATACTACCAGCGCTTCCCAAGAGGAGACCACTGCTGAGAAGAAACGCCGCAAGAAACTCAGCAGTCAGTCATTTTTTAAACTTATTTCATATTGCATATTACAATTGTATGTACAACTTAATCTAGCATTATATAAAGCTACAAGTATTAAATTAAATATAATATCAAATAACAGTAGTTCAGCAGGAAAACATGCCAAAAATCTTACGGGAGAGAAGGATAGAAAAGAATAAAATAAAATAACTACAACTACCTACTTATATATGTGTATATGAGATGGTGCAAGATGACCACATAAAAGTTTCGATATGTTTTCCTGCATCAACGGTGTCCCCCAGACAAGAAAAAGCAGGATAAAGCCTTTGCATTTGAACAAATTACTATTGACTAAGTTTCGGGTGTAGGCCATGCATTTTTGTCTGTTAGATAGTCCTCGACCCTATAATACGCTTTAGACATTAACGACCTTTTCAAATATTTTTTAAGTGCTGGAAAGGGTAACTTTAAAACTACTTCAGGTAATTTATTATAGAAATGAATGCATTGACCAACAAATGATTTATATACTTTACGGACACGGAATTTTCGAATAGCTATTTTATTTTTATTTCTAGTATTTAAATTATGTATATCTGAGTTTTTGGTGAACGAATCTAAATTCTTAATAACATAAATAATATTCTCGTAAATAAATTGAGACGCTACAGTTAAGATATTAATTTCTTTAAAAAGTTCTCTTAATGAGTCACGGGAATTTAAATTATAAATAGAACGAATGGCCCTAAGAGTTTTATAAACAGCTAATTGGATTTTAATGAAATTTATGGATAACGTATGTTTCATTTTGATATCTTGCAGGGCTCAGAGCTGCACATTTGCAAAGAAATATAGTTTTACAGTTATAAGTTATTACTGCCAGCTACGAAGCGGAGTGAGGGCTATTAATTTCACTGGTAGTCACACCAATGCGAAAACAACAACTGCGAACACTGCTGCTTGGCGGTGGGTGAAAGGATAAGATGGTGGTAGCGATTGACGGTACCTGCAAATTCTATTCATATAAAGTGTAAATTACTGGCTGTTAACCGCGACTCCGTCCGCGCAGAAAAATAAAATATAGCCTATGTAACTCAGGAATAATGTAGCATTCTAACGATGAAAGAACTTTTGAAATCGGTCCTGTAGTTTCTGAGTTTATTCATTACAACATACAAAAATACAAATCATTACTTTATAGTATTAGTGTAGATTGTCCAAATCCAAGGTCATTTGGGATATTAGAGTACACGCGTATAAATGATGTCAAGTAAACGTATGTACCAACTTTAATTAAATAACTAGGTAGTTAGACCTTAGTTATATTCCTATCGCGTTTCATCAAAGTAAAGTAACCCCCGAGCACGTCGGCAACCAACTCGAAAGTTAGCCGTGTTTACGTCGGCTTTCGTCACAGATGTGATCTGACTGCATGACTGACGACACCGTTGCATTAGATTGTCGTCATCGGTATGCAGCGCACCGCACTGCGGTCAGCGGCCTACCGCTCCAAATAGAACAATCCAAATATAAAGGTCATTGCATAATGCATATGCAAAGTAATTGCATAGAATACGTGAGAAGACTCGGGAAAAAAGGGGAGAAGATAAGACCTATTGTCGTAACAATGCTCACTATGGGGTTAAAAATAAATATACAAAAAAATAAGAAAAATCTCGAAACAACATCGTACTACATTAAAGAAGACTATCCACCGGAAGTGCTGATTAAACGAAAAGAACTCCAGAAAGAAGTAGAAAAGGAAAGAGAACAAGGAAGGAAAGCGGTTATTAAATATGATAAACTTATTATACTGAAAAACGAAAACAAAAACAAAAAAAATAAACAGCCAGCAGAACCACAAGAACCAAACAGCAAAAAGAGAAGTCTTCCAGAATCCCCAGAATTAACAGAGAAAGTTAATACAAATCAAAAGAGTAACCAGCCTAAGAAGATAAACAAATCTAATATAATGGAAAACTTCATTTCAAAGACCCCAACTTTCACCTACCAGGAAAAAAGCTCTTCTGAACCACAAATTACGAACACCTATCAAAGCACGAAATAGCAACTAAAGCAACCCTCTCTCAGTCCCCCAATACGGCCTGTCACCGCGGGGGTACGAGACTACAACCCTCCACTCCACCCACTATACATATGTACATTTAATGCCCGATCGTTACTTTCACATGAAAGATTATTAGAATTTAAACAAGCTGTATCTGTGATTAAATACGATATAATTGGCCTGTCAGAGATAAGACGCATAGGATATAACATAGAAGAAGATGAAAACCACATATTCTGTTATTTTGGAGAGACAAAAGGACAACACGGAGTTGGTTTCCTTATAAAAAAACACCTAAAGGAAAATATAGAAAGTTTCACTGCAATATCTGAAAGAATATGTCAATTACATCTAAAAATAGGAAACAAAGACATATACTTAATTCAAATTTACGCCCCTACCTCAGATGCAACTGAACCAGAAATAAAAATGTTTTATGAAAAAATTCAAGAATGTCTAAAACAATGCGAAAACAACGTTATAATTATGGGCGATTTCAATGCCAGGGTTGGCTGTAAGTTAGAGGGCGAAGAGAGAATATTGGGCAATTCATGTTACGGAAAAAGAGACAAAAGAGGCGATATTTTACTTCAATTGTGCTGGGAAAATAACTTGTTTGTAATCAACAGCCTATTTAAAAAACCTACCAAAAACTTATGGACATGGATCTCACCAAAAAATAATAAAAGTCAGATAGATTACATTTTATCGAATATAAAAGAACATTTTACCAACATTGAAGTACTGCACAAACTATCCTTCCCCAGCGACCACAGACTTGTAAGGAGCACTTTATTGCTGACTAACAAGAAAAAATCAAGAGTCAAATATAAAAACAAAAACTACTCATTAAACACCACGGACGAACAACGGAAATTCAAGGAAAATCTAGAACTACACTCTTCAAATATAAAACTAGAAGAAGGCGAAAATGTAGAAAATTACTATAAAAAAATCAAAACAGCGATTAAGGAAAGTTTCAAATCAACAGTTTGCAACAACGAAAAACAAAAAAGACAACCAATTATTACAGATAGTACAAAAATGCTCATAGATCGAAGAAATTACCTAACAAAAAAAAATATGTTGTCATTGGAAGAAAAAAAAGAAAAAACGTATTTATATAAAAACGTCCATAAAATTATAAAAAAAGAATACCTAAACTATAGAATATCAACTATTGAGAAACATTTAATCAAGTCAGGAAATATGAAAAAAGGTCTAAAAGAACTAAGAACGTCTAAACAATGGATACCTTGCTTGCAGGAGATCTCCAAAAAGAATGAGAATAATTTTTCTAGGTCAGGAATAATAAAAATAGCCACTGAGTTTTATAAAGAACTATACTCAATCAAGACAGCTCCCCGCTCAACGATACAACCAGTAATAGAAAAACAGGACAGTACCACCCTACAAAGATTTTCACTTCAAGAAATCTCTACAAAAATAAAATCATTAAAAAAGGAAAAAAGCACCGGACCGGACGGTATACCGAATGAAGCAATTATAGCTGGTGAGCCTGTCTTAACACCGCTCCTAACCACACTATTTAACAAAATATTAGACGACAGAGAAATCCCCGAGGAATGGGCGAAATCAGACATCATTCTTCTCTATAAAAAAGGAAATCCATCTGACATCGGGAATTATAGACCGATTAGCCTACAACCGAATCTCTACAAACTGTTTGCCTCAGGCGTGGAAAAGCGTCTAGCTGACTATACCGAGAAACACCAACCAGTAGAGCAAGCGGGTTTCAGAAAGAACTACTCGACTATGGATCACATTCACTCTATAGAACTAGTGATAGAAAAGTATGAAGAAATGAATCGCTCGCTCTACCTCGCGTTTATAGATTATGCCAAGGCATTCGACTCTATTTCCCACGATAGCATATGGAGAGCTTTGCAAGCATGCGAAGTACCATCAGAAGCTATAGAACTCATAAAAAATATATACAAAAATAGTAAAAGCAGAATAATATTGGACAAAACAGGCCCGGAAATAAATATACATAGAGGAGTCCGGCAAGGCGACCCTTTATCACCCAGAATTTTTATAACCGTACTCCAAAACATCATGAAGACTCTCAATTGGAAAAACAAAGGTATTTATATAAACGGATTTTTTCTAAATAACCTCAGATTTGCTGACGATATTATACTCTTAGCAGAAAGGGCAACAGACTTAGAAACCATGGTACAGGAAATACATGCGAATAGCTATGACATTGGTTTAGAATTAAACACGACAAAAACAAAAATTATGACGAACCATAAAAGAATCCCCATAAATGTCGCCAACGCTCCACTAGAATATGTCGATGAGTACATATATCTAGGTAAAAAACTATCCTTCAGGAAAACTAGGCACCGGGACGAATTAACTAGACGAATAAATATGGCTTGGAACAAATTTTGGAGCTTAAAGGAAGTTCTTAAATCAAATATGCCGATGAAATTGAAGAAAAAAGTCCTTGACTCTTATGTCCTGCCATCTCTCTCTTATGCATCACAAACATGGATATTTAACAATCAGACCAAAAATAAGATCTTAACAACCCAAAGAGCCATGGAACGAAGCGTCTTGAAACTTAAATTAAAACATAAAAGGACAAGTACAGATATAAGAAACACAACAAAAGTTATAGACGCTTTACAACACTGCAAAAAATTAAAATGGGAATGGGCTGGCCACGTCGCACGTATGGACGATGATAAATGGTCAAAAAAGATAACCAGTTGGAAAGGACCACTAGGCAAGAGAAACAGAGGCAGACCAATGGAGAGATGGCTTGACGAGATATTGAAAACAGCGGGAAATAACTGGAAAGAAAAGGCGGCAGACAGAGACTTGTGGAGAAAAATGGAGGAGGCCTTTACTCGGTAGAGAGGTCCTTAATAAAAATAATTGTAACTAATCATTAGTATAAAAATTCAAATAATTGAATCAATTCTAAATGTATGCTATCAAATTTAAAAAAAATAAAATAATGTGTAATTTTCATATACAAAATCGATCAAACTAAATTTAAAATTGTAAAAATAATTCAAATAATTAATTCAATTTGTATTATAAAACTAATATTTTCTGAAATATTAATTTAACAAATGAGAATGTAATGTAATTTTAGTATTAAGAAACATTGCTACACTATTGAGGAATAAATGAGGCTTATATTATTATTATTATTATTATTATAAAGGTCATTGCCAGGGAAAACGTTAGCTTGACATTGCAAAACTCCTTCTTGGCAGGTACTAAGTTTTTTGCACCCGTTCACTCTTCGTTTGGTTTTTACCACCTTCCCACTCAGTTTGTTAAACACCTACTAGTTTTTTGTTACAGTAGAAACTATAGTTACTCAACGTTTGTTTCGAAGGAAACTTTAATTTGATACGGGTTTACGGATGAAATTAATCAGCGGTGAAAAAGCAGCAATGATGAACGAATGTTGTGTTCCGGTGGGGTAAGCCGTAAGGCCGCCGGTGAAATGTCTGCAGATGCATTCGGCCATCCTACTAAAAAGGCACTAACTGCAATGTAGTAGTCAAAGCATTCTATACTCTATTGTTAACCACAGTAAATTTAAATGCTAATACTATTACTATGCATTTAGCCGCCTTCTTTGGAAGGACGGTAGCATTTCCATGGGCTTCATTCCACTCGGTTAACCATATTGGTTTTGAAATGTTATCGTTTTAAATACAGTCACAATTACTGTCAAGTAAATAAGAGCTATCACAACGTCGACAATACGAGAACACGTCAACCGGAAGACGGTTTATCGATTAGGTTCTCCGCAATTATGGTCTTGTCCGAAGCTAGATTCACTCTATATTACCGACGTATAAAAGAGCCCTCATGTGGCCTATTTACTGAATAAATATTTTGATTTTTATTTTGGTCATACGATTTGGAGGCCCAGTTATTAGTGCCTATTATAGTTATTGTAAACGTTAGAAGCCCAAGCTATGGTGGCCTGTGGCCTGTGTGCTTTGTCTTGTCAATGCCTTAAAAAGTATATCTAACCTTAAAAAAAAGTATTAATGTACCTACCTACTTTTTGATTTTTGTGTCACCTAAAGGTGAACTGATAGAGAATTATTATTATTATTTTTATATTTCATTTTTTTCCTCAGTTTTCACTGGTGTACTGTTATGCACGGGCCTAGGCCAAGTGCATACCAGGCAAATTACTTAAGCTAGTGGTAGTTGGTGAAGTGTCTGTGAGACTGTGAGGTTCCTTGTTGACTGATTGGCTCCTTGCGTGGTGGTATGTTGTGGACTGACTGAATGCAGTGTGTGTTGTGTGGGTGATATGGATAAAGCAGAAGATTCTTGATCATTTTGTAAAAACTTTCGGACAATCCGACATGTGTTCAAGATGACGGCTTTTTGGAAAAGGTTGTAAATATTTGGAGGCAATCTTAGGGTTTTTAGAGATTGATGCATCTGTTTTGGTATCACTCCTGTAGCAGAAAGAACAATCGGTACTATTGTGACTTTATCAAGATGCCAAAGTCGTGTAATTTCTTCTTTCAGTTCGATGTATTTGGTAAGTTTTTGAGCTATTGTACCTTGTAGGTTGTGTGTGTTGGGAATTGGGAATAGCTATATCTATTAGGTATGCGCATCTGTTTGTTTTGTCTATAAATGTGATATCGGGTCTATTGTAGTGGATGGTACGGTCAGTAAGGATGGCTCTGTCAAAGTAAAGTCTCGTCGTTGTATTTTCTAACACACTCTCAGGTTTGTACTTGTAATAAGGTTTTGATGAATAATATTTGCAACTTGATCATGTCTATGTTTGTTATCAGTTTGGGCTATTGATTTACATGCACTTGTTATATGTTGTATGGTTTCCGGGCAACTATTGCATTTTCTACAGGTGTCAGTAGTTAACGTCTTAGTTATGTATCGTTGGTAGTTCCTAGTCTCGATAATTTGGTCTTGTATTGCAATCATACAACCTTCAGTCTCCGGGAATAGCTCGCCTCGACTCAGCCATGCGTTCGACGCGTCTTTGTCGACATTAGATTGGCATAAATCATGGCGGTGCCTTCCGTGTAAAGACTTTCTAGCCCATTCGGTAATCTTGGTCGTGTCATCTGTCATGTTTTCGTTTTTTTGGGGTGTATTGTTTTGTAGATTTAGCGGGGTAAATTTACAATCGTTTTGGACAATAGCCTTGTGGAGTGTTGTGGATCCTGATTTTGTGATAAAATATTGTCTTAAGGTCTTGATTTGTTTATTATGTAAGTTTGTGATATCTATGATGCCCCTTCCACCTTCTTTCCTCGGCAGTGTTAGCCTCTGAAAACATGACCGTGGGTGATGTTTTCTGAATTTAGTCATGGTCGTGTTTACCGTGCGCTGTAGTGTTTTCAATTTGGTTTTTGTCCAGTTGATAACACCGAAAGAATAGGTGAGAATGGGTATAGCAAATGTGTTGATGGCTTTTACTATGTTACGGGCATACAGTTGTGTTTTTAAAATCGTATTAAGTCTGTGTCGAAACTGTTGTTTAAGTTTCAGTTTTGTGTCTTTATACTGTATTTGCCGTGTTTGGTTGTATCCTAAATATTTATACGTCTCTTCTTCGTCAAGTGGCTCAATCTGTTCCCCGGAAGTCATAATGTAATTGTGTAAATACATCTGTCCTGCTATAATTGAATTAATTCTACACTTGTCAGTACCGAATTCCATTTTAATATCATTCATTAGTAAATTGTTCTGTTACGTCAGTCAGTCTGTAAAGATCAATTTCACTATCGGCATAAAGTTTTATGTCGTCCATGTAAAGTAAATGATTAATGTTCTCAGTCTGTCTGTTAGCGTCTGTGTAATTCAGATGGTATCCTGCTGAAGTTGAATTTAGCATGTTAGACAGTGGGTTTAAAGCGAGGCAGAACCACAATGGACTCAGTGCGTCACCTTGAAAGATGCCTCTCTGAATTTTTATTTCGTCTGTTTCCATGAATGCAGTCGGAGTGGAAAGCTTAAGTCGGGTCGTCCAGGATTTCATGGCAGTCTTTAAAACGGTGATTATTTTTGGGTGTATTTTGTATATTTTTAGGACTTGCAGCAGCCAAGAATGAGGAACGGAGTCGTAAGCTTTCTTGTAATCCACATACATGGAGTACAAATCAGACTTTGTTTTTTGGACATATTTTAGAATGACGGAGTCTATAATTAACTGTTCCTTGCACCCTTGGCTGTACTTGCGACACCCCTTCTGTTGCTCAGCTAAAATGTTATTGTCTTCAACATGTTTGTATATTAAATTAGAGATGCAAGCTGTCAGAATCTTGTAGAACGTTTGTAAACATGTGATGGGTCTGTATTTTCCTGGGTTAGTCAAATCATTGCGGTCTTTGGGTAACATATATGTAGTTCCGGATGTAATGTATAGTGGTATTGCGTCAGGGTCCTCTATAAACTCATTTAGAAAATTGTGGAGGTAGCTATGGATGTTAGTAAACTTTTTGTACCAGTAGTTATGATTATACCAGTAGTTATTATTATTATTATTATTTGTATGTCTTTACCAATCACGGGACTATGGGAGTCCCGGACCTTTGGAAGGCGTACATGGAGCCGAAGCCAACACGCAGAGGCCCTTTAGACAAGTTTAATTTAGTAAAGTTATGGGACACCAACCGGCGATTGTCCCTGAGTTCAAACTAAAGAAGTATGCTCCCACGGACAACCACCGGTCAGTGTAAAGACTATTTAAGAAGGATGGGAATACTAATAATAGGTTCTATGAATGAACTGATATGGATTGGTGAATTAGGCTATTGATGAAACTACGGTGCCTGCCTGGCCAATGCTAATTACTTTGGTTTAAATGGCAGGCGGTGACTCGCCAACTCAATGGAATGGACCTCCCGAAATAGCCACATATATATAGCAGCAGGGAGGCAACAGTTCCAGAGGGGCTAAGGGTGGAGAGGCGCTTCTGGACTTTAAACGACCATAAGGGGCCCACTCACCACTTATGCAACACATCCACCCTTCGAGCATATAGCTCTCGCGACTCCACTCTGACCGGTCAATAAAGGCAAGCCAGAGGTGAGGGTCTGTTCCTCGTCATTGCACACCGCAGCCGGCCGGTGAAGGCAAGCGTGAGGTGAGGAACAGGACCTACCCTCGGGAGCACTCAGGTCCGTGGTGTCGCCACTCACCACAGCTCGCCACTAGCTGCCCTGCGGCCTTATTATTATTATTAAACTGGGGACAATGTCACACCAATTGCCCTAGTCCCAAACTAAGCTCTAGGCTTGTACTGTG
Organism: Acleris sparsana; assembly: GCA_923062465.1. Lineage (NCBI taxonomy): Eukaryota > Metazoa > Arthropoda > Insecta > Lepidoptera > Tortricidae > Acleris > Acleris sparsana. Next base: position 18,494,696 of record OV281293.1, read on the forward strand.
GTTACTAGACAACGATATAAGTACTTACATAGAGAAATATATACTTAAATACATAGAAAACATCCATGACTCAGGAACAAATATTCGCGCTCATCACACAAACATCTGCACTTACCGGGATTTGAACCCAGGACCGCTAGCTTCGTAGGCAGGGTCACTACCAACTAGGCCAGCGTGTCGTCAAGAATGAAATTAAGTCCACCTTTTGAACACTTATTTTCTTTCACCTAGGTGAAATAAATTATTAAGTATGATGAGTGATGAGATTTACGTGGGTGTATTTCTACCATAGCTGTCAAGGCAGAAGCAGAGCGAAATGGAAAAAAATAACCAATGAAAACTTTCGCAATATATCACTACAATGTGATTAGTAGTTGTTGCAGATTAAATCTTTTACTCCGCTCTGCTTGAGTGAAACCGCATACTTAATCCAGAAGTAAAGTAGAATGCGCTTTTCAATTTAAAAGCGGCTCTCCCTCCAGTGAGATTACCATTTGACAAAAGGTCAAATCTTTAAGCGGATTAGCGACTTCCTCACTTTGTAACGAAGTACAATTGCTTTTTCTCTATAATAGCCTTTTGTTGCGCTCCTTTGTTGTTTGTCATTCAAATTGGCCTCTGGTCGGAAGAAAGTCTATTTAGAAGTCAATGTAACAATCAACTTACTGGACAGCAGCTACTTTCAATTCGTTCAGGATTTACAACTGATTTCTTGAATGAAAGTTGTAACTGAAAGTAATACTCAACTATCTCAGATATCCAGTTCGTGAAGCTGGTTCTAATCTGACAATCATTCAGATAAGGTGGTTTGTCACCCTATTATTATTACCAGGAGTTCAGAAGCTGCAAGGATCTGCACCAAACTGCCTGGCCTCACGGATCAAACAGAAGTTATTTGAACATATTTTGTTTCAAGACAGCCAGCAATATGACTAGCAGACGATTCTTTTCTGTTCCAAATTTTCTCGCTTTCGTGTCTTATTAAACTAACCGTAACAATACGTTTAAAAATACCAGAATAAATAATAATAATACAGCGCTTACACCTGGCAGCATTTGAGCATTGCCACGTTGAATGGAAATACTTAATCGTTCTGGCAAGCAAATGCAGTTTGGTAACGAATTGCGTCGACCAGGTGCATTGAAAGATCTTTAAAAATTTGGAGAGCTCCTGGTCCCCACGGTCCTAAAGTTTTGACCCAGAACGACCAATGCGGAACTTTAATAAAGTTTACTGTATTTGCGCCTTCTCCGCTGATCCCGCCGCAAGATTCTGGGAAGAGTGACGACGCAGGGGTGTCCACGCATGTGGCATCCCGAACCAACGGCCTTACTTCCATGGCATCAGGTATTTTACCATCGTCGCGCATGAGACCACTTGGTTCCAAAATAGCCGCACAATTGGCGCTGGTAAAAGCCCGGCGGATGACATCATTAAGGCTGGAGTAACGGGAAAATTAAGATGCAACGCTTTTGCAATTTAGAAAAAGTCATATTTTTCAATGCCCACGTATTGTGCTACTGATTTTACCGCATACCTACTTAAAATAAAACTGACTCGCATGACTATATTAAGTCATAAATAAATACACAAATAAGGAAACGTAAACCTGCGAAATGTGCCGCGATTGACAATGGGGATTCCTGTTTGCATCAATTCGATCGTAACCCAAACTTTTCGATAAATTATTAAGTAATTATGAACATAAAGATTTTGGAAAATGAATAGATAGATACTAATAATTAATTAAACAAGAATAGTATCATTGAACAATGTCAGAGGCCGGATGTCCCAAACAATTCTAAGCCAGTACGAGTACAATCTTGTAAGATCGGATAAATTTATCTTATCATTATCCTTAGTACTTAGTAGGTTTATTCTTGTTTCACACAGCAACTAAGAACAGTGCTGGTTTCTCCATGCTGGAACCGTTTCGGTACTATTATGAGACGGTATCTGTCGATTCTTTCACGTTATTATTTTTTAATATTTTATATTTAGTGTTGGTGCCAATAATTATTTTCTTTCTTTCTTGCTTTCTTTTATTTCTTTTAACGTAGCAAGCAACGTAACGAGATCGCTGGAGGGCCAGAGAGAAAAATATGCTACATTTTATCCCTACTAATTTCACGCGGGAACAGCAATTATGCTGGTTTTTTTTAAATTCATCTATAGGCATTTCATCTTACTCAAGAATGCAAAATTGCTCGTCTGCCTTTTCCACGATATGAAAAAAAAGCAGACCATGGGAAAAAGCAAGAACCTAAAAATCTTTCAAAGTAAGGAAAAAATTCACTAGAAAAATTAAATTAAATTCTGTAAACAACTGAAAACCAAGACTTTGAAACTAAACCCCTATTTACTTATAAATGCCCTCGGAGTGGCCGGAATTACAGCACTTGAAATAATTACAAGCACAGGATGTGCAACGAGGAAGGCAATCTCATAAACCATTGCACATGTGATCGCAGGATGTAGTTGCATTCAAAAGATGTTCTCACATTAATCTCTCGCCGTAAACAGCCATTAAAAGGTGTAGTTACGTTCAGCGTACACAGGTATCGTCGAATACATCTAAGCTAGAGTTTTAAAAACAATGAGACCCTCCCTAGTCAAGTTGCAGAACACTAAGTTATAGAACGTTAGGGATTTTCGAAAATCGCCTCCTTATGTCAATTCCGGTTCTCTGCCGTTTCGCCAAACAACGTTTCCCAAACTGATTAATTTCCTGTTTCATTTGTGCAAATGCTTTTTTTTCTAATACTGTAAAGATTTAAGGATTTTTAAAAAACTAACCTTACCTAACCCATGGGGTTCTACACGATGGTCCTGAAATAAATCCAGAAATATTTACGGTTTTGGAAAAATAAGCATTTGCCCAAATGAAGCAGTTAGGAAATGAATCAGTTTGGGAAACGTTGTTTGGCGAAATGAAAGGACACCGTCAATTCCTCATCTCGAAAGAAAAACGAATTAATATAGGCATGAGTATGTAATTTCCATTCTTCCCTATTCCGAGCCTTGTCTTTCACAGTGATACAGCACTGGTTTCGCACTCATAGTTTTTCTTTACTTTGCTCTAGGTAAGTTCTCTTGGTCTCCCTCTTTTCCTTTTTCCTTCTATTAACAAATTATATTATATATATTTTTTTTTAATTCCGTCATTGATCTTGGTGCGCGATATAAGTAAGTATCTAACTATATAGGCACAAAACTTCATTTTTGTAACTTTGATTATTTCTTCAGGTTCAGCAGAAAATAGTTTTCTATTAAACGAAAATTCTGTGAAATGAGTGTCTTATTGTCTATAAAACAAGGGTAAACCATGCGTCTATGGGTCACAGATCCCACTTACCATCAGGTGGCCTGTACGTTCGGTTGCACTCTACAATCCATAAAAGAGTAGAGTCAATCAATGATTTTAAGTGGTGCAGCATTTTTAATGACATAGCGAACTTATAAATGTAAAATTGTCTTTGAATGCCGTCTGTGAGTCACATGTCTTGGCACTTATAGGCTCCGTAATAATTATAACCTTCGATTTGCCAAGTTTAATCAATACCAGTATTAGGTAGTAGAAAAAGTAAAAGGTTAGAGGTAATATATGGTATATATTTATGTGGGCTAATGCGGTCGCTTATTTAATCTTCCTTTCTGGAATTATTTATTTATTAGGGTAAAAAGGGGCGCTTATTGATACACGGAATAGGCAACATTAAAAAGTGGCTTCACTTACGGAAAACCCTAGAATTATATGTTGCGTGAACAAACACAACGATATTTAAATTAAAAATATGTATTAACATTTAAACGATAATATAAATTACAAATACAAAAAGCCCGCGATGAATTTAAGTATTACATACCTACATCCGTTATTATATGTATAAATTAAAGACATTAGTACATACATACCTACATGCATATATACACTCACGCCATTCTCAGAGTGGGTAGGTAGAGTGGGTGGGTAGGCAGAGCTACAGAATTACCAACAACTCTAAAAACTTGTTGTTAAATCTGTAACCACAATTTGCACAATCAGGTTAAGAAGTTTAACATGTGTATATTAGTGAAAAGTTTTAAGATCATCGCCTAACAATACTCCAAGCCTTTATTCCCTTATCGCCTCTTACGACTTCCACGGCAAGATATGGAGTGTCACTATTCTAAGTATGTATAAAGTAGAAGACGGGAACGACGGACGGTGCACAAGGTCCTACCACTACACTCCGTTTATTAAGAAACTCAAAAAAATGCAAACAAAACAAACTGCCAATAGAAGCAGAACACTGATACGTCGAAGTCCGATAGAACAGTTTTGATTGGATGTTCAACAATGCCACGTGGTTTGGATTTATTTACACTTTTTTAAGTGAGTAAACAGACGGAGTATACTAAAACCACCGAGTGTCAGTGTAATTATGTATCTGTGGCATCGTAGCTAGATATATCAGCTCTCAAAGAAGGCATTATCATTATATTATACGAATTACGTACCAGGGTTTTTATCTTTAAACAGTTATTGACGTACATGTTGGTGAACACATCACCTTTTTTGTGCTAAAGAGTCATCATCATCGTCATCATCACCACCACCACCACCATCATCATCATCATCATCATCATCATCATCACCACCACCACCACCACCACCACCACCACCACCACCACCACCATCATCATCATCATCATCATCATCATCATCATCATCATCATCATGACATTAGCAGCCAAATGATGACCATGATTAATAGGCCTCCTTCAATGACCACCGTACATCATACTACCCTCATTCAGCGGGGTGTCGGTCAAACTTTTAGGGGACCTAACCTATGCTAAAGAACGTCAAGCAACAATTCTTTAAGTAAGCATAGATTTCTTCCTGATAAGGACTGGTTTAAGGGGAAACATTATCGTGTGGTAGGTATTTGGTCTGTCAATCGGTCAGTAAGGGGGTTTTTGAACTCTACATGCACATGTGAAAAATGCAACAATGAGCTGTACGACAATACCTACTGGCCATTATATCCATTCATAACAAATAGATAACTAGTATGGGCATTGAGCGCAGTAGACCGTGGTTTGCCTGAATATTCAATTGAACACTGATGTCAGGATATTATATTATAATGCATGTTGTGATGGTGACTTAAGAATACCTATTTATAAATAAATAAAATAAACTTAAAACTAATAATGTTAGTAACACTGATAAAGCCTGTAACAATTAAGTACAGGCTACATTAAGTGACGTTCCACACTAGGCTGGACCTGTCCACTGGGGCCAAGCCCAAGCATCAAGCCAAGCGAAGCCAGGTCAAGCCTGGTTGCTTGAAGTTCTTTAGCGCAGGCTAAGTCAAGTCAAGTTTGACCGACAATCCGCTGACTGCAAGTAGTATGATGTACGGTGATTATTGGAGGAGGCCTATTAGTCATGGACACCTTTTGGATGCTAAAGTTATGATTATGATGATGACGATGATGATGATGATAATAATGATGATGATGATGATGATGACGACGATGATGACGATGATGGTGATGATGATGATGAGGATGGTGGTGGTGGTGGTGATGATGATGATGGTGGTGGTGGTCGTGGTGGTGGTGGTGATGATGATGATGATGATGTAGCGATGATGGTGATGACGATGATGATCAGGAAGAAAACTAATACATACTTCAGGCCTGGTTGCTTGACGTTCTTTAGCATAGGTTAGGTCCCCTAAAAGTGACCGACACCCCGCTGAATGATGGTAGTATGATGTACTAAACGGCCCAACCGATTTTTATAATACTTAGCTAAGCACCAGCTTGATTGATTGCTTGTCCATATCGGTTAATCCGTTACACCGCGAACCAATCCGTCGAAAACATATATACCTACATAGGTACACACTTAAAAATGTACAAATCCCTATTTTTTGTTGGAGGTCAGAAAAACCCAACAGTACCTATCTTATATTATCTTTTTGGTGGGATCTTTTTTGTAATTACCCTTCTTTTAGCGCTTAATCCAATGCAGCCTCCACCACCCCTTCCAAAAAGCGGATAGTGGAGTGCAATGCAGTGCTTTGAAATCGTTCGGTTCTGGGTAGCTACAACCGAGGATTTTCATTCTTACTGCAGCGAGGGCATCACATTCACACAATAAGTGTTTCACTGTCTCAGCCTCTTCGCCGCACATTCTACAATCTGTGTTGTCATAAAGGCCCATCTTTGCTAGATGTTTAACCCCAAAGTGCCCGGTAAACACTCCAGTATCGAAGTTGTCTTCTGCTGAGTTTCCAAAGTTTTTTGGTCCAGCTCTGGTCAACTCTTTCTATAAAGAGCTTTGCATGCCCTAAGCCTACCGTAGTTTTCCACTCTTTTTGGTGGTTTTCTAGGCGTTGTTGTTCAGAGCTGCTTTTATAGTACCCGGTGAGGGTGCCACAAATGGTTCAAGTACGACGTAAACCCAAGAGTAAGATCCTAACCCAATTATTACATTGTAGGACACATTGACCGAACGACGAACTCTAATCAATTTTGTAATAATTAAATCGCTGATCTACTCCGCACTAGCGTGGACTAAGTCACCCTCCCCAAAGGAGAATTAGGGGTGAATAATTGAACATAACCGCCGATTTATTACGAGTTGCACTGATATAGCGTCGCGTGACACCCTCACTTACCTACCTAGTTAATTCATAAAGCGGCGGTAGGACACATCGATTTGATTCTACATCATTTGCCATATAAATTCATATTTTGTTAAGGATTGATTGAATTCGTCGCAATTTATTGTTTAATATTAATTGATTGTTTAGAATTACGTGCTTCTGATTTTCTTTGTTTATTATTGGAGTGCTGTTCAATGAAGTGTATCTGTTAAAAAAATACATTATTGACGTAATAGTTAAGGTTACGTTAAAATCGATCGATAACAATCTGTCTACCATAACATCAGGTAAAACCTTTATATAACACATGCATGAATTTGGTTAAAAGCATCACATTAATATTTATACCTACAAATAAGGCGCTTATATAATTGACAGACAGAAACCTGAGAATATTTAATGCTAGGAAGGCACAGAGTTCAATACAATCGGTTTCGGTTTCGGTTACGAAAACTGAACAATAGTAGCACCAAAGCCAAAACTGGAGGCGTCGCTTCTTAAATGTAATTGATTGGCAGCTTTCAACCCAACTAAGGTCATTTGCTCAGCAACGTGAAATCTAAATACAGACTTTTCGCTTGATTTATAATTAATTTAGTGTCACAGCTAAAGTGAAAAAGATTACATTAAGTAATAAAGTTAGTCCTCACTTTGCAGCAGTAAACTCTAGTAACACAACACGCTACTCAGAAGAATTCTACGGTTCAAAAGAATAATGTTCGCTCTCTAATTCTTCATAATAGAACGATATATTCTATTTATGTTTAAGTATATAAATTTAATAGGCTTGTAGTAGTGGTTCCAAAATACGGTCACCAAATAATGTAAAGTGGTATTAAAAGTAAACATTTACAAGCTGGCGAGTAAATACAATTAAGGTGTTGGTAGGAGTACATTGAAGTGATTATTTTTTTAATAAACTTAAGGATTTAGGCACATGGAGTTCTCGACTTTTTATCGTCAGAATGTAACGTAAAGAATATACATACATACCCCTTTGCGAAGAAAACGGGTACTTACGATATTTTTCTAATCCGCAGGTCTCAGATTTTGACATAAAGAGAACAATGACGGCGGTTGAAACGCCCGAATATTTTCACTAAAACCAGGTTAGCAAAAAATGTCGTATGTCCCCGTTTTAATGAAAGAAAGAAAGAAAGAAAGAAACATTTATTCGGCTATAACTAAACACATACAATTATAATAAATCAAATAACTTCTAAAATTAACTGAACCTATGGACTAAACAACTAAAAACACAAAAAAAAACAACTATAGCCGAAAAGGCTGACCAGCTCAGCTTATTGCTGGGCAGAGCCTCAGCGCTGGTTTTCAGCTGGAGCCTGAGATGAAAGGTAGATGGCTGTCATATTCATGAAGTATTAAATAGGACTTTAGGAAAACAGTGAACTAAAATAAAACAATTCAAGTTAAAATACAGTAACATCAGTCTTAACATCATATGCAGTGTGCCATTAAAGTTATCATGTACAACGTCCGATAATTATATACATAGCCTAATTTTATGAAAATAATAAATATAATCTGTAATTTTGCCCTAGTACCTACTTAGTTTATTTACGTGCACAACATTTCAAAAATAGCGGAAGCTAACGCCATCCATTTGTCGCTTTAAAGTAAACTCTTTTATTTTTTTACGGAATCCAGAAATAGATGTTGCGTTACGAATAGAAGGTGGTATGTCATTCCAAATTTTTGCAGCGGCGTACTTAAAACTACCCTTAAATGCTGCTGTTCTATGAGATTGGCCTAATAGCCTACCAAGGCGAGCTCGTGACGACCATGCTATGCAAAGGGGTATAATCTGCATATCCTTTACGTTACTTTGTGACGATAAAAAGTCGAGTTTCCCAGTTATCATTAATTACGTCAATATATTAAACAGAACAATGACGGTGGTTGAAACGCCCGAATAAAAAAAGGTATCGTTTCTTAACCGTTTCGTTTGCCAACCAGCTTTGTTTTCTGTAACCGTAAATATTTCAGCATTTTACTAAATTAACCTAACCTACCTAACCCATAGGGTTCTACACGATGGTACAGAAATCCTGTTTTTTTTTATAACATTGGGTTGGCAAATGAAAAAGTTGCGAAACGATACATTTGGCAAACATACTTTTGCCAAACGGCAGGCTCCCTAAAAATACTGGACTTTAGTAAAGAAGACTTTCTTATGCGGTAATATTTACCTCAAGTTCGGGACACTCTGGATATTAATTTATATTAATCTGTTCAAATTGCCGTTGTTCTTGGCTACCGATTGCTGGTCAAACTTATCTTTCAAAGTTTTTTGATTGATTTTGCGGAACTGATGCTGCTGTAGACGACTGAGACTGAGAAAGCAAGGCAAATACGATCTTTACCGACCAAATACGATCATGTTTAAGCGTTCACTATTTCTGTAGGTTCTAGGCTGCGCTTTGTGCTCCAATTTCCCCGCTCGTCTACGGTTTAGTCGTGGTTGCATAACTGCATGCCAACTCGAGGCATTGGCAATGACGCAAGGTCAGCTATTATTAAGCGCCTTACATTATTTTTATCAATGAGATTGACACGCGCCAGTACCTACGCCGCTTTGTGAACTCGAATAGGCGCTAATTAGTTTTTTAATAATTCCAATTACAGATAACAGATAGGTTACCTTGTGAATCTATTGTCCATTTGTTAAAATGTTTGTGGTATTGGTTATAATCACCTAAATTACCGTTATACTCGCTTAGCTTTTCATTATGGTTCAGGGTTGAGATTCTAGTCAGTTTAAACCATATCGTGTTTGAGCTGTTACCGTATTGTCACCGTTTTGATAGCTCTTATTTACTTGACAGTATTGGCGGATGACGTCAAAACAATACCATAACAGGTCAAAGACGATATGTTTGTTACCGGCTAGAATCTCGGCCCTGTTCCTAGTTCAGTACTGTTATACTATGATTATGTCCACTATCTTCCAGTGCGTTATATTAGGTGCGATACCCTTGCAATTTAATTGTTCTGCTCATTGTTTTTTTTTACATAAACTGGTCGATTGTTTTTGACAAGATACATAACGCTGATAGCGCTTTTAGAAAACTGTCAAAATGTACCTATAGGATTGACCGTGGGTAGACAGCTTCTGTCAATTTCATACATTTTGAGTCGATAGAAAACAACGTTAGTAGTTGACATATTTCCATTAATCTACCGCCAAACAGCAGTGTTCGCATTGTTGTGTTCCGGTTTGGGGATAATGAGGTAATTTGGAGGTAATGACTAGCATAGAGGCATTCCATCTTAGTCCTCAGGGTTGGCAATGCATTTGCAGTATTAGGCTTGCAGTCATGTGAATGCGAATGTCTATGGGTCGCAGTTCCCACTTACCATCAGGTGGCATGTGTGCTCGTTGGCCTTCTCTATGCCATAAAAAAAGCGTTAGCTTGCGTACCGTATATAACTTTTTAAGATGCTTAAGCAAGAAATAGTCGCACTTAAGCATACTTGTACTATTTTAAAGTACCATCTTCGAAGGCTATTGTAACACCATTCAGTGTCATCTCTTAGGTCACCAAAAAACTTGTTAAAAAAAAGATCCATCGCTGCCTTGAGCCGACACAAGGTGAAAAGACATTGCACTGCTCAAGGCGAGTGGCTTCATCCACATAAAGATGTTAATATTTCTTTAAAAGGCTGCCAGGGTCCGTTCCGGCAGTAAACACGACATTTCGCAGACTCTTGCCAACTTACGTCCCAGGCAGAATCCCTGCTCTTGAAAATAATAGCGCGGTAAAGTAACAGCGGAACATTTTCCTGTACACATTAAGTGTGCTTAATTGTGTGTTTTGACGACGCGGTGGCCTAGTTGGTAGTGACCCTGCCTACGGAGCTAGAGGTCCTGGGTTCAAATCCCGGTAAGGGCAGATATTTGTGTGATGAGCGCGAATATTTGCTCCTGAGTCATGGATGTTTTCTATTCAGGAGCAAAAATACCGGGTCAGAATGCGTTTTTCATACAAACGAGACTATTTCGAAGCCTTCGTTCCTCGCCAGGGGTTGTTTTGAGTGAGGTTTAATGGTGGATACTCCGAGGTTCAACAAAGGAGGCCAAAAGTTCTTAAGATACCTAACTGATCGCACGATCAGTTAAAACTACAGCGGGAGAGTTTGGGTCAGCACTTGGATTACCTTACATTTTATTGCCATTTAAGATGTTTTTCTGAACATGTACAATTCCGGCGTTAACCACAGATTCATTCAGTTGGGTATCCTAGGCACTCTGGAAGTCCTGTATCGATGCTTGGGGTATTCATCATCAGATTTCACTAAAAGTATTTCCTGGCGAGGAACCAAGGCTTCGAAATAGTCTCGTTGGTATGAAAAACGCACTCTGACCCGGTATTTTTGCTCCTGAGTGTATTTAAGTATATATTTCTCTATATAAGTATTTATATCTTTGTCTAGTACCCATAGTAGATGACTTTTATTTTTTCATTTAACATATTCTGGTCCAAATAAATATACACTTAACAGATAAATCTCGTACCTACCTTATCTTTTTGGACGTCTCTTCTACATATTATCAAGGTTGTCCTGTTGTTTACCTTCTTTATCTTTACATAGTATAAAACAAAGTCGCTTTCCGTGTCTGTCTGTGTATCCGCTAACTCCTCATGAGGATTTTGACGCGGTTTTCACCATCAGTTAGATAATTTTTCACGGAAGGTTTTTATGTAAATAAATTCTGGTTTATGTACGGCTGACACAGAAAACTCACACAAACCGAAGTGAAGGGAGGGCAGGTCGCTAATGTAACATGAAATTGTATTTTTTTTGGAGTGCAATAAAGACTAATTTATTGTATAAATAAACACCTATGTACATAGAAAGTATAAAAGCCTCGTAAACAAATATTCGTCCTCATTTTTCGTGAATCATCTGGAGCCGCTGGTTCTGCAGTCAGGGACACTAACAACTATCTATTTACACTATTGTTGGGTCTAATTGAAAAAATCTGATTCTAGGGAGCTTCCAATAAAATCCACTGGAATCGTGTATACCTACTCATGTTAACCATTTTATTGCGAGATGATAAGGGTTTCTTCCCACCACACAACATGTATAGAGGACTAGTGTACTGGTGATAAGATATTGTAAATACTTGAATTGTCGGAGGTGTTCAAATTCTGATAATAAATAATAGGTATATGTAGTCGTATCGCGGATACGGTGAAACACTTAGTGTATTCATTGAAAATTGCATTTGACCGATGATAATGATGCCCATTCAATGAAAATGTGCATTCTTTGTTCTTATAGTCTATATATTTTAATTTTTAGATAATTAGGTAGGTAGCGGTAACTGTTAGATTCTCCTTATCTATGATTACCCTAGGTCCGTATCTCGGTCCCAAGTTTCATGAAGATCGGTTGATGCGTTGAACCTAAAACACGGGCGAGAAAAACAAACACACTTTTTATTTTTAAAGTTAGTAAGGAAAAACATTACTGCCTAGTACTGCCGTTAATTCGATTCAACAATTTATAATATTTTTTATTTATTTTATATTTATATTCACTTGAATTAAATTAAAGGCATTTATTAGTTTTATTATATTAGCACAGGTAGCACATTCTATTCTATACAGTCTTTTCCAAGCCATACCATAGAGTAACCCATGCTCTATGTATATTTTTTAGCATAGATAATGCCATACATCATCTTTCCCCTTAGATAGAGACAACTATAATCTAATATAACTCTAGGTCATACAATTCATTTATTATTAAAATTATTGTTTTATTACATTGATTTTGAATTCAGCATGGGTCTACGAGCCAATTGGGATTGTTCATATTTTTACAATTACTCTAATTCGAAATCCATTTCGAGGAATAGGGTTTTAAACCCGTTCTGCATTATTAAGTTTTCAAAATATTTATTTATTTCCGATATTTTGTCAAAATTATATTTAACCTTTGTTTGACTTTCGTTTTCGGCTTGCAGCCCTCCTAGGTGTATCTTGCGGGTTAAGCGAAAACCGCTTGAAATAATAGTATGTTTTAAAACACTATTACAATCGCTTTTGATGATTACATATCGTTTAATTGTTGTAATTTATTAGAAAATGCCAACCCAAATTTTAAACAATCATGTCGTCCATAAAATTTCTGCTAAATAAAACAAGATATTAAAACAAAACTATTGGGTCAAATATAAAATTAATGAAATTGGTCTCTTAAAATGACCTATTCTTTCGAATTAGAATGTAAAAACCGTGAGTTATTTTTATTGGTCTATCCCAATTCCTGCAAAGAAAAATGATTAGCTCTCGAAAACTCAGGGCCGTATTAATAAACTCGTCTCAAAACAGATACCAGTCACAAGATGCGTCACAAGACTGAGCTTTAATTAATAAACCTATCTCGACACGTGAAATGTAATCCTCGTATCAAATGAGGCGATCATTTGTATGAGGAACTAATCCTGATCCTGATTATGGTCAATAGGTGACTTGAGACCATCTCAAACCATTAAAAATGGCGGACACACTAAAACATATGTGCAACATAGTCGAACATATGAGTTCTTTTTATCAGTTAAATCGGTTTAAATACAATAAAGTGTTATTTTTAAATTGTCAGAGGCAAATATTTATACCTAAAACGTTTTCAATAATAGTAAAACCTAAATGTTAGGTTTCATTTTGCCGCTAAATAGGTACAATTGCTTTCAAAAATTGTGTGCTTTGTGTTGTGTTTAGGTATGTGAAATTATTGTGGGTGCTAGATAATTAATATTACGTATAGTGATTACGAAAGAGAACAATATAATAGCCCGATATGTTGGTTTAACAACACATAAGGTTAACCCTGCGACATGAAAGAATTACCTCCACACGGACTCATTTCTCATAGGTAAGTAAATACCGACAATTGACATAATTAAGTACCTAGTTATTTTATGTTCATTATGTGTAAATAAAGATCATCTGATCATAAATCTGTCAAATATTAAGCCAATGCATTTCTAGTTAGATAATACATAATGTAAGAGCTATTAAAAGTAAAAACCTGCTATTTGGATCAGTAGGTAGGTACCCTAACCTAACCTAGCGATCCAACAATTTAATCCCGATTAGCATCACAACCACAATGTGCCTAATATTTTACTTTACTGCAGTTTACCAAACCATTAAAACCTTATTAAATTATTTTGTTAATTATTGAAATTAAAGTAACGAAACACTTCGTGAAACGTGTTGCCAAATTAAGAGGAGGGGAGTGTTTTTGTTGACATTACAGACAAGCAAGACAAGACAAGGCCGGCCGAGGCAGGCATAGTTTAATTTTGTTATTGTTTGATACTTAAATGAAAACTGAGTGATTTGTTTAAAAACTTATACACACAATCAACTAGTAATAGCAGTGAGATATATACAATTTCGGGTCCTGACATAAATGTGGTGCAAAAAGTATACCTAATTGTGAAAACGAATCGCAAACCATCCATAGAATGTTTCAATCATTTTGAAGTGATTAGATAGTGTTTATAACTTTATGTCGTTTTGTAGGTTGTCGTCAGACCAATAATGTGGAACTTGGGTAACATTGCAAGGTTCGCCGGAAATAATCAAGACGCCAAAAAACGGTAAAAATGGATATTTTGAGAAGTCAGTGTTCACGAATCTCAACAGCCGGCCCCACGCAGTTGACGAGTTCAATTCGCTTGCCAATTGCCAAACAATATGTCCATCAGGTATAATAAAATTGTTTACAATGTTAATCAGTCAAAGATTTAGTTTTTAATGTACTTTACCTGTTCGAAATTATCCTATCTTATAAAACAATGAATAAAGTAACTTCAGATAATTATGTCAGGCAGAAGAATACCTACTCAATTTTCTTTTTTCTAGGTACCTCATTGTAAAGCTAATAGTTGTTTCATTACTATTTTCATGCTACTGTGCATTCATACTATGTACCCTAACTTACTATAGATAGGTTAGGTTATTTGCATTATGATGATACTGTTCAGGATGTCATGTCTTGTTCTACATAAAAGCGGTACCTACTATAAGTAAAGTTAAGTGTGTTGATTACTTCCATGATGCAAATCATTAATATGAAAAATACTGATTAGACATGTAATTTTATTACCTAGTTTTCTAAAAGCCTAATAAGTTTTGTAATTCAGAAGTTCAATATTTAATTTAAACATTGTTTTTTTTGTATAATGTCTAGTGGACAAACATCTTGGTCTACTTTTGTTGGAGAATAGCGCTACATGATAATTGTAAAAGAGGATAAACATAGTTTATTACTTGGGCCTTACGCAGGTAATAGAATAGCTTCATCAAGTAACAAGTTAGCAGACTCAGGTGTGTGCTATGAGGGGCGATGTGCAATATTTTCATTCTAAAATTACCTACCTACTTTCTTTCTATTTAGTACCATTTTATAAGGATGAATTAAAATAAATATATTATCTTTTGCAGTTATGAAACAAGATGGTTAATAGTTTTTTCAATAAAGACTATATGGATGGTTTAATGGTGAATCAGATATTTACAAATAATATTAGGTATTGAGTTTATTTTGAAACCTGTTAATATGTATAACTGAGAGACTTTAATAAAATAAACTTGCTACAATGCTAATAGTAGTTTTATTTATTGGTGAAAAGACATGCAGGGTCCTTTTATGCTTGAAAGTTAATTCATAAATATGTGTAGGTACTCCTACATTATTTAAATGAGGAAAAGGAAAGTATTTGGATCCAAAATTCAGAGGCATAACATAACCATAACATAACATAACAACAAGCTCTCTGAACTCTGTAACTCTTCTAGCAACCTCCTAGTGGCTATGGAATTCAGAAAGCCTGCACTGAATATGTAAAAAAACAATGTTATTTAGTTCTCACATTTATAAATAAATTACTTTTATAAACACCAAGTCAACAAGGATATGTGGTAATGTTATTGGATGTTGGTGTGTTTTGGTGTTTATATTGTATTTATGAATGTTTATATTTTTAATGAATACTGCAGCCAACTTTGATCAGTGTTCTCTGATTTTTAATATCTGAAGACCTACTTTAAAATAAAATCAAACTGGATTCCGATTTAAAATATCTGTTTACTTACTTAAATTTATATATAAATATCAATCTCTATCTAGGAGGACATTATAAATTTAGGTTTAAAGATATTTAAAATTTACTAACTCTGATCTGAATAGGCCCAACTGAGACGTAAATTGTTCCACTAACTTTTAAGAAGAGACGACGAAGTCCAGTGGCACACATTCTTTAATTAAATTAAATGTTACCATAAGTTGCTTGTAATTGGAAAATGACAAGTGTACTAATAGGATAAAGTGTATGTATGTATAGACAAAAATATTGGAAGGATTCCTTCCAGTGCTAACATAATGTGAATTATAATTGTGAAAGGTGCTAACAAATGTTTGTACAATTGGGTGTTAGTTAAGTTTTATGTCACATCCATGTGCACAATGACAGAAATATAGTTTAATTTACTGAACAGTTAGCACAAGTTATAGTAGTAGTAGCAGTAGTTATAGTCTATAAATAAACCAAAGCAATGAGTGAAAACTGAGAAAACACAACTTGTGCGAACCAGTCTAATAAAACATGAAAAAATAAAACATTAAGGTAAATTGCATCTGAATTTTAATAAATGTATTAAAAAATAATAAAGGAATTATTCATTATTTAGCAGTCTATAATGTCCCACTACTGGGCAAAGGGCTCTCTCCCTTCCTTCCATTTAGCCCTATCTTGGCCAGCCTCCCACCAGTCTTGATTGAAGGCATGAAGCTCATCTCGCGAACGTCGCCTTGGTCTGTCGCGACGCCGAATTCTATCCCATGAGACCCATTTGGTACACACTTTAAACCACAATAGTAAAGGAATCAAAATCAAATTAAACACCAGTTTTCCAGGGGCAGGGGTTGGCTGTACATAGTTAAAATCATCTGGAAATAACAAAAACAAAAAGTATAATGTTACCTACCTATTCCTACCTGTTTTACACACTTTAACAGTTCCATAGTTTGTTCTTTTAATTTACATTCACTAAAAGCTTGACAATAAATTACGGAAAGAATGTTGCTTATAAATTGCCTGCCAATATCGAAACTATCTTTCATATTTATAAACTACCACTAAACTACATTCAAATAAGAATTTGTCAATTACATCTTGGTGATCATACCTAATATCTTTATACCGATACACTGAGGCAGTCTGAGGACTTTGATTTATAATAGATTCCTATGTATGTTGGTAGTGATATCCTAAGGTATGTAATAACTCAAGGATAATTTATTACCTATAGGTAAAATAAGACACCTTTCGGAAACGGTACAAAGTAAGCATTTGGCTTGGCCTGATTTGCCTTTCATTTTTCATCTTATGCAGAAGGAACCTATTCCAGGCTCCAGTCCCCGCGATGCTTGCTGTAGGGGTCGGCCTTCGTAGGACACATTTATTTTTAAAATAGATCCTCAGCCAGGTTGCCGCCAAGTTGGATTCGAGAAGCTGCACTTCTTCACCTTTATTTAATACTTAAAGACACTGAAGTTCACTTTAAAAACAAATTCGCAAGAAGAACTCGTAACCTGTAAAATACTGTAAATATGAAGGAAAGAACCAAAGAAATTCGCGCTATGTGCGTTTCGTTTTTTCAATTTTACAGAGATTTTAAAACGTAACATTATACGCAAATGATCAGCTTGAATGACTACAACGGAAAACTAGCTTAAAATAATGTTTTTAAAATAATGACTTGCTTTTGCACATGAACTTGAAAAAAATATATGACGGTTTACGTATTTTACATGTCGCATCTAAACGAAAAATCACGTTTTTTAAAACCATGCATAGTCTAAACGTTTCTCCCTTTTGTTCAAAACTGTCATTGTTGGGGTTGGGATGGTGTTTATAATATTAGATCATGCATATCTAATCTGTGTGCATATCATCCATCCGAGAGCTTCTCAAGATGAGTTTATTAATAAGCGACGATCTTAGCTCCAGGATTACGAATCGAGACGGTATCATCGGAGAAGCTCTCAGTTCACGTATTGAGACGAGTTTATTAATACGGCCCTCAGTGATCTAGTTTTTACGTTATTCTGAAAATAGATATAGTACTCGTACCTACTTAAACAAATATTGTCAGTCCCGTACACTGTCCTGACAACAATGAGGTCGGTGGATACTCTAATAACAATTTTCCGGCATTCATTCGCGTACAAAGGCCTATAAGTGCGAGTGCCCAGCAGCACGAAACTACGCGACATGCATTTCAGCAAATAGCTAGGTAAGTTAGATAATAGAATGATTGCGTGCGAACCTCGCAGAGCTAAAACAATTTATAGGGGACGATAAAATGTTTTTTTTTTTATTTGTGAATTATACCTATTAAAAGTTAAAAGCTAAAATCCAACTGGCGACCGGGTGGAGCATCACAGTATTCTTTTAGAGTGCAAGGAACAGGGCATTCGACTAGCGAGTTCGGTAATTGTAACTTGTAAGAGACTATGACATTCATTGACATTCACATGATCATTATTTCCTTCTTTTTTTTTTGATTATTATGTGTGTAGTTTAGTATTTTAGTTATATTATTTCTTAGTCCTTGTCATTTGTGTATCTGATGTTGTTGCCCACCGTGCTTTCACCGAATGGGTCCTGCGGAAGACCAGCGCTGGCTGTAAAGCTAGCAACATGCTGAGCAGGGTCCGTTTCGTGACAAAGTGTGTTTTTTTATTTATTAGTTTTTTTTGTATGTGTTATTTTTTGTCGCGAATAAAGACTTGAATTTGAACTTGAACTTGAACTTAGCCTTTCATATGCCTCTCGTACGTTCTCCACGAACCATATTTACCTACGGTAAATCATTTTATAGAATTTCACTTCATCGATTGTATTCATCAAACGCTATTTTCTGTTGAAAACATAATACTTTCAGGGTATCTTAAACGTTAAATACATAAAAAAAATAACTTTTTGACGAGAAATGCCATTAGATGAAACCAAAATTCTGCGTTATGATACGTTCGTTGAAAGGTGTATCGATAAATTAATATGTAGGTACTTACCCCATATTTATTTGAATCGGATGAACAGTTCGTGAGTTAATGTGCTACGGTTTTATTCAGATAAAAGGCAAAAGCCTTGGACACTAATGTTTCACATGGTCAAATCGGGATAATCCCGCCTGTAACCAACATTTTGCTACCACAGATAATCTAAAAAAAAAATGGGGTTTTTTTTCTCATCTTTTACCACTAAAGTGGGAATATTTTTCCCATTTGTTATCACCAAATGTGATAACTACTGGAAAAAAAACCCAGTAGTTAGTGGTAACGGTTGGGATTTTTTCTTTCCATTTGTTACCGCTGGCAAAATATGAAAAAAAATCCCATCTGTTACGAGTGGGAAAAAAAACAGTTTACGGCGAGCGTAAAGGACATGCCTAGGCATGTCCTTTTCTCTCAGTGTAAACTGAAATGCAAAGCTATATCATAAATACCTGTTTGGAATTATTTGTAGCCATTGGGCTTAAGATTAAAAATACATTTTGCTAGATTTATTTTTATCATAGATAAAGAACCATAGCCCGTGGTACAAAGCTAGCGCCCTAGCGGCCCTGGCTTCGATCCCTGGTAAGGGCAAATATTTGTGAACTGAGTACAAATGTTTGTTCCTGGGATCCTAAGATATACCTTTTTAACATGGAGTAAATCGTGGTTTTCCCGGTGCATAATTCTCACATAGATAGGGATTTGTAAATGTAAACCACATCTAAATAGGCTATAGGACATTAACCTTGAACTTGGGATTTGTCACCACTCAGTTTGTACGTTGGTATGAACGTCATGCAAAAAGTTCAGGGTTACAATAACGGCTGAATACGGCAAGTGAAGAGAATGTTGTGATTAAAAATCGTTGTTTAACTTTATCACACAAAAATCATCACAAGGTTGTGCAAACTATCTAAAAGTTTAACATCTGCTACTTAATTTATAAATAACCAGCTTACCATCGCCGGCGCCCCTGGTGTATTTATTTTCCATAGAAACCTTGGCCTGAATATTAGGTACACAACATTTTATATAAAAGCCTTATACATACTTGCTTGTGTCTTGAAAAAAAAAACTAGATCGAGTGAATGACCTCAATCCGATATATATATCTCCTCGACTATTATAACGAAGGCTCGTCATCGCAAGGTTCTATATAGGAAGTCAGGTCCGCAGCTAGTAATAACCTTAATAACCATGTAAATTATCGATATACTGACTTATTACGTAATTACTAAGATCTAGTGCTATATTTATAAGGCGTACAGCGGATATAGTCTATACTTACCTATTATTTTTTTTCCAGCTCCGGACCTGACACGTGGCGAGGACTTTGGCTATGATGGAAAAATAGGTAAGCTAAGATGTTTTATTGAGACGATAATTTTGTGGATAAACCTTTATATAACTCTGCCACTTTCTGATCAATATGTAAGAGCGAGAGAGGGAGAGCACGCGTGACGGCTGCTTTAACCACTGGGATAAAGGCGACCATAATTCGGGACCAGACCCTATTTCCCACTCTCATAACTTTTTCCCAGTGAAGCTATTACATTTTATATCATACCTAAGAAATGTCTTAAATAAAACTATATTTAAACTTTTCCAATTCTGAATCAGGAGTGAAGTTTTGTGGCATAGGCTTGGCAACACATTTGCGGTCTGGGTAAAAAAAAAACTAATTAGTCCGTCAGTAAGATTATCAAAAAATATTGATCGCGCATTGGTTTTTCAAATAAATCAAAATTGACAAATATAACGCGCATCAAAGTTCGGGAATGGGGGCTCGTGACGTCACAACGTGGTATGAAGTGTGCCACGGCGTGACGTCACGTGAAACTTCAACGCACTTTATCTTCGTAATTTTGTGTTTAATTGACAAACAAAAAAATACGTGGTTAATATTTTTTGATTATGTAAAAGACGGACTAATTCGATTTTTTTAGGACACTAGCCTAGTCTTGAGAATGCAAATGTCTATGGGTCAGACATCCCAATTGCCATCAGGTGGCCTGCGTACTCGTTTGCCTTTACCATGCCATAACACAACTTGAATATATTTACTACCTACTAAATAGCTGTACCCGGCATGCGTTGCAGTTAAAGTCAAAAATCGGTACATTTTTTGAGCCAGAAACCCTCGCGGGCCGCCTCAGAACACCCTGCTAAAGTTTCATCAAAATCTGATCAATGATTTGGGAACGCATAGGACACACATATTATCTAGGTAGGTATCTATGTAAAATGTTTGTATGTATACAAACATTCAGGCGCGAGGCGTTCGTACAAGCCGATTATTTACGGCTTTACCAAAAATTCCTATGCATAGAGTAGGTATACAAACAAAACGTAAAACCGACACACGCCATACACCTTTTTTTGCTCCAGCTTGTCTATTTATTTACGTGACGCTATATGTATGTATGTATACACTTTATTGTACTAAACACAGAAGTTAAAATACAATATTTACAGAATATGAAGGTAGGTACAAAGGTGAACTTATCACTTTAATACCTACCTAGATAATATCTAATTCTACGAGTAACAGTGACTGGTGTTCAGGTCCGTCGTACTGGGGCGAGCGCTACCGCGAATGCGCCGGCAAGCACCAGAGCCCCATCAACATCAACGTGCTGCGCGTGAAGCACGTCACGCTGCCCGACATCCAGTTCATCGGGTTCGACGACTCCATCGACGATGTGCACGTCACTAACAACGGGCACACAGGTAAAACCAGCCTGCCAACCAAACAATAATGGTTCAACAGCTGCTTTTCAGCAGTGGTGTTTTTTATGCTAGCATAACGAACTAACAGGCTACCTGATGAAAGGTTGTCAGGAACACTAGGAGAGAAATAACAGATGCGTTATTACAGGCCTTTCTGAAAAATATGTCTCCTAAGATACCGCCGCAATAAGCTGAGTCTACAAAAATACTCAGTGTATTTTTGTAGACTCAGCTACTACTGCTGTTCTGGTATAATGGGAATCTCTAACTATGTATCCCAGAATCGGATATCAAATCTTTCAAATCTGGGTCCGGGACCGGTTCTGCACGCCCTAATGGGGATGAGCATTAACGTGCTATGTGAGTGAAAAGGTCACGCTGAGCGACGACTCTTTCGACGATGTGCTAACAACGGGCACACAGGTAATATCAGCCTACTAATCTACTAAGCAGCAAGCAGCTACCAAGCAGCGGTATTTATATATTTAAATTACGCCGACAAAGTTGTAAACTAAAAACTTAATAAATAATAGTGACAGCATAACTTTAAATATAAAATTTGTTCGTACCTACTTGTTGTTCTTGAGGTAGTTTTTTTGTACGGAACGTACTCTGAGCATGGTCCGACATGCTTTTGCCTGGTTTTTTATTCTATATTAGGGGAGGATAACGACCCAGGAGGGAAAGAGGTCTAAGGCACTGGTAACTGGTACCCCCGCCGACGATGAGCGGGAAGCGAATGCAGCCAGCGATCAACTATTACTTAATATAACCTTTTTTTGACACGGGATATATATTTTTTGCTTCGACAAACTAGTGGAAAGAGTTCTTGCCGGCAGTTTGAACAGCCAGCGGTCAACTATTAATATACGTGTCTCTTTTACTGGGATCTTTATCTTTTCTTCGTTTCTCGGGCGAGAAATTCACCGATAGCTAATGGCTTCCTCGCCCTTGGTGGGACCAGTGCCTAAGGAAGTCAACTTTTAGCTCAACATCATGACTGCCGTCGAGCTAAACGTTACCTACCCTGACCCTCGAACCCTTCAACGTATCGTTAATTTATGTAGAATTGAAAATTATCAATAAACGCATGCATACTCTGTTTCCGGAGTAATAACTTTACATGAGCAACCAAGTAGTATTAACATTTTACCTTAACTTAATTACCGCGTACATATTCATAGAATGCATTCCAGTCATTTCCGACATAGGCAATAATGTCGTTGTGCGCTATTGCTTGTAGATAAAGTTCAATGCCAAAAACGCCACCATCGGGTCCATTGGTAAGAAACTCCAAACGCCTGGCTTTGAATGCAGTAATGATTGGCATGCATCTCGAACTAAACACACTATTATCTACTTTACTGACTTGTAATGTCTTGGTAATCTTCGGTAGTTGTTTTAAATTGCCGAGTAAATTCTGAACAAGGAAGCCCGCGCCGGTAGGTGATATCGATTTGCGGTATCGTGATTGTGTTACAGGGCACGTTGTACTGGAGTAGGCCAATAAAAAAGTATCTCGTTACTTGACATCCAGTATTAAAAAATAAAAGTTGGTACAATTTGAGTGGAAATTATGCAGACTGCTACTAACTAAACAACTAACTAAACGTGTTATAAGGGCGCATTTTCACCAGAGCTAGAGCTGTGCGAGGCAAGTGTAAGCGATATAAAAAACAATCAGATTCCAGCACGAGGAGTTATGGACCGCGACAGGGTAAAATTATCATTGCTCGAAAGATCCACTGCTGGACATATGCTGCCTTCCCGGAAGATCTCCACGATAATTTAGCTTTACGACAGACGTTCCAACCTTTAAATCTAATATTAAAGACAATACGACCCTACAGTTATAGAGCACTCGAGGCTAATCGCCACTTTAATTTAACTTTACTTAAAGCCTACTTGAGTACTGTTGGATCAGTTCTGAAAGCCCTTTTAAAACGCCCTAGTAGTCAAGTCACATATCAGTGAGTTAATCTACGCTCGAAGAAAGTCCTGATATTTGGGGGCAGTGGCCCTGGCGTTCAAAAGGTGTAGGAAGGTAGGCTCATAACTAGAGTCTAGTTATAATTTTTCACTCCACTCTCCACATCCCTTATAATCTGGTTTTTTTTTTTTACTAGCTCGTGAAAATCTGAAACGCCGTACCTACGTTTGAAAAAGAGCATTTTCATTTCATTTCGCTCGAACAGAATCAATATTGTTTTGGTTCTGAGCAATGAGCAAAATAATGATTAAATTAACAAATCTGTTTGATAACTGACCGACAATACGATAGTAATATTGGTAAAGTAAAGACAACTTGGAATAAGGGTGCAGCTCCACTACTGAGGCGGAGACGAGCGGAGCTGTGCGAATATTAACCAATAGAAGGCGCGTGCGGTCACGTCGAGCGCGCTTTGCGCAACGTTACCTTAGATTCGATTGGTTAATATTGCCAAAGCTCCGCTCCACTCCGCTCATCCCCGCCTCAGTGGAGCCGCACCCTAAGGCTCCTGGGCCTCTATTCTACTCGGTAAAACTATATTGCTTTTGAAATGTCATACTGTGAAGATTACGATAGCTTTTATTTGCTTAACAGTACTGGCGGCAGTATAACAACATTAAGTTTTGTTGTCAGTTCTGATCGAGGTGGACAACGAGCCGCACCCGCGCGTGCGCGGCGGCCCGCTGGAGGGCGACTACGTGTTCAGCCAGATGCACTTCCACTGGGGGGACAACGACACCTTCGGATCCGAGGACAAGATCAACCACAGGAGGTGAGACGTCTTCTTTACTATTAGGTACCTATAAAACTGTAATACGAGGTGTCTGAAAGGACTTTTGTGCCTAGTTATAAACTTCAACCTGAAAATAGAATAATAACGTCAATGGCAAGGTTTAAGGGCATTTTTATATTGTCAGACTACCTACCTATAGTCACCATCACATGGAAAGTCCTTGTATGTTTGTTTGTTTGGTCGAGGATCACACAACACTGCAGGGGCCGTGGCCAAGATGCAAACACTAGGTACGATTATTTTTCCGTTTTTATCACTCAATATGTATGGGATGACGTGGTTTGTCGAAACGCACGAGAATGTCATACATTGTGAGTGATAGAAAAGAATAACCTTAATAGCGTTTGCACCTTAACTAGAAACATTTTGTGTTTAAAAGCTTACGATTTGACTTAACACCTAGACTGGTATGATGAAGGGAGCAGGCGATATAGAGAAGTCCTAAATCCTTGCAGGAGCCCATTTCTCGAAACTCACTAAACTAATAATATTGGTCAATACAATTTTTTACAAGTCTACTAGTGTAATGTAGCGCATGGACTAATATTAGTTATTAGTCTAGTGAGTGTCGAGAAATGAGCCCGAAGCGAAAACTAGTAGGTAAGCATTTAATACTGGTAGACCCTTAGGTCCCAAACGTATACCCTGTCGCAACACTAGCCAAATCCCATGTAAAATGGGATATGTCGCTATTGAACCCGTTTTAATGGAATTTGTATTGTACAATGTAAACTGGACAGGCGAATGGAGTCGTGACTGGTTATGTCACGGTTTGCCGTTCTTTGTTCGAGGATACTCATTGGTGTAATTACAATAATTATAACGGGTGGATGATAATGAACATTACTAGCCAGTTCATCTAATCTGTTGTTTGTAACATGAGAAAAAATTGAATAATTAGGGCTGCAACCACACTGAAACCAGAAGTCCTTCATCATAACGACTTCTATGTAGACTGTTTCACTAACTTACAGTAGAACCAGCATGTTAACAGGAATCAGCTCTCTATAGCTTTCACGATCTATCTCAGGCATAACAAATACACTGACAGATGCCAAAAAGTGTGACAGTCGAGTAGGCACTATATTTTACTCTACCTTGATACTGATTGTTTTTTTTTTTTTATATTTTCAGTTTCCCGATGGAGCTTCATATGGTATTCTATAAAGAGGAATACAAGAATGCTGCCGAGTCTATTAAGCATTCCGATGGACTTGCGGTTCTCGCTTTCTTTTACGAGGTTTGTTAAGTTTTATTACTAAAATCAGTCATTTTTATTTGTGAATTTCTGCATTGACTCTCTTTTGTATAATATATATAAAACCATACACAATTAAACAGAGATATATCTTTAAGTGCCACTTAAAATGCACTCAACCCATGCAATGCATCATACTTCACTTGACAACTACGCAGTCGCAATTCTACAACAGATTCTTTGATGCTTAAGTACCGTTAACATGCTCATCAGTATTTTATTAGCTACGAAATAATTCAACTTCTTATAACTGTAATCATATTATTTTATCATCACTGCCCTGGCCAAGAAACAGTCATCCTTAGGTATGGTACCATCTGACTGCTCGCACGCTTCTCATTTTTTAAATGTTATATTTCGTTGTTTTTTAAACTAATAACTTATAGTTTAGAGGGTCTGTAAGTACTTACAAACGTTGGGAAAATATCAATAAAGCATTTAAGCTGTTGAGTTGAGCATTGATCTCACAATATGGGATAAGTTTATGTATTAACGCTCTCATTCCCGCCAACGCATATGAACGCCTTAACTGCGTATTTGCGTTATTACAGTAGGTATACCTAAGACCTGGGCAAAGGGAGCACTTTTGATTGCGCACTGATCTTACTGACTTGCTTTATACTTGTAGCTGGATCGCCACCAACACCCAGCATACGACGAGCTCACCTCAGCCCTGATCAACGTGACCGAGCCCCACTCCTCCGTGGCGATGAGCCACCCGTTCTCCTTCCTGAACATCTTGCCGTACGACCTACGTCGCTACTTCACCTACCGAGGGTCGCTAACCACGCCGCCCTGCTCTGAAGTCGTCACCTGGCTGGACTTCGAACAGCCTGTGAGATTGGCCCACGATCAGGTAATTTGTGAAATTATTGTCAGTTAAGCCATGGATTCACTGGCTGACAAACGTCCCGCGACATTCGTCGACAGTGGCTCGACTTCGCTTGGCATATCTCGCGACATCGCGCGGCAGGTGTTTGCAGAGACATCGGGCGAAGTCAAGAGACTTCGCCAAAATTTCCTCTAGCGAGATGTGAGTGTCGGGTGAGTCACATGATGGCGACACCGCTGCTGTCAGATATGTCGTGCGAAGTTTCACCTAGTCGCCCTGACTTCGCTGCCGTCACCTGTAGCGTATGTCCCCAGATATGTAGTGCCAAATCCGGCAACGTTGCACCACTTAACCCGACGTCGCTTGCTACACGTGTCGCGGGACTTTTGTCCCCTGGTGAATCCCAGGCTTTAGGTGCCACGAGCCAACGGGTATAGATCGGGGGATTCGGGGGTCTATCAAATGCTATCCATCGTATACTCAACATTCAAATTTTATATTCCAGATTGAGTTATTCCGCGAGCTAAAGTCATCCCACGGTAAGATAACGCACAACTTCCGTCCGATCCAGCCCATCGGCGACCGCACCGTGTTCTACAACGTGGACGCCAATTACTTCAGCTACAACGAGCTGGACGAGCCGCACGGACCCACCACACACAAGCGCCGGGGCAACGGCGCCAGTAGTCTTTCAGCCAATCTGTTCCTGAGCCTTTTCTTGCTGGCCAGTGTAGTTATGTAATGCCATTTGGAATATTCTACATTGTAAAAAGGTCAGCTAAGGGAAGTTGCTCACACACTAACGAGACGGAGTCAAAGTGCGAGCGCACTAGCGGCATGCCGCATCTATCTTTTGGTGATCAGTCGACGCAGAGTCGAGGTGAAGGCGCGGATCAGTCGAGGTTGGCGACACCGCCACCATTCTGTAATTTTGTTTAATGAACAGGAATAAAGCATAGATAGCCGCCCGCACCTCGACGCTTTAGAAAGACCACGCCTCGACCGTGCCGCGACGCTACTGCGTCGAGTTCGCAGTGAGCAACTTCCCTAAAACGTAGTCTGTGAAGAGACTTATTACCCCATATTTATAAACGCACAATAGGGAATTAGGGATGTTGACTAACAGGTCTATTCAGCTACTCTCTTTAAATGTCACTGCGATAGCTAGCTACTGCGAGGAATTGACATGAAATTTTAAATGATGACGTCACTATTTACTTTTGCTAATAGCACACTATTCATATGTTTCTATTGACGCGCTTACATTAAGTCGCAGACCGAACAACCGGATTAATAAAACATCCCCGAATGAACATGAACCCATTTTCTAAAATAATGCTTTGCCACTTTTTAAAAATTCAAATGTCGACTACGAAGAAGGATATAGCATAATTTTAAGCATGGTTTAGCTATAGTGCGTTTATAAATAAGGGATTAATCATCAATAGCTTGTTAACATTACTCTATCATGATTTTAACCTTTTGATCGCCCCAGTCGGCAAAATACGTCAAAAGATTTTTGTGCTGCTAAAGCTGAAAGTTGTTAGTCCTACATTTTATACATATTGCGTCGACAAAATGACGTTGAGCTTGTATTCGAATTGACCATTGGCTCTGACTCATTTGAAAACTTTAGAGCCACTGCAACGGTATGAAAACCATTTTTCATTCACAAACCTAACAGTGGCAGATGACAAATTGGTATATATTGTAAAGCGGATATTTTTTTACAACACTGGTCATAAGGTACCCAATGGACTTGGAATTATTATAGGTCACGTCATCATCCAAAAAAGCTGTCGGTTGTGGCGTTCACATTGTTAAAATACTTCAATAAGCCATTTTTGTACATTTTTGCCATAGGTATGTTTCTGTGTTTTATTTACAGCCAGTAATGAAATAATAACAGCATTATATAAATAATTTTATAATTATAACGTTAGACAAAATTGTAACTTTGAATTAGAGCTGGTAACTCCGATTTCCATCAAATTTGGCTAAGGACGACCTCGATATAATTAGTTACTAAACAAAAAATACGCATTCGAATCCGTCCAGTCGTTTCGGCGTTGCAATGTCTTATACAGAGGGTTACTTATTACGCCTGTATGTTTAAGGTTAAAAAGTAGTAAATTTGGACAGATGTATTTGTTTTTAAAGTGATATGTTCCAAAATTAATTAAGTAGTTAATTGTACACAGGTACTCGAACGTCTAATAAGCAGGAATGAAGTACGGAGTCAACGAAATTATTGAGCACTTTAATGCCTTGTCATAGTGTAATTAAAACTGAACACCAAATGACAAGCATGACAATGACAAGGTTACAAGTATGCTCAACATTTTTCTCGGTAATATTTTTTGTTATATTATTGTTACTCATACCATAACTAGAAGTAGGTTAGACTATTTATTTAAACGTAATTTTTAGAAATACTGCACTGCAATATTACAAACAACTGACTGATAATGTGTATTGAATATTGAATTCAGAAAACTTTAGTTTTAATGATTATCTATGTAAATTAATAAGTGTGATTGAATTTCCTGTGATATTGTACCGCAATTATATTTTTGAGATTAAAACCAATGTTGTTTCACTTAATTATAGTTTGGTTTAACTTAAGCACTTTAATTTCTTTGGAACTAATTATGGTGCAGCGATGGGATACAACTAGTGAAATATGTCACAAAACAGTTCGGAACACTCTGTAATGTTAATACATGGCCACCGCAAAATAAAAGGTGAGTAAAACCAGGTGTAATATTTGGAAATCTCCTGGGTTGTTTTATGCCTTGAGCAAGCCCCTGGGTTCCCAGGCCTGAATGCTTGATAATAAAATCACGTAAAATTAATTAATCCACTATTTTAATAGTAATCGTTCACGGGACGTGACGGGACACAGCGAAACACAGTACACAGCTAGCAGCCCGAAATGCAAGAGGGCGGGGGAAGAAAGTGTTGCTGGTTAATTACATTAAAGTTGTGTTCAGTTACTACACCAGGTGTTACTACAGAATACTATGTAATATTTCGAATATGAAAGTGTGTTGGTTTATTTGTTCTTTTTTCACAGCAAAGAATTGAAGTGTATTTTTAGCAAAATAGCTGTTGTTGGGGCAGCTATAACTTTTTAATTAAGAAATGTAAACCATTGTTGAAGGAACTATTTGTTATTAAGAATAAATAGTCATATTTATTTCATTCATCATCATTGAATTGCGGTCTTGTTTACAGAAAGAACGGTATTATGTGAAAAAATAATCTTTACAAATTTTTATCTTAATAAGAGTAAGAAATAGAGTGAAATGACAAACCATACAAGACAATTGTCAATTCACTGAGAAAAGGTCAGAAAGGGCACAGTGTAACAGCTGTATTCTTATAAATCAATTTTTAATACAGTTGCTCAAAAGGTGATACTTTTCGTTGGAAAGTTGGGTTTTTTCGAACTAGTGCTTTTTACTTTTCCTACTAAATAAACAAGGCCACTACTAGGCTCTATACTAAATAAACTAGGCCGTGCATCCAACCAAGGGTTTGCATGTTTAAATAAAGAACCAGGAGCGCAGAGGTAATTAGGAGGGTAGCGCGGTGCGGCGCGACGCGGGTTGTAAGTAAGGTAGGTACTTCTAATGTTTATGCTTTCTAGTATTTGATTTTTAGGTAATTTCGGACAGAGTGTGTGCACACGTTAAGCTCACTTCAAAGGTCCGGGGGAAGAGCAGAGATACACAGATACCCGACATACACATATACATAGATACACATTTTTTCGCAACTGTATTAAAAAACGTCGTTCGGTTCACGTGCGGTATGTCATTACTTCACTCGTACCGAGTCATATCTCGGTAGTCGTGAAGTAATGACATACTTTCCGCACAAGCATCGAAATGTACTATTTCAGTGTTGCACTATGGGAGCCAAGTTTTAGGATCGGGTTCTGCTACTTCTGCTCTCTGTGTGTTAAAATTTCATGAGATTATACTATTTTGCTAAAAAATAAGTTGGTATCTCAGACAAAATTCCTGTAGCAAGTACAAAATTATTGCTAATAGGAATTTGCTTTGGTAATTGAATTTGAGATACTGCCTCAGGGCAATATATGTTTTAGGGCATCAAAGATAACAGAAAAGCATATTTAAAAATACATATTTAATTACTACTTACTCCTTACTCACTAGTTACAGCATACATTATCAATCAGCGTTAGGTTTGTCCGTCATTGTGACCATGGCCCCCAAGTTATCTTCCTTTCCCTGCTTCAATCTCTCCCAGATGAGCTCAGCGATGGCCTTCTGTGTTCTTCTTTCAAGTTTCTCCAATTTCTTAGACACATCTCGTTTCAGGTCCCAGTCAGGTTTCCTCGGTGCTAAACTTGATATGTCCAAATCTTGAAGCACGACCTGAAAAGTTTGTATTCACTTATGAGGCACAGAACAGTCAAATTTTAAGAACAGAAATATATGTCATGAATTTGACATCTAACTATAAAAGCCTGCATTGTCTGCATATAGCCAAGGGAGATGTGATCCTGTCTATGAAACTAGCAGTCAAAAAGCAGGTTCAAAAGGAGTTCTTGACAGGAAACTATTGACAATCTTGTTTTATAATTAAAGTACCTACCTAAGTATGGGATAGAAATAAACTAAAGCGTAGAGTCTTCACCTTCTCTTTACCAGCTTCAAGCAGGTCCTTGACTTCATCTTCCACTGCTGGGGGCTGCGCATCCTCCAACTTCGCCTCCTGTAGGGTTTCATCCTGGGGTTTGTAGCTCCGGAACTTTGGTCTGGAAGTAGGAGATTGTAAAATTTC
Organism: Acleris sparsana; assembly: GCA_923062465.1. Taxonomy (NCBI): domain Eukaryota; kingdom Metazoa; phylum Arthropoda; class Insecta; order Lepidoptera; family Tortricidae; genus Acleris; species Acleris sparsana. The sequence goes on from OV281293.1 coordinate 18,525,888, forward strand.
AACACTATTCATAAATTACGTTGGTAACCAAGTTAAGAGCATAGTGCGATAGCAATTCAAAATAATTTTGGTTATTTATCATACAAGTTGTGTTTTTAATTTGTTTTATACATAAACACATTTTCCCCAGGTAAAACACATTCATGATTTTTATAAATACAAATTTTGATACAATTTTGAATATGTACGTATAAAGTTAAATTAGAAGTCAAATTACACTCCTGGAAATATAACCTATAATACTTACTTAGGAAGTGAAACTTTTTCAGACGCTGTGTCTGGACACTCATTTTCAGAAGTTTGGTTCTTCCGTTTCAAGTTTTTAAGTCTTTCTTTTCTTTTAAGAGCTTGTTCCTCAAGACCACTGACTCCTTCTCCCACATCCATTATAACCATAACTGGTTAACACAACGGAATTTAAGTTATATTATCTATAAGTTTGTAACTTATAGACTATATTATTGATAAGAAAGACGTGAATACTAGCTTTTCTTTTAAGATTTCGAAGGTATTATGCTTTAAATAATAAATTATTCTTGCTTCATCGCCATGTTTACGCTTTCCAAACAAACATCTGTCATTCTAATCTGTCAATTTAATGACTGATCGGACGTCATCTGTCACACTACTGCTATTGTAACCTATTTAAGCTATAAGTTAAACAGCTACGGACAGATTAAAAATTTTAAAATAATCTATCATTTAATTAAAGATTATTATTAAGCTTTCGTAAACATACATAATGGTTGAATAATGGTCGCACAGCATAAATAATAAATACAATCCTGCTACGCAAATAAAATATGGAAAAACGAGATACTGTTCGGAGTGAAATTGGCAATACTATCCACGTTTTTCAAAAACTGCTGCTTAATGAAATTAGAAAACATTGCTGGCCCAGCAATAGAATCTAACTACTACTTATTTGCCAAACCATTATATAGGTCTACCAGAATCTTTAAGTTATTTTGACTACCAAGTATCATCATCATCAAGTAGGGGTAACTTGATTTCCCATTAATGCAGCTATGCATTAACCGTGTTTAAAAGAGCCCCTAATATATTTATATAATTTTCCTCCTTTTTGGTCGTTTCAATAATAAATGTAGGGGACAATCTCAGCCAAATTGACCTAGTTGCAAATTAAGCTCTAGGCAGTATGGGTATTATCATACTTAAGTAAATAGAGAACTACATACTTAAATACAACAATACATTCAAGATTCAGGAACAAATACAGGCGCTCATCGAACAAAATATTTGCCCATACCGGGAATCGAACCCAGGATCGCTAGCTGAGCATGGTCACTAGCAACTTAAACGTATCGTCAACGTATATATACTTTGATAAACAAATTGTACCTAATAAGTGCCGGGCTTTTAATGTTGAGTGAATAAGAGGTAACAATGATTTAAGACATCGTCAAAGTTGAATGGCCGAGGCCGAGGGCCTAGAAAAGCTAGAGTAAGTACCTACACCTACTGCGAAAATTCAGAAATCAAAGAATATCCGAATTGAAATAACAATTTTATTTCAATTCGGATATTCTATCACGAATGGAAAGTTTTGGAGTCATGTCTTTGTAGTTTCGAACGTTATTTTCGCTTACGTGTATTTAAAAAAGTGAAGATAATAAGAGTTGTATGAAAATATATAACTATTTATAACTAATTTATAACTGTATATAACTAATCTCTTGAGTGGTAAGGTAAGAGTATGTATAGTTAATTACGGACTCTACATTGTTTAAAATCTCATTTTCTATTTTACAGGATTGACCAAAACTGTCATGCGTTAGCATGACATTACATACATTTTATCACATTTCTGAAGCAACTTGGCTAGCCCTACAGGTTCCCTATTTGTGAAACTGAATTAGGTAGTCTAGATAATCGATAGGCGGTAGAAGGAGACATAATAATAAATAAGTAAACAACGGTATATTTTTATGTTTATATTATGTACAAATTCATATACTCAGATACAAAAAACAACACCAGGTACAATATGTTTCTAAAATACCTGTTAAATATATTTACTAAGTCAAATACTTGTAAAACTACTCAAAACAATGAAAATAAGAATAACTTGAGCCCTGCGTAAACGAATCTTGTACAGGCCACATCATTTACAACAGGTAGATGATAATTTTGGTAGATAAATACCCTATAGCATTCTTGTATTGTAGAATTCTGTCTGACATTCCAAACCGGGATCGCTTTTATCGCTGTGGAGTGTTGATAAATGTGTATAAATCATCCGTCAAGCTCGCACTACTTGCCAGATAGTAAGTGGCTTTTTAAAAAGATAAAATTTAAGTAGCTAGGTACTTGTACCTCTTTCAAATTAAGCCGAATATGGGCAATCAGGGGAAATAATTTGTGTAGTTTTATTAATTGTTACAATCATGCCTTACGGTATCCAGATAGACGTACTAAAAGCCTTCAAGGGTGGGGGGTGTGCTGAGGACGTAAGGGACCCCCCATACGTCCTCAGCACTTCTTAACTTAAAAATGTACATTGCGAATTTTGTAGAAAATTGTATGAAGAAACTTTTGTTAAAAGTAATCATAATGATATTAGTACGTATAGATATTCCAGATACGAGCAAAAATCTGAAAAAGGTAGCTTCTCCTCACACCTTCTGCACACCTCCCACCCTTAAGGACTTTTAGTATGTTCATCTGGATACCTTAAGGTATAAATTACTAATTTTCAAATCTACACGAACTATTTCACGTGATTTTATTAATTTTCTTGAATTCCTAATGAATGACATTGACTGTACGAACAATAAAATGGTTTTGAACTTAACAGTACTTCTATTCTAAGTTGTTTGTCCAAGTTTCACAACTGATGAACCTATCGGTGCAAATTAATCTCGGCAAAAACATAACTTATTCAGGTATACGTAACATCGTTTTCATTTGTGTCTTAGTTCTAACGCAAATTAAACATAATGATTTACTACTTATGGCAGTTCGTAAACATTAAAATACAATAAATAATGTGTGTATTATCTAACGCTAAATATAATATAGATGAGTATAACGTCTGTAACAGATTGGTGTAAGTAAATATGCATTCAGATCTTCTTTGGTCTGTTTCGAAAAGAAAATGTCGGAACAGTCTAGCTAGATTATTCACAAATGGGTGTTTAAGTAAAATAGTATAATAGCCATTTCACAAACTGGTAAAAAGAAAAGTTCATTATTTTGTTAATTAAGTTAAACGTAATTTTGTATATGTTTGTATGCCATTCTAAATACACTAAACTAATTTTACAACAACACCTCTACAAATGCAAGAGCCCCTTTCTGAATCACTTCACATTATAAGTAACAAGTCGACAACGTTCGACGCACACAATTGACTGATTTAAGATACGAGAATCAAGAGAAAAGTCCTAAGAAAACCTTGGTTATGTAACTAAGCACAATTATAATCTCCTAATCAGGGTGCCATTAAAGAAACGCCCATGGTCGAAGATATTGTAAGGACTCTCTGCGGCGGTGAATACCGTGAACTGGAAGAAAAGAAAAGTTTTGTTTGTTGTTATACTACTTATAACGAAGTTCTGAGCTGCTGTCTCCTGTCGAATGTCAACCTATTGTTGTTATTATTAAACGGCACGCCGTGGTTCAGAGATAGCACTTTTGAGACAATGTTCAAGTCCTCAGGACTTCTTGAGTTCAAGCCGGTTTGAACCAGCAACTGCTTCAGTTCAATGTCCGGGTTAAACTGATTCTGCCTAGTGATAGGAGACAAACGGTTATTATTAAAACCAGAGCTGAATAGATTAAATCTATTTTGGTTTTGATTCTGGAAATTATTAAATCCAACATTACCGACGCCGCTTTCTTGTCGGAACACACGGTTTCCTTGTTTTTGTCTAAACGGGTCATCAGTTCTTATTTGATTAAAATTGGTTCCTTGATTGAAAGGCTGCAAGAAGTTGGTAATACCGTGTGGGAGATGATTTTCTTGCAAAGGAAATTGTTCCGGTTGCTGATTACGTAAATGAATCAGGAAATCAACGGCCTCTCGGTTCGGCAACTGTTGTTGTTGGATCGTCAGACCGTTTGCGTGGTCAAGAGGTACGCTCGCTTGGATCGACACTTGAGAGCTCTGGGGGCGGGGGCCGTTATTTTGATTTATAAACTGATTGGGAGAATGGTTCTTCGGCAGTCCCTGGAACTGGAAGCTATTTACAGAAGGAATAGCCTGAATTCGCTGTTGTTCGAACAAAATTTGCTGTCTTTGAACATCTTGTTGCTGTTGTTTTTGCTGGAAAAAGAACTGTTGTTTCCTAAGCGCTTCTTCCTGTTGTCTCTGTTGTAATTGTAACAATCGAAGTTGTTCTTCAAGGACTCGCTGTTTTTCTTCGAGTTGCCTTTGCAATGCTAATTGTTGGGTAATGAAATCTGGTTGATTTATTTTGTTTTCGTTAAAGTTTTGCTGTCTTAGAACTTTCGGTGGCAGGTCAACAGTGGGGAGAGCTGACAGTGGCGTCGCAACGTTATTCTGCTGTTGGTAAATAGGCACAACCTTTTTCGGTAAACCTCGAGCGTCTTGATGGACAGTGAACGCCGCCACTAACGGCGCTTGGAATACTTGAACGTCCTTTCTGTTCACGTCTTCGATGTTCTCTCCGTCGTCGTTGTGCGTCGGTTTTGGGGTCGTGGTGGTCGTTGTGGTCGTCGTTGTCGTCGTCGTCGCCGAGATAGTTGGCTTGGCATTTGCGGTACTGTTGATAACATTTTCCAACAAGGATGAAACTGGTATACTCCTCACTTGCTGCACATTAATGCCAGATTCTCTTGTTTGAATTATCTCATTTTGCGGAGCCTGGGTGGGGAGTGTGGCGGTTACTTGGTTCTCGACATTCCCTGTGGTCGTGCTTAAAATTGAAAATGTATTGTCGATAAACGTAGGCGTAACGTTTGTGCTGTTTGCGAACGCTGATTGACCATTTACTACAAAGGAATGTATTTGGATTCCTGGATTTTGTGTAGGCAAACTTTCTGTTATTTGTTCACCGTTTTGCAGTAGTTCGGAGTCAACAGTCGAAGGGGTTTCGGTGTCATCGGCATCTGTAGTGAAATTCACGTTTTCTTCGAGGTCGCTGAGAGCTTTGAGCAGGGCCTTCCTTATGTAGGGGTCCAGCCGCACTGAGGGTTTCGTCTCGATGCTGTTGGAGCTGTCGCTGACGTCGGTGGTCACCTCCTGCGCTGCCACTATTGCACATAGGGCAGCGAGTATTAACGCCGGCACCTGGAAAAAATAAAATACATGTTTAGAAATTAACACTTTGAAACCTTTACTTAGAGTATAAATGCGAATGTGTGCTTGTCGGTTTGTCCTTCTTTTTATACAGCGACAAAGCTACTATGACGTTGCATATAAAGAGGTAGTGAAGGGCCAAATGATAATTTTTGTATCCCTAGAAATTACACTTAATATTATCTTGGTAGGCATGCGCCAAATCCAAGGTAATATTAATTGCATTATGTAGATTTAAGAATAATAATAAGAATAAGAAAATATTTAATGTAAACTGTTTGCCACGTGGTTGCCGGCTTAGAATAGTACCACTCCATGTGTTCCCGTGGAAGTCGTAAGATGCGACTAAGGGAATAAAGGCTTGTAGTTTTGGTAGGGCGATGGGCTTGCAACCTCCTACTAATATACACTGGTAAACATCTTAGCCTGTTTGTGCAACATGTGGTTACACAATTAACAACAAGTTTAATTTAGATTTGTTGGAAATTCTGTGGCTCTGCCTTCTCCACTCTGGGAATTAAGGCGTGACGTAGGAAATATTATAATAAAATCGGACATATTCACATTTTGTTATGTGGTTTTAAATATTATCATCATCAGTAGAACTACTACTCTAGAGTGCTATTAAAATCAACATAGCCATCAGTAAGTCAACGAAGCATTCGCGTCGGTGTGCCGCGATTATGATAGCTACCTACTTCCACGTTTCCACGATCCTAATGTTTTTAGATGTGTTCGGTTACATTGTTCGTGTAATGTGAAACAATAGGCGTTTTCTTGCGGGTTGCACAACGATGGGACCCGCCTGTCGCGCGTTAATGTGAATGCATGACAATTTCCATTATCTCACTAGGTGCCTGTGTCAGATCTACAGTTCGTAAAAATTTCGTAAATAGGTCAATTGGGTCACGGTACATTGTGGCTACTACAATGTATAATTTAATTATTAATAAGCACGACTGCTGCGGGACGATTTCAAACATCATTAATTACGCATAGATTTCACTGGGTGTAAGGATCATTTATCAATATTCGGGTTGTTGATCAATTGTTAGTGGGCTATTGTTGCGCGGGCGCGTGTGCCCGCGTATTAAGTGTTGCCATGCGAATGTTACAATATGTTCGGAATTTACCGGAGGTGTCCAGTAAATTGGCCATTAGTCCAGAATTCGAGGCATTAAAAACGTCTGTTTTTAATACATACGTTTTTTTAAATTAATGTTATTCAACTTTCAACATTTACAACCTTATAATACACGTATGTAAAGTTATCCAGATTTTTCCTAATCATAAATCAGTTACCTACAAGGACTCAGTATGAGACAACTTCAAATATTGATACTTAATAATTGTCGTGTAAAACCTGCTTGCAGTCACGCGAATATTATACTAATCACACCAAAAAAAATCCTTTCGTCATTTTGATATACCTACAGTAACCTAAATAGCATCTCACAAGGCAGGCAAGCAATTGTAAATAAAATATTAATTATCTAAGTAAGGTAAGGACCTTTTTAATAACTAAAATTTTATTACGTGGGATACGAATTCAAATTCTACAATAATAATTACTATTTGAAAACGTTTACTTTTACTTGTACAGTTTTATTTAGTTGAATCTGGTCACCCTCGCCTCTGGCTTGGCAGGGCGACCTTTTGGGCCTGTCGGTGTCATAACATACTCGCAAGTAACGCTCATTCGCCGGAGGTGTGCGATAACACTACGTTCGGATCTCGTAATACATTCACACCTCATTACCCTACGCACCTCCGGTTTCCGGATGTCATAAAGAAAACATACATACTACATCTTAATCTAGTCTTTTATGGTATAGAGAAGGCCAATGAGCACACAGGCCACCTGATGGTAAGTGTGACCCATAGACATTCGCATTCACAAGACTGCAAGCCTAAGACTGCAAATACGTTGCCAACCCTGAGGACTAAGATGGAATGCCTCTATGCTAGTCATTACACCGGCTGTCTTATCCACAAACCGGAACACAACAATGCAAACACTGCTGTTTGGCGGTAAGTTAATGGATAAGATGGTGGTAGCGATCCGGACGGACCCTGCACAAGGTCCTACTACCCGCAGAATAGATGTAGTCTGCGATTTACAAGATATATATGTAGATAATTATAGATTTGTTAAATCGATACTAATTATTTTTCCTTACTAGCAACATATCAAACATTGCAAAATATCAAAATAATGTAGGGATATTTTTTATCATGTTTATAATGTGTGTAAGTATATTCAAGTAGGAAATAAACTCACGGAGTGTCATAATAAGCTATCGGAAAAGGGGTTTGTTAATTTTCATTTCGTTTTTACGATATCAAAACCAATATGTAAAATTTCATAAAACAAAGTAGGTAGCTTCCTGCCGCCGTCGTTTCCTCTGCTCTTAGGGCTTAGGTCTTTCAAACTACGAAATGGATTTTTATCTGGTTTTTATCAATCGATAGAATAATTGAGGAACCCATAATTTCCAAAAATCAAAATTTATTGGTTGCAGGATTTCCATTCTCATTTTTTCCTGACCTTTTTCCAATCGCGTATTTTCCTATCCGAATTTATCCCAATTGGAAAAAGTTCCCCTTATATTTAGGTCCCAAGGGCCAAATCACGCAGGAATAGGAGCTGAATGGAAATCATACTAGCAAAAAAAAAATATTTTCAGAAATTATGGGCCACATTCTTTAGGAGGAAGGTTTTTATGTGAAATAAAACTAATAAATTCTGGTTTATTTATGGGTGTTACAGAAAAAATTTAACGAAAATAAAAAAAGATAGGAAAGCCTTAGCATTTCCTCCGTGAGCGCGTGATGATTACGCGGCAGATATGCAACTGTCTGAGGCACATCACTCACACCAGTACCACCCATACCATGAGTTACAATTACCGTAGTCCCTCGCAGTATTGCTATACAGTGTGTAAATGGTATACGGGCGTTTATTAAAACTGGACATAGATTAAGACTCTACTAATCATTAACAGAAAGAATTATTTTGACTACGCTAACGTATACACCGTTATTAATTTTTGAACATACTATCGACCCGCAATGTACATCGAAGTCCATCTGTCAGGTAAGTACGCAATGTTTACTTGTATTGCATTTTTCGTTATACATTACGTGTTAAATTATTTTGTATGGTTATTAAAAAAAATTTTTTTTAACAAAAGCTTCCTAAATGTGCTTAGTAGGGGTTATACTAACCACAGTTAAAAGGAACGCCCGTATACCATTTACACACTGTCGAGTGCGGAGGACAGAGCACTCGACTCGCTAGCGAGTACAGTAATTGTTACTCATGGTAAGGGTACCGTGAACCAAGTGGGCGTGGGTACTCGTAGGTAACCGCAAACTCCTTAACAATGAAAGTTCAATAATTGTCCGAATGCGCGCCTGAGTGAGGCTCTTTTATACAAATGTTAATGAAATGAGTCAGCAGATTCCGAAGTCTATGCTTAAACGGTTAATCAACTTGCGATTACTGTCGGTGGCAGATCGTAATCACTTTCCCAAACGAGAGGGTGAAGAAAGTTATTTGTGTGCTCTATGCTATTGTGTGGTATAGCAGTGGTTCCCAACATTTTAGCGACCAAGGATCATTGCTTTTTGTAACCAGCAGGGACCACCAAATGTAATAATAAAAATCGTATTCAAGATAATATGCTTGGTAACAGCAAAAGAAAATACTCATTTTGTTTGTCTTTTTTAAATTTTAATACAGATTTTCAACGTTTTTTTGAATAACTGTAAATAATGAAGACTACATATTTCCCTTAAAATATAATGTAATTATCTATAAGTCAGGATTTTTCAGATTTTTTGATTTATAAACTCCGGGGGGGAACGGTCATTTTTTTTTTTCTGTAAATTTAAAATACATAACTGAAAAAAAGTTTTAAAATATGTAGATTAAGAGCTTTCATATGACACTCCATTTACTATAATCAAACCACTTTCATTTTTAACCCATTATAGACCTCTTTTCAATTTATAGAGTTATAAAGTTAATTTCATATTTTTTCTACTAAAAACAGATATGGACAAGTAAGTTGTAAAACTATGCCAAATTTGAAGTTGATAGCATTTCTAGTTTCTGATAAAACCTGCTGGACATGCAGATAGGCAGACAGACAGACAGACAGACAGACAACGAAGTCCCACTATAAGGGTTCCCCTTTTAGCATTTTGGTACGGAACCCTAAAAACTGTAATCGTTACCTTGAATTTACACTCACCCAATATAATTCAAAGGACACGATGGAGCTCTGTAAAAGTGCAGTTGCAGTTCAATTCTTAAGAGGTCTGTTACGATTTGAATAAATACGTCACTTTGTCATACTTCTGTAGTGGACTAAATTATTAGCAAATCAGAACACCCCTATTTGCCTAAGTAAGTTGTGAAGAAGAGCATAAGATAACGAAAGTCAATATCCCTGTTTTAGTATAATAAGTCTTTACATTGAAGTTCGTCAGGAAATTATGCTCATCCCAATGATTGGACCTTTATTAATTGCGTAATTTTGTTTGGCAATGCCGCGGACCTCTCGCTGGCTCTCGCGGAACAGCTGTGGTTCGTGGACCACTAGTTGGGAACCACTGGTTGATACCGATACGGCGGCGAAACTTCAACAGTACTATCACAATAGATTCTTCGGCGACCGAGAGCCAGGGTTTATCTTGGGAAATGATCTAAGCTTTTATAATAATGGGCTTCATTATCTTTCGTTGAGATATAAAATTATATAGGTAAGTATAATGCTAAAATCTCTCTTCTTTCATGGTTGTTTATGGTGTAAATACTAGCGACCTCCTCTAGAAATAGACAGTCAAAGTGATGGTTAAACCTCATCATAATCCATCCAGTAGTTTTTGAGATAAGCGGTAACATACAGACAAACGAGGTGGGACACTATCAATAAAATACAATACAAATGCTCGTTAACACGTGAAAACGAAACACGGAACATACAATTCAGGTACCAACAAGCTTTTGCCACGACTCCGTCCACATAGAATATTATTATGCCATTGCCAATTCCTTATAAACTACTATTTTCCAGGTAAGAGGTACCCTTTGTCCATTCCCAGGCTAAATTTCACATCGAACGCTCGAGGAGGTTAATATGGAACATACAGACAAACGTATTTATAAATACGATAAACGTAATCAACTACGTAAGGATGTAATGTAACCTATTACCATCGAATATTAATATCATATTAGTTCCACGATCATTTGATGAGGCATCCAGTGGTCATTGCAAAAGCTCGCGCGACGCTTTCACCGCACACGGCGACACGGGGCGGCAAATGTCAACAGCAATCGACGCGGGCGCACCCACGCGTGACAACGTTACGCCCTGCGCATCTCGGGGTGGCCGGTGACAAATGTCACGGCATTGATTAACAATGATGTAATTAGCTTTGTCAATGTGACAATGCGTGTCAAATTCAAACACTAACATGTTTAAGAGCGCTTTCACATTAGGCGATTTAAAAGAGTTTAAAGTCTGGTGCGGATCAGCGTGCGATTATTGTTAGTCGTACTACGTTACGGCTAAGAATCCGTGGCCCCGTACGTCTGTAAGTGAATTTATTGACGCTGAATTATGACTTATACCTATACTTTTGCGATTGTTTTATTTGTTAAGTATTTGTGTGCTATAATAATCCATTAATTTTCGACATTGGCTTTTGCTAAATGATTATTATTATTTTATTTTTATTTTTTAGTTTTACTTCTTTGACGATCATAATATGAACTCTGTAAAATTGACATGTTGTTCAATATAACTGTAACTTATATTATGAAATAAATAAATCTAAATCTAATCTAATCTAAGGTCGCATTTATCACGCTAAATAACTGTGTATAAAACAACCGTCATTCTCACACTTAACTACACTCAGGAGCAAAAATGTTCGTTTTTCATACTAAAGAGGCTATTTCGAAGCCTTGGCTCCTCGCCAGGGAATGCTTTTCGTGAATTCTGATTATGAATATCGCGAGTATCGATACAGGACTTCCAGAGTGCCTAGGATACCCAATTGAATGAATCTGCGGTTAACGCCGGAATTGTGCATGTTCAGAAATACATCTAAAATGGCAATAAAATGTAAGGAAATCCAAGTGCTGATCCAAACTCTCCTCTCTTCTGAATCTTAAGAACTTTTGACCTCCTCTATTGAACCTCGCAGTATCCACCATTAAAATTCACTCAAAACAACCCCTGGCGAGAAACCAAGGCTTCGAAATAGTCTCGTTTGTATGAAAAACGCACTCTGACCCGGTATTTTTGCACACACAGTGTCGAAGACGCGTTGATCTAGTTAGTATGAGCAAATATTTTGATGATAAGCGAGTACTTGCTTCTGAGTCTTGGATGGTTTCTATATGGCAGTGGCGAAGCGTCACGTAAATAAATAGACAAGCCGGAGCAAAATAAGGTGTATGGCGTGTGTCGGTTTTACGTTTTGTTTGTATACCTACTCTATGCATAGGAATTTTTGGTAAAGCCGTAAATAATCGGCTTGTACGAACGCCTCGCGACTGCTATATATTTAGCTATTTATTTGCCTGTTAAACTATTTATATCGTGGCCTAGTATACCCAAAGTACCAGCCTAGAGCTTAGTTAGGGACTAGGTCAATAGGTGTGACATGGTCCCCTGATATTTATTTAGTCAGAAAGTGACAGATAATGTTCACGTTCAACTCCATTGATTTATAAACATCACACAACATCATAATTAAGCCTGCTTTCAACCTGACTGCGCACCGCTTAGACTGGAGACTAAAACTAACAGTAGCTGCTTAGCCGCTTTTTATGTATGAGCTAGCAGCACCGGTTTCCAGCAGAATATCAGCGCAGCAGCAGCAATGTTGCAGCGCATGCTCAGCGCGCCCTTTCACGGGTATGCCGTGGGGGCATTAAATTATTGTCGACTTTGCTTTTAATTTTGTTTCGTATTTTTTGTGATTATATTGTATTTTCATGTCCATGGCATACTTATTAAGGTGAATTAAGTTCTCTCTCTTCTATTCTATTCTTGCTGTGCGAGTTCCATCGCCCACACTGTTAACTGTCCATCGATAAACCTTGTGCCTTTTGTAATAAGGTCCATCGACGCACAGTTAAGAGTGTTGCGGATTATACGTCCTCTAACTGGATACTTCCAAAATTCATCCCGATAACTTCAGAACATTCAGAGAAAATGGGTCTTGACCGACGAACGGACAACAAGTCACTTTATAAATGTCGTGCTTTCAGTATTTAGTTTGGTACCTTGAATAGCGGTATGAAATTCTCTTGTATGAAATCGAGAGTAAGAATAACTATTTACAGATTTAATGGACGAGGTCAATGTTGATGCAAAATAACGTCCGTTAAATAAATTAGTTAGAGCATACGTAATCATAATCCGTTTTCCGGTGCAATTTGGACCTGAACGAATGTGGTTTTACACTAACTATTCAATTACTCTTCTATCCTACTGCAAAACTGGTCACGGGAGTCTGGCCGTCGCACGCGCATCCTTCGCAATGCAATGCGGTTAAACAAATTAACGAGATGAAAACGTAAACATTATGACAAATACCAACCTCACTTTCCATATGCCTATGAGGTAATACATGAGGAAGTTAGTTTCGTACACAGAACTGAAGATGGCTATCTAAGATTTCAGATAGCCAAAAGTGCAGTGAAATGATCTTGCAGAGACTCGGGGCCTTAATTTAGCAGCACGTAACGTAGCAAACCTCCCACATAAGAATTTTCGCAATATTATTTTGTAAATGGCCAGTCTAATCGTCCCGATTAGCCTTTTCATCTGGATAAAGACTTGTTTCGTTGCACAAGTGTGTCTGTTTGTCTGTATTGCAACTGCACTATTACAGGTTGCGACGCTTGATTGACTTTAATTTGTTATCAAAGTATCATCCCGTGTCAAGTGACATTTGGACACGATTGTCAACCATAAAGTAGTGTACGTTGTCAAAAAGGTGCCTCAGAGTGACATCATTACAGAAAATGGTTGGCATCATGCAAACAAAACTTCCTCCTTAACTAAAATATAATGTAATTTCCTGAGATAATAAAATGACTTAATACAAACTCTATGAGCAATGCGATTTTCTCCGTGTATAACTAAAAGTCAAAGTGCAAACATCTACGTAATAGAAATGGCTTAGCTATTTCTTATTAGTGGTAGGCAGCAAGGGAATACCAGTTTGAAGTCGTGAGGTTGACCCACGACCGGGCTCTCATGCAACCGAGAATCTTCACTTCTTTAACTTTGTTTTAAACGGCCCTCCTTATTCGTCGAGTAACCTGTTCAAAGCGGATCGCATTGAGAAATGTTTTCGAACTCGTTTCGATCACAAATCACCACCAATCCAACTTATCTTTTTGGAAACCACTGGATTCCAATACGTGAACCTCTATTTTGGTTGTCCAAAAAGTTGCACACATCGTCGCCTGTCACTTTTTATTCACAACCAATTTCCAAAGATAATCAAAGTTATTAACGCCTCACACAAGCATTGCATAAGTTGTCAACAAAGAAAGCAAATGGCTTTCAATGGTGAACAAATACTTTTGTTAGTTCAAAGGGATTTCGCATGCGGCGCACGATTCAATCTGGGACTAACAATTGAGGTTTATTGACGGAGATATTCATCCGATCGTGGCTCGTATGAATAGTTAATTTGTTGAGCCTTTGACTGCCGATGGCTGGGGCTCATCATGCTGACACTAATCATTACTTATGTGAGAGAAGGAGGCTTCACACGCAGCAATTAGCATCGTGTTAACGCGCCCTAATGAAGCTTTAAAACTTAATTTGGATCTTAAGTGGTAATGATGCGAGCGTGGACTTTAATTAACTTTACTGCAGGTTAATGGGTAATTGTGTTGATGTGTGTAAAAAAAGTATTACTGTTTGTTGTATTAAGTAAGATGTTAACTAGGGCACAAGGTCAAGGACATTAACTAAAAAAACATACATTATTCCTGAGCACGACTTATTGTAAGATTTTCTTACTTTTTTCGGATCCGTCCGTGATGCAGTAGATATATCAAAACAAGTTTTTTTGGTGGTCAATATAGGTAACATTTTGGTCGCTGGAAGATCTCAAAATAAGGCAATTAAAACATTTGGTTGTAGGTATTCCAAAGATATCTTCATCGACATAAACCTAGCATAAGTATTGACGAAAAAGTTACAACGAAACTACTAGCAAATTGGTGAACTGTAAAGACATTATTCAACAATTTGATGGGCTGCGACTACGACGGCCGCGGCGTTACGCGCGGCGCCGGCGCGTGTTGAGCAAGCGCTTAATACGGTCGAAGCTCGGAGTGGGCGCAATTACTGCGACCGCCGCGAGCCCCCGACACGCTCCTCCTCCATTATCCAACTATCCGTCACTGAAACCTCTCGTACGGTACCTAACAAGCCACGTTCCTGTCCTTTGCGCAACGACGCACACACATGCGTATTGTAACGAGGTTTCTTATTAATTTCATGGGCACCCAAATATACGACATTAATTTAGTTTTATTACAAGTTGCTACATAGTTTGTCGAAATTTTAAATCAGGTTAGGCTTTAACACATAGTGCGATTGTAACATTTAATTGGTTCTAGTTTACTCCTATTTCAATTAGAAAAGACAATTATTATCGTTTTGCACGCACCAACGGAAATTACATTCATAAATAACATACACGCCTGTAATCCCGTAGGCAGCGCTACAGAATACCTACATGTCTAAAAACTTGTTGACAATTCTGTAACTACATTTTTCATAATTAGAGAAAGATGTTTCCCAGCGTATTACGGACCGGTAGCAAGCCCATTGCCTAGCAGTACCTACTTCAAGCCTTTATTCCCTTAGTCGCCTCTTACCACCTCCAGGGGAAGACGTGGAGTGGCACTATTCTAACCCGGCAACCACACGAGCTAAAAGAAACAGTTCTAAAACTATAGTTCTTTAATATAGCGTGGCGATACAACTCCTAAAAATGCGAGGTATTTCCTAACAAGTCGTTCAAGACTCTTAAACGGAAATAATATACGCAAACGAAGTATTCACCGCAGACTTGGGAAACACCAAGAGGAAGCATTTTCTTCACATGCTTATGAGATTTTATGAGTCATAAAACTGAGCGCGGTTCGGTAAACAGCGGTTAGGAATGAAACTTTCTATAGGAGTAGTACGAAACAGCCTGCGGTCAGCCAGACTAAAGTCACCCCTGACCCCTCCGATGCCCGTAAGTTTAAACTTTCCTGCGGGCCTAGTCGAGATGGATAACTATAACTTAGCGATTTTCTAAAATCGACGAAATGCATAGGATTAACGCAAGCTGATGACAGATCCCGTCAACACTTATGTAAACTCTATACATTTCGAGTCGATAGAAAATAGAAACTTTAGTTTGCATCTTGGCTTATGCGCTCCGCGCAATTTACAACAATGGGTGCGCTTATGAGTAATTTAATGAGTTCGTAGGAAAATTCAAGACATTAAGTCGTTCAGCGTTTAGACGTAGTTGAAGCGGAAATGCTAAGGGTGTTCTAGAAATAAATTGTGCTAGCCTATGACGATATATTTCAAACACTGATAGTCCTACGGCACTCGTAAATAAACCAAATAAGTTGCGAGTCACAACTAACTATTCCATTAAGGGTAGCCGCCGATTTTGCAAGCTAGAAATATAAACAAGTTTATAAACTTTATAGACAATGTGTCCTCTCCGTTCTCACGTACTGACCCACGGGTTATAAACATGGACGCTCAAATATGAATCAAATTATATGGTCGCACGAACACGTCTTGAGTAATTCAGGTACTAAAGGAATTTGGCGAATATTAATAGATACAGGATTAAGCTACTCTTCGCAAGAGAAAGCGGACTAGGAAGATCATCAGCTCATCTCTTGGGAAGAATTAACATATTGTCAAAGGCTCAGTCGTACTATATTAGAGTTAAACCAAGGCCGAAAACAGCATGCGTAATAATTCTGTATCGTTTTTGGAAACTATAGTTTTAACACATGTCCGCAACACGGCAGTCTGCAAGCTTAACTTTATGCAATTTAAACAAAGTACGGCTAAAAATTTCCGCACTTTACCGGCCATTTGTGGTTGTCCACACGGTTTTCCGGGAAAGCCGCTTAATGCAACTAACGTGTTACAAAACAAACGCTTAGCACCAGCCGTTAAACTTCATTTCATAAGACATGGAATAGTGCCAGCATTATTCATATAAACCAATTTAACCAATTCGATGTGTACATTTGACACGGAGAAATGAACTACGTAATGATGTTGAAAAGCATCTGTTTACCATTTATTATCATGTGAAACATTAGGTTGACCTTAGTCTGTTAGACCGTTAAAATGTCCGCTAGCTATTACACAATATTCCGAATACACATCAAGTTGCGCGTGCGCCCACCGTTACGTTGATCTGCCGCGGCTTTTTGTTTATAAACTATATTAGAGCGCCGTTGCGTGACACTTCAGGTTTGTTTAATTTTGAAGTTTTCTGGTTCGTACGAGTCTTCAACGCTCTAGATCCTAGTTTATAAATGGCTACCGCACTGACATAGACAGACACCGAAGTCGCATTAGGTTTTTTGCTACTGTATTCAATCAGGTCGCGACTTGAATTGCATATGTAATTACTGACACGAATTGAATGTGTAATCATTATTTACATGTGTAACGAAAATGCAAGGCTACCCGCAATCTCCACGCATTTCCTATTTGGTTAAAGTACCGGTGTGAAGTTAGCAGCCAAAAAGTTGGCGGCCGATTGGCTCCAACATTTGGCCGCCAACTTTTGGCCGCTATCTTCACACCGAAATTACCCTACCAAATAAAGAAGTTCTGTTAGCGGCCGATTGAATAAAATTACAAAATTCACAATTAATCAAATAAATTAAATGATAGTTATACTGAGTAGTATTAATTAGAAATATATATAAAAAAGCTTTTTATAAAAGCTTTAAAATCTATAATTAAGTAATTTGTTCAAAAGAAGTGTGTGTTTGTTATACAGCGGCCTAGTAGTTTTAGACGAAAATCGAAATATATGAAAAACTGGAATACATAACACCCTGGAATGGCATAAAATCAATGCAATAGCTCAAGAGCTTTCTGTAAAGGCATTCTGAACTCACTTACCAACATTACTTTTGACTCTGTGTCTGTTTATAAGTTGGCGGCCGAATGAATGGTGTTATAAAATTAACAATAAATCAAATAAATTAAAAGATAGTTTTACTTAGACTTCTTTGTAAGAAACATAGATAAACAAGCTTTTGATAAAAGCTTCAAAATCAATAATTTAGACTTTCGTTCAAAAGAAGTGTGTGTTTGTTTTACAGCGGCCTAGGAATTTTAGACGAAAATCGAAATATATGAAAAACTGGAATACATAACACTCTAGAATGGCATAAAATCAATGCAATAGCTCAAGAGCTTTCTGTAAAGGCATTCAGAACTCACTTACCAACATTACTTTTGACTCTGTGTCTGTTTAAAAGTTGGCGGCCGATTGAATGGTGTTATAAAATTCACAATAAATCAAATAAATTAAAATATAGTTTAACTGAAGTGTATTTATTAGAAACATTGATAAACGAGCTTTTGATAAAAGCTTTAAAATCAATATTTCAGTCATTCGTTTAAAAGAAGTGTGTGTTTGTTTTACAGCGGCCTAGAAATTTTAGACGAAAATCGAAATATATGAAAAACTGGAATACATAACACTCTGGAATGGCATAAAATTAATGCAATAGCACAAGAGCTTTCTGTAAAGGCATTCAGAACTCACTTACCAACATTAGTTTTGACTCTGTGTCTGTTTATAAGTTGGCGGCCGAATTAATGGTGTTATAAAATTAACAATAAATCAAATAAATTAAAATATAGTTTTACTGAGACGTCTTTGTAAGAAACATAGATAAACAAGCTTTTTATAAAAGCTTTAAAATTAATAATTTAGTCTTTCGTTCAAAAGAAGTGTGTGTTTGTTTTACAGCGGCCTAGGAATTTTAGACGAAAATCGAAATATATGAAAAACTGGAATACATAACACTCTAGAATGGCATAAAATCAATGCAATAGCTCAAGAGCTTTCTGTAAAGTCATTCAGAACTCACTTACTAACATTACTTTTGACTCTGTGTCTGTTTAAAAGTTGGCGGCCGATTGAATGGTGTTATAAAATTCACAATAAATCAAATAAATTAAAAGATAGTTTAACTGAAGTGTATTTATTAGAAACATTGATAAACAAGCTTTTTATAAAAGCTTTAAAATCAATAATTTAGTCTTTCGTTCAAAAGAAGTGTGTATTAGTTTTACAGCGGCCTAGGAATTTTAGACGAAAATCGAAATATATGAAAAACTGAAATACATAACACTTTAGAATGGCATAAAATCAATGCAATAGCTCAAGAGCTTTCTGTAAAGGCATTCAGAACTCACTTACCAACATTACTTTTGACTCTGTGTCTGTTTAAAAGTTGGCGGCCGATTGAATGGTGTTATAAAATTCACAATTACTCGAATAAACTAAAAGATAGTTTTACTGAGTGGTCTTTATTAAAAACATAGATAAACAAGCTTTTTATAAAAGCTTTAAAATCAATAATTTAGTCACTCGTTCAAAAGAAATGTGTGTTTGTTTTACAGCGGCCAAGCAATTTTAGACGAAAATCGAAATATATGAAAAACTGGAATACATAACACCCTGGAATGACTTAAAATCAATGCAATAGCTCAAGAGCTTTCTGTAAAGGCATTCAGAACTCACTTACCAACATTACTTTTGACTCTGTGTCTGTTTAAAAGTTGGCGGCCGATTGAATGGTGTTATAAAATTCACAATAAATCAAATAAATTAAAAGATAGTTAAACTGAAATGTATTTATTAGAAACATAGATAAACAAGCTTTTTATAAAAGCTTTAAAATCAATAATTTAGTCTTTCGTTCAAAAGAAGTGTGTATTAGTTTTACAGCGGCCTAGGAATTTTAGACGAAAATCGAAATATATGAAAAACTGGAATACATAACACTCTAGAATGGCATAAAATCAATGCAAAAGCTCAAGAGCTTTCTGTAAAGGCATTCAGAACTCACTTACCAACATTAGTTTTGACTCTGTGTCTGTTTAAAAGTTGGCGGCCGATTGAATGGTGTTATAAAATTCACAATAAATCAAATAAATTAAAAGATAGTTTAACTGAAGTGTATTAATTAGAAACATTGATAAACGAGCTTTTGATAAAAGCTTTAAAATCAATATTTCAGTCATTCGTTCAAAAGAAGTGTGTGTTTGTTTTACAGCGGCCTAGAAATTTTAGACGAAAATCGAAATATATGAAAAACTGGAATACATAACATTCTGGAATGGCATAAAATCAATGCAATAGCTCAAGAGCTTTCTGTAAAGGCATTCAGAACTCACTTACCAACATTAGTTTTGACTCTGTGTCTGTTTATAAGTTGGCGGCCGAATTAATGGTGTTATAAAATTAACAATAAATCAAATAAATTAAAATATAGTTTTCCTAAAACGTCTTTGTAAGAAACATAGATAAACAAGCTTTTTATAAAAGCTTTAAAATCAATAATTTAGTCTTTCGTTCAAAAGAAGTGTGTGTTTGTTTTACAGCGGCCTAGGAATTTTAGACGAAAATCGAAATATATGAAAAACTGGAATACATAACACTCTAGAATGGCATAAAATCAATGCAATAGCTCAAGACCTTTCTGTAAAGGCATTCTGAACTCACTTACCATTATTAGTTTTGACTCTGTGTCTGTTTATAAGTTGGCGGCCGATTGAATGGTGTTATAAAATTCACAATAAATCAAATAAATTAAAAGATAGTTTAACTGAAGTGTATTTATTAGAAACATTGATAAACGAGCTTTTGATAAAAGCTTTAAAATCAATATTTCAGTCATTCGTTCAAAAGAAGTGTGTGTTTGTTTTACAGCGGCCTAGAAATTTTAGACGAAAATCGAAATATATGAAAAACTGGAATACATAACACTCTAGAATGGCATAAAATCAATGCAATAGTTCAAGAGCTTTCTGTAAAGGCATTCAGAACTCACTTACCAACATTACTTTTGACTCTGTGTCTGTTTAAAAGTTGGCGGCCGATTGAATGGTGTTATAAAATTCACAATAAATCAAATAAATTAAAAGATAGTTTAACTGAAGTGTATTTATTAGAAACATTGATAAACGAGCTTTTGATAAAAGCTTTAAAATCAATATTTCAGTCATTCGTTCAAAAGAAGTGTGTGTTTGTTTTACAGCGGCCTAGAAATTTTAGACGAAAATCGAAATATATGAAAAACTGGAATACATAACACTCTGGAATGGCATAAAATTAATGCAATAGCACAAGAGCTTTCTGTAAAGGCATTCAGAACTCACTTACCAACATTAGTTTTGACTCTGTGTCTGTTTATAAGTTGGCGGCCGAATTAATGGTGTTATAAAATTAACAATAAATCAAATAAATTAAAATATAGTTTTACTGAGACGTCTTTGTAAGAAACATAGATAAACAAGCTTTATATAAAAGCTTTAAAATTAATAATTTAGTCTTTCGTTCAAAAGAAGTGTGTGTTTGTTTTACAGCGGCCTAGGAATTTTAGACGAAAATCGAAATATATGAAAAACTGGAATACATAACACTCTAGAATGGCATAAAATCAATGCAATAGCTCAAGAGCTTTCTGTAAAGTCATTCAGAACTCACTTACCAACATTAGTTTTGACTCTGTGTCTGTTTAAAAGTTGGCGGCCGATTGAATGGTGTTATAAATTTCACAATATATCACATAAATTAAAAGATAGTTTTACTGAGTGGTCTTTATTAAAAACATTGATAAACAAGCTGTTTATAAAAATTTTAAAATCAATAATTTAGTCACTCGTTCAAAAGAAATGTGTGTTTGTTTTACAGCGGCCAAGCAATTTTAGACGAAAATCGAAATATATGAAAAACTGGAATACATAACACCCTGGAATGACATAAAATCAATGCAATAGCTCAAGAGCTTTCTGTAAAAGCATTCAGAACTCACTTACCAACATTACTTTTGACTCTGTGTCTGTTTAAAAGTTGGCGGCCGATTGAATGGTGTTATAAAATTCACAATAAATCAAATAAATTAAAAGATAGTTTAACTGAAATGTATTTATTAGAAACATAGATAAACAAGCTTTTTATAAAAGCTTTAAAATCAATAATTTAGTCTTTCGTTCAAAAGAAGTGTGTATTAGTTTTACAGCGGCCTAGGAATTTTAGACGAAAATCGAAATATATGAAAAACTGGAATACATAACACTCTAGAATGGCATAAAATCAATGCAATAGCTCAAGAGCTTTCTGTAAAGGCATTCAGAACTCACTAACCAACATTACTTTTGACTCTGTGTCTGTTTAAAAGTTGGCGGCCGATTGAATGGTGTTATAAAATTCACAATAAATCAAATAAATTAAAAGATAGTTTAACTGAAGTGTATTTATTAGAAACATTGATAAACGAGCTTTTGATAAAAGCTTTAAAATCAATATTTCAGTCATTCGTTCAAAAGAAGTGTGTGTTTGTTTTACAGCGGCCTAGAAATTTTAGACGAAAATCGAAATATATGAAAAACTGGAATACATAACACTCTAGAATGGCATAAAATCAATGCAATAGTTCAAGAGCTTTCTGTAAAGGCATTCAGAACTCACTTACCAACATTACTTTTGACTCTGTGTCTGTTTAAAAGTTGGCGGCCGATTGAATGGTGTTATAAAATTCACAATAAATCAAATAAATTAAAAGATAGTTTAACTGAAGTGTATTTATTAGAAACATTGATAAACGAGCTTTTGATAAAAGCTTTAAAATCAATATTTCAGTCATTCGTTCAAAAGAAGTGTGTGTTTGTTTTACAGCGGCCTAGAAATTTTAGACGAAAATCGAAATATATGAAAAACTGGAATACATAACACTCTGGAATGGCATAAAATTAATGCAATAGCACAAGAGCTTTCTGTAAAGGCATTCAGAACTCACTTACCAACATTAGTTTTGACTCTGTGTCTGTTTATAAGTTGGCGGCCGAATTAATGGTGTTATAAAATTAACAATAAATCAAATAAATTAAAATATAGTTTTACTGAGACGTCTTTGTAAGAAACATAGATAAACAAGCTTTATATAAAAGCTTTAAAATTAATAATTTAGTCTTTCGTTCAAAAGAAGTGTGTGTTTGTTTTACAGCGGCCTAGGAATTTTAGACGAAAATCGAAATATATGAAAAACTGGAATACATAACACTCTAGAATGGCATAAAATCAATGCAATAGCTCAAGAGCTTTCTGTAAAGTCATTCAGAACTCACTTACCAACATTAGTTTTGACTCTGTGTCTGTTTAAAAGTTGGCGGCCGATTGAATGGTGTTATAAATTTCACAATATATCACATAAATTAAAAGATAGTTTTACTGAGTGGTCTTTATTAAAAACATTGATAAACAAGCTGTTTATAAAAATTTTAAAATCAATAATTTAGTCACTCGTTCAAAAGAAATGTGTGTTTGTTTTACAGCGGCCAAGCAATTTTAGACGAAAATCGAAATATATGAAAAACTGGAATACATAACACCCTGGAATGACATAAAATCAATGCAATAGCTCAAGAGCTTTCTGTAAAAGCATTCAGAACTCACTTACCAACATTACTTTTGACTCTGTGTCTGTTTAAAAGTTGGCGGCCGATTGAATGGTGTTATAAAATTCACAATAAATCAAATAAATTAAAAGATAGTTTAACTGAAATGTATTTATTAGAAACATAGATAAACAAGCTTTTTATAAAAGCTTTAAAATCAATAATTTAGTCTTTCGTTCAAAAGAAGTGTGTATTAGTTTTACAGCGGCCTAGGAATTTTAGACGAAAATCGAAATATATGAAAAACTGGAATACATAACACTCTAGAATGGCATAAAATCAATGCAATAGCTCAAGAGCTTTCTGTAAAGGCATTCAGAACTCACTAACCAACATTACTTTTGACTCTGTGTCTGTTTAAAAGTTGGCGGCCGATTGAATGGTGTTATAAAATTCACAATAAATCAAATAAATTAAAAGATAGTTTAACTGAAGTGTATTTATTAGAAACATTGATAAACGAGCTTTTGATAAAAGCTTTAAAATCAATATTTCAGTCATTCGTTCAAAAGAAGTGTGTGTTTGTTTTACAGCGGCCTAGAAATTTTAGACGAAAATCGAAATATATGAAAAACTGGAATACATAACACTCTGGAATGGCATAAAATCAATGCAATAGCTCAAGAGCTTTCTGTAAAGGCATTCAGAACTCACTTACCAACATTACTTTTGACTCTGTGTCTGTTTAAAAGTTGGCGGCCGATTGAATGGTGTTATAAAATTCACAATAAATCAAATAAATTAAAAGATAGTTTAACTGAAGTGTATTTATTAAAAACATTGATAAACGAGCTTTTGATAAAAGCTTTAAAATCAATATTTCAGTCATTCGTTCAAAAGAAGTGTGTGTTTGTTTTACAGCGGCCTAGAAATTTTAGACGAAAATCGAAATATATGAAAAACTAGAATACATAACACTCTGGAATGGCATAAAATTAATGCAATAGCACAAGAGCTTTCTGTAAAGTCATTCAGAACTCACTTACCAACATTAGTTTTGACTCTGTGTCTGTTTAAAAGTTGGCGGCCGATTGAATGGTGTTATAAAATTGACAATATATCACATAAATTAAAAGATAGTTTTACTGAGTGGTCTTTATTAAAAACATTGATAAACAAGCTGTTTATAAAAAATTTAAAATCAATAATTTAGTCACTCGTTCAAAAGAAATGTGTGTTTGTTTTACAGCGGCCAAGCAATTTAAGACGAAAATCGAAATATATGAAAATCTGGAATACATAACACCCTGGAATGACAAAAAATCAATGCAATAGCTCAAGAGCTTTCTGTAAAAGCATTCAGAACTCACTTACCAACATTACTTTTGACTCTGTGTCTGTTTAAAAGTTGGCGGCCGATTGAATGGTGTTATAAAATTCACAATAAATCAAATAAATTAAAAGATAGTTTAACTGAAGTGTATTTATTAGAAACATTGATAAACGAGCTTTTGATAAAAGCTTTAAAATCAATATTTCAGTCATTCGTTTAAAAGAAGTGTGTGTTTGTTTTACAGCGGCCTAGAAATTTTAGACGAAAATCGAAATATATGAAAAACTGGAATACATAACACTCTGGAATGGCATAAAATTAATGCAATAGCACAAGAGCTTTCTGTAAAGGCATTCAGAACTCACTTACCAACATTAGTTTTGACTCTGTGTCTGTTTAAAAGTTGGCGGCCGATTGAATGGTGTTATAAAATTCACAATAAATCAAATAAATTAAAAGATAGTTTAACTGAAGTGTATTTATTAGAAACATTGATAAACGAGCTTTTGATAAAAGCTTTAAAATCAATATTTCAGTCATTCGTTCAAAAGAAGTGTGTGTTTGTTTTACAGCGGCCTAGAAATTTTAGACGAAAATCGAAATATATGAAAAACTGGAATACATAACATTCTGGAATGGCATAAAATCAATGCAATAGCTCAAGAGCTTTCTGTAAAGGCATTCAGAACTCACTTACCAACATTACTTTTGACTCTGTGTCTGTTTAAAAGTTGGCGGCCGATTGAATGGTGTTATAAAATTGACAATAAATCACATAAATTAAAAGATAGTTTTACTTAGTGGTCTTTGTAAGAAACATAGATAAACAAGCTTTTTATAAAAGCTTTAAAATCAATAATTTAGTCTTTCGTTCAAAAGAAGTGTGTGTTTGTTTTACAGCGGCCTAGGAATTTTAGACGAAAATCGAAATATATGAAAAACTGGAATACATAACACTCTGGAATGGCATAAAATTAATGCAATAGCACAAGAGCTTTCTGTAAAGGCATTCAGAACTCACTTACCAACATTAGTTTTGACTCTGTGTCTGTTTATAAGTTGGCGGCCGAATTAATGGTGTTATAAAATTAACAATAAATCAAATAAATTAAAATATAGTTTTACTTAGTGGTCTTTGTAAGAAACATAGATAAACAAGCTTTTTATAAAAGCTTTAAAATCAATAATTTAGTCTTTCGTTCAAAAGAAGTGTGTGTTTGTTTTACAGCGGCCTAGTAATTTTAGACGAAAATCGAAATATATGAAAAACTGGAATACATAACACTCTAGAATGGCATAAAATCAATGCAATTGTATAAGAGCTTTCTGTAAAGGCATTCAGAACTCACTTACCAACATTAGTTTTGACTCTGTGTCTGTTTAAAAGTTGGCGGCCGATTGAATGGTGTTATAAAATTCACAATTACTCAAATAAACTAAAAGATAGTTTTACTGAGTGGTCTTTATTAGAAACATAGATAAACAAGCTTTTTATAAAAGCTTTAAAATCAATAATTTAGTCACTCGTTCAAAAGAAATGTGTGTTTGTTTTACAGCGGCCAAGCAATTTTAGACGAAAATCGAAATATATGAAAAACTGGAATACATAACACTCTAGAATGGCATAAAATCAATGCAATTGTACAAGAGCTTTCTGTAAAGGCATTCAGAACTCACTTTACCAACATTAGTTTTAACTCTGTGTCTGTTTAAAAGTTGGCGGCCGATTGAATGGTGTTATAAAATTGAGAATAAATCACATAAATTAAAAGATAGTTTTACTTAGTGGTCTTTGTAAGAAACATAGATAAACAAGCTTTTTATAAAAGCTTTAAAATCAATAATTTAGTCTTTCGTTCAAAAGAAGTGTGTGTTTGTTTTACAGCGGCCTAGGAATTTTAGACGAAAATCGAAATATATGAAAAACTGGAATACATAACACTCTAGAATGGCATAAAATCAATGCAATTGTACAAGAGCTTTCTGTAAAGGCATTCAGAACTCACTTACCAACATTAGTTTTGACTCTGTGTCTGTTTAAAAGTTGGCGGCCGATTGAATGGTGTTATAAAATTGACAATAAATCACATAAATTAAAAGATAGTTTTACTTAGTGGTCTTTGTAAGAAACATAGATAAACAAGCTTTTTATAAAAGCTTTAAAATCAATAATTTAGTCTTTCGTTCAAAAGAAGTGTGTGTTTGTTTTACAGCGGCCTAGGAATTTTAGACGAAAATCGAAATATATGAAAAACTGGAATACATAACACTCTGGAATGGCATAAAATTAATGCAATAGCACAAGAGCTTTCTGTAAAGGCATTCAGAACTCACTTACCAACATTAGTTTTGACTCTGTGTCTGTTTATAAGTTGGCGGCCGAATTAATGGTGTTATAAAATTAACAATAAATCAAATAAATTAAAATATAGTTTTACTTAGTGGTCTTTGTAAGAAACATAGATAAACAAGCTTTTTATAAAAGCTTTAAAATCAATAATTTAGTCTTTCGTTCAAAAGAAGTGTGTGTTTGTTTTACAGCGGCCTAGTAATTTTAGACGAAAATCGAAATATATGAAAAACTGGAATACATAACACTCTAGAATGGCATAAAATCAATGCAATTGTACAAGAGCTTTCTGTAAAGGCATTCAGAACTCACTTACCAACATTAGTTTTGACTCTGTGTCTGTTTAAAAGTTGGCGGCCGATTGAATGGTGTTATAAAATTCACAATTACTCAAATAACTTAAAAGATAGTTTTACTGAGTGGTCTTTATTAGAAACATTGATAAACAAGCTTTTTATAAAAGCTTTAAAAGTTTTACAGCGGCCAAGCAATTTTAGACGAAAATCGAAATATATGAAAAACTGGAATACATAACACTCTAGAATGGCATAAAATCAATGCAATTGTACAAGAGCTTTCTGTAAAGGCATTCAGAACTCACTTTACCAACATTAGTTTTAACTCTGTGTCTGTTTAAAAGTTGGCGGCCGATTGAATGGTGTTATAAAATTCACAATTACTCAAATAAACTAAAAGATAGTTTTACTGAGTGGCCTTTATTAGAAACATAGATAAACAAGCTTTTTATAAAAGCTTTAAAATCAATAATTTAGTCTTTCGTTCAAAAGAAGTGTGTATTAGTTTTACAGCGGCCTAGGAATTTTAGACGAAAATCGAAATATATGAAAAACTGGAATACATAACACTCTAGAATGGCATAAAATCAATGCAAAAGCTCAAGAGCTTTCTGTAAAGGCATTCAGAACTCACTTACCAACATTACTTTTGACTCTGTGTCTCTTTAAAGTTGGCGGCCGATTGAATGGTGTTATAAAATTCACAATTACTCAAATAAACTAAAAGATAGTTTTACTGAGTGGCCTTTATTAGAAACATAGATAAACAAGCTTTTTATAAAAGCTTTAAAATCAATAATTTAGTCTTTCGTTCAAAAGAAGTGTGTATTAGTTTTACAGCGGCCTAGGAATTTTAGACGAAAATCGAAATATATGAAAAACTGGAATACATAACACCCTAGAATGACATAAAATCAATGCAATAGCTCAAGAACTTTCTGTAAAGGCATTCAGAACTCACTTACCAACATTACTTTTGACTCTGTGTCTCTTTAAAGTTGGCGGCCGATTGAATGGTGTTATAAAATTGAGAATAAATCACATAAATTAAAAGATAGTTTTACTTAGTGGTCTTTGTAAGAAACATAGATAAACAAGCTTTTTATAAAAGCTTTAAAATCAATAATTTAGTCTTTCGTTCAAAAGAAGTGTGTGTTTGTTTTACAGCGGCCTAGGAATTTTAGACGAAAATCGAAATATATGAAAAACTGGAATACATAACACTCTAGAATGGCATAAAATCAATGCAATAGCTCAAGACCTTTCTGTAAAGGCATTCTGAACTCACTTACCATTATTAGTTTTGACTCTGTGTCTGTTTATAAGTTGGCGGCCGATTGAATGGTGTTATAAAATTCACAATAAATCAAATAAATTAAAAGATAGTTTAACTGAAGTGTATTTATTAGAAACATTGATAAACGAGCTTTTGATAAAAGCTTTAAAATCAATATTTCAGTCATTCGTTCAAAAGAAGTGTGTGTTTGTTTTACAGCGGCCTAGAAATTTTAGACGAAAATCGAAATATATGAAAAACTGGAATACATGACACTCTGGAATGGCATAAAATCAATGCAATAGCTCAAGAGCTTTCTGTAAAGTCATTCAGAACTCACTTACCAACATTAGTTTTGACTCTGTGTCTGTTTAAAAGTTGGCGGCCGATTGAATGGTGTTATAAAATTCACAATATATCACATAAATTAAAAGATAGTTTTACTGAGTGGTCTTTATTAAAAACATTGATAAACAAGCTGTTTATAAAAATTTTAAAATCAATAATTTAGTCACTCGTTCAAAAGAAATGTGTGTTTGTTTTACAGCGGCCAAGCAATTTTAGACGAAAATCGAAATATATGAAAAACTGGAATACATAACACCCTGGAATGACATAAAATCAATGCAATAGCTCAAGAGCTTTCTGTAAAAGCATTCAGAACTCACTTACCAACATTACTTTTGACTCTGTGTCTGTTTAAAAGTTGGCGGCCGATTGAATGGTGTTATAAAATTCACAATAAATCAAATAAATTAAAAGATAGTTTAACTGAAATGTATTTATTAGAAACATAGATAAACAAGCTTTTTATAAAAGCTTTAAAATCAATAATTTAGTCTTTCGTTCAAAAGAAGTGTGTATTAGTTTTACAGCGGCCTAGGAATTTTAGACGAAAATCGAAATATATGAAAAACTGGAATACATAACACTCTAGAATGGCATAAAATCAATGCAATAGCTCAAGAGCTTTCTGTAAAGGCATTCAGAACTCACTAACCAACATTACTTTTGACTCTGTGTCTGTTTAAAAGTTGGCGGCCGATTGAATGGTGTTATAAAATTCACAATAAATCAAATAAATTAAAAGATAGTTTAACTGAAGTGTATTTATTAGAAACATTGATAAACGAGCTTTTGATAAAAGCTTTAAAATCAATATTTCAGTCATTCGTTCAAAAGAAGTGTGTGTTTGTTTTACAGCGGCCTAGAAATTTTAGACGAAAATCGAAATATATGAAAAACTGGAATATATAACACTCTGGAATGGCATAAAATCAATGCAATAGCTCAAGAGCTTTCTGTAAAGGCATTCAGAACTCACTTACCAACATTACTTTTGACTCTGTGTCTGTTTAAAAGTTGGCGGCCGATTGAATGGTGTTATAAAATTCACAATAAATCAAATAAATTAAAAGATAGTTTAACTGAAGTGTATTTATTAAAAACATTGATAAACGAGCTTTTGATAAAAGCTTTAAAATCAATATTTCAGTCATTCGTTCAAAAGAAGTGTGTGTTTGTTTTACAGCGGCCTAGGAATTTTAGACGAAAATCGAAATATATGAAAAACTGGAATACATAACACTCTGGAATGGCATAAAATTAATGCAATAGCACAAGAGCTTTCTGTTAAGGCATTCAGAACTCACTTACCAACATTAGTTTTGACTCTGTGTCTGTTTATAAGTTGGCGGCCGAATTAATGGTGTTATAAAATTAACAATAAATCAAATAAATTAAAATATAGTTTTACTTAGTGGTCTTTGTAAGAAACATAGATAAACAAGCTTTTTATAAAAGCTTTAAAATCAATAATTTAGTCTTTCGTTCAAAAGAAGTGTGTGTTTGTTTTACAGCGGCCTAGTAATTTTAGACGAAAATCGAAATATATGAAAAACTGGAATACATAACACTCTAGAATGGCATAAAATCAATGCAATTGTACAAGAGCTTTCTGTAAAGGCATTCAGAACTCACTTACCAACATTAGTTTTGACTCTGTGTCTGTTTAAAAGTTGGCGGCCGATTGAATGGTGTTATAAAATTGACAATATATCACATAAATTAAAAGATAGTTTTACTGAGTGGTCTTTATTAAAAACATTGATAAACAAGCTGTTTATAAAAAAATTAAAATCAATAATTTAGTCACTCGTTCAAAAGAAATGTGTGTTTGTTTTACAGCGGCCAAGCAATTTAAGACGAAAATCGAAATATATGAAAATCTGGAATACATAACACCCTGGAATGACATAAAATCAATGCAATAGCTCAAGAGCTTTCTGTAAAAGCATTCAGAACTCACTTACCAACATTACTTTTGACTCTGTGTCTGTTTAAAAGTTGGCGGCCGATTGAATGGTGTTATAAAATTCACAATAAATCAAATAAATTAAAAGATAGTTTAACTGAAGTGTATTTATTAGAAACATTGATAAACGAGCTTTTGATAAAAGCTTTAAAATCAATATTTCAGTCATTCGTTTAAAAGAAGTGTGTGTTTGTTTTACAGCGGCCTAGAAATTTTAGACGAAAATCGAAATATATGAAAAACTGGAATACATAACACTCTGGAATGGCATAAAATTAATGCAATAGCACAAGAGCTTTCTGTAAAGGCATTCAGAACTCACTTACTAACATTAGTTTTGACTCTGTGTCTGTTTAAAAGTTGGCGGCCGATTGAATGGTGTTATAAAATTCACAATAAATCAAATAAATTAAAAGATAGTTTAACTGAAGTGTATTTATTAGAAACATTGATAAACGAGCTTTTGATAAAAGCTTTAAAATCAATATTTCAGTCATTCGTTCAAAAGAAGTGTGTGTTTGTTTTACAGCGGCCTAGAAATTTTAGACGAAAATCGAAATATATGAAAAACTGGAATACATAACATTCTGGAATGGCATAAAATCAATGCAATAGCTCAAGAGCTTTCTGTAAAGGCATTCAAAACTCACTTACCAACATTACTTTTGACTCTGTGTCTGTTTAAAAGTTGGCGGCCGATTGAATGGTGTTATAAAATTGACAATAAATCACATAAATTAAAAGATAGTTTTACTTAGTGGTCTTTGTAAGAAACATAGATAAACAAGCTTTTTATAAAAGCTTTAAAATCAATAATTTAGTCTTTCGTTCAAAAGAAGTGTGTGTTTGTTTTACAGCGGCCTAGGAATTTTAGACGAAAATCGAAATATATGAAAAACTGGAATACATAACACTCTGGAATGGCATAAAATTAATGCAATAGCACAAGAGCTTTCTGTAAAGGCATTCAGAACTCACTTACCAACATTAGTTTTGACTCTGTGTCTGTTTATAAGTTGGCGGCCGAATTAATGGTGTTATAAAATTAACAATAAATCAAATAAATTAAAATATAGTTTTACTTAGTGGTCTTTGTAAGAAACATAGATAAACAAGCTTTTTATAAAAGCTTTAAAATCAATAATTTAGTCTTTCGTTCAAAAGAAGTGTGTGTTTGTTTTACAGCGGCCTAGTAATTTTAGACGAAAATCGAAATATATGAAAAACTGGAATACATAACACTCTAGAATGGCATAAAATCAATGCAATTGTATAAGAGCTTTCTGTAAAAGCATTCAGAACTCACTTACCAACATTAGTTTTGACTCTGTGTCTGTTTAAAAGTTGGCGGCCGATTGAATGGTGTTATAAAATTCACAATTACTCAAATAAACTAAAAGATAGTTTTACTGAGTGGTCTTTATTAGAAACATAGATAAACAAGCTTTTTATAAAAGCTTTAAAATCAATAATTTAGTCACTCGTTCAAAAGAAATGTGTGTTTGTTTTACAGCGGCCAAGCAATTTTAGACGAAAATCGAAATATATGAAAAACTGGAATACATAACACTCTAGAATGGCATAAAATCAATGCAATTGTACAAGAGCTTTCTGTAAAGGCATTCAGAACTCACTTTACCAACATTAGTTTTAACTCTGTGTCTGTTTAAAAGTTGGCGGCCGATTGAATGGTGTTATAAAATTCACAATTACTCAAATAAACTAAAAGATAGTTTTACTGAGTGGCCTTTATTAGAAACATAGATAAACAAGCTTTTTATAAAAGCTTTAAAATCAATAATTTAGTCACTCGTTCAAAAGAAATGTGTGTTTGTTTTACAGCAGCCAAGCAATTTTAGACGAAAATCGAAATATATGAAAAACTGGAATACATAACACCCTAGAATGACATAAAATCAATGCAATAGCTCAAGAACTTTCTGTAAAGGCATTCAGAACTCACTTACCAACATTACTTTTGACTCTGTGTCTCTTTAAAGTTGGCGGCCGATTGAATGGTGTTATAAAATTGAGAATAAATCACATAAATTAAAAGATAGTTTTACTTAGTGGTCTTTGTAAGAAACATAGATAAACAAGCTTTTTATAAAAGCTTTAAAATCAATAATTTAGTCTTTCGTTCAAAAGAAGTGTGTGTTTGTTTTACAGCGGCCTAGGAATTTTAGACGAAAATCGAAATATATGAAAAACTGGAATACATAACACTCTAGAATGGCATAAAATCAATGCAATTGTACAAGAGCTTTCTGTAAAGGCATTCAGAACTCACTTACCAACATTAGTTTTGACTCTGTGTCTGTTTAAAAGTTGGCGGCCGATTGAATGGTGTTATAAAATTGACAATAAATCACATAAATTAAAAGATAGTTTTACTTAGTGGTCTTTGTAAGAAACATAGATAAACAAGCTTTTTATAAAAGCTTTAAAATCAATAATTTAGTCTTTCGTTCAAAAGAAGTGTGTGTTTGTTTTACAGCGGCCTAGGAATTTTAGACGAAAATCGAAATATATGAAAAACTGGAATACATAACACTCTGGAATGGCATAAAATTAATGCAATAGCACAAGAGCTTTCTGTAAAGGCATTCAGAACTCACTTACCAACATTAGTTTTGACTCTGTGTCTGTTTATAAGTTGGCGGCCGAATTAATGGTGTTATAAAATTAACAATAAATCAAATAAATTAAAATATAGTTTTACTTAGTGGTCTTTGTAAGAAACATAGATAAACAAGCTTTTTATAAAAGCTTTAAAATCAATAATTTAGTCTTTCGTTCAAAAGAAGTGTGTGTTTGTTTTACAGCGGCCTAGTAATTTTAGACGAAAATCGAAATATATGAAAAACTGGAATACATAACACTCTAGAATGGCATAAAATCAATGCAATTGTACAAGAGCTTTCTGTAAAGGCATTCAGAACTCACTTACCAACATTAGTTTTGACTCTGTGTCTGTTTAAAAGTTGGCGGCCGATTGAATGGTGTTATAAAATTCACAATTACTCAAATAACTTAAAAGATAGTTTTACTGAGTGGTCTTTATTAGAAACATTGATAAACAAGCTTTTTATAAAAGCTTTAAAATCAATAATTTAGTCTTTCGTTCAAAAGAAGTGTGTGTTTGTTTTACAGCGGCCTAGAAATTTTAGACGAAAATCGAAACATATGAAAAACTGGAATACATAACACCCTGGAATGACATAAAATCAATGCAATAGCTCAAGAGCATTCTGTAAAGGCATTCAGAACTCACTTACCGATATTTCTTTTGACTCTGTGTCTGTTTAAAAGTTAGCGGCCCATTGAATGATATAATACAATTCACAATAAATCAAATAAATTAAAAGATAGTTTTACTGAGTGGTATTTATTAGAATCATTGATATTATAAGTTAGCGCCCAATTTGAGAAAAACTTGAAATATCGAACACTTATTTCAATAGCAAAGTTTTATTTGTTTAAGTTCCAGCTACGGGTTGAAGAGTCAGTTAGCGCAGTCTTTCTCCATTTTAATACATTGGAGAAATAGCTCTAGAATGGATTCTAAACCATTTGTTAATTCCTTTTTAGGGAATTTAAAAAAAAATGTTCCAATGGGATTGTCATGGCGGCACCATATACGACTTACGAAGCCTAGGGTGAATCATTGGTGCTGAATGCGTTTTACACGTGGCGCAACCCGGTACCAGGCTGCGAGGGAGCGCCTCGAGCACCGCACTCCCCTGTGATGCACAACCTCCTACGACTGCGTTTGCATCCCCACCACACACGAATATAGTCGTCTATGATTAGAAAAAAATATCATTTTTTAACGTAATCCGTTCAGCTTTTGAACCCTTAAAAATTACCGAGTGTCAATAATTCTACCTTACATTTATAATAATTTTAAATTAAATTATCTTTGATTTGCACTTAATGAGCTACCTACATAGTATTAATTAACTTAGTGTTGGGTGGAGTATATTTAACGTGTAATAGTCCAAAATGGCAGAGTGAACGACGTTCTCTCACTCGGTGCCATAATGCAACCGACCTGAACACATTTTACTAACTTTTGGGAAGATAGAGCAGGAGAGGTAATAGAGCGGGATATTGTTGAAGTACGGTCATTGTTTATCGCGGCGTCGATTGTTTTCCAGGAGCGCTGCCGATAAGATTCAACAGGGTGGCGGCGGCGAGCCTAATTCCTTTATTATTTACAACTTTTGCGAGTCTTTGTCGGCGGATTAGTAAGTGGAGTTTTTGCCTTATGTTTGAATAAACAGATTTAAAGACTGCACCGAGCATACGCCGAATGTACAGCGATGCTCTCACTACCTACTATTATTGTTTTCTAATAAACTAAATTTAGTCTTGGAATTGAAGACTGGTTTTTTGTTGCACAAATAGTATTTGATATATTATGTTATAGTTTAGTTTAATAACCTTTCGTGTAGTCAACTTAACGGAAATAATCTGGCCACTTTTTTCCTTTTAATTACTCACTCATAGGTCAAAACTATTATTAAGTCATAAATCTACCCTATAAATTGTTTATTCAATTGTATAACAAATACACCAATCTTCCATTTCAAGCCTACTAGAGTTTTTGATGTATAAAAACACAATACTCGTAATAGCAGTGAGGGCGCCGCGCCACCGCAGCACTGCGCGGCCGGCGCTCGCTCAGTGTATCAGTGATCGGGATGGGAGGTAGGGATTTAATGAAATTTCATTCAGTACCTATTACAAATACGCTAAGGCCTGGTAAAAATATCATCATAATACCAAACACCTAGTTAGATACAGATAATTATTCAAATTTACTTGCATACGAAGATTATCTTGCGGCCAAATGAAATGTCAACTTAAAGCAGAAGATTACTACAAAATGCATTGTGTCGGCATAACAAAGACGACGACACCTATGAGAGTTTCAAAAGGCTTTGTAAGAAAATGATAACAAAATATATTCGAAGTTCATTATAGGTAGGTAGCTATAAGGGAATCGTCACTACAGCATTGTCGTCACCTGACAGGTGCTAAGTTAGTAACTTTGATGAGTGCCTCTATTCAACATGGTAATAAGTAATAACCACATCGTGTTTGAGCTGTTGTCATATTTTTTCTGTTTTGATGGCTCTTATTTTACTTGACAGTAATGGCAACTGACGTCAAAATAATACAATAACAGATTAAAGACGATATATTGTGTTTTTTACCGCCGGGAATAGAGGGGCAGCTTAGGTAAATTTGATTAGCTTAGACCGTATTTTTCATTCAAAAACCATTCCGAGAAATAGGTTAAAGGATGATTTCCACCAAACGGCTCGCATCGCATCGGATCGAAAACGATACGTACGGATGGCGCGGCAGCCGTACGGCTCTATTGAAATTATTATTGTCTACTTATGACGGAGCCGATCGCGCGTCGCGGCATACTTACGGCGACGTAGGTACGCGTGTCGCGGAAGAGGTCCGCGGTCAAGTTGCTGTACGCGGCTTGGTAATATAGACTTTAAATACTGTGAACAACAGTTAATATCGTTTAAAGACCATACAATTATTTCCGTTTCGATCCGCTGCGGGCCGTTTGGTGGAAATAGTGCTTTAGTCACCCAAATTCAATTGTCAGCTTTTTAGTTATTACCTATGTGCATTTTAGAAAGTCATAAATTTGTAATTTTTAAAGTTTGGTACCAAAAGACTTCAACGGGCTAAGGCACAAGTTTGTAAAATGTTTACTACCCATTATTATTAACAGGCATCATACATTTTGTAGCAAAACCATTGACTGATGTATATATAGTATTTAACCTAGGGTTGGCGAAGGCAAAAGTATTGACGTCTAAAACAATGTATTTAGTTATAATTTATATTGTTGAAAATTAAACACCAACGTCAAGCGGGGCTATTACGTCAAGTGGCTTTATCGCCCTATCTATTATAAAGTTCGTACAATCAGGCTAAGATATTTACCAGTGTATATTAGTGACAGGTTGCAAGCCCATCGCATAACAATACTAGAGGCCCTTATTCCCTTAGTCGCCTCTTACCACTTCCACGGGAAAACATGGAAAGCAAGCATGGGAAGCCGGCAACCAGACGGCCGGGCTTTTATAAGTAAGTATCTAATTTATCTAAATTTTTTGTTTCGACAAACTAGTGGAGAGAGTGCTTTTCGCCAGAATTGTGAACAGCTACCGATCGACTATTAATATACGTGTCTCTTATATTGACTCTCTCTCTCTCTCTCTCTCTCTCTCTCTTGTATTGACACGGGATCTATATTTATTTTGTTTCGACGAACTAGTGGGGAGAGTTCTCGCCGCAAGTGTGTATAGTGACCGATCAACTATTAATATACGTCTATTTTATTGACACGGGATCTATATATTTTGTTCGTTTCTTGAGAGAGAAAATAGTCGATGGTTAATCGCTTTCTCACCGGCGCGGCGGTGGGACAAGTGCCATAAGACCTGGTACAAAAAAAGTCATATCTTCAATTAATACTTACAGTCATGCTACACGTATTAATAGTTAAATAAAAAAGACTAAATTTGGACTCCTCACGTAAGGATTCAAATTGGAATAATACTTTATATTGATAATTTATATCTAAAGAAAATGAAATCAAAAGTTAATCTTTGGTTTCATACACCTACTTACATACCTAAATATTGAATTTCTGACTCGGACATAATTAATTAAGCTTATCAAGCTAGAGTACTTTAAGAAACTATCTTCACCGACCCCATATAAAATGTGATAAGAGATGCAAGCCAGCTGAAACTAGGCGAGGAAAAAACCGAATTTTTCAAACTTAAAATACCTATGCTCGAGAAAGTTAAACAAGCAATCTAACAGCAAATCTACTTCCCCTAACCTTGACAGGACTGGTGTAAGAGTTGTTGTTTATAAACTTCACAAACTAATCCGCCGACAAAGACTTGCAAATAATAAAGGGATTAGGCTCGCCGCCGCCGTTAAACTATCTTTTAATTTATTTGATTTATTGTCAATTTTATAACACCATTCAATCGGCCGCCAACTTTTAAACAGACACAGAGTCAAAAGTAATGTTGGTAAGTGAGTTCTGAATGTCTTTACAGAAAGCTCTTGAGCTATTGCATTGATTTTATGTCATTCCAGGGTGTTATGTATTCCAGTTTTTCATATATTTCGATTTTCGTCTAAAATTGCTTGGCCGCTGTAAAACAAACACACATTTCTTTTGAACGAGTGACTAAAT
Source organism: Acleris sparsana (assembly GCA_923062465.1). Classification (NCBI taxonomy): domain Eukaryota; kingdom Metazoa; phylum Arthropoda; class Insecta; order Lepidoptera; family Tortricidae; genus Acleris; species Acleris sparsana. Next base: position 18,563,722 of record OV281293.1, read on the forward strand.
TATTGATTTTAAAGCTTTTATAAAAAGCTTGTTTATCTATGTTTCTAATAAATACACTTCAGTTAAACTATCTTTTAATTTATTTGATTTATTGCCAATTTTATATCACCATTCAATCGGCCGCCAACTTTAAAACAGACACAGAGTCAAAAGTAATGTTGGTAAGTGAGTTCTGAATGCCTTTACAGAAAGCTCTTGAGCTATTGCATTGATTTTATGTCATTCCAGGGTGTTATGTATTCCAGTTTTTCATATATTTCGATTTTCCTCTAAAATTGCTTGGCCGCTGTAAAACAAACACACATTTCTTTTGAACGAGTGACTAAATTATTGATTTTAAAGCTTTTATAAAAAGCTTGTTTATCTATGTTTCTAATAAATACACTTCAATTAAACTATCTTTTAATTTATTTGATTTATTGTCAATTTTATAACACCATTCAATCGGCCGCCAACTTTTAAACAGACACAGAGTCAAAAGTAATGTTGGTAAGTGAGTTCTGAATGTCTTTACAGAAAGCTCTTGAGCTATTGCATTGATTTTATGTCATTCCAGGGTGTTATGTATTCCAGTTTTTCATATATTTCGATTTTCGTCTAAAATTGCTTGGCCGCTGTAAAACAAACACACACTTCTTTTGAACGAAAGACTAAATTATTGATTTTAAAGCTTTTATAAAAAGCTTGTTTATCTATGTTTCTTACAAAGACCACTAAGTAAAACTATATTTTAATTTATTTGATTTATTGTTAATTTTATAACACCATTAATTCGGCCGCCAACTTATAAACAGACACAGAGTCAAAACTAATGTTGGTAAGTGAGTTCTGAATGCCTTTACAGAAAGCTCTTGAGCTATTGCATTGATTTTATGTCATTCCAGGGTGTTATGTATTCCAGTTTTTCATATATTTCGATTTTCGTCTAAAATTGCTTGGCCGCTGTAAAACAAACACACATTTCTTTTGAACGAGTGACTAAATTATTGATTTTAAAGCTTTTATAAACAGCTTGTTTATCTATGTTTCTAATAAAGACCACTCAGTAAAACTATCTTTTAGTTTATTTGAGTAATTGTGAAATTTATAACACCATTCAATCGGCCGTCAACTTTTAAACAGACACAGAGTTAAAACTAATGTTGGTAAGTGAGTTCTGAATGCCTTTCCAGAAAGCTCTTGTACAATTGCATTGATTTTATGCCATTCTAAAGTGTTATGTATTCCAGTTTTTCATATATTTCGATTTTCGTCTAAAATTCCTAGGCCGCTGTAAAACAAACAGACACTTCTTTTGAACGAAAGACTAAATTATTGATTTTAAAACTTTTATAAAAAGCTTATTTATCTATGTTTCTTACAAAGACCACTAAGTAAAACTATATTTTAATTTATTTGATTTATTGTTAATTTTATAACACCATTAATTCGGCCGCCAACTTATAAACAGACACAGAGTCAAAACTAATGTTGGTAAGTGAGTTCTGAATGCCTTTACAGAAAGCTCTTGTGCTATTGCATTAATTTTATGCCATTCCAGAGTGTTATGTATTCCAGTTTTTCATATATTTCGATTTTCGTCTAAAATTTCTAGGCCGCTGTAAAACAAACACACACTTCTTTTGAACGAATGACTGAAATATTGATTTTAAAGCTTTTATCAAAAGCTCGTTTATCTATGTTTCTAATAAATACACTTCAGTAAAACTATCTTTTAATTTATTTGATTTATTGTGAATTTTATAACACCATTTAATTGGCCGCCAACTTTTAAACAGACATAGAGTCAAAAGTAATGTTGGCAAGTGAGTTCTGAATGCCTTTACAGAAAGCTCTTGAGCTATTGCATTGATTTTATGTCATTCCAGGGTGTTATGTATTCCAGTTTTTCATATATTTCGATTTTCGTCTAAAATTGCTTGGCCGCTGTAAAACAAACACACATTTCTTTTGAACGAGTGACTAAATTATTGATTTTAAAGCTTTTATAAACAGCTTGTTTATCTATGTTTCTAATAAAGACCACTCAGTAAAACTATCTTTTAGTTTATTTGAGTAATTGTGAAATTTATAACACCATTCAATCGGCCGTCAACTTTTAAACAGACACAGAGTTAAAACTAATGTTGGTAAGTGAGTTCTGAATGCCTTTCCAGAAAGCTCTTGTACAATTGCATTGATTTTATGCCATTCTAAAGTGTTATGTATTCCAGTTTTTCATATATTTCGATTTTCGTCTAAAATTCCTAGGCCGCTGTAAAACAAACACACACTTCTTTTGAACGAAAGACTAAATTATTGATTTTAAAACTTTTATAAAAAGCTTATTTATCTATGTTTCTTACAAAGACCACTAAGTAAAACTATATTTTAATTTATTTGATTTATTGTTAATTTTATAACACCATTAATTCGGCCGCCAACTTATAAACAGACACAGAGTCAAAACTAATGTTGGTAAGTGAGTTCTGAATGCCTTTACAGAAAGCTCTTGTGCTATTGCATTAATTTTATGCCATTCCAGAGTGTTATGTATTCCAGTTTTTCATATATTTCGATTTTCGTCTAAAATTTCTAGGCCGCTGTAAAACAAACACACACTTCTTTTGAACGAATGACTGAAATATTGATTTTAAAGCTTTTATCAAAAGCTCGTTTATCTATGTTTCTAATAAATACACTTCAGTAAAACTATCTTTTAATTTATTTGATTTATTGTGAATTTTATAACACCATTTAATTGGCCGCCAACTTTTAAACAGACATAGAGTCAAAAGTAATGTTGGCAAGTGAGTTCTGAATGCCTTTACAGAAAGCTCTCGAGCTATTGCATTGATTTTATGTCATTCCAGGGTGTTATGTATTCCAGTTTTTCATATATTTCGATTTTCGTCTAAAATTACTTAGCCGCTGTAAAACAAACACACATTTCTTTTGAACGAGTGACTAAATTATTGATTTTAAAGCTTTTATAAAAAGCTTGTTTATCTATGTTTCTAATACAGGCCACTCAGTAAAACTATGTTTTAATTTATTTGATTTATTGTGAATTTTATAACACCATTCAATCGGCCGCCAACTTTTAAACAGACACAGAGTCAAAAGTAATGTTGGTAAGTGAGTTCTGAATGCCTTTACAGAAAGCTCTTGAGCTATTGCATTGATTTTATGCCATTCTAGAGTGTTATGTATTCCAGTTTTTCATATATTTCGATTTTCGTCTAAAATTCCTAGGCCGCTGTAAAACAAACACACACTTCTTTTGAACGAATGACTGAAATATTGATTTTAAAGCTTTTATAAAAAGCTTGTTTATCTATGTTTCTGACAAAGACGTCTCAGTAAAACTATATTTTAATTTATTTGATTTATTGTTAATTTTATAACACCATTAATTCGGCCGCCAACTTATAAACAGACACAGAGTCAAAACTAATGTTGGTAAGTGAGTTCTGAATGCCTTTACAGAAAGCTCTTGTGCTATTGCATTAATTTTATGCCATTCCAGAGTGTTATGTATTCCAGTTTTTCATATATTTCGATTTTCGTCTAAAATTTCTAGGCCGCTGTAAAACAAACACACACTTCTTTTGAACGAATGACTGAAATATTGATTTTAAAGCTTTTATCAAAAGCTCGTTTATCAATGTTTCTAATAAATACACTTCAGTTAAACTATCTTTTAATTTATTTGATTTATTGTGAATTTTATAACACTATTCAATCGGCCGCCAACTTTTAAACAGACACAGAGTCAAAAGTTATGTTGGTAAGTGAGTTCTGAATGCCTTTACAGAAAGCTCTTGAGCTATTGCATTGATTTTATGCCATTCTAGAGTGTTATGTATTCCAGTTTTTCATATATTTCGATTTTCGTCTAAAATTCCTAGGCCGCTGTAAAACAAACACACACTTCTTTTGAACGAAAGACTAAATTATTGATTTTAAAGCATTTATAAAAAGCTTGTTTATCTATGTTTCTAATAAATACACTTCAGTTAAACTATCTTTTAATTTATTTGATTTATTGTCAATTTTATAACACCATTCAATCGGCCGCCAACTTTTAAACAGACACAGAGTCAAAAGTAATGTTGGTAAGTGAGTTCTGAATGCCTTTACAGAAAGCTCTTGAGCTATTGCATTGATTTTATGTCAATCCAGGGTGTTATGTATTCCAGTTTTTCATATATTTCGATTTTCGTCCAAAATTGCTTGGCCGCTGTAAAACAAACACACATTTCTTTTGAACGAGTGACTAAATTATTGATTTTAAAGCTTTTATAAAAAGCTTGTTTATCTATGTTTCTAATAAAGACCACTCAGTAAAACTATCTTTTAGTTTATTTGAGTAATTGTGAATTTTATAACACCATTAATTCGGCCGCCAACTTATAAACAGACACAGAGTCAAAACTAATGTTGGTAAGTGAGTTCTGAATGCCTTTACAGAAAGCTCTTGTACAATTGCATTGATTTTTTGCCATTCTAGAGTGTTATGTATTCCAGTTTTTCATATATTTCGATTTTCGTCTAAAATTCCTAGGCCGCTGTAAAACAAACACACACTTCTTTTGAACGAAAGACTAAATTATTAATTTTAAAGCTTTTATAAAAAGCTTGTTTATCTATGTTTCTTACAAAGACGTCTCAGTAAAACTATATTTTAATTTATTTGATTTATTGTTAATTTTATAACACCATTAATTCGGCCGCCAACTTATAAACAGACACAGAGTCAAAACTAATGTTGGTAAGTGAGTTCTGAATGCCTTTACAGAAAGCTCTTGTGCTATTGCATTAATTTTATGCCATTCCAGAGTGTTATGTATTCCAGTTTTTCATATATTTCGATTTTCGTCTAAAATTTCTAGGCCGCTGTAAAACAAACACACACTTCTTTTGAACGAATGACTGAAATATTGATTTTAAAGCTTTTATCAAAAGCTCGTTTATCAATGTTTCTAATAAATACACTTCAGTTAAACTATCTTTTAATTTATTTGATTTATTGTGAATTTTATAACACCATTCAATCGGCCGCCAACTTTTAAACAGACACAGAGTCAAAAGTAATGTTGGTAAGTGAGTTCTGAATGCCTTTACAGAAAGCTCTTGAGCTATTGCATTGATTTTATGCCATTCTAGAGTGTTATGTATTCCAGTTTTTCATATATTTCGATTTTCGTCTAAAATTCCTAGGCCGCTGTAAAACAAATACACACTTCTTTTGAACGAGTGACTAAATTATTGATTTTAAAGCTTTTATAAAAAGCTTGTTTATCGATGTTTCTAATAAAGACCACTCAGTAAAACTATCTTTTAGTTTATTTGAGTAATTGTGAATTTTATAACACCATTCAATCGGCCGTCAACTTTTAAACAGACACAGAGTTAAAACTAATGTTGGTAAGTGAGTTCTGAATGCCTTTACAGAAAGCTCTTGAGCTATTGCATTGATTTTATGTCATTCCAGGGTGTTATGTATTCCAGTTTTTCATATATTTCGATTTTCGTCTAAAACTACTAGGCCGCTGTATAACAAACACACACTTCTTTTGAACAAATTACTTAATTATAGATTTTAAAGCTTTTATAAAAAGCTTTTTTATCTATATTTCTAATAAATACCACTCAGTATAACTACCATTTAATTTATTTGATTAATTGTGAATTTTGTAATTTTATTCAATCGGCCGCTAACAGAACTTCTTTATTTGGTAGGGTAATTTCGGTGTGAAGATAGCGGCCAAAAGTTGGCGGCCAAATGTTGGAGCCAATCGGCCGCCAACTTTTCGGCTGCTAACTTCACACCGGTGGTTAAAGTTACTTGAGGTTACGTTTACGTTAGCCATTTTCGACTCACTTGTGGTTTACATCGTTTTTCTTCGTCTCAGATTGGCGAGGAGAAATGATGTTACCTGTTATTTATTTAAAAAAAATGTGTGATCTTTGAAGGTGAGACTACTAACAAATAGAGCAGCAATGTGAAATTCAACTGACCACAATCAGCCACAACAACACTTGTAGTTAATCATTATGTAAAATCACCTAAAAAACACTTTTAGTAGTTTCTCCATAATTTATAAAGCATTTTTGACGGAACTAACGCACTGACATGTGTTTAGTCTGTGCACAGGCCGTGTCCACTCCGGCGCCGCTAAGAGAGCCACTCCGCGGTAATGTTCCTACTGTATTATTACACGTTAGACTACGATATGGAGGTGACTCTTCAAACTTCCTTGCGCAAATGATTATAAAAGCGAAAGTTTGTCAAATATCTCCAGCTGTCGATTGATTGTTTAATTAACGAAAAATGGCTTTAATTATCGGTTTAGCGAAGCCCGTCTTATGTAAAAGGTCGCGGCGTCAAACGTGTGTTGTTGAATGGCATTGGTGTCATCGGATTAGGCGAGCCCTAAACATTAACATTTATAGTGATAAAAAAAGAGATTTATCCTAGGTACTCATGGTAATGACGAATCGCAATCAATATCATAGGATTCCTTCTAATGCAGAGTTTCGATACTGTAGCGCGATCTAAAATATTGTGATAATTATGAATTGGGAGAATAGCGTTAGCGTAATATGTATGTATGTATACACTTTATTGTACCAAACACAGAAGTTAAAATACAATATTTACAGAATATGAATGTACAAAGGTGAACTTATCACTTTAAGGGATCTTTTCCAGCTAAATTTAATATATTGACGGACTGCGATTATGTATACAATTCGCTCTTTTCTCGGTTTTGCGTTCTCCTCAGTATTTAAACTACAAGTTTAACCTGAACGCAAATAAGCCGCGTTATCGCCTCGAATCGCCCTGTAGCTGTGCAGTTCATAGTTCGAGAGGCGCTCGGCTCTCCCTTCGGGTCTGCTCGCGATGCACCGGGGCCGATATGCATGCTCGCGCGCACTGCAATCACTGCGCTCAAGTACGTGCTAGTGATGCAGACGATGAGCTTGCATGAACGATTAACATCGGTTATTTTACCTTTTAAGGTTAGTAAGGTTTAATACGAAGTAAATAACAATACGCAAGTTTTAAAAACCCAACTGCTGTTTGCATAATGTCCTCGATATAATGTTAGTTATAAGGTATATATTTTTAATTCGCCAATTACTCATTTTAAAAAAAAGTACCCCGTGGCACCGGCGACCCTATGACGAATGTAACGACACCTCGCTTGTCAAAATCAGGCCACCCGTTCAGCCTTTATAAGAAAACCTAGGGCCATACATACATACAGGTCATTAAAACATTACCCTCCTCCTTCGGCAGTCGGTTAACACCATCTCTTATTCTCTCTCGTAGGATCAATATAGTATATACATACCAAAACCTTTCGCATTAAGACAGACAGAGATAGAATTTAACAAAATGAAATTAGATGTTTTCTTCCCGAAACTATGTTACGTTATGAATGTATTATTACCATAAATCTATTTACATAGCAATTTAGTACAGACTTAAAAAACATTTATGAATGAAAAGTTACTTTTTAATATCAACATTATATTTCACACTATATCACAGACTATACCATAAACATTAAAAATGGTGGTTATGTCGAATCTCCGCTCGTCTAATTGGTCGAGATTGCTTTGAATATCAAATAAAATCCGGCGGTGTGGCCGCGTGGCCGTGTGAACTATGAATAATTGATGGCTCGGCTACTTTCTTTCGATTAAATAACGCTGGCTGAGCATGCAGACATCTCGGTAGAGCGAATTGTGCAACCAACACATAATCGAAACGAAGGATTTACTTCACCGGCCACCCTATCTAAAACACTTGTTACAGCCATCATAAAACTTCATTAGGCTTGATAGTTAACGAATTCCAAAATATCATGTTTTAAAATAAATTAAAAACTAGTTAGTAAAGTAAGTAAGTAAGTAAATCATTTATTCACAACAAAAACACGCAGACAAAAAATAAAATAAAAAGTAACAAAAATAAAAGAAAAGAGACGACATGTCGCGTTAATGTTGCGAAACGGACCCAACTCAGCATATGCTGGCTGTGAAGCCAACGCTGATCTTCCGTTGGGACCGCTCGGTGAAGACACGGAAGGCCACACAGACATTTCGGTACTTACATTTAATTAAAAAAATGAAATAAAACCAAAAAATAACTGCATGTCACAACAGACAGCGCCCCAGGTGGCCATGAGATAAACTAACACTATCTGTATTACTTGACAATAAGTCTTGAAAACTACAGTCGACTTTAATTGTTAAGTCACTCAAGGACCCTCTCGCAGAATTCCAATGATTATTTAAGACGTAATTACATTCTCGTGATTCTTCTTTGTCGCATTATGACAGGGTTCTACAGTAGCTTAGCGAAAGTTGTTGACAGTACAGTTAGTCTTAATGCTCACTTTGATCACGTGTGGTACGATCACCGATATCAATCACGGAGCATTATCTAAATTACACTCGATACAATACACGATGCTAAGTCTGTCACGAGTGCTAAGTAGCTTAGAATCAGTTACGTTACGTTGCGACGTCAGACACACGCGATTTCCGCGTTTTTAGCAGTCTAAAAAGTTATTATAAAAATAGAAAACCAATTTATTCAAGTCAAATGGGAACACACATGGACAATTCAAAGAAATGAAGTTAAATTACGATAGGTTCTTCGTATTCAGCAACAGCATCCTAAGCAAATTTGGGCTCAATATATGTTACCCGACGCTTCTATTTCCTACCAATATTATCAGAGGCATTAGCGCTTGTCAGAAATATTTGATCCAATGTTAGTCTAATGTTTTTTTTTTATTTGGTCACAAAACTGAACTGTAGATACTCAAGCATACTTATAGATTCGTTATTAAACATAGGGTACAATAGGGTGTAGGTAGAGGTACGCTCTATTCGATGTGATCACAGCATGATTATAAAAACAGACCAAGTGCGAGTCGGACTCGCGCACGAAGGGTACCGTACCATTACCTATACAACATGAGCATAAAAACGGCAAAAATATTACGTTTGTTGTATGGGGCCCCCCTTAAATATTCATTTTATTTTAATTTAATTATTTATTTTTAAAGTAAAGATACAACTAAATATTCTGTAAATATTTCAAGTGTCTATCTGTTGCCGTTATTAAAATCGAGCAAGAAACGAAAAAAAAAAACATTTTTGCTATATGGGATACCCCCGTTAAATATTTAATTTATTCTGTTTTTACTATTTGTTGTTATAGCGGCAACAGGAATACATCTTCTGTGAAAATTTCAACTGTTTAGCTATTAAGGTTCATGATATACAACCTGACAGACAGACGGACAGACAGTCAGACAGACGGACAGCGGAGTCTTAGTAACAGGGTCTCAGGGTTTTTACCCTTTGGGTACGGAACCTCAAAAAACAAAGTTTTACTCTACCGTAACATTACAATTAAATAATAAATGAGCCCCCCCCAACAGCTTAACTAATGACGTAATAACTTTAATACCTAATAATTCATAAATGTTAAAACTGAAGAATTAAAATAATTTTAAAATAAAATGTTATACAAATTTTAAAACTCACCTCAGTTTTAAAATTACGGATACGGCTGTTTATAGTGTTTATGGAGGGACCGATGATTTGGGACTCTATTATTGACGAAACCGTATCGCCTTTCACGCGTTACCGTATTTTCAACGTCACGGTACCTCTTATTTACTTCACAGTAATAGTGGCACAGATAAAAACACTACGGTAACACGTCAAAGGCAATATGGTATTACCTATTAGAATAGAGGCCTAGATGGTAGGTAGCCCCTATTGCATTCGTATTATTTATGACTCGGCCACCTTTATCATCAAGTTAATAAGAGCTTTCATAACGTTAACAATACAGCTCCCAAATTTTCTACAACTCCAGCTTTGCAGTTATTCCTTTGGATTCTTCAGAGTGACCACTGATGGACCACTTACCTAAGTTTGCTTATTTTGCAAGCTATGTAAATGATCTCAGCTCTGTAAACTCAACCTACACATCACAAAGCGATTCATTCTTACCAGCTTCACACTTCGCCATCTAATATCACCTAAGCAGGGCTGCGAAACTAAATGAGCCCTGAGCGTAAATTAGGTAACGATCAGCAAAGTGTGAACTTTGAACTGAAATAAATCATAACCCGTAATAAAAAACGATCAAGCATTAACCGTAATGGAAGGTGATTTGTAACATTACCCGTGCGTGATGCGAGCTCGAGGCGATAATAAATATGTTAAACTCTAATATAGAAAAGTACTTATGTCCTCCATCAGTCAGAAGAGCACACGCGTCACGTCGCCAGTGAAAGTTTACGTCATCCCAACGTGCAGAAATGCGCAAATGGTTTTTCTTTTGAGAGTGCTTTCGTCGAGGAAGCAAATTAACTCTACAGAGAGTTATGGACATATTGGACATTGTAATTTGATTGATTTGTCATTTTTATTCGCAACGGACGTCTTTTTAGATCGATGTTAATTTAAATTTCATTCATACAAAGGCTTTGCCGCATCGTAAGGGGTTCGATGTTTTATAGAAAATTGGCTTGGCCTTCAAAGAAACATCAGCTCTGAAAGAAGCCGGAGTTTAATCTATTTAATATAAACCATATCGTTATTATATCTTAGAAATACATTACGGCGTGGAAAGCAGGACGGTTTAAATTAAAACTTGATTAGATATGGGCCCCTTAAAACATTAAAAAGATAAAGATAAAAGATGTTTATTCAGTAAGTAGGCCGCACGGGCACTTTTACACGTCAAAATCTACCAGCGCTTCGCAAGAGACCACTGCTGAGAAGAAACGCCGCAAGAAACTCAACAGTCAGTCGTTTTTTAAAATAGGTACTACTTATGATATTATACAATTATAAAGCTTAACCTAGCATGATATAAAACAATGAAATTAACATAAAATAAAAATAAAAATAAAAAACATTCAAGCGTAGCTTGTGCAAGAAAATGTGTCAAAACTAAGAATTTTCATAGGGATAGTAATAAGTAGTAGTAATAAAAAAATATTTATATAAAATATGTATATATTAAAATATATATATATATATATATATATATATACTTTCCTATTTTTTGACTGCCAAGGTCCCGCGGTGTAAGCTGTGCATTACCTGTCAGTCAGTTTTATATGTACCTATAGATAAAGCTAAAGGAACATACATACTGTGCGTTTTCCCCCAGTGTGCCCGTCCGGTTGACCGAAAGCAACAAAATGTATGTCGCGCGCGGTCGTCCGGACGGCTGGCTACCTTGCGGAAAGCCGTGCAGGTAGACTATTTCAACTCGGTGAAACGAGATTGTCTTTGACGTGTTATGGTATTGTTTTTAACTTGTCTGCCCTTACTGTCATGTAAATAAGAGCTGTCAAAAGCAATATGGTTTGTAGACTACATAGTTCGTGTGCCCTAATTAATAAAATAAATAAATAAATAAATATCAGGGGACGATGTCACACCAATTGACCTAGTCCCAAACTAAGCTCTAGGCTTGTACTATGGGTACTAGACAACGATATAAATACTTATATAGAGAAATATATACTTAAATACATAGAAAACATCCATGACTCGGGAACAAATATCCGCGCTCATCACACAAATATCTGCCCTTACCGGGATTTGAACCCAGGACCGCTAGCTTCGTAGGCAGGGTCACTACCAACTAGGCCAGCGCGTCGTCAAATTATATTAATACAAATATCCTCGTGCTTGCATCTATGTGAGTTGGAAAGCAATCAACACCATTGTAAGCGAACGACGCTCTTCTTTAGTATTCCAATCACTTTGTAATTAGTTTCTTCCTAGATTTTAATCGATTAGCACTTACACGATTTAATCTTCGGAACAAAGACAGCCTCGTCGGAGCGGTGATTCGACAAGCGATGGGAGTCATTGTTTTATTGTCGGATTGAGATATATCAGTTGTAAATTCAAGATATATCAAACAGAGAGTTAACACTACGGTGACTAATTAAATTACATCAATCATTACTTTGACTTACAAAATCAGGCTCATACAAAAAATACCGAAAAAAAACATGAAAACGAAACGAAAGTGCAAAGATCCGAAGTTTTCAAAGTCAAAGTCAAAGTCAAAGTTCTTTATTCTTAAATTTAGGCATAATATAATGCACCTATGAATGTCAAAAAGCATTACCACCGGTTCGAAAAATAAAACCTTTGCCCCGAGAAGAACCGGCGTAAGAAACTCGGCAAGGTATATTTTTTCAAGAAAACGGTTTACATCATTACATAATAATTATAAATAGTTTACAATATCACAGTATTTTTGCACAGTAGGTGCACCTTTTTTAAGCGTAGGTAAATTTATGCGTAGATTACTCATGCAGGACGGACGACTCACTGCCAAACATCCCTATCCATGATATAATCGTTTACTTTATAATATGCTCGGGAAATTAGTTTTTGTTTTACGACAGATTTAAATTTAGAGTTTTACCTGCAACAGTAATACAATAAAACATAATTCACTAAAAATTACAAACTGCCACCGTTATTAAAACTAACGTTTTTTGTCGAGTGTGAGAAATTCGATTGTTTTTAATTCTGAGAATTTTAACTATTGCAATTGTTAATCTGCGCTAAACGTCATAAATCCCATGCGTTGCGACAGCTGGTTTAGATCATGACGTAGATGCGGAGCATTGTATTCGTTCTAGATTAGTGCACTTTGTTAGTTGAATGGTATCGGCCGGTCTACGATACCAGTTCTCTTAGTGTTTAATCCGCTTCTATCTTCAATGTAACGACCTAATTAGTGCTGATCGAACGATAACTCGACCCGCGACCAACACAATACAGACACCTTATGTACCTTATTTGTCCGTAATCATATTTAATGATACGATCATTATGGCTTATAGATAGGCATACATAACCGATGCGAGAATTCATACAAAATAATGATTTATTAATTCAATATTCGAGAGTGTACATCCGCGTAGGGTCGAGTGGCAACGCTGGAAGATACTTGAGTTAAGAACCATAGAGGTAACTTGACTCTTTGACTCTTGTAGGAACAATTAGAAAACTCTTTTGCAACAGCAGTCAAATCGATGTGGTTTCGTAAACTTGTTTCAATATCGTTATACTTGCACACAAAGTAGGACATGTAAGATTAACGATGTTATAACTGATCTCTGTCATGTTATAAAGCCCTGGTACAACAAAGTAATTTATCAGCAAACAAGCAGCAATTATCGTTTGTAACAATATACAGAAACTCAACATACTAATTCAATTCAACATACTAATTTGATGCAATCACGAGTACGTCCACTGTACGTATACAGTTATGTGTGCGTGTAAGTGTATTGTCCAAATTATAATAATTGGTCTATTGCTTGTTGACAATATGACGTGTTAATTGCTTATTGTCTTAGAGAAAAGCCACTTATTCTTATGACACACCTACGCTTCAATTAATCAGTTATAAGACTAAGCCTATTAAGTATTCAACGTTATGAATTATAATGATATCTCTGCAGGAACTAGGAAAGGTGCATTACTCCCGCTCCCACCCAGCCTCAGGATTAGATAATCATATGTGGCAAGAGAATCGAAGTCGTGGATGGTCAGCATAATAAATAGGTAAACACTATTAGAGGCAACTTGTCGCTTTGTATGAACTCCGTTGAAAACTTTGTAAGTTTGTATAGTTGTAAGTTGCAGACTATACATGGTTACATTGTCATTTGAATAAAATTAAGCTGAACTTACATGAAAATCCCCATTGGGTTATTGTATTTAATGACGGCAATTTACATGAAATGAAATGCCCATGTTGTAGAAAGAGAATATTAATCTTCGTGACGTTTCGTGGGTGGTTCTTAACGATGTTACAACTTACAAATCCGATTGTGCTTGATCTCACGCTTCTTTTAAAAACGCATAACTAGCATAAAAGGATCTTAATCCGTGATCTTAATCGATAATTTACTAAGAATGAAGTTGCCTATGTCGTAGAAAGATAATATCGAAAGACAGTATTTATCTTCGTGACGTTCGTGGGTGGTTCTTACCGTTACAACTTACAAACTTGACTATCTTTGTTCGCACGCTTCTTTTAAAAACGCATAACTAGAATAAAAGTATCTTAATCCGTGATCTTGATCGATAAATTACGGAGGAATTGCGCAAGTTCCTATAGATCACGTGAAGAAATGCGTTATTGTGACCTGGTCTAGATACGGCATCGACTCGTCGAGTAAGTAATGCTCCACATTACTCATGCTTGTCCACGCATTGTCGGGTATTGCCATCGTGTTGCACATGCTTTGGTTTATTTGTAACAGATCCATTCAGCACTTAATTACAGGGCGTGTATTCTACTGGTGCCCGGGCCGTCTTGTTTTTCGCGTAAGTATAGCTTTTATTGGCCGCCTTTACAGTCAGGTTAATGAAGAGCTTCATAAGCGACGTAGAAAAGAAGCCTAGGATGTTGTTTACTATTTTAAAAATGTGGTAGTTTTAAATATAGCGACAGACTTTAATAACTTACTGCCATTACAAGTAAACAAATATTAAACTATTTTCTTTGTAACAAACATGTCACATGTAATAATAAACAACCAACATCCCAAATATCTTGCTAATATTTTAAGTAGTTTTAAAAGAAGTTAGGATCGTTACAAAATCCTCAAGTCCAATATCCAATGCAACCTAGTCAATCACTCAATCCAATCGTCCAGAATTGAAATGAAGAATGTTATAGATTTAGCCGTATGCTGGTGTTGGTATTGAGCTTATTGTTCCTCGGACAAGATGGACGGGCTTACACAACCGCGCCATAACCTTTGTCTGCCCTATAAATCAGCTGCAGCCGAGAGCCGATGAAGACGCAAGTCGCTCGAAGGTATCTGACGATGGGGCCATTTGTAATGTACAATCAGAACACGGTGTCAAAAGGATGTAAATTATATTATGGCAAAGAGTGATAGGTACCTTTACCTATGCTCAGTTCTCAGGTCGTGCAAGCCGAGAGCATGAGAGAAAATGTTGTATTACTGCTTTGATTACCGCAGACATCATGTTATGTCAAGCAGAGTGTATTGATTGGCTAGACGCTTCCGTAATTATTGTTAGTCCGTAATCTGTTATACCCATTTCTAATCCCTAAGTGACGTTTTCCTTCGGCGTTCTGCCTGGTTCTTTAGAAACCCCCTCTTCCACCGCTTGCAGCTCCAGGGATGAGGGATGACTTAGATAGACTACGAGTAATAATATAACGAAAACACACCTTTTTACACACACAGTGATTTGTTTTTAATGGCATCGTGAATACCAACAAGCACACAGGACATGACGGTAAAGTGGAAACTAAACTCCTTAGACGTTTACGACTCTACGACGTGTTTACGACTATCGTCAATCGAACAAAGCTCGCCAAGATAATAGGCACTTAACGTAACCTACTAGACGTCTAATGTAAAAACATGTAAAAGTTAAACGACATGAATATTATCTATTTGTATTCATAATGCTTACAGAATAATTAAGTTATCAAGCTGAGCAAATTGGAAGAATTAAATCCTAAGAGAAAGAGTCACAAATAGTTACGCAAAAATACATTTCGAAACGAGAGTTAATATTGCTTACAATAAAATATCATCCCACCGTGTAAATCATTAATTGAATAAGTAAAATAACGAACATCTGTAAGATTAGCGGCAAACAAGTAAACAATGGAAATGTCCTGTAATCAGTGGCAAGATCGTGGGAACACGAGACGTCCAAAATTTGCGCGCGCGCCGGCTTTCACCGTCCCACGGCGCGGCGGAACCCATTATAAAACTGTGAGCTATCAGATCTGCTGTGACAAATACATATTACCTTTTATCTTTCAAGATAACTAGAAAACGCTGTGTAGTAAATTATGTGAAGCTGGAAGAAACTGACATGTGTTATGTTATGACTTAATTGTCGCTTAGTTCAGCCTGGCGTTTTATGCTACAGACAAAGGAGCTATCGGGTCACCTGGGCCATGATTCTACGCGGTAAAAACCACATCGTCTTTGACATGTTATCGTATTGTCAATGTTATGATAGCTCTTATTTACTTGACAGTAAAAACAATAGCATAAAAGCTCAAAGACGATATGGTTTTTAGAAAAGAACCCTGATGTGAAGTGATCACCGCCGCCCCCTCGTATGCGTAAGACACGTCTCACAAACAGATGTCAATCGCAACTGACATTCGAATTCACGTGTGCGTTAATATTATTTTGTAGCACGGATATTGCAATCATACGATACGTTTTTGAAAATGTGTTCTGTACCTATCCGTAGCACGAACCCCTATTTTAGGGCCTAAAGTCAATCACAATGTCTATGTTGCTGTTAAATTTGGGTACTAAATACGGACGCGCAGTAACCTTAACCGATCGCCATACACATTTTCTCGTGAACGTTATTCACTCCATACCTCCACACAGGAGTGATTGTATGTACAATCACTCCTGTTTTCCATATGTGTAGGCAGATACCACTTTCTTCTACTTGCTACGATCCAGACAAACTTCCCTCGCTTCCTGGAGGAACTCACCCATTCGTCTCTTTATACACGTACGTCGGTTTAGGGTACTCCTGACGGCTTATTCTTAATACGTCCCCGATCTGATCGTCTCGGTCTTCAAATTCCAACTTCTAACTCAATTTACTCCCTTACTCTTTACTCCATAGAAGGTAAAAACTTCGCTCGAGGAGGGGAGGAGCATACAAGGAGCGCAGTTATAAAGTGATTTACCTACTTTAAGTTATCTCCAAACTTAAACTCTTTTGATTTCAACTAAATTATCTATTACCTATTTAGTTATCACTTCTCTATCAAGACAAATATACGAGATGCTTCGCACTGAGTTGGTTGGCAAGAGTTATTAAAAAATCCAACTCATTAAGATAAAAAAGATAAATGATGTTTATTCTGTAGGCACTTTTACACGTCGAAAATCTACCAGCGCTTCGCAAGAGACCACTGCTGAGAAGAAACGCCGCAAGAAATCATGATATTTAAACCCTAAGTTGATCTGCCTTTTCAATGAGATTAGGTTTTACTTCTTGTTTTACTCCTGTATCACTTAGGCCATGATCATTAGAGATAATTGAATCTACGATTACTTATTTCCTTAGACAACATAACATCTATCTTCCTAAAAACATTTGGTTCCCCAGACTACGTAAGTAAGCGCTGCCTTGCCCCAACTATAAAAAAACTTAGACATTTATCTGACATTATATACATGTAGTAAAGTGTTAAGATAGTTTTGTAGGTACTTGAGAGCTATTAACTGTTGCTCCATGTGAGGATAGTTCTAGCGCATCATCAATCAAAGAATACGTTAAGTGCGGGAAGCTGTCATCTCAAACATCTCCCGACCTGTCAAATGTACAAGCGGCCATACATCACCATTGATACCATCATATTAATAGTTCACACCAGAACAGATTGGAGAATGTGTGTAGTAACACAGTAGCGCACTTGAACTAGCTGCAGGGCTGCAAGACTGGTCACTTCACTGAAATGGAACAAACCTAGTGCTTCATTAAAATTACCACTAGTATACCTTGAAATTATTTGAAAACGAATCGTTTTAAAAAACGCGTGTAGTTAACGTTTTCCTAGTAAGGAACAAATTAATTGGTGGAACAATTTGAAAATTGTATTTGCTGTTGGTTATCCTAATAGATACATTTTGCAACAAAAAACATAAAATGTACAACTTATAATTGATTATAGATCAATCCTGGAAATGGTTTTTTAACGACCTTACCTTAAGCGTAATCCCAATTGGTTAGATTAGAACCCTTGGAACCTTAATGAAAAAGGCATAGCCTACTGATTAATAATTAATGACGTGATGAATGCATTTGGAATTGATACTTTGAGCTCATTCAATCATCATCATAAAGCATGCACTGATGATCATCGGCAGAAAATCAATAGTGCGAAGTAATGGTGCACGCACACGACATTTAATATTATTATTGTAATTATCTTGTAACAAGATATATTCGGAATTTTAAGTTGTTCCCTATGTAAGCCGTCCTCAGTCCGGAAATGTAAAAACTGATCTAAATACGATTTGGGACTAAATAAGTTTCGTATGTTTTGATAGACTGAAATCACGGATCTAGTTTTTAATAAAATTAACTTTAATAACAACAAAGAGCAAGCTGTAAATAACCCGACTGTTGTCCACCGACTGTGTAACCAAGTTTAAATCGTTATATATCCTAAATCATCGTTCAAAATGAATAATGACGTTTAAGATTATTTTTGAATACCTATTAATAATACCCCACTTGTCAGTTCACTGACTTTAATGTTTTTTCTCCCACATGCTCGGAAATGTTAACCTTACTGTAGTAAAATCAGCCCGCGAAGTTCCAAGTACCAGGCCCAGACAAAATTTAAAAAAAAAAGTTATTATTTACCAGCGGCAGCGGCCGCGAAAATGTATACAAATTTCATAACGTACCCGGTTTTTTACTTTTTAAAACCATGTTTGGACTATGATAATTAACTCCAAACAGCCAAACACTCGTACAATTCCAAATTCTTCCATGTTTATTTACTTTTTAAATGTCATAGACTAAAAAGGTAAACGCCGTTTATCGCGTTTGCAGCGTATTTACCAAAGTGTCAAATAGTATTACTTTTTTAAAACATTCTTAATAATACTTAATACTTAATACTAAATAAATGCTACTACTAATACTTAGTACATACTTTAACTTACTTTTACTGCGTCTCGGCCACGCTAACTCTACTCGTCCCGCAACGGCCTACTTCCTGGTCTGTGCAGTAATGTACTATTCTATTTTGCAAAATGGCGTCTAGTAGCCGCCATATTGAATTTTGAACAAACATACATATATAGGCTGATAAACACATCACCTCCTCCTTCGGCAGTAGGGTAAAAATAACAAAATTCTCAAGTTAAATATTCTAAGGTATTTAGGGTAATACGAGTATGCCGATGATTTTGCGTTAATGCGATTCACTTATTTTGTGAATGGAAAGTGGGTCAGTAATCATATTTGCTTTTTTGAATGACCATACATTGTAACATAATGGTGTTTCGAATCCCAATTATTTATCCGAACGGTTTCTTTAGTTACGGCCATAGAAATATCTGACGCGGTGTAAAAATCAATTGCCGATTAATATAAGCATTTTAACAATGCGAAAAAAACACATGTATGAGTATGTAGTCGGCAAAAGGCAAAGATGTCAAGACAAATGAGCCATCGTGATCAATGCCGCAATACGCGCTTTTACTTTCATCCCACTTATTAAGGAATTTGGTTATTATGTCACGGCGCGGCCATCCTTCCCCGCGGCACTCGTCGCCTCTTATGGTGGCCAAGAGTTTATTTAATTAAAAAGGCTTGAAAAAGTATTACGCATAATTGATAATGATGAGCAAAATTTGTGCAGATTGTGTCATAGGTTATGTCATCATATTTACGGTGTGAAAGAATACAATACAATGTTAGGAAAACCATATTGGGTGGAGAAAACTGGCGAATGTATGTGCTGATAACAATTTATATTTGGAAGTGTCACATGTATACTTCCTAGAGAGAGTTACGACTAGGTTTTACTTTAATTGTTATTACGATCTAACCTAGGCTACGCCGCAATCAATGACACATTCTTGTTTCTTTTTCAATATTTTAAGTGTACTGCATTATACTTGATACATTGTGCGATTAAATCACGATAAAATTGGAGAAACTCATTTTACAATAAGTTAGAGTAGTGGTTATTATGTAAACCTACTTTCGATCGATCTGGCATTTGCTTATTTTGGATATTAGAAATGAAAAAGTCACAAGAATATGAACATTCTGAAATACGTTCATTTCTTTTGTATTGTAAAATATTTTCAACGGACTATTAAAGAGCATATACTAAAATGAATATAGGTGAAGATCTTAAGTAAATCATCTCTGTTGCATGTAGTTGTGCACAAAACGAATATGGAATTTTCGTTAAATTTCAAATATAGAATGTCAAATGGTCATGGTTACAACTACATGCACACATGACATAAATATTTTTTATAGGCGTAAAACATTGGAAAGAAAGACAAATATAGTTTTTTATTAGCTTAGACTCCTAGCAGAGACCATAGGTCACAGAGTAGTCATTAGATAGAGAGTCCGTTGCGCAATGCGCGATGTCAATGCGACCTGCTGCGCCGTAAGCTTGCGCATATATTTTGCATTAGTTTCGCAATTTGGAGACACAATTTGCTTTTTTTGCATAATTTTATACAAATAATAAATTTAAACACAAATATTGATTTTAATTTATTAACCAGATGTTTATTGCAACCTAGATACAAGTTTCATATTTTGTTGCGCGCAAGTTTAGTTAAACTAGTTTTCACCTGTGACTTCGTCCACACAGAAGTCGTGTGTATTGCCATTCTTTTGGGAACATTAAAAATCCGAGACAAAAGGTATCTCATGAGATAATTTAAGACAAGAACTATCTGTGTGTGTTTCATCCAAACATTCAGCCGTTTACGGTGTGACTCATTGAAAAACGTCAAACACTCTTAATATCGTAAATATTAGTAGATTTCTTTATTAGGGTTAAGTAGCTAAAACTGAAACGGGTTGTTTATGAGATGTACTTTGCTGTCAGTTCGTCCGTCCGTGTGTCCTTTTGTCTGTCAAGATCCTTTATTCCCAGATCCGCTAAAGTTATCGGGCTGAAATTTAGAACATTCATAGCATTTAGTAGTCCGAACCAAGCGTTATCATTAGAAATTAGAAATTTGGAACTATCATTAAAAACCGAGAGACCATAAAATAATATTGTACCCATGATATATCATTTAAAAGCTCTTAAGCTAAAAAGGGTAGGTTAGATTTTTGAAATTCTTTTTTTTTTAATTTTGATAATTAACGCGAAACGTTGTTTTCCCCTGCCAATAAAGAGGTTTATTTCAGAAATTACTAAATTTAAAAATCTAAGAAAAACATTGACTAAGGAATAACTCGACTGACACTTGGCCCGTAATTGTTGGCTGTGGATGAGCACTGAGTGCTTATGTGCGATATTACATAATGGCCGCTGCAGAGGCATGCTAACTAAGGTCAGAGGTGGACGATAAATAAAGCGAACCCTCCACGTGCGTGGACGCAAGTTCACCGCGGGCCGTAAACTCTTTCTCGTATTTAATAGCTACTACAGTGTATTTCAGCTACGATGAGTTCTATGACAGCCGTATTTTGTAATTCAATCATTTAATATTCAGTATATTATGCGAGGCGTTTAAAAATAGGTGATTAATTGTTTAAGTTTCTGAACGGCGTCGCTAGGTGTGTTTTTAGTAGGGGATGTAAATTTAATAGTAGGGGATCCGAAGAGGAGACCAGCTTCACCGGGCTGTTTATTCGATTAAAAGTATTTTATATCAAAATTAATATGCTATATTTATAATAGGTTGACTGGAAAATTTAAGTCCAGTCCTTATGCATTAAAAAAGAAACAGAAAATAAACTTTAAAAAAAATTCCTATTGCTTAGTGAATACACCGGTCGGCTGTTTTCTCCCATCATAACTATTGGGTAGGTAGGTAAGTCGGTACTAATAATTTGCACTAAACCTAACGTTTGCATATTCTATAGGCTTTATACTTTCGATTAGTATGTAATTGGTCTATTAAACAAGCAATATGATTTAAAAAAAAACGTTCATTTTTTTTAATCATATAAGGGCTGGACTGAAATTTTCCAGTCAGCATATTATAAATATATATTACTTAGAATATTAAATTTGATTTAAAATACTTTTCATCGAATAAACAGCCCGGTGAAGGTCACAAGTGTAATACGTGTTTGTATGAGCACAGAACTCATCGTAGCTGAAAAACAC
Organism: Acleris sparsana; assembly: GCA_923062465.1. Lineage (NCBI taxonomy): Eukaryota > Metazoa > Arthropoda > Insecta > Lepidoptera > Tortricidae > Acleris > Acleris sparsana. Next base: position 18,585,653 of record OV281293.1, read on the forward strand.
TGTACAGGTTATTTATTTAATCTTCATTGCACAAAATAAAACAATCAATTACGAAATTGTTCTTCGGGGAAATGCAACAAACATACAACGAGTAGGTAATATTGTCTCAAAAGAAGTGTGGAGCATTATTGGGCCTAAAGTTGACAGATTCTCGTTAGCCATTATTTAAGAAGCATAATAAGCTTCTTTAGGTTCCGAGTCTGTACATTTTGGAGGTGTGCAAGTTTGTAAGAAACAACAGTGACTCGGAAATGTTCGTATTTGTCATGCTACTTCAGTCAACCTCAGTACTTTTTGTACTGTGATCGACTGAAATAGCAAGACTGGTTTTTTTTTTTTTTTATGGCATAGAGAAGGCAACCGAGCACACAGGCCACCTGATGGTAAGTGGAAACTGTGACCCATAGACATTAGCATAAGACTGCAAATGCGTTGCCAACCCTGAGGACTAAGATGGAATGCCTCTATGCTAGTCATTACACCGGCTGTCTTATCCCCAAACCGGAACACAACAATGCGAACACTGCTGTTTGGCGGTAGGTTAATGGATAAGATGGTGGTAGCGATCCGGACGGACCCTGCACAGGGTCCTACCACCCGCAAAAAGGCTGGTTCGAACGTTTCCGTGAAAATACGATGGAAAACAATTGCACACTACATCTGTAATGGAAAACGAACTGTCACTCATAAGGCTTTGGTAGTTCTTAAATATAAAGCGCGCCGAGCCGTGTACGATGACTACTAACTTTGTGTCTTATGTACAGTGATTTTTTTTTCTTCCTTTCTGTCTTTCTTTCTTAGCTAAAATGGTTATAAACCAACATTGTGTGGTAGAGAACGCTATGTTTTTTTACGCCCAATAGGCACTTGTCTGGTTCTTACACTAAGTATTACAATAGTAAATAGTAACTGGACACGCCCCTCACAAGCGGAGGGTCATGGGTTCAAGCCGGGCTTGTATCTCTCAGTTTTTCGGTAAGTAGGTACAATACAAGATAATACATTATACACTTTATTGAATTCCACACTAAAAATAAACAAAGAAGAGTAGAACCGGAAATTGTTATTAGATAGACAACAGGCGGTCTCATCGCTATAAGCGATCTCTTCCAGACGTCTTTGGGAGAAGAGACGCTGCAACGTAAAACATTAATCATAGAAGGCGGTGAAAGCACATTAAATTCGTGATATGTGTTTTTATTTAGGATTTTTTTCGGATTTATTTTTATATCATTAGTATGAGATATAGTTTTAAGTTATTGTTTTATACTTAATGTACCTATTTAACTTAAAACTCATGAGATTGAATATTAAGGTTAATAAAAAACAAGTTTTTCAGATTTCGATTACTTGATGTTTGAGTTTTGGGTGGAGGACACGTAACGTAACTCCAGCTAAAATGTCACTTTACGAGTTCAATATTCTAAAAATTGATAAAAAACGTGTGCATAATAAACGAACTTTTAAGGGTTATCAAATAGTACGTATAAACTTTGTCGGCGTAATGAAACTATAATGTTACCTAGTTTGACTTCGGACCCATAAAAACTTACATACTCACGGTACTTTTAAATCGTCGATCGTAAATCTCAAAAACGTATTGAAAAAAAAACACATTAACAACGCTGTATATATCTGCAAAGCAATTCATTGATGTGCGTCTCCAATCAGCATACGCCGGAGTGGGAACCAACGGTAATGACCCAGTCCCTTGGGCGGTGAATTTCTATTTTCTACTAGTTTAGACGGTAAGCACTACCGTTAGACAAGATTGTTAACGCGAACGTAAACGATTGTTCAAAAGTCACAAAATGTATGGGGTGGCATAAGCACTCGACGCGACTGTCCGGGAACTTACGTCAATCATATACATTTTCGATAATGATAACTTGATAACGTTCTCAAAAAGTACTTAGGTACCCAAGGGAACAAATACGCGTACTCTCCTAGAACCTAATCGCAATACTACGGTATAGCTTGAAAAAATAAATGAATGTTGACAATTTATTCCATTTGATTGTATAACCTTTGACCGTAAAAAATGACACGTGATTGTGGGTCATTGTCGTTAACCCAATTTCTCGAAATGGTTTTTGAATGACCATACAATACCTCGAAAATAGTGCATCGGACAGAAGAATGCCTCGGCATTCTATGTATACAATACCAGGCCAAATGTAGCTATTGAATTCTAAAAAAGCTAAAGAATTATTTAAGTAGCTTTTGCAAGTACCACGTACACAACTCACTGGTAATGTCAACAAATTTGAATAGAATACAAAATAATACGACTATAACAGTATTTTTATATAAACATGGGCGATATGATAATGAATGTACTAAATAAAATATATTTGTAGACTACCTTGTAACTTTGTTAAAGTAACGTTATAAATAAAATCATATGAAGTCTATATAACATTTAATTTGGTAAGGTGGGGGCGTGATTTATTTTGACATAGTTTAATTAAAGTCTAAATTTGTTGATTTATTTATTAGATCTATACTAATATTAAAGAGAAAAGTTATTTGTCATGATCACTGTAGATCAAAAATTACCTATAAAACTACTCACTACTAAGGATATAGAAAATAGTAGGATTAATATTCCATTTTTGGACCGGGAGCTTCTTAAGCAGGAGCACTACTATACTATATTGAATGCATCTTGGCTAGGGCCTCTGATCTCTAGACGTTTCGGTATTTGCTGGATCGATAATTGTACTAAACGAGCTTATGAAACCTGCTAAGTTCCAATCAGCCCAAGCGACACAGCTAAGATCTATATCTCTGACCTAGAACTTATCCTGCCTGTGACATGAATTTTCCCTTTTTTTGATGGACCATGTTGGTGACTTCACCGTCACAGCTTCAACGGCGGTGGCGGTAGGTGGTGGACCCCAGCGGGATTGGCGCATTGAGTACCTCGAGTCTTATTTTACCATTCGACAGCCATCCTAGTAACTGCATAGCATACGGCTTGCGTTAATAGCTTACATCATTGCACTCATTAAGTTGTTGATATTTATTTGCGGAACAGTAAGACGACGAGTGCTGCGAGTAAGTATCTTTCTCTTCGCTCGGTTCGGGCTAATGATGCCCTTATACATGGATTTCCCCATTGATCGGTAAAGGGGTTACGCTGCACAAATTTCGAACTTGTGGCGTTCATGTTTTATACAGATTTTTTAAAGACAAGAGGAACGAGCACACAATACATTGAAAATTGGCTCTCAGAGTAATAAATAGACCTCTCGAGACTAAAAAATGGAATGCATAAGTCTTAGTGTGACCGCTTGAGTCCTATTTCACCTGATGAGACCTAGGATGTTTTTTTTCTGTTGGATAGAACTTTATTATGGTAAGCTGAAATGTGGTAGCCAATACTTAAAGTACAAGAGCATTGAGTAAACAGATCTAAAGGGGGTCCGTTCATTTGACCGAAATACGTTTTTTCGAACGTATCATTTCGCAACTTTTTCATTTGGCAACCCACTTTTATTTCTGTACCTTCACGAAGACCCTATAGGTTAGGTTAGGTTAGTTTTTATAAAAATCCTGAAATATTTACAGTTACACAAATAAACGTGGGTTACCAAATGAAACAGTTGCGAAACGATACATTCGACCAAACGTTGTTCAGTGAAACATTAGTGAACCGATCTAAAGACATACGACATAAGTAAAGAGGGACGTCTAATTAATTTTAAAAAATGACAAGCTGAGTGTGTTTTAACTTCACAAAAGTGCGCTATGGCTAAGCGTAGGGCGTATATTAACAGCATAAATTGACTACAAAAGTTTCTAGGGAACAAAAGAGATCTTCACCACCTAGTTCCATAGTTTCTGGAAATCTATTGACCGTAGCTGATTCGGCAACAGTCGAAATGGCATCATGTAATCTTGCTTTTAAAAGACCATACCAACTTTCCGGAAGTCTAGCAAAACAAATCACGGAAACGAATTCCAATTTACATGTCTACTATCATCAAAATTTCCTTGAAAACCGTAATGTAGTCTCATTCCGTGCACCGCAGGCGCAGCGACGGAATCCTTAAGCAGCGGCTCCTAAGTAAACGAGCAGATCGCATCATCGCGCATACGCGTTGCGTCACCGAAGGGGGAAAGTGCATCGATTATTTTATTGTGCCCGCCAGACCATTAACACGGATTCAACCCTTGATCGATTATGTAAGTAAACAAACGATTCGTTTGCCAGATTTACCGCGGAAATTGACAAAGGTTTAATGTGTGTTTAACACCAAACTAGTGCAGAAATAGAGGGCTGTTTTTCACAAAATGTTTTAATTTTGCTCTTATGTTTTGATTGTGAAATTTTAAATGACAACTGATAAAATGTTTATTTATTTATTTATTTATTCAAATTCCTAAAATTAACACTTACAGTCTAGCTAAACGTGTTAACAGGACAAATATTTACAGTAGTGGTAGTACAGTAAACTTAGATTAAGCATTAAGTATTGTGCTTGGAGTTGCTGTAGACTCTAGGTAGCGGCTGGCTGCTGTTAGAAAACCAGGTATAGTACCGTGGTACGTGGTGGTGGTGGTAATGTATAGGTTATATGTATATAATAATTAATATTACTATTCTAGTACGTAATGGTAAATGTACGTGTATCTATCTGTCTAGCTCTAGTCAGTTATCAAAAGAGTTCTTAGCCTAACACCTTTTTTGCAGTCATCAAGATAAGAAGAAGTTTTGTTAGATTTAAAGAAAAATATAAAAATTATAGGATTAGAATGTAGAGTAATATTAAATTGATTCAAAGAAGAAGCCCTATTTATATATAAGTACATAACAGGATCATAAGTCTTAAAGCCTACCGGCAAAGGTAGTTGTAGGCAATCATGAGATGTCAATAAGGTCATTGTTCGTCAAGATCACTGCAACATTTATTCAAATCTGTAAATATTTTTGATACCCGTTTTTTAGATCTCTATGGCCCATCATTGATACTTGGACGGATAATACGAATAATACGGATAGGAAGGATTATGGTTTTTGTCTTAATTATTATTTCCTTTAAAGCTCCTGTTATGGTATATGTTATAGTATACGTAATTAAGAAAAAAACAAAGTATTTTCACTGATTGGAATTGTTGAGAAAACAGTTATTGACAAGTATAATATAAAAATTGAGATGTCAGTTGATCACCATTACTAAAAATGTCCATGTGCTTAACTATGGTATTAACAATGATATAATGATTATAAAAGAATTGTTATTACCATGACATCGTTCATTATAGAACTGCTTTAACGTTTCAGTTACAATATAGGTGGTATTGCGACACCGTAACGATATCAATAAGCATCAGCGGTTTATAATACGCGAGTAGAAAAAAGACCTAACGTAACATAATTGGGTAATATAAATTTAAACCACATTAAATCCATAAGTATCAATAATTGGGAGTTACTACGTTATGACATTGTTTATATCTTTTAAAACGGATAAAGCAACTTCAGTTATGATAACAGGATGGAACTCACCTTTCCTAAGAATTCCATTCAAAAATAAAGTATGCACAATAACATAGTCTACAGTAAGTGACTGGTTAAAAAGTTGATTACGACTGACAATTCACTAGAAAGGCAAGAATAATCTTCAGCTAGCAATTATAAAGAATCGGTAAGGAAAAGAACGCGTGGGAAAATTCATTAGACAAATAATGTTCAAGGGATTATGCGTTTCTACATCGAAGCCATTAGGTCTTTACAAATGAGTGACGGGTTACATAATTAAGATTGGAGGATGAACTTAAACTATGGCTATTTAACAAGAAAAAGGAAAGACGAAAGCTTTGCAGCACTTAGTGAACAAAAAAACGAAGGGGCTTTTTTTTTATGGCTTTGAGAAGGCAAACAAGCACACAGGCCACCTGATGGTAAGTGGAAACTATGACCCATAGACATTCGCATTCACAAGACTGCAAATGCGTTGCCAACTCTGAGGACTAATATGGAATGCCCCTATGCTAGTCATTACACCGGGTGTCTTATCCCCAAACCGGAACACAACAATGCGAACACAGCTGTTTGGCGGTAGGTTAATGGATAAGATGGTGGTAGCGATCCGGACGGACCGTGCACAAGGTCCTACCACCCGCGGCTCGAAAACTTACGCTAATGATGCACCTCAAAAAAGTTGACTAATGTGCATTTAATTTTATTTAATATCATTGTTTTTTAACTTATTAAGTGTATTATATCAACATTACATGATAACTTCGTCTATTATAAATTATGACATGTTTACGTCGAATATATAACGTGCACAGGAAGGATAGTCACGTTTTTAAACAATGCAAGAGTTCATAGTATCCGGCACATCGAAATTTATCGGCATCTTGTTTACATAAGCTTGTATCTGCATACTTGATCATGCATTTCAGCTTAGTAATTATTAATTAATTAAACACTGAACAACTTCACTGGAACTTAACCTCACGTAATCGAGATCTTAGTTGAGATTAGCTTTTTCCCGCGACTCAGTCCTGCGCAGATAAATATTTCTTCGGGAACTGATAAATTTTCTGGTTTAAAAGGACCCTATGTCCGTCTTTGGGGTATAAACTATCTTCGTACCGTACGGAACGAAAGAAACAAACAAACACTTTTTCATCCTTATTTTCACTAACGAGTATAACTTTAGTCTATGAGAGCTTTAACAAACAAACAAAACATAAACCAACAAAAAAAGCTCAAATGAATCCGACTGAAAACTCCTGTTCAGGTCACACGCAACCATTATACAGGCTCTTATAGCATCATAATAATAATATAAACACCGGTACTCACTGCTCGCATGGTGTCCGGTCCCACTTCACTGACAGATACAAGGAAACGATCACCGGTATTGGCCCGGGCGCGTGCTCACTTGCGCTCGCGTCGGTCCGTCGGAGTGCACTGCCGTGAGAGTGCGCCCGCGCCGCCCGCCGCCCAAAACAACGCCGTTGTGTAAACCAGCAAATGTCAACCGACAAAGACATGATATTGTAGGCGAATGTCAATACGCATTATTTCCTCTATAACCTTTGTAATTATTGGGAGTTGACCGGGCATGTTTGTTGTGCTGAACAGTTCACGTTTGAGAGGAATATTAACTACGTAAACAGGTGTCCCATAAACAGACGTCAATCCGCCTAGGGCCGATAGAGCAGCTAAAAAGCTATCAATTTAACCCCTATGCATGTTCAGCGATGTTTACTAGCTTCGGAGATATTGATCATTTTAATCAGAATTTTTCTAATTTTCCCTTATGTCCATGTCACGGAAAATGTTCACCTCGCTTACGACCTTAGCCCATGTCAAATTTCGTTAGTTCGAAAAAGTATCTTACGTCGCTCGACTAAAGTCAAAACTCACTTTGACAAATGTCCTAAATTTACGACGTTGGGCCTTACGAGGTTGATTTCATGTTTTATGTCTTAAGTTTTTCAGTGGTACACAATTAGACTCATTACAATCAGCGAAGTTTTTAAACCTGTTTGCCCTTTTTTTTTTATTGTGACTAATATTATTAATTAGTTTTTTCCATGCAAAGAAAAAAGCTAACACTGGGACACCTAAAATCGCTGAACGTATATAGGGGTTACATCAATAGCTTTTTAGCTGCTCTATCAGCCGTAGGCGGGTCGACGTTGGTTTATGGGACATCCTGTATGTATGTACATCAAAGTAAATTTTCCTTATCTATGGTATCCATGCGTACAAAAATATCTGTCTGTGAATGTTCACAACGACTTCTACAACTCTGGGGCCTTATTATAATTATGTCTCTACACGTATTGTTGCTAACTCAGCCGCAAAGACTGTGAAATAAGAGTTATAACAAGTATCATAACATTATCCATACAATAACATGTCAAAAGCAATTAGGTTAAACCCGAGTGTAATAGAGCCCTTATCTGTCTAATGTAAAGAAATGAAATAGGGGAACGGTTACGTAAAGTTTATACCTACATTTTCTTTCATTTCCCCAGTCAACTGCGACCTTAGAAACAACGATTTTAATAGTCTACAGTACGAAGTTGCGGGAAAAGGCATCACGTGTAAATCACCCTCACTGTCATCAAGCACTTCAAAGAATATGTTCACAAACGCGGGAAGAATTTGACGCAAGATTCAAAGGTTTCTAAACCGATCTAAGCGAACCATTATAGTTGCTTAAACATGCAGACCAATTTGAATGTGATTAAACATGGTCTTCGTGAAGTTTTCAGTGCTTTCACCGACTGCAAAAGACAGATTCTGACTAGGAAGCTAGCGGTGCGAGCCTCGATTTCCGGTGAGGGCAAATGTTTGTGTGATGAGCGCAAGTATTCGTGCTAGAGACGTGGTTTTTGTATGTACTTGTGTATGAACTTGTTGATAAATAGGTTTATCATTGTCTAGTAGGTACCCATGATACAAGGACCCGGGGACTAGGTCAATTAGCGTGAGATTGTCCCTTAATATTTATCTTTTTTTTCTGATCTTATCCTTACCTACCACCAAGTAGTAGAGTACGTATTTTTGAGTTCTGTGGGGATAAGACAACCAGTGATCAGTAGCATATAAAGGCATTCCACCTTAGTTCTCAGGGTTGGTAACGCATTTGGAAATGTCAACGTCTTTTAGCCTCAGATCCCACTAAAAAAATATTACTTTATCACTTTGTCGCTTTAACATTGGGTTTGAAATGCTACATACCAAATTATCAAACGAGTACACATGACAACGTACAAAAGTAATCATCTTAGCTAACGTTAACTATACGAGTACAAGAACACTTGGTAAACAACGAGTCGTAAAGTTATTTTAAAAAAAGTCTTAGGTAATGTTTGCAATAGATTTCTCCTTGCCAACCAGTGTTGTAAACGTCCTGCCAATTGTTATGGAATATTCGGTTAGCGCCCATAACGATAATCGACTCGGCTGTGGAACCGAGGGCAATCGTATTACGTGAGCCGTAATGTTTGCTGAACGCGTAACGGACGAAGTTTCCCGTGGAACCTTGTGCGTTTAAAAATAATCTGAAACTAGTGACGGGCAACTGTTAAGTTGGATGGTTAGGCATGTGACTCAGCTCTCAGAAGATCTAATGGTAAGGCTCTGAGAGCATATCTAGCCATTTGTATTTCCATTAAGACCTTACTAAAAGGTTATACCACCAATAAACTGCTAAAGCGAAATTTGTGCGAAGGAAATGTGTCCATAAATTTCGATTAATAAATTCATTATTTGTGATACATTTGATTTCACGTTCACGGTAGCCTTGGCAACGAGGCTTTATTTTGTTGAATTTCCTAAATCTTAAATTACTATTGGTGGACAGAAAACCAGTGTCACAAGGGGTATTTTTTTTATATATATAAAAGAGGAAGGCGGATGAGCATGCGGTTTACCTGTTCGGACCACCAGCAACTCTCAAGGGGTTGTTGGTCGGTTATTGGTCTTTGAGGAAAATGAAAGCCTTGACTGAAACACCACAAATTTAAAAGGAAATATTTATTTTAGCAACTTATCCAAAAGAAGAATGTTTCTATTTTATGGAAACTTTTGAAATGTTTTAAAGCTTGTCCATCACTAACCGAGACTTCTCAAATCAGTTTGACCGAAGACGAATTGCGAGACGAAATTAATGTACGCAACAATTTGTTTCCGTTTGATGTTTCCGTATTGTTTGATTCGTAAGCGTCGGCAATTATGATCTTTGGGTGATGTTCAGTTTTAAAGAATGCAATCGCTGTTATTCTTTACTAGCTTCTGCCCGCGACTTCGTCCACGTAGATTTCGATCATCGTTATTCACTCGAATTCCTTTAAATTCTCCGGGATAACAAGTAGCCTTTGTGTCAATCCAGAGTATTAGGTATCTTTTTAACATTTTTTATCATTCAATCGGAATTCTATCCATGCATTTAAAGCCCCAAGGTCAGAGGCACCCTGTGGCACCATGATGGGGGGGGGGGGGCGAACCCAGGAACGGTAACTTCGTAAGCATACCGTGTCACACAAGTAACATCATTGAAAGGTCTTATTAAAAAATAACACACAAAATAATAGAGTGCGTATTTGAAGCTTTTTTGTCTGTCTGTCATAAAGCCTAGGGAATAATAAATTCGAGGAAACGGATTTTTTTAATAGTTTCCTGCGTGGAAGTAGCGTTTTAAAAGCTTTTCTTTAAAAAAGTAAGTTTTTGAAAAAACAATTCGAGTGTTTAGTAGGGCTTTTTACATCTATGTTGGATCAGAAACATATTTTGGTAAAGGATGTGAAAAGTTAAACCATCTCAATATACGTAAATTAAGTTACATACATAAATATAATTAGTTTTACATGACCCTAAAGATTAAATAACATTCGTGATTCGTGTTTGATAAATATAATATGAATTACTTTTACTAACTCGTCTATAAGCTTACTTAGCTTTTCTCGAGATTACGCGAACTTTAGGTAAAGTAGCTTAGAAATATCCGATCTATTTTTTAAGGGTTCCGTATCCAAAGGGTGCCGACGGGCGCCTCCGCGGTTTGTCCGTCCGTCTGTCTATCAGCGGGCTGTAACTGACGAACTGTAATAGGTAGATAGGTAGTTAATATTTTGTGCATTGGTATTGCCGCTACAACAAAAAAAAATAGAATTTAAAATCAATAAGGAACCTTACAAGAACGGTACGGAACCCTTTGTAGTAAAGACGCTAGCTAAACTAATATTTAGTATACTTACGCAAAAACTGTCAATGAAAAATCTAGCAGCTAACATTCTACTCGGTGGCACTTAACATCATTAAAAAAAATGTAAAAAACTTGAATGAATACGCTAATAGTATTCGGGCGGGTCAAAGCGCCGCGCCCGGCGGCCGGGGCGCTGCGCCTGCGTCGCTCGATGCGATATTATGACTTTCTTTTCCGAGAATCGCCAGCTTAGTTGTTAACCAACAATGGTGTTATTGCTGTAACACAAAAGGTGGAAGAGCAAATAACTTATTAAACACAAATGTATACGGAAACTACAATGTTGATTGTCATTCATTTCATTCATTACCGTCATTTTTGATTGGGTCCAATTTTAACAGGGTTCGCTAATTTTAAATATCTGTAAATCTATTTTTTTTTAAGCTTATTCTTATGAGATGAAAAATAGTTTATATTAAGGTCCCGCGCTCGCTTCGCTTCTCTCCTCTAATTCTAGTTTATGACCGGGATTTCAGAAAAATCACATAAACCGAAGCGAAGCGGGGCTGGTCACTAGTGTGCAATAAAGGCGTAACGTTTCTCCAACAACGCGTTTGTGGTTGTCGTGTTACTTGGCAAGCCTCTATACTTTCGTTATCGCGGAACGACAGAAGCATCTACGGGTACACTCGTTTGCATGTTGGCAAGCTATAACAAAGGTCGTCTATTGGCCAAAAACTATCAAGACATATGTTTGATTTATTTGTTTTTCCACCCACCTTCCACCATCCGTCGTACGGTACTTATCTAATATTAATGAATCAAACTTTGCCTCATTACCTTCCCACTTCAATTTCCTAAGGTTTCAGATTGATGCTAACCAATTATTTAATTTATTGTACCATTACTCAAAAGCGATCTCGCATCTTCCCTTAAAGAACGCCATTGATGTGTATGTCTAATGAATGGTATTCTGGGATCCATCAATAACTATCGCAGTGATCTAAACGCGCGGTTACCGCGCGGGGGTTAACCGGGGTCAGGCCGGGGCCGTTAATCAGATGCTATCGTTCAATTTTGGATACATTTCTTCACAATCATCACTGGTAGATGAGCTTCCCGAAATTCCGTGCCGGAGTTCTTTGTAGATCTTGTCTACCTTAATTATTGATAACCATTTGACTAACCAACTAACTAAGTAAAATGCTGATTGGATTCACTTCTCATTTAATTATAATAGTAGGGGGGAGCCCACGCCACTAAACCTAGTACGGTGAGACTACCGGATGAATATATATATATATATATATATATAGTTAGTCTCGTAGTGGAGGAACACGAAATGGCAATGCTGCAATGCGAAAAACCTAGAATATAATAACCGATTACGAATGGAGTTGTGTTGGAAACACTTGGTACCAACCAAGACCTTGAATGTAAGTTTCTTGCGGAGCTTTTTTTTTTTTGAAGAATTCATTGAAACTTTGCTTCACCGCCAAGACGCCGATGGTAGAAACTTTTGACTAACCTCTAATGTCCGCATTGTTGTGGTACGGTGCCGAGGTGAGACAACCGGTGACAAGACAAGACTGGAAATAAGTACGTTACGCATTCCATCTAAGTCCCCAGCTGGCAACGCATTTGCGGTTTTGAGATTGGCATCGTAAGATTGCAAATGTCTTGGGCTTCACAGTCAATCACACTAGCCTGTGAGCTCTTTTGCCTCCTCTGTGTCATACAATAACCAAGTAAAATTAAAAACTTCGTATCTATTTTAACTTGTTTCGTGCAGGTTTAGTTTTTCATGAAATCGCCTCCTCGCCGCGTGCCGTGTGGCATGCTTCATAAATTTCTTTGCGTTTGCTTGTCATCGTTTGCCGCATGTCGCTGCTGCCTCCCCACCACCTTACCATAACGCTATAATCTCTAGTTTACTACACGAATCTCTGGTTTACGTAGATGACTTGATAAGACTAACTTGGTAATGGAACTCCCTAAGAAGCCATGTAGCGGTACCGTAAAAAAAATGAGCGTGATGCAGTATCAAAGTGTCAACTGTCAAGGATAAGGTTACGACACAGTAAACAATAGTACCTACCTGCTATGGCTACTGAAAGAGTTTATTGGAAATGACTACACCCACTAAAGCGTAGCCCTTTAGTGAATAATGTACAAGTTTTACAAGCCTAGATCTAAGTTTGGCACCGGGAAACGTTGTGTATGATGTTCTTCGATATTTATTTATATATTTTCTGTTTACTGGGGCATAACCATGCCCATTTTTTAGCTCCGTACCTAACGACTGCCTTCTGGGCCTTGCTAAATGGCATCCTATTTTTGCTTTGCTAAAAAGTAAAAGTGGACGAGATGTTTTAACCCGGTAACACGAAAACAGTTAACCATCTATCTTCTATAAACATAAAACTTTACAGTTATTAAGTGACTGATTGACAATATCATAAACCACTAAGCCTAGGGACTTGAAAGAACGAACGAAGTTGCTGGCGTTCTCTAGTATCCAATATAGACCATAGGTCTACATTGGTAATGAAAGAAGAGTCGCAATTTGAATGCCAAAGTATATAAGTAATGATCTTGTGATAAAGCGACCCGGGACAGGTCAATCAAATTATCTTTTTCAATACTTTCATTATTTTCTAGTTGTAACATAATACCATCTTTGTAATCTTTGCATTGACAAGATAATGCAATAACGGATGTCTACAGACATAAGCACGCCCAAAGAAATTATTAAAGAAGAAAAGATCCAGCCACACCTTGGCAGAAATGACAGTTTTTTACTGCTTTATCGTCATTTCGTCATAATACGTGGCTTTCTCCGGCGCGTCATTTACATACGCACATTTTTGTTTGCTCTACGAATTTCACCATGCGCAGTGCCCACGCGCAGGCTAGTGTCCGCGCAGCTTAATTATAGAATAATGAAATGTTTACGGATGCTTGAGTAGATCCTCAGTAGATCCGAGTGGCGAGTATTTGCATTGTCTCTGTCTACAACAGTTATTCTCAAACTTTGCTGTGCCTCTGCGCTGGGCTTCCGTAACGCCTCTACATGGACTTGTCATAAAATCAGACAAAGATCAATGTTGTATGTAAAATATTGTATTTATTTTCAACATATTTTTTTTTTGCCTACTCTGGGGCTCCGTGAAATACTTACTTCTTCAGAAGGGCTCCGTTGCAAAAAAATGAGAACTGCTGGCTGCTGGTATTATGCGTGGGCATGCGCATAATTTGTCAATACAGCTTAAAAGCACATGCGTTTCGGTGTGTCGCAAACAAAACCATAAGTTTTACTGTTAATTAACGAGTGTTACACGCAACAACGGTAGGCTAATCTTACTCCAAGTACCTATTGATATGCCGAAAGGTGGCTGGTGTTGTGCTGATAAATGAATTTTATAGCTGTCGCATTTCAACACCTTCAGAACCTACGTTACCTGTCGCAAAACATCTGATTGCACCCTCATTAGACGTCTATTCAACAGATTAAGTGAATTAGCCTTAATTTAATTATGTGTGAATAATCTATTTAGATTTTTGTGCAATCATATGCCTCGGTTCCCACGGTCTTTGTTTTTAATTTGGACGGCTCATTATAAAAAGGCTGCTTGCTACGCTAATATTAGGCAACTCCGTGGTTGAACCTTAATATGGAAATAAAATTACGCATAATTATCGTTTGCTTTCATTGTCAGTCTTATTTACATAACAGAGTTGGCGGGAGAGGAAAACATTAGGTTGCACAATTTTGCTGTGACGGCCGGTGGAATTTACTGCATGCCGCGGTAAGGTTTAGGTCATTGTCTCGGTGGGTACATGCGCTGCGTCGACCGGGTGAAATTGTTCCTCCGGGTGAGTCCGATCGCTGCACTGTTGCGCAACGCGATGACTCCGGTGGCCCGGATGCACGGGGCAATCAAAATCGTCTTATTATAAGATTTATGATTACATGGTGCTATATTAATTTGATTTATTCCAGAAGATAGCGTAAAATCACCAGTGGTCAGCCAGAGACCAGCAGTCGACCTTATATGAGTGCGAAGAGTGGGAAATGTATCTTTCGAACTCTTCCCACTCATACAAAGTATAGGCAGAGGCCGACTACAGGTCTCTGGCTGACTGGTGACTTTATCCTATAAGGTTCTATTTGTAACAATTGTGTAGGAGCTAAGACACGACAATGTGAGTCGCGTTAGTACTCTGCTGGACATATTATAATCGATATACCTCTTCAAATTCCTACTTAGACCTATAGACCTGGGATTATTTTCCTGAGTTGCTTTAACCGACGGAGACACAACAGAAGTGTTTTATTACGCACCGACAATGTGTATAACCCAACATTGAATTAAATTACATAATTATTCTGCCCTAAAGCAGGCTCTTGCTATCTTCTTGGTTTTCTTGCATGAGATTTCAAAACCTACCATACAATGCCATATTTGGCACACATACAAAAGCTTGTGACTTCATTTATCGCGTATCGTTATTCCCCTGGCCACTATGAACATTTCAGAGATGGAAAGTATCCCAGTCCTACAGTTTAAAAAGTATTTATCTTTAACAAAAAATCTCTTCAAAATCGTTTCAGCTGTATTAGCAGGAAGACGAAACAAACGACCAGAGAAGCTAAGGCCAAAGGCCTATAGAATTTCTAAATTGACACACCTAGGTATCATCCTCTATTTCTGCTAATCTTCTTAATCCTTTACCCAACCGACACCCAAAGAAGGGCAATAGTCGATAAACAACACGTGTTTTTAACCACACTTTGACTTTAGTCAATCATAAAGTGTAGTCAAAGTTTACGTTTAAGCTGTAAACTTTGGGAAAGTTTAATTAACTTGAGCATTTTTGGATGGATACGCGTTGCCCGAATTCCAATCTAGGCTAGCGAGGCTTACCGGCGTGGTCGCTTCCGTTACTGTGGTTTGATGTTTATACATATTCATGGTAAACTATTGGACGATGGCTCCGTCAAATTAAAAGTTCGTATCGGCAAGCGCATAATGAATATTCAAGACGACGCGACGTGACATCTGACGAGCCCGATCTCTTCATATTTAAATCTGCATTATGGAAATAAACAGGCTTTAGATAAACGTTTTCAATTGTCGTAATGTTACATTGTGTAAGAATCAATATTATATACTAATAATAATATTATTTATCGGAAATTAATATTTTTTCTATAAGTTAGGTTTTTACAATAAATATTTAAATATAAAAGTAAAATAACAATACTAATACAAAAAATAAACATTATAAAAAACCTAACCTACGAGTGCCGCCGGCAGCGGGGCATATTGGAATATTATTATTATTATATTAGTGGTGGTAGGACCTTGTGCAGGGTCCGTCCGGATTGCTACCACTATCTTATCCATTAACCCACCGCCAAGCAGCAGTGTTCGCATTGTTGTATTCCGGTGTGGGAATAAGACAACCGGTGAAATTACTAGCATAAAGGCATTCCATCTCAGTCCTCAGGGTTGGCAATGCAATTGAGGTCTTAGGATTGCAGTTTTGAGATTGTAATGAGATTTCAAATGTCTACGGGTCTCAGATCCCACTTTCCATCAGGTCGCCTGAGTGCTCGCGTGCCTTCTCATAGCCATAAAAAAACAATCATTAAAAGTAGTGTACAGCGAAAGTAGCGTTCAAAACGAAACGTTCTTTAAGGTTCCTGTGAGGCTCTACAAGTGTCTTAACGCTAACTCAAACGATTTTCGGAATTTGACAAATTGTATAGAATAGACGTAGTCACTCGATGTGACCGTTTGACAGGTTACCTCAGAGCCCGTCCTCAGAACTCGGAGACATCCGATTCTTTGCAGGAACAGTTTTTTTTACGATCCGATTTAGTGGCTATAGGATTTCAATGCACGCGTTCACACAAGCGTAGGGTTCCAGAATCCGGCAATTGAACTGATCGGAACGGATTTGTGACTATAAATTGGTCCGGTCATCCGATAAAATTCCGGATGCAATTTAGTGGCAACAGTATTTTTATACTTGCATTCACTCAAGCTCGAATAAAGAATCCCGCAAAAAACCAGATCCGGTAATTCGGAAGCGGACGGGCCATGTGAATACAATATCAGGTTTTGCAGGATCCTATTCTTATCCTACAAAACCACAAGTCGTGTGCCGAATGCACCTTGTCTAGGGCCTCTGAACGTTTCTTTCACTTTGACAGTTGTTGTTGTTTAAGCTTGGCCGTCGTTTTCCTGCTCTCGAATATGCCGGTTGGAAATGTGTTACTTTGTCTTCACCGAGCGGTCCCAACGGAAGATCAGCGTTGGCTTCACAGCCAGCATATGCTGAGTTGGGTGTTTCGCAACATTAACGCGACATGTCGTCTCTTTTCTTTTATTTTTGTTACTTTTTATTTTTGTCTGCGTGTTTTTGTTGTGAATAAATGATTTACTTACTTACTTACTTTATGTTGTTAGTTTTCTTAGTATTCATATTGAAGTGAGATTGTATGTGTGATATTATAGTTGTTACATTGTTGTCGAACCGCGTCCGAGAAAATATGGTCTGGAAATTTGTAGTCGTATCAGAAAAGGTTAAAATCTTTGATTATATTCTTTATCTCCCCAAATTCGCGACTTCGGTATGTTATCCCATTGCCTTATAATAATTTATGACTTATGACCAATTTTCTCGTATCAGGATCGCGCTCGGTGTGAAATAGCTTCAAGAACGTTTCTTATGGAAACATAGTCAGATCCGATAGCAAAATAATGTTCATATGTTATTGAAAGACAAACCCAGACATCGAAACATTCAACTTTCTTCACAAACTAACACATTTGTAATATTGATGGGATGGTGGGATGGTAAACATCCAAGGTAGTTTTTTTTTGTAAATTAATTATATCGCGTATCATGTTTACCAACTTTGGAATAGAATAGAATAGAAAATATACCGAAAATCGATTGAAAACATTTATTTTGTAACATAGTATATATATTAAATTAATAATTTAAAACATTTTTAATAACTCTCTGTTACATACATGCAGAACGTTTAGTAGGTAGGTAACCATAGACATATATATACGGCATGTATTCTGTCCGTCTGTCTCTGTTAAAGTCTTTTTAAAACTATTATTGCACTAAATATACGTTGGGTGTAAACAATACCATACACTTTTCTATGAAATCTATTTATGTCTATGCTTAATATATTTATGTCACGCAAAGACGATTATTTAATGTGGTATATGTCGACGAAGACAACATTCAAAAACCCTATAGAATATCGTCTATATAAAATTTACATCATCGACCAAAATGCAACGTTCTTGAACTCTTACGAAAGTGTTAAAGATCAAATAAATTTTTAACTAAGTCTATTACTTCTTAACCTTAAAAACCTATGAATAATATTACCACGAGACAGCTCCAATAAATGTTTGGTTATCCAAAAGTCAAAGAACGGCTTAAATACATACGCTATCACTTCTACGAGGGGATTATCTATACGACACCTAATGATTCATTCAACGCACTTTAATTTACATAGTTGGGTCCCGATAAAATGAATAACAGTGAAATTCTATTTAAGTTGATATACCGCCTCCATCTTTACTTGCGCAATGTCTCCGCCTACCGACCGAACTAAGGAATTTCAAAATTAAATTAAGTCACAAAATGCTTTTCCACTTTAATGAAATAATTTTAATTGCAAGTGATTATAATACAAGTATCTTAATTTTAAATGCGGTTAACTCTGAGCATTTTACAAAATTACACATTCAGGAGAAAATCGTTGCAATATTTTAATTTCAAAGGCTTGTCGGTCCGTCTTAATTGTATCAAAATATTACTTGTACCACAAAATTTCTACCATCGATATTTTCCTACTCCTTTTTCTTTATTGTTAGGCAAAACAAGAATTCATAAAACATATCTTTTTAGCTTAGCTCAGGCTTAGTTATTGTGGTCACTGCAAACGTTTGCCTGCCTGCAGAGGTATAACGCCCGCGGTCACTCGCACGATGCGTATCTCAGCGTGAGACAACGAAATTTCGGTTCCCAATTACAATTACACGATTGAATTAGATGAATAAGTAGGTATTACAATAGTTCGTTGTTGTAGAGGCCTTTATATTTGGTCGGTGAGCGGGACAATAGAGCGTCTGCAGACTGCACGCGTAGCGGCCCGTTCTGGTTTTATGTCGAGGATTAGGTTATGTACAATTGATGCCGTATCATATGCTACAAAAATCTGACAACTTCTAGGTAGTGAAAAATAAAAGCAATTCTTCTTCTTCTTTGTTGTTACACTCTTGGCAGAGTAGTCGTGGTCATCACTCCAGGTTTGGTAAACCGTTTCACTATTCTTCTCGGGTGGAGGCTTTCCTGGTGAAAACGTGCAAGAGGTGGTCAACTGCTGCTTTCACCTTGTCTGTTCACCTTATCAAAGATCTACCGTGCGTCCGGGCACTCTCGTCTCTATCCTGTATTCCTGTGGGGATAAGACGGCCGGTGTAATGACTAGCATAGAGGCATTCCATCTTAGTTCTCAGCATTGGCAACGCATTTGCAGTCTTAGGCTTGCAGTCTTGTGAATGAGAATGTCTATGAGTCACAGTTTCCACTTAACATCAGGTGGCCTGTATGCTCATTTGCCTACTCTCTGCCATAAAAAAAAACCACCGGGCGCTCGATAGAATAAAAGCAATATGTCTTATAAGTTTATCTTTTTCATTGAGTGAAACTTGACAGCCTAGACTTAAACAGCTTATAATACGACCTAAGCTTTAGTTTTTTTGATAGTAACAGTGATGGCTTGCTGTTCCGATCGAGGCCAACTGTAGTTATTTGTTGGTGAGATGAGATAGCCTGTGCAGGCCCGCAGTACCGCTGCTGTTGGCTGTTCCATGATGTGTTCAATTGTAGTTATTTGTTGGTGAGCGGCGTGACGTAGAGCAGACGCGCGAGATTGCTGCGAGCGTAGCGGCCCCGCTGCGGCGCGCCGTGCCCCGGCCGGCCCCACAGCGAGGCCCACGTCTCGTGATGCTGGCGGACGCTCTCCGCGGAGTTTAGTCGCGTCTCCTGCATCAGATACAAGGAAATTAGACGTTTCCACCAATCCACGTTAAGGTTTAATCACCAGTCTCTCAAGTTGTAAAACTAGACATTGTCCTAGAAAGAAACAGAAATGAGGAGGCGTGTCGATATAGATATAATACAATCAGATGCGTAGTTCCACAAATCCGAAGTGGTTTCTGAATCAGGACTACTGGTTTAATGCACATGCAAATACTGAGATGTATAAACTTCGGTTTTATTTGGGGTATCTGGCATATTATCTGAGCCGCTAGGTGGAACTTTACAACCAGCGCCAAAACGTGAACTGCTTGCAGAAATATGAAGAGCAGGAAATAATCAATTGTTTAAATAACCAGTTAAAAGGGCGGCAAGATATCGATTCTACCGTACTCTCGTTGTTTTGACATACCTCTTTCCGTTGACATTTCACCGTCATTTGATGTTTTAATTCTCTCAAGTAATCATCGTTTAGCATTTCCCGCCACCTACGACAAAAGATCAGAAACTTTAGGTATGTAAATACACAGTGGAGAAACTAAGCCTTACGTTTTGAAATATGGGTCCGTGGTCACGACGTACCATAAGTTAATTAAAAACTATTATGGACGTGTAACAGAGTCAAAGTTCACAATGTGACGAGCAGTGGCAAACGCTTTATTAAGAGGCCTAATGAAAAGCGTAAATCTTTCGTCGATCCGTACATCACGGCGACGCGGGCGCAGCGCGGTAGAAAGCCGTGACGCAACCGCGCCGCACGATCCTCGTGTGATCACACGCGGATGATCGTTACACCGAATGGGTGTCGACAACCCAAATATGTCAAAACCAATAAACCCAAGTTTAACTCTTGTTTTCACAGTTCATTACTTGTTTTATTGGGGTAATACGTCTTAACATCGTATTGTTGCTTGTTAATGGATATTGTATGCAAATAAAGATAACCTTATACCTATTCACGTCATTTTTGCAACAGTTTATACCAAAAATAAGATAAAGATCTCTGCTAGCGTTCGGAAGAAATATGAACCTACAGCCCGCCCGCCGCCGAGTGCGATATTTTTCAACCGTATTGCACAACGCATTACAAATATTCCATAATGATACAACCTGGCTATACAGCCTGCAGATTTGGCAAGATTGTCATAAAGTAACTAATTTACATCTTTATAATATAATGTATTCATTAATCCGAAGCGATAATTAATAAAGTTTCTTCAAACAAGGTGCGTAAGCATTAAGTCATTCGCACGCCCTAGTTAGAATGATCGAGGCGTTTCGCTTGTTGGATGATTTGAACACAAAGTTTGCAACCAGGCTGATTGTTTTCTCTAAACGTAGCTACTCCTTATTTCAACATGTACCTATTGGCCTTTCGATCGAAGCCACAACAGCGGCTCCGATGGCCTCAGGCTAATGAGTTGAAGAAGAAAATCCGCTAAACATTAACAGGAATCTGAAGGTGTCACGGACAGTTTAATACTTAGTAGAGACTAGAGGGTCAGCACCACGACCTCTTGGAATTAAAAATCTATTATTCTAACGAACCTTGGACACACAGATTATTCGGAATAATGCCCATCTGTTTTTTGTTATATAAGATAGCATCTGAATAATGGAAGGTATTGTGAAACTACAATGGGATGCATGCAAATAAGTGGCATGTATAGATTTATTAAAGAGTTTGACAAAAGATAATCGTCTTTTGTTGTTTGACCTTTGCCTGATAAGAATGGCTCGAGGCTGCGCGCGCGCTGGTCGAAGGGTTTATTGGTAGGGCACTCTCACGCCGACGACGTACCTATTGGTCATTTGTCACCGTAATGATTATGGTTATCTAAGTCTTTATTTATTCAAACTCTTATAGGAATCATGAAAAGAAAATAATTTGTTTTGATACACCATTTTTTTAATGTATGGTCATTAAAAATCCATTTTGAGAAATATGTTTAATATCCTCATTCAGTGGTAAGAATTTTTAAACATGATACATTTCAGGAATTTCATTCGTATTGTAAGACTGACAATTATTGTTCGACTTTCAGGTTTTAGAACAGTAGACAAATTTTTCAAAATATTCAATAGGATTCACGAATAATCCAATTTTAAAAGACAAAATATATATCCACATCCAGTTATAAGAATCTTTAAAAATGATATTTTTTCAGGAAGTTCATTACTTTTATAAGTTTGACAATTTCTTAACCTTCAGATTTTAGAACTATCAACAAAACAATCCTATTTTAAAAAGAGAATTAGTAAAGAAACGTAATGAATCTTATGGTCGCGTTTATCGCTAATGGATAAAACACCCGACTCTTTCTAAGAAGTACCTACATTTGTAGAGAGAAATGCTTTATCCATCAACCTCAGGGATAATCCCGACCATAACAGTCCTGCTGGTAATACGTACTGCGGGAACTCGTCGGGGGGGCGCGTGACGTCACTGGAGTGCAGCGTGCGCGCGCCGGTGCGCCTGCGCCGCGCCAGCAGCGGCACCAGCTCCACGCCGCCCGTGGCGCGCAGGATCCGCTCCTCCGGCGTCAACTGCGTCCCACCCCCATCCTCCTCAGGAACCACCCGCCTAATCGCTTCACACAACACAAACTTCTTCTTCTTGGTTTTATCCTTCCCTTTCACCGTTGAAGAGTCATCTCCTTTACCATTGGCATTAGTACTTTCTTTAGCATTGTTATTTCCTTCAATGTTGACACTATTAGTCTCTTTATCGTTACCAATGTTACTTTCTGTAATGGTGACATTTCTTTCTTTAGGTTTTTCTTGATCTAATTTGGGACTGTTCGTCTGTTTAATATTAGGTAATTTTAACTCGATGGGCTTCGTGTTTTCTTTGTCAGCTGTTTTTTGTTTTGAATCCTCAGCTTTCTTTACATTAGGCAAAGTCAGCGAAGATCGCTTGAAACGTTTGTTTTCTAAATGCAGCTTGGTAAATATGTCGTTGTCGGTCCAACCCTGTAAGTAGTGGGTATTATTTTACAGCAGCACTAAAGGAACCGTTATCATTGAAATAAATAAATTTAACACAAATGATGTAGTAGCAAACCCGTCATAAAAATTTGGTAGCAAAAAAGAACTTCCAAGACTAAGAACTATTTCGTCACTTACCATAGAATTAGAGAAATTTTGTCCAATATTTCGAGGGTTCCTCCACATGGTCCCGCCCGGTCCAGGTTTTCCCCAGGGACCGTCCAGCGTTTGCTGCAAATATTTAATTGATACACTTTATATTGAGCGAAGGAGCACTATGACAAGACAGCCGTACCATTTTCCTATCGTACTCCAAGTTCCTTTGTATTTCGTCTTTAATGGCTCGTTTCCGTTTGTCAACCATATCGTCTGAAACAATAATATGACTGTTTGAAGACACTAGTAATTATTTGTCTATTATATAACTAGAGTTAGTCTTCCGCTTCTCTGCCTATTTATTTCCGGTGTGAGTCAATTTCTGAAAAATCCTCTCTTTGTGCACCCCTAGGGTACGTAACCGAGGAATCTAGATTTCAAATACCTATGTTCAGCGGTTAGACTGTACGTTGATGCGTTGTCTGTCTGTCAGCCACTTAGTCAGCCAGTCACGTTTTATATATAATTTAAAAATTACATACTTGTACCTTCTCTTCAACCGTCTAAAATTGCCAGTCATTTGCCTATCTAGGCCCATTTTTTTTTAAACCTTCCGTTGCGGATTGTGGCTGTAATGAGCCGTTAACTTCAACTTTAACTGAAGACTATATAACTAACGATAAAAAACAAGGGGAAATAAATCCTTTAATATTATAAATATTGAAAAACTTTTCATTAGTGACCACAGGCAAACTAACAGTCGACTAGAGAAGCAACTAATTTCATTTTGTTTAGTTCATAGAGATAGGGATGTGGCCTGCTTCGATCCAAATTCGAAGCGTACATAAGCAAAGTAATAAATAATTCAAAGGTCACTGTAATCAGGCCAGCACAATAATGGTATGCAGAATCTTATACCCGTCAATTAAGCTCATTTTGAGCCTACGGCTTGCATTCCGGTCCGACAGAAAATACAAGCACAAGTGTTGGTGTCTCTAACGCAATTAAACCATGGCCATAAGCGCTGAATTTATAATCATTTATCCTTGTAAAGATATTTATCATCATCAACATTTCGCTGTCAAAATGATCGCAAACAATAAATGTTGAGTAACGCCAGACGACTGAAAAGATCAACTTGTAAACGCGGTTCGTTGCATATTCCGGATACTTTGATTAGGTATTGAATTGCATTGTAGAATAGATAAATCGTTAAGAAATAAAATCGGTGTACGTGCAAGAGTGATGATTTGCCGCCGTACTCAGATACATTTTAGAGACTAATACCTAACTAGGTCCTTTTTGGGACTCGCACACGAAGGATTCCTTACCATTTACGGTTCAAGAGATACAGCGATTGTTAAGGTAAAAAAAAGCCAAAAATCAAGTATTTTTTTTTTAATTCTTTTTGTTTTATTGCTTAATTGCTTAAACAGCAATAAATAATCAACTGTTTACCTATTACAGTTCATGAGATACAGCCGACAGACAGTAACTGACGGACGCTTAGGAATAAAGTCTTTTTGTAGTCACATGCACCATTTGTGTATGGAATCCAAAATAACCGCGGAAAAAGAGACGAGTGATATAACCACACACGCACCTAATATCTGCCGATAAGAATTATGCTGGTCTGGCGTCTGCCGGTAGCGGATGTCGTTGTCGACGCTCCTGCGCAGGTTGTCGGCGAAGCAGAGCTGCGGGTCCTCGCGCAGCCGCAGCGGCGTGCGCCGGCGGCGGCGTCGCCCCGACCAGCGGCGGCACGCTTCGTGCACGGATATGCCCTGCGGTTGTAACGCCATATTTATTAAGCAATCTTTTAGGATCGAATATTAAGGTTTTATATCTGAAATCTGAAAGGATAGGTTTGTGTTATAACAAATCATGGAATGTTTATGGTTTCAGAGAACGACGTTGTATATTATTGACATTATGTATTATGTACATTTTTTGAACTTTTTGATATGATGATACGTTTGATAAAATATTTCAACCAACTAAAAAGATAACGTCCACTTTTGAACCTTATCACAGTGCAGTAAGGTGACTAAGTGGATAAGTACGGTCGACCAAGAAAGTGGTCTACCAGTTTTGACAAAGGTTTCTGCGAGATCTAATTATCGCTAAGGTTGACACCTCTCACTGTCATAATATTATTGCTAGGGAAATCGAACTTGTTGACGTGCAAGATTGGCCGAGTGTACATCTCTTTGTAGTCGACTGTACAAATCATAATTAAATTACAACTTATATTAGACTATCATAAAAATATTTCTTAAAAAAATGACTCCTAAATTGTATGCTATCTGATCTACCTGCTAAATTTGTGTTAAGCTAGACTGAGTGCGAAATAGGGGCAGACTGAAACCAGCGCTGCGAAGACTCGAGCACTCGCCCGCGCTCGCAGCACATGCTGAGTCTGTGCCTTTTGTCACACCTTTTTTTATGTATAAAATGTTGTTATTTAGTATTTTACTGGTTTTTTGGGTGACAATAAATACTTCTTATTCTTCTTATTCTTATTCTTACTCTCCTGTGAGTGTCACCACGCAATAAAAAAAAATTGTGCTATGTTCTGAAATATTAATAGGAAACTGATCTTTACAGAATGGGAAGTTATATGTTAGACAAACATCTTACATATAAGTACATAGCACCCCTCTTCTTGTTTTGTGTTAGTTAATAATCAATTGGGCCCCGAGCTATAGTTAATTGTTATTACGTTATTTTGAATTAGCAATCACATATTAATTGGGCCTCATTCATTCACGCCCTATCGCACATTACACAACCGGCAAAGGGCATCGGTAACCACCTTAATACATAACCACCAGGTGCAAGTTTTAACCCGGCTGCGTCAGAAAGAGGGTTGTAGGTTTCGAGTCTATGTATGTAGTTATGTTTCA
Source organism: Acleris sparsana (assembly GCA_923062465.1). Taxonomy (NCBI): domain Eukaryota; kingdom Metazoa; phylum Arthropoda; class Insecta; order Lepidoptera; family Tortricidae; genus Acleris; species Acleris sparsana. The sequence continues at coordinate 18,611,412 of OV281293.1, forward strand.
AGGTAGAAGGATATTTAGAGGTCGCACAAGTTGACCACTTCCAAAAACAGCCAACTATAATTAACTTTCCAGTCAACCTATGTCAAACGGTTCTCTATTGTATCGTCGAAAAAAATATTGCCGAATTTCACTTCCCAACCAACGTTTGGCCGAATTTCATTTTGCCGAATCATCATATGGCAACTTGTTAAAATGATTAGTTTCATTTCCCAACCTCACGATTGCCAACTCAACGTTTGTTTTTTTTTACATGGACATTTATTAGAATGTCATTTTTCATATAGCCAAATGGTTCACTTGGAATAATAGTAGAATAGTATTATAAAAAAGTCGGTTCTTTCGATTCGCCGGACGCTGCCGCGGCACGCTCGCTTCGCTCACTCGTCTCACGCGCTGTAGGGTCGCAGTTCTACCTAACACTCCTCCTCGCTACGCTCGTCGTCGTACCTAACTGGTCTCTGTGGATAAACTGACGAAACATTATTCGTCTAAGAGTTTTTCGGCATAGTGTAACATTTGCCATGTGACAGATATTCCAAAAGTTTAAAGTCAAAATGTTATTCGTGGGTGCCCCTTGAAATCTCGACAAACTTTTCATCGAATTTCACTTCATCGAAAACGATTCATAGAATATTTAGTATAAATATTATCTCTTGTGGTATTATGGCTTCATCGACTATTCATTATAAATTAAAACAATTATTAGAACAACGGTACATGGATTTTTAAATGATTAAAAATACATTTCATAAACTATTCAAGAGACCGAACAACTCAATATAATTACTATTACTAAATCTAGTTTGAATTGCAACACATTGATATGTAAACAGAAGTTTGCTATGCGACAGAGTACAAATAGGTGCGACTACGAGCGAAGCGAGGAGGAGTGTGTTAGGTGAACTGCGAGCTAACCGAACCGATTTGTTTTATTCCAAATAATATATTGGATAATAAAGTATGAAATAAAAATCTGTCACATAAAATATCTAGTTAATAATATTTATAAACATTAAAAATCGGTGTTTTAAAAATACATCATTCAATTGTTAGATGTAAAGAATATTCGATCAAATGAAAATAAGCGAAAAGTTGACTTTGAACTGAAATTCGATTAAACGTTTGTCGATATTTCAAGGGTAAACCGTTATTCGTCTTGTTGTTGTTGATATTGTCAACGTATATCGATAGCTCTTATTGATTTCACAGCAGGATGGTCGAGTTCAAAATAATACAAAATATGTGCAGACAGAGTACAATAAGGCCACTGTTGACATTACTGTCAAACGGATCCTATTAAATACATTTCATGTCAAAAACAAGCCAATTCGGCTTTACCGTAATAAGCTTTGAGATGTACAAATGTAGACCCAAGTCTGCCTCTAGTAACTCGCTTATTCATTACAAACTTATTAGTTAATAATGCTGACTCTTAATGTAACAAAAAGCTCTCGCATCGTCGTCGTCGAGGCGTCAAGTCACGAGGAAGAAATCACGTCAAAATTAAACATTGCTTTTCTGCGACAGGCTTCTAAACTCGCTTAACAATTAAAGTAGTTAATCTTACATTGCTTGTTTGATTGATTTATTAATAATTATTCATGCGAAAAATTATGGTTCCAAATATATCGCGATTAATGGAGGTAAGGTTGGCTTGATTAACCTTAGAGTTTAAGAGATGCCGTATCGATCGACAGATAGATTAGCAAGTTCAGTCTTTGGGGAAATCGGCTGACTGGTTTTATCCAGCCCATCTGGGTTGCGCCACGATCTCGGTTAATTTACTCTGCGCAATATGAATGACCCCTTACCTTATATAGATTTATGGCCGTCGGTCACTCCTTACATAATAATTATCGCTAATGTCCATCCTCCGGTTCGAAAATGATATAAACATAATAAAGTATGTATTAAGATATTAAATGACTCCTACGATTCTGTTTTATGAACCTAATTTTAAATAACACGTTTATATTGATTACTTTTTAAATTACGGCTATTTTTATCGGTCTCCGTTCATGCTGTACAACCGTACAAGCTGGTTATTTATTACCTATCCGCATTTCCATGGGAAAGAGTTTAAAGTAGTCGTGAAATATGTTACCATAATGGTGACGTGAAGGCATTCGAAAACATGGAAGGAACGGTCATCTAGGAAACAGTATAAATAAAAAAAACGGTCAAGTGCGAGTTGGACTAGCACACCGACGGTTCCGTGCCGCCGCAAATTAGGGATCATTATATTCTGATTGAGAATCGAATCAGCGCGAGCTCAACATACTTTTTTTTTGTATTTTGTTTTTCTTCAGGGCTTCAGGGCATGACGCTTGTATGTTATACCATTTTTACGATACAACAAAAATAGAAATACAGTCACCCGATAAAAATGTTGAGCATACTTAGAACTTTGTCAATGTGAATGTCATTGTGATATGCGTCTGTTGATGTTCCGTTTGAAGTTTACTATGACAATGCACTAATGTGCTTACCATTTCCGTTGGGGTACTGTACATTATTATTTTATTTGTTAGTAAATCCGCCGTAATAACACAAATTCTGAAAAAAACCAACCCGCTATCTATTAGGGTGCAATAGATACAGCTATTTAACGTTAGGACGGACGGACGGACGGACAGCGTACGCATATTATTAGTGTCCTTTTGGGCTCCCTTCGCAAACAGAACCCTGATTTTTTTTTTTTATTAGAGCCTATACAAAAACAAAATACTATAATTAAAGAGTAAATAAAACCCCGTCGCTAACAGTAGTTTTAAATAGGTAAATTAATATTTCAATATAATTTATTTTTCGTAACTTGAAGCTGTCATTATAACTTCTATGATGTTTGAACGATTAAATTCCGTGATGGTTCACCTACTCGTGTTAGCTATTTACAAGTGAAAATAACCACTGAATAAATGACCTTAATGACCCAATTCGGCAGCCGTCTAACACGTCAATCATCGAATGTAAATGGAAACCCTTTTCGTGGAAAACTCGTTACGGGTCACGAAACCTGTCCGACTCGTCCCTGCGCGTACATAAATAATTTTGTATTACATAAGACTTTACGATAAATCGGTTCTCTTCGTTGCACGGTTCTGCTTGTTACGCGGAAGGCAATACGTACGGTTATGATGGTATATGTCGATACCGTTTCAATCAGGTATAGCTGGTCGTTTACGGAGCATTTCAAGGGAATCAGAGTCGCTATTAGATATGACAATTAATCATCATCATCATCATCATCATCATCATGTCAGCCGAAAGACGTCCACTGCTGGACATAGGCCTCCCCCAAGGCTTTCCACTCAGACCGGTCTTGTGCTTTTTGCATCCAACGCGGTCCCGCGATCCTGACGAGGTCGTCACTCCATCTTGTTGGAGGCCTACCTACAACTCGTCTTCCGGTCCGCGGACGCCACTCCAGAACCTTCTGACCCCATCGGCCATCAGACAATTAATATGTGTAGGTAAACCTGATAATATTAACTAATCTTCGACGGAAATAAACTATTCCTCACATACACATACATACATATCTTCACGCCTGTCTCCCAATGGGGTAGGCAGAGATTATGGAACGCCAGGTGCATCGGTCCAAACATATACACTTCGCTTCCTCTACATTCATCAATCTTTTCATGCACGTACGTCGGTTTCGGGTGCTTTTGATTCGGCCCTTAATCAGGACATCGCGAATCTGATCACTCCTGTACACTGATACTGTTTAGACAGCCTGGTATGCCTCAGGGAGGCATTACTTAGCCATTTAAAATGTCTATTAGGAAGAAAAATAGGTATTGTTCTATTTTCAGGTGATTTTTATGGTGATGAGTTTTTTTCCGAACGTCCAATTCGTGATGTAACATACTGAACAGCATTAAGTACCTACATAAAAGAATCGGAACTCTTATTCTCAACCTTAAGTTTCCAGGAAAATTCATTGAGGTTCTATTCAATAGAATGGTCTGAAACGACTGCTACAGTCTTCAGTAGATCGCCTCTTATTTAACCTACTCGAATATTAAATGGCAGTTGCACCCAAGACATACATTATGGTCAGGGTATCAAGCACGAGGGTTACCTTGAGCTCGTCTTCCGGGAAGATGCCTCCGGCGCGCAGGTCTTTGCGGCGCAGGCTGCGCGGGTTGGGTGCACCGCCGCCCGCGCGGCCCCACGGCTCATACGACGCCAGCTCTGCGCGGGCCTGCCATCACATTTACGTTAAATAAGCCACTGAACTCCTAAAGGCTGGGATAAGCAAAAATATTTTTGTGGCCAAAAAGTCTTACCTAACCTAACTTATGTCACAAGCCTATGTAGCCATTGTAATATTTAATGCTTTAAACACACAAATTCATTTTTAAGTTTGTAAAGTGATACTTTTGTCAAACATAATTAAGGTTGGCCAAATGAACGGACCCCGCACAAACTTACGGATAACTTGTCTTCTAGAATGTGTACATTCATCCTCTGCGGAAGCTGCGCCGAAACCGTGCCAGCCTGCTTACCTCACCGCTTGCAGTTATATCGCTATGCCATAGAACTATGATGCCAGTACTCGCCTCCTCAGAACCTGTATCAGCCTAAGACAATCCTGCTCTGGACCTACTCACTCATCGATTCGGCAGCACATAAGCCTGGGACCGATCCTGGTTGGAGCCCGCTCATCCCTCACCCATTACTAGCTCATCCTTCGCTGATGCTCTTAAGTTTGCTGGTGCAAATAGCGGTGCTGAGCGGTATCTTTCATTGTCTAATCTGTCTTCTTTGGGATCGAAGAGCCGCGGGATGCATGTCAATATATTCATTAGGACCCAAAAAAGACTACAAATCTCTTTTATTTGCAAAATTGATGGGGTTGTTTGTTAATGAAAAAAATACCTTTGAAGACCAAGCAGGGCAAGAATGTGTTTATTTTTAAAACTAATTCCATACGAAACGATTATGATATCCCAGGAAAACCCTTTAAATTTGGCGATCATTGTCATAGGAAAAACACATAATGTTGCCGAGTTCTATAAAACGAGACAGGTCTCATTTCTGTTGGTGTGTGGGGACATTTTGCCCATCATTTGCTTACCGCTGACCTGTGCTTGATTGTGTCTCACGCTACTCCGGTAGAACTTTTGTTCGACCACAACCCCTGTTGGCCGCTAATACTTGGCGGCAGCGTGTGTCCTAAGCCTCGCCTTGCTTACCCTTCACTGCTGCTAGCTCCTCTCTCTGGCGTGATGCTACCACCCTGATGATGTTCTCACCCTTGCAACCAGTATCCCGGCTGCCCCTTGCCCCCCTCACCCGTCTCTGCTGCTCGCCCTTCTCCCGTGCGCGCCGCTCGCGGCGCTCAGCCGCCAACAGCTCGCCCTCGACGCGCGTGCGCTGTGCCTGTCGCCGCTCTCGCGCCCGGCGCCGCGCAGACCCCGACGAAGGGGCACTTAGCCTCCTGATTCAAAATAATTATAGTAATTAGAATTTAATTGGATTGGAGTAATTAGATTATATCGAGACCAAATCAAAAGTTCAAATTAAGGTCGGTATACATTAAGTACAGCGGAGATGTTGCCATCCTCCGACTCCATCATTGAATCAGCTGATAGAATCCATTATAATGCAGTGTGTTTAGGATCCCATCAGCATTCCAAATAGCAGCCCATTTCAATAAATGGATGTTGTTTAAGGCCAACTTGCAAGATTTGATAAGAATATACATTGTAACAAGTCTAACAAGCTATAAAAACCACTACATTTTATGATATTGTCATCTATATATAACCCAAAACCCAATAATTTTTGGCAAACATGATATTACGGTCTGGCTACGACTTTATGCGGCGGCGATTGCGACGGCGGTGAGCGACGGGCGGGAACAAACGCATAGAAATCGTCCAATCGCCGCGGCTATGCCGAATGGTGACGTAGCATGCCTCAAACGTCTCTTTACGTCCCGCCTCGTTAAGCATTTGTTGCACACGTGGAAGCTGAGACCTAGGTCGATATATAGGTAACTCGATATATTTTTCGCTGTTCAGAGAGTATAGGCAAAAATTTCGTATTTTTACCCAATACCAACGTATTGTAGTGGTTGCCACATGAAAATATTACATTCTTTTAGACCCATCACGTCAATTATTATTGACAAGGTAATACGTATTAGGTATTAGGTATATAACGAACTAAACAACCTCAATCAAACTCTTAAAATCATTCCAACCGTGAAACCATTGCTGTTATCTATGATTAATTATTACAGCAAATTGTAACCCATTAGACAGGACGGCTATTCGCGTTCAAACATTACCTATAGCTTTAATGATTTTCGTGCCAATAGTAAAACCGCTGACACCTTTGTAACCAGGAAGTGTTTGAATCATGTTCACAGATGACACCGCGATATTATGCGTTACCTACCTACGCAACCGCTGAGTGCGCAAACCAAACATTATGAAGACCCACTCATCTTCTACGGAACCCGATAGAGAACGTGCAAATAGTCGGAGTTTAGTGGTTATTTGGCGAGGTTGGTCGCGGGCGGGCTTTCGCGTTCAACTGCGCTGAACGAAACGTTGGAACGACATGCCGCTGAACGCAAAGGCTTGCACGCTCCTAGGACTGTTTCCGTTGCTGAATTGATTCAGTCACGACATAATATGTAGGTAGAATGACTTCTCATGAAATTGATAGGATAGAAACGGTTACAATCTAAATATGTTTATAGAATAGGAAACGTTTAAACCAGGCAACAAGGCCCATATTTACAAATACCTTACAAGGTAACATACCTATACAGTAATATAAAACTTAGATATATCTTTTTAGGTGACAAAACAGGGTGGCTCTGTTAAATCAAAGATGGGGTCGTACTCGCTGCTGGAAGGCATATGCCTTAAGGCTGGTTACGATGGTGACATTAGCAGATTTACAAGTATGATGCTCCAACCGCCGCAATTTAATTAAATTTACTCTGGCTAACCTTAACCTGACCGCATATAATAAATGGTGCACGAATCACAGCAAACCACTCGAATTCATAAAAAAATAGTTCATCACTAAACGTGCTTGCTTTGCTTGCTTGCAAAAGCACTTTTTATTTTTCGCGGATCAAAATATACCATTACTTACCTAGACAGTATTCACATTTTTTTATTCTGGTGAGGGGGAAGACAGAAAATTGAATAGCAGTAACGTCTTGGTCCTCAGTGTTAACAACGCGATGGCAAAAATATCCAAAATATGAGTCTCACACAAACTTGGTTATTTCCGTTATGCCATTAAAATATCATCTAATTAGCCACCACTTGTTTAATAATTTCGCCATACTCTAATTTATTTATACGTATAGTAAAATACGAAAAGAGGCTAAAGGATACTTTTCTTCAGCTCTATCGTTTAAAAATTGAACTTTTCACTTATTATTTATTCAAAGCCTGCGCAATACACCACTGGCTTACCTTTTCTTAGAGGTTATTTAATGGACTCATAAATATAACACGTTCAGTTCCTTACAAACCGTACCGTAGTAAAGTATGTACTTAATTAATCTTCCCACTGGCACTTCAGAAACGTTCAAGCCCTAACAAGAAACTTCACGAACTGATTTACAAAACCTTAAAGTAGTTTTTGCCAGTCATGACCAACAAAGAGACCCGCACACCAACCTTAGCGTGTCTTTCAGATACCAAATTGAAAGAATCCACAGAAAAAGAAACAAGTAGGTCATTCGATCAACGATCAGACAGGGGCGTATAGGCGGTTCTTGCTAAAGGAGAGCGTACACAATGCTTTGTTGACTTTTTAATAACACAAATTGTTTAGCAATCGATATGTGACCCTTGAACTACGATTGTTGTGCCTTCAGCTTTTAAATGTATTTATACTTTTTGAACGAATGACACAAGTTTTTTTAATAATTTTGAGTAAACTTGGAATGTACTTACGGTAATTAATTGCCTAGTCAGGAAACACCCCAAAACGTTGAACCTCTATTAATTTCGTTTTATCCCAACTTGCATTTATATCGACGGTTTACCTTATTGAAGTTCTTATGCACTTGGCACACAGCTATAAAAACGTCATCAATTTGTTTACAATAAAGAAGTTTTGTTTCTGGGTTTTGTTTCTAAAAAATATTGGAATGAGCCCCGTAGAGGTACAGCCGAGACGGCTCCCTGTCATGTCCTGAAAGTGTCGAGCTATTTCTAACTTATCATTGTATGAATTTAAGTTGTGTGTATTTATTATCAAATTAATGAAGGGCTTAGTGTAACAGATATCACTTGGATTCATTGACTCGTTTGCTCAATTATGTGACACGGCGTGGAAGTGGGTACTCAGAACTAATAAGCGTTGCTTTCTATTTATGATGTGCGGTCCCTGTAGGATGATGGTCTTTGTACCCAAATTGCCGAAGAAGGAGGGTATTGTTTATGACCTGTATGTGTGTATGAATGTGCGTATTTATGTATGGTTTTTGTCGCATGTAAAGGCTAAACTGATGGCCCGATTTCGATAAACGTAAGTTGTTAGCGTCGGTAGTGTCTCTTGGTAGTTTCATTAAAAAAAATATTAAAATATGTTAGTACCTATCTGGTTATTACCTAATATATAATGTTTATAGTCGACAATGTTAGATTTCTTAAACAAATAAAATATACTGCGCGAGTTTTCATTGTTTGCATTTTTTAGCGAATCTCTATTCTTAATCATAATAATTATTGTTAAATACAGCATAATCGATCCTGGTTTAACAATCTGGTTAACAATAGAACGAGCGAGCACGATAGCCCTCACGATCTAACGGTAGTAGGAGTCTAACGTATCCGTGTGATAAACCTTTTTTATTGACAAACTACTATCTATACTGTGACGATAGCAACACTAACCCATATGTAAAGATGTGAACGAGGTTACCTGGTCACATCTCACAGGTGTTAATCATCTGCCGAAGACGTTGGCTATTGATGACGGTGGCAGCTCTTATTAACTTAATATTAAAGGTGGCGTTATCGTTCACAAAACTATATTAAACAAACGATTTGTTTTAAACAGTGTTTACATCAGTCGTAAAGTGCTTTTCGAAATTGACAAATGAGTGGAAGCGACAAGGTACACACACAGAAAAAAAATTAATTTACTGTAGGGAGGGAATGCACTTTACCCAGTACCTTGTGACGCTTACGACACGGCGTTAGTCAAAATCGTGTTCTCTTCTTTTGCCCTGTTTGCATGTGGATGTGTAGTAAATAATTGATCATACATATCCACATACGCACCGGGCAAAAACTTTATCTTGCTTCATGAGCAGTCGAGTGAATCTCTCTAGCTGATCCATTTATTTAATATACAACATTTAACTGTAAGTACTTATTTATATTTGAATTTTAGCGACTCACCCTCGGTTCTCTCAGGTTTAAACAAAGTACAACGCCTATATTAGTCTGGAATAATGTAGCCTTCCATTATTAAAAGAGTTTTATAAATCAGTACAGTAGTGACTACACTCGCAAATCAACAATAAAACAAAATACCTCTTCATTATATTATTATAGATTCTACATATTAGGATAAAAAGTACAGATACACGCGTGCATCCCTTGCGTGCATGAATTAAGTTACATGATCAAAGAAAAATGGCCGGTAAAAAGCAAGCAAGGTCAGATTCTTTATGGTTAATCGATAAGTAATCAAACCTGCTGGGCTAATATATCTCGTTCAGCGAATTATCATACGGCGATGGCGCGCTCCGCATTAGACTTTTATTCTATCCTACAGTTTTATTACCCTCAGTAGGTTCATAATGCAATACAACTTAAATTTATGCTTCTGGCATAACATGAGCTCTATATTTTGCTAAAGGCTTGAATACACATAAGGCTGACAAAAAGCAAAGCAGCATGATCCAATTGCATGTTTATTTTTTTTGAAAATATGTAAATCGGGTAGGTAATTACGGGAATGGGGATTGAAGAGAACATTAAAAAACAACGACTGGATCTGCACATATATGCGAATATTTACCTACACTCTGACAATACAATGCAAAATTATATAGTTAAACCGATAACGTTTCTGTCCCCTATCCTAGTCAAAAAAAAAGGACGAACAGACCTACTTCTTAATAATAACTACAAAATAAAAAAAATGTGGAAATGACTTAATTTAGGGGTGAGAATTGTCATCGCCCGGAGCTAAATTTATATGGTGTTTTTTTTAACAGCCACGCGATTTAAGCGGCGGTTCACAATTCTTAATTCAAAAATTATTGATTTATTATTATTATTGGGGGATTAAGATGGGCCTTGTGTGCCGGTTCGACTATTGCTGATCTATTGTGGCAGCCCTTTGTTGGCCCGTTGCGACCAATAATTTCCAGATGCTTTGGGCAGTGAGGAGTCGTATCTGTGGGTCCATGATATGTCGTCATCCATACTACCTAATATTATTTATAAATATGAAAGTAACATTGTATGTCTCATTGTTACGCTTTCACAGCTAAACCGAGATAACTTGAACAATGTTTACTATTGGTCCTTGTCTATGACCATCCACCCTAATCCATCAGCCTAAGTGCTTTTATTTATTTAAGGTGTACGCTCGATCTCTTTTAGTTCAAAGACCATTCGATTGATGCCTGTTTAACTACAAAATTACACCTCGTTAAGTCGTCCATTAAATGCCAACCAGTAACAGCAAGTTAAAACCATAGAGCAAATAGACTAGTCGGACAGTTCGCCAACAAAATACACGTAGGCGCTACACTTATTTTGAGTTTTTGAGCGAGTTCAACGTGGCCGCCCTTATCACCAGACCTGACCCAGTGGAAGTGTGATTCTAACTCTCCGTGCTAAAGCTTAGTTTCGTGGTTCCTACTGGTGTAAAAGTACACGCAGAATGTCAGTGAAGCGTGTTTGTGAGCCTTCATGTCATTTTTCAGGCTTTAGGCCCGCGCCGGCGGTACCGGGCGCCGCATCGATCGGGCGCAGTAACTGCCTTGCATTCGGAATCCTTTGGTACTTTGAAAATCGAAGTTCAGTTACGTTAGCTCCGTCCCTTTCTCTCGATTTAGTTTTGAGTAACGAGTGACAGGGACTGCGCATGCGAAATTTCGAATTTAGTGTCTCGTGAGCATCCTGGATGATTCTGGCACAGTTAAACGTATGGGTTCATATTAACGAAGTAAAGTAGGTCCTTGGCATGTTGCCAGGTTTCGTTAAACGTAAGAGAACCTGTATAAGTTAAATTATCTTTTATTTAGAACTTTACAAATGCATGAAAGGTTTATAATACACGCGCAGTTTGTTAAGGCTGTTTTTAAATAATTGATTAAATACATATTAGCAGTCTTGTTGAGGATTTGAATCTTAAGCCCTTGGAATAAACTTTCCTACTTCTCTACTTTGTATCCAGCAGGTAATCTCTGAAACTACGAAACCTTTTCGAAACATGATAGCGTTTGAAAGCTACCTTCCTTAATCCGAATACATATTGGCTATTTGTCTTTTGTTTTATAGCTCTGTCAACGAAGCAAAAATAAATGGAAAAAATCGTCTAGACTCGGTTATTGTTTTATGTGGTAAGGGACACCCTAGGCCACAATCAGGATCAGGATTTGATCCTCAATCTCATATATTCTAACCTAACCGTCTCATCTGACCTGAGGATTACGGTTCATGGGTTTAGATAAGTTAATTAATTAGATCTGTCTTGTGACGCATCTCTGGCAAGACGAGTTTATTAATACGGACCCAAGAGCACCTAGCACCCCGTGCTTTAGGTGACAGAGGGGTTGAGTGGTACCTTTTTTGCTTTCGCTGAATATTTTGAATACTTAGAAAATAAACCTGAAAATAAACCATAAAGCTTATAGAATTTCTACAAAAAAAAAATAAGTAGTCAAACTAGAAACCCTTATAGTTTCGCCATGTCCGTCCGTCCGTCCGTCCGTCCGCAGTCTAGCTCAGAGACTCTTAGTACTAGAAAGCTGTAATTTGGCATGAATATACATATTAGTCACGCCAAGAAAGTAATAAAAAAAACCCCTACCACAAAAACCAATGCTACACTATTTCCTGCATTTAATTGCCATTTTCGGGTATTCGTGGACTGAGCTATTCACCGAAGCGAAGCGAGTGCGGGACATTAGTAATGAATAAATAGGCTATGTAGTAGTAGTATGTATAATCCACATCAAGGATATAATTACATGTTGGCACCTTACTTCAATCGGATAAGGTAAATAAGCATTATCTTTGACGTGTCGACCGTACATTTTGTTTAAAAAGAAGTCACAAGAGGCTGAGGGGGAGTAAATATTATTTACTAGTTATTAATTATCAGTCTTTAGCAGTACACTGCTGCATAAAGCCTCAACAACGCATAGTGGGTAGTGAATTATTTTTATCCCTAAAGCTCTAGCCATAAGGTTGAAATTTGCTCCAGTTTTTGTTTAAAATGGCGTTAACAAGTCCAAGAGATATCATCTCTAGGTGCATCACGTCTACTTGCGTCTCTCTACCTAGCAGCCGACAGCTTGCCTATAGCCCTCGTATGCCAATTTGTGGCCTTATTAGAACAATTCCCTAAAATGGCTGCGGATTTGGAAGCCAATAACACCAACCCAGTGCCACTAGATCTTTCGAATCTCGTTAGCTACGAGTATAGTGCGAGTATGTCTCGAGGGCGGTTTACCCTTGAAATATCGACAAACATTTAATCGAATTTCAGTTCAAAGTCAACGTTTCGCTTATTTTCATTTGATCGAATATTCTTTACATCGAACAATTAACGCTGACGCTATTGACGCTGATAGGTCGCAGTTCACCTGACACACTCCTCCCGGTTCGCTCGTCGTCGCACCTATTTGTACTCTGTCGCATAACAAACTCCTGTTTACATATCAATGTGTTGCAATTCAAACTAGTTTTTAGTAATAGTAATTATATTGAGTTGTTCTGTCTCTTGAATAGTTTATTAAATGTAAATTTAAGCATTTAAAAATCCTTGTACCGTTGTTTATGAAGCCATAATACAACAAGAGATAATATTTATACTAAATATTCTATGAATCGTTTTCGATGAAATGAAATTCGATGTAAAGTTTGTCGAGATTTCAAGGGGCACCCCTCGAGGGCATCCGTATTTACGACAGCTCCAGTCACTAGGCAATAACATTTTTATCTAACATCGAGCTCAAAAAGATGTAACATGATCTAGCAAAACAAACCATTCACTCATTCATTCATTCTCGTTTTAATTTTTGCTGCAAGAGACGTGTGCCTAAGATATTATTGAACCCGATGTTAGATAATTAAAAAAAATATTACCTTCGAAATCGCAATCAGGCAGACAGCCCACCTGATGGGAGGTGCAGCACTAACACTAACACCGCAATAAATAAAACAATATTCTGTAACTAATATTTATAATAAAAAATATTCATGATTTTCATTTGACGGAGTATTCATATTTACAAACAGTATTATCTACGTACACGTCTACATATAAATAAAAATCATTGACTCCCATGTTTAACGTAAATGTACAAAAAACATACAACTCCAAAATCATTTATTGTATTCGCTGACATAATGACCAAAATTGCATAACTAATATAATTTTACATTTAAACACAATAAAAGCGACCAGAAATACATGAGTTCTGTCATGGGGCGCCTTGTACATCCTGACATCTTAGATTGATTGCGGACTACATATATTTGACTTTCATTATATTTCTGGTCGGGGCATAGATATATTTGCTAATTTATCGCTTACGGTTACATTATACAATCGAAACATCAAAGTTTGAACAACTATACATACGTAACGTAAGTGTATCAAATCATTAGACATACTATGGTCCACTCATTGCCGCGGGAATTATTACAAACCAGTGTACCTGAACCTTTTTAAATACAGTTTAAGCTTCGTAGGGGAATTTTTAGGAATTAACTGAGCTAATTAAGCGTAATTATAAATTTTCAAAAAAAAAACACGGGGAAGCTATTAGTTATATATTTTTTCAATATTTGTACGAATATTTTTATACATATAGCTAATGAATTTTTATAACTTCCCGGCTTGATTCCCGATTAGAGCGTGACTTGTATTTTAGCACAAAATCTAAAATGCTCTCAAAGCACTGTAAATTCCTAAGACGCCCAAAAAATATTTGAAAATAAAATGAAAAGGTACCAGTTGTTGTATAAACTCGCGCGGACGCCGCTGCGGCGCGGGGGCCGCGGCCGCTCGGGATTTAAGTCATCATGTCGGCCTTACTCTATGTTACCTCTTTAAGTGACTAATATTTTGTTAACTAACAAGACTACAGACAATTTATAAAATACTGCGCTCCGGGTGCACTTCGAGGGCTGCCCGGCGCCTCAGGACCCCAGTTACACTGATTAACATTTAATTGCATTATTTACAACATATTTATACTAGTTAGCGAATAGAATTTACGAGACAATTCGTCTAAATATTACTGTGCGGCCTGATGCGAAGCTTACAATTTAATACTAAATCAAACATACAGTGGACACTCTAGTACTCTAGTATGCGCACACTATAGAGATTGAGGTAATTGGTTTTGAAGACAAAAACGGGTAACTTATCCAATGACTCTCAGTATTTACACAGCAACATGCAGCAGTAGCGCGGCGAGCGCCCTGCCGCGGGAGACGGGCCCCGGTGGCTGCACTGGCCTTCACTTTACACCTTTGGGAAGAGATTGCACAACAACGAAAATTTAACAATAAAGAAGCAACGGGGTGAAGCATATTCTCACACGTGTGCTAAAACGGACGCAACAATATAGAAGTACGAATACTCTATCAACATAGAGTGTCAAGCGTTCAATACAAATGTCTTTGAGCATTTACTACTATCGTACGATTATGTACAGCTGTATTTGGTAACAAGTAGTCACACACAAGCATCCGTCCTATCGTTAGTTCATCGTCTCAGATAGTTTACGGTGTTAAAATATTTTCATAGAAAACTATCTTAAAATAAATCAGGTCACACAAGTTGGAGATACATAGGTACTCTTACGTACAGAAAAAGTATAAAATATATACACATCGAGTATAAAATAATAAATATCGGAATCGCCGCGACGGCGTCAATAAGGGGTCGTCGGTCCGACCGATCGTTCTAGTATAACAATACATCCTAAATACTTTTATATAGGTAATGTATACTGAATATGATTCGCTATATTGAATAATTTATCAGGGCACATTTTGCTTGACGTTAAAAATATCTTCGATAATATCTAGCCGTACGTCGGCTCGGCGCGTCGCGCTCGCACTCACAGTCCGTACATGCTTCATATGCGCTCGCGCCCGCGAGAAGGCATCCATATTCGGCGGAGCGTTTCGCCCGCCCTCGTACAAACTTCGATCCCTCTCTCCTGGAATCTCCATCCTAATGCTAAGAAGTAGTCTGAAAGGCTAGCCTGGGTGCTATTTGATCCGGTTGAGCACGAGGTCGGTGGTGACGAGGAGCCCCTTCTGGTAAGGGGAGTCGGCCAGCTGCGTGGCGAGGCGCTGCGCTTCGAGGCCGTGCTTGCGCGCCAGGAAGCGCGTCTGCTCCAGCCCGCGGGACTGGTGCACCAGCTCAAAGGCTTTCTCCACGTCGCCGGCTTCTTGGAACCGCCGCATTATCATCGGGTTGAGCTCTGGGTACTGAAATAAGGACATTACATAACATTAAATCACGCCTGTTGGGAGGTGGTAGACAGAGACCACTTCTTTCCACCTGCTACATTCCTGGCCAATCTCTTTCGCTTCTGCCTCATTCATACATCGAGTCAAGCATGCACGTCGTATAAAACCATCTTTACAATGCTGCTTTAAAATAGGGATTGTTTCTGAAAAATACGAGAGGAAATATTCAAATATCACTTCGGTAAAGAACCTTGTGTGCGATCACAAAATAATCTCGAAGCTTAAGATCCTTCCTGGTGTTTTCTACTACAGCTAAAAGGCAGTAAAAAAGATAAGAAAAAGTGCACCCAAATTGCTATAATTGTGGCACAAAAAAGTCTCTTTATAAACTTACATTTCTCAATTTCAGACAGGATAGGCACGGGGTAGAAACCTTGGGCCATTGTTATTACAATTCGAAATAAATGATCTTACACTTTAATAACTTACGCCTAGAAATAGTTACAATTGGTGAAGTCATACAAGACTAACTCTCAAACACATATACACAATAGCTAAACTGTGTCTCAATTATGCTTTGAACTTTTTCGTTCCTTCCACAGAAGATGATAACATATACTTTAAATAAATGATATTTGTAGTGGGTTTATAAAAAAGATAAATATTTACCTTTTCGCAGGCGAAGAGCACAGGCGCGGTGGCGAGCCCCAGCTTGAGGTCGGCGGCGGTGGGCTTGCCCATGGCCTGCGCCGAGGACACGAAGTCCAACATGTCGTCCACCAGCTGGAAGGACAGCCCCAGGTTGCGCCCGTACTGGAACGCGAGCTCGCTTGTGCCCTCGTCCGCGCCGCTTAGCAATGCAACCTATATAGAATCTATGTTGAGTACCCGTGGAATGAAGATTATTTCTGTTTGAAGCAAGCAGGGCCTGTATTCGATATATATCATTACTTGGGTCAATGTACCAGTAGGATGATTCCCTTTGTAGCCAGTATAAACACGTAATGTGAAATACTTTTTATTTGGTTCTTCATTGATAGACCATTACCGCCTCTTATTATAAGTATCGCAGAGATATTCATAATGAGATAGGAAACTGTTTTTTCTGCCGCGTATTGAAGGAAGCATCTCACTTAATCTTTGGAAAGCCTTACGTCAATTACAAAAGGACACACGCCAAACATGTTTGCTATGCTACAACTTAAATTCTCTTATTAGTTTTTATTAATGGCGGTCCACCGCGGTATACTGTTTAATTCATACAAAATAAAGTGTTCTTTAATCTTTAACTTGTGTTGGCTGTGGCTGACGGTGGCGTCCGTGGCAAGACTTTCAGCTGACGAACAGAGTCGTCTGTGGCGTTCAAACGATTGACCAAGAAAAGCAATTGGTTTCCATCTCTGAATTAAGAGGTTGGAGGTTCCTTTTTACCACTTAGCCTCGCTACTACCTAATACTAGTGTAAACTACGAGAGTGCTCACCGCTTTGACCGAGTTGGCAATGAGCGAGGCGGTCTTCCGGTAGGTCTTGGTGAGGTAGTGCGCGAACCGCTCGTTCTCCGTCTCCTTGCTGCCGAGCTGCATGAACTCGCCCTGCACAAGGTCTGTTACCACCTGGAATTAAAGAACAAAATAGTTAGTAAAATAAATATTCTAATAGGGAATATTCATGACTTTTTTTCACAGGTTCTATAAAAGCTGATTCATGTAACACTTGACAATAATATTTTTTCAATAGCTTTAAAAATAACCAAGATTTAAGCCAACACAACGATTTGTTCCTATTTCTTTCTAGCAAAACACAATTTAACATGGAGTTTAACAAGGACAAAGCATGGTTTAGCTTACCCCACGGTTATTCCACGTTTATAAAGAAGGGCGTTAGGGCAAGTTTTTTAAATTGGGTTAATCTTAGAAGTGAACGTTAAAAATTCTAATCAATGGTAAATTCTAAACAAAATGTTCCGATTTAAACTTGCGTGGATAAGTAAACATGAAATAAACAAAGAGCTTTAAAACCAATAAATTATTTATAAATGCCCATTCATAAAACACATATAATTTGTGAACTGAAAAAATCTGCAGTTGAATTCTTTTGTTCTGCTCGCAGCTCGCTAAGGTTGCTGTGTCGAATTTGGGATCTTACTTGATTGTAATAGAATACATTACTTTGTAGCAAAAAATCACGAACTGGAATATTCGTAATTGTACAGGATACGAGCACAATTAAAACGATTAATGCAGTTTTTTTTAACCTCGGTCGACTATTGGTTCGTGTATGGAAACGATAAGTTATGACCGCAATAAACATGTTAAATAACTATGTTATACATATTTACTGTAAAAAAACTTGTTGAGGTTTTTTAAAAGGGAACTATTACCGTACCGTACCGTACCTATTTATCTGATATCCCAGAAATACGTTCCTACGTAAGTACATAGACAGTTAACATTATCTCAATACTGCAGTGCTCTAGCTAAAACTCAACTAAGCCGCAATTCAAAGTTTTAAGATAGGAGCAAAAAATTGGAAATCCATGAAAATCTTGCATTTAGACAAGTTTAGTGACTCTGTATCTTCAAAAAAGAACATACTTTCGAAAACGCCATTAAAAAAAATTTAAACCTGACTAAAGTCACTAAAAGAAATTGTAGTCCGAGAACGGCAGAATAGTGATCAGGGGGGTTGTTCCGACTTGGCATTGCAGTTCATTTTACGGCGAGCGAAAAGGACAGAGCTATAGCAGTTATATAGCCCTGTTCCTTTCTCGCAGCGTAATCTGAACTGCATAGCTATACGTCATAACATAACATAATAACGCCCCAGGTCTCATTATTTTTCCACTGTATGTCCAGTTTTCCACATAAGTGTCTATTCTGTGTATCATTTAATAATTGGATCACTCATATTCTAGAGCAAAATAACGGGATCAGGTTGTACTGAAATTCTGTTCAAAGTGACCCGTTATTCTTGCCCGCCAGTGTAAATTAAAAGCGTGCTTTATAGAGTAGGAAATTCATTAACACTGTATTATCACGCCGCTTACAGTGAAATTGTCTAGATCTATCAGCAACAACTTATGTGCCTACTATTTACATGTATGGAAGAGGCATATATTCAGCAGTGGACGATTATTATGCTGAGAAGAAGAAGAGAAGATTTACATGTATGTAGTAGAAACTTGTGTATGCTGTGTGTACTGTAAATTACATAGACTTACATACCTTCACGCGTGTCTCCAAATGGAGTAGGCAGAGATTAGAGTGCCAGGTGCACCGG
This sequence comes from Acleris sparsana, assembly GCA_923062465.1. Lineage (NCBI taxonomy): Eukaryota > Metazoa > Arthropoda > Insecta > Lepidoptera > Tortricidae > Acleris > Acleris sparsana. The sequence goes on from OV281293.1 coordinate 18,630,363, forward strand.
ACTAAACATACAATTTCCGCTTTCTCTACATTCATCAACCTCTTTATGTACTTACGTCTGTTTCGGGTGCTTTTGATTTGGCCCTTATTCTGTACATCTTGAATCTGATCACTGTACGCGCGTCTAGGGCGTCCCCTACCGCCATCTCCACTCATTCTCGCTCGCCATATCTCTTTCGTAACTCTTCCATCATCCATCCTTTCTAAATAAACCAATCATCTTAGCTAGCTTAGCTTGTACCCTTTTCGATGTTTGTCACTACATCTTCTTCTTCTTCTTCATCTTTTAGACAGACCTAAATATTTTTTTTAACTGGCATTGTGTTTCTCACAATTATTCGTTAGGCGTTCGACCTAAAGCCCTTACTATCCCTTCTTAACTTTCCACCTATTTTTAACAGAGTTCACTGAGCACGCTTATGTTTTTGTTTTTTCTTTATGGCTGCTAAGTGGAAACCGTGACCCATAGACATTCGCATTCACAAGACTGCAAGCCTAAGACTGCAATTGCGTTGCCAACCCTGAGGACTAAGAAGGAATGCCTCTATGCTAGTCATTGCACCGGCTGTCTTATCCCCAAACCGGAACACATCAATGCGAACACTGCTGTTTGGCGGTAGGTTAATGGATAAGATGGTGGTAGCGATCCGGACGGACCCTGCACAGGGTCCTACCACCCGCAAACCCACCCGTGTGTGTATTGATATGCACCGTACCTGACTGAGCACGAGTGTGACTTCATCGCTGCGCAGGCGAGCTATCATCATCGACGCCACGGCGAGGATGAAGTCGCCGGCCATCGCCACCTGGAACCAAACAACATCAAACGTTACGCACATCATTCAAATTTACCCTTGAACTAGCCTTCCGAGATGGGCTGCAAACCGCAAACTGCACCAGCAAACTACAAGCGACACCACTAGTTTCTATGAATCTCTATGGAATTGATTCCGAGCGCGGCATCACTGCGGCCTGCAGCCCATATCGGAAGGCTAGCTCACAGTTCACGTCGTGTACTTAACATATTATAACATATTAGTTTGCTTAAAAGTTCAAATAAAAGCAATTTCTCATCAAAATATGAAAATACCGTAAAAGAGATCGCCAAAAGTGAAATTAAAATTAAAATCGGCCAACAAGTACGAATGATACAAGCGTTGTAAACTGCTTGTTAGACAGCGATTAGCCGATTAGACAGAGAGCTCTGATATGCACTGTGACGTGATGTAAAAGGTCGGCCATATAAACTCCATGTTAAATTTAGTTTTTCTAGAAAGAGATAGAAACAAATATTTGTTGGCAATCGTTAATACAGTTAATAAAGGTGTGAAAAAAGTCATGTATATTCCCTATTGCCGTGCGTCCGTCTGTCTGCTTGCTGTTTGTCCTTTATTATTGTGCAACCACACCATAGTCACTTTTTGTGTAAATACGTTTAGTAACATTATAGATAACATTAACTTTCTTTAACGTGGCATGTTACGCTCTATCGGCAATTACCTGATATAAGGAAACGTTTCTACGCAGAAAGTAACTCACTATGGATGCACTATTAAATAAATGCCCAGAACGTGACAAAAATAAACAGTATAAAGTTGAACCTTCCTCGTATCATGAAATTCACAAACATAACAATCTAAACTCATGATTGATAATGATTCTCCAACTAATTCATTAGGATCTCGATCTTATCTCTTAATCTAGATGCTCAAAAACCTCGCCATTTACTAAGTACCTGTATTTTTTTCTAACCGTCAAAACATGTGGCACCAGTGACCTTAGACAAACCTTTGTTCATCAACACGTTCACTGCCACCAGCTAGCAGTAGTATGTAATTCGAAAACGCTATGCGTGTCACTGGCACGACTGGTACTAGCTGACATTCACATGCCGGACATCTAAACCTAATACTTAATTATAGTTAAATTAGGCGTTATTATAGCGTGTCTAGATTATTATACTAAACTTCCTTTGTTTTATAATGTATAATGTTGTTTTTATAATACATAATAGCATTTAAATGCAGTTGTGTTACTACAATTATTACAATAATAAGCTTAAACTTCGGATTTTTCAATGCCAACTTCAATACCATACACAAATGAATCGTTTAGGTCACTGAAATGTCAGACAAAAACAAAAGCTACATAAAAATAAAACGTAAAATAAAACGAGAAAAACGCACCAAATCTCCAAACCAGGATCTACATTACCTACCGCCAATTAAGTTATCGGACGGATCAGGTCTCATGGATAGATTAAACGTATACAAATGTCAAAGTATTAACACAAATTGAGTACAATATTAGTATTATTTCATGTAATTCCATTGCAGAGGAACATTTATCAATAAAAATACTAAACTATTTTTGTAATTACACACATTACCAGCAGGATCTGTCTGTTAATATATGTTAATAAGTTACACAGGCATGACATCCATTACTTTAAAGATGTAACGAGTATGAATAAAATAGCAAGTCCAGCAATTTGCAAGCTTAAGTATAATTAATTGCTTTTTTTCCTGGTCGCCGATTGTTGGGTCTCGCCATCGCTATATGGTCATCAATAAAATTAATGAAATATCCCCCTTTCAAATTGGATGCGATTTTTTAAAGGGTAAAATTACCATAACAATTGTAGCTTCTCCTGGGGATGGAAAATAAAGCAAAAATATTTATAATTTAATGTGCAAGTAAGCCACAGATGGGATATTTTATGTATCGGAATAAGCTTTTCAAACAGGGTTATACTCATCACCAGTCAAGGGAAATTATATGGTAGCGGTCACAATCATCAATGTAAATAGTTTTTAAGAATAGCATCCAATTTAAAAAACGGGATGTTTCAATAATTTTATTGATGACTATATTGCGACGGTGAGAACCAACAATCCACGACCAGGAAAAAGAGCAATTAACTGTATGGTAGGCCAAATATGTGATCCTGTAATTGTGGTCACGTCATTCCGCTGCCACGGCATGAAATAATAAGGTCAATAAGATGCGGCCGTCGAACGTCTGTCGAAAGGGTCGACTTTAGTGACATTTTAATTTCATAGGAAGTTGTCTTAAAAATGAAAAGACTAGTTACCTAGCCAATTGCACGTTACATTATCAAGTTTACATATTTTGGACTATTATTGTCCGCTACTTTTTTTCAAGATCACAGAAACAATAAAACGCTACGCCCACAAAACGCGCGCGTTGCCCGCGCGTTTTGTGGGCGCTCATTTCTCCGGTCGTATCAGGAATGTCGTGAAAGTCGGCGATGCGGCGGCATACTAATGTCGCGGACGTTTCGCCTGGTTCCGTCGCGGGACTCATTAGCTCACTGGACACTTGTTAGCCTACATCGGGGACTGCTGCCGCGCCCACGCCCGCCACGACCAGCTTTTACGTTTAAACAAACACTGGATTAGTCGGTGAGGCTCACGTGAATGACCGAAATTGTGAGGCATGTCACAACTTTGGGGCATAAAATTGTAAAATTTTATACTAATTTAATTTTACACCTATTGTTTTTCTGTCAGCTGTTATAGTATTTACAATCAAGTCCCGCCCCCTACTTAATTTTCAGATAACGTCAGTGTGTGGCGGGCCACCTTTATATTCGAAACAGCCTAGTCTAAAAAGTCATTAACATTTCACGCTTTATTGCCCACTGTACTGATTTTAATATCGCTATCGAAAGACAAGTCAATGCGTTCAAACTCGGCAGATCTACTAGGAGTCCTGAAGGAGTTCCTGTCGGCGCGATACCAAATTATTGTATTGTTATGGGAAAAGTATAAGTATGCCAAATTACAAGTCAATGTGATAATTAGACAAAGATTTGATTACATTCTTAGTTTGTTAGTTACAAGTGAAGCTAATTTAAGGCGGGATATAGGTAGTAAAAACATGATCTTGAATGACATACCAGTCTCAAGACATGCCAAAATAATCTATCATTCCTAACGCCTCTCGAAGACGGGAATCTTATTTAATATCAGTTTATTATTACGACTTAAAAGTCGATCATTAATGATTCTACTAATATACTTAAGAGTGGGCAAGTGCTTTGATGCGGTACATTATAATTAAAATGAGTTTTCTTTCCTTAGACAGAGACGGTAAATAAATATAGGTCACATTCAATTTTAAAGTGTACCCAAGGTTTATGGGAAATCACGTTTTATTTCAACGCAGTCAATCTCAGAGCGAAATGCTACAGTCAAGGAATTTAAATCCTATACCACTTTGGACTATGTCAAAGTGACGTAATCAATCAAAACGTAAGAGACTTTCTTATGATTTTATTCACATTGTCACTTTGACATAGTCTAAATTGGTATAGGAATTAAATTCCTTGACTGTACATACCTACACCAAAAACTAGACTTTGTACGAGACACAATTTGTACGAGATTCAAATAATCACAATAATAACGATGTCATGGCAAAAAACGTCACTTCCCCACTATATAACAAGCTGGCTGTAAATAATTGATTATTTTGAAAGTGCTTCTCGTAATGAGCATAATGAATAATTGGTGGCTATTGGTGTCAATGACGGTGTTCACTGATTCGGACTGATTCCACGTGGTTGCCTTCCAACGCGTTAAATGCACATCTACTTCTAACGAAGCCGCGCCCCACCACTTACTGGATGTTGCATGAAAGCAGATTTTTAAAATTAAACCACCATTAGAATGCTATATTATCTTATTACCATGTAACATAGGCTATATTTTATTTTTCAACGCGGACAGAGTCGCGGGCAACAGCCAGTATACTATATTTTATGACGTATGATGTGTGGTGACATAATAATAATAAAAGTCAGTCGTAATCGACACTTAGGTCAGCCAATAAGGAATGAATAGTTCAATGTAGTTTTGTAATCAACATAATAGTATTACATAGCGATATATATTTTAGTTCGGACGGTTATAGTAATCAAATTTCCCTTTCTTCGCTGCTATGAAAGTAACACAATTAAAATTCAACTAAGAGATATATAACAGAACTTAATATGGCCGATTGCTAAATAATCGGTTAAAACTAGGTTAATCCTAAACTATACAGCTGTAGAGAAGCTAGACAGAAGGTCGAATTCTACATTTAGACACGTCAAAAATATATTTACAAATGGCAAGCTTAATTACAAGAAAAGTATCTGACAAGTGACGATCCTAAATGTAATGTTTTGACTGAAAATTGAATTATTGAATTGGGACTCGACAGTTGAGACGTGATACGAAAGGACACGATGGACTAGATCGATCCCATTAGACATTCGAAACCGATCGACCGCCGCGTGCAATGTAGACCGTAAAACGAGCCGTTGTAAATACTAATTTGTCTCACAGGCTGCGCGCGCGTCGCGGAATGACAGGCGCGGACGCATTGGGCATAGATTCCGCGCAGAAAGTACTGCCCACGCTTTGGCTAAAATCGGGTTAATTGGCTGACGTCCTTCAAATGTTATTTTAACTAAGTAAATAGGATTAACATGCCGATCAAGATAAAGTTACAAGCGTGATATGTAGATACATATGCAGTTGACATGTTACCTTGATTATGAAGTGGTACAAAAAAGGTGAGACCGATGAATCTACGGTTAATTGCTGGAAAACTGAATGGGAGAAGCGGGAGATCTGAGCTCAAGATTCTAGCCTTGCCGTTATTACCCGAACTCGATGGTCTATATGTCTGTGTCTATCGCTCCATAACTTCTAAAAGGATTGACCACTAGCGAAATGTAAGTGTTTAATCGGCATGATTCTGTGCTGTGTGGTTGGAAATCGTTTCGGCCGTTAGGCTGCGGCTCCACGGAGACGAGCGGAGCTGAGTGAAGCAGAGATGCGAAAAGAGTAAGTGACTACAATGTAGTAATGCAGTTATATCTCCTTTCCGCTCCGCTCGTGTCCGCTTGAATATTTCCACTGAAGCGAAGCGGAGACGAGATGTGGATTTCAATTAATATGATTGGTCGATCGCTACCCGTCTCCTCTCCGCTCAGCTTGTCTCCGCCGCAGAGGAGCTGCAGCCTTATGGAGTTATCAGCTCTATAATTAGAGGTTCCTAACTACTTCAGAGTATTTACCAAAAAAATAATTTGAGGAAGTACTTTACCTACTCCTCAATAATGACAAAACATTACCACTAATTAAAGTAATCATAAATCGTAGTCGTTACGGTACCGCCGATTTAACGGATTCGCTCACGGGAGCAGGTACTGGCGCATGCGCATCGTGCGCGCTTGGTTGCGCAAATCGCGCACACATTAACACACTTTCTGCCGCCGACGACTATCCGGGCTAAAAACGTATCCGCCAACGGCTAGGGAAACCCGCACCGCCAACACCATCCCTGTCCCAATGTTATCATGGTGACAAAAGAAGAATTATTCTTCTGCCAAGTAAGGGCAGTATAAGATTACAATGCCCATACGGGCCTACTGCTTTTTTGCTTTGGTCAGCAGTTTTTTTTTTTGGTAATGTGTTTCCTCTTGGGTAACTCTTGCTCTTCGAGGACGAAGATTTGGTCACCCAGAAGATGCCTATTCACCCTAGCTTTAAATAGATTCAGATTGTATGCACTCAGAAATACAGACGACGAAAGCGTATTCCACCCTTTTGCAGTACGCATTATGATAGATGATGCAAAGCGCTTCTAAGAGTTTTGCTACCATTTCAAAGAAATAACATCTCGGAAAGACAGAAAATAACCAAGTAAGTAAATATCAGGTTAAAATCCCACAAAAAATAACCTTCTCCCAAACTAGGATATATTAATTTGAACAGTTGAAACCTACAAAACGATTGAATGCCAATCTGTCGATCAAGGTGTCACTTATCACTTAGCATATATATCATGACGGGCTACTGCGCTAATTTTCTGCAGCCCAAATTGGAATTATGGAAAAAGACTAAACCTCTAATTCTACAACACACAGTTAAACTATTTAGGTTAAGATGCAGTGTGATTCATTTGTCACTTTCTGTATTATTGAAATAATTCATAAGAATAAAACAGATTTTAGCATATTTTCAATATTGTGCGTTTAGGAAGAGGGTTGCAAAAGCCTTGAAGCCAAGATTATTATTGTACTTAAACGACGTTGGTCTAGATAATATAGTAAAGCTATTATACTTAAGATGTCACGTCATTTTGTAGGAGTATTGGCGGTGACATCTCCCTTGGTACATAAGAAAGATCTAGTATCAGTCAAGTCTAATAATATAAATATTTAACAGTTAACCATAAAGCATTTTAATAGCAGCACAACACTCAGTCAAGCGGAGTTACAACGGTGCGGAAAATTGACTGAATGCTAACTTTTTGTGTGGTATATAATGAATTACAGGTAATTATGCGGGGAAAACTTCAGTCAAAAACCTTCACAGCATATTCTTTCAGTTAAAGTGAAAACTAAGGGGCATTAATTACTAAATAAATCATACCATGGTTAATCTTAATCAGCCACTAGTGATAAAAGTATGCCTCCCAAGATAAGAGTGAAAGGCTTTCTCAAGAACGCGTCGAAAGTCAGACCAACGCGAGCCACATGAATAATTTACCAGAAAAATCTCTACGATTTCACACGGACTTAATTCCGGACGCGTTGAAATTTCTACTCGGTAATTCAATCCAACACCATTACATGTACAGCTAGTTATAATTGCATAAAATAAACTTGAACTTCCCATTACATTTTTGTACGGTTAAATTATATTCGTAATTCCGTAAGGGCCGTATAATGAGCGTTGAGCAAGCGCGATTTGTGCTTCAAGGCAACGCGGTGGCAATCACCCCGGTAGTCGCCGGTGCAGCAAAACAGTGCGGCATTCTACTTCTGCATTTCTGTTTTTACTATTTTTCTACAAGGTTATTTAGAGTGGGGTTTCGAAATAAGTGTCGAGTGGGTTCTGATATTAAAGAGTGGTCGCGCGCCGGTCCATCATCGGGTGCGGCGGTGGCGCAACCAGCCTTGACAGTGGTGTTTGGCAGGTGGTCGGAAGGTGAATGTGGCTCGGGATGTGTGTCACCCGGTCGGCCTTGACTCCCCTCATCCCCTCCCTTATCACCTGCCGATGCATTCTACGCCTTAACGCCTAAGAGTAACCATACTGGTATAGCTTGTCTTCAATTGTAAAAAAATAGGAAAGGAGCGGTCGTTAAAAATGTACTATTTGTGCTTTTTGGTGCGTTTAACCACTAAATCTATAAGTAAAAATGCAAGATTAGGCTATTTCCGTATTTGTAATAATGTAATGGACAAAATTTGGCAAAAAGGTGTCCTGAATTAAGCTGTAAAGTCACGCTTTATTATCCAATGCAACCGATTGAATTAAAACAATCGATTCTCTGTTTTAAAGTATTAATTGCACCTGCCTTTAGTCGCGTAGTCAAGTCAAAACGAGCTCGAAAAAGAATGTTAAAATTGTGAGTAGGGACCGATCTACCTTGACCCGCAGAGACGGCGAAATATGTAGTTTGTTTACATATCATTTGAATTCACCGCTGCTGAGGAATTTGTGTCCTAATTCGCAGTCCGAATTTAACATTTTAAGTAGACATTTTTTAATCATCAAGCCCAAAAGACGTTCGAAGATACTACATATTTAAAACAATCTTATTAGCTGAGATTGGTAAAAAATTGGCAAAACTTTTTGCAATACGTATAAATGTATAGAATTGATACTACGATTTGAAGTAAACTTTAAGCGGCATTAAATGTTACAAATACAATTTAAATCGACAAGCGTAGATGCGTTATTGATCGTTTTATCCAAGTATTTCGTACGGAGTGAGTGGCCCCGGCCGATTGGTTGCGAAACTCGGTATCTACCTCTAGTGGCGATTAATGATCGAGTGGGGCATCGTTTCGACACACCTGGCTAAACGTAGGGGTACGCACGCGTACCGGTAAAAATCTGGTTACCGGTTTGCCGTTACCGGTTAGATGAGAATCTAAGTCTTAATGAATCAATTGCATTATCCATTTGGATACTGATCGCATGTGTACAGTATGCGAAGCGAGGAGGTCTAAGAGGCAGTCTAGCAGTGAAAGTAAGCCGCGAAGATGAGCAGTGACCTTGACATGGAGTCGTTCGCGCCGATCGAACATTTTTGTGTTTGTTAAGAACAACGGTGAGCTATGCGACACGATATTCGACTTTCACAACACTATATTTTTCAATACACGCGTTGTTTATCGCACTGCAATTAGTTACGTGTTTTAAATTGATTCGGCGCATGCGTAAAGTTTGGTGAAAGTTACAGATCATTGACCAAAAGCCGACTGACGCGGTGAGAGTAATTAATTTTCATCTATTCGAACACGAGCATGGGACTAATATTGAGTTTTATAATAGGAAAGGGGGAGATATACAGAGAAATTGGTTAATTTATAAGAAACAACAATATACACAGTGGAAAGCTACAAAAATAACTGTTCTTGATAAAGGAAGCTTAAATTAAATGTACTGTAATGACAATGATGCTTAAAAATTTAATTACAAAATTAAATGGCGATCGAATTAAAAAAAACCTGTCATAACCAGATGATGTTTTGAAACTTGTCAAAATACAAGTTAAATCCATCCAGCCCGTAGGTCTGTAGTTCTGTATTGTCCCAAAAATAAAAGGCACTCTAGGAGTATGAAGTTCATATGATACAACTTTTTTGCGTTGGTCCACAGTGTACAGGTGCGGCACCCATTCAAGTCTAGCTGAGTAACAGCTAATTGTTAAATTATTGACAACGTCCGAATACTAGTTTAGGACATGATAACAAGTTACGAGGTTGCGGCGTGTCGCGGCCGCCATGTCCGACCCACTTCCCCCGCTTGTACAGTTAGGTATACTGCGACCAGTTTTTGCCTCGCACTCTTAACATAAGCTTTGGTGGGTCACTCGAGGAAAGTGTTGAACGAATTTTGCTTTCGACGGCCCGACCGGTCGCACAATGACGGGTAAATAAAGGAAAGTAATCGTGCTCTTTTCGTTCATTTATTAAGACGAATTAAGCGAATAGATGAGGATGATGCAAGACATGTTAATGAAATTGCGTGGCTTCTGTCGCCATTTCTCAAGATTGCAACCGTCCGCGCTAAGGACACCGACGTGGGACCGGCTCGAGGCATGTTAATACGAAATATTAAAATAATAAATAATTTTAAGCATGACTGTAATAAAATATACCAACATTTTTGTACATACTTTCCATTTTAGACTTATGTAACTAATTGTAACAAGATAGAAAGGAGGCGTTAATAAAAATAAGGAAAAGTGCATTGTTATTATGACACTTATAAACAACGACACAAAATTCCGCGAGTCAAATTAGTCGGGTAATAAAACGTGATTTTTACGTAAATGGCCCGACTCGTATAATTAGTAATCACTATAATGAAGGTCTGGGGAAAAGTCGGAATTATTAACTATTAAAAAAACTCGTCGCGCGCGAGAAAAGGGCCGCGTGCCCGGACGAGTTCCCTGAAATGAGCTTTAGCAACGGCCGGAGAATGCAGGACCATTCGTCATGTCGCCAGGCAAGTGTAAAAAGCAAATTTACTCACTTATCGAAATTGGGTATTATGGTAATTCGGTTTATGAATGATTCATACGGTAAATTCATCATTGTGTCACTTGTGTTTAAATATTCTTTTTGTAACTTAAAAATAAGATATTAGGTTCGCTTAAAATACTTGCGGGTCTCAAAATGATGCGTCGGCGCCGGCCAGAGGTTACGCAGCGCAGTTAACATTTTAAGAATGCAGAATTATTCTTGGAATCGATCCGAACAACTGCTAATTATCTTCGATAATAAGCTACGCCCTTTTTGGCCGGAATAATGTATGGGCGCGCGATATAATGAACTGTCTGGTGACAACTTCATTCGACATCTTGGCACATGCTGAAAACTTGCATGTAATTTTGACAGCGACATTTAAATACACGCATTTTACATGTAACTACTTTCAAAGTTATAAATGTCGTGGTTGTTTGTCAATCAAAACGGCGCAAGTGAATTTTACGTGAAATTTTAAAGTCCCCTTTATGATACCCAAAAACGAAAAATAATGGAAGTCTTAATTGAGCTTTAAAAATCTGACTGCCTCTTTAGAATAAGGATATTGACCCCTGCAGCATCAGAACTGGAACTTTTTTCTACTTGGTAAAACCATATTGCGTTTGACGTGCTATCGTATTGTTTTTTACTCGGCCGGCATCATTATCAAGTAAATAAGAGCTATTCAAGTCAAAGGCAAAATGGTTTTATAGAGAATTTGCGAAAATAAATATCTTGACACTTTAAACACCGCGTTTCTAATCGGCATTAACCTCAGCAGAATCAAAGTTTAAGGACCAAAAGTCTAAATATACCGTGTGACACTCCAACACTATACCAAACTCGAAAAGGCAGTCGGGTAAATAAGGTTACGGTTACAAGACCTGCGGCCCCGTGACCCAAATAACGGATCCAACCAATTAGAATACCAAGGCAAGGATTACGCAAGAGGTCTTAAGCCGGATCGTGGGGTTCATTGACCCTGGGCAGCACCTGACGCATCGCGCAGCTTGATAGATGACGCTCTGCCCCGAAACGCGGAGAAAGCTGCCACCGTGGCTGCCGAGCTCGGTTACGTGTCCTTCCGATCGAGACGCGGACGTTGACTCAATCGGAATATAATCTCAATACTCGACTCGACAAAAAAACGATCATCGTTTGTTTTGCATCATCTTCATTGCTAATGCTCAGGGGAAATATAGTGCAAGAGGCCTTAAAGACATTCGGGTTCGGGTAAAATCTGTTTCAGTCGCTTAAGATCGTATGAAAGTAAGCGAGACAGAAATACAAACCCCAAGGCTCTTTTAAGAACTGTTGCACTGTGCTACCGACCGAAACAACGAAGAAGTATACTATATACATGGATTTGATACTCATATACTCCTTTATTTGGGCAAAATAGGCCTACATAGGCCTATAGGTAGCCATATCGCCTACTGAACCTTCACGCAAAGAAAATCAACGAAACCGAGAGCGTTAATAATTAGACAATGTCAAATTCCTGCTATGTGGAAACCCAGTTAGAAAATGTTTCATTGCTCTTACAGTGTCAGCAAAACAAAGTATTTCTAATTAGTTAATGACTAATAAATCTTTAAGATGAAATAAGCCGGTTCGTCTGTGCAATAGGCCATATAATGTTGAGTAATCAATGAAAATATGAGAACACTCGTGTATTATGTAAGCGCTAAATTGAAATGCATACGGATGTCCGTCGAAATTGAAAAAGGGCGCGGTCAGCGTTCTTATTCAGCCCAGCAGGCTCTTGCGTCAGACGTAAACGCGATGTGGAAAATAGTAAACCTAGATGGTACTTATATACGAAACACTAAGGACCGTATTAATAAACTCATCTTGACTGTGAGGCCCGTCACAAGATACGTCAAAGTAAACGCCAAACCATAGAACACTGTCATTTTTGACGCATCTCGAGACGAGTAGTATTAGTGTTGAGATCAGTGTATACACGGGCCTAAATTCGCAACTTCGCAAGCGGAAAAAGAGGTGGAGGATGGAGTCAAAAAATTTCAGTTCCAAAGAGGCTCTGTGGAGGTCGACCTTTTCGAAACGAGATACACCTAGAAATCGCAGAGAGATCCGCACTTTCCATCCACCAACGCGCGACCGTCCACAATGTATCGCGTTACTGCGCATGGACAAATGCAAAAATGTATAAAAATTCAAGCCGCGTATATATACGGCTCATTTGAACACGCTATTCCACTGCTCGCATAGCTGCCGGGAACAATAAGTATCGCGACATATTCTGAACAATGGCCTCAGATACGATACGAATCGCCAATTCGACGCTGACGTCGTTTTATCTTCGACAGCCTTGCCTATTGTCGCGGACAGCGCACACGCATCTTATATAGAGCATGCACATTATGCATTTGAATTTAAAATAAATATCTAGAGGTCGATGACTGTTCACAGCATTTTGCAATGAAATTAAGGTTTTGGAAACGATTTTAGTTAATGATACGTCTGTTTTCTTGTTTGCATGTCAGTATGATAAGTTGAAATGAAAGGCCATTCTGAACTTGTTGTGGGCATCGGATGATAATACATGATGGAGTCGAAAGGTTTCCGCCTACAGGATCTCCGCTATAACAGAATTTGGATCCGTTAATTTGAGGTCTATATATAGATGACTGTGCATAAAGAAATTAATTATTGCCTTGTTAATAATATTATTTAAGTGCAGCAAACAAAGACGTCCTTGAATTGGGTTCTAGTACTAACACAATTATTACTTTGTGTATGACGTAACGAGCGGAGCAAACAGTCTCGCATCCGGGCATAGTAACAAGCTCGTATATGAATATGTCGACGGCAAACAGACGCACCTAGGCCCCGAAACACCTTAAACGAACATATCATATCCATATACGATAAACATGCACAGGTATGATGGGCACATCTTCATTTCAACCTAAATTTTCATCACACTTGCTCGTAAATGGTGTTATTCCATGCCTGTATACAGAAGGACAATGGCCTAAATTGTTCCCGCGGGAATTATGGCGAGTTTGTCATCCCTAGGGAGTAATGACTTTCTTTTTAAAATTTGCAACTCTTTTGTACATAATTTCTGACTAAGGAGGTTTAATTTTCAGCCAAAAATTAAATCGGTTTCTAATTTCATCTTTAAAAATTAGCTATAGACTAACTTACATTACACAAAACCTATATGCTTCATTAAACTTCATTATTTTTATACCTATTTCAAGTTTATATCAACATTTATCATTAATTTTAGTAATTATACATTTTTATCAAATTGGCTAAATCTGGCTCGAATCCAGGTCGAAACTAAACGCAGTGTCAGTGGTCACAAAAAAAAAATCGTTTCCATTGACGTTCCCGTCCGTCAAAAGTTATTTCTTTATATTTTGCAGAGTTAAAGTGTTTTCTCTTTGTTTTTTTCCTCGCAAATGTGATGAAAACCATTGTGTGTATCACAGGCAGTAAGGGGATTACTAACTCGAGTCATTAAAAGCCCTCCGCCTTCGGCGTCGGGCTTCTAACACTCTCGTTAGTAATTCCCTTCATACTACCCTTGATGCACAATGTACTATTATATAAACTTGTAACGTTATCAAGAAGTATTAAAGTAGTTAATTTTGTTCGCAAATTATCAACGAACTATTGTGAACCGACGCCCAAATTGCGTAGCTGTCAAAAAAAGTCCAAGTCCTACAAATTTTGCTCCGGGCGATAACATTCTCACACCCCAAATCAAGTCCGATTTCCACGAAATATTTTGTTTCAAAGGAAAACGTTCTGACCTAGTTTTTCATAAAATCTACAACATATTAAAAGTCGTCAAAATCGGAATAGGTTAAAGGGGAGAACGTTATCGCATTTAAAATGGAAATCTACAGTTTCACAATCCTCTTAATAAGATTGTTCATAGAGAAGCAAAATATACTCAAGTAAGCAGTGCTCACTACTAAATACAAGAAATGGGTCAAAAACCGCATTTTTTCCCTTGGACAACCTTTATTAAAACTGTTATTTTAAATTACATTTGCATAAAGCAAAATTAATTAATATAAATGATAATTACATTCTTGTATTCTGCAATTGTTTGTCGTACTTAATTTTTCTAAAAGCTTATGTCCATTACTGGTCAGCGGCCTCCTGGCAGTCTCCTGCCAATCTCACTGAAGCCTGTCAAGGTTGTCCCGTTATCTCCTTATTGGTGTGCCTCTTGTACAACTATTTAATGATCAATGAATAGTCTACTTACTTAATCAATAAACTAATTAACGTCCAACACTACGTGAAGGTGCAAATACAGGGGAGGAACTGTTAACGGAGTCAACATTTGCGTATTTGGATGACATAACTCAAACACGATTATTGGGCGAACTGGTGTGACCGAACTGATACAACATCCGCTAGTACGAACTTGGTAGTGCACACTAATGTTACGTCTGAGATAGACAAACAGACGACCATGAGAACTGTCGTTTACAAAAAGATATATCTAAAAGGTATAGTATCGAAAAGGAACTACTTTTGATCGTTACCTAGTCGCCTGATCTGTGAGCGATGATTCCGTAGTTCAATATAACAGCATAATACGCTTCGAAAGTCAATTTTCGACACGTGAACAAATAACGTGCCTATATCTATGATAAACACATACGGGTCGTTTGACTAAATAGCAAAGGTCGCGTCAAATTGCTTAACATTTAACCCACATAAGCGGCGAAGTGAGTTTACATGGTAATTTATTAGACTCGCACATTTTCATCTCGAGTGTTGTGCGTGGGGAGTATCGAGTATCTGAAACCGTTTTACGTTGCAGAGCAGATCACCGGAACACATAACCGCTGGACATTACCAGGCATTTTATTCGTGAAGGACGAATAGGGACGCGGCGCGCGTACAAGTTGAATAAATGATCCTTTATAGCTTTAAAAACTAGCTTTGACTTTGTTTGTTAATTCATCTGTATGCCGACCGGCGCGCTCCTTTGTTTGCATCACTCGTAGTGGGAGCAAAATCATTGGATCCACATTTTCTTCCTAACCCAACATTTGCTCTGCCATACTACTCTTAACCATGATATGAATGACAAGCGCGCCAGCGCCGCGGATGCTTACGAAAATCGCCTTGACGAAACTAATGGCCATAATAGCTTCAACAAATATATTCCTTTGAAGAGGGACACGTTGCATAACGATCGTGTCTCAAACGTAAATGTACCCAAGACTTCTGTTTTGGTGACATATAAACTGCACGTTTTATTACAAATGCCATTATGATTATTTCCAAAGACATAAATGGGATCTGAAACAATATAGATCTGGCGCAAGTTCTTAACGGTTGTTGATCTTTGTTAATTACAGCCAGTTGCAATGGAACCCCTGTGCCTGGCGTTGTTACAAAACTTACTGTAGAAATAGCTAATTTAGCAAATGCAGACAGAGATTTTGAAAACAAATCTAAAACGGTTTCAAGGCCGATTCATGCGGATTTGACAAAGTTTGACATTCATCACCAGAAATAACAACATTGGAGTGAATAAGGAAAACATTAAACGCTTGAGTTTAAGTAATTATTTGTAGCTATACTTTTACAAGTTTATTGTAGGGTGCGGCAGCACCAAAACTGTAGAGACGCGTGGCCGCGAGGCACTTTCACCGGGGTCGTCCGGCTTTCGTATGTGGGGACCGTCTGAGAGCCAGCTCCGCTCTTAGAAGGTTACACTACGGGCTATAAACATTATCACGCGGTCCGAGATCCCCTTCCATCTCGCTCGTACCCCGGCGGGAGAGAAAGAAATGGCAGTCTCGTAAGTCGATTATAAATACGAGATAGCTCGCGCCGGTGACGCGGCGGTCCACTTCCCACAGATCGGACCATTCTTGTTTCCTCCAGGTTGGGGCAACAACCTGTGACCTAAGAAACTGCCGCCATCACATTTACTTACTTTCTTTTTAAATTGAATGAGGGCAAATTTGTGCACTCAAATATTACATCTAACGAGAAAGTAAAAGTTTATCATTATTAGCATCGCTATTAAATATTCAATAGAGGTGTCATTTGGCGAACTCGGCCCTGTAAAATACGTCAGTGCAAAAAAAGCTTTCTATGGCGAATGAAAACGAAATTGAATACGCCTTACATAGGTCCGCTAAGTCCAATATTTAGATAACAAATGGGTAAATATGTGTGGTACCGATCCTAGGCCTTAAATCAATAACGCTAAGGCCAACGTATTTGAGCGTTGTGATATCATTTTTGATTTATTGCCTTTTTATGGTTTTAAAAGAGTGGTAGTGAAACTGTGATGTTAAATAACGTAATTAGAAGTAATTTAGAAAGTTCTGTTGTGGCCGCCGGAGCCCGGCTGCGCAGGCGGCGGGGAACGAACTCATTGAGGCGCGTTTTGAATGGCGCGATCTTAACCCAGATTTTTCACGATCGCGACCTAAATTATTGTTACGGCAGCAATGTTGTCTTGTCGTGCTGTTTATTCGGACATGAAGCTTATGGCCCAGTGTCCTCAACGGTGGAATGCAAATATAGGTCAAACCCTCGTAAACATAATTATTGGTACGCGCATTATAATATCAACCGTTAATATTCCACGTGTAGGTGTTGGCAGAAGCCTTAGCAACAGATCGGAATATTTGCAGACCGACTGAGCGATTCATCAATGATAGCGACGTGCCGATCATATTAACGAGATACCAACTTGGGCTGCCCCGAAACTATACGACATCAATCTCATTGGCAACTCACTTAAGCTGTACTACAATACATTTCAATCAACGTGCTTCAAGTGACAGACGTACTTTATTTAAAATAAGGCCAAACAAACTCATCATCATCTTGAAAATTAATTATCGTGAATGAATGGTGGAAGAAAAGGAATCTATTCAATATGCCGATGGGCAATGCACGACCGGGTCATTATCATTATCATTCATAATCGATATTTAAATTTATCTATTAAGAAAGGTTATCTTTAGCGAATTGGAATATTATTCAATAAAATGTAGGTCACATGCACTAAAACGATGTTATGTATAGTAGACGGGCCCAAAAAAAGGTTCGGAGCCCTGAGGCAGTACATCTTTAAAATGCCATCCAGTGAAAGCTCGACCAATAATAAAAGCACTTGCCGAGCTTTAGTTCTCAGACATTAATAAGGAAGTAATGCGTAAGCTACTAATTATTCATATAAACTATGATTCAGCCACGTCGAGACCGAGCATATATTATAGCCGGCACCGCCGTCGTTACTAAGTCCGCATTAAGCCGAACATTCACGTAGGCCCTAAGGCGGGATTTACGTCAATCTACATGAGATGCTATAATGTGATAACTCCCGTCACATCCATAAATAACTGCCTATTCGTATTCAATACCCCACTCTGCCCTGAGCCTACTAAACACGTCATAAAATGATAAAGGCATTTATAAATTCCACTGCGTATACTTCGAGCGTGTTTATCATATAGACCTGATACAATAGACAACCACTCGAACCGCGCACAGAATGAACTCAAGGTGCATCTTGAAGGGGAGGAAAATCCGCCTGAAAGGCTATACATTTCTACTTGTCCATTCAATTCCCAGGCAGATACTTATCTGAATAGCATTCCATCGGCGTGCGATACTAATTTGAATAATGCAGAATTAAAATGCACACGGCTACTGCACTGAAATAAATATGCTTGGGAAGCTACCGCGACTCAGAAAACCTTTACACAATTTAAATAAATATAAACAAGACATATTTCACCGAGCTGTTACTTCGTAAGACGTTTGGTTGTAAAGCAATCTTGGCAGGTTTTAATGCCACGAGGTTTAATAGCTATAATCTAATATGCGATGCGAGTACCATTTTCATGTAAGTGCGCGTTGGTGGGACACTTATACAAAGGTTGTGGTTAAGAATCGGTTAACTATACGCACAAAATAATAATCTAATCAACATACGGTGTCTATTTGTGCATACAGTGAAAAGCACTAATATGTATACAGCCACATATCTAATACCTTTGAACGAGCAATATAATCTGAATCTCGGAAACGGGTCCAACGATTTTCATGAAATTTTGTATGCAAAGGTTTTTGAGGGCGATAAATCGATCTAGCTAGGGTTCATTTTTAGAAAACTTCGTTTAAATAGACCTTATATCAGTAGCATCATCTGTACAGTTGACTACAAAGAGATGTATCCACTTTTTCACCTTTTTGCATTAATAATAAATTGGATACATCTCTTTGTAGTAGACTGCAAAAAAACCTATACAACTTAAGTATATTAGA
Organism: Acleris sparsana; assembly: GCA_923062465.1. Lineage (NCBI taxonomy): Eukaryota > Metazoa > Arthropoda > Insecta > Lepidoptera > Tortricidae > Acleris > Acleris sparsana. The sequence continues at coordinate 18,649,224 of OV281293.1, forward strand.
AACTTTCATAATTAACCATAAATGGGTCGAATGTTGTCTGTCTCATACAACTGGTTTTTTAGCAGCATTTTCAAAGACACTAGTTGTGAGCTCACCTTCTTGTGGTTCCATAGCACGTTGACTGAAGGCTTGCCGCGGCGGAAGTCGCTCTGGTCGATGACGTCATCGTGGATCAGTGACGCGGAGTGGATCATCTCGCTGATCATCGCCACTTGCCGCTGTGATGCCAGGAGTGCACTGGGGAAGAAGGGTTACCATCAGAATGGCATTGAAGATGTATAGTTTAGCTCATAGTTTCGGTTTCATCTTTTACGTCGTGATGTACACTCAGGAGCAAAAATACCGGGTCTGAGTGCGTTTTTCATACAAACGAGACTAATTCGAAGCCTTGGTTCCACGCCAGGGGTTGTTTTGAGTGAGGTTTAATAGTATATAGTCATAGTTCAAGGTTCAATAGAGGAGGTCAAAAGTTCTTAAGATACCTAACTGATCGCACAATCAGTTTACACCACAGCAGGGGAGAGTTTGGATCAACATTTGGATTTCCTTACATTTTATTGCCATTTTAGATGTTTTTCTGAACAGGCACTATTCCGGCGTTAACCGCAGATTCATTCAGTTGGGTATCCTAGGCACTCTGGAAGTCCTGTATCGATGCTCGGGGTATTCAGCATCAGATTTCACTAAAAGCATTCCCCGGGCGAGGAACCTAGGCTTCGAAATAGCCTCTTTAGTATGAAAAACGCACTCTGACCCGGTATTTTTGCTCCTGAGTGTTGGTATGCAGTGTGCCATTAAGGCTTATTCATACATTGAGAGGCAGGTACAGGCTGAAAAACAGCGCAATGCAGACCTGTCTCACAGCATAAGCTGAGTTCTGAACCTTTTGCCATAACTGTGGTAGACATTGTTAACCTTTGTTGTAGTTTTTGTATCTATCGTAAAGAATAATACATAAAACTACTGTGCTCTGCCCTCTGCAATAAATCTTTTTCTGTTTCTGTAGGTTCCCAAAGTGGTAAGTGAGTGATGTAGGTAAAAATAGGGGGTGCTGAAGCTATTCAGGGGGGCGCTACCCGTATTGTATAAATTTAAAAAAATATAAAAATAAAATGTAAAGTGGAGTTCGAACAGCAAAATCTTTATAAATGTATGCATTTCCATGGACATAAAATTGATTTTACAATTAATGTTTTTTATTGCTTTCACAACAGTCTATGGTATCATTTGACTATCCACTACAAAACTTCGATCAAGTATTCCTCATAGAAAGATAGATTTTTTAAGTCCTAATAATGTCTAATTTTATTGCTTGTACCATTTCTATTTTAGTAAAAATTTGTAACATTTTTATGGCTGTAAAGACTTCAGAACATTCTGTTTTTGATATCTTTTGTGTAACGTAAAATACGAGATGAACGTTTTGGTGCCAATTGTTTTTTTGTGGGCCGCATCGCAGTGCTAAAGTTTTGTAGATTCTAATATAAAGGCAAGTTATTCTGTCAATAGAAAGTATATTAGTGTTTTTGCCGCAAATGCTTTACAAAAAAAATAAAAAAATCTAGAAATGATTACCTACTTTACTCGTATTTTAAATGTGTCAGGCAGTCAGTCGACCGGGACATCACCTTTTATACATTCAGTCGTGTACGTACACAAGGTAGCTCGGTAAAATAATAAAATAACCGCAAATTACAGCAATTTAAAGTCTACCCATGCTTAAGTGTTACGCACAGTAAGTTTACGAGACTGACATGAAAATTAAAACCACTTTTAAACTGTGGGCACATTCGGTCTTATAAGCAACAACTTTTTTACCTATACTCTGACTATGAAACTTGCAATTTTTAGTTTTTAAATATCTCTATCTCTATATAAGTTAGAGGGTTTAGTCACTTAGTACTTTGGAGCTCAATCTCCCAGCAGGTTGAGTTTGGGCCGCTAAAAAAAATACGTGTCTGTTATTTTAAACTAGTCTCTAACATATATCAAAATCAACAAAATCGTAGCCGGACGGTTGGGCGCCTTTCCTTGTTAGAAAAATCAGAGTATTGTCGCTTTAAAGCTGTGGACAGATCAGTGCAGCGGTTTAAACATGACGTTCAATAAACAAAACACTGAACTGACTACAGCCACATATAAAACCGACGTAAATGGAGTCTCCGTGAAGTTATGTTTTCAAACCGTTTATGCGAATGTTGTTGTCGATTACTTTGACGAAGTTTTTAGCATAAATCAATGACACAATTCGATAGAAAGAGATAAATCCCGAAGTCACTGTTACATCAGCGGATTATATTACGACCTTGGTACAGTCGCATGCGCAGTTTGCGCAACCTAGACTGAGATAGTTCTGGGGTCCTAAAGAAAAAGGGTATACAAGTCTCCTGAAGATCATGTGAAAAAAGGTTTAAATATATAATATATTCTCTTTATTTACGAGTTAAGCCGACTATACTCTCTTTTACTGGGTCCCCAGAGTTTTGGCTGTCGCACACGTTTAGATCCTACAATATATTATAGACGCATAATTTATATAAATAAAAATCTTGAGTCCACTTGACTGATTTGGCTGTTCTTTTGATGACAGAAAAAAATCACCCAGGTGAGACGCCGGGCGCAACCATGTAAAGTTAAGTTATAAAATGAGCGGTTTATGGAATGTATGTACTTTAATGAATTAGATTTGGAAACTAGACGATTTGTAATCGCACAAATATGCGCGTGTTGCATTCAAATGGTAAGTAATTAAAGCATTTGTTTCGTGTTCGCATTAATTTCGCAGTTACACCGTGCAATAAATAATCAATAATTTAACTGGAACTGGTATACAATATTTATTGATCGATAAGCCGCATCCACCTAGCTCTACAGTAGGACAAGGTCTCTCTTCTAATTGATTATACTTGATTCACGAAGAAAATAAAGCAAAAGAACTATTAACATGTCATCTGTTTTCATCATATAAATTTAAGTTCATTTTTTTATGTCATAGAGAATTCAAACGAGCACACAGGCCACCTGATGGTAAGTGGAAACTGTGACCCATAGACATTCGCATTCACAAGACTGTAAGCCTAAGACTGCAAATGCGTTGCCAACCCTGAGGTCTAAGATGGAATGCCTCTATGCTAGTCATTACACCGGCTGTCTTATCCCCAAACCGGAACACAACAATGCGAACACTGCTGTTTGGCGGTAGGTTAATGGATGAGATGGTGGTAGCGATCCGGACCCTGCACAAGGTGGTAGGTTGCGGGTGGTAGGCCGCAAGTATTGTATTTATTTATGTATTATGTATATTTCTAGTATGAAGTAGGTATGTTACTTAGTCTCCAACACTGTAGATCTCCAATTGCACCAGTTATTCTATTAACCATATAGTTGGCTGGTAGAGAGTGCCTTTCGGCATTAAGTCCCTCATTTGCACTACTTACGTTTATTTGTATTGCGCAGTAAAGTTACAATAAATAAATAAATACATTTAGTCACCAGCACGACAACTTTTAACTTTTAGTGCGGGTGACGTTAATTAGCATTATTTGATTAAACATGATTAGTAATGATATGTTGAAATCTAGTCCGGGTATCGCAGAACTGGTTCTGCATACACCCTTGTCAAACTTTCCGAGTTCATCGATACCGATCATGAGGATAGTAGCAAAAATCACCGAGTCACATATCATACGAGTACAATACTCAGCGAACTGGCATTCATAAAGGAAAATTGACTCAATTTACCACATTTTGTAAATCCGTATATCCATATTTTGATTGCGATTCAGCTGTATTTAACTTTAATAACATGTGTCTTTTATTTTTATTGCATATTTATTTGTACCAGTTATTACCTAAACAGCTATTAAATAAAATCATTCTTTGTACAAAATTTCATCAATTGGACGTCTTTGGCACCAAAAGTTAAAAGAGCCATAAAACTATCCATCAACACGTCATTGTGTAAATATGAATTGGCTAAACTGATTTATTATAGCTTTCCTATTGATGAAGAAAAACAGGCCGTTCAAGGACGGCTGCAGGCCTTGAACGCTAACGGGAAGGTCAGATGACCGAATGCAATTCTAAAGTATTGGCAAACGGTTAGGCAACTACGAGATGGCGTAACCAGCCCGACCACTGCGATAATTCTCCGCATATAATTCTGTATCAGACCTTAATGTTAGGCTTTCGGTAAAGTTCAACTGCTCGCCGCGAGCTAAGCCTAACTTTGAAACCAATTTTATCGTAATTATTTGCGATCGTGACGATCGGTACGTTATTTGTAATAGCACTTGACTTGAGTGAACTGCGTTACACAGTAATATAAAACTTTAATAGCTTAAGCATTAAAAATAGGACATGCTCCCAATGCCATGCCTCCAATTATCATTGCAACTGGTACCGGTACTGGCGAAGAAAATCCCGGTTCTTCGGTTCCTTCGGTACTGAGTTTGTCACTAGACTAATTGTCATTTTTTCAATTCAAAAATAGTGCGGTCCGGGTGACGCTTTCACCCGGCCGATACGCTCGGTTTTATCCGGATGCGAATGACTTATAAAATTGTTAATTATGTGTGTGTTTTTTGGCGTCTATTGACATTTGTTGATTGGTTTTCTCATTTTATTCATTTGTTTTGCCCTTTGTTGATTATTCTGCATTAAATAATTAATAATTATCACTTAACTGGTGTCTTATCTAACAAAGTCACCATTTAACAACAAAAAAATACAAATAATTTACTCAACACCGAAAAATACCGAAATCCCGGGAATTCCCGGTTCTGACTCAGTACCGGAAATCTTAGTCCCGGTTCTGGAAATGGTACCGGTACCGCATGCCCTAATTAAAAACTAGTCAAGTGCGAGTCGGATTCACGCACCGAGGGTTCCGTAGCGCCGCATAACTACAACTACTATTAAGATTTGAATTCGATTTCGAATCGAATTAGCGCGAGCCCGACTCACACTTGACCATTTTTTACTACTTGTTGTTTTTCTTCCGATTTTGTACTATAATCATATGAGAAGAAAAATACGTTGGAACAAAACTTTCTTATATGGGGGACACCGTAATTATTTCACTTTCTTAAAAAATCCATCGTCAAACACCTTCTGAAAAAAAGTCGCTATCTATTACGGTTCTAAAGACACCTACAGCTCTTTAAGGTTAGCACGGACGGACAGCGCAAGCATATTAATAGGGTTGGGTTGCTTTCGGGTACGAAATCCTAAAAAGACATTTATATTTATAGCATAATGTCCAAAACCCAATGACAGGATTACTTTAAATTTATAATTTTAACCTACTGGAGCATCATTTGATCATTAGTTCGATAGTCACCTTCAAATTAAAAATTAGGAAGGTAATCCCACATTATTTATCTAATAATGTTTACAAAATGCGTGGCCTTGAGCGCGACTTGCATTCAGCAGTCATTAGGTCCAGTGTCAAGTTGTGGTGGTTTAGTGAACCTTGGGCGGCTCCCACCTCGTTAATAGACACGAATTCTCGGCAGTCGTTATCTAAACACTTGTGCCGTCAAGGGTAAAAAAATACCTACTGTATACTGTGTACTGTCTGTTATATGACACTTCCCAACATATAATGTACAGTCAAGGGATTTAATTCCTATACAACTTTGGACTATGTCAAAGTGACATAATCAATCAAAACGTAAGACTTCTTATGATTTTATTTACAGTGTCACTTTGATGTAGTCCAAAGTGGTATAGGATTTAAATTCCTTGACTGTAGTGAGATTTTCAAATGTATTGCGTTAACCCCTTTTTAATAATTAAAAAAATTGTAGAGCAAGTCTAAACCTACAGAGCTGGTTCTGGTCACAAATTGTTGTGATTTTACTCTTCTTTAAAACGCTATTTTATTAAAACACGGAGTTTAGGACTTATACTGAGAATAAAAAAGTGCGAAATTTTCTGGGTTTTTTGAGTGCTGCAAACTTAGCACAGGTCTTTCGAAGCTGTAAACTTGGATTTACGCTACTGGTAGTTGTGTTAACAATTTAAATATTTAAAAAAAAACTAGTCGTTAGTTTGCGATCTTAACGTTCGATATGACTAGCCTATCTATATTCATAAGCGCAGTATAAATCTACTTTAGTTAAAGTACGCATTATCTATTTCTGTCAAATTCACGTCACAATGACTGATAAGGCCAAAGTTAATTTTAAAAAGACTTTAGCTATTGCCCGTTTATGAATAAGAGGTTTACAATATAAACGGTCAACATGAAATAAACATCCAAATAAACTTATGCCAATGGTTCAGTACATTGTGATTGTACAATTATTAGCCTAGTTGCAGAATGCTGGCAAAGGTATTTTACGAACAAACCATAATAATTACACATTTTTTTATGGACTTGGAACTCGCCTTTGTATGAATATTTGCACACTAAGGTATAACAAGAATGGAGTTCTAAATCCGTGTATCGTGGTGCGAGAACCGGAAAAACCTTATTTACAATCCGTTTTAGTCTATTCAATATTTATTCTTACCACTGTTAATGGAATGCAATGTGGTCATCTCCAGCTGCGATCGAGATCGGACCCGCTAGTTAGTATGCAGCTTAGCTACCATGAAGTAAGATTTAATGATAGCTATTTATCAATGAACTGAAGTCATCACGTCATCAATTATCCAATGACACAGTTGTCTTCTATTCTGAGATGGCAGAGGGTAAACGAAAGCACGGCGGTCAGCATCTGCGCTACAAAGACGTGCTTAAAAGACACCTAAACGCCTGCGCTATTGACCCGTCCGGTTGGGAGGAGCTCGCTTCAAAGAGGTCTTCGTGGCGTACTACTACCTTTAGGTCTATCAGAACTTTTGAGGAAAACCGGCTGAAAACGCTTGACCTAAAACGCCAAATTCAAAAAGATAGACCCAAGCCCTCCTATACCTACACTTACAACTTGCAGGGTCAGCTCTACTGTATAACATGCGACAGGATATTTAAAACTAAGTTTGGTCTAGCGAGCCACATTAGAGCTCACGCTAGGAAATAAATTGTATATTTAAGTATTTAATTATATATTTTAAATTTAAAAAAATAGTCTGGGTCGCCGTCATCGAAATCGATGAGGAGGACTATATGTTAGGTACCCACCCGGTAGGTAAGTATCAGCATGAAAAAACCATACAGCTTTTGGCATGTTATAGTATTGTTTTAACTCGGCTGCCATTACTGTCAAGCAAATAAGAGCTGTCGTACATGTTATCATAGAGTTGGTTTTTGCGAGTAAAATTAGTGCCCGTTACTAGTTGTTATCTTTGTAAATACAGTATTATTTACTTGACATTGATGAAATGTCAACTGTTGCCATTTAAATAAAACAAGAAGTGACTGCTCGAAACCGTTAGAACACAGAATATCACATTCGCTGATTCGCAAGACATAATACACTCAAAACACGACATTTAATAATATTCTAGCTTGGTTATAGAATCGTAAGTAGGTTTAGGTTATGTTATGTTAGATTAAGAGTTAGCCCGGAGGGCAAAACCATACTGAAATAGGAGCTCCGTCGACACTGTCAAATTCATGTTTTACTAATAACTATGTTTTGGTAATGTGATGTTGCGAATGTTTTGTTTTGCGAATATGATGTTTTGCTTTACAAAAATGATAATCGTGTTTTGCGGAAATGTTATATGTAAATTAATCACCCTTAGGCCGCACCAATATTGGTTTAACATATTAATAAAATACATATCCAAGTTATTTACATATTTGAAGTACATTTCACAACAGGTGTTACCTGTTTGCTCGTAAATTCAATAACTTTTAAACTCAAACCTTTTTTATTTTTTATTTTCTTAAGTTGAAATTGTAATTGAACATATGTGGTTAATAACAACCCCTGGTTGAAAAGGGTTTACCGATGCATATGATTAGAAAAAACCGACCGTCGTGGAGATTGCTCACTTTCAAAATATCAGATTCGAAATATTAGATAAGGTGATCTGGTCAACAATACCTTAATTTAAATGGTTAGTTTTCGAATTCCAGTCCTTTCAATAATCTGATGTCTTGAAATTCGGGTATTTCAGTATTGAGCGGTGGAGATCCTTGAAGGAGCTTATGATGATAATTGGTTAAAATTCAAAAACAAAAGGTTAAAAAATTCTTATGCCGTAAAGTACAGTCTCTACACGAGATTCTTGAGCCACTCGACACTGTTCGTGTTTTGGCCGTGTAATACAAATCGAGATTAGTGAATATACTCGTATATCCGGGTATCTCGTATTTTGCGGGTGGTAGGACTCTGTGCAGAGTCCGTCCGGATCGCTACCACCATCTTATCCATTAACCTACCGCCAAACAGCAGTGTTCGCACTGTTGTGTTCCGGTTTGGGGATAAGACAGCCGGTGTAATGACTAGCATAGAGGCATTCCATCTTAGTCCTCAGGGTTGGCAACGCATTTGCAGTCTAAGTCTAGTAGTCTTGTGAATTCGAATGTCTAGGGTCACAGTTTCCGCTTACCATCAGGTGGCCTGTGTGCTCGTTTGCCTTATCTATGTCATAAAAAAAAAAAAAAAACCAGTATCTATGACTCGGCTAAAATATAAAGAGAAGCAAGTGGCTTAACATTCCCTTTTTTTAGAGTTCCGTAGTCAAACTAGGAACCCTTGTAGTTTTGCCATGTCCGTCCGTCCGTCCGTCCGCAGCCTAGTTCAGAGACTCTTAGTACTAGAATGCTGTAATTTGGCATGAATATACATACATATTAGTCACGCCAAGAAAGTGGTAAAATGAAATCTTGAAAACAACTGTGTTAATTCCTACTAAAATCATCTAAAACGCCACCAAATTACTTTAAATAGGAAATTAGTTATTACTTGTTGTTTTTATGTTTGTAGTGCTTAGAGGCTTCGGAACCCTATATTGCCTGGTTTTTTCCGTATATTTAGTTTTTTGACATTATAACCTGTATTACCTAAGAAGGAATGGTTAGGTAAAAGCTCGACTCACCTGTTCTCACCGTAAAGGTGGTAGTTGACGGCGCGCGCCATGAGGATGGCGACCATCGGCCGGAGCGCCTTGCCCTGTCCGTCGAAGTAGTACGTGGCTATGGTGTTCAGTTCGCTCTGGTTTGTGTTCCGTTCCAGTTCCTACAACAGATAATAATAATTAATATTTGCTTTTATTTAACTTCACTTAGCTATATGCTACTGCGTTGAGAGAGACTATTTAAACCTTTTTAATGAAAATAAAAAAGTTTAATGGGCTGAAATATGGAATGAATGCATTTGCAAACCCGGTGACAATCCAATATTACCGTGTTTAAGAGCTAATCAATTATTATTTTTCAATGTAGATTCATACTGAACACTTTTTGAATGTCAAAGATCATTTAAATTTAAAAATTTACAATTAGTCACATGTTAACTTACAAATATAAATGCTGTTTTCACTAAGTCAAAAAAATCAAAAATTAGAACTAGGAAATAATATGTCAGGATTATATACAACAAATTCAAAATCAGAGTATGTCAGTACACAGAGTGAGAAAAAAGAAAAATGGTCTGATAATGGAGTTGGAAGGCGGCATCAGTGCCTCCGCTGTACTCAATCTAGACCTAGTTAGTTTGGAACCTGGATAATCAGCTGATTACTATGAAAAACAAAGTAAGCTGGCGAAAAAACTCAACCGGAACTTTTTTTTTACATATACTTCTTTATTGCCAAAGAAAGGCAAACAGGTAGACAAAGTGGAAAGTGGTTAGCACTACGATGGACTTTAGCAATATAATTTTATAAATTTTTAAACAGTCCCCGTTTTATATAGCGAGGCAAAAATCTCCGCGGGTCATTCCAAATCATTATTGTAGACTTAAATATCTTTGAGGCAGCAGCCTGGTGAAGACAGAGATTTAAAAAAAATGTGGTGAACAGAACCTTCTGTAGATGCCACGGTCCAACTGAGAAGTAGCTGATACAAATTAAAACCACTCTCACTAATAGTTTACTGCGAAAAGGTCCTAAATGTACAACTACTTCTTAGTTCGTCTGTACGATGATACAAAAATGACACAATAGCTTGGTGATTCCGTTTGCAAATATCATTTATATTCTCTCTAACTGTCCATAAACGCCTAGGCAAAAAGTCACAACACTAATTTCTTCTAATTAGATGGAACAACACACTTTTAAACAACACTAGACAGAATAAGAACAAAAAAATGGACACGACAAACAAAAGTAATTACCCGAATTCCTAAATTTGTTTACATACACACAACAATGGTGGCGTGTTGAAAAGTTCACGGTCGATAAAAAAAACAATGGAAATTTTCGCACGGTCAGGTGAGGCACGAGCGGCACGACCCGTGGAATAATAGGACAGTAGATAACCCCCCAGCGTCGAGAACTCGACATCGATTATTCTTTGCAACTAAGTTCTGTATTCGTTTTTGGAAGTATAGAATTATTTATTTCACTTAATCTTTTATATTTTCTTAAATCTAACAATTTAAGAAAATATAACAGCTTAATAACAGTGCTGCGGAAGTGGCATCCACTCAGGTTGGTAGTTGGTACCACCTATTGGGAAGGTTTCTGTAGACATTACTCGTAACCTAAAGATTTGGAATGTTCACATTCCTGCTGAGACAAAAAAAAAACTATTAGATGATGTTTCTGATGTCCATAAGCGGGGATAACCACTTTCCACCAGGTGGTTTGTCTTTTGATAGACAAAAGGGCGGTGACAACATATTAGTCATCATATCATCAATTATATATAAGTATTTGTGTGGTGTATATAAGACTCAAGGCGAACAATCAAAATGAATGAGACATTCTCAACATTTCATCTCTACCAATTAACGTGTGTGTGGGTCACGTTTGGACAATTAACAAAATGCATGACAGATACATGAAACGCGTGTATTTAAAGTTATTGAAGTGTGATATTATTGTTATAAGTTTTCCATTGACTGACGTGTAGATAGATAATAAATGAACGTTGTACACAAGTACCTAATAATAAATCTAATCAACAATCACGACCGTGATCTTTAACGAATAATCTAAAGCTTTTTGATGCATTTTAGACCTTCGCTTATAATAACATATTATTTAAAGTTTAATTCTCACGACTTTTGTATTAGCATTCACGAGGTGCTACGGTTTCGTAGACCTTGCTACGCTACGACCGGCTTTTGTAGCAGAACTTTATTTTATGAACTATATATACGTTAGTATTTCTGCTTTTTATTTTTATTATTTTAGTTGTTAAAATGCGTTTTGGTAACAGAAGATATATTCATAACGTTTAATATTTTAAACACATTAACATTATTATTATCTTGTTAGCAACAGGCTTCGTAATGAAGTTTTACATATGACTGCTCATCGGCAAACCACTTCATCAAACTCTCTTAAAACAAAACAAATTCGACATTGCGCGCCTATCCTAAGTAATCCCGATCCTGCATCGTGGCTGGCTCATAAAATCCAATTGCACCAGCTGCATTGCCTCGTTGCGCTGCAATAGAAACCCGCTGAACCAGTCACAACTGAGGATCTCCCCCGGCCTCGCTGACGATAGCTCACCTCCTAAACCTTGGCTTCTGAACCCCTAGATCCTGGTGTCTCCACCACCACCGGATTAAAGTCGTACATTGGCTGCAAGGCAGAGTACTTCGATTACATCTACTTCGCAGCGGTTTTTGCCACGGACCCTCACGTGCTCACGCTGGTCGCATTCCATAAATGACAGCCTCTTTTCCATAGAACAAACGTAGGATCCATGGATCCGGTCATTTTCAATCCACATTCATACATACATTTTAATCGCTGTGAAAGGAAGGTTTAAGCGAAACAGCGCCTCTATTCAACACGGTAAAAACAATATCGTTTTTGATCTGTTACCGTATTGTCAACGTTTTTAAAGCTCTTATTTTCTTAACAGTAATGGCGGCTGACGTCAAAACAATACCATAACAGGTCAAAGACGATACGTTTTTTTCACTTCTGCCCGGGTCTGCCTAAAACGCAGTTTGACAAATTCGCGTTACGACAAAACTTCATTTGAAATTCGCTATTCGTCTAAATCGCTATTGACCTATTACTCATATCACCTATTTCGCAATATGTCCCAAACGTAGTAAGCCTAAGTAGCTGTTTGTCCATTTCGCGATACGCCTAAATATCATATATCTATAGTTTTGACATATTTTGTTATTTTAAAATTAGTGTCATAAATATGAGGTAGGTTTAGGTTATGTTAGTTCTTTAGCAGGCCCGGAGGGCCAAACTACCCAGAAATAGGACCGTCAACTCTGTTAAATTAGATTAGTCTCAATGTGCCAAGTTCGCTTTAGGACAAAATCGTAATACGTCCGAATCTCACTGTGCCAAGTTCGCTTTAGGACAAAAGCTCATTCGGCCTAAGTCTTATTTCGACTATTTCTCAATTGGTCTAGGCATAACGCGAATTAGTCAGAGTGCGTTTTAGGCAGACCCGGACAAAAGGAACAACATAAGAGCTAAATGTCAACAAAATCGAAAACAACGAAATGAATAACTCTGTTAACCTTTCGGACGACTTTCAATCGCACGTGTGAACGCTTCTAAATTTATTACTATAGATTGGTTACATAATATTAATTTGACATAATCGAAATATATCAAAAAAATTAAAACAGCTCTCTAAGTTGGTATAAATATTTTTAAAGCTTAACAAATAAAAGCACCAAATACATAGAACAAAAAAAATGTGTTCCAATGGAATTAAACAAAGCAAAAGGCAACTAAGATCATCAGTTAAGTACTAATACATCTACTTTATATTTTATATATAAATCTTATTATATATATAATATCGTATTATATATAAATCGTAATATAGAGCCATGATCCTTTCTCGATAAAAATCAAATAACTTGTACTGACAAGTTGCAACTCGTCAGCGCATAAACTGTTTACATTTTAGTACTTTCTAAAACATAGAGAAAAAAAATCAAATTTCAAATTAACTTATTGAAATTCACCACATGCAACCTCAGACGTATCGGCCACGCTGTAGCGTTGCACGTTGCAACGGTGCATATGATGAATATTTTCAGCTAGTGTTGCAACCCGATGCAACCCAACGCACCTGTCTTCCGACCTTGGCCAGCCCAGCCGCGGTTATTGCGACAATTCACTAAATCTCTATTGTACATGCGTACCAATTTTATTGTGCTCAAGCACCGTGGAAGGCTATGGGAGCAACAATATTAAATTGCATCTTAATGTGCTTTGTATTAATATAAACGCAGACGCATAATTAAATACAACCTGAGTACATGTCCATCAGTTGAAGTTGCTTGCGACACTCAAATATTTTACCGTAGTTAATGTGAAGCGGTTGCTAATGGTGCTCAAGCAAATTTGTAAACGTTTCTAATAATTTGAATCCTTTTGCAACGATTGGCACAGTCGTCCCTCACGGGTTGTCGCTCAACTCCAATCAGTTTTGGTTTAAATTATGGAAATTGGTCAAACGAACTGACCCGTATAATCAAAGTTGACTAATAATTATATTATATAAACAAGACAAACTAACTACGTATGCTCGAGGTCAATCTTGAAATGCTTGTACCTTTTGATGTTAGTTAACATCGGCGTTGTCCGAAGACTCGGTCGACACAATAATTACCAATTCAAATATGTTTTGTAAGAAAGACCCACGAGACCTGATCACATGGCCAATAACGAAAGGCGGAATTTGGGTTAATGGTCATAAATTGACGTTAGATAAACTCCCAACACTATGACGCACAATAATGAACGTTACTGTGTAATTATAAAGACACCTAACAATTTCAAACATTGTCAGGAAAATACGCCATGACGCATTTCTCAGCAAGTAACAGTTTCGAGAAACCAATAAGCAAACATCGCATCTTCAAAACGTTTGTGTCATATTCTATGAGTGCGATGTTCAATGTCAGGTTTCGCCACTGTTGTTGTCTGAGCACGCAACCCAGCCCGCGAGCGGAGGCATCGCAGTGGTTTGCAAATTATACAAGAAGGTTAGCGAAGCGACCTGTCATGCCCAACGAGCAAAGGTTATGTCACCGAAATACAACAAATATTTATGCTAATACACACACTGTACATATTTTATTCAAAGTATGTGCCATTCATAAATTTGATGGACTAGAAAAAAATTGGTCTAGCAATGCGCGCGCGTGCTAGCGCGAGTCTGATTCGCGTACCGTGTACCGCCGGACTCTTGTTTAGTTGATTTTTTTGTTAGGGTTGGTGCTACGACGCTAGTTTGTTTTTACAATTAAGCAATATCACCAAAATTAAAAAAAAACTTATTAATTTACTTTTTTAATATTTTTTACGCTAACCGGCGTTAAAACACATATTCTACAATAAAAATCTGCTATGTATTACGATTCATTACAAAGTTCTATAAAAAAATAGGAAGGATGGACAACGAAGTCTAAGTTATGGGATCCCGTTTGCCCTAAATATTAAGTAAGTAAGTAAATAAAACATTTATTCACAACAATAACACAGACAATAAAAATAGTTCTCTGCCTTTTGGCCGAAATACGTTTGGTCGAATTTATCGTTTCCCAACGGTTTCATTTGCCAACCCACTTTTACTTCTGTAACTGTAAATAAACGTAATAAATATATATGTAATACATAGGGACCATACACAGCGTCTACTCATGTACACATGTACCTTCATAGGTACAGAAACAAATCCTGAAATATTTACAGTTACAGAATTAAAAGTGGGTTGCCAAATGCAAGTGTTGGGAAACGGTACATTTGACCAAACGTATTTCGGCCTAAAGGCAGTACACCAAGAAAATGAAACAAAAATAAACGAAAAGAGACGACATGTAGTGCTATTGTTGCAAATAACGGACGGCATTTCAAGAATCCATAAGACCCACTTGCTAAGACTGAGGACTTCCGCGGCCAACTTTCCGCAAACATGACCTTGATATTATTTTTACCGCATTCACTTTTTAGAATCTTGGCATTGGTACCGAAAACCCACGTGCTACAGACGTCGATCAAAAGCTACTTATGGCACTGCATTTAAAGTAGAAAATAGCTTAATTACACATATGAAGAAGTGAATCTTTAGTTACACGTGCAGTAACGACTTCCATCACGTTGAAGATTGATCACAAAATCTCCCATACTCAATACGACTCGGTTGTATTCATAATGAGATGGTAAAACCGGTCAAGTGGGAGGGTTCTAAACCGCCGCACTATAGGCATTATTATATTCCAATTTGAATTCGTTTTCGAATCGAATTAGCGCGAGCCCAACTCACACTTGACCATTTTTTAGTATTTCTTGTTTTTTTTCAGAGTTTGTAATATAATCATACCGAATCAGACGTTTGTATGTTTATACGTTTTTACGATACAAGTAAAATAAAAATACGATGAAAAATTAACTTTTCATAGGTACCGACACAGTTATTTAACTTTCTTTAAATTAGAATATTGTCGATAAATCCGCCGTGATGCTAAAAAAAGCAACCCGCTATATATTACGGTATCAAATGATACATCTCTTTAAAATTGGGACAGACGGACGGACGGACATCGTAGATATATTAATAGGGTCTCGTTGGGGGCTCAGGGCGACTTTGTCTACAGTCCTATATCGTCACTTCCTAACTCGTCCACAATGCCATGTCGTCAGCATATAATTCCTGAATTGTCACCTTCCTAACTCGGCCACATTTTTATATCGTCAATTTCCTATCTTGTCCACATTCCTATATTGTCCGTAGTGCTAAGTCGTCCACATTCCTATACCGTCCACAGCGCAAACTGAAGTTAGCCACACAATATTGAAGAAGTTGACCACACAATAGAAATGTGGACGAGTTAGCACTGTGGGCTTATAGGAATGTGGACGAGTTAGGAAGATGACGATATAGGAAAGTAGACAAGTTAGGAAGGTGACAATATAGGAACGCCGACGAATAGGAATAGTGGGCCATATGGCATTGTGGACGGGTTAAGAACGTGACGAATTAGGACTGTGGACGAAGTCGCTCCGAACCTCGATGGGCTCTGGGTACGGAACCCTAAGAACCACAATGACACACAGCGGGCGTCATCCGTTGAGCGTACAATTTAACAGCTCGCCAACCTTGAATTACCTGTCACAATAATGACACTTTTACTGGAGACAAGCGTTTGCGGTGAGACAGCTCCTAGGTAACGTTTAGAAACGGCGCGCGCGCCTAGATACAGACGGGTTTTCCAAACCGAAAGCAGGCGAACAGCCTCCTTAAGCGCAATGATGACACGACGGGAATGGTGACACCTGCCGTTCATGTTTTATGTAATTAATCAATATCGCAATTGTTACTAGCTTTTATATGGGTTTATGGGATGTATATTGTGATGTGAACACTGTGACATCAAACAGATGTATCCACTTTCTCACCTTATTGCACTGTAATTTAAAAAACTGTGCCCTGTTTATACATATATGAAACAGTTATGTAGGTTAAATGCAATTTGCACCTATTCCCTGCTTTTAAATATTTCGTCAGCAATATAAAATTAACATTACGCCATTAGAAACGGCCTTCCTTGCAAAGAGTGTACTTGGAATGGCACCAAAACATATTCGAAGAAAATCTAACATATCAGAGTTCAAAATAATGTTACTAGATTTTGTAACAGACGGTTCGTTTTACTCCTTATTAGAGTATTTAAATTGTAATATATAAAACTAGTTTAAGTAATGCATGATGCATTCTGTCATATTTGTATGCTCAATGGCCTGACATAGACTTATCCACCTTTACAATTGTACGATTATTGTTACCTATATTTTACAAATAAATAAATAGATTGATTAGAAAGGCTACTGGATAAATCTCTTTGTATTTGACTGTAGGTATTATAATAATTATGGAAACTGCACAAAAACAAGAGCATCTAAAGATGTCACGTAACAAAACTTATCTATTTGAAGTGCCTCTTCAAACTAGTTTGGTATTTTGAAGTCAGAGACAAAAATAGCACAAAAAAAAACCGGTCCAGAGCCCACATAAAAATGCAATTTATACCGAATGTTTTAGTGATAGGTGTGCCATCTATTATAGGCCGTTATTATTCATAGACAATATTAAATCGAGATCCAGTGAACAAAATGCCGTCGGCGAAAATTAAAGACTGAAGAAGTATACTTATTTTTAAATGTCTGCAGTTGCCAATATTACCGAATGCAATTTGTCTAGTTTTAAAGGGATCGTCGTTCACAACACAACCCAGAGCCGTCGCGTCGTAAATAAGTATCTGTTCTAGTATTAGTAAGTCGTTTGTCTGCCTCTAATTTTCACTTAAGTGAGCCATAGAGAAGTTGAGTTGAGCTCGTTTCATCATGGTAAAAGAAACCTGTAAAGTTTTTAAAATAAGAAAGTTATGATTACAAAAAAGAAAGCCTATCGTTCTTTTAAATACATAACAGCAATAAAATTATGGTATTGATTTTTAGTTGATTGATTGAATTGAGTTGGTGACGAAGTAAGTGTTAACTTAATTGTAATTAAAAGAAAGAAAAGAAAAGAAAAAGAAAAATACATTTATTCACTACACACACAAGACACACAGAAAAAAAAGAAGTGAAAACTGAAACGTCAATAAACAAGTAGTGAGTGTGTCTTCGCGGCAGTGAATCGGGCACTGGCTCAGCATAATGCTGAGGTGTTCAACACCTGCAGCGCTGATTTTCAGCCAGCTCCGAAAGTGACAGACGGACAGTAAGCTCAACGAATAAAGTGTCATTAAAATAATATATATATATATTGAACAAATACTTATAGTTGGTGGCAAAATAAATACAAAATCCAAATGCAAATACCTTACATATTTAATTACTTTGTCTTAACATCTTATCGAGATAAACGCCACGAGTTTAACTACATTCATTTGCGGAGTCATCATCAAACTAAGCACATGACATTACATACATTGTCACCCGATTTACATAGATACAAAATGCGAGACATAGATAATATATAAAAGGGGGTAGGGTCACATCCCCTCCGAAGCTAGGATCTGGCAGTTGTCGTAAATCTAAATAATTATCGATGATGTGCGAATTGCACAATACACGGCCGCCCGCGTGCTAACACGTCGTGACTTTGACACACTTGCCGATCAATGGACACCGCTCACAACAATCATTTCATGAAATGCTCCTTTAAAACTATTTACGTGTTGGTCTTGTTGTGATCGATCTTAATATGGTTATTGGACGATCGATTATAAAATTTGATTACTTTATATAGCCTTTTAAAGAGTTATGCGCGCGCACGTGGGGAGTGAGTATGCCTTGTGCGCGATGGTTAAAATTAAGTGAAGGGGTTCGATAACTAGTTTTGGGGCACAATTTTTAAATCATCTATATTGACGTCCAGGAAAAAGTCACGTAGTCACGTACCTACTGCTGTAGAAGTTTAGCAAGGAGGAAGAGTGCATTTACAAGTAAAAACAAACGAAAAACTGAGCAGCAATCACCAAGTGCCATTTAACGCGGAATGCAGTTAAAAAGATAGTTCATACGATATCCGCACTCTGTCATGAACCGATTACTGACTAATCAATTCATAATATAATTGGGACAACTTTTTACTCATCAATGCATAATGTGATTGGGACAACTTTTTTAACGACCATTGCAGAAGTGTAATTTAAACAAAAAAACCCAGGAACTATTTCACGCAGCAGTATTATTCATGGGATTATACGGTTACATTTTTAAACGTAGATGCCGACTAATTTTCTAGATTTTATATCGCTGCAACCTGATTACTCCTCTTCTAACCTCTACCTTATCCACCTGGATCATAGTTAAAACATTACGGAAGACGCATGGCCACCATATTAGGGTGGAATACCCACCAAAGCTGTGCGAGGTAGCGGGGCGGTGTGCAAGAAAAAAATCAACTAATAGGAACAATTCATTTTGCTAGCCTCGCTTAGCACAGCTTTCCTACTCGTACTGGTGGATTTGTTACTCGCAGCTCCGCTACCTCGCACAACTCTGATGGATACTCAACCTTACTCTCTAGTTTGTGGTTTCGTTAATAGGTCGCAAGGCAGATGATTCAGACGAACATAATTCCTCAATAGCGTACAGATCGTGTGTCTTCGTGTGTATACGCTCTTAAGATCGTTTGCTTGAGGTTGGCGGATTCAGTTTTACCGTTCGGCTACATTTTTTTACGTAACTTTTTTGAGGGCATCATATCATATAAGTTCCCTTAATTAATATGCACCTACAAAACAAAATGAAAACAGTTTGGAAAAAACAAATCTGGAGCACAGGAAGGTTACTGTCTACGATCAGCATGGCTTAGTGAAGCCGCGATCTTGCGCTATGCTAAGCTGACAAACTTACCGATCGTATGTCTTCGTATATGCCGTTAAGGTCGTCCTCCAGCAGGCGGTAGGGGTCCACGATCTGTGTGCCGTAGTCGGGCAGCGAACCCGTGGAGGTGCTCTGGAGGCTGGATGCGAGGCGGCGCGCCACGCCAGCTGCGCTCGCGCCCGCCGAGCCGCACGCGGGCCCACATGTGGCCACACGCTGGAATAAAAAACAATACGTTGTACACTTTGACTCAACATTTTCAATTATTCTAAGGGCCACTTGGACCTAAAATGTCAATGTAACACTGGGTTAAGACACTAACTCGAGTTAGTAACCGTCAGATGCATACGAAAAAATGTAATTTTAACTCGTGTCTTAACCCAGTGTTAAATTTTTGTGTAAGTGACCCTAATAGTATAAAGAAGCGCTTGAAAACATGTTAAACTCCCTAAAGAGAAAATATTATTACAAAGCAATAAAACCGGTTTACGCAGTAAAAGAACAGGGATATTAATAGTAATCATAATAGCTTTGTCCTTTATAGGTTTTAGCCCATTGATAAGTTTTGACAGTTCATTATATGGCCTCGGGGACTACATGCAGAAAAAAAATCCGTATCCGTTCGTTGTACGAAGATGATTTCCACCGGTATGTTGATGATAAAGAACTAAATATAGTGAAGTTTTGAGCCGCATAAGGAAACTGAAAAGTAGATTACTTAGGAATGTTGGTAACTTCATAAACATGTTTAGCGCTAGCTACACTGTAGAGGTTGTATTCCACTTTGTTTTAGCTCATCTGACGTTATGGTGGCTTTTATTTACTTAACATTAAGGGTTGCTAGAACTACGTCAAAAATAGTTAATATATAATAGAATAAAGGTTTTTGGCTGATCAAAATTATATACAACCCTAATTAGGTAATTAGTTAGCATAAGCACCGAATGTGTCAATATTATGTTTACTGCAAACCATGTTCTTAAACATATTAAATTCAATACCTACGCATCGGTGTTATGTAAAGGCTATTTGTGTGTTTGTATTCATATGGCACGTAAAATCTCGGAGCATAAAAGAAACACTAATAGTGCTCATGCCACGAAACGCGGTAGCAACATTACCATTAGAATTGCCGGCGGTTTCAAATTCTGGTCGCAGATACAAGGAGCGTGTTTAAACACGCGTCATGTTGTAATGAGTGACATAAAGTAAAGAAAGAGCGGTTAAGACAACTAATTACTCTTTTAACTAATAGTTGTTGGCCTTTTAAAGGAATCGTTAGCCGAGAATAGGCTACTAGTGTTAAGATTTCTTGTGAGTTCTTAGCAATAAGGTTCATAGTTAATCAATATAACGCTAATACAGTTCCTCTATGTCGAGTGCAACTGTGTGAATTTCAAATCCTTACTAATATTATAAACGTGAAAGTTTGTAAGTATGGATGTATGTTTATTACTCTTTCACGCTGCAACGGCTAGACGGATTTGGATTGTAATTCGAAATGTTGATAGCTTATACCCAGGATTAACACATAGGCTATTAATATATAGTATAACGATATTCGAAATCTACGCGGACGAAGTCGCGGGCAGAAGCTAGTATATCATACGTATTTGAGGACTCCAAAAAGGTATTTTTTTCCTTTGTGAAAATTTGTTTCCGTTCCGTTTCATAGGAAAATTAACCATAGATATGACTAATTGTTGTTACGCAATTAAAAAAGTACAAACTAAAAATAGGAAAAGCAACGCTATACCTACAGTCCGCAATAAACGAGCAATTTATTACCAATTACTACTACCTCTAAAGGACAACAATTCCAGATACTTGTACAGTTAACTAGAGACATAAAAACCTGCAAGCACAAAAGGCTGCCAAACACACCTAATACGTGCAAAATACGCGACATTCACGCACAATGTCAAGGCGAACAGACAAAGCGATATTAAGTACGCTTGATAAAAAAACCAATAAGCGAATGATACAGTTTCAATATTGATCGGTGACATCACAACCGCAAGAGCGTCAGGTTGCAGTGTTTAGTGCAAGTGGGGAAGGGTGCGGCGAGTGCCCTTAGCTATGCGGCGGCGGCAGTGACCGCGATACGCATTTCGCAATTCGGTTTATGCAACTGCAGGCGAGTGCAGTCCGCACCCGATGGGCCCCGACCGGCCGTTGCAAAACCGACACACGCATGCATGCACCGCTTTAAGCGTAAACAAACAAGTTTCCTACGAGAAAAACCAATTACAGCCCATCACAATATACACTCAGTGTTTGCCGTTATGTGTCCACTGTTTAATAGTGGTGACGCAAAATCCACAGTGGCTCACGTGGAGTTCCCACAGGAATTGATAAGGATTTTCAAGCTTAATTTGAAGCTTGAAAATCCTTGAAACTCGCCGCGAGAGATATGACTATAGCTCAATAACAAACATAATGGCTGCCTTAAACGAAATGGAAGCATTTCAAATTATAGCAATAAAATTTGTATATTAATCGTTTAGCAACATGGCAATAGCTACGTTAGTTTCTTAGGAAACATCGTCGTCATTTCGACCGACAACCTTAACTGGAAAACCTTAATGACCACTCAATGCAAATACGTGCGCTCTTCACACAAAACTACCACCCAACCCTAAAAAAAAATGAAGAGCCGTGACAGGGTGATGAAGTGTTATTTAAGACACTAACACACAGATGTCGGGTCTATAACGTTTTCAACCTGTTTGCAGTGAGGTAAATAGGAACCGTTACGTCGACGTCACGCATTACCCGTAACCGAATCACGTTATTCCCGCACGCGATCGCAGGCGCAGGACCGGTCGCCCTTGCTCGTAATTACTATGCTATTGCTGTTTCATAGTAATCCATTTGTTACGAGCGATCAAATATATGTTCACTCACAGACTTAATTATCTCGCTTTCTAAATTTGATTGCCATTTGATTAACATATTACGATCGTGGTTTTCAATTTGGAATAGTGTTATGAAATTTTTGGAAATTTTACCCATCTCGCTTTTAAATCAAATTTAGTGTTTTAAGATGTGGCCGCCTTTACTTTCAAGTGAATATAAGCTACCATAATATTCAACATAAATATGACTATATTAACAATTTTCACAAGTGTAACAAAAAGCAAGCTTTAAAAACTTAACTACTGTTTGGATGATGTCAATATAATGCTAGTTATCATATATATTTTTTTTCATTTGGCCAATGTTGTATTTCTGAAAAGTGCCTAAGCAGTGACATCCGCGATCCCGCTAGGACGAATCTTAAGACACCTCGCTTGTGGAAATCGGAGCATCCGTTCAGCCTTTACAAGGGTGTTCCCTTGCATAGCATACATTCATACATACATAAAATGCAATAAGCATACATTCATACATACATAAAAAGATAAAATAAATTTATTCAGTAAATAGGCCGCACGGGCCCTTTTACACGTCAAGAATCTACCAGCGCTTCCCAAGAGGAGACCACTGCTGAGAAGAAACGCCGCAAGAAACTCAGCAGTCAGTCATTTTTTAAACATATTTAATGTTTTATACATACAGACATAGGTACATATTCATATTCATATTCATATTCTTTATACATACATACATACATCCAGGTAAAAACATTACCCTCCTCCATCGGCAGCAGCTAGTAGCAATCATCTAGCGAAGTTTAAAATATAAATTGAAAAAGGGGATTTTTGATGACAACTGATAAACGACACAAAATCCATTGATGACATAATGGTAAAAACCGTTTCGAGCTGCGAAAATTTACACCTAGTTCATGGCTAAATAAATTATAACTAGATTTTATAGTTGAACAATATGCGAGACGTCAACGTCGCCGTGTAGGTGTTATTATGTTAATAAGACTGTTGAATATTTGAGATCATCCTTAATGATATGGAACGTATGAATATATTAAGAGAGTAGAAGAATGATTAGAATCACTTCCATTTCATTGAATAGTGAAATGAGCGTGAGTATTTAATTTATTCGACAGATTTATGTAAAAATAGCGACCGCCCTCGCTTCGCTTCGGTTCATGTAAGTTTTCTGTAACACCATAAACCACAATATATTAAAAAAGCTGGTGGTGAAATGATAACCGTATCCTTTGCTCGGTTTAGGAGGAATCGGTCGATATACAGACAGACGCGGAAAGTGACTTTGTTTTATACTAAGTATGACCAGAATATAAAGAAAAAGAAAATAACCTGTAACAACACTTTAAAAAGGCTCTTTGGATGGATGGGTGAAAATGGATTTTTCAAAAAAATATCAAGATTTGATATTCTATTTAATTAAGGGTCAGTTTTCCCAATCTACAGATATAATAATCTGACAGTCGAGTTATGGCTTTATTTTTAAAACAAAAGGACAGAGCTACGATTTATCTAACAGATAGTGTTATATGGAGAACGCAAAATCAACTTCATCCAAGTGTTCCAACTGTTCCAAGGCAATTTAGTTTTCACTATATTATAACGAGAAGAAATCTTATTTAAATTTGTTTAAAAATTAAAAAAGGCATTTAGGGAAGAAAGCTTGGTAGTTGAATTTTATTTCTATGATAAAAGACTCAAATTTCCACACGCTAAACTCTCCCTGTTTGTGGTTTGGTCTTACGAAGTTTCTAATTTGCTAAAAAACCATAAAATCGATCATATCGATGCACTAAATCCCAGTTGCGGAGTTGATGTTGCCGACTGGAGACCTTTTTAAACCACAAAGTTTTTGCAGTCTCATCGTCCAATATTTAATCTATCTCTTATCACAACTTGAAAAACCTAGTCAAGGTTGACCTTGAAACGGAAAATGAAATATAGCTATGTTAATCGTTACTCTAAACAAGAGATGAATTGAATGTTGGTTATAAGTAGGTAAAAATGGCCGCTCAACTACGAAGTAGGAGTTACTGAAAGCGGCATTCTATAACAGATATCTCGTAACAAAATGAAGTGAAGCCAGTAAGTTACGCGCAATTATCCAACTGGGTACGAACATGATGCTCTTCACTTATGAATAAATGAGTTGTCGCTCAACCCTAAGCAGTACGAAGAATATCAATCGAAAATGTTAATCGACGTATTAATACATCCTAGGAACGTACCACGCACGTTGTAGAATAGTACACGAGAGCACGTGCAGACTTTGTACAGCTAGGGTTGGTAATAACAGAGGAGCAGTCGTTATGGGGTTCAGGAAAGTGAGAAATTTGAAATTTTAACACGACTGCCCAAAAAAAGAAGTGTCATGTTTTCAGGGCTTCATCATGTCAGCCGAAAGACGTCCACTGCTGGACATAGGCCTCCCCCAAGGCTTTCCACTCAGACCGGTCTTGTGCTTTTCGCATCCACCGCGGTCCCGCGATCCTGACGAGGTCGTCACTCCATCTTGTTGGAGGCCTACCTACAGCTCGTCTTCCGGTCTGCGGACGCCACTCCATAACCTTCTGACCCCATCGGCCATCGGTCCTGCGAGCAATGTGCCCCACCCACTGCCACTTCAGTTTAGCTATTCTTCGGGCTTTTTTTTCTGATTCTATCACGCAGAGAAACCCCGAGCATAGCCCTCTCCATAGCCCTCTGAGTTAGTTTCAGGGCTTAGCCGATTTAAATGTCCGTGGTATCGTAAGAATCCATTCACCATCCCGGGTGACAAATGATACCTAAACTGTTAAAATTGAAATAATAACAATGGCAATTGTCAATTATTTATGTAAACAAAAAAGTCTTCTAATTATTACAATATGTGGGTATCATTTGTAAGGTTTAATGTTAAGGTTATAAACGGGTTTAATAATCCTGCTTTTTCTTGTCTGGGGGACAGTGGTCTCCTCTTGGGAAACGCTGGTAGTATCTTGACGTGAAAGAGCCCGAGCGGCCTACTTACTGAATAAATTTCTTTTATCTTTTTTTAATAATATCAAAAAATGCAGTCGGGTGTTTAAGTTTCCTTTTAACTAAGTTATTGTGGCAAAAATGTGGAAAAAATGTACCAAGTTGCAGATTTCAGTCCTAAACGCGCCTTAATTTCCTTTAACTCTTTTGCTAAACTCCAACTATTAAAAATAGTTCGTTCTTATTGAGTTGTATTCCTCATAGAACAGGTATAGGTATATGCTCTAAAGATATTTGACCTATGACGCATTTCGTGCATAAAATATACAAAGAAACTTTATGGCTATCGGGTTTTCCGTGACATTAATGGCATAGAAGAATTTAAAATGATATCCTGATCGCGTTGTATCCTGGTTGGACAGTACAATTCACGAACCAAAACCACACGAATCGAGTACATTGTAACATTACTTTGATAAATAAATAAAATAAACATAAGACTTTAAAACGATGTAATTTTATAAAACCAATCCCAATAAAAGAAACCATTTATATGTCATTCATTCAGTAAATTCACGAGTATTATTGAGAAAAGTCGCAAGCTAGTTCCATAACTGTATGATTCAAATGGACAAAAAATATCACTACATAGTATAAAACAAAGTCGCTTTCCCTGTCCCTATGTTCCTTTGTATGCTTAAATCTTTCAAACTATGCAAAGAATTTTAATGAGGTTTTTATCAATCGATAGAGTGATTTAAGAGGAAGGTTTTTATGTATAATGAATTCTGGTTTAGGTCCTGGTGTTATAGAAATCTAACATAAACCAAAGCGAAGCGCGGGCGGGTCGCTTGTATTCTTATACAATTTAGAAACAAATGTATATACTCGTATGTTGTAAAAACCAAAACTTAACCTTGAAACAAATAATCAATCAATCAAACAGCCAACCCTAGCCAATAAAAAACCGTATGCAATGTAAATGATTAACAACATAGCCGCACGTAAAATTGCATGTGTCCGCCGCGCACATAACAATTAAAACCCGATAGAAAGTGAGCGTTTCGACTCTTGCGCATCGGTCGGGCGGCTCTTTAAATAGAGGCGAGCTGCGATTGACACGTCCAGTAGATGACGGATGGGCGGGACGTGGCCCGGGTCGCGAGCAGATGCCGCCGTTGCATAACAATGTGATGCTGCCCGTGCGCAGGTACTTCAGGCGCGAGGGAATTAAATATTACATTAATTAATTTCATTATGGATGTCAGGAACTTATTACGACGGTCGGTAATTGGCGAGTTGCTTTTTAATAGTATAGAGAAGGCAAAACGAGCACACATTTACATTCTTAAGACTACCTACAATGTTAAGACTGCAATCCCAAGACTGTCAATGCGTTTCCAGCTCTGAGGACTAAGATGGAATGTCTCTATTCTAGTAAATTCACGGGTTATCATATACCTACACTGAAACACAACAATGTGAATGCTGCTTGGCGTTACGTTAAAGCATAATATGGTAGGAGCTATCCAGACGGACGGACGGACAAGGTCCTACCACCACTAGAGGCCAAAAGAAAATATTAGTAATGGGAAATTAATAAAGTATGACTAATGTATACCTATCGATAAATAAGGCTCGAAGAATGAATGTAGTATTATGATCTTGATATCAGACATACAATAGATAATAATGGAAGTTGTTTTTAGTCACCATGACGAGTACATCAAGATGATAGGGGACCAAGAACATATCGGGACCGATCTGGAACTTCACCGTAAAGAGCATAGCTCTTAAGTAAACAATGGCGACCGTGATATAAAACTATGTAGAAGTAACTAGGCACATAAATCAAGGTCGACAAATTAATTAACTTGAAATCAAACCGGCACATCATTGTGTAAAAAAAGTTACATTGTGGAGATAGCGACGGGTATTACAAAACCATTATAATTGGGTAAAATACATTAGTTAATGTTTAAGAATTTCCTGTAGATGCACTTTCAAATCGACATTAATAAGCATATTTAATTAATTTAATGATGTAAATCCTGGACTTGGCTGCATTCCTCAGCAATTGGCCGAAAAGGGCATCGAAAAGGGGAGGGGGACATGAAGATCTAGTAATTCATATATTTGTTAACACTTAAAAAATATAATTAGGTTAAACTCATTAGCAAATCTCCTCATGTCTTATTCAATAATATATTCAACAATATGTAAAGTCGAAGTTTTAATATCGATGTGACATATACAAATATCATAATTGATATAAGTGCTGGCCAATGGAGACTCAATCACAAGTTTAATAACTTTATTGTAATAAACTACAGCGTATAATGCACGCATAATTATAATAAAGATTAATTAACAAATATTAATTAAACAAATATTCATTGAATATTAATTAAAAATTAATGAAACAAATATTAACTAAAAATTAATGAAACGAATATTAATCAAAGAATAGTGAAACAAACGTGAATTGCAGATTAATGAAATAAAAATGAATTACCTAAAGATTAATTAATCAAATTGTACAAAAATAAAATAAATTAATAAAAGTATATAACTATTGATATTTCGCAATCAACTCCATCATCACAGCACATTCTCAATCCGTAAACACGCGCAAGGTGTATGTGAATCTTAAGCACACCTTACCTTAACCGGCGCTGGCTCGGAGCCGGTTTCATTTTTAGGCCAAACACATCCGAAGTTATACAAAATACAAACTAAAAACATAAGGGCGACCAAAACCATGTTTCTTTTTTTTGTCAAATGTATAGTAAAAGTGGTTACTGTGGAAAAAGATTTTGAAATACAACTATGTATGTAACTTATAATTTCAAATTTTATCGTGTTTTTTCTTTATGTTTTATAGCGGCAATAGTACTTCCAACTTTTTGAACATTTCGTAATACGTACGGTTCGAGGGATAACGCCGATTGTCGAGGTTGACCAAGAAACCCCAGTATAATCACTTTTCTGGTATGGGGGCCGCTTGAATTTTAATTTTAAATGAAAACTGTTACTGAAACACTTGAGTTTGTGGAATACATAAGCATTAGAACCGCAAATGATGAAGATGATGACCAAATATTAGTTATTTAATAAATAAATAAATAAATAAATAAATATATAGTATATATATTTTTACAGTAATACCGCTTTCGGTACGCAGGATTGAAAAAAAAACAGCTTACTCAGAAACTATGAGTTCAATAGTAAGATTAAAATGTTTCGCTAGATTATTATTCAACAAAATAATAAACAGCTACTTGTCCATAAGTTTGCGCCCAAACTTACCTAATCTACAGAACTAACTCTACCTCCTTGGCTCCCTACCTCCTTGGATCCCAGTAACATATATTAAATATAAATACCCTCTATTTTTAATAACACAAACTATTCGTATCGTAATAATAACCGAGTATGTAACAATCGTTACTTCCATAGCACATGAAATAATAAAATAAAATAAACCGCTCTCTTCCATTTCTGTACCAAAACAATTACCAAACATATTTAAAAGGTGAGAATTAGAGACACATTTCTTACGATTATTTCTAAACACAATATCCAACATTCCTAAAGACGTCACTGAAATAGGTAAAATTGAGCAATTTAATAATTAATATGTAAATTTGCCGTGTTATATATTTCCAGACGTTATATTCACGTCACGACACGTCGTGGTGGAATAACTCGGCAAAATGTATGACATCAACCAACTGTTCAACATTTTAATTTTAGCATCCTGATCTTATATCAATACGGGTGACGACATTCCGATGGTAATTTTTAGAACTACCTATAAGTAGATATAAATGTTTCTTTTAGTCTATTTTACAATATTATGAAGAGGTTATATTGTTTGTAAGTTAGGAAGGCAGAAGGATCCATTCTAAAAAATCCTTCACTGATTTTTGCTTTAAAAAAAACACGTCTTTCAGCGATAAACATTTACAAGGTTAGTATTTAAAAGGGGTCGCAGCGCCCGACGCCGCCCGGGTGTATATTTTTTCATACAATCCTTATGAAAAATAGTTTACGTGCTATTCTTAGACCTACTCAATTTACACACAAAATGTCATAAGAATCAGTCAAGCCGTTTCGGAGGAGTTTTGTTACAAACACTGTGACGCGAGAATTTTATATATTAAATTATAAAAAGTACATGTCAATAAATTATTTATGAATCTTTACATAGTATAAAACAAAGTCGCTTCCCGCCGCAGGTACAGCCGCGAAATTTAAATTTGGAACAACTTTAGGTCCAAAGTCAATTTGACATTCTACAACAACAAGGTTGAGTTTCCTATAAGTCTAGGATCGGAAAAACACCCGACATTTTGAAAGCATAACCCTGTTCCGTACAGCAGAGACTTCCTTATGAAGTTAATAAAAAATATTATTAGGTATTTTACATTTATTATACCATAATTTAAATGTATTCAGCGACAATTTTTTTAAATAATAATACCGGAATGGTAATGGGAAAACCCAAACACACACACACAAATGCCGTCCTAAACTGTGAAAGAACATTTTCGACTCATAAATCGGTCCTAAATTCTCCTCATTATGGACTCGCAGGCAAATTTTATTATATTTCATTGGCCATTATCTTTAATTGGCGACGGTGTTTTTTTCCCATAACCATTCCGGTGTCATTCATCAATAAAATTGTCGCTGCATACATATAAATTATAGTATAATAAATGTATAATACCTAATAAAAAAAATTATTAACATCATAATGAAGTCTCTGCTGTACGGAACAGTGTTATGTTTTCAAAATGACGGGCGTTATTCCGATCCTTGCCTATAAGTTACAAATGACTTGACATAGGTATCTAGTTACATTGACGACTTGAAGCATATTTTTCTTGAAATGGGTCACAATTTAACGTTTGTGATATTACGCTTAGATATTTTAAACTACGCAACTGATTTGAATAAATAGATAGAGTAATTGGAGAAGAAGGATATGTGTAATAGAAAAGCCACATAAATCGAAGTGAAGCGAGGGCGAGTCGTTAGATATCAAGGTCAAAAAATAACCCTATTAAAATTTACCAAGCCTTGTAGGTTAAGAATAGCATACTATAACCTTAAAGTATACAACAAAAGCCCTTACCAACCTGCCTTAATATAATAAGTACAGTACAGACAAGGCCATCAAATAATTATCGCCGTAGAGGCTGCAGCGTAGATACGATCTTCACGGTGGTGAATACGGCTGAATGTGAGGCGTAGCGGAGGTCGCGCGTAGCGAACAAAAGACTTCAACGGGCGCGTTCCGAGCTTATCGTGAAATTATTGTTGCTTATACTCTGATTATTGTATGTCTGTCACAGCTCATATAAACACCTATTACAATATTTTTTTTAACTTTACTTATATACTACATAGTACAAACTAAGCGACGTTGTTCAGAAATTAAAGATAAATTCGTCTATTTTTAAACACATCGCTTGTGAGTATAATAAGTGATTGAAGTTACGAATAATAGGGCTGTCAAAGGCATCATCTTAGAATAATCAGAGTATAGTATGGTATGAATATAGTACTTAAGAAAGAAGTTTTAAATATACATTATTGAATTATTAAGTTTATAGCCCGGGTACGGACAAAGAGTATTCTTATCCTGTAAAATTGGACAGTGCACGGACCAACTCGCGAGTTAACCTAGTATTCTAGAAAAAAAAACATTGAACTTTATATCATGGTTTGTTCAGTTATCAAGTTTGTTTTAAAGAGCAATCATGATTAAAGTAAGTTACACACTCATTATTATAAACCTAAAAGCGAATTTATGAAAGCGGATTGACATGTTTTATTTTATTACGGTGCCCCTTGTTTCACCGACACTCATTTTAAGAACGTAACGTTTCGCAGATTTTTCGGTTAATAGAAAGCTATATTCTCTGCTGAACTTGTGTCCATTTCAGGTTATCTTTAATATGACTTGTACCATTACAAGATAACGTAAAATCAACATGAGTTCAGCAGATAATAGCTTTCAATGAAACGAAGATTCTCGCTCAATTAAATGAGTGTCGGTGAAACAAGGGTAATCCTTTTATTACACATCAATGCGGAGTTCATTATTATAAATAAATATCAGGGGACAATGTCACACCAATGACCTAGTCCCAAACTAAGCTCTAGGCTTGCACTATGGGTACTAGACAACTATAAACATACATACATATATAAATAAATACTTAAACACATAGAAAAAACATTCAACTCATCACAATAATATTTGCCCCTACCGGGAACCGAACCCGGAACCACTAGCTTCCTGAGCAGGCTCACTACCAACCAGGCTAACGCGTCTTCAATTTACTTAACTATATAACTAAACTGCAATGTTTATTCGACCACTTTTAATACTTAACACTTTAGAATCAACCTCGAACGGGGGTAAACGATACTGTTTGACTACGCACTGCCTCATTAGACACTGACATTAGATTAGTGTGACAAGCAATTAACGCTTCAAGCATTGTTGGCCCACAATTACTAAAGGGCGACTGACGGATGCAATACGGTGTCAAGGGAATGAGGTGGATGAGACTTTTATTAAAGGAGGATGGGCAGAAATGTATGAACACTGGCCTAGAAACCAATAACAATAAGCACTATATCATCGGATATGATTTTTAATTCTACAACGATTTAGTGTAGTGGGAAACCTCAAAGAACTGTGAGAAATATTTTAAAAATCAGGAACATCGGAACAACGCCTACGTAGACGACGTTTGCATAATTACTTTGAAACACCGCTGTCTTTGCACGGCGATAACTTTTATCACACAAAGTTTTCGAACTACCTGCCATAGAAATAGTTTTACAACTTAGAATTACCTATCCGGTGACATATTGCTTGTTGTTATTGGTCATATAGGCCAATTTGCCCACTCTCCTTTCGAGTACTTTTTATGTGTGAAAATATATGCAGTTTTTGTTATAAATCCGTACATATTTTGTATGTTAAGTATTGTATCAATATTATCTATTTAATTCAACAATAAAATTATAAACGGTTTTTGCAAGTCGTTCTGCTTTTATTTTTTTGGATTTCATGGCCTGGTTGCTTGGAGCTTCAAGCCACTTTCTTATTTTTAATAATTTTAGTCATATCCTTATTACGGATATCGTTCGACAGTATTTTGACGTAATTTGCATCTGTCCGTCGCCCATTGACAATTACCAGAGTCACGACCTCCACATCGTGTCTATTATCAAAGTAAATCGACGGATCAGGCACTGAAATTGCAAATCACAGGCTGTGTGTAAAACTGACAGGTAATGCATGTGCGTGCTAGCCGCTGGAGGTGTATTTAGACCGATTCTAGGTCGAAGAGGGTCAATATCATCTGAATAAGTAAGTTATCTCGGGTAATTGCTTGGAGCATGCAAGGCCGTATGACGGGAATGATTAAGGGGCAGCCTTTAGCCTATTACCTGACAAATAAGGTTGTTATTCTAGTGTAAATATACACATATATGGGTTTCTGATTTCTCGATATATTTTTTAAGCACGAGTTCTTAACTAACCATTCCCGGAAATTTCCGGATCTTACAGAAATTTCGAAAATTAAGAAAAAATCAGGAAAATGTAAATTACACGTAAAGTAAAATCGTAGAATTATATTTCATATTTTTTGTGCCACAAATACAACTATCATTTAAGTACGTAGGTTACAGAATTTTTTAAATAAACTATCTTAACTGAACTTTGTGTATCTTCTCATATTAAAAAACATAACAACATAAATTATCTTTTTTCTTATAAATATAAAAAAACATTTAATAGATATTTAACTTATCCAAAAAAAAAACCAACGACTTAAGAAAAATAAAGAAACAGAATAATATACATATAATAATATACCTACATACTACTACCTCGACATCGGGTCTGTTGATATACGACAATCAACGTCTGCCACTGACCTGGCAGTTGCCTGACAATTTAAATTGGCTGAAATGCCCCCTATTACTCCACAAGCACAAAATAACATGTGCATAATTTGACGTTAGCCCATCACGCAATTGGCAATTGGTAATTAAAGAGCATCTATTATTATATTCGTGTTTTCTTTGAAATGGAGTGACATTAAACCTTTTATTGCAAGTACATTGGGTTTTTAGATTGCTAAAATAATAATAAGATGAAAGGAATACAAAACTTAATTTTCGAAAGATTTATTACTTGCACTATCCAGTTGTACAAATTAACAAAAGTCAACTGTCACATGTATGTAAGGAAGTAAGTATCAATGGGTGACCGGTAAAGTCCCTGCTGCCTCGACAATGTGGAGTGGAAGTGAGAGCGGGTACGATGCGCCTACGCCGGCGTGTGGTGAACTATAAACAAAGTGGTTCGCGGGGCAGTACCGGCATTATTTATTGTACATTTTCCTGCTACGCATTCATAAATAAAGCACTCACTTAAATGATAAACTATCTGATTTCACGAGAGTATGTTGGTCTTATTTTTAACTCCCGGATGCGAAATGGTCTGTGGAAAAAAAAACACGTCGTAGGGCGAGGTGAACTGTGGGCGTATTATGAACTGATATAATCTGCCAGGATCCAGCCAGTTAAAGGCATATGCTATAGAGATTATGTTAAAAGATTCGTGAAATAAATCACGGTGTGGCTCCAATTTGAAGCTTATGTACCTACCTACCAATAGTAAATTTAGACCTGTTACTTATTCGATTTTGAAATGTCTTACTCTACTCGTTTTAGACAAAAAAAACTACTTGATGTAAAGTTAAGAGCGTCGGTGGCTTAGGGGCAAAGGCGGTCGATTCGTATTCGTAAAGGTTCCAGGTTCAAACCCCGGCGGTTACCATGTACTATCGAACCAACGGAACCCTGACCCACCATGGAACCTTGTCACAATGATTGACGTACGATTGTCGTATAGCGTCGTATGACAGTCCTAACGTCAATCACTGTGACAAGGTTCTATGGTGGGTCAGGGTTCCGTTGGTTCGATAGTACCAATGAGTTTTTGAGTGAAGGAAAATCATCGTAAGGAACCCTGCACATTCGAACATCTGAGTGTATACGACGTTAAATGCACAAAAGATCCTAAAGGGGTCATAGTGTATCCGTCAGGGCCCACCTGTATAAGATAAGACAGCGTAGCTTTTAAAAATAATGTTGACACATCTGAATTTCAAGTAAGACCCATTGGCTCTTACAAGAACAACTGAAAATATGTTTTATCTGAGCATTCAATGATACTTGTTTTTTAATTAAAATTGAATGTTGTTCCGATTATAACCAGTGAATCATCGCATGAAAACGACGTATCTAATGCTACCTAGGACACCCAGAACCAGATGTACCGAGTATGCAGCCTTAAGTACGATTCACACGCAGAGGTACGTAGGAATCCACAATCGTCGGCATTCGGGTCGCGAGGTCACGGATCAAGGACGCAGGCGCGAGCGCGGGCAGAACTCGCGCTCGGTGTGAATACGTCGAGTATGTTGCTTGTATTAGAAACGAGTGCGAGTTCTGTTCAGTGTGACAGTGTTTTGTTAATGTATATTTTCTTTAAAAAATATATATATTTCAGGGTACAATGAAACACAAATTGACCTAGTCCCAAACTGGGGTTTATACTATCGGTAGGTACTAGACAACGATAAACATACGTATAGGTATAAAGAAATACAAATAATAATGTTGAAGAAATATCTGTACCAAACTACCGAGTTTAGTACAGGTCATTTATGATAAACAATTCAAAACTAACCGTCGATTATTTATACTTTTCTCTGTCAATAGAAAATAGGCGCTTAAGGGCTACAACTTTGTAGGTACATGTGATGCATCAAAAAATTACAACAACCGGATCTAACGCCAGATCTCATGTATATGGCTATTGGATTAGTATGCATGAGCATGTTCATCACTTCGTTGATACGCTAAACCAAACATAACAACACAAAGCACGTGCTGATTGCACATTAACTTTACGTATTTAGCTAAGACCCAAAAAAAACCCTAATTTGCAAAAAAAAACGCGAGATTAACATGTTACAAGTGTTCCATATGAAGAAGTTGTTCACTCTTAATAATATCCTGTTTAAGAAAGTGAAACTCATCTTCGTCTCGAGTTCTCAATCTGCGTCCCGTTATTCAGGTGTAACACTTAAACCAAATTCGTATATTTTGCTTTAAAACAACACTTGTAATTTATCGAACACGCCCTAGTTATAAACAGATTTAAGAAAATGTTGCGTTAACTGTATTTCTGATTCATGGACGTAAAACGCGAAATGATCATGTACCTACCTACGAGATAATCAGATGATAATTAGTCACAGCGACTACACATGTAGGCAACGCTGCCCGATTAGCCGTTTATTTAGCGCCTAAGGCTACAAGAATACAATTATACAGCAGACGAGAGTAAAGCCACAATTCTGTTTGTAAACTAAGTTGAGGATGCCGAATCCGATATAGAAACGACACCATACTTAGTAGTGCGTTCAATAAACTATAAATCATTGATTTTTAACCATGACATTATTAATCTACGTTCACCAATGTTAATAACCAATTCAAATTGCTACTTTAATATCAAAGGACAATCTCACACAAATTTGAACGCCCCGATCGGCAAACAGGTCGACGAGCTTTCGTGCTGCCGCCTGTGAATAAACGACATTATTAAATGAATATAGTAATGTCGTTTATTCACGTAGTAAAAAAATTTAACTTACAGCCAATTGTTCCAAGTTTAACACATTTTGGTTCGGGATGACGTTAGATTAGGGATTCTCAAACTCGGGTACACGAACCTCCAGGGGTTCGCCAGTGATCATAGAGGGTACGCGACAAGATTTACTGACTCACAATTAACATTAAGATCCAGAAATCCACTTAATTCGCGAGAAGAAACAAGCCCGCGTCACATTAGCTAACATTAACATAGCATGACTTTTATTTAAATAAAAAAAACATTATTTTATTAATTACATTTAAGAGGTTCACAGTCATCTGTTACATGGGGCTATATGTTTGAGATGGCATCCCTTCATCTGGCATAACTTTTTTTGGCACAATTCATCATTTCGCACAATCATCATTTGGCATAAAGTCTTTTTTTCTGAAACCGTGTACTTTTCAGGATTATTTAAAATACCATTGCATAGAACCCAATAGGTTAGGTTTGGTTTATTTTATGTCAATCCTGAAAAGTACACGGTTTCAGAAAAAAAGACTTTATGCCAAATGATGATTGTGCGAAATGATGAATTATGCCAAAAAAAATTGTGCAAGACATTAGTAACCCGTTTGAGATACCCTGCATTAGATCAACAAATGTAACAAAAATCAAGCTTGACTGTTTTTTTAACGCATATTGATTCCTGCAGCTCAGTACTGAAGAGTTCGAACTTGAAAAATTAAAATATTTGCTTGATTCATTTTCTTAAGCCTCATGTTTTACAAATGCAAAACCTATATAACATCAGAATATGAGGGTCAAAGTTCGAATACATATGACCTTTGGATAAAGACTAATGCAAAGAAACCTCGTTCTTCAAAATCCGGCAAGCCGCTATCTTTACAGGTCACAAAGACATGGATGGATATACATAATTTATTTACAACCGAAAAACATTATCTTTATGAAATTGGGTAATAACTACTTACTCAGCGATATTTTAAAATAAATTAAGAATATCTAAACAATTACATTCAAGAGTAGATTTTCAAACATGGCCTAAAGGTCACTTGCGTAATTCCAAATGACGATGCTTCTGTATTTAGGCTGGAAACAATAAGGTATTCATTTGCAGGTAACCGTCATGAAAGTGAGAGGCCACGCGCAGTCTATCGGGCAGTCTTTAATTTTAATTCGCACGAGCTTGGTACAATAGTGTACGAAACCGGTCGTAATTTAAATAATTGAAAATATAAATACAATGTGGTTTTTTTTCTTTATTTTTACTGGTATGTTCGTGCTTTGGGAGCATTTTTTGTTTTATTTTTACAGAATAAATACGAAAAATCGAGATACAAAAAACCAGCTTGGTCATTTAAAGGTCTAATAAACCCGCTCATGAGGTGTAGTGTTAAGTAAGCATAGCCATTTTTTTTTTGTGTGTTATACGGAAGTCCTATATCCAGCAGTGGATTAATAAGTATATATAAATAGGGAGACGACGATAAACTTTAAATATATGCCTATTTAAGTACACCAGTTTTTTTGAATGTCATGTAAGTATGTGTGAGTTTTATTGATTTGATTTCAGTACATTTAATCTATTAATTTGAATGTACCTACATGAACCATAAGACGAACCCTCAGATGCGTTACATATTTTTCATCACACTTGCACGTTTACAGTATCTAAACATACAGGTTAACTTGGCCGTAATGGCCCATATAAAACCGTCGAGCTTTCTTTTTGTCATGAAACCCAAGGTCGGTAAGTAATTTATTTAATACCTATATAGCACTGCACACGGGTCATGCAAGTTCAAGCAAGGAGTTTACACGCAATTGAAAAAAAAACTTAAAATGTTATCTAAACATGAATTTCATTGCAATCTCGCTACGCACGCTACGCTATTATTTTTTTTTACCCTCCGTCACGGTTGTATACCTACGTAAGCATTTGCCCTAAATGTTTCTGAACGAAACATTTGTATAATCTGTGGTGTGGGCAAAAAGCCCGCCATCCGCTATAAAAGAAGTAATAATAGTTGTGCTGACTTTATTAAAGCTATAATTCATAATTATTTACTCGCGAATGTGATGAAAAACATTGGATGTTTCACGGGCGGTATGGGAATTACGAACCTCGACTCAGAAAGTTTTCAGTCTTCGACTTCGGGCTTCTACTAGAGCCTCGATCGTAATACCTTACTTATCGCCCTTAATACACAATGTTCTATTAGAATCACGAAGAAGTTGCGTAAGTATCACTTTGATACATCTTAGCAATCTGACGAAATGATGCGCAGAAATACAACTTATAAAGAAACTTAAATAAATAAAGCCAACAAAGGTTTCATTGCATCACACTTAAGTGCATTGACATGTTTTACGGGATATCAAGTGTTTATTACCTTCAAGTTACTTGTAACAGGGCTCCATATTTTGGCGTAGTTACATGCACCATAATTGAAAACAGGTTTTTTGATGTTACCATGAGATACCTTACTCGCTAGACAAACCGAAATTGTTTTTTCATAACACCTTTTAAAAAAGTACTTGTTGTCAATTACGGATGGACCGAGAAGAGAACCTTCCGTAAAAGATATGTCGAATATAAACAACCGTGAAATATTCAAACTTAAGTGTATGTTTTTGACTTTTTTAACCAAATGTCAATCCAGTACAAAATAAGTGTCACTGTGTTATGATTATGAAGAATGAAAAGGACT
Organism: Acleris sparsana; assembly: GCA_923062465.1. NCBI lineage: Eukaryota > Metazoa > Arthropoda > Insecta > Lepidoptera > Tortricidae > Acleris > Acleris sparsana. The sequence continues at coordinate 18,687,911 of OV281293.1, forward strand.
CGGCAAAGTGATTCCGCTGTCTATTAGGATATTCTGTACGGCACTGCAATTAGCTAAAATATCGATAAGTTAATAAAATAAAATTAATGGTTAGTATAAATATTACTATTCCCACGCCACATGCAGAAATAATAAAATAATAACATCATTAATAGTATTATAAATAATAAAGAAAATTAAATAAATAATTATTTACGGCTAGCCTGACCGGCTAGGGACTATGTCATTTCGCGTTACACCACCTTCTAGTTTTACTACGACAAGGGCCTCTATGCGATACGGTAAAAACAATATCGTCTTTGACCTGTTATCGTATTTTCCACGTTTTGGTAGCTCTTATTTACTTGACAGTAGTCGCGGCCGCGTCATAAACAATACCATAAGCACCCCAGAAAACTTTTTGTGTAACAATAAATAACCATAAGTATACTTATACGAATACATAGTTACACAAAAATACAGTATTAATATTATTCACCCGGCATCCGAACAGCGTCCTTTCACAGCGAGATAACGAACCACTAGATCAGTATCTAGCAGATATTTCAATGAACAACATTGAAGCATGTTCCTCATTTTGTACGTGAACCGAACCATGCAGTTCCTCTTAACGAGAGTGATGAAATCTTACGAAATAATATATTGAATGTCAGTTTCCCTTCCGACACTGCAGCTATGTATTGGCATTGGCGATGCGATTTCGCGGATGCATCGCAATGCCCGTTATAATGTGTTATACTTGCATAGATCAGTGCAACGGGCCCTGCGCGCGCATTGCACTGGCTTTTAAACGCGTTACCAAATATGCACCCGTCACGCTCTCAATAGCATGCATTCGGTTGTAATTTGATTAAGGTATGCTTCTATTAAGTAAATTTACTGAAGCAATCACGTGACAGGACCCTTTCAACTGAAATAAAAAATCACCTAGGCCACCTTTTGCTATAATCTTACCAGCTTGGTGGTGTCGTATCAATGCATTGTTACCAAAACTACACACGTGATTGTAGAAATGTGTGTTAATAAAACATTAAGAAGTAGATGAAAATTAGTTCGCTGGATTCAATCGCCTTATTTATAACATGATTTTTATAACTTAAGGGCCCTTATATGGTACGATCCATCGTTAAGATCCGTCGGTTCAGACTGAAATCAAGCGGTGGATTGTACGTGTGAGGCAATATCACATCCAAATATCAATCGAAATAAGAATCGTCACGACGGATCGTTTAATCCGGTCCACTTAATAAAGTTCTTTATTAATTGAATCTTAAAAACCAAAGTGGCTAGAACACTCAAGACCAATATTATCTTACGACTGAAGTGGTAGATACCTCATTAACTCTACGCATTACGCATTAATTACCGTGAACATCTAATAATTCCAATGTGTAATTAGCGACGACAATGGCGGTGTTTGCATATTGTACAAAAGTGGGTAATCCGAGGACGCGGCGAGCAAATGACGGATTACACAACAGTGGGCGAGCTAGGACCCTTATCAAACACTGCGCGCTCACGACGGCAATTAATAGTGCTTCCACAGATGATGAGTTCATTGTTTGCGAGTGGCGACCGAAACGCGCTTGCCCAACCGCCGGCTGCGCACGCGGCGGCAAGGACGAAGCCCGTCCGGCAGTTAGGACTTTAGGACGTCTATACACTACTGGCTAACTATTAAACTTTAATACCGACTTACAATATATTCAGGATTAGTTCGAAGAACTTAAGCCACCAACTGAATGTGTACTACCTTTATTACTATCACACAAATAAACACTAGCTCCTAATTCATAAGCAAGCACCGACAATTACAAAGTGAAGAATATTACACCAAAGGCGATAAACTAACGACTTAACTCTGACAATATATCAAATGTCTTAATACTTGGTTTCGTCATATTAGACGGGGCAACACTGGCAACAGATCTAATCTGAAATGTGCCTGACAAATCTGAAAGCTTTTAAATTTAAATAAAGCTAACCCAGTTTCCGATTAGATGCAATGATCGTTAAACGAGGCGGTAAATTAAATAGATATGGACCAATACTGTTTACTATCTCGCCGCGATAGGCTAAGCTAACTCCTTATAAATATATACTCTTATCAATTTGCAGATTGGTATCGTTATCTAAAGTTAAACAGTTGTTATTGATTACTGATGTCAATATAGCAACGAATCCTGCAGGGTAGCAATGTAGCAGGGCAGGGAATAGTAGCACAAGCGAAGAATACTTAGCACAAAATCTTCAGAAAAGATTCTGCAGCAATCGCAATACTTCTTTACGCGATCTTTTCATCAGTCATCAGTATTTTTGCAAATACTGTGATATTGTAAACTATTTATAATTATTATGTAATGATGTAAACCTTTTTCCTGAAAAAAATATACCTTGCCGAGTTTCTTACGCCGGTTCTTCTCGGGGCAAAGGTTTTATTTTACGAACCGGTGGTAATGCTTTTTGACATTCATAGGTGCATTATATTATGCCTAAATTGAAGAATAAAGAACTTTGACTTTGACTTTGATCGTCAAGAAACACATTTAATGTCAAGTTCCAACTCTGTGCTGAGCAACTCTGATGCTGAAGGAGGCAAGGAGCCAATATGCTTATTTTACAGAGGTAGTCGCGGGTATTCATAGAATTATTTTTGACAGGTTAATAACCGTAAATCTAAAAGATGTAGGTAGGTAAAGTCAAAATTAAAATTTTAACAGTGTGCGGAGAGTGTTTCAACAACCTCCAGTGTTATATGATCACATTTCTGGTAAAAACAAACCTACAAAACACTTTACCGCTCTTCGACATCCCTTTGTATTGTCAACACGTAATTTCGGATACAACAAAATGTTGTAAGTCGAAAATAACATATGCTGCGACGCGCGTTGCCACAAACGCTTATACAATAATGTCGACTGAACAAATAGATGTATGTTCCGCATTTCTACCAAGCATCGTTTAAGCAGGACGTTACGTGCCACGCAACTCAGTCGACCGGCACATACCTAAATCTAAATAAGTTCGGCTTTACAGAAGTAACAAATCATCGCGTACTTTCTAATTAAAATTCAACTAGGCAACCCAAGAGTTGGCGCATTATTTATTTACTTCCCAGCTTTTGCTGCACAAGCATGCCGTACGTGATTAGTTAGGTATCCACTGAATGCAATTCAACATTTTCAAGCCCTTCTTCTCTTAGTTTAAATGGTGTCACATCATCTGCTTGCTGGCGTCGTAGCCCAAGCTCCTTCCCGAATTTCGGCCCATGTGTCCTCAATTGTCCAATTGCTATTGTATTAGACAATACATTTTCCAAGAGTATTTCCTTTTTTTCGAGATAGTTTCGACAATGACTCCAGAATTTGCATGTCCCATCGTTACAGTAGATCGATTGTAATTTGACCTCAGTAATCCATCCTTTGAAGTACAAAAGAGAACGGAAACAGCCGTTTTAAAACTTTTCTTGCATCCTGCATTTCGGATGACATCCATCTCTATCCCTCCCAATATTGATCTATAAACTAAGATTGTTGTTTGCATAGACGGTAGTTTTTCATATAACACACTATCGTAAATAGGCAGTCATAAGACTTTCTGTTTGGAGCAAGTTTGACCTGACAAGCCAGAGAGATCACACCAGTCTCTACATTGATAATGTTTTTTGAAGCATTGCATTTGAACACAGATTCTTATACCAGATATTGCCTTTAGGGAATCCTAGGGATTCTCTGGCTACTTCTCTCCTATGTATTTTGTTTGAAAGCCTACTTTTAGGTGTCCAATCTTCAAGCTTCTTCCAATTGGTAGCTTTGGTATTTGATAATTGACACTCGTAACATAGCATACATTGGCAGGCCCATCACCAAGTTAACAATAGAACCAAGATATTGATGTCATGAATACTTAATGATTAAATGATCTTGATAAACTTAGAGTTACCGAAATCATCCGCGATTACATACCTACCTAAACATTCGTGTAAATTAGAAGATATTGTGATTTTTAAGAAATTTCATCAGCAGATCATTTGTTGGGCATGACCATAGCCACAGTCGAGAAAAAATTGTAAACAATTTAGTAAAGATGAAACTCGTATGAAATAAACCGCGCCGTGGACTTTGTTTGTGAGGACATCGTTTAGAGAGATGTCGTACTCCGTACCATACTAGACCAGGTACGACACGCAAGACGACCGATTACTAAATCCTAAGCTCACGCCAAACAAGGTCAATGCTCGCCAAATGTATAATAAAAATAAGAAAGGCTAACACTGCTTCGACAGGTGACTTACCTACCCAGTTTTCGCTCTAGGTATTAAAAATTCAACGAATCATCAGCATCACACAACTTTCACTAACGGTGAGACAGCGTACGACTCTCTACCCCGCGGAGAGCGAGTTTAGGAAATCTCCCAAAATAATCTCAAGGGCAGGTTATTGAAGTAGTTATTATAGGTTATTATAACCATCTTCCTCTTCCAAGCACGCGATAGGTACCTTCGTTCGCGTTCTTTCCTCTATCGCGTTGTACCACGCTAAGTAAAGTAAGTAATGAAATCGGTTAGCAACTCGATAGCCAATGAAAGAGCAAATGAAATATTAATGCGAAAAATATTTGTAATGCTTAGAAAGTTTGGTGCGGGCGGCCGCACCGGGACTGGGCATCGCATGCGTGCGCGCACGATGCGCGAGAAAGCACGACGCGCCGGCGCGCGCTGACCGCGCAAGGGATGATTATATGCCGAACATTTGAATTTGATTAAAACAATGTTTTTAGACAAATGCCGATGTTGAATAAGGACAATCGGCTAATTAGGAAAATAATTAATGTGAAACAATATTCACATTGGGTAGGTTTTTTTTTCAGAAAAGGGTTTTAGAACTAAACAAAGGCAAATCCAAAAATATCCAGTTAACCAGAAACGTTATAATTTGTAGGTATAGAATGAGATGTGCTGTTATAATTACGTATACCAAGGTAGATAAGATAACTTTTATGAGCCTATCCGTGGTCGCATCTAAGCAGACCTCTGTTTATGGTGCGCTATACAAGACTCCGCATTGTTTGTCGAAAGTAAGAGTCGTGATTATGAATATGGTGAAAATCGTTGAACAAACTACAACAGACGAACGGAGCGCGACCCACTGCGGTCCGGCGCCCGCTGCGCGACCCACCGATAGATTTCACTTTTCACATTTCCAATGAATGACCCCAGAGAACATGTTCCCATTAAGACAACTACTTTATCGCTGGATTGCCCCAATTATAAATACCAACCTCATTCATAAAACTTGACTTATTGTTCACAAATCAGCTGACATAGAGGTTACTGTCACGCTGTTATGTAAACAGGACCTTACTGATAGATCGACAGAAATGATAATATAATCTTATTAGATTCTTATGCAAACCCAACAAAAACACTTTTTATTTATTTTTAATATTTTACAACTGAAATGTTTTTGGTATAATAAAATAAATTCAAATTTCTAACCTGACATGTCTTTCCAAATATCCGCAATGGAGTTGGTCCAGGGGGTTTCAGTTTCACAAATACAGTTTGTCTGCGAACTTTATGTCCGAATTGACACAGTAACTTATCTTGAACACGAGCACAGAGCCTACTCGGGCTTAAACACGCCATAGCTACAACTGCAACGAAACGCTTGAGGACATGAACTACATAACACTCGAGTATTCGACTTTTCCTCCCCACTTACAGCTGATTGTCAACCGCCATGTTGTATGGTGTTGCCAGTTAAGGTTTTGTAAGTTGATGATATACTAAATTCGCTTTTAAGGATAATTACTAATGAAATATTTTTTATAATTTAACAATACTGCATTGGGCAATATTCATATAGTGCGTATACGATTGTAACGGTGCATTGAAATAGTTGTATACAAAAATTTCACTTCACTTCGATGTCATCAGAAGTGTTTGAGTCGTTTAATGTATGTGTGGAATAGTAAAAGCATGGTTTCATTTTGTTAAGTTGGTTTCTTGGCTGTCTAACTGACGGTTCACATCCTAACCTCTTCTGGTACTAAATAACATACAAATAATTTATTTTATTAATTCATTGCGCTTTTATTTTCTCGTTCAACATGCTTCCGCGTGTATCAGCATTACTAAATGTAATCAAAAATTTGGAAAAATGTTTACTCTCTTCGCTTGGACACCCGCCTAGAGGTATGTTCGAACTACCAGTAATTAGTGTATATCTTTAGTCTAATGAAGTTAATATTTCAATCTCTTTTTACAGAGCTTGCCCTAGCTTACGTTCACGAAAGGAAAGAGATTGTAAAGAAGCCGTTTTCAATAAAGGATATCGTCGGCGATGGTTTTCTGTTAGCCGTGCCTAAGTTCCGACGAACCGTCGAGAAGAGGCTAAAGAGGAAGTTTGGCTCGCCCGAATATGTTTGGAAGATGCTTGTTCCCCTGACTAACATCAAAGTGTGCCAGGAATGTGGCCACCATCATGAGCGGGGGCGACTTTGTGGTTAGCTTACTTTACACACTATATATAGTAGAATTCCAATATAAAGAATTCGATTATAACGGCAAACCGTTTTTAGCAACGAAAAAATAAACTCAAGTTCTGTTTCATATAGACTTACTATGACTTCGGTTCAAGCAACGCTCTGCTTATAGTGACCTATTTTGACAATAAATGGTCTGTATAGAACGACACGCACAGTGTTTTGTTTACAAATGTGGGTAGATTGATACCTGTAAAAGGACCTCTGCTTCAGGATAAAGTAAAATTTTTTGCTTGTGAGTTCAATATTCCTAATTTCACTTGATGAATCAAGCATGTAGATTATTACAAATTTTGTAATAAGAATTATAGTAATATGATTTTTTTTTTGATTTTTTTTTTTATTCTCAAAGCTTACTTTATTTAGACTACCTTAATGCCTAATATTAAAATGTTGGCATGTTAACCATATACATATCTATAAATAGGGATAACAGAAGATGTATGGGATGCCGGCTGATATGCGTAAAATCAAAATATGAGCTAAACAATTGCTTTGAATCAAAGTATGTCCGACACTTAATAATTTTTTTAGGTTGTGGTATATATTAACAAAAGAGAGGGAACTTTCATTGAGCACGTTGAATAAAGGTTTCGAAAATATTATATATTAATATTAAATATACATAGGTATACATAGGGTCGTTTTTTGCGTCGTCCGGTTGGTACAACCACGTGGCGCCTGTCCCTTGAGGGGGTTGTTATATCCAGATTTTACTGTAGTTGAATCAACCTAGGATTATCCCTGGGACAGCTTTTATTAACAATAATTGTGTTCTACATTGATACAAACCTTGCAACCAAATTTAGTAATCAATGAAAGATTAGGAAAGCTGATGTGAATAGCTAGGAAGAGAGAGAAAGAATCACAAGGGTTATTTGGCTGCTTTTCTTTCATAGATTAGTTCTGTTTATGTTTCTAAATTAGCAGGCCTTTCTGGATGATCTTTTGATGAAGTGTTATGTGAATTGATTAAGAATGTAAAAAATCAGTTTCAAAAGTTAACTACCCACCGAAATAAAAAGAAGACATGTTAAATAGGATATAAATAAGCTCCAACATGTTTAATAAAAAAAAACTAATAAATTGTATGGGCTAAAATATTTTACAATATCAGGTGGTATTGTAAAATATTTAATACTTTTACAGGTGGTATTGTAAAATATTTTCTCGTACTGATGAACTTTATTTCTTTTTTTCCAGAGCACTGCTACAAAAGGGTTGAGGGAGAAACAAAAGAGATCCAAAAGCAAATTCAAGAGAAACTAGCAACAGGTCCGATTGAGAATGATGTGGTTGTGTTGTACTCCGGAGAAGAACTTCCAGAGAAGGTATTATCATGTTCCACTTTCACACGGACCTAATGATTTGATTTAGACCAAAAATGCACATCCTTAGCCTATAACCTACTTAGTAGTATTTAAAATATTTAAATCCACAAAGACCTACTCAACAACTTCATTTAAAGAAAAGAATAAAGAAAAAAAAAACATGTTTATTCAGACATCTAACAAAAAGCACAAAACAACCTAAACGACCTAATGCCAGATGCCATGAAATGGTCCCAGCTCAGCATGTTGCCGGTAGTAAAACCAACACTCGTCTTCCGCAGGTCACCATTTGGTGACCTCGCGGTAGGCTACACACCATAAAATAACATAAAATGTATGATAGAAATAAAAAAAACTTACAACAATTTACTATTACTAAAAAACAAATTGCAGGATAGATTGGAGCATGTTGCCAATACTAATCTAATAATAATATGTAGAACTAATATGTAGAACATACATTAATGCAATCTTACACATCAATTTTACTGATGAAGCACGCCTTAGGGGATTTAAAGCATTATTATATTTGCCCGAATTACTTAGTGTGAACAAGAGGCTGCACATGCAATTAAAGTGTAGGTATCTGGTCTCTGTACCATCTGCACAAAATTATGGTAATATTTTAAAACTGAATTCCAATTAGGTAAACAGCTGTTCTAAGTGGAGAGCGTTGGGAGAGGCCTATGTCCAGCAGTGGACGTCTTTCGGCTGACATGATGATAATGATGATGATGATGATGATGATGATGATGATGATGATGATGAAGATGAAGATGAAGATGAAGATGATGATGATGATGATGATGATGATGATGATGATGATGATGATGATGATGATGATGATGATGATGATGACGATGACGATGACGATGAAACAGCTGTTTACAGTTAAGGAACAATTGCGATTTTCACAAAAGCAATGGTTTGAAAGTCTAGCAGTTAGTATTTAAACCTAGCTTTATCTTATCTTTAAAGATAAAAAGAAAGAAATTTATGCAGTAAGTTGGCCGCTTGGGCACTTTTACACGTCAAGAATCTACCAGCGCTTCCCAAGAGGAGACCACTGCTGAGAAGAAACGCCGCAAGAAACTTAGCAGTCAATCATTTTTTAAACATATTTCATATTACAATGGTACTACTTAGTCTAGCACATCTAAAGCACAGCACATATAAAGCTACAAATATTAAATTAAATATAATATCAAATAACATGTGTAGTTCAGCGTTTTCCTGCCAAAAATCTTACGGGAGAGATAACGAGAGAAAAGAAAAAGAAAAAATAGAATCAACTACTTATGTGTATATGAGATGGTGAAAGATGACCACATGAAAGTTTCGATATGTTTTCCTGCATCAACGGTGTCCCCTAGACAAGAAAAAGCAGGATAATTATTATTGACTAAGTTTCGGGTGTAGGCCATGCATTTTTGTCTGTTAGATAGTCCTCGACCCTATAATACGCTTTAGACATTAACAACCTTTTCAAATATTTTTTAAGTGCTGGAAAGGGTGACTTTAAAACTACGTCAGGTAATTTATTATAGAAATGAATGCATTGACCAACAAATGATTTATATACTTTAAGGACACGGAATTTTCGAATAGCGATTTTATTTTTATTTCTAGTATTTAAATTATGTATATCAGAGTTTATGGTGAAAAAATCTAAATTCTTAATAACATAAATAATATTCTCGTAAATAAATTGAGACGCTACAGTTAAGATATTAATTTCTTTAAAATGTTCTCTTAAGGAGTCACGGGAATTTAAATTGTAAATAGAGACAGGTATTTGTACGGAGGACCCTTTGGATACAATTTGAGCCTTACACTTTTCGAATGTGAAGGTTTCCTCACTATGCTTTCATCACAAGAGCATTGGATTAAATATAACTGAAAAAAAAAAAATTTTTGTCACTTAACAGCATTGAAATTGAGTTAAAGATTGACCTTTCCATATTGCAACTTGCAACTGTACTTTGTTAGGAACTTATTGGGAATTTCGGACAGTCAACATGGGGGTTCAAAATCTGCACTTTAAAATCATGAGTCAATTGACTTTGGCATAGTGTACAATAGGATCATGCATGAATGTTTTTTTATACTATACTTATTCTTTTCAGGTCAAAGAGTTCTGGAAAGGCAAAAGGGTAATTGAAATGAAGAAGGAGAGACCGCAGTGGTTTAGCAAGAACTTGCTGCAGAAAACCACTCAACAACCCTCCACCTCCACAGATGTCAAACCCACAGATCTGGCATAATTTAAATTAAAAAAACAGCATATAATGTAGAATATATTCAATAAATAATTAGTAAAGAACTTAATATTTCATTTAATTGTATCTTGTATTTTTCATCTTCACCATTTCCTATTCTTAAACAATAACAGCCATGCAATTTATAAAAGATTTTCACGAATTCAACATTTTAAATTACATTATCAAAAGAGTTAGGAATGCAAATGTTATCAAAATCATCTGTTATGGAATCTGGCTCAATGTCTCCCATGAAATGTGATTCTACATGTGATTGGAACTCGTTAAAAGCTGTATCTTTCTGGAATGTTTCCCCACACATTGGGCAGATTTTATCTGTTGTGGGAGATGAGGCCTCCTTTGTATCCTGCTCTGGAATGCTCTTTTTAAAAGCTGAAGTATTTAATTCATTGAAGTTTTCATTGTATGTACTGGAGTCTGCGGGCGTTGCCCAATTTGCTAAACTATCACTGGTTTCTATTTCCTTATGTTCAGAGCTCGTAATTTTGGCATTATTTTCTATACATGTTGGACATTTATAACCATCTGAAACAAATAATTTAGTTGTTAAAAAACCAAAGCTGATCACAGCTGCATCTAAGTGACTTTGCATTTGCATAATGCATTTGAAAGCAAGTACAATCAACTACAAAGAGATGTGTCCACTTCTTGTAGTCGACTGTACAAATAGACAACAATGGCAGCTGACATACAACACACATTCTTGTGTTAAATACCACTGTTTCACCCTTTGAATGCCGTGGTAGGCTGCAATTTTGCAAACCCTATCTCCACCTCTACAGGGTGTTAGGCAGAAGGTTGGACGAACTTCAGAGACTAACACTAGGTCATACTTATTTACTTTTACTATGGGACCAACATCCAAATCGCGAAAAATACAAACTTTGAGTTCTAAACAGCGGAAATGTATGGAAGTTGTTTTTTTTTTCCGCGGTTTGGATGTTGGTCCCATAATAAAAGTTAATAAGTATGACCTACAGTGTTAGTCTCTGAAGTTCGTCCAACCTTCTGCCTAACACCTTGTATAATATTATCACACTAAATATATTATATAGTGTAAAACAACTCGGTGAGCGCTGGGTGTCTGCACCACGACAATCATTGTGTTAAAGCATCTTAAAGTGAACTATGGCATTCAAAAAAGTTTAATAACACAGGTTTTAATTAAATCCTATAGATCTAGTGGTTTCATTTTTTTAATTTGCAATTGTGTTAAATGTTAAAACTAATGGAGCTCGCACACTGGTTACTTAACATTATACAGTATGTAAACCTACTAAAACCATTTATTTGAACCCGGGCATGTCTAGGCGATAGATAAGGTAAGGGTATATAAATTATTGAAATCTTAACGCTTTTTCAGATTTACAATTAAAATACGAAAATTAAAATTTAATTAATTCATGTTCCTATAACATCCTTTATTTGTTTACAATGGTGACATTTGTTACCCGGTTATCAAGTCAAGGTCAAATGTGTCAAACACATGCAATGTCATTTCAAGTAAGTAAAGCTATGTGCACACTTACGATTAAATGCGACGTAGTTCAATGTGGCGTCCGCCATTAGCCGTTATTTGAACCAAGCGACGGCGGTTGTTTTCGTGAACACTACGCATCAAATCTGGATTTTGCCGGGCACGTCGCTTGATTATGTTGAAAGCTTGTACAATTCGCATCCTCATTTCTTCCTCCGTCCTAGATTCTTTTTTAAATACTAACTGCTTGACCCAACCCCAAAAAAAATAGTCCAGAGGCGTGAGGTCCGGCGAGCGAGCCGGCCATGGAGTATCCGAAGAGAAGCGGCCAATCCACTGACGTCCGAAGATTTGGTTCAGCCTTTGCCTCACTTGAATAGCAACATGGGGCGGTGCTCCATCATGCTGGTACCATGTTTCTCTCAATTGGGCCAGTGGTAAATTGTCCACATAGCAGCTTACTGACTGGTTCAGTACTTCCAGGTATCTTTGCCCGTTATTCGACCCGTTAATAAATACGGGTCCAATGATGTCGTTACCTCTTATTCCCGCCCAAACATTTAATGACCAACGAGTCTGATGGGCCAGTTCGCGGCCGACATGAGGGTTTTGATTTTTTGGTGCCCAGTGGTGGATAACCCTACGATTCCACATCGCGTTTCTTGTGAACAAACTTTCATCTGTCCATATTATTTTTTTGATAAAATGAGCATCATCTGCAATCTTACTTAAAGCCCAATTTGCATAGTCGACCCGCCGTAAAAAATCATCTTGTTTCAACGCATGTACCTTGATCACCGAAAATGGATGCTGTTGGTCCCGTTTTAAAATTTTGTGGACGGCTGTATGACTAATATCATACAACCCCCCTGCTTTTCTAGTGCTGGATCCAGGATTTTCTGCAAAATGGTTTAAGATCATTTCTTCCGTTCTGACGTCAATACGAGGACGAGGGCCACCAGTACTAACCGGAACCGCTCTCTCGTTGTTACGCAGTCTGGTAATCGCCCTTATAATTACACGCGAGTCCGTAGGCTGTCTTCGCTGCGGAAATCTTTCGGCGTACAATCGAAGAGATGCCGCACCATTATTTCTGCACTCCCCGTAAATAAGAATCATATCTACTATCTCCGCAGCACTAAAAATCAGCGGCATCATGAACTACAATGTTTTGTTTGTAATAAAGAAACGTCACATTGATTGTCGTCTTGTCATTTGATTGCTGTCCAAACTTTTTTGATGATTAAGAAAAAAACTATTGACAATAAAGTGACATCAGTGAAATTGAAGTAATGGCATGGATTGATAATGTTTATGATAAATTGAAAATAATTTGGCTGCTTTTTTATTTATTTGACTGACTTTAACAAAAGCGTAAAACAGGTATGAAAAAAGAAGTTATTTTAATCAACAAATAATGCACTGAACGCAAGTTCAATAATCGGTTACGATGTAAACATTACATACGGGTCGTGTCATGGGCACTAGACGACGATGTAAACATTACACACAGGATGATACTTTTAGGGTTAACCGACTTTGAAAAAGGTAAGATTTTATAATTTTTATGCAATGCTAAAATTAAGAATATCCGACACACACTAGCACAAAATGTGGTAAAACACTTAACTCAACTAGGCTATCAACTGGTTGAAAGAGATGGTTTTAGTAAGTTTACATACTGTATAATATTATGAAACATTTTATGCCACTCCAATATTCTACTACATCTAAGAATGTTGTTGTGTTATAAAATGTTTTAACAAATATGCAATTCTGTTGAATTCATACATTCTACTTACATTTGAATACACTTTCAACTTTAGAAATAATTAACTTAAGGTCTTTCTCCTGCTGAGCCATTTCCTTTCTCAACTGTTGAAGTTTCTCAGCGTGGCTGCGGATTTCTTTCAAGGAATCAAGAGCGGGATCCTCAAGGTACGTAAAGCCAATAGAATCCACATTCAATATCTCTTCACCTGCGTCTTGTAACTCACTCATTTGCTCGTATTGCTCTACAAGCTGCGATTTCTCCTGAATGTAGCTATTTATAACTTTAAGGGATATTTCCTCTAAGCTAGCTTCTGAAAACTTTTCCTGGTAGTTAGAACTAGTTTTAGGGGTGCTATGAATGTATGTGTTAGTTCGAATTAAAGGATGCTTTGAATGCTCAGATTGATTTAACTTATCAGGTCCCTTTAGAGAAGCGATTTTATTCCACAAATTCTTATTCTCACAAGACACCATGAAGACATGATGCATAAGCTGAGACTTTTGTTTCTTTAGCTCCCCAATCTTTTGCTGTAACTGCAATTTCTCGTCTTCCTGTAAGGGAATGTACTGTGAACCCTGAGAAGCCTTACTAATGTCAACCTTCAACCGCATATTATCCGTTTCCAAAGTATTTATTCTCCGTTGCAGCAGCAGACAGCGATCTCTCATTGCGTGAAGGGCCAATTCATGAACGCTCACATTGTTGTACTCTCCTTTCAACGTCGACTGGAATGTAGAATCATTGTTGAAACTTACAATAGATGAAGACTCCATTTTACCACGTAACTCAAATTGTTAACGTGAATAAGTCAGCCAAACGGTTAATGAACGGTGTTTCATGTTTTACGAAGCACTTACCATTTTTTTAAGTACTTAACAAACAAAACACTAAAAAAGAAGGTTGCTAAATATGGTCCAAAACTTTGCTTTGATTACTACCATTATCATCAACAGCTGCGTTTTTGACAGGGCATCGAACGAACTTCCACAGATTATATGCTTCAAAAGAATGTGATAGACCGTAAAGAGTAGAGGGAGAATAGAATAGAGTCTAGGTACCATGGTTAGAATGGTACAGAATTGTTCTGTTTACACTCTAATCTTTCATGGAATACCTTATGGTACCTTCCGATCACTGATCACCTTTTAATAGAAATCTAGATGATGAATATTCATTTTTCCTCCTTGATTGGCAAGACCAATTAAATCACGCGCAATATTCAATCTAAGTGACTGGGTGCATTATGAACGCACTTTAAAAAGCTTCGTGTAGTGATTACTACATACCTACTTTTATTCTCTTTGCATGTAAAAGCCAATGTAAAAGCACCATTAGATAATTTGTCTATCACTAAAATCCCTCTACGATTTTATCACATCACATAACTCCGTCGCCTGTGACCTGTGACTAGTCTATAGATGCTGCGGCCACAATGGCGGCCTAAAAAAGCCATCTCTTTCTTTCATGGAACGAGCAAAGCAAATCAGCTGTTTTCACGCCTTTGATTTTGCTTTGTGAATCGACATTTACGCGACAATGGCGACGACAAAGATCCTTCTACTCAAAATTCCTACCTAAGTAAACCTTGGGTGCAAAATTGGATTTGATAGACATACCTTAATAATCTGTGGATTGGATTGGATTGGATGCGAAACGCAGCGCATCACTCACTATTAGTCCATTGTTTGCTTGGTGTTTGTGTGGCATCTGTCAATGAACGGTGTCAGTGTGTGTGTGGAATGTGCGTATACATTAACGTCAAGTACACTTAGGTGTTTGGCAGCACGGAAAAGAGTCAAGTTTGGTCTGGACTGAACATTCTGTGCCGAATTAATGTTCGGATTTAATTACTCAAATTGCAAATAAATATTAACTAAGTAGTGTAAAAAATCGTGTACGTGTTTAGTGGCTTTTGATCATTTTAAACGACTTAAGTGTTTCAATCAAATCAATGACGAAGCGACTTGGTGACGAGCGTTACGAAGTTTAGTTCGTGCTGATTTCTTGAGTGTTAGTCGAATGACTGGTAGTGTGAAGTAAACAGAAGCAGTGAATCATTGCTAATACGGAGGATTTCTTTGACGAAGCATTCGAAGAGGATTCCATGTAAGTGTGCTATTCTTTTTGATAGTGTAGATTAGTGTATGTTTTCTCTGCCTGGGTTCTGTAAGTGTGCTATTTTTGCCTGACCTCCTTTATTGCTGCTCTACTTTCAATAAAAAACTATTTACAATACGCAAAACTATTGGGTCACGGATCAAACTATCAATTACTCGTGCAATAAGATACCTAATTATGATATCAGAAGTGCCATTGTTTACTATTTATATTTTTTTAATAATAGATAAGGATTAAGGCATTTACGCCTTCTAGTAAAGAATGTATAAACAATATAGAGTACAGATATATTTACCTAAAGATTAATTATCTGGGCAATTCTTTTTCCATATTAAATTAATTGGTATTTAGTAGTTTATAAACTGAACTAAGTTATGATTAAAACATTCTTAAAATTTTGGTGCTATAAGATATACACATAGTACCGACTGCGCACTGGCCTTATCTTGCCATTGATTGCAAGTTGAAACATGATTAACTTAAAGCATTCAGCCATCAAAATTAAAAGTGGGTAGTAGTACAACATAAAATAATAACTAGTTATAGTTAATAAGTTATAGCTTTGCAAAAAATATTAACATGGTGCCAGGTGGAACCACAATAGTTTCGAGTGGCAACCAGCCCAGGTTTTGGTTCAGAGTCCTCATTTTTTTCTTAATTAACTCTTGTTTGTAATTGTAATCTATTTTAACCTTGGCAGTTTCATGTTGAAAGCAGAACAAACTGTCACAAACTGCACTTACTTAACAGTTCTTAGTGTAGATTCACTAAAATTATATGTAATTATAAGTTTATATTGAAGCTTCCTGTTTGAGTTTTATGGTTAAAATAATCTGTCACATGTCATGATAGGAGCTATTGATGTAATAAAAAATACAAGACCAAGCTGAGCTACCTCAGAGTGATCCAGGGATTGGAAAACCCCTTTATTTGTTTAAGTCTTTTGATCGGGTAACTAACTACATCAAATGCTCTCCCAATGGTAGTGTATCCCTATCAATAGGCTTACCCTAATCATATGAAAACTGCTTCGAACTAGTTAACTGCAACCATTGAGGTTACCAGCTTCGTAAGGGTTTCAGATTTAGGCACTTAGCATTACGTTAGTGTTACCCTATCCATTCTCCCTCTCTGTTGACTCTGCTTTGCAGATTCGTGTGATTTTTTGGTTTCAAACCTATGTGTGTGGATAGCCAATCATAATTTCTAAGTAGTGCAAAAATATATTGTATGGACTGCGCTGAGAGATTAAAATAGCTTGATGCCGTTCCATAAACACTTCATAGGGCTTATTGCATTGTAAGGGTTTGTAAAAGGGTGTTATTTGCGATCCATAATA
Organism: Acleris sparsana; assembly: GCA_923062465.1. Classification (NCBI taxonomy): domain Eukaryota; kingdom Metazoa; phylum Arthropoda; class Insecta; order Lepidoptera; family Tortricidae; genus Acleris; species Acleris sparsana. Next base: position 18,704,775 of record OV281293.1, read on the forward strand.
TTGTTTAATTTATTATTTGTCCTAAACTGGTTTTCAGCTGAGTCAGACAACTTTTTTTTCTTTCCAAAAATACCTGCGGTTATGTTAGGTTAGAGTTGTGTTGTAACAGCACTAAAAAGTTTTAAAAATCTGGTGGAAATAGCTTTTAGGACAAACAAGGAATTAGAACAGACATTAAATTAGAACAAATGAAGATTAGGACAAACAATATTAACGATTCCAATTTAGACCTTTTGTAAAAACCAGTATTTTTTTTGCAATGGGTCTATAAGTCCCGGCCACTCGCGATATAGGGAGGGATTTTCCCTTATCAGTGTGCGCCTGCGGCGGAGGAAATCCTCTTCGATGCTCTCGTCCCCTGCCGTCGGGCCGTTTGCGCTGGCCGTAAAGTGACGACGAAGTTGAGGGTGGTACACCCATTCCCAGGAGAAACCCTGTTAAATCTTGCCTTGAAAACACAGAGGTTGATTCCGGGATTAATGAGCTTTTTTCCTATTTTATATAACATATTATTATAATTGTAGAGGACAATACCGTCTGTACCGGGTACACGGGGCCCGTAGAACCGACATTTTCTCTCACATTTATTATCAAAACATTTTTGTCGGGCACAGTAACAGTGGGCACCCGGGCCCCCAATTCTTGTGCCCAAGGGCCTCAGCATAGCTTAAGACGGCCTTGGTACAGGTTTTCAACATGCACCATAGTAGGTAATTATTACTAATTATGCTAAACAATATTAATGCATGATCATCAGGATGTTGCGAATTATTAACAAGGCAGGTACCTACCTAACTTCTTAAGTGTATGACCATAGGGGCTATCGCCTAGCGCATTCGCAATCGCAATCGTTTTCATTTTGAAAATAACGGCTTGTCTGCATACTAAATGAAAACAATTGTTCCACTTTGAAGCCGATTGGGATTGCGACTGCGTTAGGTAATAGCGCCGCAGATCTTATTGAATCAGATGTGCCCAGTGCTCTTTTAGAACTCAATTGATTTTGTTTTTGCGTCATGAATGAGTAACATCCTGAATTTAAGCTTCTTTGTTAACATGTGGGCTCCACATTTTTGTAAGGGGTACCTATTACGTCGTAAATACTTAAATTCATCATAAGAAATAAAAATAAATGTGCTTTTTTTATGTTCTACCTGTATTAAACGACATTAAAACAAATCATGCCATCAAATTTTTAATATTTCTAGGTTAGGCATTCTTATTTTTTTTATTGTATTTATGTAGGTATATACATATAGGTGTGTGAAATCGTATTGCATCGTTGACGTCAAAGATTATGTTAACATTTTTGCATTCTTTATGTCAACGGAATAAGGTAAAAACATGTTAACATGTCTTTGACGTCATCCGTCGTAAGCACATGAAGAAATTCCACAAAACACTAGTACTTATTTAAAAAAAGTCAGTCGACCTTATACCTGCACACTTCTGTACCGTGTCGCTTTAACGCATAAGACCGATTACTGCTGCAGCAGTCTAGCGGGCCTGGTTGCGTTTACCGCGTTAAAAATTGTGGATAAACCATCCGTGTCAAAAAGTGACGGATTTTTTATCCACATTTAGTCACGCGATTAACGCAGCCACATTAGGCGCACAAGCGCAAGTTGTCCGTGACTTGTTTGTCGCTCGGATCTCCCTTTCTATCTGCTCTGTAACGGTAGAGACGCACACGAGGAAATACAACTTGAGCTATCTGTACAAGTTAGTTTGAGTGACAAAGTTCTAAAGTGTGCCACTACTTACAAGGCCGACCGAAAGGCTACCTTATCTACTATGAGGATGTAAGCAATTATACAATTGATTTGAAGAAATTAGAATGCCTAATAAATCCTCCTGCTTTACACAGTTTACGCTCTATAGTATAGTGTTGATTTGGTGAATAGCTACGCTGTCTGTTACACTGTCTTAGGTATAAATATAAAGAATCACGGGCAATATATAGTAAGTAGGTACCTATAACTTTCACAATTATTATAAATTTGTCCTTTATAAATGTAATGGTTGGTAATATTTCATGGTATCCATTGTAGGGTCCACTTCGCACCCCTCAATATTTAAAATTAAGTAGTAATTGAGGGCGTTAATAATATCGCCCCGCGCCGGATGGCCCGGATGAGCCGGGCGTCGCGGCGGCCGCGCCTGCTCGTGCGCAGGCCAGTAATATTGTCGCCGATTGGCCTAAATCATAAGCGGTGCGGCGCTTGGCCAGTCTCAACACCGTCCTAGCCATGATAGCCGACAGAGTGGATACTGCCTTTACATGCGTCACTGTTGTACAGGCACGTCAAATTAGCTATTTTATTTTATTTGATTTGATGTAATTTTGTATGGATATTTGTTTCCTTGATGTTGCCAGCTATAACTAGTTGCAAATTTAATGATAACCCATGTTGATTTTCTTTTTTCTTTCGGCTCCAACGGAAGACCAGCTAGCGAATGCCGAGTTGGGACCGTTTCGCAACAATTTCTCTGTGTCTTGTTCTTTTTGCGTCTACGTAGGTAGTGTGATTTTGTATTGTTGCGAATAAATGTCTCTTTATCTTATCCTATGTTTATCTTAAAGACATGTTATCTTAATGTTAGCTACGAATTTACAGTCTTGAGATTGCAGTCCTGGGATTGGTCTCTTGAGATTGCAAATGCCTAGGCCTATTAGGCCTCAAAGTCCACCTGCATCACCAGATGCCCTGTGGTCTTTAACCTTCTCCAATCCGTACAACGAATCACTTCAGCCAAGCTATTTCTACTACGTTAGTTTTGTAACGACGAACGAACAAAACCTCAGATAAAAGTAACAATCACAACATACACACAATAATCTTTTTAATAAGCACTGACGGGACAACTCTCAAACACACGAGTGAATAATTCGTCGACGATATCTTTAGCGATTCTATGTACAATTTGCGATTCTGGGTTCCATTAAAGTCTTAAAAACTAGCGCTAGACATGTTAAGTAAGTAAGTAAGTACTTAAGTCGTTATTTGCAAAAGAAATACGTTTTACTAATATCTTATTCAAATCAAATCAAATGCATTTATTTCATTAAGTACATTTTTCTTTGTTTTTATTGCATTAGTCTTCAGGTTCGGACACAGGCGCCCCGCAACCTACCGGTAGGTCAGTCCAACTGAATTCAGCTTTTAGTTTAAAATGGTGGGTTTTTGTTTCTTTGAACTTTTATTTTATTTTATACTTTTTAGTAGGAGAAACTTAGAACATTTCAATGTCGCCGCAAGCAACGCCGCGGGAAAGTCATAGTCATATTTAAACAATTAAATGTTCTTCGTCATAGTCGCTTAACTACCTCAAGATATGTTATCGCCACCCGTCAAATAGGTACCGTTAAGGAGATCCGGTGGCCATCTGGGGTCTTCATCATCAGTTCCACTTCACCATATAATACTTTTCAAAAACAAATGCACGAGTAACAGTGAAGAATACCGAACACGCTATAGGTGTGCCTATAATTTTTAAGGAGTTCCCTTGATTTCTCCAAGATCCCACCACTAGAAAGTATACCCATTCAAACAACGAAAAAAATATTCAAATCGGTCCAGTTGTCTTCGACTAATCGGGGAAAAAACCCGACGAATGGAAAGATTGCTGATCATTTATTGCACATAATAGAGTATAAATAGATACATTATATTTAATTAAATTGTAAAAATAACTGAAAATAACTAATATTAAATAACGAATTGAAAACCTTGTCCTTTTTATGAAAGTCGGTTAGAAACTGGTGCTAACCGTAAAGGGTAAATCAACTATTCTTCATACATGTATGTACGAGTATGTCATAAATTTACAACAATGGTTTACCAAAGCCATTTATAAACTACATACCTGTATTTTTTTATGAACAGATTTTTTGTTATAGTACCAGTAAAAATAAGCTAAATTTTTTTTTTTTTTTAACTAAAACCCAATACCAACACTGTATCCAAGTGAGGACTGAAAAACAGATTCATACCTTTTTACCAGCATATTTTGTTATTTTTGTTTTAGTTTTTATTTGTTAATGTTGTTTGCTTGTGGTTGGTGATTTTTTTTATTTTTTTTGAAATACCGGTAAAATGGTACGAGCCACTATTTCAAACAAAACCTGGTCTATTATGTTATCATCATCAGTGAAAGTAAAAGAAAAGAAAAAGAAAAGAAATTATTTATCCGTGGCAAACATTAATTAATACATGTGTACAGTTTTGTCAATTTTGTCAAGACACGGTCACAATCACAACTCAGCGTGATGCTGGCAGAGCCGGCGCTGGTCTTCCGATGTGACCATTTGGTTAAGAAACGGCGCAAGGTCGCCACGATCGCACGCGCATCAACCTACACAATTTACATAACAAAAACCCTGATATAAATAATTTCGCATTGTGTCACTGTTAGATCTAGGTAACATGCGTACACGGGCCTTGGCGTGAGGTGCTCAACTGGCGCCTATTACTAAGCTGTCGTTGTGCGTCCGTCCTAACTTTGAAGAGCTGTAGTATAGTATTTTTAACAGCGAACAAAAAAACTAAGATTAACACAAATATTGCAAATTTTTTTCTTTGCATTTGGTGGTGTGCGTTTATATAATTTTTGGGACAGTGTATTGATTGTTAAGGGTTCAAAATGGTCCGAATAAATAAATACTTTTAACGCTTTTCACTTTTTTTCTCGTCAACACGGGAATGTATGTATTGTATGTATGTAGGTACCTACAATAGAAAATAAAAACTGGCCAAGTGTGAGTCGGGTAGTACGGAACCCTCGGTGCACGAGGCCAAGACGCACTCAACCGGCTTTTAATGTTTTTCTTAGTTGATTCGCTGACCGTTCTTAACTTACGCCTCCTGAATGTTTACCCACACGTTGTTAGCGGTGACCTGTTTAGGCAGGAATTGTTTAAGTCTTCAACGTGCCGCCATGTTTTGACAATAAATTGCGACCTACAACACTACACGCTTCTCGGGTAACTTTCATGCAATGTCATATTTTAATTACGCGGCGTGGGCGACTTGATATCTTCTACGACTTTAGACAAGTCGGGTGTCATGTTATTGTTAGCGAGACTTTTAATTAGTTCTCAGATCCCTTGAGGTAGTTAGCTATTACTCCGTACGAGACAAATAAGTATTTATTAAATCGCTATACAGGGGCCCTAACATGGCTGCCCTTATCGCGTGATAAACTTTGGATAAGGCATCCGTCACCTTTTGGCACGTAAATAAGTAGTCATACTTGACAGTGACGGATGCTTTAGCCACATTTGACACGAGATATAGACGCAGCCATACTAGGCCCACAGATGTAAAGAATCATCCTTTCCCGTCGTTTTCGACGCCATGCAGTCAAAGACAAACAAAGTCAAACTACGCTTTCCTTTTCAAACGTAGAGTCAATCTAGGTCAACGGACCACGCAGTCATCACTCTACCAACGCCGATGACAATTCTTAGTACAGTGATATAGCGGATGTATTATCGTTCGCTTAACTTTGCAAAGCACTAAATTAGCGCGCAGTGGACGCCCACACGCAGCGCAATACATTTATTTTATGAGTAAGCGAAACTATTTTTTTGCCTAGCCATGTGTGCTAACGAAATCGCATATGAATTTAGCCTAAGCGTAGACAAAATGTAGAACATAAAGTGATCACTATAATAAATTTTTACTAGTAAAAAACATTAAGTATCAATAGGAATCAGGATCCGTATTATGGTCACCTTTGTCGCGGTGGATAACGCATACGTCCTTCTCGCACTTACATACTGGTCAGAGAGTGACAGAGGTTTTATCCACATCGATAAACACGACCACAAGAGGCCCGAAGCCCGGAGGTAGGTTGAAAAAATTGTATAGTTAGGTATACATTAATTATTACATTAAGCTAGTCTATAGTGTGCCTATGGGTCTCAGTACCCTTAACTTAGAAGTGTACGCATTGTTGTGTTCCGGTTTGGGGATAAGACAGGCGACAGCCGGTGTAATGACTAGCATAGAGGCATTGCATCTTAGTCCTCAGGTTTGGCAACGCATTTGCAGTCTTAGGCTTGCAGTCTTGTGAATGCGAAGGTCACATGTTTCCACTTACCATCAGGTGGCCTGTGTGCTCGTTGTGGCCTTCTCTATGCCATAGAAAAAAACAATTACGAGTTACAATTATCGTTCTTGCTTGCGAGTCGAATGCTATGTCTCTCGCACTCTATAAGAACACTGTGAGTTCTGCGAGGGACAGATACCGATCACACTTACCATCAGGTTTCCTTTGTGCTTTGTGGCCTTCTCTATATACGCCAAACGAAAGTCTTACAGAGTTTACCAGGACCCAAAATACTTTGTAGGAGCTATTTGCACCGTATGCCAATTAGGTACAGGAAATATCCAGCGGACCCCAAGCAGCGATCGAGCTGTATCCAGGGAGACCGGAGCAAATAAATAGGGAATATTCTCTGCAATCTCCACCTCGAAATAGATTTCAACTAGGATACCTATACCAAATTACCAATATGTTTATCTACGTCACAAGTAGGTAGGTATGTAGTTTATGCACACGCTGGTGCTGATTATTCAAATTCGCTTACCCTGTAAAGAATCGAGGTCAGGCACATACATAAGCAGATTCCAGTTGCACAAACAATCAAATTAATCAACAACACTGCCATACAGCAAACTCCCGTTACTTCGCTTATGTTACCATCTTTGCGTGGACTAAATTAGAAACATGATTGTAGGTATTTCTGTAATGCCTGCTAACAGTCACAAAAATACCCGATGGCTCTTAAAATTAGTTCAGAAAAGTCGCGGTAGCCATAGTCGTTATTTTAATGGACAAAAAACACTGATAGGTAGTTCTCGAGTCTTTATTTTGGTATAAGGTAGCAGAAATTGTAAACAAGACTTGTTTAATAACCGTTTCAATACATTTGTGATAATTACACAAAGCTAACATACTCAATTGTTATAACAATTAAAACGGCCAATTGAAATAAACCATAGACATGAACACTCGTGTGCATGAAATGTCAGTTTACTTTTTACTTTGTAGTGACAGTGACACAAATATTAGTAAGAATAAATATAACGTTTGTTTAGCGCGAGTATTTGTCCCAGTCTTGGACGTTTTATATTTTAGTATGTAATTCTCTATTTAAGTGGTTTTTAGGGTTCCGTACAAAAAAAACGGTACCCTTATAGGATCACTCGTGCGTCCGTCTGTCACAGCCAAATAGTTTTGATTTTATTCATCAAAGAAGACGGAATTTGACCATTACCCCTGCTCTCCGAAACTACTGACCCTAAAGTTTTGGGAAAAAAATACAAAATATAGTCCATTGCTTGTACATTACAGGAAAAGCTATAAGAATTATATCAATTAAAAGTAAAGTGGTAAAAAAAGAAAAAATAAATTTATTCAGTAAGTAGGCCGCTTGGGCACTTTTACACGTCAAGATACTACCAGCGCTTCCCAAGAGGAGACCACTGCTGAGAAGAAACGCCGCAAGAATCTCAGCAGCCAGTCATTTTTTAAACATATTTCATATTTCATATTACAATGGTACAACTTAATCTAGCATTATATAAAGCTACAAGTATTAAATTAAATATAATATCAAATAACAGTAGTTCAGCAAGTTCAGCAGTTAAACTTGGTATAATACTATCACATGCGCAAAATTGTTCACTAAAACACCACTAGATAGCGCTAGTAGTAGTTAACTCGCGTCTTACTGTGAGGATTTTAAATGTGATATTTTGTATTAATTTAAAAAGCGCTGTAAAAGTATTTGTACGAAACCCTCTCCACGCGATCGCGAGTTCAATTCGCACTTGGCCGGTTTTTTCTGAAACCATAGCCAGTTGGACTAAGTAGGTCAATTTGTGATATATTTCCCTCTGATATTTTTTATATTTTTTATTATAATAGTGCCAATTGATGAAGTAAGCGGCACGAAAGCGGAATGTGCAATAACAAGGTGCATACCGATTTAAACGTCTATGTACCCGTTTCGAGCATGTTTCTAGCTCGCTAATTAGTCAATTTGTTACCTAGTGTAACGACGCAGATCTGGGTTTCCTTCACGTAAACTCGGCTGTAGTTTTGAACGTTAACAATAAATATAGTGAAGGTCTCGGGAAGCGTAGAGAAATTGAACCGACTTAAGTATATTATTATGGAATGATGCAATCGTTTCGATACGATATTTTTCCCAAACAAATAAAACAAACAACTAATATTTACGGTTATATTTTCCTCCACGAGCCCACGTTCTTTGTGAAGTATGCCGTCAAACAGCATCATGCTAGATGTCAAGCTACCTTACATATGTTTTTCTTTACTGCTTAGGAACGAGAACTATTTTATAACACCTAGTTGATGTTGCCTGTGTGTACATAGGGCTGAGTACAAGTTGCATTTTTATCTGCAAGCGGCTTATCTCGTTCAAAGCAAGTATTTTTAGACCGGTCGTGTCATCCTCCAGGCTAAATACTTGAGCTAGCGCTAAATGTTTGTATTTTAACTCTCCCAGTTTAATAACATGCATTACATTACTGGTTCAATAATCTTACGTCATAGGTGATCTGAAAGTTTGTTTGTTTAGATGTTAGTCTTGTCTGTCAGTCACGTATTAACGGTTGAACTCATTTGGTACACAGCACGTACAAAAGGTAATTTTGTGTTTTGATTTTTTTTTCCCTGAGACAGAAACGACGACGAGAAGTTGACGATATGAATACAATTTCGTATTATTTGACATGCAATGCAATTTATATTGTAATATTACATTGATGAATAAACTAAACTAACATTTTGTAAGTCTATTTGTCCCAAACCTGTTTTAAAATCTCATAGCTCGACAAGCTCGCATAGCGAGACAATGTTAACTATCAAACAAAAAAACATTTATGATCTGTCCAATCGTTCCGCCGCTGCGATGACATAAGATTCCCAGCCAAAGGGTTAAACGTCCTACCTGACCAATAAAAGAGAGCTCTATTTCGATTTGAGGTTGAAATATCAAAGAACCCATTTGTTACTCGCTTTCTTTCAAATTCAAATTCAAATTATTTTTATTTCAGAAATAAAATCATTTCCATATTACACACTATAATTAAGTATTAAAATTAAAATTAAAGTTAAAAAATAAAATCACAATTAAAATCCAAATCAACATTACACAAAAATTTAACAATATACTACTAACTAAAATTTAACAGTATACTAAAAACACATATTTTTTTTTTAATTTTATTTTAGTAAGTACGATTGCTCCCCACATGGATCTGCATACAGTGAACCATGTAGGGGCAATCAAACCTACTCGCTATCATGTCCAGGATGCTGTTGCCACTACCGCGCACTCTGCTCACCAAAGACGCGCACCGCTTGCGCAGAGTGGTGTAGAAGCAATCGATGCGCGCCTCCGCGAACATGCCTGACGCGCTGCAGCGACGCGGCAGCCGCCCCAGCATCCTGAACGCGTCATTATACTGGACACGTAGGGCGCTGAACGATCTTCGAGTATAGTTGGCCCACAGGGCGCATGTATACAGCGAAGTGCAGAAAGCTCTGAAAAGAGTAACTTTCACTTCCCTGGAGCACCGCGCAAACCTACGGGCCAACATGTTCGCTCTCACCGCCAGCGCCCGACGCTCCCTCTCGAGGTCGGCGTCGTCTCTCAGGTCGTCGGTGATCAGGTGTCCCAAGTACTTGAAACGGGTCACGCGATTTAACTGAACTCCGTTTAGCACAACTTGTGGTATATCTGCCAGACACCTGGTCCCGGACCTGAACACCATGAGCTCGCTCTTCTTGGTGTTGTACATTAAGCCATGGCTGTTTGCGTACCCTTCACACGTACCAAGGAGTTTCCTAATACCACAGATCGACGCACTCAACAAAACCATATCGTCCGCGTAGCTCAGGTTATTTACGCACACGTCATCTACGTGACAGCCAACGTGTTGGCTGCTGAGCGCGACGATCAGTGCGTTTACGTAAACATTAAACAGCCGAGGCGAAGTCAACCCCCCCTGCCGCACCCCACATTGCAATGTATATGGCGTAGAAAATGCATTTGCCCATCGAACATTGTTTACTTGGTTGCCATACCAGTATCTAAAAATGTTTATTATTTCATTCGGCACGTTATACTCTGAAAGTTTTTTCCACAATAGCTCGTAGTTGACTAGGTCAAAAGCTTTAGATAAGTCAAGGAAACAGGCATAGACTGGGGTTCTACGTGACGTGTAGTACCTGACTGTATGCTTAAGGCTCAGTATAGCAGTTTCAGTAGACAAACCTGGCCGAAACCCAAATTGATTGTCGTGTAAAGTGATATACCTATCCAACTGAGCGCCAAGCAAACCGTCAAGCACTTTTGCTATAATTGTAGCTAACGATATAGGCCTATAATTAGACTTATCAGATATATCTCCAGTTTTATTTTTGATTATAGGTACTACAATCGTTTTCATTAAACTCTCAGGCAGATAAGAGTGGCTTACACAGAGAGAGTAAAACATCGCCAGCACTCTTGAGAGATGAGGTCCTGCATATCGAAGATGCTCAACACTGAGACCATCATGGCCGGGAGATTTACCTCGCGTCATCTGTTTAATGGTCAGGGCTACGTCTTTTGCCGTAAAGATGATACTCGAGTCTCCATGTGTTGTCTCAGTATCGAGCATAGTCGGCTGCTGCCCTAGGATCGGTTTAACAAAGAAATGATTACGAAAGAGCTCGGCTATGCCCTCTGGGTTCGTGATACCGTCGACGCTCACGGGCAGGCTAGGGCGAGGGTTTAGTTTGTTCGTACTCTTCCAAAAGCTACGGAAGTCACGATTCTTGTGATGAGATGCCAGCAAGTCCATTTTTATCTGATCTTGGTTATTCTGACACCACCTTAATCGCGATTTAAATATTCTTCTGCTTTCACACATCGTGTCGTATATTGGTCCAGCTGAAGGTTTTCCGTGCAAGACCCATGTTTGAAAATTAATTCTTGCCTGCCCGTGAGCATCGCTCACGTGCTTATTCCAGCCCATGACCTGTTTCCTTTTCCTAGTTTTACTCTTTCGACAACTGGTCATAGCGGCCTGCCTAAGAATGGATACAATGTCAGCATACATTTGACTTATTATGGATTTATGCTCGGTATTGTTACAAAAACCCGAAGGACAACAATTTTGCAGTTGAGTTGGAAAGTCTATTAATTTTAACATTTTATTACATAACACCTCATACTCCTCAACTTGCAATGTCTTACGGTCACCCCAAATAACATTAGCATTATTATTTTGACAATAATTCAAAATATTACTTTTTGGTTTAATTACGTCAAGATTTACCTCCACAATTAAAGGGAAATGATCAGACCATAAGGTATCATAATAAACGTGTACTTTAGTTACAGAAGTGAGGGCTGCTCTAGTTACTACACAGTGATCTAGCCACCGCCTACAACCATGTGCTTCACTTATAAAAGTGTAGGTCCCCGATGCTAAACCCAATAAGTCAGTGTCAGCTATTGTCCAGTCATGATCACTACAAAAATCAACTAGCTCGTCGTAGAACAAACCCGTTGGATGCGCATTTAGGTCTCCAAAGAGAAATACTGACTCGCATTCACTATTGTCTATGATAGCACTCACCGCCCCGAGGCAATCCGTAAATTCCGTCAGGTTACTGGGCTTATCAGTCGGCATGTAGACACAAATCACTAAAATAGACCGCTGTCCCACTACTATTTTAATGGAACAAACACGGTCATTATCACATTCTACCACTGACACGTTGTCGAACACAGTCTTTTTCCACAGAAGGGCCACACCACCATATGGCCTACCTCTTAGCATGCCCTGTGTGGTATCTACCGCCGACGTTCCCGTACTATTGAAATCTCTGTCAATACTATCTTTGGTTTCGCACCCAGTGAGGATTGTACGTAAATAATATACAGTAGCTTTTACATAAGCAGCACACTTTATCGCATGCATTTGGCCTGCTGCCATTGCCCGTGAAATGTGGCTGCATTTAACTGCAAAACTGGTAAAATCTATTAATACATCTATACTTATAAAACAGTTTCTTGACTTCCAGACAGGGCACAGCCTTAACCGCTATGTACAGTCAAGAACTGACATTTGGGACCCACCTTAGGTCGGGTTAGGCTCGTAAAACACACTTCCCCCAAATGTGCACTTCCTCTAAAGGTTCACTTCTTTAGAAGGGTCATTTTCTCGGAAGGTACACTGTCTCTAAAAGTGCACTTCCCGATATGTACACTTTGTCAATAGGTGCACTTTCCCAGAATATGCACTTTCGCAGAAGGTATATTTTCCCGGAAAGTACACTGTCTCTAAAAGTGCACTTCCCGATATGTACACTTTGTCAACAGGTGCACTTTCCCAGAATATGCACTGTGTGTGCGTGTTTGTGTGTGCGTGTTTGTGTGTGCGTGCGTGTGTGTGTGTGTGTGTGCGTGTGTGAAGAAAGTGACTAAATAATAAATGTGTTCCTTTTGAGACAGTGCCCTACATAGGGAAGTGTACATTTCGGGAAAGCGTGCGTTTTGGAAAAGTGCACTGTTTGAAAAAGTGCACATTTCGGGAAAGCGTGCGTTTTGGAAAAGTGAACTGTTTGAAAAAGTGCACATTTCGGGAAAGTTTCCAAATTGGGAAAGTGTACATTTTGGGAGTGTAAATTTTTCGGAAAGTGCACCTTTGCAGAAAGTGCACATTTCGGGAAAGTGTGTTCTACGAGCCTAACCCCTTAGGTCCAAAGTCAATCTGACATTCTACTTCTTGAGTTTCCTGTAAGTAACAAATTATTTGGCATCTCTAATGACATTGATGACTTCAAGCCAATTTTTTTTTAAATGGGTCTTAAATTAAGGTTCGTGACCGTACTTACTCCTATAGAAAAGTGGAAATTATATTTTCCTGTGAATAACTGGCTAATTAAGTAACCTGGTTGTTGTCAAATAATGTATTTCTATGCAAACTAACTGAGCACATTGCATACCAACTTATTTTTCATTGTTATGGCAGGTAGAGGCCCACTAAGAAAGGACTTTACGAATTCAACCTCGCTCTCTGAAATTAACAGAGGGGATAGCAGTTAACATGTTCTACTAGTTTAAATCTTAATAGTATTACATATGCGAAAATGAATTTGTTTGTTTGTTTCGTTGGACTTGTTTGGTACAGATATATAGTTTGCAGCTCGTAGCTCTTACTCCTTATCCCTGAAAATTAGACGGAAAGCTTCTAGGCAGAGGCAGTCCCGTGAAGCAGCTAGTACATTTAAATTAATCTTTGTTTTGAAGTTTTATCTAAACTGAACACGAGTACACAATTAACGCCGGATAGAGTCGATATCGTTCGCACAACAATGTTTTCATTAACTTCTCGGTAATTAGTTATCTAGTGCTTTAGCGGATACTATATTGTTATCTCTCTTTTTTCTCGAAAGACTGTGATAACCCGGTGAATGCGCACTACAATAGGTGCAACAAGAAATAGATAGCTGCAAATTTAAAAAAAGGCAACAGCGTAGACCTGAATTCAAACCACCAAAATGAAGCCCTTGAAGAAGACCTTCGCTAAAATGAAGTCGCATGACAGTATAAAGAAAGACAACAAATATAATTTGCACAAAAACTACTATCGTCGAACCCAAATTTAGAAAACGACCACTAAATTAAATTGCCTCTGAGGACAAAAATTAGTAAATGACAAGTAAAATCTTGGCGAGCAAAATTACGAATTAAGAACGTTTAAAATTGTATTAGTAGGTAACTCTAATTTTAATGTATGCCCTTTTTCCTCGGGGCCAAACTTAAAATTGTCTTCCTCCTGTATAATACGTATGTCAAGTATTTACACGTATAAACCAGTCGGCGGGCGTGGTCCAACTGCTTAGTTCCCCTAACGTTTTAACAGACCTAAAGGAAGCCGACGGAGCTCCTATTTTTGGTTTGTTTGGGCCCTCCGGGCCTGATATAAAAACGACCCTAACCTGACCTACCTGTTAATTTTGGCCGGTCTACTCTGCGTAATCCAGTTTTAATATTGGCTGTTTCATTTTATCTATCAAACGTTTTAAATAGGGGGTGTAGACATTTGTTTAAATATTCCACAGTTTGATCACAAGGAAATTTAACTCCTAGTGGCCAAACTGGTTTGGCAATATCAGCGGACCAAGTTTAGTAAATAACCACTAAATCTTCGTTCGTTCAGCAGTTTAGGCTCTATAGTGCCATGCCAGTCCCTCACACAGTTGATATGAATGAAGACTGTACGTAAATAATGATGTAATTGACTTTTGTAATATTACGTACCTCCTTGCCGAAAGAGTAAGATCCAATTTTAAATCAGTAAGATACAAGCCATTGAAAGTAATCTATGTACTCCTATTAACAGGACATGAACGTCTAATTCTCATTAACTAAAAATGTGAATCGCGTGAATTACACCATTCTTTCCGTGTGGTATTTTTATAGATATCTAAGCCTTGCAATTAATTGTGATGATTTCAAATGCAAATAAAAGCCGTTCGTTATAGCTTCAGCTATATCGGCATTAGCCAGTAATGGACCAGGGTCATAAGAAAATACGTGTGTAGTATTTATTTATTCATCATCATCATTATCATGTCAGCTGAAAGACGTCCACTGCTGGACCTAGGCCTCCCCCACTCAGACCGGTCTTGTGCTTTTCGCATCCACCGCGCTCCCGCGATCCTGATGAGGTCGTCACTCCATCTTGTTGGAGGCCTTATTTATTTATGCATGTATTTAAATTGCCAACATATTGTTTATGAATATATAAAGTACGTTTTGCAAATGAGTAAACAGGATGTCTTATCTGGTAATATGTGGTTAAAAGTTCTTTGTTTGGTAAGTGATGCATGTTAAACGGTTTTGTTTTTCAGTCATTGCACCCTGTTCTTCTCGACTAGATACTACCTACTTTATTGTTTCAGTTTTCCTCATTACTCATGAAAACAATGCCTATTCCACTAATGTGAATATGTACCTAAACTTCTTGGTAACATGCTGATTTAAATAACTAAAAAGAAAAAAAAGAATATCCTTAACCTACCGCCTAGTCTTGCTATGTTCCCGTGAAGGGATAAGACAACCAGTGAAATAACGAGCATTGAAGCATCCTCAGTCCTAGGATTGCAGTCTTGAGATGTATGTATGTATGTATGTAAACTCTTTATTGTACAAACAGAAAATAACAAATCAAAAATAAACAGAAACAAAAAAGGTATGTACAAAGGCGAACTTGAAAAAAATAAAGAAAGGTGAGATTGTAGTTTTGAGAATGTAAATGTCTATGGCTTTTGCCATTTTTCTTTTAAGAATCTTACATGTGCTGGTTTCACAGATAACAACAGCTCATCAAACTTAGGTAAAAGCCACTAGCAAAATACAAGATTTCAAACTAAAAAAACACATTAAAACGGACAGACTTCAAAAGCATATAACTTTGACTCGGGGGATAAAAAAAACCATCTTTGCTCACAGCATTACGCAATATTCTTGCACTCTATGAACTGGCCTGACTTAACCCCAGGCCCCAGCACGCGATAGGAACGTGCGGCGATTCGTGTCTATGACTCAGCGCAGCTTCGAAAAAAACAAGGTTTTAGACTTAGCTCGGGGGTGTGGAATTTTTAGTATAAAAAAAAGTCTAATTTTCATTTTACATAACACAAATTGCATAATTTCGATCTCTATAATAAACCAACGATATAATAGTCATGATGTATAAAACGAAATGCATAATTTCAAAAACTATAATGTTTATAAATTAAATAATAAATATTTCTAACGGCTTTCATGACTATTAATGTGGTCACAGTTCTAACCTAACCTAACCTAACCTAACCTAACCTAACCTAACCTATTTAGAAGAAAGTGACAAAAAATTTATAATGACAAGAAAATGATAGTTATACTAAATCAGTGTTATGTTATGTTATTCGATCGTATGGCTGATGAAATTGTACAATTGTTTTTAAATTTCATTATGCTTTTCGTGGTTAGTTAAATGAAATTATACAAAATGTTTTAGAATGATTGAAGCGCACCCGTTAGAGGGGACTTGGGGTCAACTTTGCTAAACTCACGGTTTATTTTTTATGGCATAGTGTAGGCAAACGAGCACACAGGCCACCTGATGATAAGTGAAAACTGTAATCCATAGTCATTAGACGTAAAATATTATTATGACTCAATACAATGTTCTACTAATGGAATGCATGGACTAATATTATAGTCCAGTGAGTTTTGAGAAACATGCCCGTGGGTGGTGAGGTAGTGGGTTTTTGTGGCCTGGTCGGCTTGGTTGGATGCGTTGTATACTTTGTGCTGGGGCTTTCTGGATAGCAACTACATTGAACCCCGCCACCAAGCAGCTGTGTTAGCATCACCATAGTTCGGCAAAATAGCTAGTGGAATTACTGGCATGACAGACCTGGATCTCAAAGATCCGAGCCTACTATATCTCGTTTGCCTTTCTATGGAAAAAAATATAATCCAACAATATTTTTGAACAATTGAAATTGTTATAATAGTTCTCAATTCTTTCCAGACGCATCTCACACGGCGTTCGCAGCATCCTTCTCAAGAAATACCTACCGTTAACTTGATTTGAATGCACATTGTGACGCAATTCCGCGTAAACAATAGTTTTGTTATGGCGACGCGGCTGATTGCGTGAGCCCTGAGCCTCCGCCGGGATGTGGCCGAAGGTTGTCGCGTTTCTGGAGCTGGTGGCGGCCGCCGCCGCCATCTTGGAAGGACCCAATGTCTGCACTAAACAGGAACCGTGAGTTTTATTTAGATTTATTCTGTTTTGATGTGACGTTTGCAGGATACATTTCTTCTCAGTAGATTTAGCTGATGGGTAGGAGCGCTAACCCTTTTTTACACTTTGGTATAAAAGTTCAACGTGATAATGTCAGGTGGAATTACAGTATTTTCAAGTGTGTTCTCTTCGTCATATTAAGCGGTAAATGTTGGATAATGTGGCCAATATTTTCCAAACTCTTTTTTGTTTAGGATGGTCTTCACTAAATATAAGCAAACTAAACTACGTGGCACTGGCACTGACATATCAGTGTTCCGTAGCCCTTTACACATGAGCCTATTGGGAAGTGAAATTCAAAATTAAACCTTATTGACGCTTCATATTCCTAAGCCATTTTTTTTTTAAGTACATCAATGATTTATGTAATTTAATTTTGGAGGTTTAAAATTACAAGCACGCAGAGACTTTTTGTTGTTTTTTTTTGTTTTTATTTGTTTTTTTGTTTACAAGGTCCATAGTCAATAAGAAAAAACCCTCACAATCGTATCAGCTCGGGTGTAAAGGGGTAGTTGGCTCTCTTAAACAACTCGCTCTTGAACTCGATAGACCAATTATTAACCGGCGAGTTTAAGTTGTCCCTTCAGAGCGCACAAACAACATTTTAGGACGTGCATTCTCAATTACGTAGCTTTACTGCTTACTCGCTGAGTAAGCCGTTTATACAGAATAACCCTATTGTTATATTTCGCGGTCTTTGTTCACATATGCGCGTGCTCATGTTTTAAGTTAAGTTTACTTCATTGACGCGTGTGATTCACCGGTAGTCTAGCAAGCGTCACTAGGTCTTGGACTCATGCGCTTGCGCTGCCCCACTTAAGGAAACGGCGTGCGGTATGAATTATTGCATTACAAATAGCTGGAATATTCTAGTTGAGTATGTATACCTACTATTCTATGTTTATTTCCAGTAATTGAATAGCTGACAAACGTAACACAATGTAAACTAAAGTACTCAACGTTGAAATTTTAAATTTACACTAATGGGAGGGTGTCATGAAGTTGCCAAGTTCCATGCAGTAAAAGGGACAGATTTAGCAATTATAGCTCTTTCCTTCCTTCCTAACGTTCCGTTAAAATACAGCGCTTGTAGAATAATGCCTAAGAATGGATTTTGTGGAAATTCAACGTCTTCAATTTTGAAATAGCGGTGAAGAAATTATACACTAATTCTTTTGTTTTTTTTACGCGTACGAAGCCATAGGTAGGCCTGTTCTAGTTCCTAATCGTTAACCTTGGCCGTTTCCTCTTGGGAACATACGAGCTTGTACAGTAGTATACGTCAACAAAGCTAGAAAGAAGTATAAGACAAAGAAGACTAACGACCGTACTGCATTTTTATTTATTGTGTATCTATTCATATTAACTTTCACGTCAGCAAACAAAACTTACAGATACACTCCTGAAATAAAGATACCAATCCAACGACACCCCGTACTCTAAAATCTGTCAAGTAAGGTCTTAAGTCTACATGAGGTCACGTACAGTTTCAGGCCGTTTAGAGATGCTTAGCGTCCGGGGAGACTTGGCATCTCTCTGCATTTTCTATCTTCCTTAATTTAGAGTGTTGCGAGGAACA
This sequence comes from Acleris sparsana, assembly GCA_923062465.1. Classification (NCBI taxonomy): domain Eukaryota; kingdom Metazoa; phylum Arthropoda; class Insecta; order Lepidoptera; family Tortricidae; genus Acleris; species Acleris sparsana. The sequence goes on from OV281293.1 coordinate 18,723,249, forward strand.
GTTTAGACTGGTGCCAACGGCCTAGTTCTACCATCGCACTTCTCGTCATCAGAAGGATGTTCATTCCCGTTTCTTTGAGTAACCTCACTCAACTATGCGCCGGTTCTCTAGAACGTTTTTGGCGCGTATTATAGGAATTTGGCATGAGCTTCCTGCTGAGACTTTCCCAATGCGTTACAAAATGGGGCTTTTTAAAAATGTTATTATTAAATTTCTTCGTGACGGGCAACGCATTGGTGACACCTCATCATGTCAGCTGAAAGACGTCCACTGCTGGACAAAGGCCTCCCCCAAGGCTCTCCACTCAGACCGGTCTTGTGCTTTTCGCTTACAAACACTTGTTGTTGTTGGTGACACCTCCGGAGTAGCAAAATTTTTTTTTGATTAGTTTTCAAAATTTAAAAGTCAATTTGTGGGCAAACTTATGGGAAAAACGCAAGAGTTTCTAATTATGTGACCACTAATGTGTACCAACATTATATGCACACCCGAAAAACGATTACCTGGTGGGTAATAGAATAGGCAGTAAAAACACAGTTCTTTGTGAGTACATAAGCTGATACGAAAGTTTAAAGTTCCCCGTTTGTTTATGAATGCGTTGGCATCCGCACACAAGGCTGGACATTTGACCACCGTGCTCAATGCTCCGGTCGCGCACATGCATTGTTTTTTTCTCAATAACGGGTCGCTTGATTGTCTGGCCGGTGTCGGTTGCCGGTATTCACTCGGGTCAGTTAACTTTATCGGGGCTCTTCCCTTCCCTCATGTATTCTTTGTTTCTGCCCATGTACCTAACACACACACCGATATCTATAATGAGAAACTGGGGGGAAATATACAAAGCACTTGCCTCGATTGATTTTTATTGGGATGGAATTATGAATCGCTCGCTACTTTAAACCGATCAGTGGACCTAGTCAGTAGTCACAGTCCCATAGTATGCAGGTAGGCTAGGTTTGAATATCATTGAATGTTAATTGGAATAATCAGCACTTGTGGCATCTTATTGTTCAATTAATGTGTGAAGTGAAGGCCATAGCTCAAATTAGTCTCTGTAAACGATACAAACGTAAATGTGTTCGCTAGTTCCGATTTTACCTCGATCGATTGACGTAAAATTTGGAACAGAGATAGCTTCAAGCCCGGAAATAGACATAGGTTACTTTCATCCAGGAACATTGGAAAGTTTCCGGGAAAACAGCGATAAACAATTTCTACGCGGACTAAAAAACACGATGTTGATTGTAAAACACTTTTGTTATCTACTTTCCGCTGATCACAAACGTAAATCGTGCCTATAATTTGTCATGTTTTTAAACAGTTTCCATTCATTCCAACCGTAGGAACGGACAGTGAGTTATTATAATGAATGTTGATGTATGACTATGTAAATGACTGATGTTGTCACACCCACTCGCATTGGCGCACTATCTCTTATGTTTTGATAGAGACAGTATCATTATTAGGAAAATGTCAATTGCGCAGCTAGGACTTGAACCAAAACATGCTCTCGTAAGTATTTCATCTTAGAAATAGGTCTCCTTCCAATTAAAATAACGCTTTCCTGCATCGCACTACATTAAGTTACAGTCACGTCAATGTGGGACCATTATTTCGCCTATGCCATCCGGTATCTATACAAAAGAGAAGAAATATACATTAAAAATAACTATAATAACTAATCAGTCAATCAATTTCAAATTCATTTCACACAAGTTTTTAGTTTATAATATAAGTAGGTACAACTAATAAATAAATCATGGCCGAAATGCGGTACATGCGGGCCGTGGGACCCTTTCTGGGATAGTTTTAACCCTTAACCAGAGTAAGGGATTCATGTTTCCCTCGTAAAATTTACTCAATAATACCCACTTTTGTACATTATTTTAGTAAGGCTAAAACTCTACTGTGACATGTGATCTGTCAGTCTCGTCAAGGGTTAATAGTTGTTCCAATATATCCAATGCTTAGACAGAAGCTTGAAACCTGGGACTGTCCCGCAGAATCCATAACGGTTGGCCACCTTACGCTAGATGTCACTAGTTTTTGTATGTTTATGTATGTATGAGTAGTTTATGTCACTCATAGAATAAGTACGAGAGACAGCGACAAAACCACGCGTTGTAAGGGAAAAAACTCCTACTGATGTCTGTGAACCTAGCAAACCCCCTAGCAAACCCTCTTAAATAAAAAGGACGCATGCGCAATTTGATAGTCAAAGTAAATTTAACCCTCCGTCTTAAGAAATAAGGTCAGTAATACATACGAGGTTCTATAAGATATACGCCATTTTTTCTTAGGAGGGCAGTGTAGCTTATCTAGACTGCTCTTATAAATAATTACAATAATTAAACAATTAATTACAGTTTAGGGAAATTGTAAAAGATAATAAAACAATAACATTTCCCTAACAACAATGACGCGGTTTTTATTAAACACTTTACTTGTATTAACTTTACTTGGAACTAACAAAGTAACAATGTAATCAAATCTTGGTAGTCAAATTTATCGACACGTGTTTTGAGAATCAGTGCAGTCTGCAATGTTTATTTTATTTCGTCGCCGCCTCCTTTGATATGATAGTTTTAGCAACAAAGAGAATTTGGTAAGTTTGTACTAAAAAATAGGCTAGATATCTCTTTAGCCACCGAAAGTAGTGATATGTAAGAAGGTGCCAAGTTATTGGCATATTTATTGCCAATAAATGCATTGTGAGCCTTAAATTGACAGTTTTACATTACATTACCAACGATACATATGTACAACGATATTGGAACATAAATTACACTACAATAAATCACGCCTGTTTCCCAGAGGGGTAGGCAGAGAACACTTCTTTCCACCTGCTACGATCCTGACAAATCTCTTTAGCTTCTTCCACATTCATACACCGAGTCATGCACGCACATATTCAAAATCTCATTCGGGTATTCGGAGAATATTATTTAAAAAAAAGGCTTACGTGTTACAAATGACAACACTTTTGTTAAGGAAAAAATATTATTTATTAAGCTAAATGATATTTAATTTAATTACATTTTTATTACTTCCAGATACACGACGCAGATAAGAGTTTCCGAACAGCAGCCGTATCAAGTGAAAGAGTACACGTGGTGTTTTAGCGTGCCTCCTCGCTGTTCCAAGTACAAGATCAAGTTCAAGCAAGTGTTCAAGACCCAGATGCTGGTGAAGTACCGGCCCAGAGAGGACTGCTGCGCAGGATTCACACCGGACGCGGCCGGCGAGCAATGCGTGCCTGTGTGCCTCGAGAAATGCATACAGGGGAAGTGCGTGGCCCCCAACACTTGCGCCTGCGATCACGGCTACGGGGGACCCGCCTGTGATATATGTAAGTGGGAGTGGGGTTGCCAGACGTAGGGAATTTTCGTAACTTTATAAATTCGTAAATAAAATTAGAACATTTTAGTACCTTGTCGCAGCTGTTGATATACTGAATTCAAACACTATCAGTTTAATGTGTTATTGCGATAGAGTACTAAAATGTACAGCTATGAGAGGTGGCTGAAAAGTAATCTCCCTATTCTATAAAAATGTGGAAATAATATTGCCCAGTATGACCCCGTATTCATTTGCTTACATGCTGCCTGAAGTAGTCTGAGGAAATCTGATAAATTGTGCATGAATCGGCAAAAGCAACATACGACACTATAAAAAAAATTGCTTCTAACAATTGGACAGAAGGTCTAATATTGCTAATAGTTCGAGTGTAAATAGGTACTAATTTTTATCCAAGACGGATGGTGTTCAGGTGTATGTGTTTTTACTTGTTGTGGATTTTACTTTAATTATTGACAGTATAGATCTTTGACATAATGACAGCGCCCTCGAGAAAGAAGCATATTCATTTGGATGTTTTATTTTGTTAAACTTGTTCATCATAACTAGATATAAATATCTCCTTTATTCGCCAAGCGTCTTTTAAAGATACCAATAGTGCACCAAAATTTATACTTAGATTTGTATTACAAAAGTCGGGATTTTATGTCGAGAATTAATTTTTTGTATCTGTTAACACTATTTGCGACGTATTGAGGCCACGTTTCACACGTTCGTTAACTAGGTACGTTTCGATAGCCGAGTCAAACGCTAACGATGATTGGTTCAATGATTTAAGTCAATAACCACTGAGTTATCTTATCTGTTATTATTATCACTAATTTCTCAAGTCGTACTTTTCGACTCATTAGCGAAGCACTAACCTACCGCATTTTTACCAGAGGTTGTAAAGCAAAACATCTGTGTTGTCAGTATTTGTTACAAGTATATGAATTAAATAATGATATTATTATTTCCTCACATTGTTGGAGAATACCAACATGTCTCGGCGGAAACGGGGATTCCCTGACTCGTATTAGGTATAATTCCAGATAAACTCTCCTTGTCACGTAATCCTCTACGAACACTGAAGTAATATAATATCGCATCATGTATTACGTGTTCGGCGTGCATCACTAGGTAATTATTGGATTAAATGTGATATCATTATTTTGCTCGTTCACAATTGTCATTGAAAATCTTAGTTGACGCCGCTGAGTGACGCAGTGTATAGCCGAATTGGTATAATGACTGCCTACGAAGCTAGCGATCTCGTGATCGATTCGGTATGGGTAAATTTGTGTGATGTGTTTTGCTCTAGCTTGGATGTTTTCTATGTATTTCTCAATTTAAATATGTTTATCGTTGTCTACTACCCATTGTACACGCCTTGAGCTTACAAGGAAAGGTACCCAACTGTCCGGCTCTGATTTTGTTAATTTAGATATGTTAGAGAGTAGTTTAAAATAACAGACACAAAATCAACAAAATCGGAGCCGGACAGTTGGGTATCTTTCCTTGTTAGTTTCGGACTAGGTCAAATTGTGTGAGACTTGTCCCGTGATCTTTATTTATTTAATGCCCACAAGAGGCTGGTGTCCTAAAAAAACTAATTTGTCCGTCATTTACATTATGAAAAAATAGTTTATTGGCTGTAGGGGACACACACACACACTTGATTCCTAAATCTTTATGAACAACGCTCCAGTTTTCGGTAAATAAACATACAAACATACGAATTCTCTCTCAGTTGACCGTAACACACTTCGCTCGGTTGATAGAATTGATGAACCAAAGAGAAACCAACTTTTTATAAATAGATAACCATATAATTAGGTGAAATTGTAGCGCCTGTAATGTGTTTGTTAATTTGGTTAGCCAATTTGATTGCCAATTCAGATCGCCTCATGTGGAGCTGTATTGTTTTTACCTATCCTAATTGAGTGTCGCACAGTACTAATGCTCTGCCTTCCGAAATCAAAAGGCAGACTGCATTTTTCTTTTTGTACTTATTGCTGGGCCCGTAGAATTGCAAGAGTCTGCGATTAGTGCCTGTTCTGACTAGTTGCTAAACATGCCTTCAAGAACTGGATTGGCGTTGGTTTCCAGCATGCCCTCAAGGCCGCTGGGGCCGCAACTGCCAGAACGAGTGCTCGTGCCTGAACGGCGGCACGTGCGAGCCGCTGACCGGCGAGTGCGCCTGCGCGCCCGGCTGGCGCGGCGAGGCGTGCGAGCGCGCGTGCGCCCCGCCCACCTTCGGCGAGGCTTGCGGGGAGACCTGCCAGTGCGCTAATAATGCGACCTGCAACGCTGCCAGCGGCGCCTGCTCTTGTCTGGCTGGTTTCACCGGCCCACTGTAAGTATCTATCATGGTAACCTTTCGAAAATTCACAAGTTTGATAAGCTTGGTTTTTTTTATAACTATTCTGCCGTCGTAACGAAAAACGACACAACTAAAAGTTTTTGCGTAATTGAGTTAAATACATATTCCTTTCCTGATTCCGAATATTTATTTGACTCGATTTCACAAATAAATGTTAGCTGAGCACTTTTTCTGACACGACCGAATTCCGGAAAACTAAACTGTTTTAGAAAATATTGCATGTCTGACTTATAAAACTTAGAACAGGGGAAGTCGGAGCAGCGTGGTCGAAGCCGCTGGCGAGCCGCTTGATTATAATATGTTGTAATATTGTAGTCAATGTGTAATCATTGCCTGCAGGTGTGCGGAGCCGTGCCCCGACGGCAGCCCGTGCGAGCAGCGGTGCCGCTGCCAGAACGGCGGCCGCTGCAACCTGCTGACCGGGGACTGCGTGTGCACCCCCGGGTGGACTGGAGAAGTCTGCGCCAACAGGTCATAACACTAGGGTTGCATTCAGTGTCAGTTAATGATGGTGAAGTCGTTCCTTAGTGACGGTTTTTCATACTCCAGTTTGAAAAAGGAACAAATTGACAGTCTCTAAAATGTACTTTGAGTACGGCGGTCACTTTCAAAGTGATAGGGTAAGATTAGTTCGCCCATAACTAGATCATCTCAACCTTTTCGCTATGGTCAACGATATTCAGCAATAAATGTAAATTTAAGCCTTATCTACAAAATACTTGAAAAGTTTGACCATTAAAAACGATCTTTACATGGTTTATGTATTTGGCATTTGCCTTGCCTACCCCTTCATAGTGCATGTTGTTTTGAATTTTAATTCTGAATTGTATGTAGTTTCCCAACCTCGATATGCTCGTTGTTTCAGTTATTTTTCATTTCATAATTTCATAATTGACTTGAAAAAGTAAAGCTTTTAATTCTCTGTCACTCTTATGCTAGTCTGACACACTTTATTTAAAAGACTTTTAAAGACAGCTTGCACTGTACTTTTTTGACACCCGCCCTAATTTTAACCTTTTAAGTCAAGAACCAATATCCCTATTTTAACTGAAGGCATTTTGGCACCGACTTGTATGAGGTATAATACTTCTGGACGGGTATAGCACATCGTCCCTTTACATTCTCAACCTCGTATCTGATCGAAGAGTTAGGAAAGTAGTATTTGCTATTTTGGGAACATGAGTGATTTTCCTATGTAACTTTTTGGTTTTTGTCTAGATGTCCAAGCGGAACGTGGGGAGAAAAGTGTACGAAAAGCTGCGAGTGTGCCAACGGAGCCAGCTGCCACCACGTGACCGGGCATTGCCACTGCGAGGCGGGCTTCACGGGAGAAAAGGTATTCCATACTTTCGTACTTGGAATATGAACAATCGTTCTTGTTTCATTGTCCCGAGAAACGAAAACATCGCTATTGTTAGGCGCAGGATTTCCGCGCTCAAAAGAAAGGAAGAGTATATTGTTTTATTTTATAATAGATGACATCAGGGAGACAGTTCATGTAGGGTAAAGTCACCAGTGGTCAGCCAGAGACCTGTAGTCGGCCTCTGCCTATACTTTGTATGAGTGGGAAGAGTACGAAAGTTATATTTTCCACTCTTTGCACTCATATAAGGTCGACTACTGGTCTCCGGCTGATCACTGGTGACTTTACCCTATATACTTGTTGTTTGTGGTTACTTCAACCAAGTATCATAATACCCTATAATTTATTTTGACTTTATCTCAAATAATAAAAATTAAGCGTCGGTTCACCATCCTCTAAAGTCTCGAAACAAGTGAAAGAGATGTGGCATCCGAAGTTTCGAATTTAGTATTTCGTATTAACCATCCTGGGTCGATGTAGAAAGATCCTTGTGACAAACGTATTTCGTGATTTTGGACATGGTCCAACAACTTACAAGCGAGGCATATCAAACGAATTGAATTATCATTATTGGACGTCTTTACAAGGTCATGAGTGTCATGACTCATGAGGTATTAAGCGAAATATGTGAAATATGTGCCTGTTTATGTATAAAATATGAACAGGGGGATCATTCATGACAGAGATTTTAGACAGGGTACACAAAAAAAAACTAAATCCGGAGTACACCGACCTTTCTCGATTAATTGCGTTTTTTCCGCGAAAGAAAGTTTTGAAAACGCATTTGCTTTAATATTTAGCACACACACACAACTACGTCAACTTTCACAATGGAAATTATCATTTTTTTCAACTAAACTGTAACTTTTCGTTAACACTCGTTCAATTCTTATTTACCGCTCTCACCATGAAACAGTCACAACAAACAATGGCGACTAAAAAGAAAAATACAAATAAATAAACATTATCATTTGAACGCATCCGGCAAAAATGAAATGACACCGTGTCACCGCCATTTTGTTGATTGATAATAGATAAAACATTACATTCTGTATTTATAGTAGGGTAGACAGTGTCTTCCTGTCTTAGTGCACGCCACTGGGACTGTCTTCGGTTGCTTGACTACCACCTGCACGATGGGGCCTAATATAGCTGCGTTTATCGCGTGACAAAATGTGGATATAACATCCGTCACTTTTTGACACGTATCCCATACCTTCGGAATGTAAATAAAATATGTTGCAAGTGGGATCTTAGTTATTTTTGCACCAGGGCCTTTGGTTACTGCCTGTTGTATATCTATAATTATAATTAAGATGTTTATAAATAAATATCATGTGACAATTTTATACAAATTGACCTAGTCCCAAACTACATACCTATACCATACGTCGTATAGTATACGTTCATACGTTTGTGGTACTATGGGTACTAGAACGATATAAATACTTTTATAGAAAAATAAATATCTAAATACATAGACATCATCCAATATTCAGAAACAAATATTTGCCCATACCCGGAATCCAACTCGGCACTGCTAGCTTCGTAGGCAGGGTCACTACCAACCAGGCGTTGTCAAGACGTATTGTTCAGTGTTTTGTTTTTCTGATTTACAATACAACACAAATATTTATATTGCATTGTTACCTAGCTACTCCTCTGACCGTCATCCATACGCTTTAGGTGAAGCCAAACGAGGGTAATATCGAGTTGAGCCGCATATTTTCTGTCGCGTAATTTCTGCTTCATACTCACTCACTCATTTTTCGTCGCCGATCAAACAGGGGATTTTTGTATGAAACTGAACGGAGCAATTACGCAAATGAAATGGCGGGACTCATAACAGTCATAACTCATTAAAAAACGCTCGTTCGGCTTCACCCTTGCGACCAGCGGGGCTTGTGGTCGTGTTTAGCGATTGGATAAAACATCTGTCACTTTCACAACAGTATGTAATTGCGTGAGAGACGGATGCTTCAACCATCTCGATAAAAGCGATCATAATATGGGTCCAGGTGTTGAGATAGTCGGTGCGCTCGTTGCAGTGCATGGAGAGCTGCCCGCTGGGCACGTTCGGCGTGGGCTGCGCGGGCACGTGCCTGTGCTCGCACGGCGGCGAGTGCTCGGCGCGCGACGGCTCGTGCGCCTGCAAGCCGGGCTGGAGCGGCGCGCGCTGCGAGCGGCGCGCCTGCCCCGCCGGCAAGTACGGCGCGCGCTGCGACAAGGACTGCGAGTGCGACCCGGCCACTACTGACCTGTAAGTACTCATATTGTACCCAATAGGCTAAACTTACCAGTTGTCAGCCAGAGACCAGTAGTCGACCTTATATCAATGCGAATAATGGGAAATATATCTTTCGTACTCTTCCCACTCATATAAAGTATAGGCAGAGGCCGACTACAGGTCTGTGGCTGACCACTGGTGACTTTACCCTACTGCTCATTCGTTCAAATAGTTTGCATGCTTTGATGTTCCGCCACAATTGGTACAAAGAAGCTACCGCGGCGCACACAAAGGGGTGTCGGCTGGTTGAACTACGACAGTATTGAAATATTTAAAAACAGATTTGGGCTAAAGAAATTATATCTCACTCACATTTTCCATAGGTTTTGACTGCTCCTGTGGTCCCGGGACACTTTCACACCACTCTCACATGGATTCCATTCCAAAATGTCACAGTTTTGGATTAATTAAGAGGACGCGCGCCGGCCGGCATTAGCGCGAGATGAGAAGAGGAAGATGGCCGCCCTGTCGCAGCAGAAGACCGAGAGCATCAGCTCTTTCGGTCACTCCGTTCATTCAGTTTGAGAACGGATCAGTAGTTGATGCGCGGGAAATTTGAACGCACATTTACGAGAGAGATTTGGTCTCAAGCCCGAAATCGTACATAAACCCCCCACCGGGAATCTACCCCAGATTCCCCAGTTTATAAACCAGGGATGGTTGTCAGTGTATATGACAGTGGACTGTATGATAAGATATAAAAATGTAGAGAAAACAATATTTATAATGAAGGATGTGTAACCGTAATTAGGCACTTGAAACTTAACTAAATAACATAAACTTGACACTGGTGTCAGTTATGCAATATGAAAATAAAAGAAGTTACTCTGAGTCCAATTCCATTGGAAGAGGACTAAGTTTTACAACGGGTCGCGTATACTCTCCATTTTGAGTTCGTACTTTGACTACCCGGACTACCCCGTCGGGGCCCGGATGAAGCTCGGTCACACGGCCAAGGGACCATTGAAGTGGAGGAGCGTCGGAATGTATCAAAACGAGTTCGCCTACGTTAACGTTACGACAATTGCTAAGCCACTTCTGTCGCTGCTGGAGCGTGTGAAGGTAGTCGTTTTTCCACAATTTCCAAAATCGTTGCGACGCCTGCTGCACTAGTTGCCAGCGACTCAAACTGTGAACCGGTTCGTCAGAAAGGTCGTACTCAGGAACGGCTAATAGTTCGCGACCGACTAAGAAATGTCCGGGTGTGAGCGCCTCGTACTCTGACGGGTCGCTCGAGATATTTGTTAAAGGTCGGGAATTTAACACGGCCTCGACACGAGCGAAGAGGGTGCTAAGTTCCTCGAATGATAATGTCCGGTTGCCTATGACACGCTTCAACATCTGTTTCGCGGATTTGATACCACTTTCATACATACCACCAAAATGGCTGCCCGTGGGAGGATTATACCTCCACTCAACAAATCGATTATTAAAGGCAATTGAAATATTATTCATATGTTGTTTAAGAAATTGATTTACTTCAGCAAGTTGTTTGCCAGCAGACACGAAGTTTTTACCGTTGTCAGACACAACAGTGTGACAAAGTCCGCGCCTAGCCGTGAAGCGGTCAAAGGCTGCGAAAAAACATTCAGTTGTGAGCGCACTCAGAACCTCTGCGTGCACTGCACGCGTTGCAAAACAGACGAGGAGCAGTAAATATGACTTGGAAATCTTGGCGTTGCGCCTGTTACTCTCTCGCGTGTAAAATGGGCCTCCGATATCAACACCCACAGTGTGAAAGGCATGTATATCTTGAATACGAAATTTCGGTAGGTTACCCATAATGGGTTGTAAAGATGTCGGTTTTACTTTAAAACATTGAAGGCACTTAGAAAATCGCGACCTTATAATTCTCCTTGCTGAAATAATCCAATATTTTTGACTAATTAGACTATGAAGCGTGCGCGGTCCAGCATGTAAATACATTTTATGAAAATAGTCGATTAATATTTTAATGAAATTTCCCACTTTGGGAAGCAACAACGGGTGCTTAATTTGATATGGCAGGTCCGACAGCGACAGTCTACCCCCCACCCTGAGGAAACCAAGGGGGTCCAAAAAGGGTGCTAGCTTTTTAATCGACAAACTACAAGATTTACCGTTTTTAAGTGCATCGATATCAGTGAAAAAGTGTTGACGTTGAACTGCCTTGATAATAATATCGTGCGCTTTCCTTAAATCGGATAGAAGGGGCGGTCCCAAGTTGCGTTTTGATCTGATTGACTTACAATTATTGATAAATTGAAAACAGCGTGCTACTACATTTTGCAGTTTAACAAAATTTGAATATTTTTCAGTCAATTTGATAAGAAAATTCGACTCTGTACTATCATTACTAGACACGAGCGTTTGAACTGATGACTTGCCAGTGATTTGTAATTCCGGTACATTGTTAGATTTAAATTGATCAATTGATTTAATTGGCCAACTTTCCTGCGGCGTGTTGAGCCAGCTCGGGCCCGCTAGCCACTCCGGCGCTGCCAGCAGCGCGGAGGGTAGCGCGCCGCGCGAACACACATCGGCGGGGTTGGACGCACCGCTCACGTGGTACCAGTTTTCGCTAGACACGGTCTCCAATATTTTGGAGACACGCGTAGCCACAAAGGTTTTTAATGTGTAGCTGGGTGTGTTTAGCCAACTCAACACCACAGAAGAGTCAGTGAACAAAAATATGTCATCTATCGATATTTGACCAAGTAATATTGACTTAGTGTATTTGACTAGTTTGACCAACAAATGCGCAGCCATCAGTTCAAGACGTGGCACGGATACGGTTTTTAAGGGAGCAACTTTAGACTTAGCAATAACAAGACTGACCTTGGTTTGAGCTTGATTGTTGAAGCTACGCAAGTAAATGACCGAAGCTATTCCTTTAGTAGAAGCGTCGCAGAAACCTAACAGCTGATAGTGATTGTGATGGTTGACAGTAACTTGACGATCATACCTAAAGTTTGACAGCAGTGGAAGTTCAGACACATAGGTGAGCCATTCTTGCTCCAACTCCGGGGAAAGTTTCTCGTCCCATCCGAGCTTTTGGAGCCAGAGCTTCTGTATAAAGCATTTCGCGTAGAAGATGCATGGCGCTACGAAACCTAGTGGATCGAACTGACGACCTAACTGTGACAGGACACTGCGTTTGGTAACCGCCTGTGAAGCTGAAAGTAAGTTTGTCGCAAATGAGAACGCGTCCTCAGCAGGCCGCCACTGAAGACCTAAAACTTTTAATGATAGATTTTTATCATCTTCGAATGCAACTGGCGTTTCGCGATGATCAGCGGGTACACGTTCTAAAAGTTGGGAACAGTTGCTCGCCCATTTCCGAAGAATGAACCCTCCTCCTTTTAATAAATTAATCAGCTCATCTTGAAGCTGAGCTGCTTCCTCGTACGTACCTACGGACCACAGAAGGTCATCAACGAAGAATCCTTTTTTTAGAACCTTGCTCGCTAAAGGATACTTCTCGGCGTCGTCGTCTGCCAGCTGGTGCAGGACACGAATCGCTAAATAAGGGCTACTAGCTACCCCATAAGTTATGGTGTTTAAAGCATAGACTTTTATAGGTTGATCTTTATAAAACCGCCATAAAATATGTTGGTACTTGCGCTGAGCTTCCTCAATCCAGGTCATACGAAACATTTTACAAATATCACTTGACAAACAAATTTCGTTAATACGAAAATTGGTTAAGATTTCATTTATGTCTGCTTGCAACTTAGGACCCGCGTAAACAATTGAATTTAACGAATTATTATTTGACGTCTTACTTGAGGCGTCAAACACAACACGAAGTTTCGTGGTTGTGCTTGAAGGCCTTAAAACACAAAAATGTGGAATAATATATTTCGAATCGACAGACCCTAAGTCACCCACACAAGTCATATGACCGAGGTCTTCATATTCGGACATGAATTTACAATACTCTTCCTTAAGTTCAGGAATACGGTTTAATTTAGTTTCTAAATTTTTGAAACGACGTAACGCTTGTTGAGTTGAATCACCAAGCTCACAGTTAGACTTGAATGGGTACGTCACCGTGTAGCGCCCGGTGCTGTCACGGCTGTGTTCCTTTTGAAAACACTCTTCCACATAAATGTCCTCTGGATTTTTAATCAAATCACAGGGTACGTTTTCAGTCTCCCAAAAGGAGTTCATTATTTTTTCGATACTACTAGTTGCCGAGAACAAGCCGAGGGAAGAGTTAAACGATTCGCGACCACTTTCGAGCACTGTCTGGCCAGCTATGATGTAACCGAAAATCGAGTGCATCGCAACGGGTAAACCCGGTTCTCGCGGTAGTATGTTTTGACCGTCATAAATGTACGGAAACAAGTCGCCCGCCAACAGTAATTCGACAGGAGAGGCCGAAAAGTAATTAGGGTCTGCTAACTCGAGATTTTTGAAGTTATTTATAATTTTATTTGAAAGCGTCATTGTTGGTAAACTACTTGTAATATTACCTACAACCACAGTCTCAGTACTCAGAACTGGACCAGTTGAGTTTCGTGGCTTAATTGAACATGTAACCAAACCGAAATCTTGATCTGGTGCACCTCCCAGACCCATGGGTTCAAACGGACACTGGCGTCGCGACAGACCTAGGCGCTGAGCACATTCATTTGTCATATAACCGGACATGGCACCGCTGTCTATTACTGCACGCACGGCGTGGTAAGTTCCCCATCGATCTGCGACGTGCACCACGGCAGTGCCTAACAACACGGTGGAATTTGACGAACAAGTCAAGCCGACGTTAGGAAGTTGACCTTGACCTCTAGACGGACCTTGACTACCACTAGAATTTTGTACACTTGAAACTGTATCTAAGTGTAGACTATGATGGTGCGGTTGTTTACACAAAACACATCTAATCTTTGAAGTACACTCTGACAGCTGATGCTGACGTAAGCAATTTTCACATAATTGAAGCTGTTTCACTTTGTCAAGACGCTGTGCGGGTGATAAATCTAAAAATTCGTAACATCGGTACGTTGAATGCGTTTTGTCACAGAATAAACACTTGTTTGATCGGTCATTGCTCCCCTTACTAACAGCTGACAAGCACGGTTTCGTTGTAGGTTTGTTTGCGCCGGTATAGAAGTTATTATTATTCGATCGCAATACGTTCGGTTTTGATACGACGTTAGTAACAGCCCTCGGTGTAAACTGACCCTTCTGTACACAATTTTTAACTTCGGACATTTCTAAAACACGCGCTTGCTTTTCTACAAAGGCGATCAGCTGATCGTAAGTAGGTATTTGAGTTTGTTCCACAGTTTGTTCGAACTCTCGTCTAGTAACGGTGTCTAAGTTACGCAACCCCATGTAGAACAATATGAAGCTCGATAAATTGTCGATATTTAAATGTGTTAACGCTTTGACACATTCCTGATAGGTTTGCAAAAAGGTGTTAAGCCCAGAGACTGATTCCGCCAACAATGGTTTAAATTGAAATAACCGGTCCAAATAACTGGTAGCTAAGGCGCGTTTGTTTTCGAATTTCTTAACTAACAACGCCCATACGATTGGATAGTTATCAGATGTAATTGGCATTCCTTTAACTACGGTTAACGCGGAACCGCTAACGGCAGAAAGTAGATAGTAGTATTTTTCAACATTACTAATGCCTTCGTTGTTATGAATCAGACTCGTAAATGTATCATAGAAAGTTTGCCAATTCTCCAACTTGCTATCGAAATGAAACAATTCGAGTCTAGGTAAACGCGGTTTAACTGAGCGCAAATCATTGTTGGTGTCACCGAGCCCGCCGCGGCGTACGGCGTCGGTAGAAGGCGAACTGCCGCTCTCGCACGACTGCCATATTTCGTTAATAGTTGTGGCGACGCTTAAAATCCGATAATACATGTCGTCATAAGTTTGAATTTCCTGATGATTAGACTTGTACTTGGAATTTTCTTTCTTTTTTAAAGCATTAATTTCGAATACGGTTTGCTCGAATACTTCGCGGTTTGAATGAATGTCCTTAAGACGTAAATTAAATTCCGATATACGTGTTGAATCGGTGACAACGACTTTGGATAATTCGAATAGTGTTTGAATACGTAAAAAATACATCTCCTTTTTATCTATAAGTTGTTCTAGAATGTCGGCCATTTTGAAACAATAGACACGCGCGACGCGTTGCAACAATTGAAATTATTGAAATTAATTACGTAGTTACACAAACTTTAGACTCGAAATAAAGTCTTGTGTTTACTAAAAACTGTACTAGGAATATATAATTGGATGCTTTAGAGTGTGTAAAAGTGTATCTGGTTTACAAACTGGAGAATCCCGGTCGAATGACCAAAATGGTTGAACTACGACAGTATTGAAATATTTAAAAACAGATTTGGGCTAAAGAAATTATATCTCACTCACATTTTCCATAGGTTTTGACTGCTCCTGTGGTCCCGGGACACTTTCACACCACTCTCACATGGATTCCATTCCAAAATGTCACAGTTTTGGATTAATTAAGAGGACGCGCGCCGGCCGGCATTAGCGCGAGATGAGAAGAGGAAGATGGCCGCCCTGTCGCGGCAGAAGACCGAGAGCATCAGCTCTTTCGGTCACTCCGTTCATTCAGTTTGAGAACGGATCAGTAGTTGATGCGCGGGAAATTTGAACGCACATTTACGAGAGAGATTTGGTCTCAAGCCCGAAATCGTACATCGGCTACTACAAAGGGTTGCAATGCAGACTAATTGAACGAACGTACTATACATATTAGCTCTAGCTTACGGTCCTTTAACTTGCCGCTACACAGCGGTGTTCTCATTGTTGTGTTCCAGTGCGAGGGTAAATAACCAGTCAAATTACTAGGCATTTCAGCTAAGTCCTCAGGGCTGGCGACGTAATTCCAGTCTTGAGATTCTTAATGTCTACAGACTACAAAGCCCACTGACCGTGAGGTGGCCCGTGTGCTCTTTTGCGTTCTCTATTATTTATAAAAAAGTTAGTTTTAAATAAGTTTGTTTTTAAAAATAAAAACAATATTCATCTAGTAATTTTGCCGTATCGTTGTGTGTGTCGTACCAGTGGTAGATCCAGAAGGAGATGGTGGGATGACCTAGTTTGCGAAGGATTGGCAAGAGTGCGCTCTGGATAGGAACGAGTGGCGAAAAAGAGGGGAGGCATTTGCCCAGCAGTGGGACATAAAAACAGGCATTAAAAAGAATAATATTTAAAAATCATCATTATAGGGTAATAAAGTATTAAGTAGATACTAACAATAAAAGTATTAAAAAGGTGTACATCATCACATTTGCGCATTTAAAATTGAAAATGTGACTTACATTTTTATTTTGTAACTTCTGTAATACAAGTACTTAAGTGTTTATTGAATAACTGTTTCCTTTACTCTTTATTTGATTTGAAACTCATGCTTTATTGATATAATAACATGCTTATGCTTTGTATTTTACCGCAGGCACGGCGGTTTTTGATACATGTTTCCAAATACCGGTGAAACGGGACGGGCGCTGTTGTCAAATAAGGACTATTATTTAACTGGCGCATAATGGACAGTTATGTTTCAACTCGTGTGTTTATAATGTTTTGTCTGATACATAAATAGGCTTGTTATGACGAAAAACAAGTCTTTTTGTCAATTGTGGTTAGTTTGTGTTACGGTTTTCATGAATACAGCGTGTTTGAACGTGTGGGGTGTACAGTTTTTATTATATTTTACAGATATGTAATAAATAAATGCGGAAGTGTCTTTTTTTCTATGGTGTCACGTGTAAACTGCAGGTGGTAGGACCCTGTGCAGGGTCCGTCCGGATCGCTACCACCATCTTATCCATTAACCTACCGCCAAACAGCAGTGTTCGCATTGTTGTGTTCCGGTTTGGGGATAAGACAGCCGGTGTAATGACTAGCATAGAGGCATTCCATCTTAGTCCTCAGGGTTGGCAACGCATTTGCAGTCTTATGCTAATGTCTATGGGTCACAGTTTCCACTTACCATCAGGTGGCCTGTGTGCTCGGTTGCCTTCTCTATGACATAAAAAAAAAAAAAAACTTCTGCCCCTTAATAATTAAACTCTCGAGATACTTTTGCCTGTTATTAGGACCCTCTCAAACTCATCTTGACCGAGATGCTCGTCACAAAATACGTCAAAACATAGTAAACTGTAATTTTTGACCCAGTTACAGTCGAGATCAGGTTATTAATAAAGCCCTTTAGACACTCGTATCTTAAGAGCGTTCATTATGTGACAGTTGCATAAACAAAGAACAGTAAAGAGTGTGTGTGTGTAGCTGCGACCCGTGGACGGGCGCGTGCGACTGCGCGGCGGGCTGGGGCGGCGCGGCGTGCGGGCGCCAGTGCCCGCTGCTCACGTTCGGCAAGGGCTGCCGCAGCGTCTGTCGCTGCGAGAACAGCGGGCTCTGCTCACCCGTCAACGGTCAGTGACACTATACTCCTGACAACCTTAACTAAATAACCCTAAAACTTCCTAATCTACGCAGTCCTGATGGTATTCACACGTAGGTACATAACATATTTGAGCACTTTTTTTTTCTGTGTACCCAACACAAGGTTTTTGCATTTTTGCAGGCAGGCGGAACAAAGGACAGGCATTTTTTTAATCCTTAGGTTTTTAAATGTCAAATTACAGTTCAAGTTTACCGCGACACGCATGAGGGGTCTCATCAATTGACGATCGATCGACAGTTTCATATAAATCCGCGCACTGTCCAGTTATAGGCCACTCTTGACGAATGTAGACATGTCCCTTTCTTACAGTGTGAAGCGTATGCAAGGAATATCGAGTCTTGTTCTTAAGGTAGCAGGGTACTCTATTTTATGTTTCGTTTTCTCCGGTTATTTTAGCTGAATACGCTGTCGGAGCTGTAGGTTCTTTATACTTCCTTTATTTTGCCTTCAATTGAGAATTGATTTTTTTAAATGTTTTGTATTGAATTAACATAAAATATGTGCACGCGTGTTAGAAGTCCGAGGGAAAGAAGTTTCGTCGTTTTAGAGGTTAACATAACCTGACAACGAAAATTGAACGTTAGTACACTGACCATATGTAACAGGGTCGTGCCTGTGCGCGCCCGGGTACCGCGGGCTGCGCTGCGAGGAGCACTGCCCGTTCCCGCTGTACGGCGACAGCTGCCGCGACCGCTGCGACTGCCGCAACAACGCCTCCTGCAGCCACGAGACCGGCCAGTGCCAGTGCAAGCCTGGGTATGTCCATCAAACTTACACTATCCCAATGTAAGTAGCTTCACTATGAGTCCCGATGTAAACATGAAGTCATACTGCTTCTTATGCCCTCACAGCTAAAGAAGGCAGGAAAAGAGTAAAAGTTGCCGAGGGAAATTAAAGAACCTGGTTTACACGTCTGAAGTTTCGAGCGATATTTAGTTTATTACGAACAATCGTATCGATACGCATGTTTCTCGTAGATGGCCAGGAGTAAATTCATATTTTTTTGCAGTTACGACGGGTTGAAGTGCGACCGTCCGTGCAACGGCAAGACCTTCGGACAGGGCTGTCTGCAGAGATGCAACTGCGAGAACGATGCTCCCTGCGACCCTGTCACTGGTAAGGACATAATCATTTTACGTTTTAAACTATGGTCTACCTCTATAACACACACTACTTAATACAGTAGTTAATATTTTTTTAATATCAACCCATTAACGATTTGATTTGATTTGATTTGATTTAGCCGAGCCCACTTTTTCACTATTGTCTTGAATTTCCTTGGCGGTAAAACACATTGGCGGGCTGTGTAAGTAGTTCTACGCTTCCTATCGATTTGACCACGTTAAATTTCTTGAACCCGGCACGGTTAAAGAGTTAAGAAATAACCTTTTTTTTAAATATAATTAACCTCTAATCCCTCATGGTCACAGGCAAGTGTCTTTGCGGACCGGGATACCAGGGCGCGCGCTGCTCGCAGCCGTGCACGCAGGGACTGTTTGGGCAGGGCTGCGCGCACACCTGCGCATGCGGACCGCGCGCGACCAGCTGCAATCACGTCACTGGCCAGTGCATCTGCGAGACCAGCTGGAGAGGTCAGTGTACACCTGGAGTCTGTAGCGACTCTCAACAATCTCCCACAGGCTTATGTCTTGCGGGCCGGGTACCAGGGCTGTGCGGGCAGGGCTGCGCGCAGCTGCAATCACGTCACTGGCCAGTGCATCTGCGAGACCAGCTGGAAAGGTCAGTGTACACCTGGAGTCTGTAGCGACTCAACAATCTCCCACAGGTTAATGCCTTGAGGGCCGGTACCAGGGCTGTGCGGGCAGGGCTGCGCGCAGCTACAATCCACGTCACCGGGGATTGCATTGGCGAGACCAGCTGGAGAGGTCAGTGTACACCCGGAGTCTGTAGCGACTCTCAACAATCTCCCACAAACTAATGCCTTGAGGGCCGGTACAAGGGCTGTGCGGGCAGGGCTGCGCGCAGCTGCAATCACGTCACCGGGGAGTGCATCTGCGAGACCAGCTGGAGAGGTCAGTGCACACACGGAGTCTGTAGCGACTCTCAACACTCTCTCACAGGCAATTGTCTCTACGGCACACCATCATCATCTCATTACTCTTTAAATTTAGACGAGTCTAAATTTTGGATGCCCGCCGTTTGGAAAAATATGTTTGTCAAATATATCGTTTTCCGAATTTTTCATTTGCCAACCCATTGTCATAAATACATATTTTTTTCATCTTTTATCGTTAAATGAAACGGTTGGGAAATGATACATTTGACTTATTACGCCGAAAGGTAACCCCTAAATTTTACAATTGTCAAACACATAGAATTTATGTTTAACGATAATGAAGGTTTAAACGTTTCCAAACGTACGTAACACATCTTAACAATTGAACCCAATGTGTATAATGTGTGACTTGATTGTATACTGACCTCCCTACGCGAACTTTAAAATGAAATTGGGAACAATTAACAAGCAATCAACCTTTGTACCCGTCGTGGACAGAATTGCGCGAACCGCAAATATAAACGGCTTAATGTAGAGTCTTTTATTAGACGTGTTAATTAACACGCATTTGTACGGAGTTATTGTCAACCAAAATGATTTCATTGATATACCGACCTTACACGTTATGCAATAACGTGTCAACCCTTAATTTTAAACAGTGCAAAGACAACCCTCAGTCTGCAATACTGAGGATGCTCTTTTATTTCAATATATTGTTCCGAGTTCACACTGATTAATAACTTTTATTTATTCAAATACTTAGTAACCGCTGTCCGTTAAAACGAAAAATATAATAAGGATATTAAAGTATTAATTAGGCATCTTAGCAGAAAACTGTGCCGTTTAGTTTGTTGTTTTAATTGGTCACTCACGTAATTCGTTGTGTAAAGTCAATGTAGTAGCCGTAGGTGTAAGAACAATGGATTAATAACCACCGTAGAACCTTGTCACGGCTAAGTAAGTATCGGAAGTGATATGACGTCACTTTCAATATGACAAGGTTCTATGATAGTACGCAGATAAGCACATTCAAGTTTAGCACATTTAGTTCCTCGCCCCACATTTTTTAAAGTTCGTAATCCACCACCACATAATCACAAAAATCTCTCAGTGGTTTAATTAAAAAATAACTTTCTTGGCCAGCACTTTATAGCTCAACACAAACCTAGATATATATCTGCTAAATTATAAGTTTCATGTGCATCATTACACCAGAGTTCATAATTCAACGGACCAGTTTGAAAACTCAAACTGCACAAATGTTGCCGCAGTACATATAGTTTACGGCTATGCTACAACATCTGCATTTGCTCATTACCATTTTATTTCATACACAACTAGCAACATTATTTGTCAACCTAGTCCGTCGAACTATGGAGATTAGACATAAACTCATGGCTTGTTATCACTGCAATATCATTTTTGTCATCCAGGTCTCCCTGGGAAAATTGGTACGTATTCCACCCGGGCGTCATACTAACCGTGTTTTACTTGTATGTGCATGCTTAACGACAGAGTCTCTTCGGGTCTCAATGATCGACGCGGACTGCACCAACAATTCCTCAGAGCAGTTCCGATCAACAACATTTACTTCAAGAAAAGTCGAAGCTATTTACACCAGGGAATACAAGACAGTCTTTAAAAAAATAATCTCCAATCGTTTATCAACTGATATGAAACCAGATATGCTAAAACTAAATCGAGCTGAAAAGTTCGCAGGATTAAACATCTCTTCACTGAAGCAGTGTATTTCATGGGAGATCGATGACATACCAAGTTATGATACCACTTTGTTAAAGGCCAGTGAAGTACTGAGAGAGTTGAAAGTTAATAATCCGAATGCAATAGTGGCGGTGGTCGATGTTGGGGGAACCTTCACGGGCGTAGCCGGGATATTTGGGGTGTCTTTAGAAGATGGTAGACTAGAGGTCAATAGCTTGTTTAAGGGGGAGATGGACGTGCTAAAACTGTCGGGTGGTTTTTCATAAAATAAATATGTTGTGTGTGAAACTTTATTGTGGTCTTTTAATTCTTATCTATTGTTTAGATAGCTACAGCAACAATATTCACTCGTTCCTGCTTATTTACATTTTTTGTTTCATCAATAATCATGCATGACGTAACTCAGTCCGCTCATTCCGAAAACACCATACCATACCAGATACAAAAATTTGGTGAGTACAATAAATTAATCCTTATTTTGAATCTGGTGATTTGGGAATATGGTATAAAGTGTAATCCGGTATTTTCAAATTATGGTATTTTGGGAATGAGCGACTCAGTCATATACGTACAAAAAAATATGTCAATTACCTAATCCAATTTCAACAATCAAATAAAATAATATAAAATTAATGTATCAGTTTATTTTGGTAATGTTAGAAAAGCCTTATTTTTACTGACTATAGTCGAAGCTAATCTTAATACTTTAATTTAACTAAAATGGTAATTTCGATCTAATACCCTGGGATCTATAACACAATAGAATACAATGATTAATGCGAGTATTTAAGCTTGTTTAAGTGCTTGTGATGTAGGTGCCGTAAATTGAATTCCCTAACTATTTTCGCGATCTCAAATAGCTGGGCAACGAACTTCAAATACGGTATTTTTATCATTTTGTTTGGTAATTATTTTACAGTTAGAGCTTAAAAAAATCCTAGAAATTTGCATTTTCCCAACACAAAACTTACATTTTAGAAAATTTCACTTTCATACAAACATAAATCCCTCTTTATTTACTTCGTTTTTATTAGAACTTCTCACAAAACGTTACAATTATGTTCGTAGTTTACGATTGATTCGTATAGATGGCGCTCTTAGTCCACGTTTATCACGTTATTTATTTATCTAATTGGCAGGAAAGTTTTGAATGTTGAATTTCTTTTTAAACTTCACGTCTTCAGAGCCGAAGGTTTAAGTTCTGCGTCAGTCAGTTATAGTAGCCTTTTGTATTGTGTATATATTTTTAGATAGCTAACCAATAATCTATGGGTGTCTTTTCTAGCATACGTACTTAAATCTGTCACTGTTTCTCAAACCAACACGCTAAATAATCGGGAGGTAAAACTTATAAGCTACGACTGGTTGAAGGGAATCGTTTTGGGTTAGTTTTGAGTATTCGGTGGTTAGATTTACCCATATAAATCTTATTGTCTTTTATTGTGATAATTATTTGAATTGAAAAACAGTGACAACTAGTAAAGTTTAATTAAAATAGGTTTATTGTGCGTTAATGATGGGGGTTAGTCAGTTATCGTAGCATAACTGTAACTTGAGCTTCTGTTCCTACCAAGGTCTGTGTCACTCCAACTTAATATAGATGTATACAAACTGATTATTACTAGTCATTCCTAGAGCCAAACAAATCAATTAATTTATTAAATTATTATGTTTCCATGATCAGATTCAATTCATTAAATCCTTCTTTTATTACACATATTACCTTACTTCTTGACTTTATTATTTTAAAATAATTTTCAATTATGTAAATCAAACGAATATTGAATAATTGGGAAAAGCCATATCAAATTGAATACATATCGAAATATAGATGCAAAATCGGTTTGTTTAGATAATGACATTGAATTGACACAGACCACCTAAGATATTCATTTGTTAAACACTATAACTGGTGACAGGCGTAAACTGCGAGACGCAGTGCCCCGAGGGCCGGTTCGGCGAGCACTGCTCGACGCGCTGCCCGTGCGTGAACAACTCGTCGTGCGACGCGCAGAGCGGCCGCTGCGTGTGCGCCGCGGGCTGGACGGGCGAGGACTGCGCGCGGCCCTGCGCGCCCGGCACCTACGGCGCTGGCTGCTCGCAGAAGTGTGACGACGGACCTAATGGTGAATACATTTATTATACCTCTGTACTACCTGTTGCCCGCGATTCCATCCGTCTAGAATTCGGTTATAGCTATTCCCTCGGGAACTATTAATTTTTATGGGCCTTTTTTTTGACGGCGCGTTGCCTACGAAGTTAGCGATCCTGGGTTCAAATCCCGGTAAGGGAAGATATTTGTGTCAGTTACCGAGTGTTACTAGGAGATAGGAGAGTTACCAAGCGTTGCTGCAAGAGTTACCGAGAGTTACCTTAAGCTGGTTTCACATGAAGGTAATGACCGTTTACAGTTAGTAAAATGAATAGATAAATTTATAGTATGTCTGTCTATGCCTATATAATAAAGCTCTAGATCTGAATATATAAGTAATACAGAGAGAAGAAGAAATAAAAACTACATAACTTGAAAATAGAATATAAAAAGAAGAAAAAGAGAACACTACTACGGACCATGACCAAATAGTACTAATGGAAAAAGAGGAGATAAATACTACAGGACCGGAAAATAAAATACGATAAGACTAGAAGAAAACAGAACTACGGAATATGACCGAAGAGTACGGTACCTGAACACAGAGAACAAACAGAAAAAATTAAAATTATGATAACCAAAAATAGAGTTCAGATATATGGAGAGAAAAAAGAAACGAAATATTGTTCAAATTGGAGAAGAAAATGAAGAAAACGTGTTTCTTAAATATTACGAGAAAATTGGAAATTCTACAAAAGTTTTATTGGAGATGTGTGAAAGGAAAATAATATTCAAATATATTAGATCACTAAAGTTAGTCAAACCTCAAAAAAATATAGGGGTTTCTTTCCAATAAATATTTTTGCTAAGAAAGTTCATTTAATACTAACCTAAGGATAGTTTTTAAAAAACGAGATTGCTAAAATCATTTATTTTAATTAAATTAATCAAAAAATCTTCCAAACCTTGTCACATTTTTTACTTAAAGTAATACTCGTAGTACGAGTGAAACTTATACATTTGTCCTTTTATTGTAAGTATAAGACAAAAACTACACCATTTTTCACAGTATAATGTCATAATCATATTATTAATTTTATCTACGCACATATCGTAAGTCCTCTTTTATGCGTTCAAAACCCGTAGGAAATGACCAGCATTATTGCAACTAATTTTACTATGAAAAGTTTCTTGTCTGTGGTAGTAGGTAAAATTTGTACTGTAATGGTTATAACAGTATAGATTTTGGTAAGGTTATGAGTTTCAAATTTGGAACATGTTCCAAAATTAACACAATTTAAATAGGTCCAATTCTAGTATCAATTGGAACGTCAACTCTGTATATTTTTTAGTACAATATCGTGGGATATTTGAATTTCGAACGACATGAGAATAGGGACTTTATTAGTATGTCTATCATATGATTTAAAAAAAAAACCATTCATATTTGTGACACATGACAGGTTTCTTTTGCCGCCATTTTTGTTGTCAATTCGTCGTATCGTAAGTCGTAAATTGATTTAATTAAGTTCATTTCTTTGTAGAGTTTATTGTGCCACTTGAAAATTCTGCTTATCCAAGTAGACAACAATTGATTAACATTGATTAAATTTAACATCGTTGGTGAAATTGGTAGGTACTTAGATATGTTACAGGTAGCGCTGGTAGCAATGCAGGTCATTTGCCTTTCGGCTTCTGAACCCATCTTATAGTACTTATAATATATGTGTAGATAAAGTATTGTACGCGACTCTGCGTAATTGGCATTACAACACTCGTGTCATCTATTATGAAACTCGCCTTGCGGCTCGTTTCATAAACCACACTCATGTTGTAATGCCTGTCATTACGCAACCGTCACGTAAACTACTATAATAATTATACATTTCAAAAATCACTAGATTTTTTTCATAAAAACATAGCTTTATGTCCTGAGCGTTACCACTTGTCACGTACGTTACTGTCTCGAGAGTTACATTTACAATTTTTGCTTATAGTTGTGCGTCACGTTTTATAAATATGTATCGTGTCTTTTCGGTTATCGTTTGTTAACAGGCCTAGCTGTACAAATTAACGCTCAAAGACATGACAACTGTGAATGCGAGAATGTCAGCACCAGGCCTATTTTTAACTGATTCGCGAGGTAATGAACGGTTAACACTAAGCGCAAGTTCAAGTTAGGTGCCGGCCATTTATTCCTTACATCGCAAAACAATGGCAAGTGTTTATAAATAGAAATACCTTTTCGCGATTACGTTGTTTGTTCACAGTTTTAATAATTGCACAAGCACAACCAATACATTTCATTTGACACCGTGATCGTGACGTGGGTAGCCTACGAAGCCAGCGGTCCTGGGTTCAAATCCCGGTAGATATTTCTGTGATGTTCTATGCCATGGATGTTTTCTTTGTATTTAAGTTTTTTTTCTATATAAGAATTTATATCGTTGTCTAATACCTACAACCTACCTAGCCTAGAGCTTAGTTTGGGACTTGGTCAATTGGTGTGAAATTGGTCGCCTGATATTATATTATATAAATTCCAGCGGAAATGCTTTTATTATAAACGAAAACTCAGGCAAAAAATGCATTAGGACAAATGACATTTAGGGATAGCAATATAGACCCTTTTTAGGGTTCCGTAGCCAAATGGCAAAAAACGGAACCCTTATAGATTCGTCATGTCTGTCCGTCCGTCTGTCCGTCCGTATGTCACAGCCACTTTATTCCGTAACTATAAGAGCTATACTATGGAAACTTTGTAAGTAGATGTATTCGGTGAACCGCATTAAGATTTTCATACAAAAATAGAAAAAAAGCAATAAATTTTTGGGGTTCCCCATACTTAGAACTGAAACTCAATTATTTTTTTCATCAAACCCATACGTGTGGGGTATCTATGGATAGGTCTTCAAAAATGATATTGAGGTTTCTAATATATATTTTTTCTAAACTGAATAGTTTGCGCGAGAGACGCTTCCAAAGTGGAAAAATGTGTGTCCCCCCCGTAACTTCTAAAATAAGGGAATGATAAATGTAAAAATAATATATGATGTACATTACCATGCAAACTTCCACCGAAAATTAGTTTGAACGAGGTCTAATAATTTGTTTTTTTTAATACGTTATAAATCGTAAACCGCATTTTACCTTTCATTCAATCAACTCCAATATAATAAAGAATAAAGAAAAACATTTATTTAGATGTATAGTGGTACGGAACCCTACGTGCGCGAGTCCGACTCGCACTTGGCCGGTTTTTTAGATTTGCAACGGGTAGGAAGGTGGATTTTCAGCAACCTTTTTCCAGTGCCTATAAAAACAGTGTTACATATTTATTGTTCTGCAGGCAACACGACGTGCGACCCCGTGACGGGCAAGTTCTCGTGCCCCGCCGGGTTCACGGGCACGGCCTGCGAGTACCCGTGCCCGCTCGGCACTTACGGCGCCGACTGCAAGGAGAGGTGCACCTGCATCAACGGCGCCGACTGCGACTACGTCACCGGTTAGTTGTCTTAACTCAACCGACAATAAATACATTTAAATAAATCAGCTGTGCTGTAAATACTAAAAATTGCCACGATACCGAGGCAATGCGTTGATTTTTAGTAACGTACTAACCACCTCGTAACACGTTTTCAGCAGAATTTTATTTGAAATCAAACTGTTGTGTTTCAAGCTGTCTAAAATTTTATTTTTTAGCATTTCCAACAGGGTGTATTGAGTACTCTACTGCTATATAGAAGAATTAGTTTCTGCGTGACTTTATCCGAATAAAACTTTTTAAATCTTTCCCTCCATTGTTCTTAATTATACCCCTTTAGGAGTTGAGATTGGAGAAATATCTTTAAGTCACAAAAGCGTTACGTGACAATTGTTACACAAAAATATAACAGGTTGGGCTTTCTACTGTTCTACACGGTAAAAACGCTTGAATAAAAATTGAGCAATTTCGTAAAGTCGCAGGTAAAAATGTCCGTGGTAAATTGCAAAAATATGTATACATTATGTTGATGATCGGAGGAATATACAATATATATTTCTAATCCGAGGTACACAATGACATACTGGTGCCCTCGAGCCCTTTAATTACGTTCAGTGGGGAGGGAGTCGAGCAGAATCTCATCTAATCTTACTTTGGGGGGAGGGCGAATACCATATGGGTTGAATTAAGTTTTTTTTTTTTTTTTTTCGTTTTTTTTTTTTTTTAGATTAAATCCAACGAATTTACATTAAAAATACACGTTTTCTCACGTGAGATGAGGGTTGTGCTAAATCTCACGTGACATAAGAAATGGCCAAAAACGGCTCACGTATTTAGTGTCTTGTGGTGTGTTCCTGCAGGCAAGTGCCAGTGCCTGCCGGGCTGGCTGGGCGAGCACTGCGAGGCGGCGTGCCCGGCGGGCCGCTGGGGCGCGGGCTGCGGCTCGCCGTGCCGCTGCGCCGGCGCCGCCGCCTGCCGCGCCAGCGACGGCTTCTGCCGCTGCCCGCCCGGGTACACCGGCGCCTACTGCACCCTTTGTAAGTACTACTTCATGTCTCGTACTCTCAAATAGGTGATGAATGTCAACTCTAGGGAAAATAGGATTGTGAAAAATAAAAAACTATGTCAATAAACAAAGTAGTAAAAATATTTGAAAAAAAACCTATACCTGTACTGAGCCTTGCTAAAATCTTATATAGCCATTCTTTTGTTAAACAACTTATACTGAGAATTTAAAAGATAAAGATAAAAGATAAAAGATGTTTATTCAGTAAATAGGCCGCACGGGCACTTTTACACGTCAAAAATCTACCAGCGCTTCGGAAGAGACCACTGCTGAGAAGAAACGCCGCAAGAAACTCAACAGAAAGTCGTTTTTTTTTTTTAAATGCTACTTATGACAATTATAAAGCTTAACCTAACATTATAAAAAACAATGAATTTAACATAAAACAAAAAATAAAAAATATTCAAGCGTAGCTTGAGCAGGATAGTGTGTCTCCACGGTCAATTTTGGAGATGTAAAGTCTCCAGATGTTAATAAGTTTTAGTATCACGTTTCCAGTGAAAGTGTCCATTTATTTCACACTCGAAAAAATATCTCTTATGAAATAGGTGCCTTTCGTTCTTTGGTTCAAAATCTAGTATTAAATAGATGATATTACATAATGGCGAACCCTATTTCAGGACATCTGTGTTGCAAAAGGGTGGATTTAGAAACGCATTTTTTTCGCATAATGATCTCTTCGCATATTTTTTTTCGCATAACACCGTTTTAGCCTGACATTGCAGAATTTAATAAACGTCTATTGTATAGCTTAGGTTATATTACGTTAGGTTCATTTTTTATAATAATAAAATTTAAAACCTTTTCTATCGTGAAAACCGTTTTAGGTCAAACGATTTTATGCCATATGAGACATTATGCGAAAAAACCAGACCCGTTGCAACAGTGAGAATAGCATTAGATGGCATATTATTGTAAGGTTTTATTGTTGTGTGGTTCCAGTCTGTCCGGAGGGCTACTACGGCGACCACTGCATGGAGCCGTGCGCGTGCCCGGCGGCGGGCGCGTGGGAGTGCCACCCGGTGCGCGGCTGCGTCTGTCGCCGCGGGTTCGTGGGCGAGCGCTGCGACACGCACGCCAGCGACGCCGTCGTGCGGGACCCCGCCATGGGTATACACTATCACCTTACCTACCTTACCTTGTCGCCCCTGCACCTTAGCGTAATACGGAATATACAGGGCGTCCCAAACTTATGGGACATGAAGGGGAAGTACCTTAAATATCGTAGATAGTGTATTTTGCTGAAAGAAGACTTTTAGCATGATCCCTTAATACTAGATCAATAAAATGAATAGGGTAGAAAGTCAATAAAATTAGGCAGTTTTTAAACATGGTTTTAAAAAAAGTTATGCTAGTTTTTTTTTTGTAATCGGCCTTCAAAGTCTGAACCACAGTTAAAATTTTCTCACTTTTTGTGATTCTATTTTTTTTTGACAAAACGGTCAAGGATCATGTTTTGTTTTTAAATGGAGTACATGCACGTACTATTCAGGTATACATTAAAAAAACAAGCAGCCAATTATCTCAATTATTGCAGTCAGAATGACCAAAACTGTCTCCGTGGTCGCAGATTCATAAAAAATGTGAAAAAAGGCCATAACTCCTAAACTACGAAAAATCGCGGAACATACATGGGGGTGATTCAGATGCCCCTTGAGGTGCACTACCTCTGGACTTCCGCTTGACACTACTTCCTGGGACACCCTGTATATGTATTAACACCGCTCAACTTATTTTGAGCAACTTTACAGAAGAGCGTAAAAACTGCGGTATTAGGAGGTGAACCGACTTGAGCACTGTCACAAGTTTTGCAATGCTGCGATTGGTTGAAAATTGACACTATAGTAGTTGGCAGATCGACGCGCGTTTCGTGAGTCATTTCGCCAATTCGACTGAGTAAGAGTATACTTGTAAAAAAAAGCCAGAGCTTGTAGAAAAAAGAAGATTGACAATTGGGAGGTGTATTTTCCCATTGACATTACTGAAGTGTATTTTTGAATAGAAACGTAATAGTACATTACTGCAGAGGCCGTGAAGTAAGAGATTTAAGGACGAGTTTGGGGTAGACGGCCGAGTCACAGACGAGGCCGGATAGAACGAGTCCTTCAATCTCTGTCCCGGCCCAGGATTGTAATGTCAGGAAATATTAAAAAAAGTACATTACTGCAATCTTACGATGGCAATCTCAAGACTGCAATCTTAAGATGGCAATCTCGAGACTGAAGACTGCATTATTACGATGGCCATCTTAAGACTGCAATCTTGAGAAGGCAATCTCAAGACTGCAATCTCGGGATGGCAATCTCAAGACTACAATCTTAAGATGGCAATCTCAAGATTGCAATCTTAACGTGGCAATCTCAAGACTGCAATCTTAACGTGGCAATCTCAAGACTGCAATCTGACGATGGCAATCTCGAGACTGCAATCTTAAGACTGCATTATTACGATGGCCATCTTAAGACTGCAATCTTACGATGGCAATCTCAAGACTGCAATCTTACGACTTACGATGGCAATCTTAAAACTGCGTATAAATATAATACAAATTTAGTAATGTATGATTTAGTTTAATGTTTAATGTCACAAAATATGGTTACAGAGTGGTGGTTGACAGTATATAATTTTTTTAAAGTTTGGAGCAGCGGCCAAATTCTTAGTTCTCAGGGTTTACATCCTAGGTTTCTTGGCCTAGGCCATGAAGTTATGGAGCCACAAACAAGAAACTCAATGTCTTCATTTCGTGACATTAACGCATACATTGTTTGCCCTTTCCAGCTCACAGCGGGCACGCGGGGCTGACGGCGGCGCTGGTGGTGCTGGCGCTGCTGTGCGCGGCGGCGGCGGCGCTGGTGCTGCTCTACTACCGCAAGCGCGTGCACAACCTCAAGCGCGAGATCCAGCACGTGCACTACACCGCCGACCCGGGCTCGCAGCCGGGTCAGTGCACCCTGTTACCACTACCATCATCATCATCATCATCATGTCAGCCGAAAGACGTCCACTGCTGGACATAGGCCTCCCCCAAGGCTTTCCACTCAGACCGGTCTTGTGCTTTTCGCATCCACCGCGGCCCCGCGATCCTGACGAGGTCGTCACTCCATCTTGTTGGAGGCCTACCTACAGCTCGTCTTCCGGTCCGCGGACTCCACTCCAGAACCTTCTGACCCCATCGGCCATCAGTCCTGCGAGCAATGTGCCCCGCCCACTGCTACTTCAGTTTAGCTATTCTTAGGGCTATGTCGGTAACCTTAGTTCTACTGCGGATATCATCATTTCTGATTCTATCACGCAAAGAAACCCCGAGCATAGCCCTCTCCATAGCCCTCTGAGTGACTTTGAGCTTCCTTATGAGGCCCATTGTTAGCGCCCACGTCTCAGATCCGTAAGTCATCACCGGCAACACACACTGGTCAAAGACTTTTGACTTCAAACACTGCGGTAATTTGGACGTAAAGGTGCTGCGAAGCTTCCCGAACGCTGCCCAGCCGAGTCGGATACGACGAGTGACCTCTTTCTCAAAGTTGGACCTACCACTACAATGACATTTATTTACATTTAATATGATATCCTTAAGAACTATCTTAAAAAGCTATGCTTTAAGTGCCTACTTCTAAATGTAAAACAAAACTACTACATTAAATAGTTCATCAGCCCGTAATATATTTGCGGGCGGTTGGACCTTGTGCAGGGTCTAGGGCTACCGCCATCCATTAACCTACCGGCAAACAGCAGTGTTCGCACTGTTGTGTTCAGGTTTGGGGATAAGACAGTCAGTGTAATGACTAGCATAGAGGCATTCCATCTTAGTCCTCAGGGTTGGCAACGCATTTGCAGTCTTAGTCTTGCAGTCTTGTGAATGCGAATGTTTATCTGTCACAGTTTCCACTTACCATCAGGTGGCCTGTGTGCTCGTTTGCCTTCACTATACAAAAAAAGCAGAAGAATAATACGTCAAAGTTTGATGAAACAGGGTTTATCGGCTATTTAAAGGTAGGTTCACACTATAATGTTCCATCGGATCGGACTGCGTGGCGAATCTACAGGACTTGTTACACTATACGTGGACAGTGTAAATCATGTAGTATATAGACTTGTATAACGGATGACCAACGCTGAGTTAACAGCTGGCACGTGCTGAGTTGGGGCCGTTTCCCAACAACTGTCCAACTGTGGGTAGCTTTATTTGTTTTTACTTCTTTTGTGGGTTGTTATGAATATATGTATTTTCTTTCTTTCTTTTCTGTATAAAAAAGTGGCTTTCTTAATTTTCCTTATTTAAAAAAAGTTTTCGGGTTTGCATACCGCTATTGCACCCTATCGCACTGTTTTTAGTTCTCCGAGCCCTATCGTGTTTTCACTAGCACTGTATAACACCGCCGCGGTTGTCCACAGAACAACAACACTTCGACAACCCGGTGTACTCGTACCAGGGCGGCGGGCGCGACGACTCGGCGCTGCTCAACAACGCACACATACACAACAACCTCGGGAAGCTCTCCAACACCACCATGGAAAAAATTCGCAACATAGCCTCGGGCTCCGGGGACAGTAAGTCATATCTAGACATGCCACTGTTCCACAGTGTACTCGCACCAGGGCGGCCCTGCTCAACAACTCACACATACACCATAACCTTGAAAAGCTCTCCAAACACCACCATGGAAAAAATTCGCTTCATGGTCGGGCTCCGAGGACGGTAAGTCATATCGAGACATTGCCACTGTCCCACAGTGTACTCGTACCAGGGCGGCGGTGCTCAACAAAGCACACATACACCATAACCTTGAGAAGCTCTCCAACACCACCATGGAAAAAATTCGCTTCATGGTCGGGCTCCGGGGACCGTAAGTCATATCGAGACATTGCCACTGTCCCACAGTGTACTCGTACCAGGGCAGCGCTGCTCAACAACGCACACATACACCATAACCTTGGGAAGCTCTGCAACACCACCATGGATAAAATTCGCTTCATGGTCGGGCTCCGAGGACGGTAAGTCATCATATCTAGACATAACCACTGTCCCACAGTGTACTCGCACCAGGGCGGCGCTGCGCACCAACTCACACATACACCATAACCTTGAAAAGCTCTCCAACACCACCATGGATAAAATTCGCTTCATGGTCGGGCTCCGAGGACGGTAAGTCATCATATCTAGACATAACCACTGTCCCACAGTGTACTCGTACCAGGGCGGCGCTGCGCACCAACTCACACATACACCATAACCTTGAAAAGCTCTCCAACACCACCATGGATAAAATTCGCTTCATGGTCGGGCTCCGGGGACCGTAAGTCATATCGAGACATTGCCACTGTCCCACAGTGTACTCGTACCAGGGCGGCGGTGCTCAACAAAGCACACATACACCATAACCTTGAGAAGCTCTCCAACACCACCATGGAAAAAATTCGCTTCATGGTCGGGCTCCTAGGGCGGTAAGTCATATCTAGACATTGCCACTGTTCCACAGTGTACTCGCACCAGGGCGGCCCTGCTCAACAACGCACACATACACCATAACCTCGGGAAGCTCTCCAACTCCACCATGGAAAAAATACGCTTCTTGGCCTCGGGCTCCGGGGACCGTGAGTCATGTCTAAACATTGCCACTATCCCACCTGACCCACCTTAGATCCAAAGTCAACCTGACATTCTTCAGCAATAAGGTTGAGTTTCCTATAAGTTATAAATGTCTTGGTATTTTTAATGACATTAATCATTGGTAAATTACGTAATTGGTAACGTAAATTTAGGACTCATTCGAAAGAATCGGGACCGTACCAGGGCGGCGCAGGACCGTGAATCACTTATATCTATTTAGGTATTAACTAAATTTAAACAAACTAAATCGAACGTAACAGAGGTACAAAGGTCTTTGCCAGAGATCTACCTATTGCGAAAATCCAGCTGACGAAGCTTAAGACCGAAGATGGCAGGTTAGTCTCATCGAAACCTGAGCTCTTGAGGGAGATATAGGGGTTTTATGGACAGCTGTATACGTCAACTCACCAACCCGTGACCGATCTAGCGAAAGACCCGAGAGCTAGATTGACCCGACACTATACCGAAGATATCCTGCTGTACGAGGTTAAAATGGCTCTCAAACAGCTTATTAACGGCAAAGCCCCGGGTGATGACGGAATTACAAGTGAACTGAAGGCGGGTAAACCGGTCCTTTATGCACTTCAGACGCTGTTCAATTGCGTGATTCACGAGGTGAAAACGCCGCAGGCATGGAACAGAAGTTTGGTGATCTTCTTGTTGAAAAAGGGTGATAATACTCTATTGAAGAATGATAGGCCCATCTCACTTCTGAGCCATTTCTGTCAGTCATTACGATTCGTCTTGCACGCAGGTTTGATGACTTTCAGAATCCCGAACAAGCCCTTTTCTGAAAAGGCTTCAGTACCGTAGACCACATACATGCGCTGCGGCAGGTTATACAGAAGACGGAGGAATATAACCTTCCCCTCTGCCTAGCATTTGTGGACTACGAGAAAGCCTTCGATAAGATCGAGACCTGGGCTGTACTGCAGTCTCTGCCAAATCTAGGTACATCGAAGTGTTGAAGTGTTTGTACAAAAACGTCACCATGTCCGTTCGACTACACGACCAGGAATCGAGGCCGATTCCACTGCAGCGGGGAGTCAGGCAAGGAGATGTCATATCCCCAAAACTGTTCACCGCTGCACTGGAAGATGTCTTTAAGGTTCTGGACTGGAAAGGGCGTGGGATCAACGTCAACGGCGAGTACATCACGCACCTTAAGCTGGCCGATGGTATAGTTGTTATGACTGCGACCATGGAAGACCTCAGCTCGATGATCTCAGTGGAGCCTCCGCTCAATTGGGTTTGAAAGTGAACATGGAAAAGACGAAGTTTATGTCGAATGCCCATGCCGTGCCAACTCCCGTATTGATCGGACACTCTACACTCGAATTTGTTGACCAATATGTGTTGTCACGTCCTACCGGGTGGCAAGTAAAAACTCAGAGAAGTTTAAAGTATTTATTTAAAAAGAAGTAGGGCGAACAAGGAGGAAAACTAAGCGGGACATGTAGGTAAGACAAGACACCATCATTTACGCAAACATCAAAGGCGTCGGCCCACTGTTAGTTACTCTTTACACTGTGATCATACCCTCCATTATTTTCTCATGCGCGTAGCAAATAACATGGCTTTGTTAATCAGCCAATTGAGTTTTGATGTGTTCTTCTTCTATTCACTGACGAACTATATCACGTATTAAGTGCCATGACCAGAGCCCGGATTTTTCATGGCGAAACAAAACACTATCGTAAACTGGCTACTGATAGAAACATCATTTTATCGATATCGATAATTGTGTAATAGAATAAAAAACGTGACTAATTAAAAAACATACCTATGTAACATAAAAAAACATACATAGTTTGTATGAAGTTATATAGAAACATATTCAATTTCTTCGTCGTAATACACGTTAGTACACACAGCAGCACATGGCTTTTTATTCGTGTAATGGTGATAGGAGTAGATAATCATTAGTTTTTCAACATTCTCTGGGAGCAAACAAATTCGTTTATCACTAACTCCATTTATACACCGTGTTTTTGTTGATTTACGATAACTTCGGCATATTACTAGGTATATCTATAGAAACTAATTGGTAGATTAGATTTTTAAATATTGCAAAAAAAAATTTTTTTTCAGTTTAGGACAATATAATGAAATCTTTTATCTTTGGTCATTCTAAAAGGGCGTTTAGAGTTACCTAGCTAATAATCAGTGTCAAATACGTCTATGTTGGCGTGACATACACACACAAGTAAAGATAACACTTGACAGGTACAAGTCACTTTAGATTGACGCGTATACAAACCTAACAATTGGAAACTCTTTACTCATACGTATTAAAAGAAAATTGTTGTTATCAATTAAGAGCCTTTTACACTAGTTTAACGTGATTAACTGATTAAATTTAAAAATTAAATATCTTTAAAACCGTTAGACTTATCATTTGTCTGTCTTCGGGAAATTAACTTTGTTTGACCTAAAGAACGTTCCCTTAAAGTTATCGTAAATCAAAAAAAACACGGTGTATTACTAAATGTACGTTCAACTTCACTTGACGTCAAGGGAGCAAACTTATACAATTTATTGTTTTTGTTTCATTCATTGTAAATTTCAGTACAATTTTTATTACAAGCGATCATACGTAATGTACATTACGTATGATCGCTTAATTCCAGCAAGTATTAAGGCCTGTTTACATTTTGTGAAGTAGCAACTGCAGGTGTAAGGTGATTAGTTAAATCAACGTGTAAACGGTCACCCTGTCAAGTGACAAGTGCGATTGCGAAGTGCGAGTGTGAAGTAAAGTGAATAGACGCTCGGTCTATTAAGTACTATTCTTTTGCCTGTTAATTAGTTGCCCCCGCACACCCGCGTACTCCCCGCACGAACGCATAAAAATGTGAATGAAATTTGAAACAACTATTCATCTCTTTCTAACAACAGCGTTCGCTTCGGATCGCCGTCTTTGTTTGTTCCACAATTTGCACCTGCACAAAGCAATGTGTAAACGATTTCTTAACACTTAACACTTATCATCGTCAAACCATGTTAACTAATCACTTCTCACTTCTTCACTTTCTTCTGCACTTGCTACTTCACAAAATGTAAATAGACCTTAGGGGGAGGGGTTAATAAAAGAGAGAGATATACATTTATAGTTCATCGCTGAGCTGCAGCTAGTTTATAACTCAGCGATGAACTATAAATGTATATCTCTCTCTTTTATTTACACGGGAGCGGTTATCTTTTGTTCGTTTCTTGGGCTAGAAAATCGCCGATAGTTCATCGCTTACTCGCTATATCGACCAGTGCCTTAGTCGAAAACTATATTTCTTGACATAATTGGACATGTGAAACTAATCAACCTTAATTCTACGAATTGAGTCATATAGAAGCAAAGTCAGCAACATCCATTATGGTTGAAAATCGTAAAGAATATAACTATATGACTCAATTGTAGACGCTGACTGTCTACGCTAATATTTGACTAACTATATTTCTAAGAGCAAATAAAGATCGCACATATCGGCTGCAAAATTCTTAATGTCTTTTAAATAGGTTAATATAGTTTAAATTTGTACATTTGTACAGTAATATTAAATTGATTTATGCGTACTGACGTAATCGGACTGAACTGAACGTGCAACAAAAAGACGTACGTTTTAATTAGCCACTGTTTCATTTCGACATTTCGATCGGGCGTCACGTGCCGCTATAATCGACTAATTTGCATACTTGGGCCCCGTGTGGAGATGGCGCTGACGCTTTTAGGATTCCTTAGTTAACAAGGGACCCTTATAGTTTCGCTAAGTCCTTCTGTCCGTCTTTCCGCGGTTTAACTCTGAGACTCTTGGTACTACAAAGCTGTGATTTAATTATACATATTAATCACGCCGACAAAGTTGTATGTTTTTGGTTCACACTGAAAACGGTTTTTTTTTATTAGCATATTGTGGTGAGTGTCATTGGATAGCTTCTACACTTTCATTGCCAAGGCCTCTAATTTTCATACAAAATGGACCCGCCTATCGGGTCGGCGGCAATAAAAGTGTTAAAAATAGTTTGGATCCCCGTGTGCAAAATATTAAACTTTTGTGAATATGTACTTACTCGTGCATGATATCTGAGACGGTTGTTAACACGAGTTTTTATGATTTTGTTTTCCGTAAACTTATTTATTTTTAACGTTTATTTTTTCGTTCCTTTAGCGTATGATTCGATGTCCTGTCTGAAAAACAAGGATGCCGACGCGACCAACCCAAATTTGTATCACTGCATCGACGAGGGCAAGTTCGACCACGTCTACGACGAGATCAAGCATAAAGATGGAAAAGGTAATTATACTTGTTTGAAATGTTTAATTTTCATATACCTACACAATTTCCCACATACACGGATACACACATACATTGATACACATATACACGGATACATATACACAAGGATGCACACATATACAACGTGTCCCAAAACTCAACGATAAGCCGGCACCAGAGGATGGAGCTGCTTATGATTAGTCGAGAAAAAATAAGGAAAAAAATATATCTCAATTATTTTAGAAATTACAGAAAAAAAATGAAATTCATCGAAAATCGACATCCCTAATGGTATTTTTAACGACCATGTCTACAAATATTCAAATATTACTGTTTTTTTTTTGTTTTTGGAAACTTAAGTAGCCCTGCTATCTAACACAGTTCTTAAAAATACCATAATACATGTAGTTTTTACACAAAAAATAATCAAAATTCATTTTGTCCCTACAATTTTGAAAGATTTTTTCTTACAGTCCACTTTCAATCATCATGGTGTAAAAAAATAGTATCGACACCACTATGGCAATTATTTTCAAAAGTTGACGCAACTAACCAAGATTCCAAAATGGTATAATACTTTAGGAAACCTAGTCACAAAAAAAAACAACGAATTTTTAAAGAAGAATCGACATTATTTAATGTTGGCGGTAATCACTTTTACTGTACCCAATTTGTATTAACTACTGTATTAACTACCCACATTTTCCATTGAAATTTTAAAACTTGCAACAACAACCCTTTTCAAAAGTGATTAATATCAACATTTAAAAATGTCGGTTCTTGTTTCAAAATTCGTTGTTTTTTGTTGTGACTAGGTTTCCCAAAGTATTATATCATTTTGGAATCTTGGTTAGTTGCGTCAACTTTTGAAAATAATTGCCATAGTGGTGTCAATACTATTTTTTTACACCATGATGATTGAAAGTGGACTGTAAGAAAAAATCTTTCAAAATTGTAGGGACAAAATGAATTTTGATTATTTTTTGTGTAAAAACTACATGTATTATGGTATTTTTAAGAACTGTGTTAGATAGCAGGGCTACTTAAGTTTCCAAAAACAAAAAAAAAACAGTAATATTTGAATATTTGTAGACATGGTCGTTAAAAATACCATTAGGGATGTCGATTTTCGATGAATTTCATTTTTTTTCTGTAATTTCTAAAATAATTGAAATATATTTTTTTCCTTATTTTTTCTCGACTAATCATAAGCAGCTCCATCCTCTGGTGCCGGCTTATCGTTGAGTTTTGGGACACGTTGTATACAAGGATACACACATATACATAATTACACACATACACGGATATACAGATACACACATACATTGATACACATATACACGGATACATATACACAAGGATACACACATATACACAATTACACACATACACGGATACACAGATACACACAACAATAGATACACTGATATATATATATATATATACATGGATACACACATACACACATACACATTTTTTTGCAAATTCGTTTGATACACGTGCGGAACTGTCATTTTTTTCGAGTTTCGAGTGTCTTGGCCCGAGAGGCAAACGGGGATACAAAACTTGGGACGAGTGAAAATGACATACTTTCCGCACTTGCATCAAAATGCAGTATGTTAAACGTGTATGCAGAAATGGAATACGACCACTTGAACTACACGCCGCCGGCCAACAAGTGGAAGCCGCACTACCAGAGGATGGCGAACGGGTTCTCTGCGGGCGCGGCGGGCGCCAGCGTGCCGCCCATCCCGCCGCTGCCCAAGCTGGCGCCCGCGCCGCCGCCGCCGCCGCGCGGGGACGACGACCCGCCCGCGCCCTGAGCGGCCGCCTACCCTCCAGCTGGAGCGGAACAGGCTAGTGCCTCATTCTAAAATTAAGCGGCGTTCTCCAGCACCTCCAGCTCAATTACCACATCTATTCAACGAGAAGCGTATATCGCAGGAACACATTTTTAACCTTTTGGACGCCAACAATGCCTCCAACGCAACTATTTATGAGATCTGTTTTTCAATACAAGTGTCAATCATTCGCAATCATTTAACATTTTACTCAACATACTAAAAGTTATCTGATTCACAACCGCACTCTGTGGGCCTAGTATGGCTGCGTGTATATCGCGTGTCAAATGTAGATAAAGCGTCCGTCACTCGTACTTATTCACGTGTCAGAAGGTGACGGATGCCTTATCCAAACTTTATCACGCGATAAACGCAGCCATGTCCTAACATGCCATGGCCCTAGCCCCAGAATAAATTAATGACGATTTAATCGGTCATTAGTGTCAATTTTTCAGACACAATTAGCAAGTCAAAAGTCGAGTTAATTGTTTCTATAATTTCTCTGAATATAACAGTTAATGCTCCTCGAGAACGCCCCGATTGATCACTCGTCATTACCGCTAGCGCGACTTGTAACCTCTCGCTCATCGCTCGGTCCGTCTCTATCGTTATAGAGTAATTAAAACAGGACATCCTGTCGTCAATCGAGCAACAAGTTGCGATAGCTAATAATGTCACAATCATAGGATGAGTGTGTTGTAAAAAAACTTCAGTGATCTCTAACTCTATTTTTTATTGTTTAGACAGCTTTATTTAGTAATCAAAATATTATTTTATAAATCCGTTTTATTTACTGTAATATTTTATATTTACTGCCATATATTCGTGCTAAGTATGGCGGCTAGTGTTTTTTTATTTGTTATCCTTTTAACATATAGGCTGTACTCGTAAATAATACTTTTCTATCCCGTAGGCGTATTATTAATATACGTACCTATTCTCAGCTACTATATATTTTGGCGTCTCAATGATTATTTTAATGTAATAATGAACATAGTGTAATGAGAAAGCTTACATGACCATTGCTTATTTAAAAATATATTTGGTTTCTTTAGTTTTAGAAATATGTGTCAATGTTGCAAACACGAAATAATGAAATCGAAATTATATTTAAATTTAATTTATGACGACATGAATCTTTATATCGAGGTTGTGATAAAAGGTGTGTTCAGAATTAAAATCTAAAAATAAATTGCTGAAAGAACTTTCTTCAAGTTTACATACAGGTCCGATCCTTTAATTATTTGATTCCCGTTTTTTAGACTCCTACCGTTCTGCTCGCTTTCTTCATTAAACAGAACGGTTTTCCTTTTTTTTTTTAATTATTTAGGTTTATAGGGTGTGCTCTAAATGATTGCCCTAATGTCCTAAATATTTAAAAAACTTGTATCGGAACATCATATTGGTTACATATCTAAAGAAATCTCATTTAACCAATATGATGCTTTGCTATTTTTCTTACAGTTTTTTTCTGACAATAGGTTAAAAATAGGCTGAAAACATTTTCCAGTACAACAGAAAGTAATTTTCTTCCGTTAAAAAGTACAAGACAATCCAGTCTCATCTAAAATAAATAATACTTACGACGAAATAGAAAAAAAAACGGGTATCATTTGATTAAAGGACCTCACTACTGTTATGTAAACTCGACTAGACAACCTTTATTATTAAATAATTTAAAATAATTTTCTTTCGTCAAAGTGAAAATTCGCAACACTGTTTCATTTAAATTAATTAATGTACGTATTACCATAAATATACTACACCCATTTACGTCACGACTTGGCAATCTTATCATTGAATGTTACAGTTGTTAGGCTAAAATAAGCGGTGGCATACATTGAGCTGACCTTGAGTAGTCTCCAGACTTGTATACCTTGTCGCTTTTATTGAGTAGCGAATTAGTATGACAGTTAACCTTCTTTTAATCAAATATAATGAATAGTGGACTAATTGATCTTAGTCCAGCGCCTTTATTCTAGGCAGTACAAACAATATCACATTTGACCTGTTAAGGAATCGTTTTTCACTCGGCCGCCATTACAAATACAAATGTATCATCTACCAAAAAATATAATGCTAACTTCGACTCCATCAGTCCTATTCCTTTTGTATTTTGCATCAAAATGTCTGATTCTTAACTAATGGTGGCACTTCGCTTAGATTTAATTTATCAAAAATATTTTCGTTGCATTTCTAATTCGATATGTGACCAGTGTTAGGCAATTAAGTGCTGCCATAGAGGGTTGACTGTACCATACTTGTTCGGAACAAGTGTTTGTGCCTTTGTGTGCCAGCTCGTAAAGGATCGTGAAGCAATATATTATTGATATTTCCTAGTGTTATAAGGAAAATGATAAGCTAATCTCACCGTGGATGCACTTGTTACATTCCACATGTTTATATTATTGTTTATAATTTACAGTTTATATTTTTAGAGATCTTCATATTTTACCATTTTATTTTTAACGTAGCAACCTTTTTCTATATTTACATGTAAGCAAATTGAAACTTTATCTTATGAATTGATAACATATAAATGTTAATATCATGACTCGTATCGTTGTAAGAGGTTAAGTGTATTTTTATGATCATCAATTTTAACTTGTGATGTAATTTACGTAGGTTCGCATGATAGTTTTAAGGGAGTGAGAGTAGGGTCGTACACACTCACAAAAACAAGTCGTAGGAGATCCGAGTCGGAGACGATTTGTACCGGGCTGTTTATTCGATAAAAAGCATTTTATATCCAATTTAATTTGCTAAATAATATGTGGCGAATAAGTAGGCTGAAAATTTTCAGTCCAATACATAATTGATTAAAATCTTAAAAGGCAACTTTTGCTTGTTTATTAGATAAATTAGGTTAACTATTTTTTTATTGTTAAACTATTGGGTCGGCAGGTATAAACAAACAGGTATGTCGGCACTAATAATTCGCACCAAACCTAACGTTTACATATTCTATAGGCTTCATACTTTCAATAAGTATAATAAAGGTTTTTTTTCTTTTTAATGATATAAGTACCTACTTATACTTTTAATCGAATGAATAAAACGGTGCAAATCGTCTCCTATTAAGATCATATACCGAAAACAATGTCCCTTTTGTGTCTTAATGTTAAGGATATTGGAAGTTAATATTTCGTTTTAATGTACCAGGAGCTAAATGGACACTGTTGAACCTATATCTGTGTATGGCCCAGTAGTGTTAATGAGTAATGTGAAGTTTGCTCAAAACGTGCCAATTCATGAACTGAATAAGGTTAGACGTACACGGGTGGTGATAGCTGGCGGTGGTGCACATGGAATAACTTCATTAGGTCATTCTACGAGCTATAACTACAGTTGGCATTATTGTTATCTTAATACCGTTCCCAATATCCAATCTATCGCTTGCTTACCTTTGAAGATGATTACTATTTTAAGAAACAATGAACCGACTCCGATGTTTCAAGGAGTTCATAAATCCTATGACCAGAAATTGAATATGACGAAATTTAAATGGAATACCTGACAAATAAATACCGACGAAAAAAGGAAACATCAAAATCGGTTGACAATTGGCGTAGAAATTTAGTAACATATACAAAAACATCCTCTTTGTTTGAAGCCGGTTGAAAATCAACATCTCTCTTAAATTTTACCATCTTATACTCATTGCTAACGTTCAGAACGTGGATTTGGCATTTGGTATATCCCTACATAATGTGTCCAGTTTTAACTAGAATTAACCAAATCTATCCGCTTTCTGGATCTTGTCAACGAGCACTAGTATTGTCACTTGTGAATCTTGTCATAGTGTGTTGAAAAGATATATACCTAGTTACTGACCATTGAGTATATAATCTTAAATAGTACATTGAATATTTGGAACGGTTGTTAAGGTTGACGGCAATAAGGTCGTCAAAGGAGCGCTAACCTTGGCATTTTTTAATGATGTAACCATGTCGTGGAAATGTCAATAATGTCGTAATACCAAAGAAGGCGGCTAAC
This sequence comes from Acleris sparsana, assembly GCA_923062465.1. NCBI lineage: Eukaryota > Metazoa > Arthropoda > Insecta > Lepidoptera > Tortricidae > Acleris > Acleris sparsana. Next base: position 18,767,158 of record OV281293.1, read on the forward strand.
TACAATGTCTTTGCAATCACGGCTAAATAATGCCGTTTATGAAAGCGTTAACGATTAAACGCTCGTAGAATTAAGAATCGACCATACCGAAACTGAAAATACGCTGAAGCTGTGTAAGTGTGTTGCGGCAAATTATTTCGACCATGACCACGCTGGTTGGCGAAAAAGACGCGTTTATAGCGTGACGAAGTAAATGCGTTACTTCGTAAGTGTCAGCGTATTTTAATCTTTGGTGTGGTCGAGCCTTTATCCATTTTTTATCGGTATTTAACACTATCTTGGTGGATTCGGAAGTTGTCAGTGTTCGTGTCTTGTACAAAAGTAACTGACAATAAACTATTTTTTAATAAATGTATATCGTAACTAAGCTTTATTGTCATCAAAAACAAATTGTCAAAGCATTTACCCTTGGCACTGTCGTGTTTATAATCATGTTAAAAATATAGTTTGTGATAAATTATTTTTCATGTAAATGAATGATTTAAATATAAAATAACTCCCAAGAACAAGCGAAGTTGTTTTTTCTTTCCCTCGACCTCTGTCGCGTCTCACAGAAAGCATCGGCTATTTTCGATCTTTTCAAAGAGTGCCAAAGCAAACGTACCTAATTGCGTGTTAAAGTGGTTAATATTGACTCAGCTGGCGAGCCTTCTGTGACGCGTGTCTTTCTTGATTGAGCAAACACCGTGGAAACTTAAATGGCTTCAAATGTGAAGTACCCGCGAGTGCCTCTCCCGGCGTACATGGAAATTAACCTCATTCAGTTATAATAAATCGTTTGCGCAAAATGAAAGTGGCGACAGTTGTATTGTCAGTGCTTGTATTACAGGTGAGTCTCTATATTTTTGTCTATCAATTATTTTGATTTCTGCTGTTTTGATGAAACATTTTTGGCCGAATGGATAATTTTGTAAAATATAAGTTACAAAAATGTGTAGTTACTAAGTCTAACCTCACCGATACACGTGCGGTTTTGACATCGTAAACCAAGACCAAAAATAATATAGCATTTTGGGGAACTATTTTCTTCGATTTTTAATGACTTTTTTATTGATAAATAATGTTATTTCAGGCGTCCGGGTCGTTCTTCGATCAGATCCGGGGCGCGGTGACGTCGGTCGAGGACAGTTTCGGGAAACTGTTGAGTGACGTGATTTACGATGTGCGGGAGACTATCGACTGCACCTTGTTCGCGGTGGAGCAGGTGCTGGCGCTGGGCATGTTCGCTGACTCGGCCGAGTACGAGGCGCGCTGCAAGGGCGCCGAGCCCGCCGCGCCCGAGCCGCCCCTGCCCGCGGTCCTGGAGCCCGAGCCGCCCGCCCCCGTGCTCACTAAACAAGAGTCCCGACAAATAGACTCCTCTATACTATCCGTGGACGAAGTACTATGCGACGTTCTCAAAAAAGACGACACCCACTCCCAACTGGAGGGCGTCAAGTTAGCTCTCCAGAACGAAACGCAGCGCTTAGCCGAAATAAGTGATCTATTGAGAAAACAATTGGAAGAACTTTCGAGTGAAGTGAGGGAAAAATTTAAAGCCATCGAATTGCAGACTTCGGAGCCGTCGGTCATGACTATTTGGAACGATATCAAATTGCTGCACGAAATTGAGCACAGACATGAAAATACGGCGGAAGCGAAAAAGATTAGCCATATCCTTGATCAGATTTTGAGTATTTTGGACGCGAACGAGGAAGACCGCTCGACCGCTGATGACTATAAAATAAAGGAGATCATGCGCAAACTGAGTAAACATTCGAAAGACGGAATGGACGAACTGTGGAAAGACGCCGACGATTACCCGAAGGATTTCCGTGAATATGCGAACAAAGTGTTTGAAGAAAGTAGAACAGGTTTGTCCTCGGATAATAAAAATAAGATACCGAAATCAAAAGAAGATAAAGTCACCACAACTGCGGAACCTACTACTGTAATAGTGAGTACAATAAAGCCGAAACGTAAATCAAAACCTACTACAACGACGACGACAGAAAAAATGTTAACCATTGAAGAGTTGGCGGCGGAGTACGGCTCTTTGTTCGACGTCATGCCTGACATCGACAGTATGCCCGACAAGAAAGTCGCCGAGTCTGCTAAAAATATAGTTGAGGAAACGAAACTTAATGAAATGGTTATGAAAAGCTTAGCTGACGTGGGCTCGGACAAAGGGGCACGGAACCTCTTTGACGATCCTGATTTATTTAGCCGGAAGTAAAAAGCCGTCGACCAAACATATTGTCTGTATGTTATGCTCATTAATAACTCTTTTAAATTCGTCTACAATTGTTGCCTGGTGATTTCAAGTTGTCTCATCAGAGCTAGTAACACTTCAGTGCGTGTATTTTGACATTTTTGACTTTGGCACAACAGCTAAGCTAAATGTACCCGTTGAGAATGACCTGCCTACGTACTCGCATAATTTGTCAATGAATTCAGGGAGGAGTTATTACAGAGAATATTTGTTTTTATTGAATTTTAGATATAGATTTCCAAAGGCTGTGTTTCCGCGCATGAAAAATAATAGGATTACCGGCTCCACTTTCCTAGCCTCGCTAAAAGCTCCTATCCTTTTAGTGGATACCTTCCTCACGCGTAGCCCTGGCGGGAACGCAGCCAACATATGTGATGCCGCCTTAAAAACATTGAGTACAAGATGTTTTAATCTAGGATATCCTTAAGATTAAAGATACGTTTGACTGATGATAAAGTGACTTGTGTACGATGTTATGAAATTACTCATTACTTGACCAAGCTATGGTAGGGGTAAATTAAAGCTTTGTATGATTGTTAATAATTTACTGGAGCACATGTGCTCTCGAATTTCGTTATTAAATGTTTAATATTTTTAATCGTGTTTTAATTTTATACCCCAATGAATATTCTCTGTAAATTTCAAGTATGGGTTCAGTGGTTATTTATTTAAGTTGTGCGTTGTCTATCTGTCAGTCAGTCGCGGACCACACGGTTGTTGCAATATTCCGTTTCACGTCACTTAGGTATATCTTCTACTTCTTAAGGGTAAATCAAACCAACTAATTCTATATTATAACGATTTTATTAACAATATAAATACGTAATTACAAACTTATTATCCTACAATTGAGCTGCGCTACTCTACTGCGAGCAGTCCAACGTGCTTACTTAATTGTTCTAGATTCGTTAATTTCAGTGTCAAAGACTCCGCACTTTGCGGTCCACATTCATGGTCAGTCCATTTGTAAATGTTCCAATTTGTCCTCAATTAATTTTATTGACTACGATTGGACCAGGTCGATTTATAGTAGTTTTGACTAACCATGAATGGGGACCATCAGCCGCGTGTAGCCCAACAAGTTTGTGCGCGGCTCTCCCGCGGGGTGACACGTTGGCGGGGAGTGCGGTGTAGCGGGGAAGAGGAACACTCGCAACTACGCGACGCGTTGTAAAGGGTCAGCAATCAAAAATAGGTCGGTATAGGGTATTCGGAAAGTATAAAAGTTCATTTAAAGGTTAAAAATAATTGGTACCACTGATGTCGTGAACCATGAGACCATTGTATTTGGTTGGAAAATCTCGTTTGCATCCTGCTTTTTCACTCTGCTTTACGAATTATTAATAAACGAATGAAGAAAGCAATATGAATACGAACTTATCCGACCGCAGATTAAAAATACAATAACGTATGATTATTAACTACCTCTGTTTTATATGCTTTCCGAACTCCCCGCACTGACCCATTACGATTGCTCACCGGTGTGTTATTCGAGTCCCCTTCATAGGTTGGTTCATTCCGCGGGACGCCGCGCAAACTTCTTCGACAGCGACGCGGCCGCTGCCAACTCCTACCCCATTTATAACTCTACCGCGTTCCCGGTCCTCCACTCCAAGTGTTTAAATTTATATAATTATTTCCCCTTTTATTCTTAAGACGAAAAGCGTTTTATAATCAGCATTTTTTTAATTTTGTACAAATATATTTTAAAATTGTCATTTTATCTGTGTTCGCGTTTAAACGACACTTAGTTTTCAATTCCCGTTCAAAAAATTTGGCACCATTTTCTTTTTTATATATTTTCAAACTTGGATTTTGCCACGAGAGACGCTGGCACGGTTTTCATTTTTACAATAAGATGTGACGCGTTATTTATAAAATTTCTCACTCTAATACGCTAAATGAGTACGAATCCTTCCATGGTATTCTAAATTAACTGTGTTATTTAAACAAAGAAATAAACATCAAATTACAATAACATGACAGTGTAAAAATACATAATTATCTTAAGGTGTAGAAAAAAAACAAGTACAATATCCCAAGTATTAAGTGGATCAGGTTCTGTCAGTAGATCATAGCTGATCGAGTCTAAATATGAGTTTAATGTTTATTTACCGACATTGTTTCATGAATTGAGCAATTGCTTAAACTAAATAGTCAATGTTGTACTCATTATCATAAGGATAATTGTTTACTAGCTAGTTGGCGTGGCATCGCCCGTGGAGCGGCCATCCAAGTATCCACGTCGCCCAAAATGGATATGTACAATATTATTGTTCTGTGAAATAATACATTGCTATAGTTCCTGCGCTTCATCCTGCGTTTCTTTGTATAATGGTTAAGTATGTTAAATGTAAAGACTCGTGATATATAAATAATATTCCGATATATCCTATAACCTCTAAAACATGGCGGCATGTTGATTTCAAATTCTACATTTCCCTTATAAATAATAAAATCGATATTTTACTTCAATGTACATGTTCTATTCTACGACAAATGTGTGAAATTGCTTAGAAGATTGAAGAAGATACCTATTCGATAGTTGAGATAATCGTTTACCGAGTTAGAAGGTATGTAGAAGTAGGTATAATTAATAATTATACTTATGATAATTGCGTAGTTTTACTAATCTATTTCCATTCGATGTCTACTTATAGCTAATAATTACGCCGGTATGGTAAAAAACAAATCGCGCTCTTAACTAATCTTACAAGAATAAGCGAGGTGCGAATAGGAGATACGTATACTTGCGATTAGAGATGGGCAATTGCAGAGAATATTTCCAAATTAGTCTGAGAATATTTCCGATTTGGCCATCCCTAGTTGCGATGGTGGAGCCTAGCGGTCGGGGCTACGCGCCCAGTGAACACAGACAACATTCATTGGTGGCGTTTCATTTATAACTTACGGTTATGACTATCAAATACGTGCTAGTCGTACAAATAAATTCATCTTCATCTTTGCACTTTAAATTCTAATCTAACTGTGCCTTGAAGTCGCTTTGATATCTCGAATCGTTAAAAATAACTCTGTGTAAGTATGATGCGAGCATCAAGGAAACTGAAAGGTATCTTAACGATGCCCTTAGTTTGCCCTTCATGCAACCGTAAAAGTTTATCAATGCAGTAGTTGTTCGCGGAACGCTCTCTTCACCACTCATTTATCGTTATGTGTTAGTCACACCGATCAAAGCGATATCTACCTACAGATGAATCTAAACCGGACATGTTACTGTCAACGCTCGAGTACGGGAAATTCCAAAAATATTTAGTTAATCCTAAGACACATAGTTTTTATAGTAGTATAACCCGAACCATGCTGTGATAATTGTTTATTTTCAAGCATTCATTCAGCAAATCTTAGGTCTTACCTTAGAGACGCGGTAAACGTTTATAGATTAAACATACTCTACAAAAACCTAGCGATTGTCGAACTCTCGGATAATACCTTGAAAATTCGTTCAAACAAACTTTGCATTTATGTAGGTTAATTGCAAGATTGACGAGTAAGACCTAATATTTATTTATATTCGAGGTTTTACAGTAACACAACATTCCATGTAAGAAACGCCAACGAAAATTTCAACCACTGCATTGTAAGTAGATCTTACTCCGTTCACCCACATATTTTCTGAAGTTCTACATTCTTCAAACAGTGCAAGTAAAATACAACCAGGGTACAATATATGCTACACATTATTGTCATGCTTTTGTATTGCAATTTGTTTACATATAATGGCATTCGCAAAAAAGTGTCGATAATCAAGCCAGACGTTACGATTAGATATAATACCAAAAACAAAAGGATAGGGTTTAGTAAAAGGTGCAGAGCTTAAGAAGTAGAGGTCCTTAATTAGTCTAATACATACACGTATGTATGTATACGTGTCGTGGAATAGAACACGTGCCGGGCGGGACGGGTGTGCGTTGGGTCTCGTTCGACGGATGCCAATTCAGCTGTGATTAGTTTGTTCCTAGTGAGTCCTAGCTTAAACTCTTAGCTCTCCTCTCACCGGAGCTTACAATACGCTGACCCTACGTAAATTGAACTGCAAGACAGAACTCCTGCCGCACCGCATTAAAGATGCAATTGTTTGGTTGGTCAATTTTGACGCAGATCAATTTACCTTCGCAGCATTACCCTTTCAGCCTGCATGGAGCATATCCTGGTTTTTTTCAGCTAGTAATCGATATAACGTTTTTCTGCTCTTATTGGTTAAGCGAAATTGGAAATCACGTTTTGATTCTTGACCGTCGATATGTGGCATTAATCCAAATCAATAAAGAGTCAAGCTCCGGTGATGGAGAATCCCTAAACCCTCAAAAAGGATTGATAACTAAGTAACATTATCACAGCGGAATATCAGCCGTCGCGTATAAAGGCGGTTCACGCCGGCGGCGGACAGCGCACCAGCGTGGAGGTGGCGATCTGGTTGAAATGCTTGTCGATGGGCACGCGGTCGTCGTACAGCGTGGGCGCCTGCAGGATGATGCCGGCCGTGCCCACCAGCACGGCTAACGTGAAGATCCACAGGAACAGCCGGTCCAGCACCATCGCCACGTACTTCCAATCCTCTTTCACCTGCAAATGGAATAAATACATCAGACAATCTATTACAAATTGACTGAGTCCCACGGTAAGCTCTAGGTTTATGCTTTAGTACTAGGCTACATTGGGTAAATAAACCCCGAAATACTAATGACAAAGTTTGCGAAAAAATGTAGCTTGGATGAGCTTGGTAAGTAGGAGTTTAACCTTAACACATTCAAGGACACAACACAATGCTCAAAATTGCAAGATACTTATGCCAGGAACATTCTTCAACGTATGACTAAAAATCTGTATGTTGTTTTGAACAACAAAACTCTTCCCTTTTATGCGAGTTCTTCTTTCCTGATGTGTCACATCACGCTATATTAAAGCTTTTGATGTAACACTAGGGTGTTTTGTGGTGCGCATAACAAAGAGACGGCACAAGAGCCTTCACTGTAATCCTATGAGAATATTTCGGCTGTGGACGGAGTTGCAGTTCCGTCACGGTAAAAATCATCTACAACCGTCTAGTAGGGTTTTCATTACGTCTATGACCGAAGTGTCCATCAACGTGTTAAGTGGCAACTATCACATTACGCGGTGGACTTTGGATAAATCATACAAATGCACGCTATTCCCGTGAAAAGTGTCAAGAAACTCTGGAATCCTTCGCAGTCAGAAGTAAACAACGCGTTTTTAAGCTTGGTGCCGTTTATATCAGACCTCGAAAGCCATTACTGTAAAAGGAAGACCACATTGCATGGAAAAAAATTGCCTTCAAATGATCTTGCTGACGGCTTGTAAAAGTTTCCTAAGTATAACACAGCAGTTAAATTCTGCATTTTTTATAGCTAGTCTAAACCTCGCTTAAAGCTGAGATAGTTTGTTAGGGTGTTAGTGTTTTTGCATTTATTTGTTACCCAATCCGTAGCTTATGGGCTCTTAGCCCCCAAGCCAACGTCAAAGGCTTTAAGGACACGCCAAGGCGATATCTCCACGAGCGCGTTTATCGCGGCTATAACGTCTATCCATCGTCGTGATAACATTCAAGATCAATGAAAACGGGTCACGTTCTATGGTAATTCTGTACAAAGTGACCCACTTTCATTGCTCTTGACTATACACGGTATTTAAACGATTATATTCCGCCGGTCGTGTCATAAAATGAAAGGGGACCGTACGTCGAGTTTTGCGTTGAAATTGCATTAATCCGCTACATGGCTTGGTGAGCTCCGGGTGTTGTCTTTGAGTTTTACGTTTCCTACTTTACTAGAATAGTTGCTTGAATAGTTGATTACAAAGAGGTTCCTAGGTAATTAAAATGACCTGAAAATTGGCACTGTTTAAGGTGCGTGGTGAAGTAACATCAAAACTATTTATTCCAGACAAATTATACCGTTAACATTTTTCTTTGACAGCTAGGTACGAATATAGGCTCTATTCTGTGTGTGATATTGCCCATGTACATACATCGCACTGCCGCATTAATTTTATATGCAAATCATTGTTTGCAACTGTAAGTAAATTTATAAGTCAGAGCTTTTGTCTCGCACACACTTGTGCTAATAAAATACGAAATGGCAAAACGTTACGCTACGTTACGCTAGGTAACTCGATAAACATCATTAACAGGCATATTGTTATTTTCTTTGACACTGGTTTTAATAACAGATAGTGTTTATTCTTATTAGTTTCGCCTTTAGCTTGCTGACCTTGGTTGAGTCCTGGAGCATCATCGTAGTCTGCTATATCAGATGTAAAAGCTGGTTCATTAAACATTTGTCGGGCAGACTCCAGTCCAGACTCAAGCAGCTTAATAGATGCTCTGAACCACACGCAGAATCAGGTGCGGTGCACGCCGGACGGGCAGAAGTGGCTGAACCCGGGCGGCGGGTTGAGCGCGTGTCACCAAGCAGCTTGCTTACCTTAGTGGAGTCCTCGAGCATCCTCGTGTGCTCGGCGATAAACCGCACGCAGAAGCAGGTGCGGTGCATCCGGGGCGGGCAGGAGGAGTGGCTGAACCCGGGCGGCGGGTCGGGCACGGGGCTGAGCTCTTCCTCCGCGGCGCCTGTCAACGCGCCGCCCTCAGCCGACCCGTGCACCACGCAGCTGCCCCCGAAGCGGTTGCTGTCGCTCATACTTTTTCCAAAAGAAACCATTTTTTACTCAAATATCTTTGAAAGTGTTCATATTTATGACAAAAAAATAAAATGACATCGTTTTATACATATCACGCAACCCCTTCTATTTTATAGTCTCGGACTTCCCGATACCATTTGGCTTTTTGTTCTTGCAGGCAGGCGAATGCCGATTGCCAGACGGGAAGTACTTAATCACCACCGGCCATGAAAACCGGCTACTGACAAAGTGTTGGCTTAGGGATATGTAAGCTTACTCATGAAGCAAACAGTTTAAGCGGAAAACACTACCAAAAATAGCTTTCACTGGGATCTAACTCCAAAAATCCAAATTCCATGTCGAGAAAGAAACTCATTTACCACTTTGCGACTCTATTTGTAGCGAATTAAAGTCCTAAAGTTGACTTTCTTCGTCAACTAGCTAACGACTAACGAATTCACAGTAAAAGAAACGATATTTTAGAAGGGCTTGGTCTCAGACAGTCCAGAACGCAATATGACTGACCACCTACAATGCCTCTTAGTCACTAGACTTAGCTAGTCTAGAAAGTCTGAACACAACCTTACCGAAATGATGTGGTTTTTATGTCACTGTCTCCTAGGATAAAATCGTAATCGTCTCGAGCAATCGTAAAATTGCGAGTGCTATAAAACGAGCTCATCAAAACCTACAAATTATTTAACTGGGTGGAAAACCTTCTGTTTTATGTTCTATCTGCTGTTCTTAATAAAAGCAATTACGTGATTTAGGAGATACTAAAGAAAAGCGTTTGAGTCTACAATTGCTGAAGGTGTACCCTGAGTTAGCGGTAATGTCAGGCGGGGATATTTTGACAGGGTGGTAACTAATTCAAACTATTCATACTATTTTAAAATTAGAATACGGTGTTACTATCAATAGTCACAACAACCATCAGTCGAAATATCCGCCCGACTTTACTGATAAACGATTTCAGTCTCAAGACTCAGTCATAGTTTTTGTTTTTTAAGGTCTTGGAGAAGTAAAACAGACGGTAAATGGTATCTGTGACCCATAGACATTTGCATTTTCAAGACTACAATCTTAACACTGCAACCCTAAGATCGCCAATAGGATGCCAACCCTGAGGACTAAGATGGAATGTCTCTAGGTATGCTAATTCAACTGTAGCGTGTCACTAAATTCCAATAGGCCGATCCAAAATGCAAAAGCTGCTAGCGTTCCTGAGGCCCTAGCTAAGATGCATTACGCTAACTAGCATTTCTATTCGTTTCGGTTTTAAACCAGTCGGGCGAATTAAAAGCTCTAATTTTCCCTTTGATTGCAATAAAAGTCTATATTTCATGCCACCATTCATTGTGTGATGGAAAGAAGGAATGTCTAAGTAAATCAGAAATAAATAGTAGATTGTACAACAAGTGCATAAAACGAGCCATTTTACCCAAGATGTGCATATAGCCACACGAGCCGGAACGGCGAGTGTGGATAGTCACGTCGAGGGTAAAATGGGTTTTATGCTCGAATTTTACACTCTGCTTCGATTGCAAGGAAATAAAACAAGAAGCACATATACTGAGATAGATTTTCTTCGATTTAGGCGGCAATATCTTCTCAATTACATCTTTCGCACTTCTTTCCATTCGAGTCTCAGGCGAAATCATTATTTGATCGTCACTATCACTACTCGAGGACATTGTTTAACTACTTATTGAATTTTCAAACGCGACACAACAAAATTTTCTAGTTTCTAGTTTTGTTTAACGAAAAATTTGCTTCGCGCCTCACAATTTTTCTTAAACTTTATTTTTATTTTTGACTATGTGACGTTTGACTATGGTCTGTGCCTTAATGCCAAGTTATTATAAATATTTGCGTTATATTTTTTTACTTAAATGCACGCCCGTATTATTCGTAAATTTGTATTTAGATAGTTATAAGTAGTATGTATTCGCCGGTACTGGCCCCACCGCCGCTCCCCCCGAAAAAAGGTGCTCTGACGGCCGAGGGGCGGGCCTTCGCGGCAAAAAAAAAAAAAAAAAAAATTTACACTTTTTTTCGGTGTTTTGGGGGCCATTTAGAGCGTTTGGGGAGGGTCCCGAGGCTCTCAGACCGCTCCTTTCCATACTTAGCAATAGCACCTGTATTAAATAGAAAAAGGTTATCAACTACCTGACCCTTTTTCTATTACCGGGCAAGCTCTCTATTGTGTGTGCGCGGGCGTTCTCGGGGCTTTTGTCTTGCACCCATCGACGCGTTTCCACCTTTTTTATTGTCTGATTATGCACTATTAACTGCTGTTATGTGATTTTTAATTTACCTATGTGTTTTTCATATCATTTAATTAAGTAGCAATAGTTACTTTCTTAACATATTGTTCATAGGGTCATAGTTCTAACCTAACCTAACCTACGTTGTTGAAGTAAACCTAACATCATGAAACCTATCCTAACTTAACATAATTATCTAATGTTTTTAAGGATCATACTTCTAACCTAACCTAACCTAACCTAACCTAACATAACCTAACCTAACCTAACCTAACCTAACCTAACCTAACTTGTTGAAGTACCTAAACCTAACATCGTGAAACCTATCCTAACTTAACATAATTATCTAAAGTTTTTAAGGATCATACTTCTAACCTAACCTAACCTAACTTGCTGAAGTAAACCTAACATCGTGAAACCTAATATAACTTAAAATACCTAGCGTTTTTAATACTTTCGGAAAATAAAGATGATTCAATCAAAGAAGTAGCTACACTTGGTTTTATATTTGAACAATCATACTCAACTGTTATTAAGCATCGCCTAACTTAACCTAAGCTAAGACCTAATTTAATCATAGCTTAAGTCCTAAGCAAAACTTAATTCAATTTACCCATGATAATCTTAGTAAACCAAGCTAAAATTAACATTTATTATCTTGCATATATTTCTAAATAAATTACCTACACTTAGGCTGATAAAAATATGGTGATTAAATGTAATTTAATCCGCGTACGGGTATGTATCTACCTCTAACATTAACTAACATTATCTATTCGTAGTAGATATATTATATGGGGTTCAGCTTCACATACCTACATGTTTAATTTTACTGTTACACAGTAGTATGTAAAACTAAACCGAAGCACGTAAACTGGTTCCGTCTTGCTTGATTCAAAATACCTACTATGGAGTATATCAATCTAAAAAGCCTGTACCGACAAGTTTTGTGTGCCCTAGTGAATGGTTTTAACGGCTTACTTGTTTTATTGGTAGCAGCCTATTATGTTTTATGATCACAAAGGATTCGTTTTATTATTTTGGGTTTTGATGAATAATACGGCGTCTGTTTTACCTATGAGTTCAAACTAAACCGAAGCACGTAAACTGGTTCCGTCTTGCTTGATTCAAAATACCTACTATGGAGTATATCAATCTAAAAAGCCTGTACCGACAAGTTTTGTGTGCCCTAGTGAATGCTTTTAACGGCTTACTTGTTTTATTGGTAGCAGCCTATTATGTTTTATGATCACAAAGGATTCGTTTTATTATTTTGGGTTTTGATGAATAATACGGCGTCTGTTTTACCTATGAGTTCAAACTTGTCAAAAAAGCCTGTACCGACAAGTTTTGTGTGCCCTAGTGAATGGTTTTAACGGCTTACTTGTTTTATTGCTAGCAGCCTATTATGTTTTATGATCACAAAGTATTCGTTTTATTAATTTGGGGTTTTATGAATAATACGGCGTCTGTTTTACCTATGAGTTCAAACTTGTTTCTAGAAAGTTTCTTAACTTACGAATGGTATAAAAGCGGTGCGCTATTGTATATCGGCAAGTATTGGCTACTCAACTGTGCTCGTTACCGGATCTCCCTGTACATATAGCAGTATATAGACTTAACAGTGTTGTTTCGTGCAGTGAAGTGTTTATACAAAGGGCTAATAATGGATGTGAGTATGTACAAGTATTATAACTTAACTGTGTGTCTTTTAGCATTTGTTCAGCGTGTTTTTATTAAGAGTAGGTATTGTAAACAGTTGTTTAATTTATTGTTTGATATTGTTGCAGTTCTCTGAAAATACTTTCAAAAACTATTACTACCCGGAAAATAAAGATGAATCAACCGACGAAGAAGGCACGCCTGGTTTTAAAGTTAAGCAAGCCATGGCAAAAAAGCGTTTAGCAAATAACATCGACAGCTTCTTTGAACATCCCAAGAAGAAAACTAAAGCATTAAAACGATCTTCGAATGTTAGTCAAAGTTCTCCTGACGGAGTGGGTTATATATCAACCGGACAAGATGACGGAGCATACGCTTCTCACTTGATTAAAATCGAGATATACGATATGCAAAAAATTAAAAACATTCCTCCCACTGAACACTGGAAACACGCTGATGTAAGATTAAAATTCTACACGTGTTCCGAAGAAGACATCCAGCTCCAATCTACACGTGATGTTATATTTAACATCACAAAGCAAGTAGCTTCTAAAGACAGTTGTATGAAATATTTTATTGACAATAAGAAACAGTGATAAAAAGTGTTTGTGTAGGTTAAACAAAAGCTTGTTATTGTATTACACCTTTCAAGAATTCAGCTTATTATCTTTTCTTTGTAAAATTACTTTAATCCCTAGATAAGCGTATGCAGGTACCTATTAACATGTTTCCCATTTCTTTTATCTTATCGCAATGTCTTACGCGGAATTTTTAAACTTGAATGAATAACTATTGGGTGTTCCGGATTGCAAAAATAAAGCATGTGGTGATTTTGTACTTTGTAATATTTGTAAAGATAACAGTCCCCACCTTGTTTTAGAAATCACACACCTACCTGTACTGGGTCTATTTAAACTTAGGGAATCAGTATAGGGTTAGCTAGTTCTTGCTTTCATTTCGCAATGGATAGTTTGAACTGCGATATCTATGATCCTGAACTCATCAGGCTCTGTGAGGAGCTTGAAGAAGATCAAGAATTACACGGCATCGGGGAACTTATAAGCCAACTTCATCGTGAGGCGTAAGTTATATTTTTTTATTTAAATATTCCTGTTCTAACCTGTTTAAAAGTGCTTGAGCAATACTTATCAAAGGATGAGTTTCTGACTCGTTGTGACTTGATCTTATTGTTATTGAAACAGTTAGGAGGGGTGTCCCTTTATAAATGTGGTGTCCGTTGCAAAATAATTCATTGTTTGGGTTACAGTGTTTGAGTTACTAAGTGCTAGTTTATTCCATCATGGTGTTCATCATTATTAATTTAGCTCGTGATCAAATTGAATGTTTAAGCAAACAGTTTATTATAGCTAATTTCCATAGAAGCATACGGCTGTGGTTTATATCAAATTAATTACCAACCACACTTTTAGAAGATGCTGATATAAGACCTTATTTTACACCATGTGATGGACACATTAAAGATAAACAGAACAATTCGTCGTCGGATGTGATTGATGGAGTTTTAACAATGCAAGCATACTGCCAACAATGTAGTCAAGATTTAAGTTAGTATAATATCGCAACCAATTATACCCCAAGTCTGTATTTGCTATTAATACATACGGTGTGTTTAATTTCGTTTTTTTATTTTTTGTAGATCTTCTCAAGTCGGGCGTGGAGTAAAAAGGACAGCTACGGTGTCGGAAGCAGAAGAAGTGCCCACAAAGAAAGCTCGTGCTTCAACTAGTCGTGATGCAGTATCGATATTAGATGAAAATGTAAGTACAAAAAATAGTGATAATATTGAATGTTCTGTGTGTAGTAAGTTTGTGTCCAAAAGATATTTCTCCAATCATTTAAATAGCAATATACACAAAAATAATGTTTTAAGATCTGACACTCAGTGGGTTAACGTGCAGTTGATTGAAAACGCATTTAGGAATAGGGTGGCTACCTATAGAATATTGCTTAGTGAAAATGTTCACAATTCATTTACCCCCGAAATAATTTTACAAAAAAATAAAGAAAAAATCTTTACATTATTGGATCGATCACTTACTGATCACTGTGCTTTAAAAGTAAATTTTATTCTCAATGCAGATTTTACTCAAGTAACCAAACAGCTACATAATACGTTTGATTTTCAGTTTAGTAACAATATAGTGAATCTTGGCAGTGACAAAAATGATATTTTTACAACTATAGTTAACGAAATTTTAACAAGATTATCTAACTTTGAAAGGAAAGATAGTGGTTGGAGTTTAGTAAAATTCAACCATCTCGATGTGAATGTTAATAAATTTAACCCATTACGTGGTTCTTCTTATATAGAATTGCCGCGAGATATAATGAATAAAAAGGCAGTTATTAATGTAAAAAACAATGATCATGAATGTTTTAGATGGAGCATATTGTCAGGCTTATATCCACCCACAAACAATCATTCAAACAAATTGAATTCATATATAGCGCATAAACATAAATTAAACTTTGAAAATTTGACTTTCCCATTTAAATTAACTGATATTCATAAATTTGAAAAAATCAATAATATAAGCATAAATGTTTTCGGGCTTGAGTACAATGCACAAAGTAAAAAACACGAAGTTATAGGACCATTACATTTAACTAAATGTAAAAAAGTTACCCACTTAAACTTATTATATATAACCAAAGGTAGTGAAGCACATTATTGCTTTATCAAAAATTTATCAAGATTAGTATCTAAACAACTATCCAATATGCAACATGCTGTACATATTTGTGATGGTTGTCTCACAAGTTTTACATCAAATGAAAATTTAATAAATCATCAAAGAAACGACTGTTTCCATGTTTGTACAAAGTTACCTTCAGAACAGGATAAAAGGAAAAACTGGTTCAATGAAAATGTATCATCTAACCTACTTACCTTCAATAATTATGATCGAAAATTAAAGGTACCTTTTGTTGTTTATGCCGATTTTGAGGCATTTTTAAATCCAATTCCTTCATGTTTCAACAATCCTAGTACATCTTCTACAACAAATGTACAAAAACATGAGGTATATAGTTTTGGATACTACATAAAGTGTTCTTATGATGATAAGCTATCTATGTATAGAACATACAAAGGTAAAGATTGTGCGCAAACATTCATGAAATACATTAAAAAAGATTTAGAGAACATTTGTAGGAGCAATACCTTTGTAAAAACCCCTTTACCTTTATCTGAGGCAAATAATTTAGATATTGCACAGAGCAACACGTGCTACATTTGTGATAAAGAATTAAATGGTGATTCTACTATTTCTTATAATCATCATACAGGTTTTTATGAAGGAGTAGCACATCAATTTTGTTCTGAAAAATACATGGCACCTAATTTTGTACCTGTATTTTTCCATAATTTGAGCAACTATGACAGTCATTTTATAGTACATGGGCTTGGATTTGAGGAAGGCGACATTGAGTTGATACCAGAGAACAAAGAGAAATACATTTCCTTTTCCAAATCTTTGCAAATAAATAATCGCACAATCAAGTTAAAATTTGTTGATTCATTTAAATTTATGAGTTGTAGTCTTGAAAAATTAGCCAAAACCCTGACACCTGAACAATTTCGTGAATTAAAATTGAGTTTTCCGTGTAAAGAGGATTTTAAACGATTAATACGAAAGGGTATCTATCCATATGAGTACATGACATCATATGACACGTTAAAGTTAACTTCTCTCCCCTCTCAAGATAAATTCTACAGTTCCCTGGCTGATTGCAACATTTCGGATGAGGATTATGAACATGCGAGAGATGTTTGGACTCATTTTAATTGTAAAAATATGGGGGATTATTCTGATTTATATTTAAAAACTGATGTTTTGTTACTAACCGACGTATTTGAAAATTTTAGAAATGTATGTCTTAGGACATATGGGTTAGATCCAGCCCATTACTATACTGCTCCGGGATTAAGTTGGGACGCGATGTTAAAAACCACAAAAATAACTCTAGAACTCTTAACCGACATTGATAAAATAGCTTTCATAACCAAAAATATTCGAGGTGGCATCTCGCAATGTAGTAAAAGGCACGCAAAAGCTAATAATAAATTTATGGCAGATTATGATCAAAATATTCCTTCTTCATATCTTATGTACTTGGATGCAAATAATCTTTATGGGTGGGCTATGTCTCAATGTCTCCCTACTGGTAAATTTGAATGGGTGAATGTAGATACTGATTTCAATGTTTCTGATGATGCCGAACATGGTTTCATTTTAGAAGTCGATCTAGAATACCCCAACGAATTGCATGACTCTCATTCGGATTTGCCATTCTGTCCAGAAAATGTTTGTTTAGGGAATTCCAAAGAAAAAAAATTAATTCCTAATTTAAATGGGAAAACGAATTATGTTCTACATTATAGAAATCTAAAACAATGTTTGAAGAATGGTTTGAAATTAACTAAAATCCACCGCATTTTGAGATTTGAACAATCAAAGTAGTTAAAAAGTTACATAGATTTAAACACTCACATGCGATCGCAAGCAACTTGTGATTCTGATAAAGACCACTATAAAAGTATGAATAATTCAATGTTTGGTAAGACCATGGAAAACGTTTTGAAATATGTGAACGTAAAATTGCTAAATCATTGGGAAAATCATGGGAAATCACAGGGAGTTGAAACTATGATAGCCAAACCTGAGTTCCACAGTTTATCAATATTTTCGGAGAACTTAGCTGCTGTCCAATTGAATAAAACTAAAATATTTTATAATAAACCAATTTACTTAGGATTTTGCATTTTAGATATATCGAAAACTTTCATGTACAAATTTCATTATGACTACATGAAAACAAAATATCAAGAAAATCTAAGGCTTCTTTATACAGATACAGATAGTTTAGTATATCAAATATTCACGGAAAACTATTATGAGGACATAAAATCAGACCTTGATTTATATTTTGATACATCAGATTACCCATCGAACAATGAATATGGTTTACCATTATTAAATAAAAAGCGGTTAGGGTTTTTCAAAGATGAAAACAATGGTAAAATTTTTAAAGAGTTTGTTGGTCTACGATCTAAAATGTATGCTTTAGACGTTGAAAATCATGGGCTTATATCAAAAGCCAAAGGAGTAAATAAATGTGTTACTAAAAAACTGACTCTCAACGATTATAAAAAGTGTTTATTTGAAAAAAATGTACAACATGGTCAAATGCTAAGATTTAAATCAATAAAACATGTAATATTTACCCAAAACATAAATAAAGTATCATTATCTCATAATGATACAAAACGATTCTTGTTAGAAAACTCTTCGGACACTCTTGCGTGGGGACATTATAAAATACCACATCAATCATCACAAAATTAATTTGACATGTAATTTATAATCACAGAACATTCAAAAATGTCATCATTATTTTTTGTATACCTAATTGTAGAAATGTAAATTAATTTTAGTTTTTGTAAATATTGGTTGGTGAAGCTGAATCAAAAAACAAGTGGTGGGGCTACTAATTGTAGAAATGTAAATTAAGATTAAGTACTTATATTGTAGAAATGTAAATTAATTTTAAGTTTTGTAAATATAGGTTGGTGAAGCTGAATCAAAAAAGCATTTGGTGGGGGTACTAATTGTAGATAATGTAAATTAGTTTTTAGTTCAACTATTATTTTTTTTTATTGTTGGTATAAAAAAAAACTTTGTTGAGTTTTTTGCGGCGTTCCTTCTCAACAATGATGTTCATTTCCGGAGCGCTGGTAGATTAAAAAAGAACGGACAATTTCGAAATAAAACATATTTTACAATGATATCTTTGTTTTTTTTTAAAGGTGTTTACCGTTGTTTTAGTTGATTTATTTAAAAAGTAATTGAGCTCATAATATTACATCATTTCACTTTTATCTGTTTACATATCAACACGTATTACTAGTTTTAATTATGATACATTTTTATCATCCTTTCACAACCATTGTAGCTGGTCCGAGTGGGTGTGGTAAAACTCAATTTGTAACAAACTTTTTAAATAATTCCAAAGAAGTATGTAATCTTGTATTTGATGAAATTATTTGGTGTTATGATGAAATGCAGCCTCTTTACAATCTGGAAAATGTAAATTATAGTCAAGGAATACCAGATTTTTCAATGTTTGATGGGAAGAAACCTAAGCTTCTTATAATAGATGATCTGATGAGAGAATCGGATGGACGAATCGTAGACATTTTTACAAAAGGTAGTCATCATAGAAATTTAAGTGTTTTTTATATTACACAAAACATATTTCATCAGGGGAAAGGCCAACGTGATATTTCGCTGAATACAAGCTACATTGTATATTTTAAGAATCCCAGGGACAAAACACAAATACGCTACTTGTCACGACAAGTTTACCCAGAAAACCCAAAATTTGTAGATGAAGCCTACAAAGATGCTACTCAAGAACCACATGGTTACCTCATGATTGATCTGAAACAAAATACAAATGACATATGTCGTTTTAAAACAAAAATATTTCCGTTTGATGGGCATTGCACTGTGTATGTCCCTAAAAAGGGGTTTAAATACGATAAAAATCAGCAAATTTTAGTCAGTTCTACATGATGCATGCGAGAGTAAACACATATAAACATTTACTTGAAGCATTGCAGTTGCTAAAACCAAAATATCGCACGGCGTTACTTAAATCTTGTGATGACGATGAGATCAACATTATTTGCGAGTGCATTTATAACGTTCTAAATGGAAAAATTCCATTAGAAAAAAAAGAAAAATCTAAATTAAAAAAACATAAAGATATCTTGCGAAAATTAATTTCAAAAGGGAAACATAAAATAAGAAAAACCGTTATAATTCAAAAGGGAGGTGCATTTCTACCTATTATATTAGGAGCAGTTTTAAGTGCCTTAGTAAACTCATTATCATAATCATAATGGAAAATACAAAAAAAATGCTATTAGTTGAATCAGATTTTATTGAAAGACTGAAACGCAATGAGAGTCTACCTGAAAATTCATCATCCCGCCTAGATGGTGAGATGCAAAAAATCCTTAAAAGTAAAATGAATGATCGTGAAAAGTGGACATTATATTCTCAAGCATTGCAACGATTTTTACATTTTATTGAAACAGATCGAAAACCGTTTAAAATACCTATCATAACGGAGGGGGAGCTTCAAGTCAACAACGAAAGTAATGATCTAAAGTCAAAAGTAAACAAAAAGGAGCTTAATGAATATAATGACTCAGTTGCAACTCCACCTTTGCGAGAAGGAGATGTTACTACACCAGTTACACCGATTGATAAAACAAATCCAGAACCGATGCCAATTAGTCCATCTAAAATTATAGATATATTACCCAAATCATATGAGAAAAAAACTCGAATTTTGTTGGATTACATTGTTTTGAGTAGACCAAAAATTTGGTGGAAGCCAACTGGTGAAGTTGTAATAAACAACCGCACTATTTCAAATAGTAATATTACTGATCTGGTCAGCGACACGATTAGATCTCTTAAACGACCTAAACCAACAGGATGGGAAGAGTTTGCGTTACTGTTAAGAGATATAAGAGTTCCTTTAAGCTGCATAGGTAATCCCGCAAACTTGGAATTCATTAAAACAGCTCAATCGTTTGAACCATTATCTGCATCTACAAGTACGAGATCATCAACAGATAAAGAAAAACTTAGAGCTACACCACTTACCACAGGAGTACTTAAGCGTCAACATAAGAAAATAGATTGGGAAAAATGGACCCCTTATTAGATATTAATAGAATCTACTATGATGTCTCCAATCCAGCTGGTTACAGTAGTTTAAATAATATAGCGAAGGAGATGAAAGAACAAATGAACAAAGAGGAAGTAAAAAAATGGCTACAATCTCAAGATACGTATACGCTACATAAACCTATTCATAAGCGATTCACCAGAAATAGATATATCCTATCTAACTTTAATGAACTCTGGCAAGCTGATCTAAGTGACATGAGTACATATACTGAATATAACCATGGATACAAATATATTCTTTGTGTTATTGATGTGTTCAGTAAATATGCTTTTGCGAGGGCTATGAAAAAGAAAGATTCATCAACAGTTAAAGAATGTTTTGAAAGCATATTTACTGAAGCCAACTTTGTTCCTCGTCATATACAATCTGATAAAGGTACAGAATTTGTTTCAAAGGTGGTAAGAGATTACTTTAAAAGCAAAAACATTAATTATTATACTACTAATAATCCCGACATTAAAGCAAGTATAGTAGAAAGGTTCCAAAGAACTCTTAAAATGAAAATGTGGCGTTACTTCACTCATAATAATACATATAATTACACCGATATTTTACAAGACCTTCTTCATTCTTACAATCATACCTATCATACTAGCATTAAAATGCGGCCAATTGATGTTAACTCTAATAATATTATGACCGTTTGGAATAATTTATATTATCGAAAAAAAGATAGGCAAATTTCATTGGAAACCTCAAAATTGAATGTAGGCGATCATGTTAGAATAACTAAATATAAACATGTATTTCAAAAGGGTTATGAAAGTAATTGGAGTGATGAAATATTTATAATTAATTCAGTTATTTACAGATCACCACGAGTTGTTTATATGTTAAAGGATTTGCAAGGTGAACCCATCATTGGTACATTTTATTCTAAAGAGTTACAAAAGGTGACTTACCTCCCCTCCACCGAGTATAAAATTGATAAAATAATACGTTCGCGTCATATTAGAGGCATAAAGGAAATACTAGTGAAGTGGCAAGGTTATCCAAATAAATTTAACTCTTGGATACTTGCATCAAGCTTGAAAAAAATATGAATGAAAACAGTTTTTATTTAACTTTGTTGAGCAACAGTTCAACGGATTACTATACTGACAACACAACTGCACATTTTCTGACTAAATTACCTAAGAACATAAAATTAGAAGGGGAGTGGGTAGTTGGATTAGTGGAATTTCAATACCCGTGTTCCATGTATAATGTTCAAGATCATGAAAATATCATTTACATAAAGAAAAAAGTGGTATCACCCAACAACAAATCAACGAAAATTGTTGATATAAAAACCCATATACCAGCCACTACATATGATAATATTGATCATTTCCTTCAAGCATTTAATGAGAACCCACAACTAAAAAATAATGTCAAATTTAGATATGATACATTGACAAAAATGGTTGGAGTAACAACAACAAATAATGAAATAACCTCTATCATAACAACCCCGATACTAAGTCTCCAGCTGGGTTTCAAACCGAGATCAAATTTGAAACAAATTACATATGGAAAAAACCCTGCCAATTTATATTTAGGATTACCACCACAAATATTTGTTTACACCGATATAATTCATCCGCAAGTAGTTGGGGATGTTATAACAGCATTGCTTAGAATAATACCACTAGATCCAACTAAGTTCATTTATGGTGCATATAAAACTCACATTTTCTCACCCGCTCACTATGTACCGGTTTTACGTAGGGAGTTCGATACTATTGAAATAGATATAAGAACAACTACTGGTGTTAATGTACCATTCCAATTTGGTAGCTCTTGCGTGAAACTACACTTTCAACGAGTAAAATGAATTATAACAGATCTTCAGTCTCTTGTCCTTACCAGCATTATTATTCGCATCAGGCCGGCTCTGGTGTAGGAATTGTCTATAAAGGAGTTCCATTTCAACGAGGGCATGGTATAGGTAGTTTTTTGGGAGGGCTATTTAGATCAGTGCTCCCTTTATTATCTAGTGGTTTGAAAACCATTGGAAAAGAAACCTTAGGTGCAGGCGCTGGTTTGTTATCAGATATGGTAAATTCACGCCCTATGGATAGTTCGATTAGATCACGATTCAAGGAGGCAAGTGCTAATTTAAAAAGAAAAGCCGATGAAAAAATTGATTCCCTCATGTCGGGATCTGGGTATAAAATGTCATCTAAAAGAAGGGAACCGCTCATTACATTGAAAGCATCGAGACGAAGAGGAAGTAAAAAAAATAAAAACAAAAATATTGAGGATATATTTACAAGCTAAATAATGTCATTCCTACATAGTCATTCCTGTGAATGTGCAAAATCTGAATTAGATATATTTGCTCTTCCATCGACTCAAACAAGTATTGAAAGTGGACAGTGGGTTCATTACAAACCAATTTCATCTTTAAGTGATGATGCTCCCATCGAATTTCAAGTTCCTGGATCAGGAGATGACTATGTTGATCTATCACACACAATGTTACATATTAATGCTAAAATATTGAATCAGGATGGTACAAAATTAAAACCAGATACCGTGGTTGCACCCGTCAATAACTGGTTACATTCCCTTTTCAGTCAACTAGATGTATATTTAAATCAAAAACTAATATCACCCCCAAACAATACATATGCTTACCGTGCTTATATGGAAAATCTTCTAAACTATGGTCCGGCAGCCAAAGAAACTCATCTTACTTGTGGATTGTGGTATGAGGATACTGCAACTCATATGGATACCGTTGATGCAAATAACAAAGGGTTTCACAAAAGACTAGAATTTGTCAAAGAGAGTAAGGAAGTGGAAATGATTGGTCATTTACACGCTGACATATTTAACCAAGAGAAATTCTTAATAAATGGTGTCGAAATACGTATTAAGTTAGTACGTTCCAAGGAATCATTTAATCTCATTTGTCATCAAGATAAAAAATTCAAGGTACAAATAATGGATGCTAGTCTCATTATAAGAAGGACACGAATTAATCCTAGCGTTTTGTTAGCACACCAAAAAGTATTGGCAACAACGACTGCAAAATATCCTATCACAAGAGCAGAAGTTAAGGTGCTTACATTACCGTCGGGGATACAGGGTAAAACATTGGATAATATATTTCTCGGACAAATTCCTAAAAGATGTATTATTGGTTTTGTATCAAATTCGGGGTTTAATGGCAATTTAGCTATGAATCCATTTAATTTTCAACACTATAATATGAATTCATTTAGTTTATATGTTGATGGCCATGAAATTCCTTCTAAAACATTACAACCATCATTTAGTTCTGGTTCTGGGTTAATAGCATCGTCATATCACACTTTATTTTCTGGAACTGGTATACATTTTCACAATGAAGGTAATGCTATAAGCAGAACTGAATATGGAGCAGGTTATTGTTTGTTATGTTTTGATTTAACTCCCGATTTATCTGCTAGTTCAACTTCACACTGGAATCTTGTAAGACATGGAAGTGTTCGCTTAGAAATTCGCTTTGATGTAGCTCTACCCTCCACCATTAATTGTATTGTGTATGCAGAATTTGATAACATTATTGAAATAAACAAAAATCGTGATGTAACTGTAGATTACAACAGTTAGTAAATACATAAATACAATGTTTTTACCTATTTACTTTATTTCATTGTAACCATTGTTGACAGCATCAACAACTTATTCATTTATTTTATTTTATTAAATATGGATACCAATGAAATTCAATTTTGTATGAAAAAAATCAACCCTTCGTTTGAATTCAACGTTTTTGCTGCTAACAAAATTCCTATTTGGGTTAATCTTCCTGTCTTTATTGTAAGTAATTTGGACCCAGACTCGAAACCAGGCTCCCACTGGGTTGCTATACATATTGACATTAATGGTATAGGGGAATACTTTGACTCCTTTGCCCGGAAACCTTCAGGTTATCATAAGTTATTTTTAAAAAGGAATACGAAGCGTTGGTTTTATAACTATAAACCACTTCAAAACCATTTTACCTCAGTTTGTGGTGAATATTGTTTAGTATATTTGTATTTTAAATTTCATGGAAAAACTATGAAAGATTTGCTAAGTTTGTTTTCTGAAAATTCTTTATGTAATGATCTTATATTAAGAAATATGTTTAAGACATTTTTTGTGAAATAAAAGAATATGTGAACGAAAATATGATTTTTATTTTTATATGTAATACAATATTAACCTTTTGTTTAATTTACACATTTCTAAAACAAGGTGGGGACTGTTATCTTTACAAATATTACAAAGTACAAAATCACCACATGCTTTATTTTTGCAATCCGGAACACCCAATAGTTATTCATTCAAGTTTAAAAATTCCGCGTAAGACATTGCGATAAGATAAAAGAAATGGGAAACATGTTAATAGGTACCTGCATACGCTTATCTAGGGATTAAAGTAATTTTACAAAGAAAAGATAATAAGCTGAATTCTTGAAAGGTGTAATACAATAACAAGCTTTTGTTTAACCTACACAAACACTTTTTATCACTGTTTCTTATTGTCAATAAAATATTTCATACAACTGTCTTTAGAAGCTACTTGCTTTGTGATGTTAAATATAACATCACGTGTAGATTGGAGCTGGATGTCTTCTTCGGAACACGTGTAGAATTTTAATCTTACATCAGCGTGTTTCCAGTGTTCAGTGGGAGGAATGTTTTTAATTTTTTGCATATCGTATATCTCGATTTTAATCAAGTGAGAAGCGTATGCTCCGTCATCTTGTCCGGTTGATATATAACCCACTCCGTCAGGAGAACTTTGACTAACATTCGAAGATCGTTTTAATGCTTTAGTTTTCTTCTTGGGATGTTCAAAGAAGCTGTCGATGTTATTTGCTAAACGCTTTTTTGCCATGGCTTGCTTAACTTTAAAACCAGGCGTGCCTTCTTCGTCGGTTGATTCATCTTTATTTTCCGGGTAGTAATAGTTTTTGAAAGTATTTTCAGAGAACTGCAACAATATCAAACAATAAATTAAACAACTGTTTACAATACCTACTCTTAATAAAAACACGCTGAACAAATGCTAAAAGACACACAGTTAAGTTATAATACTTGTACATACTCACATCCATTATTAGCCCTTTGTATAAACACTTCACTGCACGAAACAACACTGTTAAGTCTATATACTGCTATATGTACAGGGAGATCCGGTAACGAGCACAGTTGAGTAGCCAATACTTGCCGATATACAATAGCGCACCGCTTTTATACCATTCGTAAGTTAAGAAACTTTCTAGAAACAAGTTTGAACTCATAGGTAAAACAGACGCCGTATTATTCATAAAACCCCAAATTAATAAAACGAATACTTTGTGATCATAAAACATAATAGGCTGCTAGCAATAAAACAAGTAAGCCGTTAAAACCATTCACTAGGGCACACAAAACTTGTCGGTACAGGCTTTTTTGACAAGTTTGAACTCATAGGTAAAACAGACGCCGTATTATTCATCAAAACCCAAAATAATAAAACGAATCCTTTGTGATCATAAAACATAATAGGCTGCTACCAATAAAACAAGTAAGCCGTTAAAAGCATTCACTAGGGCACACAAAACTTGTCGGTACAGGCTTTTTAGATTGATATACTCCATAGTAGGTATTTTGAATCAAGCAAGACGGAACCAGTTTACGTGCTTCGGTTTAGTTTGAACTCATAGGTAAAACAGACGCCGTATTATTCATCAAAACCCAAAATAATAAAACGAATCCTTTGTGATCATAAAACATAATAGGCTGCTACCAATAAAACAAGTAAGCCGTTAAAACCATTCACTAGGGCACACAAAACTTGTCGGTACAGGCTTTTTAGATTGATATACTCCATAGTAGGTATTTTGAATCAAGCAAGACGGAACCAGTTTACGTGCTTCGGTTTAGTTTTACATACTACTGTGTAACAGTAAAATTAAACATGTAGGTATGTGAAGCTGAACCCCATATAATATATCTACTACGAATAGATAATGTTAGTTAATGTTAGAGGTAGATACATACCCGTACGCGGATTAAATTACATTTAATCACCATATTTTTATCAGCCTAAGTGTAGGTAATTTATTTAGAAATATATGCAAGATAATAAATGTTAATTTTAGCTTGGTTTACTAAGATTATCATGGGTAAATTGAATTAAGTTTTGCTTAGGACTTAAGCTATGATTAAATTAGGTCTTAGCTTAGGTTAAGTTAGGCGATGCTTAATAACAGTTGAGTATGATTGTTCAAATATAAAACCAAGTGTAGCTACTTCTTTGATTGAATCATCTTTATTTTCCGAAAGTATTAAAAACGCTAGGTATTTTAAGTTATATTAGGTTTCACGATGTTAGGTTTACTTCAGCAAGTTAGGTTAGGTTAGGTTAGAAGTATGATCCTTAAAAACTTTAGATAATTATGTTAAGTTAGGATAGGTTTCACGATGTTAGGTTTAGGTACTTCAACAAGTTAGGTTAGGTTAGGTTAGGTTAGGTTAGGTTAGGTTATGTTAGGTTAGGTTAGGTTAGGTTAGGTTAGAAGTATGATCCTTAAAAACATTAGATAATTATGTTAAGTTAGGATAGGTTTCATGATGTTAGGTTTACTTCAACAACGTAGGTTAGGTTAGGTTAGAACTATGACCCTATGAACAATATGTTAAGAAAGTAACTATTGCTACTTAATTAAATGATATGAAAAACACATAGGTAAATTAAAAATCACATAACAGCAGTTAATAGTGCATAATCAGACAATAAAAAAGGTGGAAACGCGTCGATGGGTGCAAGACAAAAGCCCCGAGAACGCCCGCGCACACACAATAGAGAGCTTGCCCGGTAATAGAAAAAGGGTCAGGTAGTTGATAACCTTTTTCTATTTAATACAGGTGCTATTGCTAAGTATGGAAAGGAGCGGTCTGAGAGCCTCGGGACCCTCCCCAAACGCTCTAAATGGCCCCCAAAACACCGAAAAAAAGTGTAAATTTTTTTTTTTTTTTTTTTTGCCGCGAAGGCCCGCCCCTCGGCCGTCAGAGCACCTTTTTTCGGGGGGAGCGGCGGTGGGGCCAGTACCGGCGAATACATACTACTGTTATATATCGAGGGTTGCGTGGTCAAACCCGATAAGTCGCTATAACTTGTTGTGTCAAAAAGAACATTATTGAATACATCAAAACAATTTAAATTTGAGTAAACAATTATGTCGATTTATCGGGTTTGACCACTCAACCCTCGATATATATCTTAATTAAATTAAGAAATAACCTAAATCTCATAAAAACAAATGAATTAAAATATGGTGTATTGTGTATGTGGCTGTAAGGCCTGATTACCTTCTTAACTTTTTTTTTAATTTTTGACTATGTGACGTTTGTCAGGTTTGACTATGGTCTGATGCTTAATGCCAAGTTATTATAAATATTTGCGTTGTATTTTTTTACCGTAAATGCACGCCGTAGGTATTATTCGTAAATTTGTATTTAGATAGTTATACAAATGTAGTAATTAAATTAAGATGTAACCAAAATCTCATAAAAATATATCAATTAAATGAAGGTGTATTGTGTGAAGGCTGTAAGGCCTGATTGCCTTAGTCTTAAAAGAAGAAATCACTTTATGCACTAGTGCATAAAATGCGATTTTATGCAGCCTATACCCAGCATAAAGAAGGACTTTACGAGCATGAGAAGTGAAAATGATGTATATACTGAATTTCGTACATTTCGATAGATCTTGATTCAGAGTCTAGCGCTAACTTTTTAATACCTACTATCGATTCGCCAATCAGATGCGAGAAGGAATAACTATAATAATATTTTCCATCTACACTGGGAATATTTTTGAGATTTGAAAAATGACTCAAGGATCAGTATCTGTGCCGGAAGTGGAGACGGATGATTCATCCACAAATCGGGTGATTTTCGTGTGAAAACTATGTTGGAACATATTCATACCAAACTAAATGCTCTGACTCTGAATCCCCGTTCATAAATCCTTATGTTTGTCTCTCTAAATTCTGGGAAAAGCGGAATTTATGGTAATCGGGGTGGAACCTCATACATTAATTTACTTATTATAACCATTTTAACCTTTACTCGGGGAGCGTGAAAAATCACAGCGGACTGAGATCCACTGACAAGATCAACAGCTCGCTAAATAATAATCCAGGTACCTACTTATCAATAAAATATTTCATTTCATATCATTTAATTTCTTAAAATTAATCTGCGAGTTAAAAGCTTGGTCGTGAAATAACGACTAAATATTAGTTACTTATGGAAAGTTCTGAATCAGGTCTAGAACACTTGACCTATAATCATTTGGTCATGACACATTTTTTTTCATGGTCTAAAATCATTCACTTCATATAACTATCATATTCTACAATATCATTTAGGTATAACATTAAAAATATATATAAATATTTCGCTTTAATATAGTTTGTAACATTCAAATTCAAAATGTATTCAATTATTTGATTTAAATCTCACTCTCTATAATATTAAAAAACCGCGAATTCGTACTAAAGGTTAGTTAATGATCTGAACTTGCAACTATAAACTCAAGTATTTTTTTATTGGCGGTCAAATTCGTTAAATGAGATTTGTAGGCAATGTATGGAAAAAACGCAAGCGTTTCTAATTATATGACCACCTACGAATATATCACCTTACGAAAAGGACTGCCTATATCCACATCACCGCACCAATGTTTGGTGGAAGATGTGACTTTAACTCTTACCCTGAGTTGAGGTAGGTGGTGTGTGTGAGGTCCTCCTTGCTGGGCGTCCTGGTGAGCGGGCGGTGCGGCAGCGGCGCGGGCGGCGGCCATGCGCCGGGCGCGCAGCAGTCGTCCTCGGCGGCCGCCAGCCGGTACGGGTACAGCGGCCGCGCCGCGCCGGCGCAACGCGTCATCGCGCTGCCGCACCCCGTGTAGCGCGGCCTGCAACAAACACCCGGGTTATTCCCGAGTAACACACCATCGACGGAATCTCCGAGAACCTTACTAAAGAACCTATGCTAGCATTGGAAGCTAGTGTTGGAAGACGTCCCGAATTCTGCGCGACGTACCGATTTTCAGGGGTCTATGGACACGTTCCGATTAACCATTAATCATTAATTTCTCAAACTTATGTACCGCTGATGAAATGATGATATCCGCAGTAGAACTAAGGTTAACGACATAGCCCTAAGAATAGCTAAACTGAAGTGGCAGTGGGCGGGGCACATTGCTCGCAGGACTGATGGCCGATGGGGTCAGAAGGTTCTGGAGTGGCGTCCGCGGACCGGAAGACGAGCTGTAGGTAGGCCTCCAACAAGATGGAGTGACGACCTCGTCAGGATCGCGGGACCGCGGTGGATGCGAAAAGCACAAGACCGGTCTGAGTGGAAAGCCTTGGGGGAGGCCTATGTCCAGCAGTGGACGTCTTTCGGCTGACATGATGATGATGATGATGATGTACCGCTAACCTACAGTGATGACACTCATGAAATAAACATATAATGAGGGGCTATTGCCTAACGCACTCGCAATCGCAATCGTTTTCATTTTGAAAATCGAAGGCTTGTCTGCATACAAAATGAAAACAATTGTTCCGCCTTGAAGCCGATTGTAATCGCGACTGCGTTAGGATATAACGACGCCAAAACGTCTAGTCTAAAACGAGGAACCCGAACGGAGGGTTGAGGTGGGCCTTGTGGTCAAACATGACGTTACGTGGTGATGTGAGACCCACAATATTTTAAACTGATTACTATTTTAAGCAGTGATTGAATCAAAACTGCATAAGTGGAAAAGCAGTCTATTTAAAAATATATTTTCTTTTGACCAAGTTATACGTGTATCCGATGGGCTCGAGTACTCGATTAACTTTACGTATATAAATTCGGAACCAACACTAATACCTCACGAACCTGTTTATGGCAAACACAATACGGACACAATATTTATTCTCGCTGCGATTTACGCGTCGTCTTGTAAAAATAAAACATGTTATATTTCTGTCCCCGTTTCTTCGTACGACACGTTATTCATAAATCACGAATAAATCGGACGTTTTCGTATTTCACCACTTTCTCGCCGTTCCGTTTATAACGTTTCTATAGCGGCATGAAATGACCTATCGATATACGAGTATTTACGCTCTGTGGGTTTTATGAGGGTTGAGAACAACCTACAAATAAATAGTTCATCATTTGAACTTATTGAGGCTCCAAATGAAGTTATGCCCGAGCTAGTCAGAATGAGAAAGCGGCTTCGTTTCCTTTCCTTCCAATGTAAAAATACAACATTGGTTGATATCATCTCTACACCGTTTCCGTTTGTTATTTTTATTGGCTACTTGTCAAGTCGTTATAGGACGGGAAATGAGGTTTTGTATTCGTTTCAGTGGAAAAAGTATCTATTGTAGACTGATTCCAATTTATTATTTGCCGATACAACTTGGCGCGGAATATTTCTTCCATTATTTTCTTTCCTGATAACATTTTGAAACACGAATAACTGCGCTTAAACTAAAAATATACAGTGACAGCTTCAAAAGCCGTTATACCTAATTATTTAATATTTCTAAATCCCTTGCATTTATTATAACTGACTTCGTAATTAAAACGTTACAACTTCGAGTTTGTTATTAATTGGAGCTCTTCCAAGGGATGTTTCATAAAGCGTTTGACCCGGCTAGTCTAAGCCAGTGATCCATTTAGGTAATGTTCAGAAACCGCACAGTGCCGGCCTATTACCTACACCACTCGGCTAATAGATAGCTCCACTAAGTGAAACACAATGCGGGGAAGCCCACGAACGATCGGGAACGTTTACCTATTGATACAGCTGAGGTGAGAAAGGATTCCCTTAAATATTTAAAGAGTTTAGCGCCGAACAACCTCGCTAACTGTTAACGCGATGCTTACGTCTCGGCTTAAGTCTAACGGAACAAGATCAAATAAGTTGTCTACAACTGTTACAGTCAGATGTTGCTTTCTTGCCGCAAATTGCAGTTCGCTAGACGCGCTAAGGAGTTAAGTTATGGGCATGACCATGTTGGAAACTTTCACCCGTTGCTAATATTATTATGAGAGATAATATTATTATTACAGAGTTAGCTCTGTAATAATAATATTATCATTATGTGAATATCTGCTAACATCTCTATACAACGGACTAAGGTTTACTCTTTGTTTTGAATCGTAGAGAAAGATTTTATTCCAAGTTAAACCAAGCCAGCTTGTTTGCAAATGTTTGACATATTTATGTAGGTAAATAAAAAGAAACCGCCGAAATGTATGTACGCGAATAACTTCCAAACGACTGCGTCAATTTATTTTTTGTAGTGTTTGTTATTATCAGTACAAGTTCTGTTGATAAATATGATGGTGAAAAATCCACCGCGAAAGTCGTAAACTTGCAGCGGGTGCGCAGCCGCTGGCGGGCAGCCATACCATAGTATTCCAAAAAAATCACCCTACGTAATTTTGTGCTAGCATAACTCGAAAAGTCGTGAACGCTTGACATAAAATTTTGACACGACGATATTTCAATGTGAGATTATACCTCGAAGCCGGGTTTAACTTATACTTTATAAGTGCTAAAACTTCTTTAAATTAACTTATTTTTTTGATTACAGTTAACAGAGACATATGTCCTTATTATTAATACACAGTAGGTACATGCTCCTCTTATTGAGTTAATATAATAGATGTTTAATTAAGTAGTTTGGTTTTGCGAGAGACACGCCTCAAGATATATTGTTTTTACGTTTCAGTCGGAGCTATAATTTATCTTATCGTAGTACCTGCTGACGTCTGCCCGTTTCTTCTTAATGTCAATCATTCATGTATGTACTTATATTAAACATTATTATGTGGTAAATGACGTATTTATAAATTAAATTCTAAAACGTGGTGAATGATAAAAGGGAAACATGGTTTAAGCCGACATAACACGCAGCCCTCGCGGTGATCTTTACACATAAAACGAAGATTGATGTACTCAAGGAAAGAAGAGGCTTGTAGAATCCTATATAGAATATTGGTATATTTTCGTGATCTGTAGTGTGTGTAAATTACGTTTTGACGTAAAATGATTAAGGACCTATTACGTGATTATAAAATTAGGAGTAGGGATGTCAAATTAAAAAATAATCTGGGCAAGAGCATGTCGGACCATGCTCAATGTAGGGTTCCGAAGCCACTAACTATTACTAACATAAAAACAACAAGTAATAACTAATTTCCTATTTAAAGTCTTTTGGTGCCGTTTTAGATGATTTTAGCAGGTATAAACATTTTAATCGCCTGTATCTCAAAAACCAATGATGTCTACGTAGTCGTGATAGTTTTTCTTTTAATTCGTCGTATGCGCTTTCATTGAAGATGTTTTTCAGATTTTTGGTGTTTGTAGTTGTGGCTGTTCGGGGGACATTAGACTCTAACTAAAATTATGACTTTAAAGCTAAATATTTCATAAACTCCTTTTATCGTATATTTGTTTTTACAAACCCGCAATATTTTTTGAAAGACCTATCCAACCACCACACTATGGGGTAGACGAGAAAATAAATTACATCCCCAGTTACGTGTAGGGGAGGTACACTAAAGATTATTTGTTTCAAGATTTTATTTTACCACTAGTTGGCTTGACTAATGTCATCATGCCAAATTACAGCTTTTTAGTACTAAGACTCTGATCTAGGCTGCGAACGGACGGACGGGCGGACGAAATGGCGAAACTATAAGGGTTCCGAGTTTGCCTACGGAACCCTAAATAACTGGTCAAGTGTGAGTCGGACTCGAGCGCCGAGGATTCCGCACCTACGTTTTATTTGTATGAAATATTAGAAACCCAATAAAGTCCTACTGTTGTCTTTGTTGCTGGGCTGTAGAAGCCATTATCTATCAATGCATTATACATCTCATACTTAACAGGTATTTCATAAATCATTCATTTTAAAAATCAAAAAAAAATTGACTATCCTTTTTACCTGGGGCCGTAGAATAGTTGCGTTTATCGCGGGATAAAGTTTGGATAATGCATCCGTCACCTTTTGACACGTGAGTAAGAACGACAGTGACGTATGCTTTATCCACATGAGACACGCGATATAACCACGTTACTAGGCCTGAAGAACTTTCGAACGATAGGTAAAAACCATATTTTTCTAGTGCCTCGGTTTTATTCGCTTCAAAATTAATAATTTTTAATTTTAAAGTTCTTGTTATGGGGATTTATTAGTACAACTAAATAACTTCTACAGACATTTCAGCTCAATAGGTTAAGCCGTTTCAGAGAAAAAGGTTCTTAACAGACAGACGGACAACAAAGTCATGTTATTAATGACACATTAGCCTAGTTGGTTGTGATCCTGCATTTGAATATAGCAGTCCTGAGATCAAATCCCGGTAAGGGTAGATATTTGTGTGATATGCGCGAATATTTATTACTGAGTCTAGGATGTTTTCTATGTATTTAATAAATATTTCTCTGCATAAGTATTTATACCGTTACCTAGTCCCCTTACTACAAGCTTAGAGCTAAGTTTGGGACAAGGTCAATTTGTGAGAGATGGTCCCCTGATATTTATTTATTATTTGTAAGGGTTTCGTTTTTCAGTATTTAGTGCGGAACCCTATAAACGAGATCATAGTCATGCTCCATGTTAAGAAAACATTTATTGCTGTATGTGTGTGGTTGGAGCGGCGCCGACCACAGCTGGAGGTGGTCGGGCCGTCCCGGGGGAGCGCCAACAGCCGAGAACGCACTTTCGAGTCCAATCTCAAGGATAACATGGAAGAGGGAAACAAGATCAATATCAAATGAGATTAAAGGAATGATCTTATTGCCGGTTCAGTTGGAGTTTACTGAACTGTTACCGAAAGGTTTGAGAAAAATACTAGTTTGTGATTTCGCGTATTTAAAAACTGATGATGAAGATGATGATGATAATGATGATGATGATGATGATGATAGTATTAAACAGGCAGATGGCAGGGATAACATAAAATCCTAGCTTTTAGGCTCCTGGCTTTTTTCATAAAATCCTATATTTTATGTTACCTATCCCTGCCATCTGATCGAGTTTTTCGACCTAAGTAATCATGAATTTGATTGTGTCGCAATCAATAAAATTTATTATTATTACCCACGGATATGTAGATGATTTTTATCGTAAATAAATATAGGTTGAAAATAAAGAGAGCGCAGGAGGAGAGGACTCGATTACAGCACCTCAAATTTCATTTTGAATTACGTTTTAAACCCAAATCTTTCAAAAACCTTTACGGCAAGCAATATATTCCTATCTCGAAACATAAATCAGCCAAAAAGTTGAAAACAAACTTGGAGTACGTTAATCGTTAAATTTCCGCGATAACAAACCTGCAACCTGCCAACAACCTGCCGTTAACTTCAGTTAACTTCCGTTTCGACATTCCGCATCCCCCGGTAGGTATGCCAAAACTCATCTCGTTGAAATCCACAGACGCAAGTTACGTTGGGGCTGTGTTGAGCTAACAAAAGCTCAAGTTCCCGTTGTATGGCCGAGGTCGGGCTGTTTACTCGAGTCGCCGACGGCTGTCGGCCGGACTGCTGCTCCCACTTCACTTGCAGATACAAACTTGGGAAATAGCCACGAAATACCTGTTTTCACGTTCGATCTGCGATCCTACAGGGGTAAACATCTCGGTTGAAGTTGTGTAACGGGCGTAGGGTTACAACAAGCTATAGCCATTAGTCAACCAATTTTAATGATTACTTTTTTCATATGTATGGTACCTCAGGGATGGTCCTATTTAAATTTCGACAAGTCTGGAATCCATGGACAGTCAATAAAGCTCCATAATACTTTGCAGCCAGTTCATTGTTATTAGTTATTAAACACACAATTGCTACAGCATTTACTCGTTTCTCTGTAAAAATATTTTAAACGTTTCTTTTACCCTTAGTAGAGTATAATGAAGCTTAGTTTGAGACTAGTTCAATTTGTGTATTGTTTATGTGGCGATGCGTTTTGTCCAGTTGGTAGCCCTGCCTGGGTAGCCAGCGCTGCAGCGGTCTCGAATCTGATCAAGTAAGGTAAGGGCAAATATTTGTTACGAGACTCTTGAGTGTATTTATTTTATTGACATAAGTATCTATATTGTACATGCATCACTGTCAATAGCATAAGCTAAGCTACTATGGACTTTTCAACGTGACGTTGTAAATCAAATCATAGGAAGTCTTACGTTTTGGTTGTCAACGTCACTTTAACATAGTCCAAATCAAATTGGTTTACCGTACATTTTTGTGGCTTACAACTTTTTCGATTTATACAGTTAAATCAAGATAACTTACATAAATTATTCCCAGCAAACACCTGGTTTCTTTGAATCGCCTCCTCATTAAACGTTTGGAAGTGAAAAGTTATGCAAATTTTCAAAATTGTTTCTTCGACGCCACCTCTGGCGACGCTGGAACTTTAGCCGAGTTTCCTTCGCGGGAGACACTGTGTCTACTTACCGACTCTAAGCTTATTAATATCAAAGTTAAGAGCGGCGGCGGAAATAAGAGGGCAACTCTGTCGGTAGACAAGTCTTTACCAACTTATAATTAATTTACACTTGTTATTGGTCTGCAGCCGGATTTATACCAAGATGGCGCTTCAATCAGAGTAGATCGAGGAAACTGATTACAACGAGAAGTTCAAAGTTATTTTAAGTCGACTGTGCAATCTTGGTGGACTTGAATAATGAAGAAAAGTGCTTTTCTGATCCTACTCGTGCGAGGTAGTGACATAAAAATCACGTTATTTTGTTTTTTTTTTTTTTTTATGGCATAGAGAAGGCAACCGAGCACACAGGCCACCTGATGGTAAGTGGAAACTGTGACCCATAGACATTAGCATAAGACTGCAAATGCGTTGTCAACCCTGAGGACTAAGATGGAATGCCTCTATGCTTGTCATTACACCGGCTGTCTTATCCCCAAACCGGAACACAACAATGCGAACACTGCTGTTTGGCGGTAGGTTAATGGATAAGATGGTGGTAGCGATCCGGACGGACCCTGCACAGGGTCCTACCACCCGCAAAAAAAAAGGAAATTAGGTTTGATTTTGTTCGTTTTATATCAAACTCCGGCAGCCGCGCGGCGTTGTGTTGAAACGGATAGGCTAATTGTTTGTTTTATACTTTCGCACACTTTACATACTGTTATAAATTTAAAACGGGACTCTATCTAAAACGGGGTTCATAAACATTTTAAGTATTTTTTCCTCAAGTACCTACGCTACATTTTTCAGATAAATACAATATGTTTTGAAATTGAAAATCTTTTTTTTTGTAGATATGTAGGTATGTACAGTTAGACCTTCCTGCTTATACTTAGTAAGAGCGCATATGTATCTGAAATCAAAATATTTAACACTTGCCTGAACATATTAAATCGCCAGATAGGATTAGATCTAAGAAAAAACTTAACAAATAGCTATCAATGGAAAGTTTTTAGAATTTAAATGTATACCTGGTTATGATTGCTATTGGACGCCCGAAATGGGCAAACTGTTGACGCGGTTTTTTTTGTGAAAAAGCTAGATCTACGCGCGTGCAGCGATTGTGAAGAGTGACGTCACCTGGTGATGTCGAACTTGTACTGCGGCCGCTTCATGAAGAGCAGCCGCGGCAGGATGTGGATAAACACGCGCTTCACCCACGGCGCCATGCGGTGCGTCTGCGGCGACCGGAAGTGCACGTTCAGCACCACCACCGTCACGCATATGCTGTGAACAAAGGTGATTGTCAAGTTACAGTAAATACTAGTAAGCTATTTGATTTGTCTATTCTATCATCGATTGTTTAATTTCGTTCCTTATATTATAGCGGCAGTTAAAGAAATGCTATCTGTAGTGATAATTATAGACGGAGAGCTGGCCACGGAATAAGGGTTGCAATTTATACCGCAATGAAACCGCTAAAATTAGGGTGTAATACTGGCCAACTAAGTATCACTATTCATTGTATCGGTAGTCTGACAACTATTCATCGGCGGGGGTTGACGTGGTGATATTTTTTTGGACAGCGATGACAGTTAAGAGTACGTACTCGTACTTAAAACTAATAGTATTTCGACGCCGCGTTAGCCAAGTCGGAAGCGACCCTGACTACGAATAACTAGCAGTCTTAGTTTCGATTCCCGGTATGAGCAAATAGTTAGCGATGAACGCGAATATTTGTTCCTCAGTCTTTGGTGTTTCCTAACATTGTCTAGTACCCATTAGTATGTACCTACCCAGACCTTAAGTAGTTAGGGACTAGGGTCATTTTGATATTCATTTATTTTATCCCACAACGTACGTTAATTTTTCTTTGCAAGGTTTATGTCTATGTACCAAAAAATAAGTAGTGGGGCGCTTCGTCCTTAATTAAACGCTCGGGCGCTCATACAAAGAGAAGTCCTGAATGTTAGCATCCACGTATAAACGTGGATGTACTAGCAAGGTTGAAGACGGGATCTACGACGCACTGGGGCGTTATTATTAAATATCTATACAGCTAAGTATGTATGTATTTAACGCACATTTAACGAGTATTTCATGGGTGTTGGACGGCGGTTCTCTGACTTGTACCCACCTAACGAAAATGCTGCTGTTAAATATATAAGCGACCGAACATATTGCACCTACGAGTTACCCTATGTTGACCCTAGAGTCATTGAAAAGACCATAAAACATAAACTCAAAAATAAAGAGAGTCCTGACTTCTTTGGTATCACGGGAAACCTTATCGCCGAATATTGCGAATTATTGCTACCGATTATCAGCTTTATCATCTATGAAATATTTTGCACGGGATATTACCCGGATATACTAAAGAAGTCACGAGTCTGCCCTATATACAAAGGATCAGGTGATAGATGTGTGCCGGATAACTACCGTCCAATAACGATCGTCCCCACCATTTCTAAAATTATTGAATCAATGTTGGCTTCTTCTATAACCCTTTACTTAGAAAACAACTTGATTTTAACATCAGAACAATACGCGTATAGAAAAGGCCACTCAACAACATCGGCCTCCTTGCGGTTGGTTAATGCTATTGTTACGTCATTGGATAAAGGACTAAAAGTTGCGGGACTATTTTGCGATTTGTCGAAAGCTTTCGACTCAGTCAGTCACAGTTTACTCAAGATAAAGCTAAAAAAACTAGGGTTTAAAAACAAAGCCTACAATTTGATATGTTCTTTCCTAGAAAAAAGGTCACAGGTAGTTGAGGTGCAAAGCTCCGGTGAGAAATTAAGATCGACAGCAGGCGATACCACCGTTGGGATCCCCCAGGGCTCCGCGCTGGGTAACGTCCTGTTCCTGATATTTATTAATGACTTGCCGAGTGCCATTAGTGGGGGGCAAGTTGTATTGTTCGCGGACGACACAAGTGTAGTTGTGGCTGGAAAATCGTACTCTGATTTACAAAATAAACTACACGTAGTTACTTCACAGTTAAAGTCTTGGTTTGACTCAAATGGACTAAAACTAAATATGGAAAAAACTAAAAACGTACTTTTCAGCGTTCGTGCTTGTGTTTATCCACAAATTGCAATTTGTAACAACATATCGACAGCTAAACTGGTTAAGTTTCTAGGGTTCCAACTGGACAGCACATTGTCGTGGAAACCACATGTCGAGCACGTGTGCAATCGGCTGGCCACTTCCATCTACGCCCTACGCGAGTTGAGCAAGTTGGTGTCGCCTGAAACCCTGTTACAGGTATACTACGCATATGTGCACTCCATAATTTCATACGGTGTTATCCTCTGGGGAAACTCGACAGATAGCCAACGAGTATTAATACTTCAGAAGAGAGCTCTTCGCATTATTACAAAGGTGCCACATAATACATCATGTCGAGCGCTATTCAAAACCTTGGGGATATTGACTGTGAGGTCTCTTTATATACACGATACCATAATGTACGTCAGGAACAACCTAAACTCCTACAAGCGTGGTACAGACGTACATAATTTTAATACAAGAAACGCTAATCGCCTAATAAAGGTTCGCCGAAGGTTGGTCATGTCGAACAAAGACCCGCAGGTGATGGGGCCAACTCTTTACAATAAGCTCCCACAGCGCGTTAAGGACGTGGCCAGCGTGCCAGTATTCCAGTCCCTACTAAAAAATATTTTAATTGAAAACACAATATACACTGTAAATGAATTTCTCAGTAGCACTATTAAATAATAAATAATAATATAAGATGTTAAATGAATGAATACTATCTGTAAGTTGACATGTCTTCTAGTGTACTTTATGTTTATGTTAATCTTAAATGTATTTATCCAAGAATTGACGAATAAACTATTCTATTCTATTCTATTCTATTCTATGTATGTAAACTCATTATTGCACATAAACAATTACAAAACATTTTGCATCACTTTAGATAATGTACATAGGCTAACTTATCCCATATGGGATCTCTTCCAGTTAACCTTGGAGTAGAATAAGCCAGGATAATGCAAGAGGATAGGCAAATTTACAAAATATCAGATAAAAGAAAAAAGAAAAACGTTACATACATCTGAAAAACAGACATTAAAAAGTAATAATATCTGCTTTAATAAAATAAATACATAGGTAATAAAATATACTAATATAATTTACTAAATATCAGATAAAAGAAAAAAGAAAAACGGTACATACGTCTGAAAAACAGACATTAAAAACCACATATGTAAACAGCAACTTCTTTAACTTTTCCTTAAATGAACCGACAGATCCAGATTGCCTCAAGCACTGTGGAAGCCCATTCCATAACTGGACAGAGTGTACCGTGAAAGATTACGATAAGAGAAAATGACAGAGCTGTATACTGCTATAGCTCTATCCATTACGCTCGTATAATTAATTGAACTAGACATGTAAACCCCCCTGGCTTGATTTAGGGACGCGTCCCGGCACTATGCTTCTCCAGCTCTAAGGCTACGGTAATCTTGCAAATGAGATGAACACGTCAGTAACGATCTCATTAAATTACGGCTGCTCCATAATAAGTCTCGCAGACACGCTCATTAAAAATATTGATGGCTCTGTCCTCGTCTTTCCGCAGTAAAAGCGTCATGTAACATTTTACGTAACACGGTTAATGTTTACATAAAACGGCGGGAGTTTCAGTTGATAGATGGTTTCAGAATTACATAGCACAAGTGTACCGGGCTGATATTGTTCATCGTAAAACCTTATTACCTATTCACTTATTTCAAATTGAAATACTAAATATTTATTTGTTTAGCTTATTTGTGCAAAATGTAGTTACAGTGTAGGTCATTCGGCAGCTCTGCCTATCGCACTCTCTGATTATAGGCTTGAAGGTATGTGTATGTATTAATAAATTGGCCACATGAGGGCTCTTTTACGATCCGGTAATATGGACTGAACGACTTGTGGTCCAAGGAAAAGTTGAAGGCACCCGGCCTAGAGGTAGATCTCCTATGAGATGGACAGACCAAATTAAAGCTGCTGTAGATAGCTCGTTAAACCAATGCACGAGGAAGGCAGCTGTCAGAGAGGAGTGGCGGCGAGTTGTGAAGCTTGCCACCAGCGCCTGATATGATGACCACGACCACTCTGCCAAGAGTGAAAACGAAGAAGAAGAAGAAGAAGAATATGGAGTGAATCTAATAGCGCTTCGGACATTACCATAACTACGGAGAAGAAGCTATACTTGACGACTTACTAGAAGGTTTACGTGACGGTGATGGCAACCGAGTCAAAAAACAATACAATAACATGCCAAAGGCAATATGATTTTACCCAGTAGAATAGACACCCAGGGCCAGAGGCTACACCTAATCTTTTTTGACATGCTATCGTATTGCCGTTAAGACTGCCCGAATTAAGTTGAAACCAATGGCGGTCGAGTTAATAACGATATTATAACAATAGAGACAAAGTAGAATAAAGCCCCATTTTATCTTTTCCCTATTGTTATCATATTGTACATTAGGTTTGCTCTTATCTTGACAGTAAAGGCGGCCGAGCCGTAAATAATACGGTTTACCCTTGAAATATCGACAAACGTTTAATCGAATTTCAGTTCAAAGTCAACGTTTCGCTTATTTTCATTTGATCGAATATTCTTTACATCGAACAATTAAATGATGTATTTTTCAAACACCGATTTTTAATGTTTATAAATATTATTAAATATATACTTTAAGGGACAGATTTTTATTTCATACTTTATTATCCAATATATTATTTAGAAATAAAACAAATCGGTTCTGAAGCTCGCCGGCCGCTGCCGCGGCACGCTCGCTTCGCTCGCTCGGCTTCGCTCGCTTGGCTTTGCGCGCTGTTAGGTCGCAGTTCACCTAACACACTCCTCCTCGCTTCGCTCGTCGTCGCACCTATGTGTACTCTGTCGCATAACAATGTGTTGCAATTCAAACTAGTTTTTAGTAATATTGAGTTGTTGTGTCTCTTGAATAGTTTATGAAATATATTTTTAAGCATTTAAAAATCCTTGTACCGTTGTTCTAATAATTGTTTTAATTTATAATGAATAGTCGATGAAGCCAAAATATTACAAGAGATAATATTTATACTAAATATTCTATAAATCGTTTTCGATGAAATGATATTCGATGAAAAGTTTGTCGAGATTTCAAGGGGCACCCAAATAATAAGAATGCAACGGGGTAAAATAGTGGCCCAGATTGCGGGTTATTCCCACGTGTTACCACCAATTTGTTACCACTGGTAACAGCTGGGTTTTTTTTTCCCACCTGTTACCACTAAAGTACTTGTGGTAACAAGTGGGAATATTTTTCCCATTTGTTACCACTAAAATATTTGGTGATAACTACTGTGAAAAAAAAACCAGTAGATAGTGGTAACAGCTGGGATTTTTTATGAAAGTAGGAAGAAAACTCCCAGCTGTTACCAGTGGTAACAAATTGGTGGTAACAGTTGGGAATAACCCCAGATTGCGAAATAAAACGGTGTTAATTTAACTATCAAGAAGCGCGAATATCGTTAAATATTTACTTGAATTCCAGAGTGTTAATAGTGTTTCTGTGTAAACGAGCTGAAATCGAATCCGTGCAAGCAACACAGTTTAGTTGTTTGCCCTAATGGGGTGCTAACGGTGTATTAGTTAGATCCGGAAGCGCGTAGTTCGACGCACACATAGGTAGAGAGCATGGGAGACAGCAATTAATCAAGATTTATTGGGCGAAGTTAATCACCAGAAGGATAAGGGGAAGGGTGCCTCGGAGTAGGCTGTTCGAAATTCGCTAGTTAAGCTTTACGAAACGGAAATTGCCTAGGAGCATTTTAATTGTACTGGGAAAACATCAATGTACTTACGCCGAACTTAACCACCAATTTGGCAGTGTAATTAAATGTTTAATTATTTTGTAATCTTACGCAATCATAAAGTGCCTGTACTAGCGCATGCCCTCGATTTCGTACGAGTAAAAATATAAACAAACTGTTAAGAAAGATTGACATTGATATAGTAACATCAATACCACTTTCAGAGTACTCCAACAAACAGTTGTTCTGACTGAGGATGCCCCTTTCCCGATTCGTATAACTTGTCTCAGTTTGTGAATTGTTAATCTTACCCTTTGTACCCTTTCTCCGTAATGTTACTTACGTAAGTAATTGATTATATTTAGTTGCTTCCCGCCCATGTGAGTTTTCTGCACATCTAAATAAACCATACATAGGAACTTTCCGTGATTTTCCCAACTGATCGTGAAAACCGCATCAAAATTCGTGCCGTGATTTAGGAGGAGTTAGGGATATACAGACAGACCGCAACACAGAAGGACGCGAATAGCGACTTTGTTTTTCACTATTGCTACTGTGTTACTATCGGTGAGATACAGTAACTGGCTTTCTAAATTAATGTAAGTTTTCCATGTATTGGTTACTGCTGTTAGTTTACCTTAAACCCTTAATTTGGCAAGCATCAAAATCACCGTATTTTTTTCAAGTTTTATAGTTTTTGAGTATATTGTATATTAGAGAAACAGGGAAATTTAAAAAAAAAAATCTAGTTTGTACAGTTTTTGGAAAAACATATGTCCAGTATACTGGACGTTGCCCACTACACGGCCAAGTGAGTGTTGAGTTGGATGTGCAGTATAATGGACATTGCTAAAGATGCACACTTAATTATTTATTAAACTAAGTTTATGAAAAAAATTATATACAGTTTTTTTTATAAAATCACCTTTATTTATAATTCAAATACAACATTATTAAAGCCATCCGCTTACATTTAGTTATTATTTTTCTTAAATTAACAACATAAGGCTCATCAACGAGACTAAAATTGACAAAGTATTATCAATACTTACTACAAAAAGTAAGTAATATAAAAATCCATACAAAACTTAAAACAAAATGTAACAAAAAAAGGTAGTTCTTTAGTTTTAATCAGTCTAAGTACCTATTAGGAGTATAAGTACCTACCTACTTACAGAATAGTCTTATTTACCTATAGGAACTTAAGACACAGCAATAAGATCAACATTGACATTATTATTGATACTTACTCTAAAAAATTAGGTCATATAATCAGTCTTAGTACCTAAAGAATTGTAAGTATATAAGAACTGTTATTAAAAAACTATTTGTTATGAAATTGGTAAAAACAATTTCTGTTTCTTACCATACAAAGCCTTTGATTGCATTTCATGCAGTATACTTCGGTTTTGTTATTCGTGCACTATTTGCACCGCCCGTAAGTCGTGAAGCCTTGCCAGTGGCCGACACCGTCATACCTTATCGCTTCAACTGGTCGGGGTTGCACAGGAGCATTAATCACTGATACTTTGCTGGTGTTTACTTCAGGTGCACTCTGTGTCTTGCTGACCCTTGACTTCTGTTGCAATTCATTTGCTAAAGTGCACCGAAATGACTTGAGGCTGATATGTTTAGCAGCTTGACGGGTACAATGCCTGCGATACAGTAACCATGCATTATTAACACAAATGTCTAGCATTTGAGCAAAAATGCCACCGTCAACTTTTGTATGTTGTCCGGTACAAAGCCACTAATATATCGCAGAGATCGACCCCGCCCATATGCTGAGTATAGTGCTTGACGACTTGTGGGCAATCTACAGCGACCTTTGTTTTTTCTTCCTTTGAGTATCGCTGTATTTTAACCACTGGATAAGCGTCGGCATATGAGCTTAAAAACGTGACAATCTTGTTGTCAAACCATTTCACGACTGCCAGTTTATTTTCGTTATCAACCATTTGGCAAAATGTACCTCTGCCTTTTTTCTTCATATCCTTGTCACTCATTAATAACTTGTCACAGCCTCTGAGTCTGTTTTGTCTTACGGTTCCCAACGAAAATATTCCGTAATTATCTCTCAAAT
Organism: Acleris sparsana; assembly: GCA_923062465.1. Taxonomy (NCBI): domain Eukaryota; kingdom Metazoa; phylum Arthropoda; class Insecta; order Lepidoptera; family Tortricidae; genus Acleris; species Acleris sparsana. Next base: position 18,812,140 of record OV281293.1, read on the forward strand.
GTTTCGCCAAATCCAGGGTACTAAAACAATTATCAAAATAGACAACACACGCACGTTTCTGAATTGTTTTGCAAAGAGCAATGACTAGCTTCGCTCCTAAGGTAAATTTTTTAGGAATACCATTAGGATTTGCTATTCTCCTTTTTGACCTTGTGATAGGAACCGCAAATAAACCTTGTGTGGCGGCGGAAGGCAGGGATGGTGACGGTACAGCAGGGGAAAACACATGACTTACATAGGGCGAGTAAACTGTTGGAGATGATAGCGATGGAATCGAACTGAGGCTGGGAATATTCTCGTAATTTACCTGGGTCGGAGTTGGTAGTACTTTGCGTATTATGGGTGACAGAAGATCATTTTCTTCGTTACTATTTTCAGATTTTTCTCTGCTCTCTTCTGACGAGTCTCTTAGTAAGTCGAGTCGTTCTAACGATGATGATATGGACGGGGCTTCCGAAGAACCATTATCTTCTTTATCTTCTTCAACTGAATTATATAAATCAGATGGGACATCTGTAGGCGGTAACAGGCCAACAAGCTTTCTGCCTCTTGAAAACTTTTGAAACACCTGAAATAAAAACCTTAAATTAAACAAGTATGTTCATGGACTCAATACCTTTGTTTTCATATCTAACTAATGATAAATTAATAGGCATTCATCACTGCTCGTCATTCACTGTTTTGCGGGCAATGTCCAGTATACTTCACATTCCCAATATCGGTTAAAAACTACAATCATTGGCAATGGGAAGTATACTGGACATTGCAAACTTAGGTCAAAATACAGCGTAATGGGCAATGTGCAGTATACTGGACACTAATGTTTGAACAAATGTAGCACATACATGAATAAGATATTTAACGTAAAATTTACCAATTACCTTTCTAATATTCATAAATAATATACGTTATAAAATTCTTACAGTCTTTTCTAAGAAAATTACGAACATTTTATGACTTACCGAGAGGCCGCTCGACATGTCCTTCCTCCTCTGCATTGTGGCGGGCACTGGCGAATATTACGTAATCGCACGGGGTTGTAATTTTTTGTACGTAATTATGATTTATGCCTAATATTGTCATTAAAAGCGAGAACAGTTAAAGCGAAATAATTTGACCTCCAGATTTTGGTAAATAGACTGTCCAGTATACTTCCCAACGTCAAATTAAGGGTTAAAAAAAAAAAATTCCTACTTTTCTCACAATTTTAATCAATCCTAAGTGTTCTCGACATTATAATATTTTTTTTTATTTCTATGTTTTTTTTTATTGATAATGGTTTTGCTCTTGACGAACTCTTGTTTAGTAGTTAAGGCTGCAGATAAGAAGCGCTGCGCCGCTAATTGCTCAAGTTCACGGATCAATAACTACCCGATAATATCTAACTTCGTTTTAGACTTTATAATTTTGTTTTGCTCATTTTACTAGTGGTACTTACGTTGACTCTGGCTTGGTGAATTGCCCAACCGCAATTTGCCATAAAGGACGTGTTATCTAGTAATAATATTGACTTTTTCCGGAAAATATTAACAAAAAAAATGGTGTTTTAAAATAACTTTATTCCTTTAAGCGAATAAGGTAATTTCAGTAACTCACGAATGTATTGAACAAACTAAACTGTGATTAAAACGAGTGCCGTCCCTTTTAGACTGTTCGAATTTCAAACCCAAATACTGTATTAATACGAGTACACCTATACATTTATTCGCCCATTGAATTCGTGCTCTCTTGAGAATTAACCTTTACCGGAGCCTCTATTTGACATAGACTACTCATCGACATCGCAAATTACTTTGCTACGATATGAATGCTCCTATGCACTCTTATCTAAGAGATGAATGGACTGTATGAAAGCTTGATATGAGGAAGAAGGGAATTAATGGTGAGATCATGCATACTAAGGATGTGAGGAAATAGCCTATCGAACAGCAAGCCTCAGAAACCTTTTATATTTTGATACTGTCGTCTATGTAAATGTTAACACCTATGCTTTATACTACTAACCAGCTATTAAAAAAAATAAGGCGAATATAACGATACCTCGTCTGTCAAAGTGGGGTTGTCCATTCAACCGGGACCAGAAAACAAAGAAACATACATACCCACAGGTCAGAAACGGTTACCTACACTTTCAGTTCAGTTTCAATTGATTTCGCTATTCAGTTCGCCTTTTTAATATTAAGTACATTCATTTTGTGCAATAAAGATAAATAAATAAATTTTCATAAGTTCGAAAATCTTTGTTTTTCTAAAACTGTTTAACTTGCATGATTTTTTATAAAACAAATCTACCCTAACCTATAAGTTCTGTACCTTAGGTACATATATATTTAAACATTAAGCATAAGTAAAGTAAGTAGGTAACGAAAGTTATAGTGTTCAGAAAAAAAAGATAAATCGAACTCCTCAACTTTCGGACAAATGAAACAAAACCTCGCACTTGCGATAACACACCGGCAAAAACATTACCCTCTATTTTCAGCGGTAAATGAGTGATAGTGAATGCTACACGCAAGATCCATATTGTGATCCGATTTATTGTTGGTACGGTAGTTTATTGACGGATCACAATACGTCGCTGGATTTCTGAAATACTTGTGATCTGATCCCATCCCGTGATATTTATCTTGCGTGTAGTGTCGCGCGTCAATATAAAATTTTCCTCCGACTGGGGTGCATCAAGTCTGCCTCGGACAAAAAACGCTTCAGTACTGACGCGATCCGTATTGATCGTGTAGTGATACATAAGCAAATATCATGATAATTATCACAATATTTTATTGACGTGTATCGTTCGCCATAAGCTGACGCGGGGTTTGCGGGTGGTAGGACCCTGTGCAGAGTCCGTCCGGATCGCTACCACCATCTTATCCATTAACCTACCGCCAAACAGCAGTGTTCGCATTGTTGTGTTCCGGTTTGGGGATAAGACAGCCGGTGTAATGACTAGCATAGAGGCATTCCATCTTAGTCCTCTGGGTTGGCAACGCATTTGCAGTCTTATGCTAATGTCTATGGGTCACAGTTTCCACTTACCATCAGGTGGCCTGTGCTCGGTTGCCTTCTCTAAACCATAAAAAAAAAAAAAAAAAATCTGACGACAAATCGGGATGAGGAGGCAGATCATCATCGGAGCTCTCATTAGTCTAACAGCGAACACGGCCTTGACTTAGAAAGCAATATGGTTTAGAATCAAGTTGAATATAGGTTCAGTTATTTTAAATCTGTTCTATTGTTTCCTTTTATAACAATAGCTATTATCTCCCCCGAACACGTCCCCAAGCCGCGCATAAATTACGCGGCGCAAGGTGTAATTTCCTCAAAGTAATTTACTTAAGCTGTCCCTCGTCCACGTTGTTAAAAAACGGAATTCTAAGTTACAAGAATGTCACTTTGCTATCTCTGAGCTGAGCAGCTGACAGGAATATTTTTTTCTTAGTTTAATAATGGAACATAGCAGAGATTATTTTACGAGTTCCACCTAGACTATAGACTACAGAGTATGTGGAGCTATACTATATTATGGACTATTCAAAAGTTAAAAATTCAAAATATTTTTCCAGTAAATTGTCCACATGAGGGCTCTTTTACTCGTCGGTAATATGGAGTGAATCTGCTAGCGCTTCGGACAAGACCATCATTGCGGAGAAGAAGCACCGCAAGAAACTCCAGCAGAAGGTCATTTTTTTCAAGAATAAAAGTCAATATTACTTAAAAGTAACATTACAAGGTAATAAAGTAATAAATAGTTATTTTAAAAATAAACACAGGTAAAGTACAAATATATTATACAAAGGCCAATAAAAATAAATGAATGGGAGAACATGACGATGTCTTTACGTAGGAACGATAATTAAAATAACTAATTGTAAAAGCGGTCCTTGCATGGAAGGAGATGTATGTAGGGATGAGTCCTGTGACAGCTCATAAAAACATATTGCACTTGTTTCTTTGACTTTTAGATATGTATGACTATTAGTACAAACACTACATTGACATGTTTCCTTTTGAACTCCGCCATTGCTGTCAAGTACAGAAGAGTTCTCATAAAATTGACAATACTATATCATGTGAAGGATAATATGGTTTTAGCCAATAGAATAAAGGCTGTGTACTTTATATTATCAATTAGCTCATATAAAAGCCTTGCTTGGTACTATAGTAAGTGTTTAAAATAACGAAATATAGAAACATCACAGGGAACATCCTAGGTTAATAGAATTTTAGTGGGATGGTTTAAACGTGTGCGATATTAACACATATTTGCTGTTAAATGGGACTTACACGTCGATGATTAAACGCAATTATATTGTTTACTTTACGCGATTAAGTGTTATTAAGATTAATTGAATTACAAACAGCTGCTTACTCTAGTTAGTTATTTAATGTTGAGTAGCTTCGTGATAATTTCGTGTATCATCACAGATGTGCATAATACACAGAAGAGTACATCTTGCAAAAATTAACCAAGTTGTCAAATAATGTATAAAATGTAACAATTTGTTCATGGCGAATAATTTGCGTCGTTTCTTGAAAAAGTCACTTGATCAAACCCGCGCAAAATATTTACACAGCGCCATTATCAAATTAACGCACCCCTCGAGATATAAATTAAACAAGTGGTGTTGTTTGACTACGTGATGCTTCATTGTCGACTTTTCGACTTCTCACTTAAAGACTGACTAAAAGACTACGTTCAGCTTTAACTTTTGAATGTTGAAAGTGGTTTAAAATAATATTATATTGCTGTAATAGGCTACAATGGTAAATCTAAAGATTTAGGAGCCCTAGACAAGATCCAAAGCGCTACTAAACCTTTATTTTTGTATCGCTCACAATGTATGGGATGATATTCTCGTGCGTTACGCTAAATCTCGTGGTCAACTGTCGTGCTATATATTTTGTAAATTCTCTTGTTCAATTATATCTGCACTCGTAGTTATTAGGTGTTCAAAATCTTGAATTTATTCCACTCTTAAGGGGCTTCTAAACGGGCCATGTTTTGCTGCAATGTGTGGCCGGCAACTAGTGCTATCTTACTCTTACTTCGTATGTTAGAGCAAGATGCGTATAGTTGCCGGCCACACATTGCCGTGAAAATGTTGATCGTTTAGAAGCCCCCTTACAGAATGAAATAGGGGAAATGGCGGAAAATGAGCTCTACGCGTATGAAGTATGATTCTCAGCAACTAGATGATAATGTGTTGCAATACGGTAGGTATTAAATCAACTGAACAAATCTGGGCTTGGATAGATGACACTTTAATTCTCTTTTTTTTATGGAAATGAGAAGGCACGCGAGCACTCAGGCCACCTGATGTTAAGTGGGATCTGAGACCCATAGACATTTGAAAACTCAAGTCGCACCATAAACCTATTTTAGTTCAAAAGTTGTTAGTCCCTTTCTGGTAAATTCAAATGACAATAAAAAATAAGGATACAGCATTCAAGCACACTTTCCCTATTGCACGTTTTTGAATAAGACCTTTAATCTTTTGTAACGTTTTAAAACTTAAACCGTATTGATGGTTAACCTAACTTATCTTTAAGTAGTCTAAGTATTGGAAATTTAATATGAAATGCAAAGTCTGAGGCGCAGCGCTCGCCGCAGCCGGGACACTCGACCGCAACAATTAGTGTAAATTGTGAATTAATCCGATACACCGCGCCTCCGCGCAGTAATTATGCCATATTAGGAAGGGCCTGATGTTACCAGCGCCGCTGTTTGCAAACGGTTAGAATATTAATCGATGTTTAAAATGTCGATAAAACTGTACTACATCACACCGCGACCCTTGTTTGCAATATTAATCTGCAAAAGTGGCTTGAAACATACAATGTTTAACTTAAGGGGCTTCTAAACGAGCAACATTTTCACGGCAATGTGTGGCCGGCAACTATACGCATCTTGTTCTAACATACGATGTACGAGTAAGATAGCACTAGTTGCCGGCCACACATTGCAGCAAAATATGGCCCGTTTAGAAGCCCCCTTAACGGTTTGACAATTGATTTTTTTTTCTACGTATCGTCAATATCTCACAGAACGCAGGAAGATATGTTCTGTGGTCGTACTCTCTTAGGCACTTGTCCCAATACCGGCGAGGAGGCAAGGAAGCGATTAGCTGTCGTCTATTTTCTCGCACAAGAAGCGAAAAAAAGATACAGATCCCGTGTTAATAAAAAACAGACATATTTACAGTAGATCGCTAATTGCTCACACTGCCTGCGACAACGCTCTCCACTAGTACGTCCAAACAAATACAGGGTGTACGGCATATAGTGACCTTGCAGGGCCGGATAGCTCAATTCAGGAATGTCGAAAATATGATGAATCATGTTTAATAAAAGTGGCACAGAAAATTAGATATAGGTAACGACTTTATAAAATTTCGGAAATACGGTACCCTAGTTCACTATTTTCCATGCCACGAGTTATTAGAATTTTGCTTTCAGATTCTTCTATCTAAATAGATAAATACTGGCTGGTTTTTAAAATTTCGCAAGTCAAATTTAAAGTTTAGGAATCTGAGTTTTCTTTCAGCTAGTATGACATCTTAGGTGTAAAAACAACGTAGATAAACTTAATGATAACTTCGCTGCTATAATCAAATAATCTCAATTGTGATATCATTTTGGAGTCTCCATTAAACAGTTTTTTTTAAGAAGTCAGCACTACAGGTTTTGATGCCTTTTTTCTCACACCGTGCGATGTCAAACTTGCTGGAAGAAAAACTCAGATTCCTAAACTTTAAATTAAGCTTGTTTTTTTAAACTGCTTATTATTTATTAATTTGGTTATTCGTGTCTTAAATAATATTTTATCAGCTTTCTTTCACAGCAAACGAAACATGGAAATTAGTGAACCAGGGTAACGCATTTCCGAAATGTTGTAAAGTTGATATATCTCGTATTCCGTGCCACTTTTATTAAAAAATATTTATCATAATTTCGTAACTCGTGTACTAAGCTATCCTGCCCTGTAATGTTGGCCATAATATCCAAGACACCCTATAGATATTAATTAATAGTTGATCGCAGGCTTTACTCGCTTCCCGCGCATCGTTGGCAGTGGGACAAGTGCCTTATGGTATAATTGTCATTTTCCCGTAGGACCCGTATTTTGATCCGGGGAATTGCCTATCCACACCCGCCCCATAGAATCACTTGCTCAAACTGACCTGAGTTATCCCCAACACTTCAGTTAAGGTTGATATCAAACTCAAGACGGTCGGGCTTTAATTGTAATTAAGTGCGTTTAATTGAGTCCCGTACCAGTCCATAAATCTGCCCTCCTCTTACTTAAAGTGAATCTAAAAGGTAACGGTTCGTTTTCCTTTAGCTAATTATTGAGTGGGAAATTTTCGCGGTTACATTACGGATTTAGTCACCTTTTTTGTTATTGAACGTTAGAAACACCCGCGAACGTACTACGAGGTCCTTATAGTTATCGACAACCTTCGTTTTCTAACGCGAAAGAAACACGAGTGACATATATACCGTCAGTGGCGAGTGCAAATGGAATAGCGATAGCTGTTAAGTAACAACGTCAAAAGATGGCGGATGTGTAATTTGTTTTTGTTTTTATTTTTGTGTATTTAGGTGTTCCAAGTTCTTTTTTGGTAGTGATTTGTACTTTTAATGCCTTTGTGTTGCACAGTGATAGAAGACTTGGAGTTATTTCGTGTATCCTGGCATCTTTCTTCTCGTTTCAAGTGGACTCGCAGTGGTACAGAGGTTAAAACTATCTTGGCCTCTGTCCTACATATCACCGTACAACGTTGCCACCAATCTTCCTAGAGAAGATTGGATTGTGTTTTATTGCTATATTGATTTATACTTATATATACTTGACACTGGCGAAATCACTTCATTGTGGAAACGCCGTATTCCCGCGGTAGTAGCTGTTCAAGTCGCCGCGGGGTAAAGAAAAAAAAAGTACCTATCTGTCTCTAACGGGTAAGCCATCATTTTATCGAATTTCACTTAATCGATTGTATCATTTGAACGCCATTTTCTGCTGAAACCATTATGTTATCAGGATATCTTTAACATTAATTACGTTGATTTGGTTAGGTTAGACTAGAAACTACCAAAAAAAATCACCAGTCTACCAAATGCCATAGGGTGAAATAAAAATTCTGTGTCATGATACATTCGTTGAAAGGTATTTCGATAAAACCATAGGCACCCGTCACAAACTGCCAGCTCTAGCCTGGCTAAGAGCAAACACCTCGTTTTACTCACCTGATGGAGACGAGAATCATGGCGAAAATGAGGTACTTCCCGAGCAAGGGCACCACCAGCGACGTGGGGGGGATGATCTCCACCACCAGCAGGAAGAACACGTGGAGGCTAATCAGGATCGATATGGATAACGTCACCTGGACAACAAAAAAATCGTTCCATGAATTTGTGTTGAGTTAATAATAGGCTACTTGACAAAAAATATACATGCTGCCATTCGATTCCGTTTTTTGCAAGCATCAGGAGAAATGTATACATGGGACAAACCGCAATCCGAGCACTGTAGAAGTCAGAAATGGAAGTCAAAGTCCGATATTCCTACTAAGCGTTGAAAACGCCCCATATATATATATATACATTGATGCTGCTCTATACATAAGACGTCACAAAAAGGTATATATTACTCAATGCGTTGTAGGAACAAGTAATCTGTAATTTTGGTCGTGAATACCTGCGTTTAACTACTTAGGTCATACATACAAATTTTTTTTTTTATAAAGATTTTCAATCCAAATGATTAAATATATAGTAAAGTTCAAAATGAGTCAACATCTCTATTCCATAAATGTCACCACACCATTGCACACTCATCCAACTTACGTAGTTGGAACTAATAACTGTTAGGTAACTAACTTAGTTGTGCAAAATTTCAGCACAATTGAACAGCAGGAAGTTAGTCAAATTTCACTTGCAAAACTTAATTAAGTAAGTAACCCTACAGTCACAGGTAAGGTAAAAACGGAAAAGATGTTGAGATCTAATGATTATTTTAGCTGCGCAAGTACCTGAGAACGCATTTATTAAAAAGCGTTGTTACTTCGGTTGTATTTTTAGATTACTATAGTCGAAAATCTAATGAAAGACCAAAATCCTAACCTAAATGGGCGCACATTCGCTGTGATTACTGCGTTTTGATTTAAGTGTAGGTATTTGTATCAATAAAACTTACCCTATTATTACTAATTACACGAGTTCTCATTCATGTTTTTATGAAATAAGGTTAAAATAACGAAATAATCAAGATCGGAACGGATTTTCGAGTATAGAATCTAGTACTTACATACAAATTTTAAAATTAGAATGTATTTGTTGATCTTTCAACAAGTAGCTAAATTATGAGTTAAATTGACGACTCGGTATTCTAGTTGGTAGTGCTGTCTATCAAGCTATTACAGCGGTCCCGGGTTCAAATCTCGGTATTTGTATGGTGCGCCTGCGATTTTTATCCGCAGTCTTGGAACGTTTTCCATGTATTTAGATCTTAGAGCTTGATTTTGGGACTAGGTCAATCTTGTTTGAGATTGTCTACATTTATTTATGTTATTTCAATACTAAATTGCATCAACAGAGTGCTCTGCGTGATATTTTGTCAACTACCCAGTCTGCATTAGGCAAATGTGTCTCAAAATGACTAATATAGGAAGGCCGGGCCTCTATTCAACACGGTAAAAACCATATCGTTTTCGACCCGTTATCGTATGGTCAACGTTTTAATAGCTCTTATTTACTTCACAGTAATGGCGGCCGAGTAAAAATCCATACGACGACAGGTCAAACACGATTTGGATTTTACTGCTTAGAATAGTAGCGTTGTTTAAACCTGTGAAATAATCACAACTTTATAAAATTACGATCGAGTTACAATCGTATTTTACAAATATGTATTAGTATTGCATAGCGTAAGTGGACATGTTCATAATTATAGTTATACTTTCTTATTTACTATGCTATTGCGACATGTTAAAATCAATGATAGTATGTACGTTGACTTAAATAATATTGTACCCATTAATAATTAGTCTCATACCGTGTTGACATAATAGTAGGTATAATTAAATGTGTAACAATTAGCACGTAAGGTTTAACTGTTAGTGCTAATTGGTAATAATAAATAAATAAATAAATATAATCCGCTACACACACGTCGACCAGTCAATGCTCGTTAACAACGTAAGGGTCCCATTTACGCATACTTTACACTTGTTAATATTTATAATTGAGGTGCGTGTATAATGAGGGTGTGACATGCATTATTCCTTTTCGCCTCCACGCGTGAGGGCGGGGCATGTTCACTGGCCGTACACCTTAATTTTTTACTTTACGCGTGAAATTAAAAAGTTAGTATCTCGACACGCGCCGATGTCGCCTTTCTATTCTCACCGTACTTTTGTTTTACTTACAAAGTATCTCTTCAGTAGGGCGTTTTTTTCGGGTCGAAGTTTAGTCAAACATACATAGGTACATACATAAAATCACGCCTGTTTCCCAGAGGGGTAGGCAGAGACGACTTCTTTCCACCTGCTACGATCCTGACAATTGTCTTTCGCTTCTTCCACATTCATACATCGAGTCATGCACGCACGTCGGTTTCGGGTACTTAAGATTCGGCCCTTTTCCAGTATTTCTCCGATTTGATTCGAAAAAGTACGCCTAGGGCGGCCTTTTCCGACCCTTCCACTCACTTTCGCTCTGTATATCTCTTTCGTCATTTGGAAAGGATGGATGAAAGAAGATTGACGAAAGTTTAGTCACTTTATAATCCCCGGAAAACACGCCTAAAACTTGCTTACTCTATTTAACAAGATATTCTTACAGCACTGCACTAGTAATATAACTTTTATAAGGTTTACCCTCGTTTTGTCGACACTCATGTCATAGAACTTTAGATTATTTTCGACTGGCTTTTCTAGGCCCAGGAGTTTAAATTAGTGATGGTCGCATGTCTAACCTAACCTAACCTAACCTAACCTACCCACGTACGTAATTAATATTTATGATAACCTGAAAACAATAGGGCCTTAGTTACAAACGACTTTTCGATGAAGTGAAATTTCGTGGAAATGATACGTTACGTTATAAGTTATGTTTCTAACTCCCTAGTACGTAATTTGATTTAAAATTCCATGTAAACACACAGTGAGTAAAATGAAAAAGAAGAAAATAAATGGATTTTTAGTGATTGGAATACCACGGGAAATAACAAAGCAATTGTGAAGGGAACGTTGCTCGCTTGTGTAGGTATAAAGGAAAACCTTGAAGAGACTGGTAAGGTGAGGGAAAACATTGCGAGGGATTTCCGCGTTTCAAATATCCGAGTTACGCGGCGCCCCTTGCGACGTTAAATTCAAATAAAAGACACAATTCAGAGGAAAGTGGACAGCTCAAATATTAGCCTTTTACCACGGAGATTAACGAGCGCAGCCAGTTTTATAACTCTGTGGAGACTGATCCACTCGCATCCTCAAAGATATTACATCAAAGCTTCAATAGAAGCCATTAGTCATTTCTATAAGTGGATTGCGTTAATTCCTAATTCAATTGCGTGTACGCAGTAAAACTACAGCATTAATAGCCGTCTATCTCTTTTACACTTTCACTATGGCATAACAAATGCACTGACATAGAGTGGGACAGCGATAGACAACCCAGTTCCATTAATACTGTGGTTTGACTATGCTTATGTTGGGTACTCTAAGAGGGGTTTATTGCAATTACCTAAATTGAACTTCACAGACGTCTTTCATTAAAAGCCTCTTTCCTGCTGTCTCTTAAGGATTCGCTTTTTAACTCGACGGGCGAATTATTAACCTGTGGGTTTAAGCTGTCCCTTCGGAGCGTAAAAACACATTTTAAAGAGTGCAATACAAATTAGGTATCTAAAAACTCGCTCATTTTAAGGAGAAAAACACCTTTATTATGCGGATTTGCCGACTGTAAGAGTCGGCTTGCATCACATACACATATATTAAGTACGTACTTGCTACCGGGCTCGGAGATATGTTAGACACAATGAAAACATTCCTTTTTCAAGCTTGTTTATTATATATATAGACCGTCGCTAGTTAATGAACTGACTTCAGTGCCACCGTTGTTATAAACTCGTGGTGAGTGGACGGTGCCCCGCGGTGGCGAAATTCTTCACGTGTGGGCAAATTCGCGTGACAGGGATAAAGCCCGCACGAGCTAGAATAGCGTAACAACATCGCTCTACAGAATTTACAGAGTAAATAAAAACTTAATTTTTATGTACCGCCGTACTCAAAGGTATGCATTAAACATTAATGGAAGGCAAAGGCGAGACAGAATTTATACTGGTGAAATAAATCTTATGGCATGAATAATAAAAGGTTTATCAACGGGTCTTAGAAACTGGGTGGAAAATAAACAAAACGCGAGATTTAAAATAACAGCTTTAACATTTTTCAATAAATTTGCTCCGATAATGGCTTTGCCCGAGATCAGGGTAAACACTTTAAATAACTTAAATCTTTCCTTAATTGAGATTAAAGGGAAACAAAGTTAATTACAATCAGTTATGTATCTATTGAGTTAAATGTGTATACATTTTCTTGCAGATTAAAGGTTATTAGGGTGTAAAATTAGTAGTTTCACAGCATGTAGATAATTTGTGTCTCAAGAAATGATAATAAACGATTAATAAGTTCTAAGCGAGTGGAGCCGCAGGCAAAGGCCACTTATTTAAAAAAAAAACAAAATATGAATGGATGTGAACATGAAAGTCTAAAATAGCTCCTAGTGACACGACAAACAGTAGCGTAGCTCGCTCTCGTCTTCCGAAGCTTAAAGCTTTATTTAACTATCCGTCCAGTATTAGCCAGATCGGTTTCTATTACTGCCGTCCTCTAATTAGAAAGCCGTTAAGCCCAAAAAGTTGTTTCGGAGATATTGGCAAAAAACGCGCGAAATGTTGTTTCTAAAAAACTACGCTACCTAGAACACTGATTCTTGCACAAATCATTCACATTTTTATACGTGCATCTTATAAACTTTTATCTATTGAGAAAACCCTTTTTAATTATTATTAAAATCGTATTTTGTTTGTTTAGTTAAGCATGCTGCAGGAATTTTACGTCTAATTACTGCTCTAAACGGCCGTTAACCTACACTTAGCGGCTCTTTAGTAAAGGAATTTCCTTAAATATTCAACAATTATATTTTTTGGTAAAATTATGTAAAGATACTTAGCTATAAAGTTGCTAAGCGATATAACTACTTTATAAGTAAGTAAATCACTAAAATTAAAATGATAATACCTTCTGTAATAAGCGGCTATGATACCTTAGACTCTTTCTAGCTATTTAATTCAGAGTAATAAAAAAAACTATTAAAAAGTTACACAATTTTACTTGATTAAAAGGTGGCAAAACATACTTCGCTTTTGTATAACTTCTTTATAGTTAAGTAAATATTAGAAAAAAGGTGAAAAATTAACGCACGTTGGTTTGTTAGATCAATTTCTCAAAATCGTTATTACCTAGTAGCGAAATTGCCGTTCGCGTTTTTTCCCGAATTTTATTTTCCCAAAAGCTTTATTTTCTCTCGCAAATAATTCATGACGCATGTTTTCTCGATAGCTCATTTGACAATCGTTATATTTTATGAAGCATTGTTTTCTGATCGCATCGTTTCCTGGATGTTTGTTTTACTTGTAGAAAATAATTCCTGACTCTTTTATTCCGAACGTACTGGGCCTTAATACCGTAGTAGAATAGAGGCCCGTTTCGTAACATACCTATCAAAGCATACCTATTAATTCCCCGTGGCGAGTTCGCAAACAAAGAGACTTTAATATTTTCAATAAGTACACTTCAGACCTGTGTGCTTCAGACAAATAAATACTTAACTAGTACTTGACAGTGTCATAGACATATGACATTCTGTATCAATCACGGTCTTGTAAAACAGCTTAGAAAATATTAATTACATTGAAAATGGAAGATGATAAATTACCTAAAAGTACACATGGAGGCCAAATTTTAGTAAGAGGTGGGTATAGACTTTATTGTCGACGCACAAACAGTTCTGGGTCAACCGCTTGGAGGTGTGCTAGTAAAAGCTTGTGTGGTGGCAGTGTTCTTCTGAATTTGCAAAAAAATCTAATTTTGAGGGAATCTCCACATTCATGCGTGCCAGATTTTCAGAATATTGATGTGGAAAAGAGAGTTGTGGAGCTGAAGGAAAAAGTTACCTCTGACTATAAGCCAATTCCATTATTGTATTCCGAGCATAATATGATGACTATGAAATCGGAAGAATATATTGATAAGTTGCCTTCCTTTTTTAAAATAAGGCACGCACTCTATAGATCGCGAAACAAACACGTAGATAGGTTACAATTCGACTGCTGTGAAAATGTGATCATTCCGCAAAATTTGTCGGATAATTACCTCTGTGCAAACCGAGGCGGCATTTTAGTCTTCATAAGCACCAATAGCAATGAATGGATAAAGAATGTTAATACATTTTTCTTAGACGGTACTTTCAAGATGGCCCCGAAACCATACAATCAAATTTTTAGTATCCACGGTGATATCGGCTCAAATCCAGAGTACACTAAAGTTGTACCATTCATTTTATCCCTATTGCCAAACAAAAAGCAGAGTAGGTACATACGAACATTTGTTTGCAATAATTAAAGAATGTATTCCGAACTTCAGGCCCACGACTGCAATCATGGATTACGAGCTTGCTGCAATCAACGCCCTGAAAAAAGTGTATGAGTCTGTTAATATCTCCGGGTGCTATTTTCACTACAGCCAAGCTATTTGGAAAAAGGCTACTGATCTTGGGTTAACAGACTCGCGAGAGGCCTGTAGCTACATCAGCAAATGTGTTGCCTTGTCTCATTTACCGAAGCTTAACATACACGAAGGGTGGTTTGATGTATTACAAGCGTCACCTAAAGTTGAACATATCGACACTTTTAATAACTACATGCAGAAGCAGTGGATAAATGTACATACTGTGGGCATCCTCAGCTGCTATGGCCATCGGCACCGCACAAATAATGTCGCCGAGGGATGGCATAGCAAGTTGAACAGGAAAACCAATTTATTGGACTTTATTTCAGTACTAAAAGACGAAGCAATAAATACTGATTTTGAAATATTAAAGAATGACATTAATTCGCATAATTTTCGACGACGGCAACAAAAATTCATTGAAAAAGATTAAAAAAATGATAAAATTGTGAATGATTACTTCACGAGTACCCTCACAATAACGACTTGTATAAAACTACTATCTTACTTAAAATAAGTATTAGTGACATTTGGTTGTATTACTTTCAAGAATGGACGAGTTTTATTTTTAATGTTATGTACGAGTATAAGAAAAATAACATACCTACTTATTAATTACTTAAGGGAAGCAATCTTTTTATTTTCGTTTTTACTTGTTGTAAGAGACTGGTTTTTAACAAAAAATATATTGAACATGAGTCCTTGTTTCTGATTTTATTTTTACAGTACGAAGTGTTTAACCCTATTCCAAGCATAGTACGCTACATCGACCACATGAATTGGCGGTCAAGGTGCTGGTTTATCAAAGTTGCTAACGCCATTCATAAGCAGGCGAACATATTTTGCATCAGATTTCAAACGATTTTTACAAGTCCACGAGTCAAATTTTATCAGGGATATACTGATCACCTAAGAGCTGTGACGGGTTTGTGAATTACATGGCAACAATTTATTGACAGACACTTGAACTTTGACACTTGAAAAAACATGAATAATTTGCTATAAGTAAAAAAATCGGCTACTCAAATTTACGAAATGAAAATAATGCTACTAGAAAACAAGCTACGGCTAAAAACTCTTATGATAAAAAAAACATTACGAAAAAATTACTTGTATAAAAATATTCAACAAGAAAATAAAGCTTTTGGGAAAATAAAATTCGGGAAAAAACGCGAACGGCAATTTTGCTACTAGGTAATAATAATAACGATTTTGAGAAATTGATCTAACAAACCCCTCGTCCCGCGGGGGGAGCGGTTACCGCTCCGCTCACCCCGGGACGCGACGCGACTTGCGCGAGCGTTGTAAAACTGCTTTATAGGTAAGTAATGCGGCTTAACTGCTCAATAGTTAAGTATTATATTAAATTATTCCGACCGATTTGATAAATGCCTGTAAAATATTTTTGTAGCAAAGTATTACGAAAAATTACAGTATTAAAAACTTATTTTAAATGGCGTTAAGGGAGGATAACTGCAAATAAGTTAAGCATTTCTCTAAAACTGCATTTGTTTTTAAATTTCCTTCACTGAATGTCTTAGACAATGCTTAACTAAAAAGAAGTTAAAGTTGCTTTGCGCCTTTTTTGGTAAGAATAATCTGATAACGTATTTGTAGTTAAGTAGAAGGCCAGAAAATATTCATCAAATTCGGCATTTAGGGTATTTTAACGTACGTTAAGCTAAGAAATGTGGGTTAGTCGCTTTAAAGTGAAGGAATCATCAAAAGTTCTGTCACTTAACAGCCTACGACGTTTTTATATCTCTGGATCTATGTGGAATTGGAAAATGAGTCTTAGAGTGAAAGATAGAGAATTAAAAATTGTATCGGTTCGTATCAAAAAGTCAAAATCGACCAGATGAGGGTTAACGGCTTTCTAAGTAAAGGACGGCAGATTAGCACTCCGTTAACAGAAAAACTGCCGAGTTTTAAGGCAGTTATTTAAGAAGCCAAGCCATAGACATGGCGGAAGTTGTAAAAGGGAGCCGTTAAAAAACCACCTAACAATGGAAGGACATTACTGTTTCCAACCCCTATTTTTGGATAAACGCAGTTGAAGGCAGTTTGATATGATAAGAAATGCCAAAACAGGTTAAGGCAACAAAACAAAACACATTTTCTTTGAGATTTGTCCATGCAAGGTTATTTAAATGGCATTAAAATATTCATATACAAACTGCAAATTAAACTTAATTGTAAGTCTTTTGGCAAAGACATCTTTAAATAAAGAGCACAAAAATCAGACTTAAATGCTACAAGCATTCTTTGCCAGTACAACCTACACTTGTAGTATAATTGTTTTCCTTCGTATTTTCACGGAAACGTACGAACGTGTCTTGCTATTTCAGTCGGTCACAGTACAAAAAGTACTGAGGTTAACTGACGTAGCATGACAAATACGAACATTTCCGACAAAATACGAAGGAAAACAATTATGCACTACATCTGTACTACATTTCACAAAGTTAACAATTTGATTTCATTTGAAAATCATCTGTGAGCGTTAAACAAATGGTTTGTTTTTCTATTATTGCAGGCAGGATGAAGAAATGAAACCCCTTTAGACGTTATAAATCAAATCTTACATTACCTATTCTTGATACTCGCCACGTAGTGGAGCATGAATCCATCACGCAAACGTGATAAGTATAAACTTTAGATAAGAATTGATTGATTGATGGCGGCCATGTTTTCCTGTCATTACGTATTCAAAGTACGGACAAAAGCCAATAAAGTTGGCGTAATTTTTCACAGCGTAACGACGTCGTTATTACAGTATTCACGCGTTACTTGGAGTCCCACCATTTATTACTGGCCTAACACTAATGACGGCGATGAGCCCTACAGAGCGGACTGTAGGGTGCGGAGTACATCAAATGTAAATAATCAAGGGGCCTGCACAAGATGCACGACGGTAACATTAGATATTCTGAAACCTTAGAATATAGAGTATTTTCATGCGGCCGACGAAGTAGATCGCCAACTTTAGTCGTTTTGCGAAAATCGCTGACGTAAGCGTTATGCATCTTTTCTACTTATAGGTACCATTTTCTTTTAAAAACAGATGATCTATCAGATTATCCAAACAAGAGAAAAGGGTTGATACAATCATATAAGATCATCATCATCATCATCATGTCAGCCGAAAGACGTCCACTGCTGGACATAGGCCTCCCCCAAGGCGTTCCACTCAGACCGGTCTTGTGCTTTTCGCATCAACCGCGGTCCCAGTCTTTGACCAGTGTGTGTTGCCAGTGATGACTTACGGATCTGAGACGTGGGCGCTAACAATGGGCCTCATAAGGAAGCTCAAAGTCACTCAAAGGGCTATGGAGAGGGCTATGCTCGGGGTTTCTCTGCGTGATAGAATCATATAAGATACAATCACGCAAATAATACTCAAATATAAGAAACCCTGACATAGATCATCCAAGTCGTCTAAGCATTCATTCGAGCTATTTAGAGGACACGCAATTACGATAAATTAAAAATTATAAAATATTTGTGTTTGCTAGGTAGGTATACAAAGGGGGGCCTTATTGAACTGATCTGGACTGTAACGCTCACCTCAAGATGCGTTGCGTCATAAATGACAGTATGCTTTTGTGTGGTTTGACGATTACTTTGATGTATATTGTGGCCTCTAAACTAAGACTTCAAATGTGTTACTAACCCTGAGGACTAATTGTACTTAAGATAGAATGCCTTTATGCTAGTATTTTCACCAGTTGTCTTATCCCCACACCGGAACATAACAACGAAAACACGATTTGGCGATCGGGACGGACCTTGCACTAGTCCTACCACCACTTAAAGAGCTTCATATTTTCTGCAATTTATCAATTTTGAATTGGTCTTTATTTTGTTTTGCTCGTGAAGCCATGTCAAAAATAGGGGATCCTTAAAACTGAAGCCTTATTGTTTTTAGGTTATAATGTAGGCATGGATTACCTAAGTTAGGTTAGGTTAGCCCTGTGATCACTATAACATTATAACTCCTGCACGTGTAAATGACTGTCGATGAAATGAAAATTCGAAGAAGAAAACTTTCTATGAAATTAATGTCGGTGATTGTTATGATAAACCCAAAGATAGTCACTGTGACAAGAGGTGACAAAGAGGTACATTGCGTAGCTTATATAAAACCCAGTGATGTAAGACCTCGTAGACTTTACAATGTATACCAATTTATCACCTGTTATCTGTCACTGGCAGCTTTGTAAAATAAAGGGCCGATTTGTCTCATGCAGATTGCTCAAACAATCAGCCCATCCATTCTACACGGTAAAACAATATCGGTTTAAAGTGTTATGGTATTTTTTATAACTCGACCGTCATACTATCAAGTAAATGAGAGCTATTGTAACGTTGACCATAGTATACCTAACATGCCAAAGGCAATAATATTGTGGACTTTTACCGTGTAGGTTAGGTTAGGTTAGGTCCCGGGCACCTAGCCTTGGCCCGCATTGCACAGCCTCACTTGCCGATGGCGGTGTTAATAACACCCCCCTGCCAATGGCATGACGAGCCCACCTGGGGTAGCTTTGGCCGCAGTTTTGGTAGAATCGAATGCATCCCACAGCGGCCAATACCAAAAGCACGGGACGACACTCAGAGGGGTTTTAGTGGGTAGACTTCCTGCCCTTTTCCCAATAGGGGAGGAGGGCGGGGGGAGAGTCCCACATAACCACCGCGTTCGCCCAAACGCGGTGGCATGCGTAAAGCATTTCCCCTCTTAAAAAAAAAAAGGTCCCGGGCACCTAGCCAAGATGCAAACGCTACTAACTTTTTCTTTTCTATTGCTCAAAATGTATAAATAAATTAAAAATTATTAAATATCAGGGGACAATGTCACACCATTTGAGCTACTCCCAAACTAAGCTCTAGACTTGTACTATGGGTACTAGACAACGATATAAATACTTATACAGAGAAATATATACTTGAATACATAGAAAACATCCATGACTCAGGAACAAACGTTCGCGCTCATCACACAAATATCTGCCCAACCCAGGACCGCTCGCTTCGTAGGCAGGGTCACTACCAACTAGGCCAGCGCAATATCGATAGGATGAAATTCTGGTGACTCACGATAAATCACAAGGTCAACAGCCATCCCATACATTTTGCAACTTGGTAAGGGCCCCTGGGTCTCTATCCATCACGGTAAAACCGTATGGTTTTTGAATTGTTATTGTATTGTTTTTATCTCGGCCGCCATTACTATTAAATTAACGAGAGCTATCGTAACGTTGACAACCCATCTACAATACCTTGTAGAGTAAAGTAATATTTCCACCAAACGGCCCGCATCGGATCGGATCGGAAAGAATCTTACAGTCTTTAAACGATACTGAATCATATGTGTACTGATTTTAAGTCTACATTAGCAAATTGCGCACAACAGCTCGACCGCGGGCGTCTTCCGCGACACGCGTACGTCGCCGTAAGTATGCCGCGACGCGCGATCGGCTCCGTCATAAATAGACAATAATAATTTCAATAGAGCCGTACGGCTGCCGCGGCATCCGTGCGTATCCTTTCCGATCCGATGCGATGCGAGCCGTTTGGTGGAAATCATCCTTAAAGACCCTGTTAGGTCATTTCCGCTCCTCTCGCCTCCACTTGAGTGGAATCGCACCCTAACAATTGAGTCTAAAACAATACAGACTTACTCGGCTTGAAAGATAAGCACATTCTCATAATAATAACTATAGCTTCCAAAGAAAGTTGGGATAATTGTCGACGATTTAAAATTTCACGTACCGCTTCAGCGTTTTCCCGTCCATTGAATTTTGTATTAGCTTGAGGGTAAATTGCCGGTAAAAAGTACCCGTCATGATGCTTTTCATTTTAAAAGTATTCCTTTTGGCTTAGGTAAATGTTTCGTTGATCGTTCCTAAATGGAATTCACTGTATTTACAAAGTGTGGTGAATTAATAACCATTTTTGAAGCAGAGTATTTGTATTGTCTTTGTCATTCATTTGCTTCAGGTTGTAAAAACACATCAACGTCTCCGAATTATGTCTAAGATTTAATAGATTTATGAATCCTAAAAAACAAATTTATTTAATGAATGAAATAAAGTTACTAATAGTAACTTTCTTTACTAATTAAATTGTTTGTATGAAAACATCTTATTAGTTCGAGTTACGTGACACAGACGCTGCTTAACTAGGCAGAAGTTAACTTAAGAACAATAACAAGGCTCGGAGTAGGTGCTCGAAGTTTAGAAGGAGAGGGTCGCTGTCGGGGCTACCAGGCGACGGAAACTTCCCTGACAAGAAAGGAAATTAGGCCTTTTGTTAGAAAAAGGAAAATAAATTTGTTACAAATATTCGAGAAAGATAACAAATAAGGGTCTAGTTATAATTTTGTAAAAACTTCAAGTATATTTTAATATGAATTCAAAAAGAATAAGAGTTTTCTTGAGACATCAAGAAAAGTGTATAGAACGCTTTATTTATTTTTTCCTGCCTTCTACGTTCCATTCATCATAAAACGTGAATAGGAAAGCTTACCTTTGGATCTGAGCTTAATTATAGTCCATTGAATCATGTTTTCGAAAATATACCGATTTTTTTCACCTTGAAAATTATTCAATATTGAGTGATATTTTCAAATGTCATCTATTAACTCTACGGTTCTGCCGTATTTATCTGTAACATGTGTATGCAATACCTGAACGATATACGTATACAAAATTGTATAGCAAACATATACCACACACAGAGTTATTAATTTACATTTGGGAATTTAATTCAATTTCCTTTCAATAATCAATAAAATTATATCACGTGAGGTTGCTAGCGCAGTTTTTATAAGAAACTTGTTCAGTCAATGTCAAATATAGGCTGTTGTAACTGGTAACCCTAGAAGTGGAGACGTGCGTGTCAAAATCTCAACCCTCCGCGACTGCGCGACGCAGCTAATTTAAAAAACTTAACGAACCTTTCAGTCAATTAATGAAAAGCTCTTTGACGTTAAATAGGGTGCCTTTCTTATTTACAGGCGTCAAAACATTTAATTCTTGCTGTGACAAACGGTTTTAAAGTCATTCGGTAAAATGTAACGTTGATCTAAATGGAAACCATAATTAAAAATATTACATAATAACGTCAAACTCTTGTTAGTCAACAATCAAGTTTGACGTTATTATGTAATATTTTTAGTTATGGTTTCCATTTACTTTTTGTGAGTGACCAAGCTGCTTTGTATGGCAAAAATTGGAATGAATAATCTATAAAAATACAAAGCAAAATAGCATATAGGTTGCCGCAGACATAACCGATCGGCATCAGATCAGCTCAAAGTGAGACAATGAAAAGTGGGCTGTGATTTGTGTTAGTAAAATACGTCTTTCAAAATTAAAATTAAAGCAATAGCCGGGGGCCGGCCACGTCGTTCACAGAAAAATGTATGGTACTAACACAAATCAAGCTCACTTTTCAATGTTTTACATTGAGCTGATCTGGTGCCGAGCGGTTATGCGTTATGCGGTTATGTTTGCGACAACCTTTACGCGATGTAAGTGAGCAGGTACAGTCCAATTAATGACCCACTAACTCAGTCGTAGGATAGGATAGGATGCGTACCCACTCAGCATGTCTGTAACGCATCTACTACCAGAGCCTTCGCGCTACTTAACGAGTTCTTTGCACAAATCCGGGAGGCCGACGTGTGGAGGCTCTTAACGGCTTTAAGTTACTTCGTGAACCTAAAATAACTGTCACCATTAGTCAATAAGTTGTATATTATGTGTCTGTGCATTCTCTATGTTATTTGTCAAACAGGTTAAAAGGTGATTCTTTGTTTTTTTTATAATATTGGCTAAAGCTCCAAGTCCACAGGAATTTAAAAAAAAAGTGACGGCGTCACAGGGAAGTAATTACGTCAAGATTTACTTGGACTTTCTACGAGAGGGTTTATTCTATGCATAACAACTAGACAATTCTATGAATCAATTTCTTTGAATTATGTTTATTAAATAAATATCAGGGGGCAATTTGACCTAGTTCCAATACAAACTAAACTCTAGGCTTCACACAGTCGAAATTACTTGAGTCTATACACCCATTCGCGCCAAATATTTATGTATAAATACACAAACCTTACTCGTATTGTTGGTACTCGTAGCGTAGAGACGTATAGATATTTGTGGTTCATATTTGATGACTCTTACTGTACTATAACGAATAAATATACTTACCTTCATATAAAAATACATCCTTACTTCAAAACATAGAAAGCATCCAAGACTCAGAAACAAATACAAACAACAATTCATCACATAAATATTTGCCCATTCCGGAAATCTACTCAGAACCAGGTTCGCTACTAACTAGCCCAAACGCGTCGTCATCTGATTTGCCCCTTGTTACCTTTTCCCCGCTGTCGGAGGGCAGGTAGAAGGTGAGCACGGTGAGGAAGGAGATGCCCATGCAGGGGATGATGATGTTCACGGTGTAGAACAGGGTCTTGCGCCGCATCGTGATGTTGAACGTGATGTCCAGGTACGGCTCGTCGCAGCACGTGTAGAACTTCTCGTTCCTGCAACAATCGTCGTTGAAGGAAGGTACACAGGAAGCTACACTACATAACTCTGAAGAGTCATATAGGTACACTACATAACATGAATTGATCAAAACTCCGAATTTTCATAATTCCGTATGCAATGTTTTGATATAAGACTTAATTTTTTGATATCGCTTACACAATAAATGATACGTCTAACCTACGAGTAGCAATTGAATTATGCTAACATAGCTTTTGGAAAAACGAAAATTCGGGGAAAATATTTGTTGCAATAAAATATTTTGGAGTATTCGGGTGTTTCCCGTTGAAACATCATCCATGATCAGGTCTCGGAACAGGTAAACTGCTTAATTACCTAAACTAACCTATTCCTTTCTCAATCACACATCAATGAATATAAGTCATGTTTACTCGTATGTAATGTAAATAAGCATTGACCTAATTGGTTGCAATAATATATGCTGATATTTTTGCGATTAAACTAGAACACTTAGATCCTGAATTATTACCTAGAGAACTGTCCAAGTATCTTTACTAACAGCGTCAGTAAATCGATGGCTAGACTAAATGATACTTTCTTAAGTGGCCAGTTATTGACGATTGACAATGGAAAAACGTTTTCAAAAGGTATACATAGAATATAATAAATCCTATTTATCCAAAGCACACGGGACAAACAATAGAAAATATAAAGTTTAAAGCAGACATTACGTTGAACAGGATCTCTCTCAACAGTGTGCCACAGTGAAACTACGGAGCTGATTTTTAAAGGGACCCTGACTTGGAAACAAACCTACTTAAAACAAAAAACAAGAAACAAACACTCGCAACAATTTGATACAGAAGATAAAATAAAAACAATATAAATATACACTTAAAAACCAAGTTAATAATTCGTTAGTCGAGTTAAAAAGTGAGTTCCTTAAGAGAATAATAAGGTTGGTGAAAAACTTAATGCCGGCGCATTTCTCCGCGCTCTGCGTTTCAGGCACTTAAGGAAAACGAGTTTGTCAGACAAATAAGTGTGGCGCTCTCTAAAATTGACGCCCGCGGCAAGTTCGGGCTTGCCTTGGATCCGGGTCTGGGACAAACCGGTATCTAAACCAAGAGCTACATACTTTTGGCAAGTCCTGTAAGCTAGGAATATTTAAAGGACAGACGTTTTGGAGATATAAGGAGTATAATAAATGTGACCGTGGTGTTGGGGTCGATGCGGTAACTTTTCCTTCATACATTTTCCCATAGAACCAATATCGGCATAATTTTTATATCTATCAAAACATGTAACAACATTCTTTCATCAAAATTCTTTTAACCATACTTTCCGTGCGGGTGTGCACGGTTCTTCTTTGTCACTTTTTTAGCATTATGCATCTTATCTTCGCCCCCTTTTCTTTCTAACTCAAACCAACAGGACGATCAATGCTAAATATTAGGGATTTAAGTAAATACAGTCACTTTATTTATTTATCGCATAACCGTAGAAGTAACGGAACAAAGAAGCTTCCAATAGATATGAATATGTAATATGTCTAAGATCATTTAACCATTACTAATGTTATATTCGTACGTATAGAATTAGTTTCCCGCGAAATTCTAAAAATCTCTTCTTAATGCACCCCTAGGATATCCAAGGGATAATTAGTTCAAATTTCAAGTCCCTAGGTTCAGCGGTTTCGGCTGTTCTTTGATCGATCAATTAGTTTCTTCTTTTATAAACAAAATTCAATCGTACCAACTGTAAATAAAAAGAATACCGTTCAGTGTTGATAGAAAGAACGGTCTTAAAATAAATAAGAGTAAATAAAAACTTAGTCGACAAAACAAAAAGGATACTTGTCCTCTAACAATTTCTCAACAGTTTCGTCTTTAAGGTTATCGCGTTAATTCGCCAAGATTTGCGCAATTGCTGTATTTTATCAGCCGCCCCTTTATCCCGCCGGGCCCCGGGGGTGCCTCGGATCCATTATTCCGTGCGCGTGACCCGGCTCAGCGCAGCTTTGCTATCGGTTTGACGCCAGAATGCAATCTCAAGTGCCGTGAGCTCACTGGAAATACAATTCTTTTTGTCGATTGCTAGGGAATAAAACGGTGAGAATTTCTTTAAATACTTATCTTTAGGAAATTTGTTTTGGAGACAGTCGCGTGTCGTCGCCGTTTCTTTTTTGACTGACATCAACACACAGCGTACAGAATTTTAAATCATGAAAAACATTATTTTTAAAGAGGGCTAGATCAAAAATCTAATCTTAACTAAGCTCCCATTTGACTCTAGACAAGACGCATTGGACAAACGTTATCGTTACCGAAAATGTGTAAAATTGACGTCAACTGCCGGACGGTTGCGTCCCATTCCATCGGTTTATAGACTTTGACTTCATCGATTCTAACATTTCATCGAGTCGAATGCTATTTTCTGCTGAAACTATGATGTTTTAGGATGTCTTGAACATAAGACAACCAAAAAAACCGGGCAAGAGCATGTGGGACCATGCTCAGTGTCGGGTTCCGACCGAAGCCGTTACTACAGACAACTTAGACCTCGCGACAAACTTAACTATGCCGTTGACAAACTGTTATCCCCATACATCTACATAGGTCGCGGTCAGTTTACCAACACCGCAAATAAGTTTTCAATAGGTATAAAAAATAAAACCGTTTGAAATTCAAGAACCAATGAAGTCTACTTAGTCGTGATAGTTTTCCTAAAAAAATCATTATATGTGCTTTCATTTAAGATATCAGATATTTATAAAACCTGATTTTTTTTTACTTGTACTTTTGGCTGTAGTGGGGGGACACAAGACTCTCACACATTAGCGCTTCAAAGCTTAAAATTACATAAACGGATCCCTTAATCGAAAAAAAATTTCCACAAACCCGCAAAAGTTTTAAAAGTCCTATCCAACGGCACCCCACACTATGGGGTAGATGAGAAAAAAAATTACATCCCCACATTACGTGTTTGTAGGGGAGGTACAGTAAAAATAACAATTCAAAATTTTATTTTACCACTTTATTGGCGCAACTTATATGCATATTCATGCCAAATGACAGCTTTCTAGTACTAAGGCTCTCTGAACTAGGCTGTGGAAAGACAGACGGACGGACGGACACGGTGAAACTATAAGGGTTCCTAGTTTGACAACGGAATCCTAAAAAACTCCTGCCGTGAGAAATGCCGTACGACGAAATGAAAATTTTGCGTAATGGTATGTCCGATGAAAGTTAAATAATAGGCACCCTCAGTCCATTTTGTAAGCTTCCGGCCCATAGTTCGTGTGTATGATACCGTCAAAACGACCAGGTAATTTAACGCGGTGAGGGCGGTCGGATAGTGTAGATACAAGTATATGATGTACTCGCCTGAATCAAGAGAACCTCGGGGTAATAAAAGGCGTTGAGATGGAAGTCCGTAAGTCCTTTATGTTGTCGTATCGCCAACAAAGTTTGCAATTAGTTGAAATTAATGAAACACAAAGGTTTATCTCCGAAAGTTGTAATTAAACTTTCAAGTTAGGTACTTGTTTTTGGTTTTGGCAACAAATGTCTCTTAATCTCCTCAGTCCTTACCCTTCCTTTTCGAAAATCTTGTCTTTCAGTAAATCAAACCTTTTTGTATTAAAATCATGAAGTCGCGACGCGTTGAATACTCGTAAATCGATATACTTCCCAACAGAAAATTTTGCAGTTTCAGACATATTCACGCTGTCCTATTTTGATGGTTCACCCTTAACGTTAATTAAAATACTTTTTTTCTTTAGTGTTTCTACTCACTTATATAGATCTGATCCTGCTAAAAAGTTTGTAAAGGAACCGCTGACCGAGAGGCCGGGCAACGACGATGATTTGTAATCGTCCGCCGTCAGCGAATTTTCAGCTGAACCGTTGAAATATAAGCTCCGGACCTTTTTCGCCAGACGTCCATTATTTTGTTTCCAATTAGAAAAAAAATGGGTTATTTCTACTCTTAATCACGAATAGTCCTTTTCATACATATATAAATGATTTCAAAAGAAACGGAATCAGAAAGATTATTTATATTTCTAAATAAATACAACATTATTTATTTACATATTATCTAGGTACGGTCAGCCTTATAAGAAGCTGCACACTTTAGTACTCTGTCACTTTAACGTCATGTTTGAAATGATGGACTAATCTGTCAAAGGCGTTTCAGCGACAAGGTACAAAAGTGTGCACCTACTTATAAGGTTGACTGTACAACTGCAAACGAAACAATAAATACAAACGAACGAAACTTACTTAAAACTAGACTTTCTATTAAGATTAATTAGGACATTGCAGGAATAACAAAACATCCCAATTGTGACAAAAAAGTCAATGGACGTGCCGAAAATGCCCTTAATCACGGAACATAGAAGTAAACACAATTACATCAACAAAGATGTAATCACGTAAAGGCCAGTGCCGCGGGCGGTTTCAAAGTAGATTTTCCTGTTTTGCTGTCGCTTTGTAAGCTTGGCTTAACTTATATAAAGCGCATTATAGAGCCGTCAATTAATGTTTGTGGCCTTCGGGTTCATTCATATTCAGTGTAGAGATAGTTTCTTGAGTAAAAATTTTAAATGAATAAACGTAGCTTAATAAAACCGTAAACCTTTCCCAAAGTTAAAGGTAACATACATATATCAACGCTTAAGTTTCAAGTCGTGAAGTTAGTTGACGCGAGTTGTGGCCACGTTTAGCTTTAAAAGGGTGGATTTGGTGATAAGGGTGGCGTGTGGGACCCTTGGAGCAAGGCTTAACGTCGCAAGGCGGATACATGTCGTAAAAGCAATGTCGAGTAAGTGATGTTGGCTTAATAACCTCGCCTAGAGGTTAGCGGCTGGAGGACCGGCCACTCGGCTGCGCTATGCAGCTGTGGAGCAGCTACACTGAATTTAGCTAACTTTTGTACCCGGACATGAACTTTTACCTCCTATCCAATAAGGGTGCCTGGCCAAGATGCAAATGCCACTAACGTTTTTCTGTTCTATCGCTCAAAATATATGGGATGACTATTACGATATAAGTTACGTTGACGCATCGTCATCGAGAAATTGTGTATTGCGATGGGTATCAGGACCACGTGACGATATTTAGTACAATTGATGTCAAATTAAACGTAACGTCAACGGATGTTTATATCTCATCGAGTAATAAAGGTATAGTCGTATCTAAATAGAATAATGTATGAAAATGTGAGTCTAAGTTGATTTAGGGGCTCGAGCTACGAATTCATTCAGAACACGTTTTCGAAAGTCACAAATTTTACTTAAGATTTAAATGTTTGTGTTAGAGCGATTGTTAAGGTTTACACGTAAATGCAAGACTGTATCTAAAGCTTAATAGTTAGTCTCCCAACTACATAATCCAAAGTATCAATGCCCATAATTCAGAACAATCTGAGATGATCATACTTTTTTAACGCAATGGAATAAATTAATCCGGGCCTCTATTTGGTCACGGTAAAAACATATGACTTTTGATACGTTATCAAATTTTCAATGTTTTGATAGCTGTTATTTACTTGGCGGTGCCGAATTAATAACAATACTTTAACACGAAAAAAGCAATTTTCAAAAGCAACCGTATTAAATAGAGGCCCTGAAATACTCGTATAGTCAAGATCACTTTGTACAGAATTTCCATAGAAAGTGACCCGTTCTCATTGCTCTTTAGTATTAAAGAGAATAACGTACCATATCGAGGGTGACAAGTTAAATTAACGTATGTGTTTCATAAATAAGTTTTTTTCATACGTTGGTCTGTCTGCCACATGTGGTATTTAAATAAAAAATTGTTATGGTGTTTTTTTTGCAATATTTGCAACCTTTAAAAAAAGTGAGAAAAATGCTATACGAATGGTATGCTATAAATATTCCCTAAACCAAGATATGCAATTATTTTTTTTTTAAAAGGGAAACATGGCGGATATATTATTACACAAAAATAACAAACGTAAATTCATAAGCCAAAACAGTTTCCACCTAAAGTTAACACATTCATTTTGGTCAAAGAGTTAACATTAAGTTAATCATTTACTACGAGTAAATTATTAAATAGAAAACACAAGACTAAAAATACAACTTAATACTTGAATTTTGAAAAATAAATTATGAATGCAATAGTGGGTGAAAAAGTATCAATATGCCTTAATATTTAAAAAATATTCAATTTTCTTCTTAAATGCAGAATCAAATTGACGATGCTTAAATTGGAACAAGTCGGTATGAGAATATTTCTTATTATAAACATTGCATCCGCATTGTATCCATTCTTTAGATATTTTTTATGACTGGACGATGTAGAGAACAACTCTGTGGACCGAGTACGGAGACCGAGGACATCTACTTAAATGACACTTTTGAGAGTCAATCATATTGTTCAATAACTTAGACAAAACCTAACATCCCTCTTTTGTCTTCGCATCTGGAGACTTTCAACGTTTTCAGGTATGAAGGATCAGAACTTGTATTTCATACGACTAATAAAATTGTTTTGTATTCTCGCAATTGAGTTTATATGAACGGAAAAGTTAGGACTCCACACAGTAGATGCCGTTTCTAAATGCGATCTTACGAAAGCATTATACAGACGGAGCAATGTATTCGGATCTTTAAAATCTTTTTCTTGTCGAAAGATAAAACCTAGCATTCTGTAGGCTTTTGACGTTATATTATCAATGTGAGATGTCAGCTGGATCTCGCTGTCAATGTATACCCCTAGATCTTTACCTCTTTGACTCGTTTCAGAGTTTGGTTTCCTATAGTATAATCAAAATTTAGAGGGTGTTTTTAACGAGTAAATGTTATTACGGAGTATTTCTCAATATTCAAAGAAACAATTATTTTTAATGCAATATTCATTTAAGTTGTCTAATTTTTTTTGCATCTTTTCTGCACAGCCGGCTTCAGACCAATAATAGTAAAAAATGGTGTCATCGGCATACAGCAATACCTTAGAATGCAAGAAACAACTAATAACATCATTTATATGAATATTAAAGAGAAGTGGACCTAAATGGGAGCCCTGGGGAATTCCAGACGTGATTGGAACAAAACTAGAAGTATGCCCCTTAGCAGTCACAGCCTGAGTTCTATCCCGCAAGTTGGATGTAAGCCATCGCAGTAAGTCGCCGTGAATACCGGCCTGTTCTAGTTTATTCATTAAATAAAATGGGAAATGTTATCGAAAGCCTTAGAGTAGTCGGTATAAATAGCATCCACCTGACAGTTCCTGTCCATTGCACATAGGACATAATCCAGTAATTCGCAGAGATTTGATTCAGTAGAGCGTTTATTAATAAAACCGTGCTGCTGAGTTATTAGCATTGGTCGTTGGAAATAAGGTATCGCGTATAAGTTTTTCCAGTAATTTAGGAAGAACTGATAATTTAGACATACCGCGATAAATTTTAATGTGGTGTTTATCCCCACTTTTAAATACCGGGACCAAGAGTGATTTTTTCAAAATTTTAGGTGGTATTCCTGATTTTAAAGAACTATTAAATAATAAACACACTGGTAACGCCAGAGTCCCACTACAACGCTTCAAAAACACGGGATGAATGCCATCAGGGCCACTTCCTTTCGAGTCCTTTAATGACTTCAGATGTTTTTCCACCAAGGGTAAAGAAATTTGGATGGTATTGATCACGCAAGCCGCTGAGTTTTGGATAGGCTGGATTGTATTGACTGCACCAGTCGGCTCAAAAACTGAGTGGAAGAAGTCATTAACTAAGTTGGCTATACCTAGTCCTTCAGTTACTGTCTTATTCTCAAAAAATAGAGTGTCAGGTATACCACTATTGTTACTTTTGGACTTTATGAAAGACCAATATAAATAAATTATAACAAGATTTTTCCATGAATTTAATTTTGTAACGTAGATTAGAGAAAGCATCATAGTCCGCCAAACTCGCATAGATTTTGCATTTTTAAGGTTTTTTTTAAATTTTTTCCGTATTAAATTTATCAGTGAATTCGAGTACCATGCAGGGAATTTGCTATTGTTAGTTTTGATAATTTTAGACGGAACAAACTCATCAACTATTTCATTAACTATAGAATAAAAACTATCAACAGCAACTTCAATATCGCTAGTCTCTAAATGAGACTCTCATCTCTAAACGCACTCTGACCCGGTATTTTTGCTCCTGAGTGTAGTATCATAGCCGGCTGCAAAGAAATTGCTTAAGTACCATACGTTGGGCAGGTTTTAGGTGACACTCAGTCGAACCGATAACAGTCGTTACACAAAAGACTGGGTGATGAGTGTCGATCGGTAGTGAAGTGTCCGCGGTAGATACAAAATATGTGCCAAATGGAATACAAACCCATTCAAGCGTGCGAGAACATAATAGATATTTACCACTAGTGTAGCAGCATAAATAAGTAGCGTGTTCGCGTTGCTTGTCGTGTGAACGTCGCGTCATATTACTACGGCTGTATGTTTATCTGGCTGCGCGGCCTGACAGGTACAAATGTAAGTGCCCTCAGACTGGTTCGTCTTCGATGTCCTTTTTCTCCGCGAAGCTGTTTGTTATGATATTATTTTGTGTCCTGTGTTATAATATTGTGTTTTATGTATTAGGTTGGAACAATGTGTTTAAGAAACGCTTATTTTTCCGCGTCACTGGTAGATCACGCGACTCTTCGTTCGTTCGTGAGTGATCTACCAGGTAACGCGATTGGTTTACCAACCTGGCAAAAGCATGTCGGACCATGCTCAGGGTAGGGCCATTACTACAAGCAAATTAGAACTTGCGACAAACTTAACGTAGGAAGGAGGTTTGCCGTAGGAAAACTTATCCCCATACATCGACATAGGTCGCGGTCAGTTTACCAACACCGCAAATAAGTTTTCAGTAGGTATAAACATTTAAACCGTAACTCAAGTACAGTCAACCTTATAAGTAGGTGCACACTTTTGTACCTTGTCGCTGAAACGCCTTTGACAGATTAGTCCATCATTTCAAACATGACGTTAAAGTGACAGAGTACTAAAGTGTGCAGCTTCTTATAAGGCCGACCGTACCAGGGGGGAGGGATACTTGAAATTAACAAAAAATTGCGATTTAAAGCTTAATATTTCATAAACGGATACCTTAATCGAAAAATTGTTTATTAATATTTTTGAAAGACCTATCCAACGACACCCCACACTATGGGCTAGACAAGAAAAAAAAACATCACGTTACGTGTAGGGGAAGTACGTAAAAATGATTTTTTTACAAGTTTTTTTTTACTACGTTTTTGGCGTTACTTATATGTATATTCATGCCAAACCTTCTAGTACTAAGGGTCTCTGAGCTAGGCTGCGGACGCACGGACGGACGGACGGACATGGCGAAACTGTAAGGGTTCCTAGTTTGACTACGGAACCCTAAAAACGAAACGAATAGAAACGCTAGTTAGCGTAATGTTTTCAACTTGGCTAGGCCTGTGGCTTTGGCTACAAAGATGTGTGTTTAGTTTGAAAGTGTTTTCTGACTGATTTGTGATATCATTCATTTTGTCTAAACTTAAGTTTTTATGTTCTGCGAGGCCGAAACTTCAGTCGTTTCTGTAGCATTTCATCATAAAGTAATATTTTGAATTATAAAAAGAACGTCATATTTAACGCTGCCGTTTAGTCATGTCTTCCCAGGTTCTAAATACTTCTGGAGGGTTATTATGGCATGGCATAGCTATGCAGTTCAGTTTACGCCGAGAGAAAAGGACAGAGCTATATAACTGCTATAGCTCTATCCTTTACGCTCGTCGTAAAATGAACTGCAGAGCCATGTCATAATAACCCTATTGTTGTTATAAACTAGAGGACATAATGCACCCACGACTTTGGACACGCAGAATTCGTTTCCCGTTGCTTCCATTTTCTTCCCGTTGGGTTCTGATTTAAAAAAAAATCTTTAAGGATAAAAGAAAAAAGATAAAAGAAATTTATTCAGTAAGTAGGCCGCTCGGGCACTTTTACACGTCAAGATACTACCAGCGCTTCCCAAGAGGAGACCACTGCTGAGAAGAAACGCCGCAAGAAACTCAGCAGTCAGTCATTTTTTAAACTTATTTCATATTTCATATTACAATGGCTTTCTTAGTGCACCCCACCCCCTGGTTGGTTTCCCAGTAGTTTACCTGTGAGTTGTACGTCAGTTAGTCACGAAAGAGTTGTATTTGGATATAAAAGATACACGTTCAAGGCACTAGGTGAACACTTTATGCGTCGATTGAAACTAGCCGAAACAATATTTTCAAACATTCCTGTATCTTGATTTAGAGCATAGTGAAGCATCAATTCTCTAATGTGCGTGACGAACGGGCTGATCAATTAGATAGATTCACGGAATTATCTTGCCATCTGCTAATATACCTACTACTAATACAATGCTCCATTTGTTTCGGTAATTAACTAAAAGTGAAAGTCAAACAATAGCAGCAGAACCAGGCTGTGTAATAGATTCACTTGATTTACTTTGTGTACATTTAGTTAAGTAAGTATATACTTGAAAAAAATGCATTGTAATTTTCATTTATTTCTTTTTTTTTGTGCCACCATGGTGGCAAACAAGCATACGGCCCGGGGTCCGTTCATTTGACCAAAAAACGTTTGACAAACGTATCATTTTACAAACTTTCATTTCGAAAAAACGTGTTTGTGCTTAAACCATTACATATTATAAAGGTTACAACGGCTTATTAATAAAGTTAGGTTAGGTTAGACTTTTGACCACAGAAAAATATAAAACAATACGGCGGGAAGTACCTCTTTGCGAAATGAAAGTTTGTAAAATGATACGTTCGTCAAACGTTTTTTGGTGAAAAATTAGTGAATCGTACGGCCCACCCCAAAGGTAAGCGTTACCGTAGCCTATGGACGCCTGCAATACCAGAAGTATTGCATGCGCGTGGCCGACCCTAATTCAGTTAAAGTAATTTTACCTTTATTATTTCGTTCCGTTAGTATTTAAGGCAAATAAAAAAAAACAAATAGTAGGTTCGTTTCCGAAGCGCACAGCATACAAAGGAGTTGGCGGGAATCGCGAGGCCACCGGCGTTCTCTTTGAGTCGGTCGCGCCTTCCGGCGTATTGTAAATTATTAAACCGAGAGGCGTAATTCAGCATAGTTGTGAGCACAAACAAATGAGTTCAGTTCTTTGTTTGTGTAAAAGGTCAAATCGAATTAAAAACGGTGCTAATCTTATTAGCACCGTTTGCTCATAAGCATTGCAGCCGTAAGCTCATTTAAATGTAAGGAGTGCACGTTAA
This sequence comes from Acleris sparsana, assembly GCA_923062465.1. Classification (NCBI taxonomy): domain Eukaryota; kingdom Metazoa; phylum Arthropoda; class Insecta; order Lepidoptera; family Tortricidae; genus Acleris; species Acleris sparsana. The sequence continues at coordinate 18,846,744 of OV281293.1, forward strand.
CTTTAGATCGTTTGTTTTCGTTCCAAGTATTAAATATTGGGAAGGGCGAGGGTATATAGCGCTACCGGCCAACCCTTACCGGTTGACGTTGGTCGGTTTGCAAGTTATTGCAAGTACAATCAAACCAAGCGAATGTTGAGTTAATTGCTTCTGTTCTGTTGTTAATCTTAATTCGGTAGTATTTTATAAGTTTTAATGTAGCGTTTTCCGTTTTCGGCCATACGGGAGTGGGTTCCTTTCGCCGCTTCTCTTTTTTGAATACACAGCTAAATAAATAGGTACTAACTTTGCTGGAAATGTAAAGTTGTGCAAACTGAAACTTGAGCTTGAAAAAAATACACGTAAACGCGGAACCACTTATTTTTAAGCCTTATTTCACATTTCACGGTCCGTTATAAATGTTATGATCAACGTCACTCAGTTCATTTTGACCATGACCCAGGCCCTTCAAGGATTTTTCCAAATGGCTTAGCTGTTTAGTAAAGGGTGAGTACTATTAAATTGTCGCCATTTGAATTAACGTTTACAAAATGAATTAATGTTATAATAACTCATTTTTTTTTATTATAAGAAAGTTCACGACATAAAATAGATCAGCTAACACAATTAAGGTTTCTCCAGAGCACGACGAGAGAATTCGCGGACTTTACTCTTGACGCGACTCATAGAATTTTGCACGGATTCATTAGTGATCAGTTTTGTACATTTCATCCACTTTCTTTTAAAATCGGGCAATGATGTGGCCGGTTGGCATGTTTTCCGCAACTTTGTTTTAATATTAGCCCAGTATTTTTCTATCGGTAGTTCTGGGCAATTTGGCGGATTCATATTCTTCGGCACTACATTGACAGAATTCTGATTATACCAATCCAAAGCTCGCGACGAATAGTGACAACTTGCCAAATCTGGCCAGAACAATGTTGAAAAAGTATGTTTTTTACAAGTGGTAATAACCGTTTTTTTAAGCATTCGGAAATATAAATATCCGTGTTTATTGTGCCAGTGGTTACAAAAGGCGAACTTCTCATGCCGCACTGGCATATCGCTTGCCACACGAGGAACTTCTTGGCGAATTTCTCTACTGGAGTCACTTTTTCTGATTCATGTAGACCCGAGACGTTGCGAGAAGATAAGTACTGGTTTCCAGGTATTGATTTGAAATCAGCTTTCACATACGTTTCGTCATCAATAATTAAGCAACCTGTTTTTTGAACTAACAAGGTGTACAGAAATCTAGACCGTCTAATTGCTCGATTATACTGTTCTACAGTTCTTTTGGGGGCTTTTTGCTTCTTGTAAGTAGAAATACCATACATTATTTTTATTTTTTGTACATTTCTTTGACAAGTACCAACTTTTTTGGACACATCTCGAGAAGAGATTGCCGGATTCTGATCAAACAGCTTACACACATCCATTTTTTCGTTCTATTTCCTTGTAGGATGGCCCTCTCGCTGCTTTCTTTCAATATTTCCACCTTGTTTTAGTTTTTTTAGGGTCCTTTGCACTGTTCTCCGACTTGTGTTGCACGATTTCGCAAGATCCAAAGTGGACATATTGGGATTTATTGAAAATTCTCGCAAAATTAATTCAAGAACGCTTTTTTCTTTTGACGACATCTTGACTTATAAAAACCACTGAATGTTCTTTTAAACAGTAAGACATGCAAATACGTTCTAAATTTGAAATATTATAAGTTTAATGAAAAAGGTTGCGTGCCCGAAAAAAAAATACGGGAAATGTTGGCGACAATTTAGATAAAGATAAAGATAAAGAGACATTTATTCGCAACAAAACAAAACCACATTACACAGATAAAACAAAATCAAGACACAGAAAAATTGTTACGAAACGGTCCCAACTCAGCATTCGCTAGCCGTAAAGCCAGCACTGGTCTTCCGTTGGAACCGCTTGGTGAAAAAACGGAAAGTGACACATTTAACACAAAACAACGCTAAAAGAAAAACATCAAGGATCAAACACAATAATTTGTTAGAGATTATCTCGAACGTCTCAAATGACCATAAAAATTTATGGCCTGGTAAAGTTGGCAACACAAAGGAAACAGAATCAATAAAATAATACCAAAGATAACTATAGTCTATGGAAACGTAAACAAAGCAAGCATATAGGTTACGCAACAATAACAAAATTATAGACTTTCAATTCAACAAATAAAATAAATAAATGTTTTGTTGGTTATACATTTAGAAAAAATTACACTATTGTATAAAATAACTAACAAAAAGTCTTCAAAGTGACAACAGTCGGCAAGAAAAGGAATACAAAACAAAAACTCGGAGAAGGACAACAACACAATAGGCGTAGAACCTGTACAAAGCACGTTTTATTATATCCGGATGGGAGAGAAGACAAATAAGGAAGCGGACACCAGTGCAAATAGGAAATACAGCGAAGGTAGGCTGACCGATGAGGCAACATAAATATAGGCAAAATATAATAAATAAAAAGTATTTCCTCCATCCTCTTCTGTCATATCATATTGCACTCGTGTCATGCGCAAGCGTCCCTTGGCTAACCTGATGGTTAAAAAGGAAAGATTTCAGATTCTTTTTAAAGTTAAATATGCTTTGCAGATTCCTGATAGGTGGTGGAATATTGTTCCAGCATTTGGTAGCCGAATACCGGAAGCTACCTCGAAAAACCGCCGAGGCGTGGCGAGAAGTAGTTAGCTGCACTGCACATTTCCGACGCTGCCCACCGCTACAGAATGTCAGCTTTTCGTGTAAATAAAGTGGAGCTTGATGAATTTAATAGTACTCACCCTTTATACCGACGCAAAATTAGCATTTTTTCTCTATTAAATACTGGAATGGTAAATTGATGCATAAGTATTGAAAAAGACTCCTTGGTTTTCAAATTAAACCATTCGAACATTTCATTTCATCATCTACATAAATATACTAAGTTTGCCCTAAACAGAAAGCCAAACCAATCCCACCCAACTCTGGCAGCGAACCTATTTAGTTCTGAGTAGACCACAAATACTATCCCATTACAAACAAAGAAAAATATTTAATACTGAGATACTTTCTGTTTATTTCCCGCGCTTCCGAGGGAAGTGAAAATAAATTACCGGGATATTTCCTCATTGTCCGCTGCCGGGCTCAGGATTCATTTTCGCCATCTTAACTAGAAATACCGATATATTAGACCTTTGTGTTATTATGGTTGTAATGGATACGTGGCCTAATGGCTAAGTGTTTCACGTTAGGATTGTTTGCCATTCTACAAGTTATACTGCTCGCCTAGCGTAGTTTTCATCGACATTAAGTAGTCAGACCAAAACATGTTTTTTTGCCGAATATAAAACCGAAACCGAAACTTTTAAATGAGTTAAAAATGTTAAAATCGTTGAATATTGTGAATAAAAATACAAGTGGAACGTTTTTTCTAGATATATTAACAATTAACCAGTTGTAAGTCCGGTATATAAAAGTAAACACATCACATATATAAAAATTTAAAAACGATGTATTTTATCAAATGACAATCAGCGAGCCTCAAAATACTTCTCATAACTTATGATCATAAGTCATCGTCCTTCTTTTATTTATTTATGAAATAAAACGATTATTAAGAAGTAGGTAAGTTTCGGCACAGAATAAGTAATATGTGGTACAAGTAATAGTACAACGTTTCGGCGCGACGGAGGTTGGACACTACATTTAAGGGACTTCTAATAGAAGTTTATGTGACTGCACATAATAAAGGGCATTAAACACGAGTGAGGGTTTTCATAATAACATCACACAAGTGTTTTAATGCCTAATTATGTACAGTTACATACACTACTTTTTCTACCCACATATCATGCCTTCAGGAGCCGCGTATGTCCGGCATCGCGGCGTTTCTCAGGGCCACTAACAGTAATTATGTTATGACGTTATTTGCTCTGTCACGGATATGATGAGCTGTCATAGTTTTTTTTAAATTCAAAGACAAACTAGAGTCGGCTCCAACTATCATATAGTTCGATATCTTACTTACGTGCGACATTTGTCAAATTTATATGCAAATTGACAATTCATTTACAATTCATGAACTACTTAACCGTCATCTCGACTGATATTAGAATAGAGGTCAAATCAAGTTTCTTTGCTTTTCAGAGATGTTCGTTTTTTTTTTGCAATAATAACATTTAAGAAATTAGTTCTAACAAAACAGTCTATTTTTATGGTGGTCATAATGTGCGGTTCTCGAACGCATCAGGGAGGGTTTATGGTATTTGGATAGATAAACACTTTTATATGACAACTAGAGGACGCCTGCGATTTCGTACGCGTAAAAATAGCTCACCGCCAGTCGCCCTATTTTCCTGTAAAATCCTTTCAGAAATATTCCCTCCGAATTTCAAGTCCGTAGGGCCAGCGGTTGACGCTGTGTGTTTTCGGTCAGTCAGTCAGTCACTCACAGAAATGTTTTATAGGTACAGATCAACGATGACAACAATCAAATAATGTATTCCTACGTCAAACATACCGTTTACTGTATCCGATCATCCCCAGGATCTCCGGCGATCTTTATTAAACAGAGACGCAGTGACCCGGACGGAGGAGGCCAATCAATAAAATATCCCCCTCATTGCGAAACTTACTCGCTAGGAAGAACTGTAAGTTGCGATCGACAGATAACTTGCACACCTTAACTTGGCCATATCTAGGCAATATTTGTGCGTTTTCGAATATAGTTTATGTTTTCCTCTGCCATCGCGCTTGCGTCAAAACTAGTTGATAAAATCACAGTGCGGAGATACCTTTATACCTAATCTGTCGTTTACCTACCAATATAAAATTTACTAAGCTAAACCTTGGTTTTTAATTAAATAGAATTCTGAGTTCTGTAAAATTGTGGCGTTTCAGGAATAACAAACATTTTTATTATTGTAAAATTTATTGATAAACTGACTGATGTTTTTGGCCTTCATTTAAAATCGTTGCCGTTCCTGATATATAAGGCTGACTAAAGGTATCTATTACTAAAATGAACATTTCCAATAATATCGCACGTTAACTCCAGTAGTGATATTAAATTACGAAGTTATTTGAATATATAGTGACAATATTTCCCAGGGGGTTACCATGACGTACCAAGGCATTTCAAGTTAATTTGAGAGAAAGGGACAAGGCTGTATAACTGATATAGCTCTGTCCCGCTACCCATACAGAACTGCTTTAGTAGGGTGACGGTACCAATAATGGACACTTCACTCTTAATTCAAATTTCATACGGACCTAAATTGATTGTTGCAAAACAAAAACACTTATCTTCTGTAAAATAAGAATCAAGTGTCCATTAGCCTTGTCCATTTTAGGTACTGGTTCCATCACCCTATGTCATGGCTAACCCCCAGACTTTCAATCGGAGGAATTGAAAGAACCCAGCATTGGGCTCACAGGCAGACGACGATGATGATGATGCATAAATATAACTTAAATGTGTTTATCTATCTGCTTATAAATACTCGCCTCACAGCCGGCACCTCCAGGATGTCCCACTCGACCGACATGTAGAACTCGGACAGGTCCACACCAACCGACACGACGTTGCTGCCGGCCTGCTCGTCCATATGCCTCAGGTCCACCTGCACCACACAGTCAGACAAATGCTTTATGTGCATTAGTGCTAATTCATAGCAAAGGGTTGTGTACGTATTGAATCATTAGGTTGTTCTTTTATACTTATTAAAGGGACTTTATGATCGTAACAGCAATAGCAATGTAGTATAAAACATGTTAACATTGAACACTCTAATATTTACGTTAAATTAATAAAAGATTTTACGTTATTTTATTTCAAAGCCAACTACATACTTATGAAAAGCAATATTGTTATACGGTTATTCTGATAACAGTAACAATTGGTTCATTGTTTTATTTAATAATATAGATTTACCTCCTTTATTTAACACTGAAAGCTTGAATTTTATCTTAGAAATAATTTTATATTACAAGTAGAGCAAAAATATTACGCGACATTAATTGACTATTTTTTAATTGCATCGGTGTCATTGCCAATACTGGTTACACTATTCTTGTTTTACTATTATCCTCAGACTATTTTTGCTCTATTGTACGTATATTATTTTATGTTTTATCATCACTAGTTTAAATATTATTATCAAAACATCCTATTTAGTTCCACTTTATTTATTTGATACATGCACCCTGTCACACAATGTGTACAATTCGCTATAAAACCTATAAAATGCAATTTCCTTTATGCTGTTATCGCAGACTGGCTTCAAGTGCAGCCCAGCAGCCAGCACAAACAACCGTTCGCATTAGACAGTGGTCGTTAACGCATTCAAGGTGACCTTCGAAGAAATAGTCTCTACGACCACATACCACAGAGTGTGCCAAGTGGGATGTACCTGTCTCAACAAAATAAAAAACGCAGATAAAATGCTGTAATGTTCGTTCAATACATTATATCAACCATAAACACAGAAGAACCAATGTCAAAAACATCAATATTCCGAATCATGCGAAGTAGGTATCAACGCGTAAACACAGAGAACATCGAATATATGTTGGGTTTGGTTTGGGGACGCCGAGCAGACGAGCTAAGGATGGAGTCGGGTCTGCGCGGTTCAGCCGAGGGCCAGGTGGTCGCGGCTCGGCGTCGGTAGCTTTACGAGGCTTTGGCCAAAGAGTGCCAGCCGTGAACTGAGAAGGAGGTCGGGAGCGCCGGCTCCGTCGCGGGTGTGTGTCGCGGACGCGGCTGCGCGCGCGCCGCACCGCGTCTCTACATTAGTCGGATATTACGAGTGTGGCACCAGGCGCAAGTTTCATTAAGTGGAGCATGCAAGAACCGTTCCCACGGGTGAAGCGACCTTGAGGTGTCTCGGGCTCGCTTCACCCGTCGCACCGTTCACACTAGGAGTCTTAACATCTAGCTTAGACTGAGCACTATGGACTGTGTCTGGACATTGATTAGGATTCGTTTTTTCGGAATGATCAGGTATCATGCAATGAAAGACGAGCGACACCACGTTCTTACAGCCACTACGATGTCGCTAAGAGGGAAAGGTATAAAATATGCAACGTGATGACTGTCTATGCTCGAAAGTGTAAGTTTGAGCTTTGAATGTGATTGTCACATCTGATTAGTTCTCAACGTGCTGTGCTGAACCTTGTTCGCGTGTAAGGTCTCGTGTGAAGCTGTGCCAGCCGTGTCCGCGTCGGGCGGGCGGCCGCCGTGATCGGGAATGCAAGTGGGTGGAGTGAAGCCGGAGGCATGCGGTGAGTCGAGTGCACATCGATCGGGAGCATGCACAAGCCGAGGACGTGTTCCGTGTGTGTGTGTGGCGCGAGCGGAGCCAGCTAGGGAGGGGCCTGCACCGCGCCGCGTCTCCCAGCGCTGCGGAGTCTTACTGCACGTAGCGTTCGCTACTCTTACTGATTACTCGTTAATAATGCTCAAGGCAACAATCGCAGGTGTGGGAAGACTCGGCGGGGCGAGATGTGTCGGAGAGGGACGGGTCGAGTGAAGTTTTTGCATCCCATATCACCTGGCAGTCGGAATTTTATACCTTTCCGTGTCGAGCGAGGAAGGCCGATCGAGCTAAGTGGAACCGGCCGAGGATAATCTGGAGCATTCGTGGTCACGCACGTTGACATACTGCTACTCCACATACGTTAACATCATTACATCACCCTCGCAATAGAAAAATAAACTTGCAACATGTCAGAGCTAAAGGAGCGAGCTGCGGGCGGGGAGCGGGCGCGGGACGCGCGCTCTACGCTCGGCGCTGCGCCATCTTACAGTCATAAGTAAAAGTGAGTAAAACATACCACATGGACAGAAAAGTAATGATAATTACACGACGAATACGTTCGAGCCAACAAGCTATTGCATGGACATCGGCCGGGGCGGGGCCCTACGGCTACGGCCCGCGCGCGGCAAGCTGCCTACAGCGGGGCGTCACCTTGAAGCCGTCATACGTCCAGCTGCCTAACTTAAGCACACAGGTTTGCACGTCGTAAGGAAAGAACTCGACGTCGATCGAGCAGGAGGACTTATAGACGGCGGGCGGCTGCCACACCACCATGCCGTTGTAGTAGACGGTGGCCTTCGTCATCAGCGTCACCTCGTAGTTGCCGTCGGCGCTGCGGACAAACAGAGCGGTCAGCGAGAGCGGGGCGGGCTCCGCGCAATTACCTTGAATCCGTCGTACGTCCAGCTACCGAACTTAAGAACGCATGTTTGCTCGTCGAACGGAAAATATTCCACGTCTATTTCACAGGAAGACTTGTAAATGGCAGGTGGTTTCCATTCGACCAGCCCCTGGTGGTAGATGGTCGCCTTGGTCGCCAACGTTACCTCGAAGTTGCCGTCAGCACTGCAATGTTAACGCACATTTACAAGCCGGCTCGCGGCTCCTAACATCGCCTCTGGGTGTCGTGTCGTCAACTGCATACAGGTGCATAGTGTATCGCGCTCGGCTACCGCCGGTGCGGCTCGCACCGTCGCGGCTGCCGCGGTATAGAGATCGGGTATTAGCGGTGTCTACATCGGTTACAATACAGTCCGACGTGTGTAAGCATTAAACATTTATTAGTAACAAAGGCACGTTTAATACTTGCAATAGGAAACGACTGGTGACGTAGTGTAATGTGTGAACAAGTGTACCGAGTATTCGATTAGTACGTATATTGTTTGCCTTTATTTGCATGTTCATACTTGTGCGTTAATACTATACTAGGTATGCACTAACATTTTAAAATCGAAGTTAAATTCAAAACAATTTTTCATTTTTAATTCTTTTTAGCACCGTTTAATTAGTCGTCTACATTTCTTTTAAAATTTAAATTTAGTCTCTCAATTATGTCGGGCGTCAGATCGTCGAGTGCGCTCCATTGTGCTCGGGCGATCATTATTCCGGCTCCAACTTTACCGTGAACGCTTAGAACTTTCAATGCGGTGATGAATAAAATTGTAGGCGCGCAACTTTGATCCGGGCACGTAATGCTAAGGTAGACGTTAGCAGGGCGGGCGCGACGTGAACCGGCTCAGACGCGATCCGTGACCCGGGGCCGACGCGGAAAGCGCTACGATAACTCATTTTATTCACAAATAAAATAAAATAAAGTACACAACACAACAGAAGGCACACATACATGCAGTAACATTTATTAGTAAGTTTTTAAACAGTTCATTTATCATTGATTTTTAAGACACCAACGAACAACAACGAAACAAACCACGTAACTACATAAACGTGAAAATGAAACAGGAATGGAATGGAATGGCGTTGAGGGCTAGAAAATTGCTATTCGGGCGAATCGACGGGCCGTCAGTCGCGGCGGCCGGCGGGAGCGGGAAGGGTGGAAGAGGCAAAAAGGTGCGCCTTGGCTGTGAGAGGAAGGCACAGGTTGCAGGCCGGGGTCGGAAATGAGTAATGTCTGCTGTCCGGCCATTTATCAAGGTCCGACGCTTCAAGGTACAGGACAGAATTAATGCCACGCTATAATTCAACTGTGACACTTGGATAGAAACTTTTCTACATAAAACCGCGGGCGTCGCAGTTTCATTGGATTTCCAAAAATAATAAATAACGCCGTCTTGTGCGGAAGAAATGGAAATTGCTGATGTTGACATTGAGGTATCGGAAAAATCGTATTTACCGTTTCAACAACAGACACTAATCCTTCTCGTGTAGGATACGGTCCACCGCGACCACCGTGCAGTTGATCACATTGTTCAGATCGCTTCGCACGTCTGTTATCAACTTTGTCAGGCCGAACTTCACTCTTCCAAATATTGTGAAAAAGCCATCCGTGAAAGTTGGGTGTCCTACAACCTAAAAAACAAAAAGTAAACGTTGTGTTTTTATAATTGCTATTTTCAATTATTTCTTGATTTTAACGGAAACCAAAGGATGACTTACATTTGGCAGCGGTAGCGCAAGAAGAAAAAATAATATGATTAACGATAACGAAACAAATTTCATGGTAAACAGTACTTGCAAGACGCGGGCGTGTTGAGCAGACGGCGAGCGCGACTGCCAAGCATTATTGCGTGCTCTCAATGAAAACCTTTTGTTTGTTCGGTCAATACTCGGCCATGGAAAGGCAGACGGCGCGTGTGTCGCTAAACGCACTAATTACACACCTACAAATAAACTGTCGGCAATTTAATACCTCCCGCAAACCGCTTCAAAGTTCTAAGCAGCCTCTTAAATATTCCGCAGGGGCCGCTCGTATGTAAAATACATCGGGCCCGTCGTTATCAAACGTACGGTGTAGACCGTATCTTGGTAGAATTAGAAATTCGTTTGATACTGTGACGATGTTGAGAGAGGAATTATAGATATTAATCGCTTTATGCACAAGCGGTTTAAACTTAGGTTGGTGACTTTTCTAAACCGACTTTCGTTAGTTTTTGAAAGGGTGTACAACGTATAGGTTCTCTTTACATGTATTTTAGTAGTACCCTCATCACGAGGTTCCGCGATGTGAAAATGAAATAAAGCCGCGTTGTGGAACGGTGAATATATGCGCTGCTGTATTCTGCCGGGCTTCTTCTGTGCCCGAGCCAGGTATGTCCGTTTTGTAAGTGAGTCATTCTCCAAAACATTTTACAATTCATTTACCTCTACCAATTTCAAAGAAAATTTGTATTTAGGTGTGATGCACAAAGCTATTCAATTTTAATAAAATAATGTGTCTCAAAATATGTGTAGTAATAACTTCCATTTTTGCTGCCAAAAACGAAACGGTAACAATAAAGTTATACATTTTGGGACATACAGTTGTAAGGAGTGGGGTAGGAAGTTACAGAATTACCAACAACTCAACAGCTTCTTGTTAATTCTATAACCACATTTAGCACAAACAGGATATTTACCAATTTTGAGACATATTTGGAAAATAGTTTATTATGACATAGTTTTATCAACCTACATACAAGAGCAATTTTCATTTTATCGGTAGACGTGAATGATATGCGCAATGATTTTGTTAAATGCTCAAGTATTCCTGCATGCTGCGCTTATGCCAAAGGTTGACAGTGTTATGCCTGACTGAGTTTTCGGAGGGACATGTGACGACGGGTGTGTTAGGGTGTCGGTGTGAAAATAACGTTATGTATGTAAACAAAACAATACAACTAATGTTAATTACATTAACATCTAAAATATACACACAGAATAAATTCAAGTTCTAGGTTTATTTAAAGTTTTTTATTGATTGGAGAAACATCGATGCATGTACTCATAATGATCATAACGTCAATGAATTGAGGATATAAAGAAATTAGTGTTTGTAACGCTAAATATATTTCTTTGTACAGCAGATATTGCTAGCGTAACTTATTCCTAATAAACACAAAGCAACCATAATACAACCAAATACAAAAAGTTGCTTTACATGTACAAGGTCGTATACCAAACGCATTTCGCAGCACTTATCGTAAGTCATCCAGCGTTATACGACGCCCGCGCTAGATAAACGCTCACCTCGGAGGTGGCTGCGCCCGCATTACGGTACCCTTACCATGAGTTAGAATTACCGTAGTCGCTGGCGAGTCGAATGCTCTGTCCCTCGCAGACCCCACATTGTTCTTATAAAGTGCGAGGGACAGAGCATTTGAGTTACCAGCGAGTACGGTAATTGTAACTCCTGGTAAGGGTGCGGGGCGCGCCCCCGGGCACGCCCAACGGTCGTCACTTTCCCCCAATATTCCACGATGGAGCCTCAATAGCTTTATATGCAAATTTCTATTTTGCTTTTAGACTAAATTTATTCTCGTTTCAAGCTATTGACAGATTTAAACTGCGTTTGTTGGTTTTATACAGTTTTCGTCAAAGCATGAAGTTTAGGCTTTGTTTCTGCTCGGTGGAATTTTACTGCTTTTGACTTATTATCGTATGGCGCTTTTAATCGACAGTCGGCCGCTATGGCCGAGTTCAAAACGTTACGATAACATGTCAAAAGTAATAAGTTAGAGTCAAAAGTAATTTACTAGAATAAAAAATTAAAGGCTGTTAAATAATATTCCCCATTTTAAAATGAGTATTCAATATGTTTAATCACGGAGTACGTCCGATCTAATTAACAAAGTTAGGCGATAACGAGCAATTGAAACAATTAATTAACGTTCAAGTTTCCGTTAATTGCGCTCGTCGCTTTTCAATTTCGACTAAAGATTCTATCGACGTTATTATTCCAATTCAATTGATAATATCTTATTTCGAAACGTAGATATACATCGATATTTCTCAAGTTTAGTTTAGGGTTGAGGTTTAGGGTAAGAGCGGGAGTTAAGGGCGGGTTCTCACTTGTTGTAGAGGACGATGTCGGGGCGCCAGATGTGGTCGGAGGGCACGTGGAGCATGTGCACCCCGCCGTACTCCTTGGGCTCCCAGCGCAGCTTGTAGTCGTACCACGACTGCTCCACCCACAGGTTCGTCGTCATTATCTGATTTTTCAGATTCTGGAAGAGAGGAGATAATGTTCTTACCTTATTTGTTACACCAGACGTAAAAGAGGGATATAAGTGTAATGTGCAGTGTATGTGAGGAGCGGTGCATCTGTTTATCTTTGTTTATGTGTGTTCGTGTGTGGTATTGTAGCCCCTAAAATGGATTATCATCATCATCATATCAGCCGAAAGACGTCCACTGCTGGACATAGGCCTTCCAAAAGGATCTCCGCGAGGGTCGGTTTTGTGCTACTCGAATCCATCGGCTTCCCGCGATCTTGACCAGATCGCCGGTCCACTTAAGGTTCACAATCGCTGAGCTATGTCGGTGTTTTTGGTTGCTCTGCGGATTTTCTCATTTCCCAAATGGATGGCCCGATATAATTCTTTGCTAGGTAAATCGATAGGGCCCTTTATAGATCAATCAGCTGTTAAGTAAAGGGTCGCCAATATCGAGAGATTTTATCAATTTATTAGTTATTCAGACGATAGACGAAATGAGGGAAGTTTAGACGAATCTACGTAGACATTTGGGTCCTGAGATCGTATTACGATATGTCAACCTCTTAATTTCCAGGCAGGGAAAATATCAGAGTCTCTATTCAACACGGTAAAACTACGCTCAGGAGAAAAACTACCGGGTCAGAGAGCGTTTTTCATACAAACGAGACTATTTCGAAGCCTTGGTTCCTCGCCAGGGGTTGTTTTTTTGAGAGGTTTAATTGTGGATACTCCGAGGTTCAATAGAGGAGTTCAAAAGTTCTTAAGATACCTAAGTAACTGATCGCACAATCAGTTAACACTACAGCTGGAGAGTTTGGGTCAGCACTTGGATTTCCTTACATTTTTTTGCCATTTTAGATATTTTTCTGAACATGCACAATTCCAGCGTACATAACTACAGAGGCCGGGACAAAAGACGTTGCCGGCCGAAGTTATATAGACGGCCGAGCGAAGCAAGGCCGGATATAGGTCTGAGGCGGGCAACCCCATATTTCCCGCCGAAGTATGTATAGTGCTTTTCTCAAACATAATTCATTAAAATAATTAAAACAAAAATTACAATGGCAAATAGTAAATTAAAAAAAAAAACAGCTATTTAGCCTTTTCATAAACACAGCCACCATGGCCAAATTAAAATTAAAAAAAAATTACTTCCCGGCCTAGGCCTTCAATTTCGTATGAAATTCCTTTACAGTTCTCTCGAGTTGTTCCGTCGGAAACGTGGCACTTTGAAGCCTAAAATAACTAACATAACGCCGACATTACATAGCATGTTTGAGAAAAAACAATACCATAATGTATCCTGTAGAATAGAGGCCCTGATAGGATTAAGTTAAACTACTCGACGGATCAATTACTAACCGGCGGCGAGTTACAGAGGTCCCGTCCAAGCGTACAAACTATATTTAAAAGTCGCTCCTATGAACTCGCTCGCTCGATCGACCAATCAACAAGCAGTGGTTTCTAAGAGAACACCTCCGGTCAGGGCCGAGGTTCTACGCTGTAAAAACCATATCGTCTTTGATTGTTATCGTATTGCCAACGTTTTGATAGCTCTTGTTTATTTGACAGTAATGGCGGCCAAGTTAATAACAATACCATAACAGTTCAAAGACGATATTTGCGGGTGGGAGGACCTTGTGCAGGGTCGTCCGGATCGCTACCACCAGCTTATCCATTAACCTACCGCCAGCAGTGTTCGCATTGTTGTGTTCCGGTTTGGGGATAAGACGGCCGGTGTAATGACTAGCATAGAGGCATTCCATCTTAGTCCTCAGGGTTGGCATCGCATTTGCAGTCTTGTGAATGCGAATGTCTATGGGTCACAGTTTCCACATACCATCGGGTGGCCTGTGTGCTCGTTTACCTTCATATGCCATAAAAAAGAGAATAAAAAAATGATTTTACCGCCTAGAACAGAACCCCTGAGCTGTATCAGTCATATAGCTGTGTCCGTTTCCGTGTCCGGGTCTTGGCTAGGTTTAATTTAATATTGAGACGAGCAACAATCGGGATTGTAGGTTAGTGTCAGATCAAAATAACAAGGCTTGGAACAATGACATGTAAAATGGCAACTTAAAGTGGAAATGCAACAGATACATGAATATAGTTTTAGACGCTTGATGCTATTATGAAGTGCATGAAACATATATAAAGGTAGCTAAAAGTATTTGATAACCAGTAAAAATTACGTATATCAGAATGAAGAACAATACAGGGAACTTTTATATCAGCCTCCTTGCCACACTTATATTTGTCAGAAAAACTGCTTTAATATGTGTTTAGTCCTGTATAATAAGTTGCCTGTAGATATTAAACTCGAGAGTAATATGCTATTTAAAAGTAAACTGACTAAATGGCTACAGGAAAATAGTTATTACAATATAAATGAATATTTGACGCGCTAATTGTATAATAAATTTAACATTTTACATTGTAGATAAGTACACTGGACTTTGATCCAATTAAATGATAATATGTCTACTAACGTGGAAAAAAGCACACCTGCACGCAGGTTGAACACACATGAACTGTTCTAGGTTTAAGATCTCTGTAACCGTGTTTCAGCAAATAAATAATTTTGATTTTTGATTTTGAAGCCTTAACCATAAAAAGAAAGGAAGAAAAATATTTATTCACATCTGTAAACACACTGACATAAAAAGAAAAAAAGAAAAGTAGAGACGACAGAGACAGTGTGTAGTGGTTTAAAACATCAAGGGTAATAATACTACTCTATTGAATCGTATTTATTTGCGAAATTTCAAATGAGAACGTAGCTCAGTCAGTCTGTCTGCCTGTTAAGCTTTCACGGCTAAACCGCTGAACCTATTTTGATGATTTTTTTTATGAATATAGCTTAAGCCCCCAAGCAGGGCAAACAGTAGTTATTACCCACGTTGAACGACTTCGAACCGATAGTTAAAATAAATCTGAGGACATCTCGAGACCGGGCGACCCGCGTTTATTTATCGCGTAAGTTTCCTCATGATGGTATCCTTGAGCGAAAAGTTCGCGCCAAATTACATGCGTATGTGGGGCGGGCGCGAACTTCGTCTTCCAGGTAGGTTAGCGAAGTTCCAGGTAAATGCCAGTTACGAAAAACAAATTTACATCGCATAACACTGATATTATAAAAGCGAAAGTTTGGTTCTTGGTATTTTTGCAATGTTTGGACGAAATTTGATGTAATTTGAAATAAGTACCTATATTTTATTTCTTTATTTCGACTTCGACCAATTGATATCCGGCATGAGACAAATATATCCGGCCCAGATGAAGAGATCAGCTTGACGATTTCAGAAGGGACTGGCTGGAGGTTCCATAAGCAGGAATGCGTGGAAAGACGAGAGGGAGACTTCATTCAGGCTAACGAATAACAAATAATATTTATTTTTTATTCGCATATTAAGACCTTAATAACCACAATATGGAATACATCAAATTAATTATTGATTATCAAATGGATTACGTAGCGTGTTAAATTTTGAATAATTATTGTAACTCGTTAATTCATTTCAGTATCCAGTTAAGCGCCACACGGTCAGTTTGTGTTTTAGATTCAGAGAGGCATTTTCCAAACTGCCATTGGGTCGTTAATTTGATATTTCATAATAAACAATTTTTGTAAATTTATTGACAGCAAATTCCTACTTGTGATATAAAAATTACGACTTAGATGACAATAAAATTAATGCTTCGAAGCTCACTCGAATCTGAAAGTTTGCTAATAAGAGTAAGTATTGGAGAGTTCATCGCAGGACGACAGAGCGAACTATACTGAAACAGCGAAGTCAATTACCCTCTGGTATAAAGTGGAAATAAATTAGTTTATTTACTTAAGGGATAAGCAATGAATATTGGGAAGAAGTAGCTATAAACCGGGGCAGCGGTCACGGCAGACGAATCACGAGTTTAGTGTCCGAACGGCGGCCTTAAAATCAATGTTTATAGGTAACGCCGACCGCTCTTATTAAATCCTAAGTATATTTCAATCACTCCTTTCCCATCTTCCATTACTTGTTTATTTCTTATAAAAAGGTTATTTTCACTTTTCGTGCTATAAAGCGACTCTTAAAATCCATGAATAGGCGGACTAAACTAATACTTTTTGTCTTTACAAACTACAGCACGTTTTCTTTTTAATTTCCTTGGAATGTTACAATCAGCCAGTTATATGAAGCTTATGTGGGAAAGCTGCATCTCCACTGCCGCGGTCTCCGTTTTGAAAATGTTCTTTATGGACTATTTGTTAAGGTTTTCTAGGTTACCTCTATTTCTACATTTAAGTGACAGGTTAAAAATAAAAAAACGCAGCAATGCGTTAATTTTTTTATTTTATTCAGAATTTATTTTTCGCAAACTAAGTGAAAATTAGGGAGCTTAACACGAGACTATAAAATGCTATAATGACACTCAGACTATAGCCACCCTTGTTTTGCTCGGGTGGCTTAAAATCGCTTGTCACTATGGCCCGTATGAAACGTTCCGTCAATAAACAATATAGTATCAATTTTTTACATGTCAATGGAAATTTCTGAACACATTTCCTCGCGTGTGCGTTGATATATGTACCTACTTATACCATGGTAATGCTTTCTTCGGCAGATTATCTATTACGCCACAGGCTTTAAAATACATCCATCGTGACGTAACGACAAAAAAATGGACGCAACATGCAAAACAGCACACGCGTTCGCCGTTAGATCAAAATCAAATAATGGATTGAGGCCCGCCCGGGATAAAGGCTGTGTTAAATTATCAGCGTATGAGTTTACCTATATTTGATGAATTTTAAACGGTGATCAGTTGAAAAATATTACCAAAGAGCAAGAGAATTGAACGGCGGAATTGGTGAAAAAATATATTTTTCCACGTCGTATTTTAGTCAAAAATTTCTCGAAGGCAATATGGTCTTTCTATGTTCCACATTCGATCGATTGTCAGAAATCATCTTTTAATCATACGTCACACACCTAACGTAGTTTTTTAAACTATGTCATGCCCATGACTTGCGTGGCACTAACAATAATAAATGGGGTCTTACCCACCACGGTTTCAATGTAAATATTTAGCGAATTTTATTTTTGCGGGTGGTAGGACCTTGTGCAGTAACCTACCGCAGCCTAACAAACAGCAGTGTTCGCATGGTTGTGTTCCGGTTTGAGGATAAGACGGCCGGTGTAATGACTAGCATAGAGGCATTCCATCTTAGTACTCAGGGTTGGCAACGCATTTGCAGTCTTAGGCTTGCAGTCTTGTGAATGCGAATGTCTATGGGTCACACTTTAAACTTACCATCAGATGTCCTGTGTGCTCGTTTGCCTACACAATGGCACAAAAAAAAACATTTTTCAAAGAAATTAAAGCTTTTCGAAGATGTTTTGGTTTAGAAAATCTTGGATAACTTTTACTGTACTGTAGGTGTATGTAAACTATTGGCTGATCTTAAAAATATCGTGTCCACGTACAGTAACGAAAATTTGTCTTAAATGAAGTGTCTCTGAAGTTTATCGAGGAACGGTTTGCCTGCACTGTATATATGTCGGAATTGAGGGGGACGGAACAGAGACATAACGCCCGGCGGATTCGTGAAGGGGTAATTCAGATTGGATCAAACATCTTAAAAGCCTCTTGAACTTTTCCGTTTAATCGATTCTCAATCCTTCTGCGGAGTTATAAACTTCGTAATAAAACGGTTACACAAGATCATTATAAATTTATAGAGTCTATAAGATCAATAATTTAAGTAAGTAAGTAATCCTATAATAAGAGTTTAAAATATAGTTACAAGATGTAGTGTTTAATCATACGATATCGTATTTGGACGAAAACGTTAGTATTTATCTTGCTTTTTCATTCAGCCATAGCTAAGCTAATTGAGAAAGCGAGACAAATATTAATTTATCCGTTTGTAAGCTTGTCATAATTTCCTTAATACCCAGTATTTTGCCGCGCAAGCGCAATCCTCGTTTGTGTTTCTTTTCCCGCGTTCCTTGAGCGATATCAATTAATCACGAGAGATAAATATAATCGCTCACAGTCCCAGGTGTTTTCCCGCGCTTTATTTCCAAGAAATTGTAATTTTATCCCTAGTTTTTATTATAACTAAGTTTCTTAAGTAATAAGTTCTAAATAAAGTCTTCTCTTGATTAAACTGTAAAACCCTTCTAATTTTCAGTCATCAAAAACAAAAGAGCTGGATAGGAATCTTATTAAACACAGCAAAAATTAGGCATTCGGCATTAGGCATCAAAATGTGATGTTTGATGTGTGTGTTTTTATATATACATATGATATTATATCGCTACTTGACACTAATATTCCGGGAAAAAATGTATAATACATATAGATATCGTTTCCCGTGTCCCATGCAAAAAATCATCAAAATCCATTTACCCGTTTTGTCGTGAAACGTGCCTACCATTAAAACTATCAAATTGCCAACATAAGTATGAAGCTCAGATAAAAACTTAGCCAATAGGTATATCTTCTTGTAGGGATATAGATCAAAACTAAAGAAATACACATTATAAAATGAGCAAACAACTTAACTGTTTCGTTAAAAAGTTAGAATGTACAAAGGAAAGATATTTAATCTTCCGTGCGCCATTTGACGGAAAACAAAGCATCGTTGAAAAATTTGAGTCAAAGCAGCACGATTCTTGTTAAATTAAATACCTTGGGGCCGGTGAGATGTCTTCCGAGATTTTTGAGGTTCTTTTAAGTATTACTCAAAAGAAGACAGCTTCAAGCCGGCATCCATCATGCCCTCCCCCACGGACGTGTAATGTGCCCCCCACCTCACCCCCTCAGCGATTTACAAAAGTTTCCGTTCATGCCCCTAAGTTTCCATGGCCCGATATATCTTTCTTCTTCTTATATATATTTCTTGATTACAACGTATTTTTCCGAGAGAACTTATATTACGACAATCAGGAAAAAGTAGCCGGTGATTAAGTTACTTTTTCTTATTTTTCTTTTGGAAGGATACTTCAAGGATTGTCTGTTTGATCATGATTGAGGAAAGTTTGCCCTACTCTAAAGTTGGTAATCAGCCAATTTAGCCAATGAGGTAGATTGCTTTAAGATTTACTTTTGATTAATATCGAGTCTCGAGTAATATTAACGAAGCAATTAAATCAGAACTAATTCCAATTTACTTACTTGTTTGAATATTCGGAGTCTTGTTCATATTTAAATAAGTGTACTCGCTTAATTGGCATGAACCCACTTGAACGTCTGAGATATTCGAGTAATTTATTTTACTTCACAATCTTGAGTCGAGACTTGAGACTCGGCATCGGACAAAGCGCAGGCGTCTTGCCGATGCCTGTTTATGCCAATTTTATCGGCCATGAAATTCATGATAAAAAGGTGTTGCCAGTTTATTAATCGTTAATGACGTGTAATATTTTTGTGGTTTCGTTGCCAGCGACGCCCCGGCTCCTAAGGGACTCATTAACTTTTACGGCGACACCAGATGGCAGACATGACACAATCTGTGGACCACAGTGCTGACAATAATCAAATGAAAATTATGAAAGTACTTTTATGAAACTGCTATTATTTAGTGGGCTATGTAACTCTTAACTTAAGCGGTTTTGACAGTCCCTAAAAGCTTGTCAATCAAGCATCCTAAAATTAACCCCGACACAATAAATTAACATTTACATTTAAAAAACAGGGTAGTTGCAGGTTATTGTCTTTAATGGAGAAATCGACAAATCATAACGTTGGAATCAAACTTCCAAAATCTGTTATATATGTTTTTTTTGTCATATGAATGAAATGGACAGCGCTAAAATTTCTCTTGTGGATATTAGTTAAGTTATCAGGATATTAAATAAGAAATAGGCCTTATTTTCTTGACAGTAATGGTGGCCGACTTAAAAACAATACCCTAACAGGTCAAATACGATTTGTATTTTACCACTAGAAAAGAGGCGCAGGTGTGAATGAAGAAACTACGATTTATATCTCCTATACTTACAGTGTTTGAAAAGTATCGTCATTGTGCGTAGCAATGAATAAAGTGTGGTTCCAACAAAGAATTTTGGAGGAAATATCGTGTCAGTAATCAATGTGGGCATTGAGAAAACATTTTTGTGTAGTCACGGTAGGGGAAATGGGGAAAAGTTACATATTCACTGAATGCCGCGATCCCCCGGCGTCGGTCGCGGACTCCGAACACTCGAGACTCATGCTAATGTATCGACCATGAGCGCCGGGAATAATCAAAATCTATTAAGCTGTGGCGTGATTAATCATACTCAATTCCAGTAATGATGAACTGTAACGTTGATGCATTATAATTACCACTGATTAAGAGCTATTTCATGTTAAATGAAAACAACTTTAAAACGGTAACAGCATTTTATTATCGAATTTCGTTTCATCTATTTTCTGCTGAAACAGTTCGTTGACAGGTGTTTCGATAAAGCAATCGGTACCCCTATAAAACATTAACTAATATTGCTAAGTACGTGGGGCATACTGAAAGTTTCTGGAACTGGCCACTTACAATAAATAAATTAAAAAAGCAATAACCCAATTTGAAAATGGAAATCTCTAGGAACATATTACTTTTCAATTTAGTAGACTGTCATTTGTTTTTTCAATTTGGCGGGGTTCAGAGAGTTGTGTGTCGTTATCTTTAGACATTGTCGCTATTATAACGAAAATAACTCGTGAACATTTTCGCTCATTGATTTTTGGTTCGGAGAATTTAGACGTGAACGAGATCATCTCCATGACGATGTACGTGAAGGTCGGCCGGCGACTGCGGTGACTGAAACGAATGTCGATACCGTATGACAACTAATTGAGACAGACAAACAAATAACCTGTCAGCAAATTCGTACTGTATTAGGCATAAGAATGTGTAAAATGTCAAAAGTAAAACTTTTTGCATGAGCAACTGAAGGTTCGGAAGCTTTGCACTCGATGGATATCGCATGATTTAACGGAAGACCAGAAACGACTGCGTGTAGAGTGGTGCCGAAAAATTATACGTAAGTTTAATGGAGGAGAGTCATTGGCTGTCTATAATATTGTAACAGGTGACAAAACCTGCGTGTATTGTTTCGAACCGGAAAGAAAAAGCCAGTCAGCAGAATAGGTATTTTCTTTTGAAGAATTGCCAACAAAAGTTAAGAAGAGTCGGAGCACTGGCGAAAAAATGCTTGGGTATTTCTTCGGAAAAACTGGACATTACGAGTATGTAACAGTGTCGCTTGAAAATCAAAGAACGGTCACTGCAGGTTGGTATGTAAACAAATGCTTGCCGAGTGTCTTAGAAAAAGTTCGTGAAAGCGTTCTCGCAGTCATGTCATCCTTCACCACGATAATGCGTCCGCATATTCCGCTAAGAGAACCAATGCGTATTTGAAGGCTTCAAATGTGGTAGCACCTTGTTTTAATTCCCGAGAATATAAGATACACTTAGAGGTTTACGATTCTCAAGCCCAGAATTGCAGGTGAATGCATTCCAAGAAGCCGTTGAAGGGGTCCCTACTGAAGATTGGACCCACGCACTGCTTCACACAATGGTTCCAACGAATGAAAAAATGTGTAAATAGTGAGAGAATATACTTTGCAAAACAGTATATTAATCATAAACATCTTATCTAGTCCTATTTATCAGAATCCATTACATATAAACTTACGAATATAGGCTGATAGCTGTTATCTCTTTAAAAATAAAGTGATGGCAGACAAAAGACATACCTACCAAAGGCAAAGAGGGCATTTTACTGTTTCGTCTCGGGATGATTTTATTAATAACTTATTTTATTTTATTTTACATTGTGTAATAATACCTCGTAATTGCTAGATTCTTATTCTTAGTTATTAATTTAACACGCGTCAAATACTAAATAATTAATCATTAAAACATATTAACTAATCCCCCTTATTTATAAACACACGATGGTTAAAGTGTGCTTAAAATACGCTTTGTTCTTATCCTTCACCGTGACATATGAGTTCAACAGAAAGAGACAAAGAATACAACCAAAAATTGGTTTACTGCGCATTTATGAATAAGAGGGATAGTTTTTAACCCGTGTAACCTCTGAAACCACGTAGATTGCAATATAAAAGACTCATGGCGAGATTGTGATTATTAAAGTTTGATCAGAATTTATAATATTCTTTTCTATTAAAGATACAGATAAAAGATAAAAGAAATTTATTCAATAAGTAGGCCGCTCGGGTACTTTTACACGTCAAGATACTACCAGCGCTTCCCAAGAGGAGACCACTGCTGAGAAGAAACGCCGCAAGAAACTCATTCACTCATTTTTACCGTTATTAGGTCTATCACTAACTCTCTAAGGCTACAAAGTAAATAAATATCCTTGTTAAATAAACAACCGCAATGTAAAACGTCGTGTGGGCAAACCGCCCGGAACCCGAAGGTTTTCTCCGGCTTACAAAGCAAACTCGCTATTTGCCCGCATTCCCCCCAAACAAAGTGGCAAACGGTACATTGCGTTTTCGTTAAGTAAAAAACCCTAAAAAGCCGACCAAGTGATATTGAAGCGAAGCCATCTGTCATTCAGTAACAGGACCTTAAGGATATAAAGCCGCCGACCAGCTGACCTACCGCGGAAGTAAAAAGTATGTTCGTTAAGCTGAAGTTAGTCTGTAAATATGTCTGTTTGGTAAACTTTGTATGTACCGTCAGGGGCCTTATTCCACTTTTACTGTTAAGTCATAAATCATATCATAAGCTTTGATACCTTGATAATACGATGGCAAATACAGCATTAGGTAGATAAGAAGGCCAATCCAGAGCCTCCATTCCCGACGATAAAAAAAAAATCGTCTTTGACCTGTTATGTTTTGACGTCATCCGCCATTACTGTTAAGTAAATACGAGCTATAAAAACAGTGACAATACGATAACAGGGGGGTTATTGTGGCAAAGCTATGCAGTTCAGTTTACGCTGAGAGAAAAGGACAGAGCTATGTAAGTTCTATAGCTCTGTCCTTTACGCTCGCCGTAAAATGAACTGCATAGTACGTCATAATAACTCCGCAGATCAAACATGTTATTGTGACATAGTTATGCAGTTCATTTCACGGAGAGCGTAAAGGACAGAGCTATAGCGGCTATATAGCTCTGTCTTTTTCTGTCAGCTTAAACTGAACTGCATGGCTACGTCATAATGACCCCCTTATTGACATTGTTGACAGCAGTAAAACAATGCTAGACTTTATTATTACGTGTGAAGGAATAGTAATAACAGCATTATCCATATTCAGAAACTTCATGACTGTCCAATATGTCAGGATTGGCTTCTTATCGGTCGGGAACGGTAGAGGCAAAGACAATGTTGGTGACAGGCCTCTATTCCACTTGGGCTTTTGACGTTAAACCCACATTCTATCGAATTTCATTTCATCGATCGCTATTTTTTACTAAAAGTAGTTTTCAGGATATCTTTATAATCAATAAGGTAGGTACTGTAGTGCAAGAAGGTTTTTGTAACCTTGTTAAAATAGTAATTAATCATTTTATTTATAGTAAAGCTGCACCTACCTTTATAGTACGTAGCTTAGGTCACGTTAAGCTTGTAACTGCAAAATAAAACGCACGCGACTCACGGCGAGAAATGCCTTTCGTTAAAATGACATTTCTGCGTAATGATACCTTCGTTGAAAGGTGTTTCGATGTACAGATAAAGATAAAGATAAAGAGAATTTTATTCACAACAATACTAAAAATTACATTACATAGATACAAAACGAACAAGACACAGAGAAATTGTTGCGAAATGGTCCCAACTCAGCATGTGCTGGCGTATTTTCACGGAAACGTACGAACGTGTCATGCTACTTCAGTCAACCTCAGTACTTTTTGTACTGTGACCGACTGAAATAGCAAGACACGTTCGTACGTTTCCGTGAAAATACGAAGGAAAACAATTATGCACTACACCTGTAATGTTTCTAACCCGGCCGCCATTACTGTCAAGTAACTAAGTCAGAGTCAATATAGCTTTACCTCGTAGAATAAAGGCCCTATGGGCTTATTTTCCTTCTCCGTGCTTTAAAAAAATTAGTACTTGGTCCAGATACTGGGCAGTAAAAACCGTATCGTCTTTGACGTTATCGTTTTGATAGCTCTTATTTACGTGATAGTACCTAACGGCGGCAGAGTTAAAGACTAAAGGGGCTTCTAAACGGGCCATGTTTTGCTGCAATTTGTGGCCGGCAACTAGTGCTATCTTACTCTTACTTCGTATGTTAGAGCAAGATGCGTATAGTGGCCGGCCACACATTGCCGTGAAAATGTTGCTCGTTTAGAAGCCCCCAAAGACAAATACATTTATTGCCAGAACAGTAATTAAACAGATCTTCGTGGAACAGGAACGAGCTTTTGGGAAAATATTTTTGTCATGAGGGAAGTCTTGGATATTTTCTATATATTTAAGTATTTCCTTATCTATATAAGTGTTCATATCGTTGCCTAATACGCATAGTTACCCAAGCGCATAGTTTGGGACTCGGTCTATTGGTGTGAGAGTATCCCGAGATATTTGTTATTCTAAATTATTGTTTAATTGGTTTTACTTGGGCATATCGTTATACCCGTCAAATTAAGCAACGTGTAAAAAAAAAGATAAAAGATGTTTATTCAGTAAGTAGGCCGCACGGGCACTTTTACACGTCAAAAATCTACCAGCGCTTCGCAAGAGACCACTGCTGAGAAGAAACGCCGCAAGAAACTCAACAGTCAGTCGTTTTTTTTTAAATACTACTTATGGTATTATAAAATTATAAAGCTTAACCTAGCATTATATAAAACAATGAATTTAACATAAAACAAAAAAATAAAAAATATTCAAGCGTAGCTTGAGCAGGAAAATGTATCAAAACTAAGAATTTTCATAGGGAGTAATAAGTAGTAGTAATAAATATATATAATACTTTCCTATGACAGTGCAAGACAACCACCACATACAAAGTTTCGATACATTCTCCTACAGAAACCGTGTCCCCTGTGTCATCTTAAACTGTGTCCCGTGTGAATTTATTTCTTAAATTGAATTTCAAAAAATAACAAATACAATTCGATTTGTTAATCCGTGACTAAAATAACCTGCGTTTATTTTGGCAGCGCTTTATAATTATTAAAAATAACATTTGCATGCGACACCAAAACACTTTTACACCGACGCATCAATATGCAAATTGATTCCAACTCGCACTGGGGTGTTATTCCCATCAAAACGGCGGTCGGTCGGACGGACGAGCGAAATCGCAGCGGCTAGTTTATGTTGTCCCGTCCGAGCGAATAAACACATTTTAGCGCGTGCATTCTCAATTACGCAGCCTTATACGGTCGATAACCAATGCTGCCAAATTGAAAATGCACGCGCTGAATTGTGTTTTGTTCGCTCTGACGGGACTACTTAAACCCGCCGCTTGGACATTCACTCGTTTGTCCGTCCGACCGTCGTTGTGGAGAGAGACACACCTGGACTCATTCCACCCGATGGCTACAAATTTACTGTCCACCCAAGACCGATGTTGTTATTTCTTTGATGCTCTCCACACTATTTTAATATTGATGAATTACTTTTCAGCACCCTGGTATAATATTAACCACGAAGACGGAATGGTAAGTATTATCAAGATTGAATATATTTCGTTAATTTTAAGTGCTCAAAATTCTTATTCCTGAATACTAATCTCTGAATTAATTGGCGAGCCTTCCTTTAAATAAATAGAATCTAAAGTTTAAGATTGCAAGTATATTTAAATAGATTGAAGATAATGACTAGGGTTAGAATTTCGGTGACGTACCGTGGTTCTAGAATCCATGGAGTCGCTATTTAGTGAAATGATTTATTTTAGTAGGTATAATTAAGAGTTTACTTACTAACTTGCTTACATTTTTAGTACAGCCAAGATATCCTCCATACCAAAATTAATTTAGACTAGTTTAGCCATTTAAAGAATGAATGAATTTTGAAATGTGACAATACTGAAGTTAAATTTTATGTAACAAAAATACCGCAGCTTATCTTGACTGTAAATACACTGAAAGATTATGTAGGTAGTAGGTAAAATCGAATAAACACATTGGATCACTTATTGATGAGCTGCAATCAACTAAGTAAGTTAATAGTCCAACAGTTCGAGAGCTTATTAACACATAAATTGTTAACAGGACTATTTACAATTCTGAGGAATTTTGCACCATTTTGAGCGAGTTCACTGTGATAAACGACGCACGTATTCCGGGTCCAATAAAACATACTATCCGGCCAAATTTGTCATTCTACTTGGTCATCAAAAACTCAATTCGGAAACAGCAAAAAAACGCATTCGTTCCTAAAAACAATCGTAAAAGTATCCGTGACTTATTCTGTTTATAGACACGATCCGTTATTTATAATGGTTAAATGAAACTGATTTGAGAGGTGGGAACCTGAAACCCTAAGCGAAGGATCTGTTAATATATAAGGTGCTAACAAATTAGTCACGGATATTTTAAGAGATAATAGATTACATTAAATCAATTAACTTTTAACTGTAATTAAGGAACCTTTGTATATCATTTTATTGTTTTAATTTACCGAACAAAAAAAATAAATTATAATTAATCTTTAAAATAATCACCCTATTATGCACTTGTCAAGATGTTAAACACTGTCTGTCATGTCACGTCAAAAGTTGTTTTGACTCGGCGGGAAAACTGTAGGTTATTAAATACTAGTAAAGAGGTTCTAGAATGTCTAAAGAGGTCTCATTTAATTATCTTATTAACAGGGTGTTTTAACGTAGCAAATTTGTTTCCTAGATTTCTCCAAAAAAACATAAGAAAACCTATGATGGTTCATACTTAGATGTACTCCGAGAACCGAGTACTATCAGCTGTAAAAATATCCGTGACTAATTTGTTAGCACCTTATATATCCACAGAATAGCGGGCAGGTGTGTATATTATAGTCAAAAGCAATAAATACAGGTCATTTTGTGTAGAATTTCCATAGAAAGTAACCCGTTTTCATTGCTTTTGAGTGTATTATGACATCAAGTGGAACCTAGCACACGCGTGCCTTATTTATTTAAAGAGGTCAAAAAATTAGGTATTTCAGATATTTTATAACTGGCAAAATAAATCCCATTGACAGAATTGGCCTGATTGATCGAAAAAGAATTAACAAGCTTCAAAATTTGAATTAAAATGTATCCCAATCTAAAATTTAATTATCATTTGAACAGCAACCGTTCCAGCTGTATAATTGCTCGTTCTCTCTTATTACTTATTGTTGTTATCCTGCTATTGACAGAAAGGTGGGCTTGTCCGGAGGAATCTCAGCAGGTGAATATTTGATCCCCCGCCGGGCGAGCTATCACCGTCTGTCCCTCCCAAGGGATATTAGATTTCCCGGGACTGCCCACCGCCTCCTAGGCTGCCTCGGAGCTACTTTGTCTTTATTTACTTTTTGAAGGTAAAAAAAAATTGGTTAGGAGCGCACTTCATCACGACCCTTCCGCTTTATACGTGTGTAACCGTGCGGGTAAATATCTCGAAAGAAATGTATTCCCGCAAGGTAACATTCAGCAGAACGGCATTCCATCTCCTTCTCAATAATAAATGAAATACTCGTCTGGCCTCACCGAGACATATCGTTAAGAAAAGCAATTTAACACAATCTATCTAACCTTTTTTATATCAGACAAGAAAGAAAACTTTCAGCATTCCGCCAATTTCGCTGTATACCTAGTTATGGTTTATGAGTTTGATCAATTTACATAAGTTCTCCAAAAGTTGAGTTCAAGAAAGTATCTTTGTTATCGAGGCGAAGTTAAACATCAGGCACCTGGAAGAATAATAAACAAAGGTTTAAATGAGTTGGAGTTGAGCTCGGGAAGTCGTTGTCGAACAACTTTCCCCCGTTCAAGACGCACGTACTGTGTTCTTCCGTCGCGAGTCGCCGCTAACAATGCCTTTTGCAAAATAATTGAACAACCGGTTTTATTCTCGCTGCGTAACAATGTCTTAGAATTTTACGAGTTGCGCTGGGGCGCCCTCAAGATGATAATATGCCGCGTGAAATTAATTCCTAATATTTTTACGACGCGTCGTAATGTCGCATGTCACGACGTGTTTACCCGGCCGCGGCGCGGAGCCGGTTCGACTAAGCGCTTCGCAAATTAGGTACTTACATCTGTACTCCGCTAAATTAAGTGATTAGTAAGAGTGCATTGCAGATTATGAACACCGATAACTATATCTGGGGAGGCCATTAGTGGAGTGTCCCGGCCGCGGGTCGCGAACGTGCCTAAACCGCAGAGCCGCCGTCTTCCCTAACGCTGCTAATTACACGCCCCAATTCATAACGGAAGTTTAGACAAATCAACATTTCACTAGGGTTATTTTAACTTCTTTAACAAAACATTTACTTTTACTAATTGGACCAAAAATATCTGGCGATCTGTATGTCTGTTAAGTTCTTTTAAACTACGATATTTTGATCGTTTGTTAGTCATAGCATAAATTCCTTGAAGTGGTTCACCGCATCGCATTTCACCTCGAACGTATATTTAATTTTTTGTCGTTATAAGTTTTTGTCGCATTTCACCTCGATCGTGCATATAACTATCGTGTTGTGCCTCAATCGTCTTTTGTTTACTCGATATTAGTTTTTGTCGCTTTTCACCTCGATCGTGAGATACATTTTCGCTTTGTGTCCTAATCGTCTAATTCAGTATTAGACAATATCTTTAGTCACAATTAACTTTTTTCGCTTTTTTAGCCAGGTTCAAGCTCCATATTTTCCCACAAATATTGAATTATATAATTATAATAATAATTATTGTATCTGACTTCAAAGTCACTGTAATTCAATGATGCAATGACAGAATATTATCTAATATTTAATAGTCACAAAGATAATATTTCAACGAGTTTGTTAGCATTTAAGACATAAAACTACAGGTACAAAACACGTTTTTTTCGTTTTTACAGAATTTTAGTGCAAACAACAAATAACGCGACATTAAATAGAGTCCCAAACAAACGTCAAGTGCGACGAAATGCGTCCAGGGTAAACTACAACACGAAGAATTTAATGCTACAAATTAATTATATTAATGTTAAAAGCCACGCGAAAAGTTGCGTCAAGTAGAAGAAGAAAGATTTGGTGAATCGCTACAAGGAATTTATGCTTTTGAGGTAAAGGACTAACAAACGATTTTGATGCAGTATTCCCCTTCATATATATAATATTTTTTAAAGAAATTTGTACAATACATAATTATACGCTAACCTGTTGTTATGGAGGAGCGGGGCTACCTGATACAGGTATTGCATACTTAATAGGAAGTCCCCACCTTAGTATAATTTAAACTAAGTTTAAACGAAATAAATACTTAATTATTTCATTAATTTTATTTTTTTATTTATAGGTAAACTAAGGCAATTCGCGTCTTTTTTTTAAATTGCTTATTTATTAAAACAAAACTTCTTCTTGTAAAAAATTCAAGTTCAATTTCAAATAATTTATTAGTAAAATATAGGTGTAAACATACAATGATGTAATGTCTGGTAATATAAAGTTATTTCAATTCAGATTCACCAAAACACCTGCACACATGGAAAAGGAAAAATAGGGATTACGTTAAAGGATTAACAGCAAGCACATTAATTCATTTCGGTCGGGGACTGATGAGATGCAAGCTACCCGTCGCGCTCGCGGCTGCGAGGGATTTACACTTGTTCTCAAATTTGTATTTTGCTCGTTTTGTGTCAATGTTTTATTCACTAAATTAACTGAAATACTGGTAGGTATTTATTTAATTTTTAAGATACCATTGTACACACAAAAACAGAGGTTTCCTTCAGTTTATAGGTAGTAATGAAATGTATTTAATTTTATTATTAAGCTTGTGTCGAAACACGGGCAAAGACCTCCTCCATTCTACTCTTCTTTTGTCTTGTAGCAATTGACTAACTGTTTCGAAACGTATCAAGTTCATTTGCTATCTCCGTGCAAAGTGTTATAAATCCCAACTAGCTTCGGTGAAAATATATTCATTCAAAGACGAATGGCGGTATTTGGTGGCACCTGACTTCAAACAAAGATAGTTCTGTGGAAGGCAGGCAGCAGCAGCGCCTCCATCCGCCAAGTGTAATAATAGCCGCATGGAGCCGTCTCTATCTAATCCCTATCCCGTCGCGGGCACGGCGCCAAAACGCTGCGGGAGGGCGTAATTCCATCCCCGCCGAATGGATGGTTTCGAGACGAATATTACGAGTGATTTTTGCGCAAATTGTAGGCTCTGAGGCCGTTAAAGTAGTATTCGTAATATTACAATACGCTGCGTGAATAAGAGAGGTATCCGATAACGAGACGTGTTCAACAACGTGTATTTGAATGAGAGTTTCAGCCGAACGTGAATAATCGACTGAATAGGGACGGAATAACAGAACGCTTCGCTTCGCAGCGATTAAAAAAGGGGAATCATACGAAATACCGAATGTGTGAGTGGATTTATAAAAGATCCTTAATCCAAATGGTAATGTTATCGCTCGCTTTTTATTGTTCGAGCGCGAGCGAGCGAGCACGGCGTAATTTTCTGTCACCGCAAGCCGTATCCTACAGAACTTTGAATTGTATTTTTGAATAACTTTGCTCTGCATCCGTTCTTACTTATTGTTCATTTCCCCTTTGTCATGTGAGCGTATTAACCGCAGCAGCAAAAGTATGAATGTTCTGTTTTATTCAGGTTATTTATGTGTTCCTAGTCATGATACATTTATTTATTACTAAGGATGTAACATTACACTTACTCACTTATCTTTAGTTTTTTCTACAATCAACAATCTCAAAAATACTACCATCGTTTCAGAAGAGAAGATCACTCTTAAAAAGGAACGCCGCAATAAACTCAACAGATGTGATATTATAGCAACAATAACGATTCTCTATATGTTAATACACAAAACGTGCCATGAATGACTAAGTACGTCGTACGTCGTATTATGTCTGCGGCCTCATAAGGCCTAGGAAAACTTAAATATCAAGTGTTGTTTCACACGTGGGTGGAGCGGGTCGTTTAATCTGTGCCGCCGGATCCCGTGCCGTTACCGCTTAATGAGATGCCGGGTAAAGCAAGGGCGGCGTCTGTGAGCACGCACTATTTACACCGCCCCGCTCCGCCCCGCTCCGCGCTTTAATAAGACCGGGCTTACTATTGTAATATTTTAGAGATTTTCATTGTATTATATTTATGAACTATAATGTATGCTCTGTTATGACATGAGCAGTGTTCGTGTACAAATGTAGTGCAATATATACAGGAGTGTTTTGTCGAATAAGTTGTCCATTTATTTTACTTTGCCACTTAGGTTCGTTACATGTGGATGAACTAACTGAGAAACCGGGATAAAGACGCACTATACTTGGTTTATTTTACATTAGAATAATAACATCCGAATTAAAAAAATAATCTTTAATAATAATGTAGAACCTACGCGTTTCGTAGGTAGGTATATTAAATACCTATATTGAAATTTTGTCTAAGGCTAAAACAAGTGCAACAATATACCTTTTCCGCACGAACGAAAATTTAGTTTAACTAATATTTCGTCGACTCCAGGAAAAAAAGGAACAATATTACACCTTCAACAGTGTATGACCCAACTATGTATTCAATTATTTTATGTCAATACAAACTCATTCATATAAATAGTTCACGTAATAGGCACATAAAGCCGCTCCGAGATATGTCGCGCGGCGCGGGGGCGGCGGCACTTCATCAAGTACGTTCGCGGACTCAATGAGGCCTTTGAAATCTTTGAAAGCTTTCTCAAATAACGCCCGTAATCTTTGGAACGCGTCGCGTTATATCGGCGGGCGATTGGCTGGCCCCGGTCACAATAAGGAGATAAATATCAACATTTATTTGGGCCGCTGTTTAACCGTTTCAGTCCCTATGTTTATTTACTTTCGGCCGGTGTGACGTCCTCCGCGTTTACATTTAATTTCCGACTTTATTTGTAAAAATAACAATGGCTCACGCGGTTAAAACGGTTACAATATTTTACAAACATTAATATCAGTTAAAGCCATATTACTCGGCGTTATATTAATTCTTACAGCGTAAATCACGGCCTGTCTGACGTTTCTTTTTAATATCGGCTGAGGATAATAAGTTACCGAAGTTACGTTTATTGGAGATTTCTTAGAATCTGCTTACTTTGTTCATTTTCCGCTTTTTATTTTTAAATGGCTCGTTTTTTACTCATTTACAACACAAGGTGTTGAATGTTTTATACGCTATTATTTATAAACGCGCAATAGCTAAACTGTACTTCAAATATGTTTTGCCCTTATCTGTCGTTGTGACATTTTGAATTTGACAGAAAGAGACAGCACATGCTTTAATTAAAATAGGCGTGTGTTTATGAATGAAGGAGTTGAAATCTTATTGAAATTCTGCAAACTTGATACTTGATTTAATTACTTAGTTCATAGTTTCCTAGTAAACTTAAAGTGAACATGGGTAGGAAACTTACGTAACGAGGTAGAACGACGGCGGACAAGGGCATTATCAGAGCGGTCAAGGCAACGGAAGCAGTCAGTTGGGAGGCCGCCTATCCGATGCACGATGATCGGATGGTCTAGTTAAGTTATCGAGAAAGAGTTGGAGTAAGAGAAAGCCCTTTTATGCCCTGAATTTGGTTTTAATGAAGGCTAATTGGAGGGGATGGGAGTTAGTGCCAATAAAAAATATCATGGACGACAATATGCGACCGAATAGAATAATACTTACTTGACTTTCGTTTACCTTTACTTAACCGAAGTGAAAGCAGACGTGAAATAGCAATCTCTGTTTATTTAATATTCAAGTGATAGGTCATATTGTTTTAACGCAGCTGCTCGCTCGCTTGCACATCGTCGGGTCCGCCCTAACAGTTTACTCCTGAATATGTGTTGCGTGCCGTAGAGCTTCCCACTTTCGCCTCGGAAGATAAAGCCAATTTTAAATTCTACACTATTTAACAGAACAATACTAAATCTTACTAGCTGTAAGTTACTTAATACATTTTGACACTTGGTACACTTAATTGATTTTTTTTTCTTAATAGGAGACCGTGAAGGTTTTAAAAGACTCTAAATTATGGAATTATTCTATTCCAAATTGAAAATACTACCCTAAATATAATAATATAAAATCGTATTAAATAAATCACTCATGGTCTGGGCCAAATGTTACGTGTGGCGATGAGCGTGGCGTAGCGTGGCGGAGCGTAAAACTGAGTTGTGACAACAACAGCACCAGAACTAAAATATTTTAACTAGGCGTGTGACCAAATACCTATACATTGACTTATCATTAAGGGCGCGTGATAAAGGGTTAAGGGTGGTTTTGCGAGTGGTAGGACCTTGTGCAGGGTCCGTCCGGATCGCTACCACCATCTTATCCATTAACCTACCGTCAAACAGCAGTGTTCGCATTGTTGTGTTCCGGTTTGGGGATAAGACAGCCAGTGTAATGACGACCATAGAGGCATCCCATCTTAGTCCTCAGGGTTGGCAACGCATTTGCAGTCTTAGGCTTGCTGTCTTGTGAATGTGAATGTCTATGGGTCACAGTTTACTCTAACCATCAGGTGGCCCGTGTGCTCGTTTACCTACTCTATGGCACAAAAAGAAACCGTTTTTTTTTGAAACACATTAAAAACTATAAGTGTACTGTACCTAAGTTAGTAAAACTCTTTTGGCTGATTTTAAAAATATCGTGTCCACGTACAGTATCGCCAATTTGTATTAAAAGAAGAAAAAAAAATGCATAATGACACTTTACGTAATCGGGTACCCAAAAGTTGAGAATACTGACAATTCGGGATTCGTAATAGGAATACTCGGAATAAAAAAATCTGTATTCTGTTTTGTCACAGTTATGATAATCGAGATTTTATTAGGTCGGATATTGGATAATTCGGAAATTAAACAATCGAGATGGAGATGCTAAAAGAAACTCGCTCGCTATTCTTTGCGATGATTTGGAGTTTTTAGAATTGGCATTTGGAATTCGAAATCAAATAACTCCTGAGATCGTTGGAGTGTATAACTGATTAAATTCGCCAACCCGAGGAGCTACTGTCTAACGCACTTGCAATCGCAATCGGCTTCAAAGCGGAACAATTGTTTTCATTTCGTATGCAGACAAACCTTCGATTTTCAAAATGAAAACGATCGCGATTGCGAGTAAGGCACTAGCCCCTCGGATGCGGAAAGTAACAAATTACAAAAATCAAAAACAATAGTGCATTGTTGACTAGGTCCGGAAAGTAGGGAATTGCCTGACGAGTTGTTTAGCTAGGCCTGCTAAAATACGAGTCAAGCACACCCGGTTTCCCCAGAGGCATTTTTTTCAAACAATACGAGGTAATGATACGAGTACGTAAACATAATTATAAGCTTTTGTAAAAAGCATTCGAGAAATACAGAGAGAATCTTTTTTTTGAAACGTACGAGTTTCACGCACAATGAAAAGCCATCCTTTCCGAGCATGTTTGTGGTATGACCGTTTAGACTACATCCTGATATGATTAATCGTGGTAATAATCATTATTATTATTACCTGTCGTTTCGATCGTATTGCACGGATTGATAGTCTGCTCGCGACCGCAGTCGTCGGCAAACGATCGGAACGCCGAGGTTATAACAAGAATAATGTTTATTTTACGCGATTAAATCCAATTTAACAATGGCAATATAAATATATCGAAAGGAAGTAAACTCACGCTGCATGGGGAATTCTGGAACTATAAACGGGAAATAAGGCACGTAGATCTTTATTTTCAACCACATCATTGATTTTTAAATGGACGACGCGGTTAACCTAGTTGGCAGTGTCCTTGCCTACGAAGCTAGCGGTCCCGGGTTCGATTCCCATTATTTGTTCCAGCGTCTTGATGTTTTTCCTTGTGTTTATGTATGTACTTCTGACGACTAAACTAGGGAGGACTACTCGTAGGTAAACTCGTGTGAGATTGTGCCCTGGATATTTATTTTATTCAATAAAACTGTATTCAAAGATTTAAAATAAACTCTCCAACGAGAAGTGTTTTTTTTTAATAAACTTATGTTTACTATAAAAAGGAACCCTACAAAACCCCAAAGCCTACCTACTTTTGAAATAATTTACAAATATTTGCTATAGCATAAATTCATTTAACTTTTATTGGTAAACTAGAGGACGCCGCGACTTCGTACGCGTAGAATTAGTTTCCCGGTACCTCTTCCCGTTACTTCTTCCCGTTGGGGGTCGATTTTCGGGAAATCCTTTCTTACTGCAACTAGCCTATGTACCAAAAATGGAATCCTTAGACTCAGCGGTTTCGGTATTTGCATTGCATCAAGCTTTTATGTGAGTTCAACCTTTTTTGAATAAAATCGGATTGGAGTTTTTTAAACATCTGTCAAAATTAAA
Source organism: Acleris sparsana (assembly GCA_923062465.1). Lineage (NCBI taxonomy): Eukaryota > Metazoa > Arthropoda > Insecta > Lepidoptera > Tortricidae > Acleris > Acleris sparsana. The sequence goes on from OV281293.1 coordinate 18,882,663, forward strand.
TGTAATGTAAATCAAAAGCACTATGGAGTATTGATATCAACTTCGAAGCAAATCACCTCCAAAATCATTTTCTACCCCTTTTTCACCCTCCTAGGGAATTAATTTCAATAAAATACGAAACACGTCTTCCATCAATTCTGTTAAAGAACGTTTATGCGAAATTTGAAGTAGTTTGGACCAAGGAATCACGTTGTCCCAAACAAAATTTGGCCCCCTTTTTCTCCACAGGGGTAGAATTTCGAAAAATTCTTTCTTATCGGATCCTTACGTCGTACAAAGAACACACTCTCCAAGTTTCAGGTCTCTACGGTCAGCGGTTTAGGCTGTGCGCTGACCCGTTAGTCAGTCAGTCAGTCAGGACAAAGCATTTTATATGTATAGATAATTAAAGAGGCCCCTTTAACATCTACCATCAAGTCAAATGGAGTTACAAAAAAATAAAGTATAGACACAAATATACGTATTTGAAAATAAAATACCTATTGCTATAAAATATGTACATTCCGGGCCCCCGAATTCAGAGGTATCCACCGCAAAATATTTGAAGGGAGGAAATGAGCAAACGTTAAAATAAAATTCGCAGATATCTCGACGGCAACTCCTTGCACGTGAAATGGGACGTCGACATTTTCCAGACCGAATGTGCAAATTGTTTTATAAAAATGTTGTTTTTGTTACTTGTACCATCAAGGAGTTTAAATGTTGATCCACCATCGAACCTTGTCATAATCTTGTCAAGTGACGAGATAGAATTACATAGGAATTAATCGTTTGTTTCATGTGACAAGGTTCATGGTTCATTAATTAAAATCCATGACTATACAAGCAACGTTGAAGATTTCGATGTGGTCTTTTGTCTCGTTCTAATGTCCTTAATGTAATTGATATGAACTCGCTTCGTTATGGCAATCCCTTTTTTCAACCGACTCTCATGAATCCTGGCTAAAAACCATCATTTTTAAACAGGTTTATCCTTGATCTACGATGTAACAGATAGATGCACAGATACTCACGTCAAACATTAAAACCCCTCTTCTTTTGTCAGGGGTTTTTTTTTTTTTTTTTTAATTTATTTACTTATAAAACGTAATACATTTAATGCCTAAAACAGCGAACAAATCCGTACACGGTTTAACTGTCGCTGTGTTCACTCAACTATAATAAATAATCTAATAACAGCAAAATAAATAATACTGCGCATATCAATGCAGGTTAAAAACAGGAGAGTGTAAATAATATTTGACGGTATTTAATGCTTACTTTTTATGTCATTGAGTGTACCAGAATACTTAAATGTATTCTCTCCATCGGTACAGATACACATATCTCATTTAAAGAAATGCGTAGTTTTCTAGTTACGCTATGTCTAATAAATAAATAAAAAATAAAATTTAGGGCACTATTTTGACAGGTTGAATGCAACACGAGCACTATCACGATATAAACGTCGGTATCTAAGGGCAACTTGACTAGCTTTTTCATTTTTGACAACGCAAAGCGATAGGTGATCACCAAACGCTAGCGTTTGTCCTTGATGGCAACTTGTCTAGCCCTACTTAATGGTGAGAAAATACATGTCGCATTGCTAGATTAAAACAGTATCAACTCAAAATCCTTGCTAGTTTTGTTTAAATTTCTAAGAAGTTGTAAGTTAATTTTCAAGTACAGTTTTATTTTGAGTTACTACTGTTTTGATCTAGCAGTGCGATGTGTGTTCGCATACGTAAACTTTTTTTTTCTATTTGTTAACAGGGGCCTATTTATTCTACTTAACCTCTCTATTCCTATCGTATGGTTAACGTTACGAGTTAAAATTAGAACAATAATGTAAACAACGTTGAATAAGGCCGCAGGTGTTAGATTTGATCGAGAATTATGGTTTAGCAAGATGATGCGATGTGTAAATTTGCACGTTAATATTTCCCGAGAGCACACGGCCGATGGCGCGAGGGGAATGTAGAACATGTCAACATTTCGTATGGTGGCAACATGCTAGACATTCCTAAATTGTACCTACTTAAACAGTGTTACGAGGGTTGTGAATCGAAGCTTAAATCCTTTTTTCCATATACATTTAGCTCAGGACGATAACGTTTCTCACCCTCTAAATCAAGTCCGATTTCCACAAAAAACTACGTTTCTACGTTTCTACGAACTACTTCGACCTAATATCTACAAGATATTTAAAAATCGTAAAAATTGGACTAGCTTTGAGAAAAGAGAAACGTTACCGCATTTTGTATGGAATTTGTTAGCTTCACAATTCCTCTTAAAGTTAATTAGACCTCGGGAACCACTTACGAAAATGCCCAATAGCTTAATTATTAGTTGTGTTTCACGGTTTGAGACCATAAAAATATTATCATATAAAATCATTCTGCAACCACAAGTTATTACCCCCCCTTGGAGGAACAAAATGAAATAAGGAATGAAATAATAACTGTCAAATCGAAAAAGTTCTACAACTTCTACCAACTTCAAGAGGACCGAGATCATAAAAAAATTAAATAGAACAAGCCGTAAAGTGGAACGAATAAGAAAGAACGCTTTCAAACGTTTTCTTGGTTCCGTGAGTAACAAAGGAAATGAAATTCAAATTCTGTTGTGAGGCTGTGTCTTTAAAGGCTGTCTTTGGAATCAGCCGAAGTTATTTAGTAGAGAGACAGTTATGTACAATAACGTTAAGAATTTTTTTTGGATTGTTTGTACACATAACTTAATTTTAACATAAGTTCCATGTGTGCAACGGCATGCCTTTATTATAGTTTTGATACTGTCAATCGAATAAAAGCAACCGTGACTAATACTAGGTATTACGATATAGCAGCGGGATAGTCATAGTCATAGTCATAGTCATATACTTTATTGCCTTATGTTGTGTTTACAAAGATGTTATAATAAGTTAAATGCTCTAACATAAACCCTGGGAGGGCACTGCAATGTCAAATACAATACACTTTCCTATATATTTAAATGTCAAGAATTATTATTACGAATTATTACATGCCATTACTATTAACTAGGTGTGTACGTATACTAATTATCAAAAAAATCTTTTAAGTCATAATAACATTTTAACATCAAATATTTTTTTAACTCATTACAAAACGTGGCCTCTTTTACAATATTTTTATTGTGTATGTCGCCGGGTAGTTTGATTTATACCAGCTACCCGTCTGTCAGTCTGTAATTGAAGATTAAACTGTTAACGTGCATTAAGCTGTTTCAATATTGTTATTATCCTAAACACCACAAATTGGCGACGATTTAGTAATTCACGCGTGTACATACAGTGTAATTTGGCACAGTGTAAGAGGAAACGATAAGAAACGCAAATATGGCAATTCACGGGAACATGTTTGGTGGCAGTCTCACTTTCGACCATCGAACGCAGGAGTGGTCCATTTTTAAAAGTCGGTTCGGTCAGTTTTGTACGGCAAACGATATTAACGAAGATTCCGATAAAGCCGGGGCGAAGCGGCGGGCGCTCCTGCTGACGTCACTGGCAGAAGACACATACCGCGTTGCAAGGAGTTTGGTGTTTCCGGCGGCTCTCGACAGTTTAGAATACAAGAAGCTTATCGAGAAATTCGACTCTCATTTTGAATTGAAGAAAAGTTCTTTTGCTGAACGTTATAAGTTTTACAAAGCGGAACAACGCGCCGGAGAAGATTTAGCCGAATGGGCAACGCGAGTGCGGAGTTTAGCGGAACATTGCGGGTTTAAAACGGAACTGGAAACAATGTTACGCGATCGTTTCATTCTAGGACTGGAAGATATTAAGGAGAAAGAGAAGTTGTTCGCACAGAGCGTAGAAAATTTAACGTTCAACCGCGCGCTGGAGCTGGCGCAGAGCGTGCGCTGCGCGCGCCAAGCGCTGCAAGCCGCCGCGCCAGTTGCGCCAGCCGCGCCGGCGCCGCCGGTGTACGCGATGCGCAGTGGGCCAGCGCGGTCTACGGCGTCGCCGGACTCTCGTTGTGAAGTGTGCGGTTATAAAAGTCATACAAAAGATCAGTGTCGTTTTAGCAATTTCACTTGCACTAAGTGTAAGGTTAAGGGACATTTAAAGCGTATGTGCACGAGTAAGTCCAAGTACAAGACAAATTATTTTTTGGATGCGGATGACGACGACACCATAACAGGTAACTTTGATCTGTTTACTATAAATTGTAAAAATGGTCAACCTATGCGCCAAACGGTGTCGATAGGAAATGAAAACATTTTGTGCGAGATAGATAGTGGTAGTGCAGTTTCGGTTCTACCAGACTCGATTTATAATAATGTTTTTGTTTCGTACGAGTTGCGGCCGTGTAGCGTTGTATTAAATTGTTATAACGATAGTAAGATTGTACCAAATGGTTGTGTAACATTGCCGGTGAATTACGAAGGTCGCACTAAACAAATTAAGATGTTTGTTATAGCAACTAAATCAAACCAACCCGTGTTGCTAGGGCGGGATTTTATAAGTGCATTTAATATGCAACTGTGTAGCATGGATTGCAATAACTTGGGAAGTGTAGATTTAGGAGAACAATTTAAGAACAAGTATTCGAAATTATTTTCAGATGAGTTAGGACAATTTAATAAATATAAAATAACCTTAAAAATTAAACCAGATAGTACATTGAGATTTTTTAAACCTCGGCCGGTACCTTTAGCGCTTAAACCAAAAGTGGAGGTTGAGTTACAGCGGTTAGTCGATTTAGGCATTTTGGAAAAGATAGACCATTCCGACATCGCCACTCCCATTGTCCCAGTGTTGCGACCCGACGGGAATATACGTATATGCGGTGACTTTTCTGTCACGCTTAACAAAGTGCTATACTTGGATAACTATCCGTTGCCGCGAATAGAGGACCTATTTGCGAGACTTCACGGGGGAATAGAATTCTCTAAGTTGGACTTATCGCGCGCCTACTCGCAACTCGTTCTCGACGGGTCGAAACACCTGACATGCATTAACACACATAAAGGGTTATTCCGCTACAACAGATTAGTTTTCGGTTTGTCTAACGCTCCCTTTATTTTTCAACGTACGATGGAACAACTCTTGTCAGGAATAGAAGGAACGTGCATATTTCTCGATGATATATTAATTACTGGTCCTAATCGAGAAAAACACTTAGAGCGTTTAGAGCAAGTATTAAGTAGGTTACAGGAAGCCGGTTTACGGCTGAAGCAGGATAAATGTGAATTGTTTAAAGCATCTGTGGAATATTTAGGGTTTCGTATTGATAAAAACGGATTGCATAAAACGGATAAAAAAATTGAAGCCATACTGAATTGTGAAAACCCTAAGAGCGTAAGCGAACTTCAGTCATTTTTAGGGATGATTAACTATTATAGGTGTTTCGTACCAAATACGTCGAGTGTACTAAATCCATTACATTTGCTGCTTAAGAAAGGTGAAAAGTGGATATGGGGCAAAGAGCAACAGGAGGCTTTTAGCAAAATTAAAAGCGAGTTGGCGTCGGAGCGCGTACTGGCGCATTACGACCCAGAGCTGCCGACCGTGGTGACGGCGGACGCAGGGCCAAGGGGCTTGGGCGCCGTGTTGGCACAGCGGCAGCGCGACGGCGCTGAGCGCGTGGTGGCGTATGCGTCGCGGTCACTTTCCAAGTCAGAACGCAACTACGCTCAGATCCAAAAAGAGGCAGCGTCCATCATCTTTGCTATTAAGAAATTTCATCATTATCTCTACGGGCGCGCGGTCCCTTTTACGCTGCGCACAGACCACAAGCCGCTTTTGTCCATTTTCGGTAGCAAAAAGGGGGTACCTGAGTTAGCAGCGAACCGTCTGCAAAGGTACGCTTTGTTTTTATCTGCTTACAATTTTAACATTGAGTATGTGAAGAGTGAACAAAATGTAGCAGATTTTTTATCGCGTTCTGTCAGTTCTTTTCAACAAGATAATCTGGATTGTCAGGACGACCTTGACAGGGCGATGTATGTCAACTTTATGTCGAACTCGACCGTACAGCCACTTACTATTAACGACATTCAAAAAGAAACCGCGAATGATGCAGTTTTACGTACAGTAAAGGAATACATAATTAATGGTTGGCCCGGGAAAATGGCACTCCCCAGCTTACAGCCATATTTTGCTTGTCGTTTAGAACTGTCTTTTGAAAACGGTTGTATTCTAAGAGGCCATAAATTGGTGATTCCAACGGTGCACCGGGAACAGTTATTAACTGAACTCCATAACTCACATTTCGGTGTCGTTAAAACGAAAGCTGAGGCCCGGGCACGGATGTGGTGGCCACATATGGATAAAGAGATCGAGGATAAAATAGGTTCGTGTAGTATTTGCAATGCGTTTCGCAGCGCCCCGCCGCGCGCGCCGCTGGCGCCGTGGCCCTACCCGGCGCGGCCATGGGAGCGCGTGCATTTAGATTTATTTGCATGGCAAGGGAAACAATTCCTAGTCGCGGTAGACGCTCACTCAAAGTGGGTGGAATGTTTTCTATTAACGATAACGAATAGTGACAGTATTATTGCTAAGTTATGCGAACTTTTTAGTAGGTATGGTTTAGTGCGAACTTTAGTAACCGACAATGCTAGTAATTTTTGTTCTAGCCAGTTTGAAAGTTTCTGTCGTACAAACGGTATGCAACACGTTACTATCGCACCGTACCATCCAGCATCAAATGGGCAAGCCGAAAATAGTGTAAAAACAATCAAACGGGCGGTTAAGATAATAATGCAGCAAAGTAATGTTCAACAACAAATTGTACAGAAATTAAACAAATTTTTGTTCGACTATAGAAATTCAATACATTGCACGACCGGTTTCGCGCCTGCTCAGCTGATGCTGGGTCGCCCGCTGCGCTGTCGGCTCGACTTATTGCGCGCGCCCGCCGCGGCCGCGGCGTCGTCGTCATCCGCACCCCAAACTAACGTGTGCGCGAAACAGATCTTACACAGTAAGCACTACGGTGGAGTACGCAAATGTAATTTTAATGTAAACGATATAGTGCTTGTGAAACATACATTTTCAAACGGAAATAAAAAAGAATGGAAAAAAGGAAAGATTATTAGTAAAGTGGGCACGAGAATGTATAATGTGTTTGTGCCGGATTTAAAAGTGTATTTCAAAAAACATGTGGATCAGCTGCTGATATATAAAGGACCAGATGTTCCCATCGAAGTCGACGACTTGAGTCTGTATGAAGACGAGTACGGCTCCGACCCCGAGCACGGCTCCGACCCGGAGCACGGCTCCGACCCGGAGCACGGCTCCGACCCGGAGCACGGCTCCGACCCCGAGCACGACGTTGTAAATGAGGATGACTCGTTCTGTTCGTTTCCAGAGGAAAACCAATCATCAACAGTCGAGGATGACCAGACATCTGGAACACCAGCTTCGAGTGTTGAGTTGCAGGAACCAGGGCTATCAAATTGCGATGAGTCTGTCTGGCCACCCCAGGTGGAGGGGGAGGAGGACCCCATTCAGGTGGTAGATGCGACTGGGCCTTCTGTACCGCAAGAGGCGAATATTTGTAAACGCGTTGTGCGATCAACTAGGAATAAGAATGTTAATTATAAGTCTTAAGTTAATTTTCGTTTAGTTATTAACTATTGGTGGAGGGATTATTGTGTATGTCGCCGGGTAGTTTGATTTATACCAGCTACCCGTCTGTCAGTCTGTAATTGAAGATTAAACTGTTAACGTGCATTAAGCTGTTTCAATATTGTTATTATCCTAAACACCACAATTTTTTATGTAGAGTGGTATCTTGTTGTATGTTTTAATCGCCATGTGATGGTTACCCGAGCCGAGCTCACAATTTTTAATTTAGTAAAGGAACTAATTAATTTATTTCTCTTCCGTAGGTTACATTTAATGATGTCGTCTCTTTCTTTTCCAAATATGTTCTTATGTCGTCTTACAAATTTACAGATTTCATAAATATATGTTGATGTCAGGGTTGGGTTAAACAAAAGTAGAACGCCCCTCAACGTAATCGTATCTTGTAAAAGTTGTGGTTTAATTGCAGGTACCTTCCATCAGGTAACTGCTAACAGTAGTGGTTTCTTCTTGTTTTCTTTTTTAATATGTACGAGTACGAGTATCAAGTATTTTGAGCAATCTTTTTACATCAGCTTTGGTTAAACGCTGTAATGTTGCTTAGAATCTTGAAAGATTTACTCATATTATTGTTTTGATATGAATAGCAATACCTTTATTGCCAGTCATATTCAAAAGACACTTTATTATGCTTTGACTAAATAGTCCAGTATACACATGTCACAATACGTTGACGACACGTTAGCTTAATTCTTAGTGACCTTGCCAACGGAGCTAGTGGTCCTGGGTTCAAATCCCGGTGAGGGCAGATATTTATCGTTGTCAATTACCCAAAAGTAAAAACCTAGAGTTTCATTTGGGACTAGGTAAAGTGTGAATTGTCCTCTAATATTTATTTATTATTATTACAGTCCCACGTATTACTATACCTGAAGAAAAGATGAACACACCTAAGCTACAATTTTACGAGTTACTACTCTATGTGCGGTTTGCGAGTCGACGTCCGCCCGAGGCTTACTAAGTTACCTTTATGATCGCAATGTACTTTACAGAGAGTTTTACGGCCTTCCGATTGGCTCGGTAGTGGGGGCTGATACTAACCAGTTCAGTTCAGTTATGTTCAACGATATTTGACTTCAGGAGGGATCACGGGTGGTAATGGCCCTTGGGGCGCTGGCGAAGAAGCGAACTTTGTATGAAGTAAGTGGTTTTGCATCATGCATGGTTTGGTTCTATGTTATATTAAAAGCGTGTAAATATTCCTCTATGAATTAATATTTCTTGATAAGCACTATTCCAGGATGGATTAGACACACATGGAACTAGCCTAAAATCAACGACCCTATCAAAACTGTCACTACCAGTTGAAACACGAAATCTTAGATCAGATGTATATATCTGTGACTCTGTAATAAGCCAATAAAATTTATAGTTCGGTGGATATAATTTTCTTATGTGCCATTGCAATCTTATCATGACGTAATCGCGTTCTTACGAATTCGCTGTCTTATAAGTACCAGTGTGCAATGTGATTAACCACACACGCACACTCACTCGGATCTGCGATGATGAAGTTATGTTGTGATGTAATTAATATTATAATGCGCCTTTCGGCTCCACAAGATGGCCCGCGTCCCGGGCTAATGAAATAATTCACTTAACCGATAATAACCTAATCCGCTTTCACAATTTGTCGGGTTTCAAACAAATTACTGTAGCGGATAAATTGATTCGATAATTTTATTACGATAGAGCTTTTAAATCATTTGAATGGAGTTTCGAAAGCAATACCTCGGTCCGCAATAATTGTATTATTTTGGCTAATTGATGTCGAGATTCGTATTGTTATGTCACAAATTTGATTGGATGGTAACTAAAGATACGACATATAGCTAGATGTTATCCAAATGTACTTTGAGTTAGCTAACCGTTAATAAATTATTGTGAAAGATAAGGGGCGATAACAAACTTCGGTAGAATCGGGGATTCTTTTTAGTTGCCTGATTTATGGTATCTGATTTGATACATGGGAGGAGACCGCGCGGCGTCGCCCGGGGGCAGGGAAGGGTTAGAAGAACGTGTATGAGTTCACTTGGAACATTTCTGGGAGTCTCAAGTGTCCTAGTGAAACTGGGTCGCGTGGAAGCCTTGATGCAATTCGTCTATTTAAATTCCAAATGGGCCGCGCAAGTGCAGTGTCAGCGTGCGTTCACAGTGCACCGCACGGGTCCGGGGCCGATGTAGGTCAGGGACTTACGACGTCGATGAGCTGGCTGAGCTTGAGCTTGATGCAGACGCGGAGCACGTCGGTGGTGTTGACGACGGGCCGCACCAGCTTGTTGTAGTTTGAGAGCAGGTCGTCGTACAGCCGCTTGGCGTCGGGGTTGCCCGCGCTGGCGGCGCGCGCCAGGCAGCACGCCGCCAGCCACCAGACGAGCGAGCCCATCAGCTCGCGGGCGAGGCCATGACTCGTCACACGCGGCCCGGGCGCGGCGCGGCGCGGCACTGCCGCTCCCGCGCGCGCCGCACGCCCCCCCTCGCCCCCCCGCACTCGCCCCCAGGAATCACCGTCCGACGCGACACTCTTTTGTATATTAGCTCGTTGCGTTGGTTTAATTACGGGCCAAGAAACGAAACGCCTTGTTTATAAAACTAATCCTGCAAAGTTTCAAAGGCTCGTGTTTCACCGATTAAATAAGCTTTGTTCGAAAATAATAAGTAAAACGAAGAGCTGGCTTTTAAAACTTTTAATAAGCGCGTAATCGTGTCACTGTTTAATAACTACGGAGTTTTATTTTATTTCTACAGGCTCTTTGGAACTAGTGGCAAAGTGTTGTGTCGCTTAATAATGCAGCGTCACGGCGTGAGACATGATCTAAACCGTTCATGGCCGAATAACGAGAGTTTTGCATTAGTAATCGCTGTTGGTCCTTCCTCGCCTTTATTCGTCAACGTCTAAACATTATTGTTTAAAAAATAAAACAATAAAAACAACAATGGAAAATATACATTATGAGCAGAGGTCGGAATTCTCGTAGCACTTTTGAGCTGTCATAGGGACTTCTCGTCTATCGACTTTCGATATACCTGTGTATATCGATAAATACAGAGTACAGTTATTAAAATATGATTACGAGTAGAAGTAGTACTACTGTCAGTCTTAATTAAAATAATAATATTTAACTGTTTCTTGTAAAATAATTTAATTTTGTGCATTTCGTTTGCCTTATGAACCTATTTCGAAAGAAATTGCATCAAGAATTGCTATCGATTGTTTTCATTGCAAATCACTATTTCACATTTTGAAATACTCAAAAGTTATCTAAAAGAAATCGCTCTTTAGCTATAAGATCGTCATCTTTAATATGTTGTATTCTATAAATCGATAAACGAGAAGTCCCTATGTATGCTACAAATATTCCGGCCTTTGATTATGAGTTACTGTCCTATAGTGTTAATAAGTATTTTTTGGTGGGTCCTTGGTTGTTAAGCGTTAGGGCGCCAACGTGATGTGGTGCCTCAAGTGCCGGAGTGCCCAAAGTGCCAGAGTGAGCCAGCGCAGCCCCGGCCCTCTATAAATATGCGAGTCGATAGCGCACCGCCGTCTCCTTGCTCACTGTGAAGATCTTACAAGATGTATTTAATGCAATCTCATCCTATTCGGAAAAACATAGCACAAACATTAAGAAAAGCAAGATGAAAACAAACATGATTAGTCATTTTGTTAATTAATTTTGAACGCGGCGCACCAAATTACGACAGTCATTTTTAAGACCAACAAAGTTGAATACCTAGTCTAGTCGCTACACTGCTGGAAATATTATTAATTAAATTAAATTTGTGTTACCAGCGATTCTCTCAAAAATGTTAAATTCACAAAGAGCGAGCGTGACAGCAGATTACGCCGCGTGATGAACGCGCGGCGCAAATTACGAGCTGCAGCCGTCGCTGCGAGCCGCGCGTCAGTATGACGAGGCCTTTATAAATAATAATTGATTTCCACCTCAAGGAAATTTACATCTAGCGCCATCTATCCGTAAAATATAAGAGCTTTTTCGGGGAAAATTGTCGCGGTCCTTTTATTCATTCGCACATAATATTTATCATTGGTGGCCTGAGGCTTCGCAGTTTTTGCAAAGGGTTAACCTGCCGCGGCGGGGACAGGGTTGCGTTAACATGCAAATTATGTTCGGTATGGCCGGACGACGACGTAGCTCTGCTACGACCATAGCGCTACGTGCTACAAACGTGCTACGCCACAAAGCCGTATCGATAATGCGCACGTTACATTTTAGTGTAATTTTTAAGTCTTAATGTTAGTTAGTCTACATGACGCTGTACAATCGATCTTAAGGTTTATATACCGACATATAAATATGACCGACTTTACTAGAACTTAAGAGCTGTTCCCAGCTCACACACAGTGTACACTCTAATTTAAGAATTCTATATTATTAAAGAGAATTTATAAAGATACTAGCTTTTGCCCGCGACTTCGTCCGCGTGGCGTGTTATAAAAGAGAGATCTTTGTGTGTGTGGGAGAAAGGTTTAAAAAATGCTTAATTTTATTATTTTTAAATGAGGTTATAGTATAAGTAGCTCAGTTGAATAATGAATTGTTATTAATTTTTAGATTATTAGTTTATGATAATTTGGTTTGATATAAATTTAGGAAAATACGATCAGTGGAGGCTAACCCTAAAGTCTAAAGTACCTATAGGCTTTCGTCTGGAATTCAGAGGTGAGAATGTGGATGTCAGTCGGTATGAAAGTAAAAGTTTGACCACATGAAAACAATAGATATACATATTCTGTGAAAATTTCAACTGACAGACAGACAACGAAGTCTCAGTAATAGGGTCTCGTTTTCATCCTTTGGATACGGAACCCTAAAAAGAGTAGCAGGGAAGAGTGGTTCAGTTGGTGGGTGGCTGGTGCAACCGGGATATGGGAAATGTATTTAGGAAACATATTATTTATAAAATTTCCTTATAAACAACGTTGCTGGTCTTTCTGGAGAGTGGTGCGAGAATGACCAGACTGGATGGCGAACTTACGCGGGAGCACGCCACATATAACTGACCATGGGAGAAGCGGGGCTGTCTTAAATCAACTCCTGCTAGCGCGAGTGTTTGACCCTGCGACTTATGAATGGTCATGGCGAAACATACTTTCAATGGAAATTGTCCCGTTCCCAGGGAATTTTTTAACTTTGCATTCACTAAGGTATATGAATGTCAAATTTCAAGCATCTAACTTATGCAATTTTGATTTTTTCATACAATTTTTTTTTCCCGCTAACTTAATTTTTCAAAATACAGCCATAACTAAACTTTATAATTTTTACTAAGGTATGCATGCATGCTAGATTGAAAACATCTATCTTACGTGATTTAGATTTTTACATACAAAAGTTTTTTCCCAATAACTCCCGTTCCCGTGGGAATTTTGCAATATCGCGTTGCAAGTAAGCTTTACGTTCATTATACATTGCATGCCGAATTTCAATCATCTATCTTACGCGGTTTAGATTTTTCATACAAAAGGATTTTCCCGCTAATTCCCGTTCCTGTGGGAATTTCGGGAATTCCTTTCTTAGTGCACCTCTACGGTACCTAAGCTACGTCCCTTCCAAATTTCAAGTGCCTACGTTTAGCCGTTTAGGCATAAACATTATTATCATCAGGGTAAATATTGTTGTGATGAGCGCGAGTATTTCTTTTTGAGTCTTGGATGTTTTTTATATTATTAAATATTTAATTTTAATTCTCGATAAGTATTTGTATCGTCGTCTAGAGCTTGTTTTTTTCTACTTTCCGCTGATGTTTTTACCTTGCGCTGGCACCCGACAGGAGCTAGGGCGGTTTTATGCTTTGTTATCTAAGCACTTACGTCGGCGATATTTAAGACTGGCGTGACGGCTCAACCTGATCCCGACAACGTAATCATAACATAATACGCGGCTCAGCAGCATCGGATTAGAGCTCGGCCACGTAGGGGTCGATGGGGGGGGGTGACAGTAACACGGATAAAGTGCTGTTGGTTACAAAAACAATTGCTGATACCGTTTTAAGATGGATCGGTCTTATAAATAACGTCCGTGATAAAGGACCCAAATTAAAATCAGCGTCGTGGCTTGCCTCGGCGTAGTGGGTCCCTTCTTGACGCAACGTACGGCACACATGAAAATATGTTGTGTTTTAATTCTTTTCTTTCTTTCTTTCTTTAAGTAACTGATCGCGAAAAGTATCAAGTGCTTCACAAATAAGTATTCACGTTTACTGACTGAACTACTACATACAATAAACTCACGCGTTCATTTCAAGACAGCTAAAGAAATGCCAACAACTTTAAAAAATTGTTGATAATTCTCTAGCAACATTTTGCAAAATTAGGCTAAGATGTTTCCCAGTGTATTAGTGAGAGGCTGCAAGCCCATTGCCCAACAGCACCCTTTATACCTTAAGCACTATTTCCACCTAACGGCCCGCAAAGGATCGGATCGGAAAGAATACGAACGGATGTGGCGACAACCGGTCGTGTCCGGCAGCATGTCGACGCATACGATCTGGCGATAACAGCCGTTCGCGGTTATCTATGCAGCGCGTGCACTTTTCGAGAATTTGGGATGACTGAATGGGCTCGCCCTTTCACGGACGAACGGTTCCGATCGCACACGACGACAAGCGAACGGGGCCGAACGCAAGACGGAAAGACGGAAGACGTCCGCGGTCAAGCTGCTGTACGCGGCTTGGAAATATGGACTTTAAATACTGTGAACATGATTTAATATCGTTTAAGACCAAATATTTTTTTCCGTTCCGATCCGTAGCGGGCCGTTTGGTGTAAATAGTGCTTTATCAGTCGCGTCTTACGACATCCACGGAAAGACTTGCAGTGGCAACTCTAACCTGGCAACCACACGGGGACTTGAACATTTATTTAACAGTTATTCGTATCTTTACTATATGCATTTCAATTTACTGTCAAGACTGTTAAATCTGGCCGCAAGCTCTAACTGTTTATGGACCAGTAACAAGTAGCGTTTCGATCGATACTCTCAGCGCGGTGCAATCAGTGAATGTACATTTTTTTTCGGTTAGACATACAGTTTTTTGGGTTTCGTACGAAAAACTAAAAAAACGGAACCCTTATAGGATCACTCGTGTGTCTGTCCGTCCGTCCGTCTGTCACAGCCAATTTGCTCCGAATCTAGTGGGCCAAATCAGATAAATTTGGTAGGATGGAGTAATCCTATGACCCTTACACAGACGTGCACAGTTTTGTTTTTCCCAAAATAAGGGTCACTCGGGAACAGATTAGGAAATAAAATAAAAAAATGCAAATCTTACTGTGTCATATATCAAATGAAAGGGCTCTTTAGGAGGATCTCAAACATTTTTTTTTTATTATTGTAAAATAAATTTTGATTTTATTCATGAGTAAAGACGAAAATTGACTATTCCCCCATTTTTTTTCAGGTGCTGACTCTTTAGCTGCTGCACTAATGCTGTCGAACTAGTTAAAGCGACAAGGTACTGATCCCGAAATAATACTGACGGACAGAATAAATTGAAACTAAAGTTTGAACACGCCCGAGCTATTCTTAGTTAACACAATCATTACTTATCTATATTAATATTGTTCCGTTTGTTTTCATGTTGCTGATTGTATGTGATTATTTTGCATACAGATAGATAATTCAATTGTACGTATGTATATATATGTATACTCTTTATTGTTTCTTTTTCATTACTATCGACAGACAAGCAATATGTACAAGAATGAAAATTATACAAAAAAACAGGCAACATAACAAAAAACAAGTACAAAGGCGAACTTATCCCGTTAAGGGATTTCTTCTAGCTAACCCATTTTAAAAAAATAGGCTTAATTAAGTACCTAATAACTTTTCTAAAGAATGTTGAAATGAATAAAAAAACAGTAAACGAAACGAGATCGAAATTTCGTATAACTGATTGACGCATTCCATACAAATAAAAACACTAACTTTAGCTACTGACAACATAAAGTTATCCTGCTTGTATCAAACTCCTAAGTGTATCAAAAACTCAATACACAAGCTTAAGTTTCGTAAAACTTCAGGACGTTAGAGCAGCGACATTATTTAGAGCAGAAGGGCGCCATTAGGACCGCGTAACTCGAAATGTCCATTATAATCCAGAGTCCTTCCAGAAAAAGGGTCGCCACTCTGCGGGGAGACGCGATTCAAAATCTCCGAAGCATAAATCAAAATTACAAGGGAAACATCTCCGAGTCTCTATGGATCGTTAGGATGAAAGGTTTAGATGTTTTAGTCTATGCCCTAAAGAAACAGTTGTTATATAATCGAATTTACCAAAAATCTGCGCAGCTTCGCTAGATAGAAATTGTAGTTGTAGTTGAAATATAATTTCTGTAATATAAGCTCTGTTAAAACAACGAAATGTGTAGTTGCAGTAAAAGGGTCGTTACTTGATTGCTTGTCCTTGAAATAGGATCTGTGTCTAATAAAGCTGATTAAATGTTTCAAAACTTTTTACGAGTTTCTATTCCTTATTTTGCACATTTCTGAACGTGATTACGGTGTCGAGACTAGAAGAAGGTTTGCTATGGGTGTTATGTACTACTACTGTCATCTACAACTTAACACACGATGCAACAGTGCAGTGCGTCTGTAAAGTTTCGTAAAGAATTAACACATTTTTTAAGGATTTTGGAAATGAAAAATCGTGGAAGTCGGGCGTGATTTACGGGGGTGAGAAACGTGATCGCACGGCGTCAAATTTGTATGGATAAAAAATGTCAAATACGCGATTTAAGCGTTGCTTCACAACACAATCGTCTTAACACATAGAAGCCGACCAAATATTAATCTCTATGCAAACTAATAATGCGGCAGTTCAGAAGGTAAAGCTTGCAACTGCGGCACCAAAACAAAATGGAGGTCCAAATTTAAAACGCGAAAGAAGGAGCTGGGACTTCGCGCAACTCGTTTCACTAATCTGGACTCTGGCGGTAAATTTCGAGGCTATTTTACAAAATATACCGACGTCGGCCGCCGTTGTTAGCTCAGCGCTGCAGTAATACAGCTACTATTCAGAAGACTTCAGTTTTTATTTGCCTATTAACGTTGCTAGAAGACTTGCAGCAAAATAGCGAGCCGGGATCAAACAGAGGGTAAATAAGAACCCGTCGCGGCGTGATAAGACTCTTTTTAATATTCATCTCATCGTATTTGATGCCCGGACACGTTCGCTTGCTGCTTACAGACGTGTTCTGTACGATTCTTACATAACTGTGTCGGAGACATGGTTTCTAATAGGAAGAGAAATAACTGAGATACATATTTTTATTGTATGTTAACGACCTACCAAATGTAATGAACCATGATTGTATGCTTTTTGCCGACGATCTATCCATCGTGGTACCTTGTCATGATAACAGGACTTATAATAATGACATAAATAAATATCAGGGGACAATGTCACACCAATTGACATAGTCCCAAACTAAGCTCTAGGCTTGTGCTATGGGTACTAGACAACGATATAAATACTTATATGTATAGAGAAATACATAGAAAACATCCATGACTCAGGAAAAAATATTCGCGCTCATCACACAAACATCTGCACTTACCGGGATTTGAACCCAAGACCGCTAGCTTCGTAGGCAGGGTCACTAACAACTAGGCCAGCGCGTCGTGACATAATGACATAAATAAGACCATTGCTGATGTTATAACATGGTTACATAAAAATAACTTAAATGCTAATATTGACAATACTACATACATACAATTTGTGAACAAAAATGGCCATAAACTACCTTTAACTGTATCCTTTGACGATAAGAAATTAACAGAATCTTTATACACAAAATTTTTAGGCATAAATGACAAAGATGTTGGTTGGAAGATAAATATTCTTGGAAGGTTCACATTGATAAATTATGCGGTAAAATAAACTCCTTTGCTTACGCTCTATGGAAACTTGCAGAGATTAGTACAATAGAAACTGCAATGCAGGCCTATCATGGATACATTTGCTCCATTCTTAGATTTAACATCTTCCTTTCGGGTAACTCGAGTCATGCGAAACGTATGTACGCGCAGAAGCAGTGCCTAAGAGCTATATGTGATGTGGATATTTTAACATCTTGTAAGCAATTATTTAGATAATTAAATCTGTTGACTGTGCCAAGTTAAATCACATACAGGGCTATTTAATAAGATAAGTGACATATGTAAATTTAATACGAGATACCCCAATCAACTCGCTATTCCGACTAAAAGGACCAAACTGTAAGACAACCACGCGAATTGTATGGCAATTAGCAAATACAATCAGTTGCACGATGACATTAAAGAATTGCCAATTAACCTGTTTAAAGCTAGATTAAGGAAGTGGTTAATACAAGAATGATTTTATTGTGTTAGTGACCACTTTGATTATTATAAATGTTGAATTTTGTGTTAGACATTAGTGTGTATCTGTGGCAGCGGTTGCATCCGCGCCCCCTCGTTTTCCATAATTTTTGGAAAACGAGGGGGCGCGGATGCAACGCAATATTTTTGTCAGCCTACAATTATATCATCGAATACGTCCGGAGCGGCAATAACAGCGCGGATTATTTGTCGCGCGCGCCGCTCGCGGCGAGTGGAGGGGCGTCAGAGGCCCGTGACGTCACCGTAGTTAGTTTTTTGGACGATCGCGCCGCCTATATGAACTTTGTGGTAGACGGGTGCTTGCCGGTAACCCGAGAGGATTTGCGTCGCGAAACGTTACAAGATAATGAGTTACGTAAAGTATGTGATTTTGTTATTAAGGGCTGGCCTCGTAAAATAGGCGATGAGAGGCTCAAAGCATTTCATCTCTGCCGAAATGAGTTATCTGTCGAGCATGGGTGTCTGATGAGAGGGCACAAAGTAGTAATACCGGCAGCTCTTAGGGAACAAGTATTAGCAGATGTGCATAGTTCTCATTTAGGAATTGTCAAATGCAAAGCGGAAGTTCGTTCCAAGTTCTGGTTTCCGGGTGTCGACGCGGCCATTGAGAGGGTCGTTGGCGCTTGTAATATTTGTGTTCAATTACGTCCATCGCCACCTCGTGTACCAGTAGTACCATGGCCGTATCCAGAACACGCATTCCAAAGACTACATATTGATTTTCTGGGGCCAATTAACAATCACTCGTATTTAGTGGTAGTAGATGCGTTTAGCAAATGGGTGGAGTGCTTCGACATGAAGTCAAATATATCTACACAACACGTAATAGAGAAACTTTGTGAGGTCATGTCTCGGTTCGGTACGCCTCAGTGTGTAGTGAGTGACAATGGCACGTCTTTTACATCGTACGAATTTAAACAATTTTGTGCGCTTAACAATATAAAACATTTAACCAGCGCGCCTTACCATCCCGCTAGCAACGGCCAGGCCGAAACCTACGTAAAAGTGATTAAGAAAGGTATAAAAACCGTACTTTTGTCAGATGTCAGTAGTTCTAAATTAAATTGCAAACTAATGAAGTATTTATTCGACTACAGAAATTCCATTCATTCGACCACTGGTACGTCCCCAGCTCAGCTTGTTTTCGGCAAAAAGTTAAAGTCTCGGTTAGATTTGCTGACCACTACAAGTTCACCGCCGTCGTCGCTCACCGACCTCGCCTCGCTAGTCAGAGATAAACAGTCCTTGCAGAGTAGTTGCCACGGCGGATCAGAAAGAACCGAGTTCAAGAACAACGACCAAATATTATACAAAAAATATGTTAATAAAAATAAATTCCAATGGAGTAGAGGAAAAATAATACAAAAACTGGGAAAATTGTTATATTTAATAGAGGATCAAGAAACGCATAATGTAATAAAAAAACATATTAACCAAATAATACTGTATAAAGGAGAACAAACACAGTTAAGTACCTCAGAATCTAAGATGCCTATTTTAACCCGAGCGCTTCCTACACGAGAGTCAACAGTGTTCCTGCCAGTGCCCGCCCCGGAGCCGGGCCCATCCACGAGCGTAATACAACCAGCATTTTGCCCTGGTTCGCAAGCAGAGGGACCAGAAGATGCTGAACCGGTTTTTTACCCAGCAGAGGGGGAAGGAAGTGTGGGCGTCTCTGCAGAGATTCCAGAGGTTCAAGGTCTGCAGCTACCTGAAAGCTCAGTACCTCAAGATACCGCGAGTGAACCGCGAGCTACAACATTACCGCCAAGGCGAGCTAGGCTTAATTTAGATTTTAAGAAATACTTTTAAAATGTTTGTTAGTTAAGGGTGGAGGAGATAGTGTGTATCTGTGGCAGCGGTTGCATCCGCGCCCCCTCGTTTTCCATAGATTATTAAAACAGTGTGCAATTAGCTACGGTGCGTTTCACTTGTGTCTGTCCCGCGTCTACATACTTACTAGACATAAATAGTTCAAACTTAATTTTATAGCGATTACCCTGACGGTTTATGAGTGACAACATTGTAAATTTTTACATTGTCATAAGTTTTTGTATTTCCTTAACCTGTAAGTATAGATCGATCTGTCAACACATTATCAGGCTTATCAGCGACAATAATCTTGTCCGTGATGACGGATCGATCCCAATAGAGCGTAGCACGACTATTTTCGAGAACTGGCGCCGGTGTGTACTTATAGTACGGCACTTCAGACTCAACAAGACCATATTGAAGAGCAAGTTGCCGATGGATCATCCTGGTCAGGAGGTTGTCTGTGCACGTACTCGCCGTTGGCCAAATGCGAACAACAGGAAATTATATATCTGAGGGACTCGCCGGGGCAACGGCACGCTCGACAAATGTCGACCGTGCCATCCCTCAGAATATATATCCGGTAAATGTTCGTCATTATAACCTCGTCAGCAACTGGGACCCATACACAGACATTTACGATGTTTGCTAATAAATATAATGTATGGTTGTTTAGCTCTAGAAGTATTACTTTGTTTACTTCTTGTACAGTGGTAATCATTGCCTATACTCTAAAGGATACTCGTACAGTTTTCTCAAAATTGGTCATATTAACTAGAAGAGATCCCCGAAAGGGATAAGTTCACAATTGTTCATGTTAATCCGAAGTTTGTGTACGTTATTTTTGTATTTGGTTTTATTTTTCAATAAGTTAAAATGCCAATGGGCTAGTAATTTTACAAGTGCCTCTATTCTAGGAGGTAAAATCCAAAGTACATAAGAGCTATCAAAACGGTGACAATACGATAACGATAGGGTTATTATGACCAAGCTATGCAGTTACATTTTACGGCGAGCGTAAAGGACAGAGCTATAGCAGATATATCGCTCTATCCTTTTCTGTCAGCTTAAACTGAACTGTATAGCTATGTCATTATAACCTCCCAGATCAAACACGATATGGTTTTTACCGTGTTAAATAGAGGCCCTCCTAGTACTACTATTAATAAAGATTTAGATTAGATGTAAGGCCATTACTTATTATTTTGAATACAAATATGTACTTCAAAATAATTAGTTACATAAGTCAGCGAATAAAAAAATAAGAAAACATGATTAAAGGGTCACGATGATCTTGTTAAATGTATTAAGTATAATCATTTAATAAATAATTATTTTACAAATTTGTATGTCTAAATAACTATTTTGAAAGTTAATTTATACCTATTATTAATAATAACATAAATAAATAAATTGCTACCCCTCCTGTGTTAGTGAATCTTGAACTACATATTTGCTATCGCTTGTGCCTTTAATTGTTGACGTTGAAAAGTAACTTCCCACCCACCTCTAATAATTCATACAGTTTTCTTTGCTTAATTTTAAAATAACGTTAAATAAAAGATTGTAAATGATACCAAGTAATAAAAAACAATTTTAAAATGTAGTCTAGGTGTAGTTATATTGTCTAGGGGACACGGTTTCTGTAGGAGAATGTATCGAAACTTTGTATGTGGTGGTTGTCTTGCACTCTCATAGGAAAGTATACATATATACATATATTTTTAAATATATAAATTTAATTTTTATTACTACTACATATTACTCCCTATAAAACTTCTTAGTTTTGACACATATTCCTGCTGAAGTTACGCTTGAATATTTTTAATTTTTAATTTTATGTTAAATTCATTGTTTTATTTAATGCTAGGTTAAGCTTTATAATTGTATAATACCATAAGTAGTATTTAAAAAAACGACTGACTGTTGAGTTTCTTGCGGCGTTTCTTCTCAGCAGTGGTCTCTTGCGAAGCACTGGTATATTTTTGACGTGTAAAAGTGCCCGTGCGGCCTACTTACTAAATAAACATCTTTTATCTTTCTTTTTTTTTTTTAGTAAATTAGTAATTCATCATTATTGATGTAGGTATTTGAAATTGTGATAAATAGTGTTGTGTTTGTGTTTTTTCTTAATAAGCCCAGCCTGCACACTTGTAAGTTTTACAACGTATCATCATTTTCATGTAAGTGATTTTTTTAAATTCTTTATGAGAATAAATGAGAATGAATGTTGATGGATATAGTGGTAGAGGCAGACCAAAAAAGGTGTGGATGGACTGTGTGAAGAATGATATGTCTGTGAAAGGTGTGAGAACTGAGTTAACAGCAGATAAAGGAGAGTGGAAGAAGACATGTTGTGCCGACCCCACTTAGTGTGGGACAAGGGCAGGAGAATGATGATTTATGGGAATAAATCTCTTAAACCATAAACCATAATGTACAAAAGAAAAATATCAAGATTTTTACTTTTGATATTAAAAAGAAACCGCAACAATTGTTCGAGGTATCTTCAAACGGCGTGTTTTGCTCCTTTGATTTATATTCTGGTCCATTGTGAGGCAACTTAAAAATATATTCGTTTGATTAAAAGCTGAGCTGGATGCATATTTAATCTGTGAAACTTTACTTATCTTAAGATGAATTTATAAAGTTCCTCAAGACAATTTGCCTTAATGAAGCTAGTGGTGCTGTAAGAAATAAGTTCTTTAATTTCTTTATCTCGCGTTTTTATATGTCTTTTATAAAGACTGACCATGCAACGATTGAAGTGAATCGTGAAAATGTGGCTGCTCATAAACATAAGGTACTATTTAGTTGTAACAAAACAAACCCTTTGTGTTCTAAACCGCTAGGAAATGAGAATATTTCTGACTACTCGGTTATTAAAATAACTAAATGCCGTCCATCAAAATGCTTGTGTAAAGTGTACAACGCGTCGTAATGAACTCTGTTAGAAGGGGAGCTGCGCTCTGCTGCCGAGACCAAACCTCGAAATTACATTAGCTCTATCCCGTTCCCTCCGTCGTCAAATAACTGTAGAGTAAAAGAGACGAGGTTCTAAATCGTTCGCGTTTAGTGGTTCTGAGTAAACCACGTGCCTCCCGCTGTATGCCAATATCGGGCAGGCTCTATTATCATCTGCCGGGACGCGTGATTGAGTCGGAAGCCACTTTGCCCCCCCCGCCTGCAACCGCCCGAGGACACAGATTTTATTGCGATTGCGTTAATAACACGAACAGGACCTATCTATTTTAGGGTCAATTTTTGAAGAGTGTGTTTTTTCGACATTTGTATGGCAATTTTTTTATTTTATTTTATTTGGTTCTTAGTGACGTCATCAGGTGAGGTTCTTAACAAGAAAAAATATGGTGTATGAGGCACCACTCTGCTTCTAATAGTTAGCTAGATTTTGACGCAAAAAAAACGGTGGCATACAAATGTCGACAACGCCATACAAATGTCGATATAGTGCCATAAAAATGTCGATACTGCCATACAAATGTCGAAAAGTCGTATTTACTGCCATGAATACCATTTGGAACAAACTCACTGATTATTATATCGAAATTATAAGCAATTATATGCAAAATTATAAGTTTGTGAAATGAACCAGTTTGTGAAACGTTTTTTAGCAAATGATGATAATATACCGTCAGTGTAACCTTCAAAACCAACTCCTCAGCCGCGTATGTCTGTCAGTCTGGGATAAACTCGAAAAGTACTTGACCGATTTTGATGCGGTTTTCATTAACCTTTAGCTTGATACTTGGGGGTGGATTAAGTATCTATATCATTTATATGTAAAGTCTCTCCCGTGTGCCGTAATTCACTTCAGTTACTTATAATTAAATATGAAAACCTTCGTTTATAAGCAGGGCTCGGATTTTTCATCGCACGGTAAGATGAAAGAAAACTATAGAGTCGATACTAAAATTAAAACTTTAAGTCATATTCATACTCATACTCATTCATATTCTTAGTACCTACCGTCTTTTATATTTATCATGCTGTAACTAATTCAACTTAATTACGTACCTAGTTTTAATCGGATATTCGGATATTAATTAAACATGCTATGATACTTCGGAAACCTAACTCGGAATAGCGATGACATTTTGAAGTTTTCACAATCGGAATTTTAAAATACGTGTTTAAATAATAAATAATAAAAAAACTTCAAGGTTGTGTCACAACACGGCACATTTTTCATAATCGTATTTCAGATCCTTGTGTAACCCTCCCTACCCTTTCCATCCTGTACTCAATCTGCTCTCCCTAATTTTGACTCTAACCTAATTTTAATCTCTCTAACCTAAAGTATGATCCTATGTCCTATGTAAAGCCTAAAAGTAAACTTAAAGCTTACTAAGCTCTGAAACTGTAACTGTAAAAGTTACCCTATGTAAAGTTAATCTATGAAAAGCTACTATTAATTTCTTGTCTTTTAATATAATAGAGTAAGAATGAGTAAATATTGTTGAAATGGCCATATGATCGTCAAGTGTCTAGGAACCTATGTTGTGAACCGTTTTAGATAGTAACCTAAGAACTTTTCATGCATATATGATTGGTATAGTTACATGATTAAAGCCTAACCCTTAGCCTACAGAATTAAGAGAGAAGTGAAGTGAAGTTAATAAAAGATAATGATAATTTGGTCTTACCTATAACTTATACTAATAAAAGGTCAGTCAATGTCTGGGTCTATTTAGTGGTTGTTATGTTGAAACTGGAAAGTATGCTTAGGGCATTTTGCTTTTGCGCCTATGGTCAGAGCCCATGACTCCCCGCTCAAGACTGTGGGACTCGTCTACCTGACTGGACATCCCCCCAGCGCTTTAAATCTTTTCTTTCCAGGTGGGTCATTGATTTTACAGTCTTTGTCAGTTGATAATAATAGAGTCAGTGAAAGTATGTCATCAGTTTTCAATGGACAAGAGGGAATATTCAAAAAGCTCCTTACTCCATTGCAGGAGAGAAATATAAAGTATAATGGTATTGTTTGTAAATCATATTAAATTCACTAGGAGCTGAACTATTAATATGTCAAAGTCGAACTGTCAATCATAATTTGTAGATATTTAATGAAGTATATTCCCGTAGGAATGGGATAGTGGTTTCAACTGCTCACAGACTATAAGGCTGGTTTACCCTTGAGTAATACCAGGCAGGGTGCGTAACCCATAGCGTAAACAGAGAAATAATTCCTTATAATGATAGTGAATCTTTCTAGTCATGATGAATGCTTGTTGTAATGATGATTTCAATCATAATTTGTAGATATTTGATGAAGCATATTCCCGTAGGAATGGGTTTGTGGTTCCAACTGCTCACAGACTATAAGGCCGGTATACCCTTGAGTAATACCAGGCAGGGTGCGTAACCCATAGTGTAAACAGAGAAAGCACTTGACGTAAAATATTCAGTATGTTGAGAGAAATCAGTCCATCCCTTAGGATCATTCGATGTTGAAGTATAAATGGTCATCTGCCATAGACTAGAAATAATCACGTATCATGAGTTTACTTTACTCAATCTTTAGGTATTCTGGAACGGTTGTATTTATAGTTGGAATTGTAAATTGTCAGATGCTGCAAGGAGAACCCAGTTCACTAAGTCTCAATCAATTGTATTGTAGATTAGAAGGTATAGTAAAGCTTTCCAGTCTTGAACTTTTTGTTGGTTTAAGTACATTCACAAGAAGGAGCGACCTCGGTCATCGTAGTGCATTTTCTTATGCATAAATTCCCGTAGGAATGGCTGGTAAAGTTCCCACACAGTGACTAGCTGGTGTCCGTAGACAGTGACAGCAGAGACGTATCTCAGTATGCATAGTAATTCACCTGCCTCTGAAGATCAAATGAGGGAAGGCAATCCAACTCGTCAATATGACTTTAAAATAATTACTTTTAAACGCAGTTAGCCTGCTATAGACTAGAAATATTTACTTTCTGATAGAATTCCATAAGCCTTAATAGCTTAGAAAATTATAAACTGAGTCACAATAAGCTGAGATCTCCTTAGATAAAAATAAGAAGTTATTCCCTTCCTAATTTATTAGTTATGACGATGAACTTATTTAATGTAAATTTCCTACTTCCTTCAGTAATATAGTGGCGGTATAACACCAAACGCAAAGAAGTTTAAATTATTACTTTTAACACATAAGGTTACTATCAGACCTAGATAAATCCCTACAGATTATATACCTAATTTCCTACTTTCCCTAACGTTGAAGCTACCCTATTCCTACTGTATAGGCCTATTCTACGAACTACTTCCTATGGGCTTACCTCTCCCAGTAATTAGCTAGGTCCCTATGGAATCTGGACAGTTCAGCTGAGTCGGCTGAGAAGGCAACCTAAACACTCGTGTGGTGTGTACCTCCCCTCTTGCTTTTGATAGACCGCAGTCTGGTAGATAGCAAGAGTAAGGCCCCCTATTGTGTGGTTTAGTATATATAAATAATAATAGATTTATCGGGACCCATTCTCAACTCCAACAGAGCTTCAGTGGGTGCGCGCCGGCGTGCCAACTTGTGGACCCCACTTGTTCTCTGAAGGCTGACATTGAGGATAAGTAGGCATTTCTACAGATGTCTATGTTGGTAAAGAGATCATCTGGGCTTGCCCAAGGCTCTTTTAGAATCTAATAGTTCCAAACCAAAGGCTCCGTTAAGCTACCTCGGATTTGTCAGACACTTACTAGTGGTAGCCTGATCACTGTTCTGATACAATCATATGCTAATCTAGCTTAACACAAAAGGCAATCCCCCCGCCGTAATAAAATTACAGCTTAACCCCCAACTATTTAATGCAATGTACCAGACACAAATGATAACTAACCCAAAGCTTCTGAAAAGTACACAGAAATAATTAATTAGTACAACACAAATAAAATCAGTTAAAATTCACACAGTAGGTACCTAAAGTTAATAAGAGTTGTCTCACCAAAATACCAAGATTATTAATATTTATATAAAAACCCATCCCCTGTTGACTGAAGTAAATCTCTTAACTAATGTGCAGACCCCAATCGTCCCCCATCATACATACAAATACAGAGCTTTCACGCTGCATTCCCATACATGACAAGAAGGCAACCCCCCACACAATAGTACCTATTACCTATTCCCTAAGTGAAATGTTGTCCCTAAAACCTTGCGGATTAATTTTAATAAATTTGTAACTAAAAGCCCCTTTTATAAACCTACACCTCTATAACCGTATACCTACTCAGAACCGCAGCTGAACTAACATGAATCTAGCGTCCGACACTGACGAATGCTACACGACTCCCCAATATTCCCTACATGAAGTAAAATAAATCACTAATATAATAACACAAAGAACGGTGTTTAATATAAGGCTGCAACGCGACGTAGCTCAAACTGCACAACACTCTTAATCGGTCCGCAAATACTAACTGTAACTAGTAAGCTAAATAGGTATCACTGCTAGAACAAATAATGAAGTTATATTAAGGTAACGTCCCTCTCCTATATGCGAAGTCCCGGGATTATACAAACGCAATCTACACCGAAAAATGCAACGATCTACAATACACGAACACTATTTAATAACCAACGTAAATTATCACGCAAATACCGAGAGTATAAGTAAGTATCGAGCGCGCGAGCTATCCTAATTGTCGTCCAGTGGTTCCTTCTCCGAAGTCTTCGCCAAAGTCATGTCTGCTCCGTTATGCTCGTTACTCCAGGCCCCCTTTTCCCTCTCCCTTTCGTTGAATTCATATCTTTCCCAGTTTGGAAGTTTCTACAATTTCGTCCTAAATCTTGCAATTGTGATCCTTACACACCCCACATAGAGCGCTTCCCATAATTTTCCATTCCCTTTTTTTTATCTTTGTATATCGACACTCCTCACTCGCCAGCCATATTGCGCAATATAATCTTACTTAATCTAAATAGACTCCAATTCGCCCTTACATAAGATCCATTTCCCGATTTCGGCCAATTGTATTTCTATTCCTGACTCCGCGAAAAAGCCATCCATCATAAGTCGGTAAAACACAAAGGCAACTCCGGCGCGTCGTATTTCGATCCGCGATATCCAATTCCATTCCGCCTCCATATATTAACAATCTTAATCTTTAGTTTGACATTCTAAATCAGCTCTGTAATTATTAATCAGTTTGTTTGTTTCGCGTTCGTACGCGCAAGGAACAAAAGCGCCTTTATTACAATAGGTTGTATTTCGAGATTCAATTTAATGTCAACACACTTGATTGTAAATAGTTATATTTAGACGTATTGATATTTTATATGGAATAATGTTTTTAAAGTAATCTTTAATGTATAATGATTTTTACTCTTGTTAGAGCTTAAACTGAAATGATTTATATTTGTGAATTGAACGGGCATATCCAGACCGTTACACTTGTAAGGCTCAATCCAGTAAAAAATGGCACAAACTTGCAGACATAATAAAATGTTCACCTAATAATTGACGCCATGGGCACAGACTGCAAATATAAATAAATGACACGTCGGAAGTCGTTAATGATTGACATGACGCACACGATAAAATTTGATAAAGCGGCCAGTTTGATAAAGGTCTATCGCAACCATATAGTCTGTAAAACTAGGTAGGTACGTAATTACGTTGAAGTACCTAGTTACAGCATGATAAATATAAAAAAAACGGGACCAAGAATATGAATAAGTATGAGTATGGATACTACTCAAGTTTGCATTTTAATATCGACTCCATAGTTTTCTTTCTTCTTACCGCGCGATGTAAAATCAGAGCCCTGCTTATAAGTACTCTATTTTTATACGATAGCTCTCAAAAATATTACAATTATGAAACTTAACATGAAAGTTGATATTATTGGACATGGAAATGATATATTACGATTTTATTTAGATTTTGATTTTAACCGACATTTGTATGCCACATTCGACATTTGTATGGACAAAATAACCGTACAAATGTCGCCATACAAATGTCGACAAAAACGTTTTTCACCGATCTTTCTTACACTACTTACTCTATTCACTTATTTACTAATACGAAATTCTTACTTACCCATATTGCTAACAATGTTTATGAAACACACATTTTTATTTCATTCGTATGTCAATAAATAAACGTCCATACAAATGTCGTGATAACCGTACCAAAATACATCTTTAAAAGACTTATCCTGTTTCCTCCGTCAAAAACACTGGCTCTGCGTCCACTCTGTTGGCGGTCTAAGCCCAACTAACGTACTTTGGTATCCTAACATAAATATGAAGGTAGGCCATTAGACAAACCAGATTCAGGGGGTTTCCTTGAGTCATCATAAAAACGGTCGCACGCGGGACATCCACGAAAATACTTTCCAGGTTTTAATTATTAATGTGTTTTTTTTTTAAATTATTTTAATCAGTTTGCCAATAAAAGCTCTTTACAACGATATATGTTGTATATTAATACGTTGTCTACGTCCAAAGTTATGAATTTTTATTTAAGCAAAACCGGAAGTGGGACACGCGAAAAGCGGTAAATTTTGCTGTTTTTAGGATTTCGAATTCGATTCTTTCGGAATCCATTAATATTTAGTAAACTGCAATATATATTTTTAAGTAGATTAAAATGCACAAAATGCAAATATATATGTAACTATACTCAATGTTAAATATACTTAGAATTATAGCTCTGGGACCGCAAAAAACGCTTGTTTGAAAATTGACCCTTTAAATAAATACACGAGTAGACTTTTATTTTAGTAATTCTAACTAACATTACGTATTAAAAGTGAGTACAACAGTATGTTTAGTTGTATTAGTCGAGACTAATATCGCCAAAGTAATTAACAGTATATAGGTACAGGCCCTTTTGAAATCGAATCAGCAACAGCCCAACTCACACGACCATTTTCATTTGTAGGTTTTTTTTTCTTTTAGGTTTGTACTATAATATAGGTACCAAATTTGACACTTGTATAGTTTACCATTTTCACAAAACCCACTATCCTCTCGTACTTATTACGGTTCAAAAGGTACAGCTCTTTTAAGTTAGGACGGACGCACGCACGGACAGCGTCCGCATATTTATACGGTCGGGGTCCCTTCAGTTACGGAGCCCTAAAAAGAACAACTAAGGATCATCGTTACAAATTAATTAAATTTATCATTCCTAGCCTAGGTGATAATGGAAACCAGCTTTGTAATAAAAAAAAACGCATCCAAATCGGTTGACCCGTTTATGAGTTACGGTGCCACACAAACACGCACATACACATACACACACACACACACAGAGGTCAAACAACACCCCTCTTTTTGCGTCGCGGGTTAAAAACATGTCAAGTAATTAAGGCTGGTGAGAGTATTAAGAGCCACTAAAACTAGTTAGAACTAGTTTCTCGCCGGTTTCTAATCTCGTCCGTGGTTCCGGCCGCGGCGCCGGCGCGATATTCAGAGCACTAATGAACGCAATGCCCTGTTGCCAAGCTTGTATTCAACATCGGCATCGTCTAAGGCATTTTGTAAACGAACGACAAGTAATTATAGTCCGTATTTGGTGCCTCTTCCGCCCTCTTCAAATATTACAAATTAAATATAAAAACGAAACTAAAACTATGGATAAAAAGTTACTTAGTTTATTTTAGCTTTCATTTTGTTTTCGTCATTAAAGTCGCTGCTGAACAAACAAACAATCAAAGTCAGAGAAAAATGAGTCCATAGATTCGCTCCCGCGGTCTACATAATATTATTTGATCATCCGCCGCCGTAAATATGTGACGCGGAATCTTTTGTTTACCGGCTACGCGCCAGCAAAGCGCACCGAAAACGCTGACACCAGCTGCACAGTCATGCGTCATGCTACGTCGACGTTTCGCTCCATCTCCACATGCAATGCGGATTTGCTTTACTTAGCACACAGATCTGAAGATGATGTGTGGTGGTAAATAATCACCAGAAGTATTTTTATAGCAAGGAAACGGCACACACGTCTTTGACCTGCTATCGTATTGTCAGCGTTTTGAGCTCAGTAATTGCGGCCGGGTGAAAAACAATTCCACAGCAGATCAAAGACGATATGAGACTCTTCTGGTCACCTTTGGGGAAGAGAAGATGGCCGATTGAAAGATGTCCGCTTTTTAATAATTACAAAGCAGGACATCTTTCAATAAATATATAATAAAATTTCTTCATGTTTTATCAATTTACGTGGGATGATAATTACAAAACTAAAATTACATTTTTAAATCGTATTCTACCTTAACTTTATTTTGATTTATTCTATTTACTGATATAATCTACACACTTGACATTACGAAATCACTGTAAAATACCGCGGTGGACCGCTATTATTAAAAAAAGAAGAAAAAGGACGATATGGTTTTTACCGCCAAGAATAGGGGCCCTGATGATAAGCGTGATCTGAGATCCATTTGTACTCTCAGAACTACGATCTTAGAACTGCAAATGCGGTCCCAACCCTGACGACTAACATGGAATGTTCTACGTTAGTAATTTCACCCGTTGTCTGTTGTCTTATCCCACGTTGAAACACAACAATCCAAACAATGCTTGGCGGTAGGTTTTGACCTCCCTCCTCCTCCTTTATCCTTTAGGATAAGATGGTAGTAGCGATTCAGAGAGACCTTGCACAAGGTCCTCCTATCACAAACCTATTTGCGTTTGGTTGTTACCCAATTTTATCTTCTTTGCTTATGATAAAACCTACAAAAGGCAGTTTTTTAAAAAAAAACCCGTAAATGTTAAAAGGGGCGAGCTCTACGGAGGCAGTCGATGGCTAATGCAAAGAGCGGAATAGAGTGTTTTCCTATTGGATCATTGGATGGCAAAGACAAAAGTGCTTGTACAGTCAAGGTACTAAAGTGTAGACATATTTATGAACTCAACTGTAGTCCGAGTACAATGGCTCTAGTCGGTAAAACCATATTGATATTATTGTATTAAGGTTACAATAGCTCTAATTTTCTTGATAGTGATGTCGGCCGAGTTAAAAACATATATACATACGAGTATATACATTCACGCCTGTCTCCCAATGGGGTAAGCAGAGGTATGAAACGCCAGGTGCACCGGTCTAAACATTTATTATACTTTCGATTTCTCCACATTCATCACCCTCTTCATGCACGTACATCGATTTCGGGTACTTTCGATTTGGGCCTTATTCATCACATCGCAAATCTGAGGACTGTATGGGTATCCCCACTCACTCTCGCTTGCCATACCCCTTTCGTAACTCTTCTTTCATCCATCCTCTCTAAATGATCAAACTATATTAGCATACCGTTTCCAATCTTTGTCACTGGGATCCCTTTGACTGCCATATATTTATTGTTTCGATTATTAAAACTCAGACTTTTATACTCATATTATTTATATTCATAACTATAGGAAGTCATATTTTTTTTAGGTCATAAAGCTTTATAATTCGAATGTTACTAATCCATAATGTAAAAGATTAAAGTTGTATGTGTTTTACTTTTATGACTAACAATTTTTGACCTAATAACATTTATTACAAGTACTATTATTACCTTTGACATTATAAAGTTTAATTATTATGACATATATTGGTATGACCCGCAATAATTGACCTTCCGATTTATAGTCTTTATAATGACGTTTAACATTATGACTTATAATAAATATATGGAAGAGCAAGGAGCCACACGGACGCGTCTACCGGGCCCTAACAAGGCCCGACGTAGACTTTTTAGCGTCCGTGAACTGGCTACGGTTTGGTGACCTCTTTGGGGAAACCGAAGGTTTTATTTGTGAAATTGCTGACGAGGTCATAATGACGAACAATTACGGGAAATATGTTCTGAGGGATGGCACGGTTGACAGTCCCTCAGAAATATAATTTCCCAGACATAACCTCGTGGCCAGGATCATCCATTAGCAACTTGCTCTTCAATATGGTCTTGTTGAGTCTGAAGTGCCGTACTATAAGTAGGTACACACCGGCGCCAGTTCTCGAAAATGGTTGTGCTACGCTCTATTGGGATCGATTTGTCATCACGGACAGGACTATTGTCGCCAATAAGCCTGATATCGTGTTGACAGATCGATCTGAACGCCGGGCAGTGCTCGTCGACGTCAACGTCCTGCATGAGGAGAACCTCGTGAAGGCCGAGAAGGCCAAGCTCAGCAAGTACCTTGACTTGCCTCACGAGGTGACCGCCATGTGGGATGTTGACTCGACGATCATTGTCCCAATAGTTGTTTCGGCAAACGGTCTTATAGCGAAGAGTCTCGACCAACACCGTAAGAGACTCTCGCTAGATGGCTGGGTCAAGGGCCAGACGCAGAAGGTAGTACTCCTCGACACGGCACGCATTGTGAGGAGGTTCCTCTCTCTGCAGCCCTAACCACCGGTAGCTTGAGCCCTGCCCCGCTGCCGGCGGCACTCGTAGGTAAGGTTTTTATAGTGTTTATTTTTTATATTAGTATTGCTATTTTACTTTTATATTTGAATATTTATTGTGATAAAACCTAACTTATAGAAAATTTAATAAATATCTGAAGTATAATGTAAAACGTTTTGGACAACAATAATAGAAACTATTACTTAATGGCAGTCAATAGAGACCCCTTTGTTGACATATTTCAATCCAGATCGTTCTCAGATCTCGCTATTTCTAACTCTATCCATCATCCTAACTCCACATACTTCTCAGAGCTCTCATTTCAGCAGCTTTCATCCTGCTTTGATTCTTCTTCTGCCATATCCATGACTAACTACCATACATTAATATTGCTGTCAAAACTCGCTGAACAAAGGCAAGGCGACAGTTAAAAACCATACGATAATATGTCAAAATCAATATGGTTTTACCGAGCGGTATACAGCTACGTATATGTACCGGATCGGATTGTGCTGCAGCCACTCGCCACCGCAACCCGAAACTCCTAATGGAAATGGAAAAGTTTCCGCCAATTCGTTACTCCAACATAGCATATATCGCTAAGGTTATTTAAATATGAACGAGACCATAATTTATCATGCGCATTACGCATTTCGAATGGGTTTAATCAAACTTTTGTAGTCGGATACACAAACATACACTTTATCTTTTGCATGCGTATGCAAGAGATAAAGTGTAGGAGTTGTGGGTCGGTGTGTAACATGAATGGCATTAACATCCGGAATCCTTTAACCTTGGGATTTTCAAGGCAATGGGTTTTTTTCTGGGTAAGCGTGTACCACCCTTGACCTCGTCGTCACTTAACATCAGTTGTCACTAAGGTCAAACGCAAACCCATTTTTGAAAAAAAACAAACAAAATAAATATTAAAATGTATCTACATAAACACTTTGACCAAAAATAATTTTAGTAACACTGAGAAATTCAGGGCGATGCCGATCAGTCGTGATACAGGAGAAGAAATAGATAGATGGAATGGCTTAATAGACGTGATAAAGCATCTAACATCAAGATCTACATTCACTAAAGAAAATGGCGCTTTCGCAACGAATGCTAATACATTTAAATGAATCAGGCAATGCTCTCCCGTATAAAATGCGGAGTAAAGACTCGTCGTTTAGAATCTAAATCTAACCAAAGAGCGCCCGTGACATGCCATCAGGCAGGCGACGAGACGAATGTCCATACGACGTTGACGTGACTACCCTTCCAACGCAAAAAGCCGCTTCTTCAATATAATGCTAAAAGAAACTCAACCCTGCATTGTCCTGAAAAGGTTGCAAATTAAATTGTGGTTCTATTACAGATCGTGAGGTCTCCAAGGATGGCATTTGATGCGTTGCGCAGCGTGACCACATTATTAGATATCCTCTTGTTAAAGATTGCGGGGCCCCTATGTGCTTATCACCACAGTATAAATAACAAAGCTTACAGATAGCTGTATAAGAATATGCCCGCACATTCTGGTAACGGTAATATTTTGTAAAACGAGTATTCTTTCTTTTCATCATTAGTCTAATATCTGGGGGCGACTTTAACGTAAAATAATACTTATCCCACTAATATTGTAAATGCTGAAGTTTATGTGTTAGTTCGTTACTCCTTCGCGCTGGAATGGCTGGAAAATTTGGGTGAAATTTGAAATGGAGACAACTTACTGTCATCCTGACGAAGTAATGATGATCGAAATCTAAGCGGACGAAGTCGCAGGCGGACGCAGTTAAATTCATAATTCTCATTAATATATTAAACTTTATTCAATGAATGATGTGCAATGTAATATCCAATTACTACAACTCCGCGATACCCTAAAGATGTTTGGCAAACTCGACGTTTAGGCAAGAATGGTATATCTAATTCATGAGTACCCGACATATTGTTCTAAAGACAGCAAAATCTACTAAAAAGAAAGGTTTCATAAGGGATCTAACGACCACATAAAAATTTGCGTAAGCAAATAAGTGTTAGGCCCGTTTTATACCAACATACAGTCAAATAAGGCGCAGTAACGTTGGTTTTATTTCCCAAGAATTACGCGTTAACGCCGCCGCGGCCGTTATTGCTGAATATCGTTTCAGTAAATTATTCATTTCATTTGGCTATCATTTTTCCTAACATCCGAAGCCGGCCCCTCGGTCGGCAGTTGTTCGAATTCTAAATGACTACTGCGATTGCCTATTTCATGAGGAACTTGAGATTTCAGGAAAATTGATTTAAATTAGACTCCGTAAATCATAAACAATCTTGGAAGTTTTATTCAACGTAAATAATGAAAGGGCCCTCAGGGGGTACGCACTTAGTGGCTTGGAAGTAAGAATTTCCAGGTTCATTACCATAATAAATATCAATTTTTCCTACGCGCTCTCCAGCCGCCCGTTTTTCTTGTAGACCGAACTCTAATCGTATTTTATGTTTCAGTTTAGTGCATTAAACTCACAGTTTTAATCCGAGGTCGTGTTTTTACGTTTTCTTCATTTGTTCTTAAATTCTGAATACATAGTTCAACAGCAATATTTTCTCAAATTTATGTATATTAGTTGCGGGATTGTTTCCGGCGGCCGCCGTTTCGCGCCGAGAGCCGAGTAAGTTGCCGTCGTCCCGCCCTGGCCATGTCCTATTGTTACAACATTAAATATTTATGCGACTCCCGCTCTTCAATCTTAAGTGCGACCTAAATGCGGTGGTGGTCGTGAGAGAACTCGAAATCAGCCATTTATTTTACGCCGACGTGAATTTTCCCGGCTGTCATCATTCTTTCAGTCTTGAGAAGCACAGTTGAATTGAAGCAAAATTTATAGCATAAATCATCTAACATACGTTAATCGTCGTGAAATTATTCACCCAGCGCAGGTAATTTGTTAACACAGCGTACAAGTTGCAAACATTTTCTCATCGGCAAGTGTGTGGGTGATAAATATTACACATGCCCGCGCCGCGCCGAGCGCCGACCGCGCTCGAATAAACTTTCTACAAAACCGCGAAACCTCGGAATTTAGTTACGGCCGGTGTACGCGTGGACCGACTATTAAAATTCTTCCTAATTTCCACTACGGACTGCTTTTAACGAGCAAACTTGTTAAAGATGTGAAATCTTATTTTGAAAACATTCATAAAAACCTTTTTCGCATTCCCCTAAAAGAATTCCTCGCACCGAGGTGCCTTTCCATTTCATTTTTATACCAGAAAAGTCCATCGATAAAAAATTTAAAAGCGGAAAAGTCGCCCAAGAATTTTAATTTCACCGAAGTTCCATTTAGATTTTCCTACTTTTTCACGCTTCGGCATGTTTTTCCATTTTTGTTTCACTTACTTTTCTTGGCGAGTTTTATCTCAATAAAGTTAGGTTTAATTATCAAAGGTGGGAGCACCGTCGAGCAGCATCCTGAACAAAGGATTTTTATTTGTTTTGAGTAAGTGGTAAAGTCAATCAGCTCCAATTTTATCGAAAAAGGTTGCTTTCAATTAAAATATCGTTCGGGGCAATCGTAGTTTATTGATCCAAATGAAACACGAAAAAAGTTTTTCGAGCGTTGGACGTAGAGTGTATATAGGTACAACATAAATAAGTGATCATTTATGTACTTTGTCGCTTTCAATCGTTTCACAATTTTGTATGACATTTCAAACACGACGTTATAGTGGCAAGGTACATAAATGATCACTTATTTATGCTGTTGACTGTACATACAACTGCGACACTGGTCCAGGGCTTGATTCTAGATGGTAGAACCTTATTACTTAACAATTCCTTCACTTTTCAAGCTGTCCGACTGTGGAACTCCCTTCCTGTGGAGTTGCGGCGGGCTAAATCTTTACCTATCTTTAAGAAACTTCTTCATGAGCATTTTTTGTCGCAGTCATAATTGTTCTGTCTCCATCAATTTCTATCGTGTGGCTGTCTTTTTATTGTTTTCTCTGATGTGGATGTATCGGTATTTACTTATGTATTTATTTATAATTATTTGTTTATTTATGCTAATAGTATATATCTTGTATGTATTTGTATATATTTACCTATCTATTTAAAAAAGTGTCTTGTTATTGCTTGTGTGAAGTCTGCGCCACCTACTGTGTAAAATATTTTTGTTCGACACCATGTCCCTGTTAAGGTTGTCTGGAAGAGATCGCTAACCAGCGATAAGACCGCCTGTTGTTTACCTGTTGTTTTTGTTTTAATTTTACTGGATCTCTGTAATGTTTTGTTTGGTGTTCAATAAAGTGTTTTGTATTGTATTGTATTGTATTGTACTTATGCCATGATTCCGTATTTTCAAAGTTGTGATGCCTGCCGAGCCGCTATCCTACAGGGCAAAACCATATTGCCATTGACTTGTAATGGCATTGTTTTATACTTCGGTCGACATTACTGTCAACAGCTATCAAAACGTTGACAATACGGAAACATGTCAAAAGTAATAAGATTTTACCGTGTAGAATTTCATCCCTGTTCATGATAATATGTAAGCAGTGAAAAAGTATTCAAATCCAGCTGTACACGACACGCATCAAACATGTGCCTCTTGTTTGAAACGTTGAAAGGCGGTCACTCGTATCACAAAACGTCCGCGCGTGTGGCCCGCGCTCTCTGTATTGACAAAAACGCGCGGAGAGCCCTCGAGGGCTGCCCCGCGAGATTGCGTCCCGTTTATTGCCGCTTCTTTACTACGAGTTCTCATTACCCCCCCAATTATATGAGTGCTTTGACTTTAGTGTCTCATCACGTCCATTAGATCTGAATGTTATTATTACCAATTACACATTAATTACAACAGACTACATAATTTCTATAGATACTACTAGAATACTAAATGGGTTCACGTTTTACTCTTGATGTATTAGCATATTACGAGTTTACCTGATATTTATGAAATTAGAATGAGAAAAAAGCTTGATCCGGGGATGAACAATGGATCATAAGAGAATGAAAAATGATTAAAGATTGCTATGCGGGTCAAATCTGGTAAACTAACTGCATCGTCTGTACACGGAATAAAACGAATTTATTTGGTTTGAATCCCATAAAAGTAACAAGCGCCGTCTAAAACATAATATTTACGTCACGATAAAAAAGGAAATATTACCCCGCCCGTTGTCAGTAAAACGGAATGAAATGCGTTTCAAGGAAATCCGTAGGAGAAGAGAAAGACGGCCTCGTCATCGCTCAGTTGCGGCGTCATGGCGTTTGTTAGAGCCAGTCGCCGTACCACGGGAATATACGAAATGCTGGGTGATTAGATTAACTCGCTTTTCAATACGTAGACGAATTACTAACCGATGAGCCTGAGTGGTCCCGTCAGAGTCTGATTAACATATTTTAAGTGCACGTATTTTTAATTTGGTTGCAGCTGCTCGGCAAACCGGTGGGTTACTTACCCTGGATGCAACGCTGTTCTTGCCCACTACACTTGCCGAATTTGCTTATGGTTTCACTCGTGAAAGAGAATTAAAAAATATATACTTACTGTACAATTAATCGACATGACCAGTAAAAAAAATATTTCATTATTTTGATACTTTAAAATGTGTCGGAACGCAGTTAATTACAGAATAAATCAATAAATATCAGGGGATAATGCCACAAAAATTAACCTAGTCCCAAACTGTCTGTGTATATTTTAACCCGACTGCGGCGAAGACCAAAAGGAGGATTATATGTTTTTATACGACCTCGGCGAAACCCAAAAGGAGGGTTATGTGTTTGACATGTATTTTACATACATACGTACATATTTTTAAGTCCTTTGCTATATAATTATGTCCCCTCCTAACAACTCAAACGCAGTGGGTCAACCGACATTGATAAATCATACGTCATAGTCATTAATCATTAAATTCGTTTTGATACCGCGAGTATCACTGACTATATATATTTTTTAAACATTTTTAAATCGAATTTTATGTGTTTTAATGTTTTCAACATACACACACAAAGTATCAATGCAGTCGAGTTTTTAAAGCTTGCTTTTTATTTCGTTATTCACAAGCCATTAATCAACGCCATGGCCAATAATTAAGTTATTTTCATAAAAGTTATTAGTCTCGTTTGGTTTGATTTAAGGCTATTGAGGCTTAACAAAACATACCTTTTCAGTTCTGGGGGATTATTACGGCAAAGCTATGCAGTTCATTTCACAGTGAGCGTAAAGGAAAGACTAGAGCTATAGCTGTCCTTTATAACTCAATCCTGTTATCTAAGTGTAAACTGAACGGTATAGCTATGTTATAATAACCCCCTAATACCTACTTTCAAATCCTCGCAGACCTCAAGGGTGATAGTTTTAAGTCCGCAAGGAGCACTACGTGACAACTACCGTATCACTAAACGTTACTCTCTTCTGGCTACATTTCACTTAGAAAGTTAAAATATATTTATTTCGAAAAGTTGGCAAAGCCATACGTCAATTTATCTTCGTGTTAGGGGACTTGTTGTCTCCCTCGCCTGAAAGGAAAGTAGCGCTTTCCTTGCTCAGTGCGTCTTTGTTTTCAGGAATGAATGATAAATGCGTCATCCTACTTCCAATTATTGAACTAAGGCGTTTGGTTTACAGATGCCTTCTTTAAGTTTTAAAGAGGACTGTTATTGACAAATCATCTCAAGGAATTACTTTATTTTTGTATAAAGCATTGTTTGTATTGGCTTGATTGTAGAAAAAATAAACGAAGGAACGCTCCTCGCGTTATTTATACTAAATGTTGATAAATCGCGCAAATATAATTTCGGGACAATGTTATTTACTATAATACATGTACAGTATGCGCCGTACCGATGTTTTAAACGGTGGCTATATTCCTGTTATGTCTTACTTCAAGCAAGCAATAACCGGACAAAATATAGCATTAATATGCATATAAAAAGACCGAAAACATTGACACCTTAAATCTTAAGACGTGGTTCTTACCCTGAAAATCATAATTCATATATTATATTTAGTTTGTCGCCGATGTAGCTAGGTCGCTGCGGTGCATCTCGAAGTTTGATGGTGGCTCTTAGTTAATTTTATTTATTCATATTCCGTCTATTAAAGTGTTGTTATAAGTAATTCTTTATACGGCGACGATTTTCCGGCGGACCGCGTGCGTTTTTTCGCCCATTGATTTGTCAGCAGCGGCATGACGCGCCATTTCACGGTCGTGCGCCGAGTTTTTGCACATTCAGGTAACTTATAGCCTTACGCCGTGACAGCGCCCAATTCGCACATTCCCAAACAGAATTGACCCAATACGTAGCCACTGATGCCGAACGGGTTAAATGAATATTCCTTTGTGAAGTCGCTACTGTGTTTTTGAGCTTTTTGTTTAAAAAATTGTACGTACCTATGCATTTTTCTGATTTTATGTTTTTCTTTTCATAGTCAACTTGTTCCACGCTGCTGTTGAATTCCGAAAATTACTGTATTAGCGCACATTTACATTTAACTTAATAAATCCCTTAATAATACAAAATCAACTTATTCCGTTTTTTAGCCTGTTTTATAACTAACCTACATTAAGCAAAGCTAAAATTAATAATTCGCCTGCACTTATATTTTTACATACTTTATAGGTTATAAGTAGCTATTTAATTTGCAATTTTGGCAAGCTAAGCAGGAAACTCGTTTGGGCGCCAGTTGCAAGTTAAATAACAACTTGGCGCAGAAAGAACCCTGCGGTAGTCAATCTCATTTAACAAGGCATTAAAAGATGTCATCAGCACAACAAACATAAATCATAGACCAGGGTAGTTACGAGATTACTCTTTAGTTTTTAATTATTTAGTTTAGTTGGTTTGTGACCGTACTAGTCAGTGATTAAAATTGATATAGGTACCAAAAATTTACTGGAAACTTACTGCTATTCAATTCAATTCAATTCAAAACGTTTATTTCGGGTATCTTGACCCATATTGGTTAGTATGCTATACACTGTTATCTTACTATCTAATGTTAGTACAGTACTGAAGAATAACTTTAAAACTTAAACTCTAAATTCGACTTAACTAAATTACACATGCTTAAGAGTATAGGACAGTCGAATCTACTTGCAATCATTTCAAGGATCCTATTGGAGCTGCCTCGCATTCTTCTAATAAGTGATGCAACCTTTTTCCTACGAATTGCATGGAAATCATCGGTGCGAGCTTCCGCAAACATAGTCGAGGTGCTACAGTAGCGAGGCAACCCCATCAGAGCCCTGAATCCATTATTAAATTGGACCCGCAAAGCACTGTATGATCTCTGCGAATATTTGATCCATAGGCTGCTCCCGTACATAGATGTACAATAAGATTTAAAAAGTGTTATTTTTACCACGGTTGAACACTTAGCAAACCTACGAGCCAACATATTAGCTTTAATTGACAATGCTCTGCGTTCCCTCTCAATATCAGCCTCATCTCTAAGATTGCTATGTGATAAGGTTGAATTTGAGTTAAATGAATAATTATCTATAGACAGTAGGTCCAAAATATGGATTATAATTTAAAAAATATAGTTTTTTTTCTTTCGACTAAAGTATGAATATACTTAATTGAACTTTTCGATCTCATTCATCAAAGTAACGGAGCGAGAGCATTTTAAAAGGAAGCAAGATGGCGTCAAAGTCTACTTGCAGTCGGTTCAAGTATAAACTTTTTCTACAAATAAAAAGCAAGGTTTTTCTCTATCCGTCATTGACAAGTTTGTTTTATAACATTTATAACATCTTCACTTACCGAAATAAATACAATCCGGTTGCCGAATAACTTTTGCAAAATAATATTTTTACTAGAGGACGTCCATACACGTAGAATTAAGTTTACGCTTTATTTCTTCCTGCCGCGGGTCGATTTAGGAAAAAATATTATTTAGTGCGCCCTTAGGGTACCCAAGGAATATTTACTCCAAATTGAAAGTCCTTACGTTTAGCCGTTAGGGCTGTGCGTTATCTGCCAGTCTACGTATACGTATATTGGACCGCAAAACAAAGTATCACACTTTATATGAAATGTTCTTTAAAAGCGTTATACTTAGTTTTGCGGTCCAGTGTACAATGACAAGTGTGTGTAAACTGTACTTTGACTTAATTTTAACAATCGTCCTGTGGGTTGGTAAAAAAGTCTGTTCTTTAAATGAAAAGTGCATAAAAAATATAAATCTTACTATAAATACTTTTACAAAAATGAAAGTTTGTTAGTTTGTTACTCCTTCACGCCGCAACGGTTAGACGGATTTGACGGAAAATTTTAATGGAGATAACCCCCCCCCCCTGGTACCCTGGATTAGCACATAGGCTACTTTTCATCTCGGTAAATCTACGCAAATGAAGTCGCGGGCTGAAGCTAGTGTAGTAATAACTATCTGCGTATCTCTGATTCACCCGGATTGAACAAAGCCCTCCGAGAGGCGGTGCCGGCGACCCCCAACATTAGATTAAGCAATAAATAACATTTATTTCGGATCCCAACTGTGGGCCGCGATACGTGCCTGCTTTCCAAAATCTAAAGTTTAATGCTCTATGAATATACGATTTCTAGTGATTTTTAGTTACGCTGTTTGTGTCATGACATCGGTATCTCTATTCCAGGCAGTAAAAACTATACTGTCATCGGATTGTTATCATATTGATAGCTCTTATTTACTTGGGGGTAATGGCTGCTGAGTTAAAAACAATGCCACAATACTTCAAAGACAATATGGTTTTACAAAGTGGAATACTGACCTAGGAGGCCTACTATGGCTGCGTTGATCGCGTGACATGCGGATAAAACATCCGTCACTTTCTGACACGTACTTAAGTGTGAGAGTGACGGATGCTTTATCCACATTTTGTCACGCAATAAACACAATCATACTAGGCTTGCAGTACTCATTTCAAGCTTAAAGACACAATACACAATACAATACAAAACACTTGACTAAACACCAAACAAAGAACAAAACGGAAAAAAACATGTATTAAAAGCATATACATTCACGAACATACAACCAAATTGTGATCTTATCGAGCATCACGAAAAAATCTTTCGCGTCGTCTGGCGGATTCTTAGTTGAGAAGTTTTTATATTCTCGTCTGAAAATAGAGTGAATAATGTAGCGGCTTCTCCGCGGGAACGTTCCCCTCGAACGCTATCGAGGGCGCCGCGCATCCTCCGCTATTCTTAGTGGCTCCACTTCATAATTGATTTCGGCTAGATGCAACTACTTATTTCTGGCTTTGACTTATCGCCAGGCTATTGCAGATACGTTTTAAACAGATAGAAAGGAACGACACTTAAGCGACCAGACGTACTTGGCATTTATTCCACTTTGGTGTACAGTTTTCACATTGTTAATGTTATGTTAACTTTTATACAGTGTGTATTAAAACTGCGTTTATTAAAACTGGACATAGATTAAGACTCTACTAATCATTAACAGAAAGAATTATTTTGATTACGCTAACGTATACACCGTTATTAATTTTTGAACATACTATCGACCCGCAATGTACATCGAAGTCCATCTGTCAGGTAAGTGCGTAATGTTTAAATTAATGGCATTTTTCGTTATACATTACATG
Organism: Acleris sparsana; assembly: GCA_923062465.1. NCBI lineage: Eukaryota > Metazoa > Arthropoda > Insecta > Lepidoptera > Tortricidae > Acleris > Acleris sparsana. The sequence continues at coordinate 18,926,394 of OV281293.1, forward strand.
TTAAATTATTTTGTATGGTTATTTTTTTTAAATTTAATTTTAACTAAAGCTGCCTAAATGTGCTCAGTAGGGGTTATACTAACCACAGTTAAAAGGAACGCCCGTATACCATTTACACACTGTATATTTATTAAATGTTGAACAACAATCACACAAAACAATTTAAGATACACCTTTACAGGAAGATACAACGTCCGTGAGAGAAAAAGAAACTATGATTTATCAAAAACGTACTACAAAGAAAAACATATCAATAATAATTTACTTGACAGGAAGAACTACCTACTATTACGTTATCATAAAAGACTTTGAATAGACAATTGTTATAGAACCCTGAGATATCTTTACATTAAAACTGTAAGAGTTTAAGTACAAATCGAACCGTCTTAAATCAGAACAAAATTAACATATTCCTTTGGAACCCGACAAATGTTTTCGCAACAAACCACAGCTTGCGAAACCAACTGCAATTTAGCGGTATATTGGCAGCAAGTTCACCGCTGTTTCCAGCTTTCCAAACAAATCCGTGCGATCGCTGTTACGTTGTACGAATGTATTTAGCTACAAAGGATGAACAAAAGGGTGGGAAAAATCACGAAACAATCGCTTCTGTTTCAAAGGGAGGGGGGATGAATAAAATTGTGAAACGTATCAAACGGTTTAAACATTCGGAGCCGCGCTATCGTGGAATGTTTACTCTTGAATTCACTTATCTGCTTTTAGCTATTGGAATTTTTGCATGGGCTATCACGTTCGTGGGGAGTGGTTTCGAAGAGCGGAAAATTCTTGCATATACTCGTATAATAAATCCGAGAGGCAGACAGCAGAAATATGGTATGAGTACTATAATTGAACATGAATGCATAAGATGTTGGCGAGCTCGCCATTATTACATAAACCGACTAGGTCGTCAATAGTGGCTAAAATGTACATTTATTACATGTTTGTTTATAAGTTTGACAATAATAATAACAATAATAGAAAAACGTAGTGATTAGAATGTGAAAAAACTTAACAATCCATTTCAAATTGTTATACTTACTATTTATGTAGTACCTATATGTACCTATTGTTTAACACTTAATTTAAATATAATATAAAATAGGTACTCGTAAGTAGTTAAAACTTTTTTATCGAGCAAATAATAGTATTTAGCTGATCACTGCTTGTTAGATCATGTACTTAAATTCTAGATGTTTTTTCTTCTCAAAATCTGAATTTTTAACCTCACCCGCGGGTAATACCTACTTAGCATAATAGGTAGCCCGCCCCGACATCAGAGCTCAGTTATCTCAGATGCCTCGTTTAAAGGTCGGTGCCACTGTACCGACTGTGTGAAAGTTGTACACCCCCTGTACGTCACGACCGCGCGCTTGCGTAGTTAGGCTACTAATTGAAAGTTGGCAAGCGTGCATGAGGCAAAACTTTAAATGATCTAAAACTTACACCCCGGCCTAGACGACTTTGTCGATGACTAAGGGAAGGGTACAGGGGCCTTATTGCTGTAGAATGTCAGATTGACTTTAGAACTAAGGTGGGTGACAAATTTAATTCCTTGACTGTACATACAAGGTACCTACCATCACCAGCAGCTCACGCCTCTTTTTCTTCTCAACGCTCGACACGCATAAAATAAGCTTCGTATTATTAAAATAATGTTTGCGTAGAACCTTTATAATAAACCCTTTACACTTAAGATATCTTATACTAGGTATTTAACCCTACCGGGACACCGTGGCAGCGACGTGCCGCGTGGCGGCGCCGCGGGCGGGCACAACAGTTTCTCGAAGACAACTTCCCGGCTGTGGACACTCTAACCTTCTTAAATCATTATGTAAGCGATGTCCGTGACTACTAGAGTTAACTCGTAAATTGTATTAAATTGCAACGAACTGCAGCGAGAATTTCTTTATTTTATTTTATGAAGTTTTTATACCTACTTACAGACAATACATAGTTATAAGTTAGATAAAAGATAACACAGATAAAATATGTTTATTCAGTGAGTAGGCCGCACCCCACGGGCACTTTTACAAGTCAAAAATCTACCAGCGCTTCGCATGAGACCACTGGACTGCTGAGAAGAAACGCCGCAAGAAACTCAACTGTCAGACGTTCTTTAAATATTGCTTGTGACCTACAATTATAAATCATTGTGTATCATGTGTAGTTGAGCAGGAAAATGTGTCAAAACTCAGAACCATCACAAGAACTCATAAATAGTAATAATAAAAAATAAAAGTTATTTATTTATATCTTTACCTATGACAATGCCAAACAACCACAAAATGTTTGGATACATTCTCCTACAGAAACCTAGACAATACGAGTATACAATGCTTACATATTTTTATACTTATATATACTTTAGACTAAGTTACTATTAAGTTATTTAGGTGTTTAATTTAGGCAAGTATCTGTTAGATAGTCTTCGACCCTATATCGACTTCAACGACTTTTTCAAGTATTATTTAATTACTGGAAAGGGTAAGTTTAAAACTGTTTTAAATTACTTAATACGGTTTTTCTAATAAGCGAATTAACACAGAATTGACTGATATTCAGCAGTCTATTTTTTGTGGTTTTTAGGGTTCCGAAGTCAAATCAGGAACCTTATAGTTTCGCCACGCCCGTCTGTTCGTCTGGCCGCGGCTTAACTCAGAAACTCTTGGTACTACAAAGCTGTAATTTGGCATAGTTATACATTTTAGATTATAACATCATTATGTATATGGTTCTATAAATTTTTAGATTATATTGAACTCCAAAAATAAAAATAATAAATCTCCAGCAATCTTTAACATTAAATACTCAGCAATCCTTGAAACGTTTTCTCAGGTTTCATGCGTTAATTTCAAGAGTAGGAACATTATGACTGTTTATTTTAACGGCGTCGTAACATTTTATGCAAATTTCGACTTGTAAACGACTTCGCGCTGGCCTAGTTGGCAGTGACCCTGCCTACGAAGCTGGCGGTCCTGATTTCAAATCCTGGTAAGAGCAGATATGTGTTCCCGAGTCGTGGATGTTTTCTATGTGTGCATATTTCTCTATATAAGTATTTATATCGTTGTCTGGTACCCATAGTACAAGCCTAGAGCTTACTTTGGGACGAGGTCAATTGGTGTGACACAGTCCCCTAATATATGTTGATTAAAAAAATGAATGAAATGAAAAGAACATATTTATTTCGGACAAAAAATATCCAAATTTCACATTACATAATACTAGTAACATAGACTTATGAAAAGTTCTTTAGGGTTTACGTGGATGGACATCCAATCTATGAGCATAGGACTGTCCATCCTTTCAGCAAGCACCTTCAGGAGAGTGTTGGTGCTGCCCCGCACACGCGCCCACAAGGACGCCACGCGCTTGCACAGCACGGCCTGAAAGCCGTCAGTGCTGCTCGCGGTGAACATCCCCGAGGCGCTGCAGCGCCAGGGCAGCTCCAGCAGCCCCCTGAAGGCGTTGTTATATTGGACTCGCAGAGCACTATAGTTTTTTTTTGGTGTAATCGCTCCACATATTGCACGTGTACAATGTTTGGCAGTAGGTTTTGAGGGTTATCCTCACCTCTCGAGAACAACGTGCAAATCTGCGAGAAAGCATTCAAGTCCATAACATCTTTTAGAGTTTCTGTGACCCAGTGACCCAAATAACTAACTACATTTTGTTACTGTCTGAAAAGGGGACCACTAAGAGTTATTGGCGGAACTGGGTATGTTTTGGTGCCAGATTGGAACACTAATATCTCGCTCTTAATGACATTATATTTGAGTCCATGGGCCGCAACAAAACTTTCACATATATACAGCATTAACTTCAGTGCGTTGACTGAGGGGCTCAGCAGCACCATGTCGTCAGCATAGCTGGTGTTATTTACACAAGTTGTAACACAACCCTTGTTTTGTGTTTTTTTTAAATTATATTTAAGTCTTAATTTTAATTTGACATTTGGAGACTGTTTACATCTCCGAAATTGTATTATTTATTTTAATCCGACATTTTGATATATTTAATTATTATTACTACTGGGACCTGTACATCCCTGTGACATTTAAATTCTGTAGCTTAAGTTTAGTATTGTAATAAGTGATTTATTTGGAAAAAATGGCTTACTGTTGAGTTTCTTGTGGCGCTTCTCAACAGTGGTCTCTTTGGAAGCGCTGGTAGACTCAGACTTGTAAAAGTGCCTACAGGGCCTACTTACAGAATAAATGATTTGTTTTTTTGTTTTTTTTTGATTCAACATCCATCCCCCGAACAACCCACCCCGGCACCGCTGAGCTCCTCAATCAACCCGTTCACATATGCATTAAATAATGTTGGTGATGTCAGTCCCTGCATTTATAACTGCAATTAGGACAAAACACAACAACATTTCGCTTCAACAATCTGTCCAACAATCAGCCGAGTAAGCTTTTTGGGAATCAAGGAACTAAGTCTCTATTCCACTTTATTTCTAACCATATCGCTATGCTAAGGTTAGTGTATCTTATTTACTTGACTATTTAAAGCCACCCCATCGTAAACAATCAGATAACGATCTGGATAAAAAAGAAAAATAGAGGCCTTTTACGAAATATTAAAAACGAAATACTTATCAAATTACCTGTTCTCCAAATGTTCGTTTATATGTCTATCTGTCAAACCCCTTTTTCTTTCCAATTGTAAAAAAACTGCATGCTCTCGCGTATGGAAAGAACTTATCTTGTGTACTCAAGTCCGACTCACACTTGACAGGATTTTCAATATTGAAGTGTCCAAACGCGTGTATTTATCGCAAGGGAAATTCGAAACGAAAACGATATATCTTATTCGTTTCGAATTTCCCTTGCGACGATAAAAATATAAGTGTTTTACTACTTTCGCAAAGTGTACAAGTACTGGATATGTCTGACAGACGGACCCACTTAAGTACCGGAAGTATTCCCCCCCGAGCCGCCCGTCCTCGTTCTTTCTCTGCGAGACAGATTTATTCTAAAAGTTCTTTCATTAGGGTTTCCCTTTGTCACGTCAATCACGTGAGCTGGCGGCCTGATTATGTTGGATAGCTCAGGCGTTATCTTTAATTTAAAGCTTTGTTGAAATGCAATTGTAACTTTACAGGAGCGCTCGTTAGAAATTTGCCGTACCTACAATATTGGGAGTCCTGCGTCAAAATGAACGTCGGATGGCCAAGGTTGTCAAACCAAGGAAACGGTGACCACTACCTTAGTTTGTAGTCATACGGCAAAATTAGCCAACAAGTTAATGTCGGTCCCCAATTTGTGTATTACAAATAAATCCCAAGTTACTAAAGGACTCGTCTTGAGTAAACTGCCCGTTTCTAGTGAAAGGTTATTTTGATTACCACCTCTTGACTGGTGACCACGACACGCTGGTGACAAACAAAAAATTTGTTGCTAATTGGTGATTAGTGTACAACATGACTTTACTGTTATATTATACTCGTGAGTAAGGCTAAACCTTTACTTAGGTTTCACATCTACTTGTTTTAAACGTGAACATTAGGTCTTGTATAATAGCCTCGTCATGGTGTGACCGATCGAGGTAATATCCGCAGCCACCCTGCTCACTGCCGAACGAGCGAATCACAAGAATAACCCCCTATTTAGAACGGATCGCACATACATTTCTATAAGCCAATTCGCAGCGCATAAAGCATTTAAAAACAATGAATGCCTAGAATATGTAAGTAGGTAATTTTATTAAATGTGTACGGTACGTGACCGGAAATTTACAACGAGGTGAGTTTCAGAGCTTGGTGCGGGTGCCGTGTTGAGCAAGAGAGTAGGCAATATTGGTGGATTACTTTTTACGACACGACCGCCTTTGCTATGAAGTTAGAGCTACCATATCGTAGCAAAATAATTTACGTCAAGGGTCAGACAATATTGAAAAAAGGCCAGGGGCATAGACCAAATGCTTAATACTAACTATTTTTTTTGAAAACTGAATTTATGTATGGAGTTGACATAAGCTTTCGACGCGACCGTCCGGCAGCTTATAGGCCATTCGCTTAGAACGTGTAGTGTGGCTACACTCGCAAGTACTTTTGGTTATTGTTATAAAATGCTAATTTGAGTGTAGCCACACTATCTAAGCGAATGGCCTATACGTCAATCGTATACATTTTCGATAACGATAACGTTCGAAAAATGCATCTTGTCTAGCTCTAGGTCTACGGGCCAATCCCAAGTAATTTTGGTTCAGCTTACTTTTACATCCTTATCCTAGTTTTGACGTTACATTAGCTCTTACTTTCAAGTAATTTAGAGAGAGGCCATTTGCAACGTCAAAAGATGGCGGATGTGTAATTTGTTTTAGTTTTTATTTTTGTGTATTTAGGTGTTCAAAGTTCTTTTTTGTTAGTGATTTGTACTTTTAATGCACAGTGATAGAACACTTAGACTTATTTCGTGTATCCTGGCATCTTACTTCTCGTTTCAAGTGGACTCGTAGTGGTACAGATGTTAAAACTATCTTGGCCTCTGTCCTACATATCACCGTACAACGTTGCCACCAATCTTCCTAGAGAAGATTGGATTGTGTTTTATTACTATATTGATTTATACTTATATATACTTGACACTGGCGAAAGCACTTCATAGTGGAAACGCCATATTCCCGCGGTAGTAGCTGTTCAAGTCGCCGCGGGGCAAAGAAAAAAAGAAGTAATTAAGAGCTGTCATATAATCTCATCTATATGAAGACATTAGAAAAAAACCCTGTTGCAAAGAAAACGAGAACTTATACATTATCAAGTTGTTTAAATATTATGTAACTAAATGAGATTTCAAGCTAGAAATAATAATTCAATACAAATAATCCAAAGTGCCCGTTTTATTTCCAACAGGGGTTAGATACGAGCTAAAATAAAGTGGAATAAATGTTTAATGTAGGATTCCGGATCCGCAAGCCATAGATATAATTAGCGTGGAAAGTTGTCTTTTTGGTTTTTCCCAAACAAGTTATTTGAGTTAGACTAAGAGCTTCCTGACCTATATATTGTAAATTGTTTCACTCTAGACAGTCGTGCTATTTTTAAAGAAGTAAAAGTAAAGTGTTTCTCAAAACAAAAAATTGTTTTATGGTCATTTCGACTTGAACAAGGTCCGGCAATTGGTAACTTAAAGGCGAACATTTCGAAAACGATTCTTCGCAACAGCGAATTGCTAGGGTAGATTTTTTTATCGGTCCCTACTTTTCCTGTTTAGCACGTACGAGTACATCACTACATATTATGAAACAAAGCCCCCTTCGCGTCTGTTTATGGTTGCGATGAGCAAAAACTACTGAACGGATTTATTTTTTTTCCACCATCAGTTAGATAATTTTTCACATGTTTAATAAACTATTATTAATGTAAAGGTGTTACAAAAAGTCACATAACCCGAAGCGAAGCGAGGGCGGGTCGCTAGTTATGTATAAATTATTTTATAACATATCAACAATACACAAACAAATTTTATATACAGAGATGACAAAATTGTGAGAGTTAAGGAACCCTAAAAGATTTTAGGAGTATGCAAGTATATTCAAATTGTATATCCTTAAAAAAGTGGTCCCGAAATGGTCATTTGTTACCCTTCTCGTAAGACAGGCGGCAAAATAACACACCGGCGGGCGAAAAGGGCTTTTTGTCACAAACACATTTCCGGTTTGTGAACATTTTGTGACAGATGTATTACTTTGTGAAGAGCAAGTTAAAATATAATTAATTATATATTTGGCAGCGTTTACCGAAAGCAAAATGTAGCTCGTTTTAGTTTAGTTTCATCTCTACTTAAAAAAATGATGCCTTGAACCGAACGAACCTCGCTTTGTGCGTTGTTTGAGTGACGTTATGATCCGCTTAATTAAGCATATTGCCAGTCGTTGGCAATGCAGTAGCGCGTAAGAAACACATTCAATAAGTTGCCACATGAACCTTACAGACTTGCTTGCTAAGGTGTATTATGAATCTTATTTAAGAGCTCGCACGTGGACCATTTATTTGCCAGATCTGGATTAACTTTAGTAAACACTCTCTCAACGCACGGAGGGTGGAGTACAACAATGTCTTTTGCATTCTGCTGAAATTGCCACGTTTCTGTAGTGTGAAACGTATGATCGCGGACGCGGGGTCTTCTTCGCCATGTTGAGGTCAAGATTGGTTGGTAGTTTTGAGAGGTTACGAGCCTCTAAAAATGTTATAATTTCTGGTATGTAAGGATTACTTTGACTTAAAAAGTATTGACTCAAGAAGGCGGCGAACGGACACTTTTGCATGTTTATTTTAATTTATAAATATTTAAATATTAATTAATATTATTATGTCAGGTGACAGAATCAATTTCTTTATTAGATAAAACTAGCTGTAATAATTATTACAGTGGCTTGGGAAAGTTTATTGTTATTGGGAATCTAACCAACGAGCTTACCAAGCAAACAGAACCAGCGAGCTACTCCAGGGCACAGGCCGTTAGCATAAACATCCTAAACCAATATTAGTCCAGTGTCATCGCGGCCCGAGGCATTCGCCGATATCGGACGGTGGTATGACCTCCTATTAGTATATGATGTGGCCCTATATTCGACCCTAGACCTGCCCTTATCTAAAATACTGCCTTATAAAAGGTCCACCAACTTTTAGTCCAAACATACTCAAGAGTGTAGTTTCGATTGGTTTGTAGCTTTCTTTCAAAACGGCCTCTGTCGAACGTTCAAACTTTTCACTCGACGGGTAAAGCGTAAAGCTGAGAATGCACGCCCTCAAATATGGATTTTAACCTCTGACGGGACAACTTTAACTCTGGCGGTTAATATTTGGTGCATCGACTTCAAGAACGAGTTGCTTAAGAGGATCACCTACCAAGACAGTCTGGCAATATTTGGAGAAATCTCTCTTAATTTAACTTATTTAATGATTCCAGCAACTTCTATGCTGTGCAAAATAACCGCTACGCATCTAAAACTTATAAAACGATAAAAAAATTGCAGTCGCAGCGGCATACATACATTTACACACACACGCTTATTCGTACAACAAAAACGGTCAAGCGCAAGTCGGGCTTACGCCCCGAGTTTCGTACCGCCGCCCAAAAGGTATTATATTCCGCTCAAAAAATACAGCTCTTTAAAGTTAGGACGGACGGACGGACAGTGTTGACGACGCGGTAGCCTAGTCGGTAGTGACCCTGCCTAAGAAGCTAGCGGTCCCGGGTTCGGTCCCCAGTTGCGGTAAATATTTGTGTGATGAGCGCGAGTATTTAAATAGTACAAGCCTAGAGCTGAGTTTGGAGCTAGGTCATCAATTAGTGTGAGATTGTCCCCTGATATTTATTTATTTCTTTATATGAATAGGCTCCCTTCGGATACGGAACCCTAAAGATGAGGCTGAAATGATTCAACTACACCTGCCCCGGCGTGCAGTCATGTTTATAAACTTTTATCCCGCCGGCCTGACGGTAGTTCGTCAGTTCCCGGCAGGATGAATGTTTCAGCGTGTGACGGAACACGCTCCCAACTTTTATCGGCTTCATTCTAACATGCGGGAATAAGTAAATAAATATTTAGCGCAAATACGAGCACGAGTTGTTGAAGTCATGCCCTATTTTGTTTATTTTAGTGAATGATTGTTGTAAGATAGTCTTAGTTAGTATTACGGAAGTTCTAACTACACTCAGGAGCAAAAATACCGGGTCAGAGTGCGTTTTTCATACTAAAGTGGCTATTTCGAAGCCTTGGTTCCTCGCCAGGGAATGCTTTTAGTGAAATCTGATGCTGAATACCCCGAGAATCGATACAGGACTTCCAGAGTGCCTAGGATACCCAACTGAATGAATCTGCGGTTAACGCCGGAATAGTGCCTGTTCAGAAAAACATCTAAAATGGCAATAAAATGTAAGGAAATCCAAATGTTGACCCAAACTCTCCCGCTGTGGTGTTAACTGATTGTGCAATCAGGTAGGTATCTTAAGAACCTCCTCTATTGAACCTTGGACTATCTACCATTAAACCTCACTCAAAACAACCCCTGGCGAGGAACCAAGGCCGTATGAAAAACGCACTCTGACCCGGTATTTTTGCTCCTGAGTGTAGTTTGTACGGTCGAACTTAGAAGTAGAATTTAGTACCTTAACGTAGCTATAGATCTACTAAGTTCAAACCACTTTCGCTTTAATACTGTAAGGTACTAAAATGTACAGTCGAGTTCATAGATCTGTGTTCACTTTAGTACCTTGTCACTTCGCAGTGACAATAGGTGTGAGTCTTTTAAATGTGCACATAGGAAAATGGGAGAGACTGCGCCCAATTTTACCGACGCCAAAAATGTAAAAAAAACCTTTTGGCTATTTTGATTTTATTATGTTATTTTTAGTTTGTTTTTTCGCAATTCCTTACTACATGTAAATAAAATGTTACAGCTCTAAAACATTTTTTGCGTCGATAAAATAGGGCGTAGTCTCTCCCATTTTGCGATGTGCAATTTAAACATGACATTACACAGATATGGTACTAAAGTGTACACGTATTTATGAACTCGTTTATTCACTTATTTACTTCTGATTTGGACGGAACACATATCTTTATTATATTATTATAATTAAACTATTACGCTAGGGATAATTGTATTAATGTAATCAATTTCTATTGCTCGATAAATAAATTAATTTCATTTATAGCTTGGAAAAAAGAAAGCCATAAAGCCACATGCTTCAAATTTTGATTCACATTAACAAATTATACTATTAGATTATTATATTCAATTCACTTTGACGAGTTTATTGTTAATGTTATAACATTATACATGTACATTTTGGGTAAACTTTTAGCTTAACACAAAAATAAAATTATTTACTTATAATATACCAATCTTCATGAATACATAAAGAGATATGAGTAAATTTGCTGTTAATGGGATGAGGCGGCAACCCGTGAAAGTAGAATCAACAAACAAACTCAGTTTCGCGTGGAGGGGTAAATATTCGGGAGTTACCCTTTAGCGATACGATCTCGCTGACTATATTGTTACTTCATCCTGGCTTGTATATTAATAGCTTTTTGCCGCGACTCCGTCTGACCGATCTTCCAGTACAAGACGTATATGGCCAGGTAATAAACAACTACTACACTTAATTTCACGTAGACCGTTTAGTTTAACCTGTTAAACCTTGACAACAGAGTAAACAAATGCACATTGGCTTTTATACACTCGCGGACAAATAATACGGGTCAGAGTGCGTTTTTCATACAAACGAGGCTATTTCGAAGCCTTGGTTAATCGCCAGGGGTTGTTTTGAGTGAGTTTTAATGGTGGATACTGCGAGGTTCAATAGAGGAGGTCAAAAGTTCTTAAGATACCTAACTGATTGCACAATCAGTTAACATCACAGCGGGAGAGTTTGGGTCAGCACTTGGATTTCCATACATTTTATTGCCATTTTAGATGTTTTTCTGAACATGCTCAATTCCGGCGTTAACCGCAAATTCATTCAGTTGGGTATCCTAGGCACTCTGGAAGTCCTGTATCGATGCTCGAGGTATTCATCATCACATTTCACTAAAAGCATTCCCTGGCGAGGAACCAAGGCTTCGAAATAACCTCTTTAGTATGAAAAACGCACTCTGACCCGTTTTATTAGTCCGCGAGTGTATTACAATATTAAACTTGAAAAAAAATCGCGTGGAAATCATTTCACGCTGAAATGGATATTCTATCTTGTTTTTGCGCGAGATCTAGCACTATTCAAGCTAGCTTTTATGCAAAAGAAACACTTGTATCCGCCCACCCGCTCACCCACTGTTTTTCAGGTCATTCTAACCAGTAGTGTTGAATCAGTGGGTCTGCGTTGATTACGTGGAGATCTTAAAGCTATCATTCGACACAGCTCTAACGGTCGCACTCAGACTCAATGAATATAGTCGATCCTTAGTGATTATTTTTCATACTCAAGTTAAAGGAACGAGTTAATTGTGCCTTAAATGTCTATGAGTACAGTGGAGTTCGTAAATATGACGTGTACACTTTAGTACACTGTAACTTTAATCATAGAGTCTTCCGGTAACCTTCGGGGAGGGAAGATGGCCGATTGAAAGATGTCCGGCTTTGTACTTTTGATTTATTATATTTACTAATTTACTCTACACACTTGACACTGGCGAAATCACTGCGAAAGAACGCGGTGGACCGCCGTTATTAAAAAAAAACTTTAATCACTGTAACAATTCATATATGGCTGTTTAAACATGACTTTAAATAGACAAGGAACTAAAGTGTACATTTATTTTTGAACTTAATTGTATGATAAATTGATAAAACGCTATAACCATCGGTTCTCTTGTCATGTGTGGAATATTAATATTATTGTCTACCATTCCCACAAATTACGGGAACTGGTTCAAAATTTACATTAACAAAGCTTCAACTAAACATAGTTGCAATCATTGTGAATTTAAATAAAAGCTTTTAAAGTGTGTTTCGTTTAGGAACAACAATGTTTTACAATATCCAATATTGAAGACGGTTCTGCTTCGTTTAAAAGCTGTCTGAAGTAGTTGTCAGAGTGGATGCTTATCAAAACACGTTGTTGCATGGAGATGCAGCGGCGCGCTCTCGGGGCTAAGTGGGCTCCGGACATAAAGGTACAGAAATAGCTCGCATTGCAGCTCTCTGTAAAGCGGAGTACCTATAGCTCTCAACCTCGCGTCATCTTAAATATAAGATGCAGTGTTTCCGTACTTAAGTATAGCAAGGAGCGGTCTCGTAAGGGTTACAAACTGACGGTAGTAAAACTTAGGTAAAGCCATGGCATTTACTACTTGGAAAAAACAAACCAACTTCTTTGATAAGCCGATGTCAAGCAAATATTGCTATATCTTCGATGTCGGCCATCTTTCAATTTTTAACTTTTTGGTACCAGCACAATTGATTTGAGTTATATGTTAGAAATGTTAATTGATTATTGAAAGTTTCCTCCCGTACCGTTGTTATGGCGGTATTACATGGCTAGCCTTAGAAGAGAAACCTCTGTATCTACCTACGCCGTTGGGATTTCTCTGAAAGCAATTAATCACTGCCAATTATGGCCGAGTTCTGCATCCTGTGTTTGTCAACACGGTTGTGGCGATGACAACGTGTTTGCCTCGGGGCTTGCCGCTTGTGCCCGGCGCCTAAGATTGGGCGTTTAACTTTAGCGTGCCACGGTCAGCATGCCTCTATTTAAACTTCGTTTCCACCGAATTGTTCTCGGCAAGGTTTGGTTGCATTCCCTTTTCCCTCGTTCGAACCTTTTTATAACGACTTTTATATAAATGTACTACATAAACACTGATAACTATCCCAACTGTGGGTTAAACTAATAAAGCATATTACCCGCCACGGTATTGCCGAATTAGCCAATTAATATTATGGATATTATTCAATACAGCAGACATGCGAGGTCGCGAGCGGCACGCGATTCATTTACAAATTAAACCCTTGTTCATTCCACTCGAATACCAATTTATTATCAACAGGGTATCTATCAGATTATTGTGTAGTGAGGCTAATTGGCCTTTTAATAGAATTGCGTACTCGCTTGAATTAAATGCCCTGGGCGTGTGACGAAACTACGTGACCCGACTTTTATTTATTTTACGAGGATATTCAATGCAACTGTTCAACTTCAATCTTGAAGTGCAGGTAAAATTGCCGTCTTAAAGTTAAAGATACTGTTTAAAAAAATGTTTGTATCTCTTGTTACGGTGTACGTGATGTAAATTACATCCTATCTTCACCTTTTGACACCATCATCAGTTCACCTTTTAGATAGGTACCATAATATTGCATTTTCATTGTGTTTACATAATGTTATTCAAATTTCAATCTAATACCGGTGCATTATCAATTAATCAACCATCACTTACATTTACCTATTTATGCCCTTACTTATTAACGTGGAATAACCGCGGGGTGGCTAAAACATGCTTTATCCTTATCTGTCATTGTGACATTTGAATCTGACAGATACTACGGTTATTCCACGTTTATACGTAAGGGCATTAAAGTTTAAAAACTCTCCGAAGTGAAAACGGAGTATAGTTTTAACATCTGAGAACTTACAACGGTTCAAACCATTTTTTACCTAACGTTACCTAAGCAGCACCACAAAATGAGTTCATGACGCAAAAAAAGGACACTCATAACTGAAAAACATTTGTCCGTTCTTTCTTTGCGACGCAATTGACAGACAGACAAAGGGGTCAAGTGTATAATGGCTCCCTTGGAGAGGTGCATTTTCGATAAATGTCCTTATCTAACCCTAAAACAAAAAAGGAATAAGAATGTTAATGTAAATGTCACAAAACTGCCAGGGAAAAATTTCTAGTTACTTACTCGTACTAGGAACGTCTCCGATTTACAAATCACAAAAATTGAATGAATTAAATCCTTCGACAATAAAGTGTCACCGGTCCATAACCCTGAAAGTTTGCCTTCTTCACTCACAAACCTCGCAGTATAAAGCAAATATTTGTTTTATGAGCCGTTGTGTTCCCCGGTTACGCCAACTTGCTGAATTTGCCGAGAGCTGAACTCTTCATTAGATTAGAACGGGTCCTTCTCTTTAAGGTAAACTTGTTAAAACTTGCTGGAAAATATTTCGCCTTCATGTCGAAAGTTTATATCCATTTTGCATGTTTGAACTTCGTTTATGACGTAACACTTTTGAATCTGTTGCTGCAGGGACTACGATGAACAGACTTCGTCGGATTCTTTGATCTCTAAATACATTTTATAGACAGAGTACCTACAGTCAAGTTTATACACTAGTACCTTGTCCATTTAATGACATGATTGAACTGCCATACATACATGAATTATCACAGCGATTAACGTGACAAGGCCCTAAAGTGGATACATATATATGAGCTCAAGCTCAGTCAACTCTAAAAGCAGGAGGCCTTTTCTCTATCTGGTTTATGACCCTAGCCTAAGGCAATGGCTTTGTACAACAAGGCAAAGAACAATTAGATGCATTTTTTTGGGAATTCCTCAAAAAGTGCTTGCCTATTTATGACAACGATTTCACAAGTAACCAAGTGAAAAACAGGGACACAGTATGTTACGTTGATCGGTATGGTGCTTAATTTGTTTGTGAATATATTTTTTACCTTAAGTGTGAGATTGTACCCTGATTATTTATTAATTGTTAGTTTATTCATTTACTTATAATTAATCGCATATTTTTTTCAAAACGGCAGCCATTTCATTCAAACACTCACCTATTTTTCATGGATCTCTTCTAGCGTTCATTTGAATCTGAGGCATAATAGTAACTATATTTTGATTAAAACGGTCCGTACGACAAAATTATCTATTCAATATTATTCTCGCCGGGAAAATAAAAGAACGTCCAGCCACGACATGAAATGTAATTCCATCCTGGTAATGTGTTGACTTGCGGGCAGTAATGGCGGCTATGCGTGTATTGTCTCCAGTCTCCATATTGGCAATATGTATTAGATGAATAATGCATGCAGCTTAACTTGGGATTGATGAGCCCGCCGATTCACCGCTGTATCATCGCTGTGTTCCAATAAGCGAGTCACTGGGATAGTGAATCAAGGCATCTTAATGTATTTCATTGTTTTATACTTGCGTTAATTCTCTATCAACAAAACGCAATGAGGTCTTGTTATAAACTGAGGCAGAGCAGTATTCAACTGTTTTTGTGTTTTTGATCTGATCTGTATGACGTTTAGTTCCAAAGTAATTATAGTACATACAACCTTTTAGAACCAACATGAGCCGGAGTTGAAAATTTACGCAGTAGGGGTGCGGGGGGCTTGATCGCTGGTGCTAAACCTGGCACCTTTTCAGATACCACTACTTTTGGAAGCATTAAGAGAACTGATCGTTCTATCGATCTAATATACAGATGGGCCCTTTCGGATACACTTCGACCCTATAAGATTTTATGTGAAATTACCCTCTTACACAGAGGTTCTATAGTACCCAGACGATAAGAAGAACATCGTCCCAGTACCAACGATAACCTCAAGAGGTTATAAATTGTGCTGGAATTACAGGTGTCAGGATTGACTTCATATCGAGTAGGTATAATAACCAAGAACAGCTAGCAATGTGTGATGTTGTCTCATAATTCAACTGAAAGTTAACAACAAAATTAATTTAACACTTCGTGGATCCTTGTTAATGAATTTCGCCGAATCCTGAATAATACTCGCGGATGGACAGAAAATTTCGAGCGGCTTCTTGTTGAGTATTTATTGCTCTTGAGAAGCTATTGGTTAAGAATTTGAACTAATGAAGCGGGTAGAAACATGGAAAATTAATTGCGTTGTTAGATATTTGGTTATTGGGGTTCGTTTTGCTAATTTTTGTGTGAAAAATGTTTTTACTAAATACATGATATGTGATGCATTAGTGGGGATGGAGTGAGAACCCGCTATGTGGCTATGGTCTCGAGGATCAGTCAGAGCGCTGCCCCCAAGACGTTACCAAGGTGTCCCGAGTGACCTCTACCAGGAACTGACTGCTGAGGCTATCGACTGGCTGCGTAACCTGGATACCGACTTATAGTAGAACGAATAAATATATAAGAATTTTCTACAATTTACTCCTCCATACGATTAAATAAATACTTAATACATTGTTAAAAAAATAGTGCTGCGTTAATTACGAGGATTTACTTATAATGACGTTTTGGAATATTTCTAGCTCTTACGACAATATGTCTGTAGTCAGTTACATTAAGTACCAAAGTGAGGTTGAAAATAAATTAGGACGGGTAACAGATGAAAACAAAGGTGTTGTTACAGCGTTCACGTACTACACTGAAAGAGTACGTATGAGTATATTCCAAATATCTTGACTCTACGTTAAAAAACGACGACAGACTACGAAGCTAGCGGTCCTGTGGGGCTAGACAAGTGGCCATCGAATACAAACGCTAGCCTTTGGTGATCATTTGAGTTGTCATAGAAAAATGTATGGAATTGTCATAAGTCACGTGATACATATCTCGACATGCGTTGTCAAAAATGAAAAATGTCAGTTGTAACGAGTGATATAGACACCCCGTTATCAGTGGTGAAAAAACATTGAAAATGCTAGGGCTGACACTACACATTAACATTACATTCATATTTTTACCGGTAGGTATAATTTGATATACCTATTTGAGGAAATCAATATAACTACTTGTTTTATTCATAGGTATTATATATACTGTGAAGAAATTTCACTTCAAATAGTAGTTTACGTGACGGTTGCGTAATGACAGGCATTACAACATGAGTGTGGTTTATGAAACGAGCCGCAAGGCGAGTTTCATAATAGATGACACGAGTGTTGTAATGCCAATTACGCAGAGTCGCGTACAATACTTTATCTACACACATATTATAAGTACTCTAAGATGGGTTCCGAAGCCGAAAGGCAAATGACCTGCATTGCTACCAGCGCTACCTGTAACATATCTAAGTACCTACCAATTTCACCAAACGATGTTAAATTTAATCAATGTTAATCAATTGTTGTCTACTTGGATAAGCAGAATTTTCATAAGTGGCACAATAAACTCAACAAAGAAATGAACTAAATGAAATCAAATTACGACTTACGATACGACGAATTGACAACAAAAATGGCGGCAAAAGAAACCTGTCAATTATCACGAATATTAATGGTTTTTTTTTAAATCATATGATAGACATACCTACTAATAAAGTCCCTATTCTCATGTCGTTCGAAATTCAAATATCCTACGATATTGTACTAAAAAATATAACGAGTTGACGTTCCAATTGATCCTAGAATTGGACCTATTTCAATTGTGTTCATTTTGGAACATGTTCCAAATTTGAAACTCATAACCTTACCAAAATCTATACTGTTATAACCATTACAGTACAAATTTTACCTACTACCACAGACAAGAAACTTTTCATAGTAAAATTAGTTGCAATAATGCTGGTCATTTCCTACGGGTTTTGAACGCATAAAAGAGGACTTACGATATGTGCGTAGATAAAAGGTTTAATTTGGTTGTTGAACACTTTAATAATACTTAGCTGTCAAATTGACATTTAATTTTGTCAAAATATGTTTGATGTCATATTTCGTTTTATGTTCAGTAAAAATATGAATTTCATGGATAATCGTGCTTGCCGCTGCAATAGCAAAAGCGAAACGGTTGTTTCAAATTCCGAATATAAAACATGATATTGATTTTATAGCTGACAAATTTAGTTGCAGATCAATAGCAATTGATCAATTACAGAATTCCAAACTAAGCTTAGGAGAATCATTGAGCATCGTTAATGGTGCAATTAGAAAAATGTCCATCTTGAAACTCCATCCCATTGGAAAAAAATGTGTATATGAAGTTAAACACAGTTTTGAAAAATAATCCTGACTACAGCACAGTGAAAATAATTTTAAAATTACTTAATAATAGAGAAGGTGAAGTTACAAAAAATATTAACAAGAGCACATTAGAACACTATAAAAAACTGACATTATTTACCGATAACATCTGTTGAAGTAGAGCGATCGTTTTCGTATCTTAAGTGGATCTACAATAATAGGCGACAAAGTTTGACACCAAACAATTTAGAAAAACTTTTAATAATATATTCAGAAAAGTAAATGGAAGTATATAACTTACAGGTCTGTTGTTTTATTTACAAGGTTACCATCCACATATCAGATGATTAACGATATTAACAAAATGTTTCTATAATTCAGCCACAGATGTAACAAAATATAATAATAAACCAAAGTAATGTGTTTCATTTAAAAAAAAATTAGCGACATTAATACCGGTATGTCAAATGTACTAGACTTAAATGAATAGTGTGACAACCCTATGATTCGATTTCAATGAATTTTCACCGCTTATAACGGGGTGTGGTGATATATCACGTGACTTACGTCAATTCCATACATTTTTCCATGACAACGCGAAGCGACAGTGAACACCAAAAGCTAGCATTTGTATTCGATGGCAACTGGTGTAGCCCCGCTGGGTTCGATTGAAAATATTTGTGTGATAAGCGCGAGTAATTGGTCTCAGACTTGGCAGTTTTCTATGTATTTATTTACCCGAGGTTTGTACCTCGGGTAGCCTCTAGCTTGTGCTAGAGCTTAGTTTGGGACTAGGTCAATTCGTGTGAGATTGTCCACTGATATTATTAATTTATAATGTGGTTTAGTTAGCGTGACTCGGAAAATATAGAGCTTTACGTATTAAGACGATACCCGAATCACTAGTCTAGAAGGAAGGAGGGGCATGGAAGAAAAATATATGTTGCGTAGACCCCAAATAACTTGGAATAAGGGCAGGAGAATGATGATGATGATGAAGATGATGATAACGATGAGGCACGTAGGTATGTATGGTATTTATTCCCTTGTAGAGACTGACCCATGGCCTTATTTTGACAAGACAGGTGTGGTTAGATTTGTCTAGCCGTAGCGAGTGATTAAAGCTCTTTCAAAATTTAAGTTTTGGGTATTTACGTTTGTAGATGACAGTATAAACATAAACACTTGGGTTTGTAAACCTTGTAAGACTTATAACAGCCTTATTAATAATCGTGGAGTAACAAAAGCATCAAAGCGACCGCCATCCACCTAAATGCCATCGCTAACCAAATTGAGGCATCGAGTTATCTTCCTATTGCACTACTTAGTAATTGCTATAAACTTCTTGAGAAGGTTCTTCTTCGATGCATATCACCAGTTATTGAGGCGAGAGCTGGCTGGCTTCAGACCGGGTCACAGCTGTTGTGACCAAGTGCTTGCTCTCTTTACCCACGTTGAGTCCGGGTTTCAGAAGGGGCTGATTTCGGGAGTTGCCCTAATAGACCTATCGGCGGCCTATGATACGGTGTGGAAACAGGGACTCATGTATAAGCTGCTTTCCGTTGTTCCAAATATGGATGTGGTCAACCTAGTTTCCAACATGCTTTCGGAACGCCTCTTTCGAGTACATCTAGGCAGCAACGTCGGTAACCAGAAAATGCTGAACAATGGCCTGCCACAGGGCCGTGCTTGGCCCGAATTTATTTAACCTGTACATCCATGATCTATCTCTAACTGGCTCCAGACAATTTATTTAAGCCGACGATATTGCCCTGGTCTCCCAAAATAAGGATTTCGGTAATCTACCGCCCGACCGACGACCGAACCGCCCACTATAAACGCGGCTTGACCTAGTCCCCCCGCTGCGACTGCGGTGCGGAGTCCCAAATCATCGAGCATATCACGCGCGAATGCCCACTGCGGTCCTGGTCATCCTGACAACTTCATTCTCCTTACCACCGAAGCCACCAAATGGCTTAGAATAATATATATATATCTGCATATGATGTGACATTGAAATTCGATAGATAAGTACAAACCATGGCTTAGCTATACTCCACGTTTATTAATTATGAATTATCCGTATTTATGATTAGTCACAGTCCTGAACGTTGATTACCGATGGCATACATTGACTTGAATGAATCATCGTCTCATTAGTTCCCTGGACGCTACATGCGCTTCACCAGATTGGCGCAATTGTCGGAATTAGGTGAAATCATAATCAATTGAGGAAATTAATTGCTTCGTAATACGAGCGCTGAGCGCGCAGCACGTTGTTAGAATTAACCGGCAGTAAATTAGATAATCAGGGTGTAATCGTTAAGTGTGACCAGGTGATTATTCCGTAAGTATTTAACAGATATCATAAAAAAAGTAACTGATGTCGAAAGTACGTTACCTAATCAGTGAAATGACATCAATAACTTTTTTTAAATCGAACGAGAGGTATCCAAAATTTTGACATTAAACACTCCCATTAATTTAGTATGAGATTGGTCAAAACGTTTATAATTATAATAATAATAAAAATATTTTATTGGAATCAAAAGGGCACCTCCACCAACTCTTGGTTTAGGTTCAACCTTTCTAGTTACTAATTACGTTTTTAATAATACACGACGACACGATACGATACGGTTACAGGTTTTACTTTTTCGTTAGTTTAGGTTTCAATTTCCTTTAACTAAACCCTTTCTACTAATCTCATACTAAATGTATGTGAGTGTTTAATCTGGATACTTGGATACTTTTCGTTTGATTTTTAAAAAGTTATTGATGTCATTTTACTAATTAGGTAACGTACTTGCGAATTCAATTTTTTTTTGATATCTGCAATAGATACGGAATAATCGCCTGGTCACACTAACCGATTACACCCTGTCTATGTAATGTAATTGCCGCCTCGGATCGATGCCAGGCGCTCGGCTCGACGCTTGCCTAATCCCCGTGAGGCTATCTTCTTACACTCGTATAACTCTTCCATGACTGACTGACTGACAGAATAGGTATAAGGCACTGGTCCCACCGCCGGCTACTGACTATAAGCTAGTAGAACTATGAACTACAAAAGACTGGGCGAGCGGCGAGAAGCGAGTAAAGTTTTGATAGTTTTGACGCTCGGCAGGCATCGGTGAGTACCGCTGAGCTAGTTTTATAGTCGATAGCTTTTATCGCTGCGGTCAACTAGTAAACAGTGATCCCACCGCCAGATATCGGCGAACTCGGCGAGCAACTAGTAAAATTCTGTACTAGAAAAAGTTGACAATCGGCGGGAGGCTAGTAAAAATTCTATGGAATTATAGCTTACTAGCCGGGCGTTGGGAGAGTGTCCTCGCCGGCAGTGTGAACAGCGAGCGATGAACTATAAATATATATCTCACTCTTTTATTTACACGGAAGCGAATATCTTTTGTTTGATTCTTGGGCTAGAAAAAAGTCGATAGTTCATATCTCACTCGCCGGCGGTGCCTAACGCTCAGTCTAAACCGCTAAACTTAGAGACTTGAAATTTAGAGGCAATGTCTCTTTAAGAAAGGATTTTTCGATTCACCCCTTACGAAGCCGAACGAGTACGTATCCTAGTTGACTATTTATACCTATTATAGGTAACCTATCTCACAGAATGTTAGTATGATTTATGTTAATGTAAAAAAAACCTGTCGCATAAACTCCCGACACGAAAACTTCGATTACCTACGTTCATTACAAATGGTCAATCCTTGTTTCATGTAATGTATACTTATAGTTCAATGTGTTTGAAATATATTATTTTTATAAAATGTATAACCCTACACATTTTTATTTCCTAAAAAGTTAAGTTATCCCACCGCAGCAGTTAACATTTTCTTGTGTCCGACCAACATAGTATCTAATCCATATTATAAAAGATATCTTAAACACAAAACATTTTATAACACATGGAAATATATCTAGTATTAGCAGAACTATCGGCACGAGTGAGGAGAAAGACAAAAAGTTACGTTTTACTACACCTTTAAGTTAACTTGATCTATTACTTTCAAAAAACAATGCTAAAAGTTTGCTTGATGTTTCAATTCGCCCTGAAATGAAATATTCTTACACTTTTAGTTTCAGTGCCATCTAGCGGAATGAAGTAAAACAAGTAAGCCCGCTCTGCACCTGGCGGATCTCAGCTCGCGTTGACATCTCGCAGCAGCTGTGAGTACAGAGACATCGAAATAAGGTGACGTTAGTAGTGAAGCCAAATACAATAATTGGGCACTGCATTGAGACAATCAAAGAAACAGACAATATTAATAAATTATCCCAGTAAACACATAAATTTAAAAAATGGGCAAGTTCTCTAATGCAACCAAAAGTAGTGGTGTATGAACGGGGCGCCAAGTTTGGCACTAGATTCGTATTATTTTTTTCAATTGCATTTCTTTTATTTAGATGAGGTGTGTCTGAAAATGTGTCTTATTGGGAACAATCAATTAATTGTGACTAATACATTTTGAGCTCTAACTTGGCAATTCTTAAATACATAACTGATCACATGATATTGTAACATACTGTGTATAAAACTACCAAGAGAGATAATTCACATAAAATAATTCACAAGTATTTTCTTTATTTTCTTTGCCGCTACTACCGCGGGGATATGGCGTTTCCACAAAATAAGTGATTCCGCCAGTGTCGATTATACATATATAACTATAAATCAATATAGCAATAAAATACAAACCAATCTTCTCTAGGAAGATTGGGGGCAACGTTTTACGGTGATATGTAGGACAAAGGTCAAGGATAGTTTTAACCTCTGTACCACTGCGAGTCCACTTGAAACGGGAAGTAAGATGCCAGATACACGAAATAAGTCCAAGTCTTCTATCACTGTGCGACACAAAGGCATAAAAAGGACAAATCACTAACAGAAAAGAACTTTGAACACATCCGCCATCTTTTAACGTTGCAAATGGCCTTAATACACAAGTAGAATCATGGAATCACGGAATCATTTATTGCTATCAAGTTCGTTACAATAATAAGGTGTTTAGTAAGTGGTACAACAGTAAAAAGTGGTACCGTAGGTACAAGTATATAAATTATAAAATCGGCAAATTACTTATTCATCACATCGTTTTAGTTTTTAACCCCCCGGCGTCAAGAATTGTACAATTTTTTTTGTTAGCAGCGTTCTGAAGTCGGGTATGAAGTTTTCGCAGTTTATTTAATAAAAATGCTAAATGTCCACCTCCACAGAAAGTCATTTAGCCACCTGAAATGGATTTATCCGCCAAGACGGAAACGTTTACCGCCCGAAAGCTTTGAAATAATTCTGATCTTTTATTTTGACAATAGTCAAGGGACTGTAATGAAGAAGAAAAAATATGATAAGGAAAGTTTCAAAACTCGTTTTGAAGAAAATCGAGAGTTACGTTATTATTTTGTTTAATTTTTCGAGTACGAAAATAATTACGAGACGGACTGTAAAACTTTTGAATAACATCAATGTATTTCGGCCTCCTCTCGTCTCGCGCGAGAATTAAGTGCAGGCGTGAAAATCTATTGCGCTTCTTCCACTTTCATATGCGTAGCCGTATGCGTAGATCAGCTCAAGCATTGATGAAAACCGGCCGTTTAACAGTTATCACTGATCAGCAAAACAATGTCCAACAATATCCATAATATGGATATGACTTTTAATAGTACTCAATCATTTACAAAAGTATAATTTATATTTGAATAGCTTTGTTTTGTTTTTTGTAGTATCAGCGTAACAGCGTTTGGAAAGCTTCGCAGCACCTTTTCGTCCAAATTACCGCAGTGTTTGAAGTCAAAAGTCTTTGACCAGTGTGTGTTGCCAGTGATGACTTACGGATCTGAGACGTGGGCGCTAACAATGGGCCTCATAAGGAAGCTCAAAGTCACTCAGAGGGCTATGGACAGGGCTATGCTTGGGGTTTCTCTGCGTGATAGAATCAGAAATGATGATATCCGCAGTAGAACTAAGGTTACCGACATAGCCCGAAGAATAGCTAAACTAAAGTGGCAGTGCGCAGGGCACATTGCTCGCAGGACTGATGGCCGATGGGGTCAGAAGGTTCTGGAGTGGCGTCCGCGGACCGGAAAACGACTGTAGGTAGGCCTCCAACAAGATGGAGTGACGACCTCGTCAGGATCGCGGGAGCGCGGTGGAAGCGAAAAGCACAAGATTGGTCTAAGTGGAGAGCCTCGGGGGAGGCCTATGTCCAGCAGTGGTGGTCTTTCGGCTGATATGAATGAATGAATGTTTTGTTTTAATTTAAATACGTTTAGTTTTAATTTTTAATTGTATTATTGTTAAATTCTGTAAATATATATAATATATAAAAGTCTAATTCATTTTATGCTTTCGTCACCATATTGCATCCGTCAGCTGCCCTTTAGTTATCAGCTCTGAAAGTAGGGGTCGGAATTATACCGAGGGTTTATATCTATGGAATAATTACTTAAACACTGGATAATTACTATCATGATATAACTGTCTGTGTTTGCAGAAAACCGCAAGCACTGTTTCGAATTTAGAATAACGCTGCATTTGAATTCCGACCACGTCACGGCAATTTCCTGTTAGATACGGTGGGGTAGCGTAGTTACATACGAATATAAGTATGTTCGCAAACAAGGGCTGCAAATAGCCACCATTTAAACTTGACGAGCACGCGCGCTGACAATTATTGTAGAGTGCTTTTTCGCTTCAGCCTTTCCAAACGGCGTTTATTGAAGCACGCTTAGGTACCGAGTTTAGCGGTGTTTGGAATCGGCATTTTTAAATGTGTATAGTGGATTAGTTTGATTTTTATAAATTAACCCCATTGTTCATAACGCTATATAAACCTATTTTAGTTATAGTATGGTTGGTCACTTTCTGTCATATGCAAATGTCACACTGACAGATAAGGACGGGGATGGGGACGTTCATAATACTCGCAATTCATTATGATCGCGATACTTCATATTCCCGATTCATCGTGTTCACGAAGGGGACATAGGCTTACTAAATAATCTCTTATCGTTCGATTTTATAACTACTTTTTCGTTAATAAGTAATATCTTATGTTGTATTATTCCGTGCAACTGTACATAGTCATAGTCATAGTCATAGTCATATATTTTATTGCCTTATGTTGTAGTTACAAAGATCTTAAATACTATTACATGGATCAACATAAACCCTGTAAGGGCACTGCAATTACTCTGCTTAACCAAATTGTCAAATTAACTTACAATACTTACAATACTAGCCTTCTTATATTGTCTAATTACAAATAGTTACTTAGGTACATAGAGAGAGAGTTACAAATACAATTTTATTATTATTAATGTTAAACATATAATGTTATATAACTTTAAACTTAAAAATATATAAGCTTCAAAGCCGTGAAAAGGGTAATTGAGTAAAGAGTTTCTGGATCAAATAAGAAATAAGGAGATCAAAAGAAAATCTAACGTTTTTTAAGAAAAAAAAATGCAGCTATGTGTCGTCTTCAAATTGAAGACCAAACAATTATGAATCACGGCGCTAATAACTTTTCAGTTACCGGCCTAGGCCACAAGGTGGTTTCGGTTTACCGTCGCAACGTATGCATTTATTTTCCTACTTTGTGTATTAAGTCGTCAATTAATCCAAAAATCTCGTATTAGTCAGCGGCTTTTGTCCGGCGGCCGTAAAAGGTGAAACTGGCGCGCGTCGGCGTCGCCGCCATCCGTGCCGGCGCATTGAGCCATCCCTGCCCTAATTAGCCCCGAAACCGCAAAAGAAACAGAGTTATAGCGGTCATAAGGCCGCATCCCTTTCTCTGGCTGAAACTTGGCAGGTTTTGACAGTTGTGATGTGAAATTAAGTTTGAGTAAGTTAATTAAAGTTCTTTTCCCGAATTTGTCGGACGGTATCTGGCACACGCCCGGGCCAAGCTGAACCAAAATTGCCGCAACAAGGACGACGTAAAAATCCCTGGAAACGACTTGTCAGATAATGCTGAGAAACGGAGGAAGAAATCTGACAAAAGATTTATTAGTTAACGTAACTCGTAAAACCTTATATTTTAATGTTAGAATATTTCATTTAATTTGGCTCGTCTTGATTTCACAACGCTGTAAATTCAGAGTGAAATTCTGTGTAATAACGATGTGGGATGAGAAGTTAGTTTAAATTATTTGAGCAAGTAGAGTCATGATAATGTTTTAATGCTGTTTTATTATAATTATGCGTTCTGTAACCTGCACGCAATCGCAATCGACTTCAAAGTTGAACAATTGTTTTCATATTGTATGTAGACTCGCCTTTGGACTGTCAAAATAAAGACGATTGCGATTGCGAAGCGTTAGGCAATAAGCACACTGGTTTTTCTAAGAGAAGTGTAAAAAACGCATCCTCCAACATTCCTACCCTACCCTACAGTTTACTTAGATTAGGTGCCTATTGGGCACGCCATTGGACTTTTACTACCTCCCGCTCATCATCAGAGAGAATTGGAGTCCTATATTGTGTACCTTTAAAAAATACTCTGTAACAGCTTTATTGATAAAGATCCTAGAATTATTAGTCCAATGCCAATTTTAAAATTCAAACGCATAATACAACTGTATCGTTTAAAGCACGTCATTTATTTTCTCTGCACTTCCTCATTTGGTTTTTAAACTTATCATTTTCATTAATTTTATTATCATTTGTTTAGTCCCATAAATAGAGTAACCGCGCACACGATATTACAGTGGCGCCGAATATAAATCCTCAAGTGTAGCATACACAATATCTCTTAGGGATCTCAGTTAAACAACTAGACAATAGATTAGTTATCCTGATATGTATCCCTTTAAACGAGCAATTCTTGTATATATAATCTGAATCTCCGAAACGGCTCCAACGATTTCGATGAAATTTGAAATATAGGGGTTTACGGGGGTGAAAAATCGATCTGTCAAGTTGTCATCTTCGGGATATTTTGTTTTCAACCCGAGCGACGCTCGCTCTTCCGGGTACTACCTATTCAGATCACAATTCATTACACAATGGTTCGCTCTCAATTGTTGAAGGTTTAATAGCCTTTTCAAGCGCTCGACCCGTTTCGCATGCTTAACGGATTAAAACCGATAAATCGTAAAGCCTATACCTTCAACTTTGAACTTTAAACATAAATACGTATGCATTAAAATGCGATTTAGAATAAATTTGTGTTTCGAGTTACTGCCTTATGCTTTTGAAATTATAATTCCACTGGATCTGCATGTTGACACGAGCGGGGACGCGAATTTCCGAGTTCAGTACCCTTACCATGAGTTACATTATCGTACTCGCTAGCGAGTCGAATGCTCTTTTCTTTGTACTCTACAAGAATACTGCGAGGTCTGTAAGGGATAGAGCATTCGACTCGCTACCGAGTACGATAATTGTAACTCATAGTAAGGGTTCTGTTGGTATGGTAAGAATTTATTAAACTGGCCCTTTCTGTGAAACATATCTATTTGCTAATCGGGTCACTTCATAAAATTCGTACTATACCCGACGCTACGCGCCCAGATGGTCCTGTCAGATTATATTATGTTTGTAATGGTTCGTTTACGATGAGGACTTTTGTATCAGCGGGCAGGTACAGACCTATTATTTTATCGAAAAACCTATCAACGAACGTATCATTACGCTAAATTTTAATTTTACCGAAAGGCATTTCTCGCCGCGTGTGGTTTTTTTTTGGTAATCTCAAGTGTAACCTAACCTACGTAATTAATGTTTATACAGCGTTCGATGAAATGATACAATCGACGAATGGTGATAAAATGATGGGATGGATAGGTAGCACAGGTTGCGATACTTGCGGTACACGTCCACACC
The DNA here is from genome assembly GCA_923062465.1 of Acleris sparsana. Lineage (NCBI taxonomy): Eukaryota > Metazoa > Arthropoda > Insecta > Lepidoptera > Tortricidae > Acleris > Acleris sparsana. The sequence goes on from OV281293.1 coordinate 18,954,596, forward strand.
AACGGTAACTACGTAACTTAAGCAGAAACAGTCATTCGTCAGGGTTTTAAGTCGTCATTACTATTCTAAATCATGGGCTATACTTAAAGGGAATCTACCTTTAGCAAGAACCCCTAAGGCAGATTCACATAATATAATATGCCTCTGTACAATATTTGCCGTAATTTTACCTCTACTATTCGATGAAGATACGAAAGTAAACGTCAATGTCAATGTGCTTTAGTGCTAAGTAAATACGTACACGAAGCGCTGTTCCAATCGCTGTACACATTTTTCAGTGACGTTACGTTCACGTTCCGTACTCGGTAGAAGGATAAAGTTCGTGCTCGGGGTACAGAACTAATTGGGATTCGTCTCGCGACACTCGCGACACTTGTAAATATTTATTTACATGTGTCGGGACTTGTGTCGTAACTCGCAACAGTACTGTATCGCCTTTTGCACCTTATTACAATGCTTGATTGGATTCATTTCTGTGCAGTCGACTGTAGAAAAAACGGTTACTTGCGTTATACTCAACACCATCTAACTTGTTTTATAATGCTTCAATTTTGACATAAAAACCGTCCATGATGTAAAATCAGGAAAATTGTGTTAAAAATGTGATCTCTACTTGCTTTATTCATGCATTTTTAGGTTATAAAAGTGTTTCTAATTGTGAGTAAGACAAGTCAGTTGGTATGGACTTTACTACGAAGTACTATATAGGCAAAAAATATTCTGATGCGGATTGTCGTGTAATAAGTGTTGCCGTAGATTAAAAACACGTTTATGGTATGAGGTTTTAAAAAAACCTTATATTTACCTAAGTATTTTTCACTTCAAATAATTATTCATTATTAACCATGGGTTTTTTATTACACGACTTGTGGTTTATCACCATTTTTTTAATAAAACATTAATTAAATCAAAGAAAACGCTTGGGATGTACAAACGTATTTTAGTTAATCGAGCATATTATTTCATTAGTTTTCGATATTTCATCAATGACGACGGTAAATTATATTTATTTAGGGTGATAAAAACCGCGAATATTTAAAAAACAGTACAGATTTTTAACCAAGTACATACTCGAAATCCAAAAGAAACCCTCCATCCCGGCGAGCGCGAGCAAGTAGCTCTCAACTCGGCGTAGTAAAAAGGAGTAATCATAAAAACGTATGCAACTAACATAAGCCCTTTGACGTGGGGCGCCAAGCAACTTTCGAAGCCCTGCGGATGCATAGATATTCGTATTTATTTTACATTCGTACATCATACATACTCAGGCCTTCATTCCCAGAGTGGGGTGGCAGAGCTACAGAATTACCTACGACAACGCGATGGCCTAGTGGATAGTGACCCTGAAGCTAGAGGTCCTGGGTTCAAATCCCGGTAAAGGCAGATATTTGTTGGATGAACGCGAATATTTGTTCCTGAGTTATGGATATTTTCTATGTATTTAGAATATAATAGAATAGAATATAAATTTATTTGACACTAAAAGATTTAAGTATATTTTTTCTCTATATAAGTATTTATATCGTTGTCTAGTACCCACAGTACAAGCCTAGAGCTTAGTTTGGGACAAGGTCAATTGGTGTGACATTGTCCCCCGATTGTGTCTTGATATTTATTGACCAAGTGGAATGGAGCCCGTTGTGCATGATCGTAGTGTGACATCGTATTTGGTCGGAAAAGTTCGTATTTGTCTTGCTCTCTCCATAAGCTTAACTATGGGTACTAAGTCTGTGCAGAAAATATATATATATATGTAATATATATATGTAAATATGAACTTTTCGGAGCAAAAAACGATATCGCATTTTCATTATTCACTGCATCTGAACAATAGAACGAGTATCATGTCAGCCGAAAGACGTCCACTGCTGGACATAGGCCTCCCCCAAGGCTTTCCAATAGAACGAGTACCTCGCCGAAACTATAGCAGCTAACAACATGACAGTCGAGTAATTAGTAAATAAGTCCGTAACAATTACGCTGCCATGTTTTGTTAATTGATTAACAGCTCGATTAGCCGTTCGCAGGCTATAATAATATAATTAGTCCCACAATAACTATCATGTAGCTACTAACTGTTATCAGCATCGGCTGTGCACCATCCGAACTCCTAAGAAGGTATTTGGATTGTGTACCTAGATGTGTTTAGCTACCCAATATTACACCGCCACAACAATTGTCTGCTTTGCCCAGCAAAGGTCAATCGGGCATTACTTATTCTTAGTTTTGTGCAATGAAGAATAATCAAATTAAATACATAAACAGCACTTAACACCTAAGGGCTTTCCTTAGCTCAGCCAACTTAACCCATTATATCGGCTGAAGTTTCACCGCGGCTTTTGGTGAAAAGTTACGCAATGTATCTTTATCCGTCCATTCTCGAACCATAGAGGCCTTGATGCCCGCCTATACACGCGTAGCTACGTATCTTCGAGTCGGCGAGTTCTATAAGAGCACCTAGACTAACCAATTGCATTAAGGTCCAATATAACATCGATCAATCAACCTAATAACTGCCTCCATTGGCAACCGCTTCGTACGGATTTTATTCAAAGCTGTCCAATTTAATCCACTTAAGTATAGACTAAAAAGGTCCCAGGAGCATCGCGGTTCGTAATCGTATTCCTTTGAAGAACCCGTCTTGGCCAAGCATTGTTCATATTACATTCTAGATCCCACACTGACCAGTCGTCTAGCACCCAGCTGGAAAATAAAGCGAAAAAATGAAGCTGATGAATTTTGTCAAATTATCTTTCATAGTAATCCTAGGAATTGTATGTAACGGTGATTTTTCGAATCAATGGCCGCTCACTGCAACAAGCGTCCAGAGCGCCCCGCATTCACAATGGGATGCATCGGTGTCAAATTTTCTCTCGTTTTGTTTATTGCGTGGTCGGGCCCATCAGGCCCTCGCAGATGGAAAGCAATTAAAAAGGGGCACGCGTGAAGCGAATAACACTGCTTCGGGTGTGGAAAGACGGGTGGCTGAGGATGATAATCGTTTGGATAATAACGGTTCTGATGAAATGGGGGAACTTCATGCTGTCCTGGTGAGGAACTTCTCACGGCTGTGGCCGGTGGCCCGCTGGCGCGCCGGCGGGTTCTTCTCGGACGACTACCTGGAGCTCATCAACGAGCACTGGCTGCGGTTCCCGCCGCCGCCCGAGTGGCTGCAGAAGACCCTCGGCGCCGTCTACCTGCTGTTCTCCTGCGTCGGCTGCTGGGGAAACGTCATTGTACTCTTTATGTACTACAGGTGAGCTATATCTATTAATTTATTTAATCTTTGCTGTACAAAAATACTAATTTTGAGTGCAAAAGATGAAGTTAATGCCTAATGGATTTCTCTACCAGTTGACCTTTGTACGAACGAAAGCATCAAGACAGAAAAAGCATATGATGCAGGGAAAAAATAAATATAAACCTATAAGTATATACAAATAAATAAATTCGTGTACGTGAAAATATACTTATAATTTACATCGCGTTTAATATTAATTATTAGTCAAATTAAAAGCCTTTCCAACTCTTTGTTCTCGATTAGGGTCAACAGTTATCGCATTTTCTATGAGATAAGTAGGTACCATCGTTTTATAATTACCTACCCATGAAATAATTACGCCTACCGGTGAGTGATTACCCTAGTTATTTTCAACACCTTGAGACTAAAAACTATTGTATGAAATAGAAATAGTACACACCACCCATATAAATACTCACTAGCATTTTGTTTCACCAGGCTATCTGGTATGCAAAGAATACTTACTCGCTTGTCACATAACAACGCTGCAAGCGTCTGCGTATACCATTTGCAAGTTTCTTCATATCAAATTCAAGTCCAAGACGAAACCTAAAACACGTAGAACGAAAGTTTCACCTACGCTACAGCCTCCCCAATGAGAAACGAGCGTCCAACCAGAAAAGTACCTCTATTAATAAAGGAGGAGGCAGAAATGTATGAACACTGGCCTAGAAACCAATAACAATAAGCACTATATCATCGGATATGCGTTTTAATTCTACAACGATTTAGTGTAGTGGGAAACCTCAAAGAACTGTGAGAAATATTTTAAAAATCGGGAACATCGGCACGCCTACGTAGACGACGTTTGCATAATTACTTTGAAACACCGCTGTCTTTGCACGGCGATAACTTTTAACACACAAAGTTTTCGAACTACCTGCCATAGAAATAGTTTTACAACTTAGAATTACCTATCCGGTGACATATTGCTTGTTGTTATTGGTCATATAGGCCAATTTGCCCACCCTCCTTTAATTTAAAAATATCAAACATAATCATATCTACCTACATGTGGACGGACGACTTATTGGATTCAATTTCAATGTAATCAAATCAAACAAGGCGTGTAAGCAAACTCTAAATAAAATTCTAATAGGTACGCATATATTTAATTCAAAGCTTAACATTAAACGTTATCTTTTATATTTGTCTGGCGCAAACTCCCAGAGATTACTGAAACGAAAATGTAAAAGGTAAATATATATTTAGAAATTGTATTTATTGTAATCCAAGTGAATACTCGTAAAGGTTATTTTTCTATTCTATTTGATTACATTTAATGTGATAAAAATATGTAATAGCTTATCTCTTATAAAGGTTTATTTATTTACTTACTTTTTGGATTAGGTTATGTTGAGAACGAACATATGTTTTCTCGGCTCAAAACTCAACTACCATGTTTAATGATATGAATAATATAATAAAATAGAAATTCTTTTTTGGTAAACGAAAGTTTGACTCCATTACAGAAATAAATATAAAATGTAGTAAATAAATTTACCTGCAACTTATTTATGGACAGCACCTACGCAGGTAATTGAACCATATCCCAATATTTATTGCAAATTTCCAAACATATCTAGTCAAAAAATAAAATACAATTCATGGCACATGGTCGTTTGTCCTTTAGAACGTGTATAAGAACTCGCTTTATTGTACTAACACTACTAACCATAAGGTTGCATTCTCAAAGTCACTTTGACTCGAACTTAAAGTAGCCGCGAGCGTGACTTCACACCCGTAAAGTGCTTCGCGTGTAAAGTGCTGCCTTTTTACGGTGCGCTGCAGGCTGATATCAAACTACCGATTATTTTAATATGATGAAAAATTCGCCGTGATTCTAAAACCACTTGCTTTTATTGTAAGGCTGAAAGTATAAATTAATTGCAGTACAATACATTAGGAACAATTGTGTTCACACTACGGGCGGTAAAACAAAGAAAGGCTTAAATCGCAGGTATTTGACTCCCGAGTCGGAGGTGAGGGCGATAATTTAAAATTTTAGCTTATTTTTTTTTATCAATTTTAAAAGTGAGTCACATCAAAACTTTAAGTCACTTTGTACATGTTTCTGTACAAAGTACAACGAGGTGTAACACTTTGCACCTTATGTCACTGGAATAAGGTGCAAACTCGAACAAAAAAAATTAAGCTTGACTGTACCTTATTGACTTTACCTTATAGTGCCGCCGGCACGAACCTCATCAAACTTGACACGCTGTCATGTGAGGAACTTATTAACGAGGTCTCAAGTTCAATTTCGTCTGGTTCTGACTATTTGCCATCTATATTTAGTTAATTATAATTAGGTTCAATAATTATTCGTGCTAATTGTTACATGAACCTATTACTGGGCAAACACATTAGTGGTCAATATTTAACTATTGTTACTAAATGATTGATAAAAGCTATGAATGTTAGACTTAGAAGCTATTTAGCTATCCATTTGTGTCCATAGTGCAAATATTTTATAGGTACTTAACTAGTACAAACTCGGCGGATTCACGTTTTTAAATGCAGCAGATATCCTGCTGACACCTTTTGATTCCATCATCCAATCAATCCATTATGACTTAGGCTAATAAAACGTGCTCCGATCGCAGCGATTACAACAGGTATTCGGCGAGTTCCCGATATTTCGACGATATCAAATACCCCGTGATCATGCGGATTGCAACATTCGCAGCGTCGTCGAAATATTGGGAACGCGCCAACTATGGTGACCGCCGTAAGGACCCGTTTAATTTACTTTACTATCATGAATACTGCATTGTCATCGGGTTCATTTACTAATGTTATATCAGCTCATTCCAATAATGGTGACTGGTTTAGAATTGCCTTGCAAGGTTTTTAAACAATCATACTTCAATGAGTGAGTTTTCGAAGAGTATAAATGTCAAGTGGAAGTGTCAATGTAATGTCGTCTTCTTGAGAAGGCAAACGAGCACACAGGCCACCTGATGGTAAGTGGAAGTGGAGTGGAGGTGGTGACCCATAGACTTTCGCATTTACAAGACAGCAAGCCTAAGACTGCAAATGCGTTGCCAATCCTGAGGACTAAGATAGAATGCCTCTATGCTAGTCATTACACCGGTTGTCTTATCCAAAAACCGGAACACAACAATGCGGACACTGCTGTTTAGCGGTAGGTTAATGGGTAAGATGGCGGTAGCGATCCGGACGGACCCCAAAAGGTATTCAAATTCAATTATGTAGTTATTATTTTAAAGAAATGAACGGGTACTCCTCTGCACCGAATACCTATCCAATTATTCACATTGAAAACAAACAAGTTCGTCTCCCGAAACATCATCTACTTAATAAATGTACTCGTACTACATCTTGAAACTTTGCAGCGACTTTACATAAATATCACAAAATTATTTTGGAGAACTTACATTATTTGGTCTAACGGAATAGACCCCGGAAAAACAGTTAATTATCAGGGGATACATAAATAAATATCAGTCGACAATTGACCCAGTCTTAAAATAAGCTCTAGATTTGTAATATGGATACGAACTAGACCAACATGCGGCCACATTTAACAATAAAATATAACAAAACAATATAAATTAAATCATATTAGCACAATAAGTAAAACGTCAGCATAACTCATCTTTAATGAGCATGAAAGTTTTACGCTATCAATTAATGTGCAGACTGCTTATTTCCTGACTCAGACAGCTGACTGCTTTCTTGACTCTGCATAGTTTAAACATACGAGGCTGAGTAGAGTGATTGCCTAAGATCAGTCTGCAGAATCTAGCTTTGAACAAGGAACAAGGGGTAGTGTAGGAGCGCGAGCCTAGACTTTCGATAAATATGCGAAACATTTTACATAAAAAAAGAGGACTCTAAAAAGTCTCCTGTAACAGCGAAAGTGTTAAAGTGGTGAAGTGGGGCTTTATTTTAATTAAGACGCCGCTTTGAAAACAAATTATTTAAACCTATTTCTTATATCATATTATAATACATTTACTCCCCAGTATCATATACTCGTCACGTTCTGCTCTACATGTACAGAGTAAATAGCACAGCCCGACAAATTACAAATAAGCAAATAAGTCTTGTGTAGCAAAGTTGTTAATTAATGTTAAAATTGAAACGTATCCTTATTTTTAGACATGACTATGTATGATATATACTTACGTATCTCGTACGCACTTGCGTTCATAATTCAGGTAGTGCTGGGACAGTTTTAGTCTAATTTAGTGCAAAATGGCGAATTTAACTGTGAGTTGTAAGTAATCAAGTACACCTGCTTAATATTAAAAGAAGATGCCGGCAATGCCGAAGGTGCGATCACGTTCGGCTTCTTTAGACTTTAGTACTTGGCTCAACATTATAAAGAATTCTATGAATTTTTGGGCGTCATCAACCCTTCAACATGTCTTGCGCTGTGACATTTGATCTTCGAATTCTAATATTTATTTTATGAGAGTGGTTGCCACGGTTGTGTGCCGTTCGATACTACCTCACGTTCGCTTGAGTTCTACCTTTGTACTTTCTTCGGTTAGCAAATAATTGAATGCGTGCAACGAAGCAGGATAGAACAAGATATGGGCTGACGTCAAATCGAATCTTGCCAGGTGTATCCCTCACGGTTTTCCTCAATATTTCGAGCCACAATAAATAATTGCTTTATACACATAAGTTTTCTTTTGTATTCTATGTTGCCCAGTTTTTGGCAGTTTATAACTAGATAAAACTTATTTATGACCGTAATTAAAAATTAAACATTATCTTTCAAACAATTTTAGTACGTAGGCACATATCAAAAAATAAAGTTATATATCTAGCGAAAGCTTATAAGGCACCCAAGCTCATTAATATTATAATTTATAATATATGGTGGAGAGTAGGCAACTTGTTAATTCATAGACGCCTGTGATATCCACGTCGAGTCCTCAGTCGCAGGGACGCTTTCGGCGACGACGCGCCGCGCCGCTCTCTCCGGGAACACTTTCTCGCAAACGCCGCCGCGCGCGGCCGCGCCAGCTCCGGGATAACTCGAACAATGTCGAAAGCAATAAACATCGAATTTATAATAATCTTAATAACCGCACAGTGCGTCAACTTATACAGCATCCCCGATACGAAACATTTAGTAAAAGCATATGACCACAATTCGACTTCAATTAGCGAATCAGAAAAATTCAAACAGTGCAAGTTTCTCGGTGATTTTCTGTTGTGTAGCTTGGACCATTTGAAACAGTGGAAGCGGCGGAGAAGAGTGTGCTTGAAGCAGTTCAATGAGACCTACGTTCAAGCATATATGAGGGAGAAGAGGGCTACGGTGGAAACGCAAAGTGTGGTGCAGCGCTTGCATTTGACGACGCCGCTACAATCTGACGCCGCGTTGCTCGCGGAGTTCAAGGAGCGCTGGCCGGTGGCCCGCTGGCGCCGCTTCCTGTTCTCAGACGACTACTTGGTCCTCATCAACGCCCACTGGTTGCGCTTCCCTCCTCCCCCTCCTGCGGCCAACTACCTCCTAGGAGGGTTGTACATCGTGATGATGCTAGTGGGATGCTCCGGGAACGCGCTCGTGCTGCTCATGTATTTCAGGTCAGTTTACAAGCTAGGATTCATTAAAATGTGTGTCACCTCACCTATTATTAACTGACTGAGGACTCGTTGTTATTTAGGCGTTCTATATTTGTTCACGAACATTTGGAGCTCATAAGCTTGTCTCAAATTATACGCGTTGGTAATATCGACCATTATTTATTAATATCCAAAAACGACGCAATGTAAAGGTAACTCATAAAAAGTACTGTTACGGCCGCACCCAGTCCGCAGTCTTAGCAGTTTTCATTCATAAAGTTGAAACAATAACGAGTTAATTATCTCTAAAACATCAGAGTACAGCGGTTGCCTGATAAGTCAATTAAGAGGCCTCTTACAAAAGCTAAGTGGCAAAGTATAATTAAGTTATATTCTCAACTTGTTATGTTTTCTTTTGACTCTGTACGATTATTTTTAACTGTACAATGTAACATTTCGTTAGAAAGAAGTAAAGAAATGGTATAGTCTATAGTCTGTGCTTGAACCAAATAAATATAAAAAATAATCCAAACTTAGAGTACTGTATCTAAATTAACACAGGTTGCCACTCAGCTTGGTGTCAGACCTACTAGAGTCTGTCTAATGAAAGCTGAACCTGGGAAAAAGCGGCAAATTCAAAAAATCTTGATATGGTATTACCGATCAATGAAGGAATAAACGATATTGATACTTTTATTATTTTATTTATTTTGGTGGGCACAAAGGAAGAGGAAACGCGTACTATATTTTCATATATATTATTACGAGCGCTATATTTTGATGAAAAGCACTTTAGGTAAAATACGATGACAGTGACTGGAGCACATTTGGTTTTTCGAAATATATTTGACATGAAAATATAGTGATCTGCACGTGTAGCACAAGTTGTATTTTCTCGCTTGTCGCTCTGTGCGTCTCTATCGTAACAGACTAGATAGTAAGGGAGATCCGAGCGACAAACAAGTCACGAGCAACTTGTGCTAGTCGTGCTGTTGATAGATTTCATTGATACGAGAGGTTTTCGTCTGTGTCGCACACAGCATAATAAAACAATGATGATGAGGAATATTATATTCAACCTTTTTAATAAAGTAATTAGAGGTAACATTATTCTCATCACCCTTACACCTCTATCTAACGACAATTATATCTTGGAGAAGAAGCGCCGCAAGAAACTCCAGCAGATCATTTTTTCCAATCATAAAATACAATTATTCTTAAAAGTAACATTACAAGGTTGTAAAGTAATTAATAATTATTTCTAACAACACAAACTTAGTCGTTACAAATGTACGCTCAATAACATTGAGTAAATTAAAAATAGTGACTAGGAGAACAACATGACGAGGTCTCTACATCAGGAACGATAACTAAAATAACTAACTGGAAAACAGGTTCTTGCAAGCGTGAACAGACAGGACCCCACTGACAACACCCGTTCACGAGTATGACGCTGATCTCAGCCATCGCCTCCTCAACCATGATAAGAGAAGATAAGAAACACTGATATCTGTAAGAAGAAAGAAAGTGTTAAATAAACAGAACACCATTTAGAAATACATTGTGTGGTTGCGCAGTACAGCCCTATTGTACAGTCCGACAGCCCTAAAAACATTTGGGTTTAGGTGAAATGAAATTGCATCGGTGAGGTTCTAATCGCAACGGTTTAAGAACAAGGAAGACTCATATAACCCGAACATCTTTTATATCTGGCCGATCAAAAATGACATTAAATAAATAGATAAGGTACTAAAGTGTACACATATTTATGAAATCGACTGTACAGTGTACATTTGGTTCATAAACAACAAAATGCTGTTTGCTCCGCACACAGAAAATACATATCAAATAATATGTTTATGATATCTTTTAACTAAACACCTCCTTATTGTTTTATTGAAACTATGAGTGTCAGTTACATTAATCATCTGTCTATTAAATTAATTTAATAAAATTGTGAATGCTAAGAGATTCAACATGATATAGGGACAGACAATAGGTACCTACACCTATTATATAGGGAAAGACAATGATAATTTTAGTAATTACCGGTCATTGAAGATACTTCTTCCAAATATTTCGTCTGAGTCTGGCAGGCTAACTCAGTTTCCTCAACCTCTTTCAGCTGCTTTACGTTTTCCAGCACACTTTTGTCAACGTGCACGTCCAGGTTTTCTGAAACGAATTTAATTTCGTTTAATTTCTTAATCTCATCGTATAATAGACAGAAAAAGGTAAATTAAACTTAGGATTGCACATAGAGAAATAAGAAGTATCAAAATGAACATGCCGTACTAAAGCCGTACTAACCTATAAATTTGGTCACCGTAACTAAACAATTAATTTTTTGCATCAATAATGCTTTTCTTTCTTCTTGTTTTTCTTTGTACTTCTGTATAATAGTATACAGAATCTCCCGGACACCGCCTCTTATCGTCGACGGCATGATTACTCCGTATTTTTATCAATTTAGATCTCGAATTGACAAGTTTCTAACAACAACAAAGTCCAAACGTCATATTAAATAGTGTTGCCAGACTCGTCAGCCAAGAAAAATCCAGGTTCAGCTTTCATTAGACAGACTCTAGCCTTGACGCTCGTTTTTAGGGCCACCGGATTGAAAACAAGGGAGAGCGCTGCCGGTTCATCACTACTATTTATCAAAACTTATGTTTGAACTATTTTGTTATGTCGTTTTTGTATTTATATTTACGCTCTATAATTAAATTATGTTATATTTATTTATTTAATAAGTAGGTACAATATTAATAAAGAATTAAAAATTAAACATTGCCCCACAAAACTGGAGTAACAGTTGGACTGTGGGAACGGCAGTCTCTAGGTAAGGCTTAAATTAATTAAATAGCAGAACTATGCTGTACACAGTAACAGTACTAAACATACATATTATTATTATATAAGTAGTAGGTAATGCTTTTTTAAAAGTCTCTTAAATTTATTCTTATTTTTCTCACGTCTAATGGCTTCAGGAAAACTATTGAGCAGGTATGGGATACGCTTTTTGAGAGTGCTGTCCCCATAGTAATTATTTATCTTAGGAACAAATAGTTTACCAGTCGCCATAGCCTTGGTGTTATAAGAATGATCAATGGGTTTTAGTGCAGAATACTCTGAGTCATGTTCCAGACAGCCATGGTTATTAGTGGCAAGTAGATACTTATGTTTCATGCTTACAGGTAATATTCTACAGATTTTATAAAGTTGACGATACTTCCCTTTACATTTGAGTTTGGTTTTTTCGTTAACAAGTAATTTTAAAAATCTAATTTGAATGGCTTTTAATTTATCGATATTGGTCTTTGTTGTGAGCCCAAAGCTGTAGCTATAGTTTCAAATTCTATTAAACGACCATCACGGCAAAATATTTCATGACACACATGTTAATAAGAGAATTTTAAACTATTCAATAAGCAAGAAAAACACGACTTAGCGAGGACGGCTTGTGTGAGAGGGCTCTTATCAACGCTTGTGATGCCCGCAGAGTACATACAGACTAATAAGAAGGACCGCCAATCTCCGGACAATAACGACCGAATGACGATCCCTTCTTATTTCAGAAAAGATATCCCATAAACGGCTCAAAAGATTTTCATGAAATTTAGCTAAGAAACATCTCGATTAAAATAGCTTTCTTTGAACCGTATCCGAAGCGGTTCATCCTTTTAGGAGCTACGGTGCCACACACAGATACACACGCTTAACTCAAAACGCCCCTCTCTTCATGTCAGGGGTTAAATTCACGTATCTGACTTTTATTTATATTCCCCTAGGTATTGAGGAAACCGTTCAGATGTACCCTGCCAAGCTTTGTTTACCCAACAGTTTAAGTTTGCGACAAACAAACCGATTCGTCTTATTGGAAAGGTTTCATGATAAATATCGTTTCGGTTTACCGCAGCCAAGGATCTATCGGATTCTCATCTAACTAAGTTGAATCTGTCCTGCAAACAACGGAGTAAACAGTCTGTAGCCAGCTTCTGTTAACCACTTTTTTTTGGCCTGACATGGTGCCACTTTGACCACTGCTGATCTTTTGTGGCAGCCCTTTGTTTAGAACTCACCGCAAAGGCCGTTTGCGTCCAGGAATTTCCAGATTCTTTGGGCAGTGAGGAGTTATATCTCTTGTGGGTGCATGATAAGTCGCTCATTATTGGTCCGCATGAACAGAGGATGTGCATTGCTGTCTCCTCTGTCTCATGACAGAATCTGCATGTCGCGTCTTGTTTCATACCCATTAGAAACAGATGTCTGTGCAGTTTGCAGTGACAAGTTAGGATCCTGGTCACTGCGCTGCATCTTTTCTCTTGAGTAGTAGAATATGTTTAGAGAGCTTGCTTTTAAACCATTTAATTAGTGATTTTGATTTTTTCGTTTTGTGGACTTCCATAGCTAGTTCTCCCTAGATTTATACACTTAGATCGCTTAGCAAGGAATAGGCTTTTCGTTTTGTGATGCCACAAAACGGCTCCGGGCTGCCTAGGGGGTTGTCAGCTCTGTTCATAGTCATTCTGTAAACTAGTTGTAACTACCCACTCGTTAATTGCTGAAAAATAATGTATACATAATAAGTTCTGAAGGCAACTTTCCATCTAAGGTTTTATAAGGTAATTAAATTTTGTCCTAGATAGTTTAATTACGGAGAAGTTAATTAATTAAACATCAATGCTGGCAGTTGAGAGCCACGTGTTGACTTCATAAAGGACGTTACAAAGATTCTAAGGTCAAAGATAAAACGATTTTTATTAATAAATTGTAAAGACTGGTCATCTCATCAACTTTGTTTTTACCCCCATTGCAATCATATCGTTTACGACTGCTTTAACTGTTAAGTTAATAAGAGCAATCATAAGTTTACCAATACGATGGCAACAGGGGTAAAGATAATGTAGAATAGAGACTATAAGGATCCTATCCCACTAACATTTACAAGATTTACAGTCGACAAGATTTTTAAATTTTCAAGTTAAAAATCTGGGCAAGATTATGTCAGACCATGCTCAGTGTAGGGTTCCGAAGCCGTCTACAAACAAATTAGACCTCGCAACAAACTTAGCTATGTCGTTGGAAAACTCTCTATATGTGATGCATGCAACAGGAACAGGCGCTCGAATAATTTGACGTTTATTTATCTAATAAAGGTATATTATGAAACTTCTAAATTTAGAGAGCGCAGTTTCGAATGGCAACCACTGATTGTTTAATAAATTTATCTTTGCGGGTATAGTTGCCAAATAACTAATTAGCCCACTCCTGCCAATACAGACTGCCAAAAACGTAAACAAAAATATTTATGTTATATTTAATTATGACCTATTCCAATATGTAGGTACAGTTGCTGAGGGAGCACGCTACATTTTCTCGAAATAATTTAATCCGAACTTCATTAATTCCGAGTCCGAATTTCCCAATCATCGCTACTCTTAATTCGAGTTTCCCAAAGCATCACGTCACGAACATTAATTACGATCGTTTAGTTTCTGAATCATCTATCATCCGACTGTTTAAAAAATCCGCAATCCGATTATCATTTCTCCGTCAAGATACCACACTCATTTTTTAAATTTCCGTACTTTACTATTCCAAATCCCGAATTTTTGAGCTATCGTAAAGTTAAGTAGTGCTTTAGTTACATTTTCTGGTCACATCAACCTAATAATAATACTCCTTGCTACGCTTGTCCTCGCACTTAATGTGTGTCTCCAGCCACGAACAGTATCAAACGATGTAGTTGGATTCGGTTAACTTTGAAAAAAAACAACAAAAAAACAAACAAACCCATACACACACAGGCGCATACACACGCACACGCACACGCACACTCTTTTTTAATTATACGTAGGTAAGAATTTGCACCCAATAACGTAGTAATTTTAATAGACTTGTCGACATGTTTTGTTTTTCAACGATTGGAGACCGAGAAGATCCCAATTTTTGGCTAAATGGATACATCAAGTATCAATATCAATATCAATTTACTATAACACATGTACATTCGCCCTTTCTCACGTCCAGTCAAGCCGTAATCGGGCCGGTGCAGCAGCTGAACACGCCCAAACCATCAAGCGCCGCAAATATTCATCATTATTAAATAATTACGAATTTGTGGCGCTTGCGGTGGAAACAATGGGACCAGCTGACATGAAAAGTTTTATTAAGGCCCTGTCATCCCGGCTCATCGACACCTCCGGAGACCCTAGAGCTGGCGCTTACCTTTCCCAAAGGATTGGGCTAGCCATCCAGAGAGGTAATGCAGCCAGTGTCTTAGGGACCATGCCGCGAGCGGACCTGCTAGAGGGGGTGTTCTTTTTATAGTGGTGTTTATGTTTAATTTTTAATATTTGAGTAGCTTAGTTTTATTTTATTTTATTTTAAATAAGTTTAGTTTTAACTTTAACTTTTAAATGTAAAGTCCGTATTTATAGTTGAATGTTATTATTTATCATGTGGTTTTGTTTTATCGGATACTTACTCAGAAATAAAGGATAAACCTGTACCTAAATTAAATATTCTGTATTAAATTGTCGTGCATTTATTACGGCATTTGATAGAAGAATACGAGTGAATAGTGTCACGGAGTAATGGCTTTTCAAATATCGTCAAACGAATTTTCTACTCAATCATTTCCATTGAGATTGTTTTTCTGATCTCCTTTCTCCGGTTGATTGTAAGGATATTATTACCAACGTTTATTAATACAGAGAGCTTAACGTCGTTTTATCTGACTTGAGCAAAAATAGCGAATTCTTTGTTGTAATAATAACATACTTCGGTCTACGCTAAATAATATGTGGTGAATAGATAGGCTGAAAAAAACTTCATTCCAGTATTTGAAAAATTAAAAAAAAAAGCAAGAGCTGGTTTATTATATGCATATTCTATAGTCTTCATACTTTCGATTGGTATGTAATTTGTCCAATAAACAAGCAAAAGGTTATTTTTTATTTTTTTATTAATTATATACTGGACTGAAATTATTCAACCTACCTATTCGCCATATATTACTTAGCATATTAAATTTGATATAATAGTAGATTGTTCAACAAGGGACTAAAACAAGCCATAATGACACGAGATGTTTAGCCACGCGAGCGAGCTTGCGAGCGAGGGTGGCTGTAGTTCGAGTGTCATTATGGTTTTTTAGTCTCGCGTTAAACACTCTACTTTTCACTTTGAATGCGAGGAAAAAAACGACGTTCTAAACAAAATTACAACATTTATTATAAAAAAAGGTTCTAACAATTAAAACTAACAATTAGGTATCTTATTATTATTATCGTTAATCTAACATTAATGATGTTATTTGTTTCCCACATTTCCAATCAATAAAAGTTTGGTATGTTTTTGAATAAATGCCACTAGATTTTGGCGGCAAAAGATTTCGTATCACCTCTTTTGCTTTCTTCTCCATTCTGGAGTTAGGCGTTTATTCTTCTTCACTGGATGATGATGATGACATTTCTGGTCCGTAATTTCTAAAGTTGCACAATTAATTAGTGAAATTTTTTAACAACGTACGCTCAATACAAGTTATGAACATCTATTCAAAATACAAATAGGAAAAAAAAGTTCCGCGGTTTTTTTGTAAAGTGATGTTTTAAATGCTTGCATATTTAGCCAACAGATTCAAACTTGGAAACCATTTTAAAAGTAATTGGACCACGCATAATAAAAGAGTTCGGCCTTAATATGATTAAATAGATTCATATTTGTAATAATTAATCGTGTTTCACGAAATTAAATCCTTTTTTTAATATATTTGCACAGTTGTCATTTTGAGGTTATTTAGACACCCAAAAATATGGTCCATACACAATCACTAAAAATGGCGATAATCCTCCATTCACAAACACCGTGATTGGTTGTTTAGGGGTTTCCAAAGTGAATTAAAAAAAGTAAAAAAAATAATTAAAATGTATTTTAATCCCTAGAGATTAATAAGGAGCTTTAGTCCCGATTCGCAGAGATTTAAGTAGCATTTTAAGAGCATGAGAAGTGAAAAATACTTTTTATCGAATAAACAGCCCAGTGCAAATCGTCGGCTATCCGGATCTCCTACGAGCATGTTTAAATTAAAATGGCGGGGTGATGTGCCTTTTAGATAGTAGTCTGTCTATAGTCCCACGGGTCGGAGTAAGTTTTAATGCCATGTATAATAATCACGCCTATTTTATAACATAATTATTAATCCCGACGTTATGAGCCCTTTTTCAGGTCCCACTGGACCAACCACAGAACTTACTATATACAGGGGACCAACCACAGAATTTATTATATACAGGGTGTTCAAACAGAGGTTTAAAATGTAGTAAGGAATAGTTCGCACGATACTGATCACTTTGGTGGTCCATTTACGTCATTATTTCGTTATTTCATTTTATACTAATGCCAAAGTGTCCACAATCCACGCCTAGTTGGTAGTGACCCTGCCTATGAAGCTAGAGGTGCAGGGTTTGATTCCCGGCGAGGCAATGGGGTGTAGAGAGCAAGTATTTGTATGCGAGTTTCTTTTTGGTAATCTCCCGAGGGGCCAAAGACAAGAGTCCTTGTTTTTTTTTGCTGTTATTAATTAATTACTTCAAGAAAACGGGGCAGAGGTGAAAATCCCTTCCGGAGACCTGGGAATGGAGGGCCCAGGTACTGCCGGGCTCGCACCGGCTAAAAACACCAATGCCCTATACCAACTAGAATTTAGACTCCCGCGGATACTACCACAGCCGGTGCTGAAAGGTCGGAAGAGAAAGTCCTTCCTCCGTTTACTTACACGTACCAGTACCCATGGTACAAGCCTAGAATTTAGTGTAGAACTAGGTCAATATGATTGATATTGTTCCCTGACAGTAATTTTATTTATAAATATTCATTTCGGAGTTCACTGCTCAACTGACTGGTGCCTAGCTTAAGTTTGTAATACATCTACGTTAAAGAAGTAGATTTTACCGCGTGATTTACTGCCGGTCGTTTATTAGTCATTCTGAAGTAAGCTGTGTGCCGTTATATATGGAAAGCGTTCCATTCGTCTTCATAACTGAAACAGTGACATTGTTTGACTTGAAATTTGGTCATTTGTTGAGTTTCGAGGCTCATCTTCACTTCGTTGCAAACAGTAAAAGTAGTCGAAAAATTAGCATTAAACATATTTTATAGACCAAATCTTTTTATAGCTTGACCGTATTCTAATCACTGCATATTACTGAAATGCATATTTTAATTTGTCGAAGAAACATATTGGTAGGATCTGGGAGACTAAGCGTTGCTCGGGTTTAAACCGTGTGTTCCCGAAGTTGACCACATGACAGATCGATTTCAAGACCCAAAATAAAATTTCATTAAAAATCGTTGGAACCATTATCAAGAACGCGATACAACTAAAATAATATATCGACATTACTAGTATAATTAGTCCACGATTTATAATATTAACTTTGTCTGAAATCTATGTCTCTAATTGCTTGCGCTAATAGTGTGAAATTAAATGTACATTATTCGACGGGGTAAAGGCAAAACCCCTGAAGCGACATTTGGGATGAAATGTAATGACTGATTTTCTTAGCGTTGTCGAGATTTTATGACAATCTGAGGACTTTGATGTTACTTAAAAGCTGTTGTAAAAAACAACCTCAGTTTAAAATATAATCGGAAATTATGAATTTAGTACTATTAAGTACCTTAAAAATGCGTGTTTTTCCTGGTTATATACAATGGCGTTTTAGTATTTTTTAGAGAGTTTCATAATTGCGAGTGCCGTCTATAGAAGTCGATTAGACGCCGTACAGCTTGACGTCTATAGAAGTCACCGCCACTGAAGTAGCTCATTAAAACCTTTGAAGACAAATCTTCTTGAAAGTAAACCTTTTTTTAATTTGGCCACCTTCCATGTTTTTTGAGGAACTGTTTATTGTTCATTTCAATTACGTGACGTTTATTTTATTTGAGCTACCACGTTAGTTAGAGTTTTGTTGGTTAGTTAGAGGTTAGAATACTGGAGGTCTAGCTATGGTGGCTAATGGGCCGGAATATAGGGTTCGTGGTTGAGGTCCTTAAGGGAACGTAATTCCCCGCCTCAGTACTCATCGGCCGTGGTGATTCTCTCACCCTTTCGGGAATCACGATTAGTTAAGTGCTGTGTAATAGCCGAGGGGTTGGGGATCCGGAAACATACTTTACCCGCACGCAAAAAATGCACAGTACGTTTGATTCTGGATTATAGTTATATGAAATCACGTCAAATATCAGCTCAAGGTCACCACAATCATGGTACTTTTTGTAACGTATTAATTCCCTTAAAAAGCTAACAAAATTTAATATTACTTTATTTTCTCACAAATAACTTTAAAAATCTAACTGTAAAAATGTTACTTTGTGGGTTTTGCCCTTTCACCATCAATATTACAAGTTATAATATTTAATCTGTAGAACACACACAAGTCTCGTGTTCGATCGTTAACCCCTCCCTAAATAGTATACCCAATTATTGCTACTTAATAAAACTGATCCCTCTACCGTTGATTTACCGTTGTTACACAATAATCCGAAAAGGCAATACCGTTGTTTTATGTTTGCTTTGAAACTAAAAAATAACATCGTAATTCTTCACTAGATCTCCAGTTATATTGCTCGTTGCGGTCTGAAATCACAAAGGATTCCAGACTGTTTGGTTTGACATATCATATAATAACTAGTATCTTTACGTGAATGTGAAACGCAATTTGCTGCTTTTATTTTGATATTTACGCCGCGAATTGAACACGACATAAAAGCGGTTTGTTCGGCTGATATTACATGCCTTTGTGTTCCTTTTCAATAGAATGATATAAAGTGTGTGATCTTTAATCAAAAGTAAAGCTGATAATGTTAGGCTTCAAGCCCTTTAACAAGCTAAATTTCATTTCATTTCGTGTACTTATGTCTATGGGGTTGCGCCTCCTTGAGCAAAGCCGAGCATTTACTTCATGTACTTCTTAATACTGGCCGCTAAAAGTCATTCATTGACACTAAAAAAAAAGTAAATTTGAAGCCCACACGTTCTTTTGTTTTTCTACTACTGCTGAAAAACGTGGTGATTACCATGAGCGATTTTACAATGTTAATTAAATTGGAGCATCGGCAGTGATAAAATTCTTGACTTAACAGGGAAAAAATCAAAAGTCTATTAAAGATGAAATGTATTTAGTTTACTGTGAGTCCGCTTCTTCATTATATACTGTCCAAAAGTGGTCAAATTAATTTAAGCGTGGGAGGGAGAGCACAGAAGTTGACCCTAGACTGGTCGGCCTGTTGAAGCTACATCACCAGAAAACATTCAAAAAGTGGAGAAAATTATACTGGAAGATGGTGGAGTGAAGGTTAAGTCTATAACACAAAAAAATAATATTTCTATTGGTACAATACGTGATATCATCCACGATCATCTTAACATGTCCAAAGTTAATGCGATATCGGTACCACGAATATTGACAACGTTTCAGAAGCATACGCGCGTTGCTTGTTGTTCCGACTTCATTGACCTGTGTGGTGAAAACTCTGATAGTTTGCTCCAAAAAATTGTTACCGGAGAAGAAACATGGGTTCATCATTATGACCCTGAGAGCAAACAAGAGTCGGTGCAGTGGCACGTTAAAGGAACACCTCATCCCACGAAATTTAAAGTCGTCCCTTCAGCTGGCAAGATCATGGCGACAATATTCTGGGATTCTGAAGGGATATTATTAATAGATTATAATGAAAAGGGTTTAAATATTACAGGAGAGTATCACGCTAACATTTTACGCCAATCACGGAAAGCAATCAAAGAGAAGAGGAGGGGAAAATTGACCAGAGGAGTGCTGCTTCTGCATGACAACGCCCCTGTACATACTGCCAAGGCTGCTGTTCTTGAATCTGGGTTCAAAACTATTACTCACCCTCCGTACAGTCCAGACTTGGCCCCCAGCGACTACTTTTTGTTTCCCAACCTTTTTCTTCGTGGACATCGATATTCTTATGATGAAGCGTTGAAGGCAGCGGTGGTGGAGCATTTTGACACCATAGACAAAAAATATTTTTATGAGGGGTTAAAAAAACTAATTGACAGATCTTATAAGTATATAAACATAGGGGCCCTATGTATATTCTATGTATAGAAAATAAAAAGCAATATGGTTCACGAGTCCTTAAAAAACGCCTGTAAAAAACGTCTTCAAGGGAGGGCTGCGGGCGCTTGCTCATGATCCTTTTTAGTTTGGTTTATTGTGTAGGTACAGCCCAGCAACACTTTATTTAAACAAAAAATACTGAAAACGCCGATGTACAATACAGTGTGCGAGATAAACGACCGTTTATTTTGATTGGAAAATAGTTATAACCAATAAATTAAAACAATGAAACCAAACATACAACAGTTAAAGAGCCGGGAAATAAAAACATTAATGGCAAATAAATACGTAAGTTAATGTAAGTACCTACACAATGGGTACCAACATAAGAATTCAGTATGTTAAACCAACAAACAAATATATAATTGTATCATAAATTGTCGAAATACGAAATAAGTTAATACATAAACATTTATGCTAAGTAAATGAGAGTTGAAAGAACAAAGGAGGCTGAAGCGTCCAGGCAAAGAAGGAGGAGAGTCCTAATGAGCTCGTTTAAACAAAAGAGCAATTCAAAATTAACCGTTCATTTTAGAAGAGTTTCCATCTTTTTCATCAGCGGTGGTAAAAATATTCATTAGGAGGATTGTGAAGCAAAAATATCTCATACATTTTCCTTTTCAAGAAAATATTTCTTAGAATTAAACAAATATAAAACAGAAACGTAGTCACAGACCTAGTTTCTCGTAATAACTAAAACTGGACTGGAGCAAAACGTGTATTGTTTTTTTAAATCTTGGTACATATGTAGTGAATAATGTTTTTCCATCGATTTTTGTCGGATAGGTTCGTATTGATCTTGCTTTCTCAATTATCTTGTCGATGAGTACAGGTGGGTAAAATTGACTGAGACAGCACAATCAAAACGAACTTTTCCGACAAAAAACGATGGCAAAACATTATCCACTACATCTGTACACGATTTAAACGGCGCTCCACAATCATCTTAACAGTCTGAGTTAAAAGACAAGAGTAAAGCCAGTACTTATTTATAATAGGAGAACTACACACGGAGAACACTAGAAGTTGTTTGAAAGGTATAAACCACAATCTAGAAACTAAATTGCTCTCGGAGAGCGCCGAGGACTGTATAGGCCAAGTTACACAAGGATTGCTCTGCCTCTACCACTACAGTCAAGCAGTGATTTGGATTATTATTCACGTACGTGAAGCCACAGTGCTTGGAAGATTGAATGTCAATCGCGTCTGACTCCTATTTGTACTTCGAAACGATTTAACCAGCTCGCAACGAACAGGGACCTTGGAAATTCCTTGAACTATGATCGGATCAACAACACTGTTGTGGAACGAATATAGAAACATACTATACTAATGCGACCTCAGTGGAGTTATCATGACATATCTATGCAGTTCATTTAACGCCGAGCGTAAAGGACAGAGCTATAGCAGTATCGCTATATCCTTTTATCTCAGAATATACTGAACTGTATAGCTATGTCATGATAACCCCCCAGTTGACTCTCAGACCAAACAGCGCTCGTTTGACTATTAATAGCGCCTCGAAGGCACCGCCATTAACCAAAAACCACAGGCGAGAGAATTTCATGACTGTGTGATTGTGGAAAAGGGGTCGGTGGGCTCGACCATTAGATCACTCGTACGTTCACTAATCGTGTTATAAGAGAAAAAAGTAAGCCCGACAGGCCTAACAAATTCACTTTTGTACAAAGAATAATTGTTATAAAATATCTAACCTTCAAGCTCATAACTTAACTCGCTCAAAATAAACTATAATAAATAGCAGAAGGTAAACTGTACACATATTTGATTTACTTTCCTTAATATTGCTTTGCCAAAGGGATACATAGATAGAAAATTATCTATAGCTATAGCGAACAATCCTTTATTTTTCTCGGTTGTTGTGACGTCAAACAAAGGAAAAGCTAGGAGAAAATATATGAAGACACGCGTCGGCAATACTCAAATCCGTCACCGTTGCGACAGTAAGTCAATAAATATCAAAGGACCAGACTAAAAATAAGCATTTAGCGTTCATAACACTAAGCCCGAACACTTCATTATTTATTATATGAGTGTAGTGTGAAATAAAATAAAATAAACGATTTTTCACGAAACTTTATCTGCGAGTAGTTTTAAAAAAATGGAGCGCTTGAAAGTTTTATTCAAAAATAGAAATGAAGCAGTAATTGGTAGCTGGTTGTGACGTTCTCTCGTTTGTGATTTATTTCCTACTGCTGCTTATTAACAAGTAAAAACCAATTAAAGTTAACTACTAAATATAATAGGACTTAATAACGATTACCAATAACAGTTAGCGCGAGGCCGCGTCACACTTGCCCGAATTTTAGTATTTAGGGTTTGTACAGTCAGAGTCATAAATATATACACGATCCGTAAATCTCCTACGGTTAAAAAAACCAGTTGCAAACTCTAATAACGTTTTTTCTATAATATCGCTCAAAATGTAAGAGATTACAGTTACCACGTCGTTTATCGTAACGCACGGCAATGTCATCCGAGCGATAGAAAAGAAAAAGGTTAATAGCGTTTGTTCCTTGGCTTTAGCTTCCTGCTGTTAAATTTAGCACCTACGATCGGACCGCGTAAGCTTAGGAATACGGTCACGGAACGCTAAATATGACAATTCTAGAGGACATGGCCAGAAATTGTATGCTGCTGAAAAATGCTTGTACAGGACAAGGATGGATAAAAGACAAAGCGACATTTATTCATAACAATACAAAATTACATTACATAACCTCCAAAAAAAAAGACAAAGAAATTGTTGCGGAACGGTCCCAACTCAGCATTCGCTTGTCGTAAAGCCAGCACTGGGTTCCGTATGTATTACATGTTTTACAGTAGCCAGTAAACTACTCACCGATTTCTATAATTGACATGTCGTTGTGTCGTAGTTTAAAAAAGAATTGTGATCGTTTATTACCTTGTTTATTATTATTTAAGAAACCCATTAAAATTTAACGATCAGGCGGGCCGCCCGCTAGTCGATTTTCGAAAAGTTAGTGGTACTTTAGACGACCAGCGAACGTTAGGAAATAAGTCACAACCGAGTCCTAACTTAATAACAACGATTCACTGTTTTATTTTCTATTCCAACAAAACTTCTCGATAGTCTTTAACTTTCTCGTGACACTCGTAAAATAGACCTACTGTGTTAGAGACGGTCACCGTCGCCCATGGATAGACACCCGCCAGAAATGCCAAATGGCTGCCGTTCAGATGACTCCTTCATTACTTTTCCTTCCTTCCTTCCTTATAATAACTGTGTACTGTAAGGTTTCATTAAATTAGCAATTAACAGGAAGTTAAAAGTAGTTGCACTGACCGTTCAGTTGACGGAAGCCACGTTAATGGCGGGACTTGACGCCAGAGGCACCCTCGGTAGAGCAGTTAAACGTAAAGCAAGTTTTGGTTAAGTAAATGGAAAATATATCGAAGGATGCTTTTTATAATAACTGTGGATGAAATATAATCTTACTGACTACTCGGTGTTGGTTATTTCTGATTGATACTGCAGTACCTAAAATAAGTTTACACGCGACATCTGAAGTAACGCCACAGGCAAAGGCCACCAAAGTCCTCTGGGGTGGAAACGGTCCCCAACTTATAACAAGAGCCCTCGATATTCACCGGGCGTCTTACAAGTGTGCGGCACGTACTTGATCTTGGTTACAATACAAATTTATCAAACTCTCACATTATGTGGGCTGAGGTTTCAGAAACATTTTTTCGCACTCCTTTATTAAAACAAACTTAACTTTAAATAATTAAGTATATTTGTGGGATAGCAATTTAAACTTTAGTTCGCTTGAACTCGGTAAACGTAAAATATTAATTGGAAGTTATACAGAAAATGTTTCTGTTTAGTGATATTGTAACAAGTGGCAACTTTATTGGTTAATATTTATTTAAAGTGTTTTATTTGTAAGTTTATTGTACCGTTTGTGGCCAAATAAGGTAAAATAAATGTCTTGTCATCGTTCGGAACTTCGACTCTGACGCCCTAACGTTAAAACCTAACCTAGTCGTACAGTCAAAAAAAAACATTCGTAACTCACCTTGGTTCCAATGTCAATCTGACATTCTACAGAAATAAGGGTGAGTTTCCTATCAAATACTAATGACTTGGCACCTTTAATGACAATGACATCTTCAAGCAGATTTTGTTTGAAATGGATAGCAAACTAACGTCCGTAGATGACGTTAAAGCTATTTATTTCACACTAGTTTATAACAAATATTTAAGTCATACATCTACTTCAATGTGTAATCGATTATTGACCGTATTTGTGATTTCGATGTACTGATCGGGTGGTGGTTTTTGATGAAGCAAGACCCCAAGAGTCGCTGACGCGGTGGGTTTGAAGCATAAGCAGCCTGCACACGTAAAATTCGGACGAAACGCCACGCGCCGTTCCAATTCTTCGTTCCGAACCGTACGTGTAAATGCAACTGTAATAGTAAAATAGTAAAAAAAATGCTATTCGGAACGAAGATTGGAACAGCGCGTGGTGTTTCCTGCGGTCCGAACTTTACGTGTAAAGGCCGCTATAGACTCACGAGGTTGACGATGGCTATGAGTTGTATGATCTTTAGTCGGCTCCTGCGGCCTCCATACCAAGAAGTGCCCTGCGGCGATATATAAACGTTTATTTCCAATGAAAACATCATAGTCTGTGATATATCTGAACCGAGTAAACTAAAAAGACTATAAATTTTCCACATGTGACTGAATATGTTTGCGACCCTGAACCGACACGTTCTTACGCAGTCTGTGGTGTATGAGAAGGGGCTTGAACGATGGATGATTAATTGAACTATGAACGAAACAGTTTTACATTAACTCATTTCTATTGGCTGAAATAAATATCATATTATCACATTACCATTTAAGTAGAATATATTTATCACACAAGAGGATTGGGAATGTCGATTATTGGTTTCGCTTTCGCTTTCAAATTTGTAAACACTAACTAACTTTTTCCATGTGACTTGCGATTGCGAACTGCCGAGACATACTTACATTTTTCCTCAAAATTTACATTGATCACTATCCAGTGACTCCGTCGGCAGTACGTACCTTAGTCGTTGGTCGTTAGTTAGGTGTTAATTAAGGTCTTTTAATAAAATAAAAATAAAGTAAATAATCATAAGGCCCTCTTGTATCATACAATAGCTCTTATTGTTAGTGTAAGCTCAAATTTTTGTTTAACAATATAACTTTATTGTAAGTATTTTGGGCACTGTTTGTCTTTTTTTTATACTAGTTCCAGTGCAATTTGTACATCTCATAATGTAATGACTGTTTGATGCCATAATAAAATAAATAAATAAAAATAAAACGCGAGATGGAGTTAGTTTGCACGCCCCTTGATGGCAGATTCAAATTTAAAAAAAATGCTGTTTGCTTAATATACCGCAACATTGATAATATTTACCAGGATTAATAGGTAATAAATAATCAAAATCGTTGTTAAAGATCGTATTTACATAGTTGGTGATGCAACTAAACATGGGAAACAAGGTGTATAGAAATAAAATATAGAGGACCTTGTTTCTTATCGTGTTTTCACGTTTAAGAGTATTAAGAACGTGTAATGAAGGTTAATATATCCAAAGAATAGACACATAGGCGTTATGGTTATTGAGATGCAGAGCAAAATTCAAAATCAAAATATTTATTCAGTAAATTGGCCACATGAGGGCTCTTTTACACGTCGGTCGGTAATATAGAGTGAATCTACTAGCGCTTTGGACAAGACCATCATTGCGAAGAAGAAGCGCGGCAAGAAACTCCAGCAGAAGGTCATTATTTTCCAATCACTATATATAATACTTTGTCATATGTATTTATTTCATTATAAGTATATTATGTACCAGGTTTTACCGTTTATTTAATTATTGATATATATGACTACATACGATTATTATCACGTCATACGTTGACAACTTAGTTGAACTCTACTCCGCGAATAAAGCGTACATTTCGATTATCGTTATTCCCTCGGCAACCTTTTAAAATTTCCGAGACAAAAGCCGGTGTTAATCCAGGGTATGAGCTATCCTAAGCTATGCCATTTCAAATTTCATCCAAATCCGTCTAGCCGTTGCAGCGCCATGGGGTATCGAGCTATCACAAACTTTCGCATCTATATTAATAATTTTCTTCCCGGTCTACGGTAGACTCGAACGATATGCACATCAAATTGAAGAGCGTAAAAAATTAGCGGATCCGAGTCGACAATTTATAGGCGGAAAATTCGTATTATCGAGTATTTTCTATATAAAAATGAATAAATTGCTGTGTAACGGCGTTGCGAAGTAAACATGTCAATGTAATTAATGTGGCGTTGGTGTCACGTCATCACGTGTCACAGGTGTCACAGGTTCGTATTCCGTTCTCCATTGTGACCTCTAAGGTCTAATTTCACACATCATAGTTATTTAGGTTAATAATATTTAGGAGAAATATCTTCTGGTGAAATATCGATACATAGGTTACTTGTGAATTTAATATGAGCCTACATTTTACCGAGCGAAGCCGGGTTTTCATCTAGTTTACAATATTTGTAGGATTTCTTGAGTATAACTACGTTGAGTCAGTTACATTTTACACTGTTTTGTTTCTTTGTTTTGGTAGAACTGTAAAGCGAGTTCGTGCCCGTGAGTTAAAAGCGCCACCATTCCTCGTCGCGGTGAAAGGCCGAGCCACACCAGATGCGTGCACGTAGACGTGACGTGCGCGTGCGCTTTCCACTGTGTGCTGTGTGCGTTGTCGTATGGGAATTCTTACTATACACCGCAGTGGAAAGCGAACGCGCACGTCACGTCTAAGCGCACGCATCCGGTGTGCTTCAGCTTCGGATTCACCGGTCGCACCGTGTAAACCACCGCGCGGCTTATCAGTCGCCCGACCTGTCTGGTTGACTCGTGCGCAAGCCTGAATAAACTCTGAGAAGCCGGAATACGGGTGCATTTAATTTTATTTAGCTGAACGAAATTGCGCATAAAATGCAATCGCTCGGTGTCTGATTGGTGTTGATTTATTCTCTCATAAATTGCTCAAATTGTTTTCATTACGCACGGGCGTCCATGAAACCCGCTCAGTGAACAATGAACATGTCAGAGTTGTAATGCAGATTACAATTGTAATGCCCGCAATGAGAGCTTGGCTCTGGTTGCTCTAAACCGCATTGTCAAGCCGCATTTCATCCTCTGTTGTTAATCTGGGAGCTAATTCCGAAAATCTGGAAGAACCTGAATTACAAATCAAGGAGACGATACGCCGATAAAATGTATTAATGATAGGAAAGGGTCTGAATATTAAGCCGTCCATACCATTGGTTGGTTGATGGTTCTCCTAAGCGTCCTGAGACAGCCTCGTCACCTACACCTGGCATTGAGGCTTAGTTCCACTCTCTCTAATGCAATGTCTTTGAACAGGAGCTCACTCAGCTGATAAGATCTGAGGCCAGAACATCGGTTATTTCATTTCAGCCTGAAGCCAAAAATCGCCTGGCTAAATAACAAAGTTGACCTTATAAATCAGCTTGACTTTGAGAGTGAACTAACTGAATTCAAACAAAGAGCAGAGGTGCGAAGAATGCCAACCAAGCGAATAACTAAGTGACATAAGCGTAGAAGGCGACTCGTAGAGATCTTAACGATCATTTGACACGAAAATAACAGAAAGTTCTGAAAGCTTGTAAGTATTTGTGTATAACAAAGTGTTTTAAGTACTTTTGGGGGAAAAGGTGCTATATTTCATGCGGCATAACGACATACCCTTACATCATATAAAAATGCGAGTCGGACTCGCGCACGAAGGGTTCCGTACCATTATATAACAACATTAACAAAATAACGGCATTAAAATCACGTTAGCTGTATGGGAGCCCCCCTTAAATATTTATTTTGTTTTAATTTAATTATTTATTTTTAAAGTGAGTATACAACTAAATATTCTGAGAATATTTCAGGTGTCTACCTGTGGCCGTTATTAATATGGAGCAAAAAACGGCAAAAAAATGACATTTGTTGTATGGGAGCCCCCCTTAAGTTTACTCTGTTTTTAGTGTTTTTTGGGTGTTTATCATTTTATCGAAATTTCTGTCATCGAATTTCATATCACCGAAAACTATTCCACGATTATCATTTCATTTTTTTTTCTAATCACATAATTATCAATTCATTGCTTATCGAGTCATAGATCAACTATTCATCGTAAATAATTTCGAATTTGTCTCAAGTCGTAGCTTAACTATTCATCGAATTTACCTTTCATAGAATAATTAGTTGGTCAATGTATTAATTCATCAAAACGTACGTACTCGTATTTCTACTTTAAATATGTTTATGTAAGGTATTTGCATGTAGATTTTGTATATATTTTGCCACCAACTGTAAGTATTTGTTTAATGGTATCTTTATGTATGTATATATATATTTTCTATATTTTCTTTTAATTACACTTCGTTTAGCGTACTGTCCGCCTGTCACACTCGGAGCTGGCTGAAAATCAGCGCTGCAGGTGTTTAACTCCTCAGCATTATGCTGAGCCAGTGTCCGATTCACTGCCGCGAAGACACACTCACTACTTGTTTATTGTTGTTACTGTTTTCAATTGTTTATTTTTCTGTGTGTCTTGTGTGTGTAGTGAATAAATGTATTTTTCTTTTTCTTTCTTTTTCTAAAACATGATTCACAGATGGTACGTTCCATATATTATTGCCACGAACAATGTTTGATCGCAGTAACGTTTCATCGAACGATGCATTTGTTATTGCAGCGAATTAGGAAAAAATGTTGCGGTCAGCCGTAAATAGCTTCATTTCATATTTTATTATTTCATATTCGTTTAAATCACATAAGACTGACCTCATGTAAAATCATTTCAATACCTAATATTTTGTATGCAAATTGAATGAAGTCGGTTCTGGCACTCGTTCTGGTTTCAATAAAATGATGGATTACCGTATTTTTTGTTATAGCGGCTACAGAAATATACGGTTCATGAGATACAGCCTGGTGACAGACAGACAGCGGAGTCTTAGTAATAGGGTCCCGTTTCAACCCTTTGGGTATATATCCTCTTAATAATGTCCTTACTGTATTTCAAGTCATGCATAATGTTATATGACTAGTTAGAGTAGTCAATATTCCTTCTTACACGTTCAGCGATGGTCAGGGCCGCATCGCCGCTTACAATGAATGAGAGAGTGCGCTTCATACACTACACTTACACTAAAACACCAATTTATTCAACTAATTCGTAACAATTTCGTCTCATTCTTTCTGCGGCTCTGTACCTCGCATGTTGCGTTAGTTTATTCTCTACCTGATAGAAGTTTATCTTATTGCTTAACGCAAACGTAATCGCAATCCTTTTCATTTTGACATTCCGAAGGCGAGTCTGCATACAAAATGAAAACAATTGTTCCACTTTGAAGCCGATTCCGATTGCGATTCCGATTCCGAGTGCGTTAGTGCGTCGGACCACCGTGTGAGACCACCAACCTACCAACCTACCTACCAACAAATTTATTTCTTGTGTGCGTGCCAATGCTTTTTAACGTAAAAACTGGAGTTTAAAAAATATATGCGATAAAAAGCCTAATCTTAAACAATGGTCGCCTTTCAAAGATACACTTTTTAGAAATACGTTACATTGTTCATATTGAACGGATTGAACGTATCCAGAGCGAAATTCTATCTGCCACCTAAACTTTAGGCTCGCGTCCGAACATACGAATAATCATGAAACTGTTGGGAAGCGGCATGTTTTCTGCTTGCAAAAGCGTCGACATCTGACGGACACGTGTCTGCTGCATGATACCGTCAACGGTCGGCTGGATAGCCGCAACCTAACATCGGAGCTTTAAGGCCGTACACATAGGGTGTCAACGGAAAACTATTACTAAGTCCCGTACGCACTAGCGGTTAACCGCGCATGCGGTTGCGGCTAACTGCTAGCTAGTGCGTTTAGCGCCGCGGCGGTGGTTATTCATATAGTGTGGCCAAGCCAACGCTGCAAAAGAATAACCTGGCAACTGCGTGTAAAACTTTATACGGAAATGTCTAATACCTGTCTTGAAACCGGTTTTTACAAGTAGTTGGTATGTCAGGGGGCTTCCGTTACTCACTATTTATTGTGATAAAAGTAAAAACAATGGTGAAACCTTTTAAAAGTGATGTGCTGCAATTACTGGGTGATTACAACTAGACTAAAGTATCACTAGACGCCGTTCTTGTTTACAAACGGCAATGTTTTCTTAACTCCACGGCACTGCCCTCCTAAGGCAATAAGCAGTATCCCAAATTCAACAGCCAAAGCAGTTTTAATTCTATTAGGTTAGTAATAAGGTTGATATTGCTACGGGATTTTTATCTGACATACTGCCTTTTGGCTTACCACGGCAGTGCGGCATTGACAGGTTCGTAACTGAGCAATCTTAATCCCCAATTCTAAAGTTTAGACTATCTCGCTATTTTTTGTTTTCTAGAACAATAAGTGGTGTTTTGTTTATAAATTTACTGTTAAACTTTAAAAAACAAAGAAGTTATTAAAAATGTTATAAGGATTTCCCAAATCACAAGTGGAGCGTAATTATGTACTTATTATATAAAGAATGGTTTCCCCAGCCATAAACGCGACCATAATAGCCCCGCAGGCATTGGTAAAATTGATATGGAACGACGTATCCAAATCAGTTCACAATATCTTGTGACATAAATGGACAGTCGCAAAGGATAGGCTCCTCCTTTTTTCAAGTCGGCGAAAATGATAGTTCACTGTACAATCAACATATGTTTCTTTCCGAATTAATTTAGTATTAAGCGAATATAAGATGTCTCATATGTAAAATAAAATAATAATAACAAGTATCAATACTTATTTGTCCTCAAATCCTGGTGCTGCCATATAAAACTTTTTTAAACCTTAGGGTTTTCGACTTCTGCAGACTTAGCGTACAGATTATTAAGGTATGTCTAAACTTAGCGTGGCCAGACTCTATATTTTGATCGAACGCGCGGCGCCTCCCCGAGGCTCACCGCTAGTGCGTAACAATAAATATGAATAAAATAATTGTCAGTGGACTGCATTCTCACACAAATTGGCCTAGACCTAAACTAAGCTCTAGGCTTGTACTATGGGTGCTAGATAACGATAAACTTATTAATAAATATAGAGATAGTTTGCGGGTGGTAGAACCTTGTGCAGGGTCCATCCGGATCGCTACTACCATCTTATCCATTAACCTACCGCCAAACAGCACTGTTCGCATTGTTGTGTTCCGGTTTTGGGGATAGGACAGCCGGTGTAATGACTAGCATAGAGGCATTCCATCTTAGTCCTCAGGGTTGGCAACGCATTTGCAGTCTTAGGCTTGCAGTCTTGTGAATGCGAATGTCTATGGGTCACAGTTTTCACTTACTATCAGGTGGCCTGTGTGCTCGCATGCCTTCTCTATGCCATTAAAAAAAAAAAAAAACACCCAAGACTCAGGAACAAATACTCGCGCTACTCTAAGATTTGCCCGTACCGGGGATCGAACCCGGGACCGATAGCTTACGTACGGTCACCAAATCGTCAAAGCCTAAGCCTCCGCTGTCCGTTTGTTTATCCACCTGTCTGTCAGCGGGCTGGGTCTCATGAACCGTAATAGCTAATCACTTTATTTTTCAAAGTGTATATGAATAACATAAAGTTTAAAAAAAGTGTTTAGATCTCGATTTTTATATTGTACGGCGATAAGGATTCTCACTTGCATGAGCACAGTCAATTTCTCAAATTTTTTAATCACACAAATATTCCTAAATGTTTTATCTAGTTAATCTGTGGTTACTCATTATTAACTGTAGTCCCAGGTTAATTTGTATAAGATCCTCGATTGCCCCTATATTATTTATTCAAATACCCAATACTGGATTACCCACATAGATCTCCAAGTAGGGCGGATTTGCTCGTAATCCATATATTGTTTTGCTTCATTAGTGAGCTCCACAGCCTCCACGTTAATGAGTCGGGGAGTGTTATCCGGGGATAACCAATTAATGTTTAATCTCTAATTAAGTAGATAATCGGCCAAAAACATATAGAGCCATGCCTAACGAACGGTATGATATTTTAATTATTATTTATCATTATTTGACATCACGCAATGTTGTTATTTTCAATATCTAAGGTTGCATTTTAAACATATTTACATTGTGACTCTTTTTTTTACCAATAAACGATTAATGTAGGGTTCCGTATCATAAACCATTAGCGTGCATAGTTATTTTAGGTTTTTTTTTTCTAAATAAGCACTAAAACATACACTCAGGAGCAAAAATAACGGGTCAGAGTACGTTTTTATACTAAAGAGGCTATTTCGAAGCCTTGGTTCCTCGCCAGGGAATGCTTTTAGTGAAATCTGATGATGAATACCCCGAGCATCGATACAGGACTTCCAAAGTGCCTAGGATACCCAACTGAATGAATCGCCGGAATTGTGCATGTTCAGAAAAAACATCTAAAATGGCAATAAAATGTAAGGAAATCCAAGTGCTGACCCAAACTCTCCCGCTGTGGTGTTAACTGGTTGTGCGATCAGTTAGGTATCTTAAGAACATTGACCTCCTCTATTGAACCTCGCAGTATCCACCATTAAACCTCACTCAAAACAACCCCTGGCGAAGAACCAAGGCTTCGAAATAGTCTCGTTTGTATAAAAAGCGCACTCTGACCGGTATTTCTGCTCCTGAGGGTATTTTTGAGGTAGACTATAGTAATAATCTCTTGGCTTTTCAAAGCATTTGATTATATTTGTGTTAGCAAATCAAATCCTTACAATTTAACAAAATCGCTTTCCCTCTTATATGACAAGTGACGCAAGCCTGACCTCTCTAAATGGAAAATAAGCATTTTAAAATCAAATAGATACGTTAAGTTCAGGTATAATATGTAAAAACTGTAAAAAATCACAATACCTAGTTTAAAATTTATTTTGATCAATACTAGGTACATACTTGACGGGATAATTATTATTATAGTCTCACATACGGGCGAACTGCAGAGACGGCAGAAACTATAATGGTTCTTTTTTTGACTACGAAACCCTAACGAGGGGCAAATAACAATTAATTCCGCCTTATTAAGTCAACAAGGAAGTAAATCAACAGTTGTGTATTCAATTTTGTTTATCTCTTCTCTATTGTCTCTGTTCACTCGCCTTTTATTTCTGACTCGATGGAATATTTGGATCAATACCGGTGATAAAGGTTCGACAAAGCTATTCGTTGATAAGAATATGACAAGATAAAATATTCGAATGGTAAAAAGGGTGGACATTCCCAAAATGAACTTGTAGTTACGACTAAATAGATAAAAGCTTTAGGAACGAGTTTTCTTATATTTCTCGAAGCGTATTTTAGGTGCCTTAAAGAGAAAGAGAAATATGTTTATTCACGTCATATAGAGATATATGATCATACATAGGAATCCAGGGAGGAAATGTATGACAGGTAGGGAGTTCCTATATCGATAAACTCAATCATCTATGCTTTTTCCATATACTAGTGATAGCCCCCAGCATTGTATATTTTTGTAAGTATTTATTGTTCTGAAGACAATTATGAAGTTCCCAAAGTTTATTTAAAAAAAATGTTATACCCCTATGACCTCCACAGAAAGTCATTTAGCCACCTGAAACGGATTTATCAGCCAAGACGGAGACGTTTAAGGGAGCGGAGCGGAGCTGTGCCAATATTAACCAATAGAATCTCAGCTAACGTGCGCAAGGCGCGCTCGACGTGACCGCACACGCCTTCTATTGGTTAATATTGGCACAGCTGCGCTCCGCTCCGCTCCGCTAGTCTCCGCCTCAGTGGAGCCCTAACGCCCGAAAATTTGGAACAAATTCTGATCGTTTATTTTAACAATCGCAGATGGGACTGTAATGTAGAGAGATCGTCATATTGTTCTCTAGTCACTATATTTAATTTGAGCGTACGAGTACATTTGTAATGATTTTATTGGCGTTAGTTTTAGTATAATTATTTATTACTTTATTACCTTGTAATGTTACTTTTAAGTAATATTGTATTTTATTATGGGAAAAAATGACCTTCTGCTGGAGTTTTTTGCGGCGCTTCTTCTCCGCAATGATGGTCTTGTCCGAAGCGCTAGTAAATTCACTCTATATTACCGACGTGTAAAAGAGCCCTCATGTGCCCAATTTACTGAATAAATATTTTTAATTTTTAATTTTGAAGACTAAAGTAAGCTGAGTTTCAAAAATGGTTTAAAAAAAAGAAGAAAATTACGTCAACATTTTGATTAATTTTTACAAATTAACAAAGTGATCACTAGTAGGTATATAGAACAAGCATCGATGATTGAGTTTATCGATATAGCAATTCCTTACATGTCATAAAAATTTGCCCCCTAGATTCCTATGTCTGTATATAATGTAACCTCGCACAAATGATCATATATCCAAACTAAGCTTTACACTAGTACTATGGGTACTGAGGAACGATAAACATGCATACAAATAAATAAGATAAAAAAACATTCAAGACTCGGGGAACATACTTGCGCTCATCACACGTATTTGCGTTTGCCGGTTATCAAATCCGGTACAGCTGACTTCGTAGGCAAATCACTACAAACTAGACTAACCGCATCATGTCGTCTAAATAAAGTTTCAATAAATACAGATTCCAAAAAATAACCTTTGTTAGACTATTTCTTTATTTTCAACAATTTAATGAGTCTAGATGCTTTTTGTGTTTCTGGAACCATTCCTCCAGACTGCCTTCGATCTTCGAGTCCAGGACGTGTGGCTTGAATCCTTCCGGAGGTTGGTCGGGTATAACCACCTTGCTCAGCTCTGAGCTGAACGACTCTATCTTCGTTCGTATAGCGCACTGGATCAAGCCGAGGATGCTAGAAGGAAGACCCGCGCAGTCGTTGCCTGCCGACGATTCTTTCTCCACTCCTAAGTTAGAAAAATGAGGGGTACATTAATAAGCGTAGTACATGTTTAACAAAGTTAGAGAGCATCTCTTTATTACAAGGGGTAGGGGTACGTTAATTCAAAAATTACCTGTAATAGCCCGCCTTAAGAGAAAAGTCTGGTTTTGTGGTCGTATTAGAGGTTTGGTGTAAGAGATTGAACGTTTATTTTCTCAACTTTAAGGATATGGGGCGTTCTATCGATTCGTCCGGGTTTGTAAAGTATTTCTCAAGTGGATATTTTTAAACTATATCCTCTGAACCGACGCAAAAGCGGCATCTTTTATACTATATCGCTAAAGCAGATGTTGAATAAAATATAAAATAAAAACCTCATAAAAATCTCATTCTTTCCTACCTAAAACGGAGATTCATTGTGTTTAAGATCAAAAAAATACAATTGTAATCACGTTCCTGCGTCGTAACCAAAAGTCACGTTGACTTTAACTACGAGTAAGTTAAAGCAATGGTTATTTCTCTTAGTCCGAATTTTCGTTTCCCAACTATATTAATAAAATTATAAGTTAGATCCAAGTATTTTTTCTATTTAACTTTCCAGCGTTGTTCTAAAATAAACCTAACCTAACCTAAATATGTATATAGAGGTCTCAATTAACAGTCTTACAAAATCACAATTTGGCAAACGAAACAGTTGGGAAACAAAACTTTGAACTTGCGATAGGTTACCTAAAGTATCGACGAACTAAACCTAAAGCCTCGCCGTTAAACTCATTATTCAGACGATTGAATGTCAAATATCTATTTCACAAGCAGAAACGACTTCTTAACGAGGCACCCACCTTGTCGCTTGTTAATCCTGTATTTCTGCCGCTGAGCGCACAACTTGGAATGTTGACAAAACTGTTGAATCCGCGTTCTAATGGCGTTGTAAAATTTTAAACCGAGCATTAGGTATACCCCCCTCTCGACCCCGTAGAATAGGTTACAATCCTACTATTTGATGCTGAAGCTCTTTGTTGTCGAACATTTTAATGAGGAAGTTTCTAACTCAGTCCCTGAATGGAGGCACTGAGTATAACCATTATTGCCTTTGACGTAATTATTGCCTCAGCCACCATTACTGTTAAGTAAATAAAAGCTAACAAAACGGTGGCAATACGGAAACACGTCAAGAATAATTCGGTGGTACGGAGTTTAATAAAAGTAGGGTTACATTAACGATTGTAGTAGCCAAATTGAGACAAAAGTACGACAAAGTCCCGTAAATTCTCATTTCGAGCGCGCGAAACTCAAAAGTCACCCTAAGGCCAGCGCCCATAGTTATGAAAAATATATTCCTTGAGTGAGCTCGTTAAAATAAACTGAATTGGACCTCTGACAGTTTCGAGAGCGTGAAATATGGTATTGGATAATTTACTGCAATTGAGCCCCCAACAATCGCCAATCATAAAACCCTCGAGAGGGTGTTAGTCATTTAAGGGCCGTAATAATAAACTCATCTTGATTGTGGAGCATGTCACAAGGATTTGTTAGATCATTCTCCCAAACTCATTATTTCTTCGTAGTAATTTTTCCATTCTCATTTTTACCCGAACTCGATATTACCAGTCGCCTTTTTGTCCTGCGGCAGTTTATATTCACAGTCGTGTTTTTCCGCTTGCGAGTTTTATCTAGTCGCTTCTTTTCCTACCACCATATTTTCACGGTCGTATTTTCCCGTTCCAATTTGTCGAAGATACAGAGTCCTATTTCTGGGTGGTTTGGCCCTCCGGGCCTGATGCAAAACTAACATAACCTAAACCTACCTACGAATTACGATGTAAATACTTTTGGGAAAAGTGCGACTGAGATAGAAATCGAACGGGAAAAAAACCGACTGGGAAAAAAGTCGAACAACAAAAAAAGCGACTGTAATAAAAACGAATGGTGAAAAATAAAATTAGGTAATATCGCGTTCGGGGAAAAATGCGAACGGAAAATTTAATACAAAGAAATAATGAGTTCGGGAGAATGATTTAACAAACCATCTATTGGTATTTGGATCTATAATTGAGTCTAGAGAAAATTTCGATAAGCGCAGACACGGGTCCCGTGTCTCGCTGTTTCATTATATTTATTTTATTTTTTATTTTAAAATAATTCTGTAAATCTTTCTACTTCTACAGGGTTATTGGTAAGTCGACCTATTCCCGTTAGGAGGTGATAGGGGTGACTATTTGCGATAATTTTGACCCCCATATGCATTATGCAAAAGTGAACCATTTTTGAGTTATCGCGTTTATTAGTTTTTTTTTAAATTAGTCGGAAATTCAACTTGAAAAATTTATTACAAAAAAAGTATCAATTTAAATCTTTTTTTTTCTTCTGATTTACAAAACCGATTAAACACTGGTTATTTCTCAATATTAAAACAATAATTATCGGTCCAAATTTAAAAATGCGAGACGGAAAACGAAATTATATTTAATATGAATAGAATAATAAATTTTTCAAGTTGAATTTCCGACTAATTTAAAAAAAAACTAATAAACGCGATAACTCAAAAATGGTTCACTTTTGCATAATGCATATGGGGGTCAAAATTATCGCAAATAGTCACCCCTATCACCTCCTAATGGGAATAGGTCGACTTACCAATAACCCTGTATAATATAATATTTGAAGAAAGCGATTTATTTAAGTCTCCCAGATACTTACCATCCTACCGTTAGACATTGACTCGATACACCCGTGTCAACAAGTGGAGGGCCGCTTGATTTATGTGAGAGGTCACATCACTCGCTTCGCTTCACAATTCGTGCTCCCGCGGTAATCGCTTTCCAGTGACTCTTTATATTATATTCTAACTTAATATTATAGTTCTTGCTGGCCCAAGTGGCCCAACCTTTGAGATCCCCTGAAATGTCACTTGGACAGTGACGTAACGTATGCGGAGTGAAATTTGGACATAGTTTGTATATACATATAAAATATTTAAAAAAAACTAAATAAAAAATATGTGTCTGTCAATGTAAATTCAATATATATATCTATCAATAAGTTTGGTAAGTTTCATAAAGATTGGGTGTTTGATTTTGTAATTATGGTAAATCAACAAGAACGCCGTCATCAAACAGTATGTAATTTCTACAGTACACATCCCCTATGGCCGAAATAAAAAGTGGTGGAGCATTTACAATATTTTGGCGTCCTTTGCCTTGAAGAAAACCACTGCTAGAAAGCCTGGTTCTGAAAACTATTCCAGCTTGAGCAAGATTTCTGAGAGAGTTCGATTAAAGAAAATTACGACCGGCCGTGTCGCAAAATCTTATAGAGAGCACGGAAGAAAATTTAAGTGTGACGGCAAAACTGTTAAAAGATATCTTAAAGACATGGGCATCCAAGCCAAGAAAAGCCAAGAAATCACTCAGAAAGTACGGCTGCGTAAATTGGTCACAGAAATATTTTACGCTAAAAGCAATGTCACTTGCG
This sequence comes from Acleris sparsana, assembly GCA_923062465.1. Lineage (NCBI taxonomy): Eukaryota > Metazoa > Arthropoda > Insecta > Lepidoptera > Tortricidae > Acleris > Acleris sparsana. The sequence goes on from OV281293.1 coordinate 18,994,035, forward strand.
TTATGGATGACGAGTCATCTTTCACGTTGGATGGAAACGAGTGGCAAGGCAATTACTAATTTGACAATACCAATGGTCCAACCTATGAGAACGTGAAATATTTTGAGCATACAAAATATCCTAAAAAAGTTTTGCTATGGCTTGCCATCAGTCGACGCGGAATGTCTAAGCCTGTATTCTTTGAGTCAGGTTTAACTATGAACACCGATCACTACATAGAGCGTTGTTTGCCATTAGTGTGGGATTTCATAAATACGAGTCATAGAGGAGAAAATTTTGTGTTTTTGCCAGACTTAGGCACGAGCCATTATTCCAAAAAAACCCTTAACAAAATGGCGGAGTTAAACATCCCATACGTACCAAAGACATCAAATCCACCTAATGTTCCGCAACTTCGCCCTATTGAAGATTTTTGTCCCAAAAATGTACAGAGTTTGATTCGAAAATTAAAATTGTTTTTGAATAAAATGCTGACATTTGTGTTTTCGCCTGCGATGGACAAAGTACCACAGAACTGCCGTAAAGCATCTCGCATGGGAGTAAAATTTTTTCACATTAAGCATTGATATAAATATTATTATAGAAACATAATTATTTTTAAAAAAAAGTGCGTTTTTTATTTAAACAATATTGAACTTTGTCCAAATTTTACTCCGCATACGTTAACTACATTCACATTGTTTCTGTGGGGATAAAAATCCGATCTTAGAATTGAAATAAATAAAAGAAAAATAATCAAAAGGGATGGATTTATACGAAGTAAAATGTGTTTACTATAAAACCACAACAATGATTAGTACCTACTCATCTATTAAATCAAAAATAATCATTAAAGACCATAGGGTTCCGAAGATTCAACCAAAACATATGCAAGAAACGTGTCATGTTTACAAATAAAAGTATCGTGGAAAAATAATAACATATTAATAATATATCCAAAGAACAGACACATACCTAGGCGTTATGTTTAGATCCAGTTCGCGGAATACTACCGACTTCTGCATTTTAGTGGCTTCTCGATACTTCTCGATTTAAATGCCCTGTTTTTTGTTGCTATAAAATACTACGCCATACAAGTTCTATGCAATAAACAAATGATCTATGCGCAGTACTTTAGACTTAAAAAAGCGTTTCCTGTTATTTTTATGTACCTATTAACCATAGAGAAAGGTTGTGAAGCACTTACCCGTTTTATTAGAGCCAGAATTCAAGCTATGTTCGACAAGTATTACTTCTGCTTCGACTATTGTAGGATTTTGCTTTCCCGTTGCTGCTTCCGAAAACAGCGATGCGACGTGAACGCCATCTTGAATTACGTCTAGACTATTAGCACTTGAATATTGAAAAGCACAAATTACAAATAAATTTATCAATAACAATTTTAAAACAAACATTTTTGAACCGAGCACCGACTGCGACTAAATTTCCAACAACATTATTTTTTTGAACTCGCCACGTTGGTGGTGGCAACTGTTCAAACATTACACTAACTCGTACAGTATTGTTATAATTTCAGGCATCCGAACAAGGCGTCTTAAGACGCACAAATATTAAAACTTACAATGGCAATAACCAACAACAAGAGTTTTAGAAAATAAATTGTGGACTATGGAAAATAAATACTTGGTCTCGCTTTGTAATAAACCAAGCAAATTTCCGTAACAAATTTGGTTCTATTATATTTACTATGAAATTTTGCCTGGTTTCCTTGACCTGTCTACTTTTAAATGCAAAACCTATTTGCATTCGAAGCATGTTGCAGGCTTGCAGGAGCTTATCATGTTGCAGCAACCTCATGGAATTAACCTTAAGTATTTCAATGAAATTACCGCCGGTTACCTTTGTTTCGGCGAAATATGTTTTCAATTGTATCGTATCCTAACCGTTTCAAATGCCAACCCGCTATGATAAAAACTAACCCAACCTAACCTAACCTATAGGGCTCTACACGATGGCACTGAAATAACTCCTGAAATATTTACAGTTACAGGAAAAAAAATATACAATTCAAAACATATTTCGGTCGAACGGCAGGCTCCCCATTACGCATCTATTCCACTTTGAATTCTCATCCACTTGATAGTAAATCGGTCGTGTCGTAAAAAGGAATATCGTTCCTAAAGCAAGATGGGTTAAAACAAAGTACCAAAATAAGCGCAATATATAAAAATAATTGTGGATTCTAGTAGTAATTGGATTTAATAAACAGCTAAACGACGATTTTTTCGAAATGAAGTAAAGATGAAAAATTAGGTTAGGTTAGAACATTGGTGTTGTTCTCTTAAAAACTCACTTTGTTGTCGGTAAAGTTTTAAGCAGAAAGTTGAGGTTGACCCGCGCGCCCTGAGGCGCGTAATAAAATACTTTGTTTTTAATGGAAACAATAAACCAATCGACTTTTGTACTGGCTAATTTGAACCGTGACTCACTATAGAACTGTGTCACAGTGATGTTTTAAATAAAATTGTAGGTACTGTCAAACCAAACGTCACTCAAAGCTGTGGTGCACCTATGGTGGGTTGGTGGGTCACGGCTCCATTTAGCCAGTTGTACAAAATGCTTTTAAGATATTGAAAAGTTGGAATGACGTATACTTTGTTCCTAGATGTTTTAGCGAGGGGCATAACCGAGAACTTGCACCTATGTAAGTGCAATAAGCAAAAGAACTTTTGCTGGAAAGTTTTGCAGGAAGACGGAAAAACGGTTTTCTTAAGTAACGAGTTACTTATATAACAAAACGAGTTAGGGCAGACAGTCTGAGGGACACACACACACACACACACACACTTATAACAACCCTCTTTTTGCGTAGGGTATTAAAAATGTGTCCATAATGGTTAATGTTTCAAACTTGTCATGTTCCAAAGAAGTTTGTTTATTAATTCTGTGCGACAAACCATTTGATTCCGGCCCCCGCTCGAGAAGATAATTTTACTGTTTCTGACATTTGATCCGGCTTTTGAAGGTAAATCCTTCTAAAGATAATAAATTACTTTGTATTCGGGCATGCCTTGACAGGACCAAATTAACTCACCCGTCCTTCATCAGACTAAAACGCAAAAGTTGGGATGGCCGAGGGTGGATTATCACTCAGTCAACCTGCCGTGCCGGATTACCATATAGAATGGGCTCCACATCGATACTTGGCCCTCAACGAAGTAAAGGTCTCATGCATTTTGTTTAATATCGAATAAAAGATCAATCGCAGGTGAAACTGACCCTAACGGTTAAAACACATTAAAGACTTGAACAACTTCCGTGTTTACATAAGTAAAGGCAAAACTACACGGAATTAGAAACCCTGCGAAACGGGGCTATGGCGACTGGGTCGACGAAAGCAAATATTTTAAACAAATTATAGGGGTACCTATCTAAAGTACCTACCTAATTTAATCTAATCGTTAAGACCATCGTACCTACCTACATACATAAGGTAGACAAGACAACTATTCGCCACGTCAATTTATATTCTTCTTTTTCTTTTTCACCGGCATGTCGTCAGCAGCATTTTGGGCCCAGTCAAAGTAATTGACACTTCACAGGGTCTGGGCCTGGGAATACTAGTATTTTAAATAAACACGGCAAGCGCAGCGTTTTATCTACGCGGAACGAAAGCTTGATATCTAAGACAGTCCCGCAAAATCCGTAATGGTCGGCCGCATTGTAGAACATATTGGGCAAACCTAATACTGAAACAATAGAATTGCCGAACGAAAGCAAAACCTAATCAATCTACTCGTAAGTCGAAATGATATTTAGGTAAATAAAAAGAAAACAATTATTTTTCGAATGATTTGTTCGAATTCAGCGTAATTTTTGATTACTTACCTCGAATTCGGTCGCCATATTATTCGGTCTTACGTAAGATAGATATCCGATCGACCCTTGTTTACTTTACACTGTATTTAGAATGTAGGTAGAAGAGGAAAGTGATTTAGACACCTAATACAGCATTATAATTTCTTTTTGATTGTTTTAGGACAAAAACTAGGGAAAAAAATGATTTTTTAGGCTTGCTTACTTTAGCCTAATAAGGCAGAAGATTAATGTCGAGTCGCATCGGGAGTTGCAAAAGCTACAGGGAAAAGACAAAAGTGGCATTTGTGCGAGTTTGTGCCCTGATATTATAATTTATATAAGTTTATAATTAGCTTTAGCTCATAAATTAAATGATGATGACGATTACTTACATAAAATTAAATAAATTTTATTAAATTCTACATAAGACACGATAAACGAAAGTTTTCTTTAAGCTTTTCCCTGTAAGGACGCTTTCAGTGATTGGACGATTGTTTCCCGGAGATATTATTTACTATCATATGTATGGATATTTCTTTAAATAAATAATACTTAAAGCCGAGTGATGCTGAGGTTGCCGCACGATACAATTTCATACACGATCACGTTACGTGACAATGGAGTTGCAACGCGTAGACTGAAGTTGGCTGATTATTAAAATCCAAAGTCATTCATTGGGCCTTTGGTGATTTGTTTGTGTTAGTGTAGATAAACGGATCTGATTGATTGTGAGCCAGTTAGTTCTCTAATGTTCCACTAAGTATTGATTTGGCCTACTAATTTACAAATCTATAAAATGCATTTTTGATCTATTTATGCTAGGATAAGCGTATAAAAATGAAACTACCTCCAAACTAAGCTTTAATATTGCAATCAATAGGAACAGGTACTGGTAAAGTAGCCCAAAGAAATAACCCTGAATTTTCCATTTCTTCAAAAACATAAGATAAATGATTTCTTGCGGAAAATCCCTTCCTTAAGTAGGTCACGTATAGTTTTGATGACTTCCTTCCTAGATTGATCAATACCATTTAATCTTCAGCCACAAGATGGCGCGGAGCCAGATGCCCAAGTTTTGTGACTTATTAATTAACTGTTTGACGGAACAACGGGTTGAATATATTATTATTTAACATTAAAATTTAAACCACTGTTTGTCAAAACGTTTATACAATGATTGTTTTTTTAATTATTATTTTAAGTTAAAATATTACTAAAATGATGTAAAAGAGTCAAGTTATATTACTCGCGTTTACCTTAACAAATAGTTAATCAATAATTTTAATCACCCACCCTAAAGGATTCAGCGGCAAATATAAACTTTTCCCATTAAATTAATTTTGTTTTTAATCACCGGAATGTTTAGAATCGCCACAAGTTAGGTACGAGTATATACTTATGCTGGCAAAACTTTGTCCTCTTCTATGTTTGGAACGGACCAACACACGCTCATAAAATGCATGTGAAGAATAGCACCATATTTCTCACGTAACTTTTTTTTTTTTTTTTTAGTCAGCCTGTTGAGTGTCCCACTGCTGGGCAAAGGCGTATCGAGAGATAATTCTCTCGATTTGTCTCGACGTAATGGTCAAAAGGCTAAAGTTAACTTCATTTTATTACGTAATAACAACATAATAAACAGGACGAAAATAAAGTTATAAAGGAAAATAAACCCTCGAGTTTAATAAAATTCTTCCACAAACGTCTTGCCAGAGTGTTCCTAAAGTGGTTGTTAGGAGTATTAGTAGCGCATCGTTGATATGGGGCTTATCATGTTTCCGCTTGGATCGAAAAAGAGCGCCTCCGGCATTACTCGACTTATTAAATTCTTGTACTACATGCATGAGGGTTTACCCAGAAATTAATCACGCAGTACCGCGAGCATAAACTCCTTTCTTCTATCGAGTAACGTTAACGTAACGTCATCGAGAAAATGTGTTTCGATTTTGTCCGTATTTTAGTACTTAAAGTTTGGTAGCACGTTGACATTCACGTTGACTGTCGTATAGTCATTGTGTTGTGAAGGTGAATAACAATAATTTATGGAAACGTAAATCCGTCGTAGGTTCGTGCTAAGAAAAAAAATACATTGTACATTTGCAAATTTTGAACGCGATCATTTCTTAGATAACGAATTAAAAGAAAGTCCGCGATATCGCTTCGGCAATGTCTAATCATAGAGACATGCAGCCCCTTGATCTTCGCCCGTTTCGACGTCGATCTGTCATAGACACCTAAAATGCCGAAAAGGCGGAAGGATGAAGTTATGATTACCATCGAGCGTATTGTCGAAAGCGCGAATAATGAGAATAACAACGTAAGTGCTTTTACGCCGTATATAATAGGCTATTTGACAACATTGAAAATATACTACAAATTGTGGTCATCCTATCTGATACTAGCGTAAAATGACGTATTTCACTTTATTTCACATTAAATTATACCTATTTTTTTGGAAATTACACGAAATAATAAGGAATTTTTTTTTAAATTTGTTCTGTGGCAAAAACGCTATGTGATGTTAGAAATACTTTATAATCTGTGATGTGAAGTCACATGCAAGTAAACAAATTCACTTCATAGGTATGTTAAGCTGTCAAATGAACTTGTTTGTTTACTTGCGTGTGACGTCACACTAGTCCGCCATAGATAGAAACAGCGTTTTTCGCGTTGTTTTGAAAATTTAAACTTTAACTTACATTTATTGATAATACAGTAGAATCTCAAGGAAATATCAATGTAGTGTGCTTGTTATGTGATAAAGAATCATTTAAAAACGTTTTCTAAAATTAGTCAAATAGCCTATTGTTTTATTATATTAAGTACTTTGTTTTATGACCACACGGCTCGGAACAATTGTGATATCTTGCGAGCTAACAAGTTTAATCCTATTAAGTTAACTGACTGGAACTGCGCCGAGCGTCCAGGGGCGCCCTCTTTACTATTATTGCGTTTTCTAATAAACTTAAGTACTGTCTTGAAATCTAAAGATGAATATTGTACAAATAAATAAACAATGTATATCTGAGTCCAGCTTCGTGTAGTCAACCTGACGGAAAAAGGTGGTCATTTTTTTCCGTAAAGTTACTCAGTCATAGTTCAATTGGTTTTAAGTTATATCAATTACCATATAAATTGTGTTATTTGTAAAACAAAAAACTATCCTTCGATTTGAAGACAATACTTAAGTTAATTAGAAAACCAAAAATAGGAATGAAAGCCCCACTGGAGGCTCGGTGCCGGCTTAAGCATTTAAACACTCATTAAGACCCATTAATGTTGCCCTAATAGAAATCGTTCAAAACAGAGCCCACGACTACACTTGAGAGGTATAATTAAGGTGCTTACAATTAGGCTGTACTTGAGAAGGAGCCTAGGCTCGAGAGCTCTTTTGTTACGGAGTGGTTTCACCCTCAATTTTTAAAAGGGTGTAACTAAGTTCGATCTCATTGTCTGTCTGTAAGCAACGTTAATTTTGTGAATGTGGTTCATAGGAGCATTCGTCCAATCTTCACAAATAAATACAGGAAGTATAAATGTAATGTCAAACCTATAAATAATCCCTCACCATTTACCGTAGTGGCCGAATAATTAGGAACGCTTGCATTTTTCCCACACTACAAATATGACTTTTCAATTTTGACCACCAATTAAAAAGTTCTTGACTAAATTTAATTACTAAATAGAATTTACTTTATTTAGATCATCAACTACGGTTTAAACTGATGTATATACTTACAGTAAACTACAGTTAAAAAACCGGGCAAGAGCATGTCGGACCAAGCTCAGTGTAGGGTTCCCAAGTCGTTACTACAAACAAATTAGACTTACAATCTTAGCTATACCGTTGGAAAACTGTTATGCCCATACATCGACATAGGTCGCGGTCACTTTGCCATACATTTATACCTTAGTTTATTAGGCAACGATAAGTGTAACTAAAAATAAAATTGCTTAAGAACTTTTTGATTGGTTGTCAAAATTAAAAAGTCATATTTGTATTGGCTTTTGCCAATACAAGCGTCTGGCGTAACTGGGACCCCTACTTTCAGAACTCTATACTTCTAATTGTCTCTTTTAAACGGGCCAACTGACGTTCATCAAAGCTGACCAAGATCCACTATAGTTCAACTGGCTTTCCATTTAAAAAAGTTAATCTGTTTGAAAGTTAGGGTCCACGGAGTTACGGTGATACACTTCAAACTTAACCCACCTGCTGGCGTCGAAAGTTAAAATTCACAACGCTCTTTGGCCATTTTGGGGTTTTTAAGAGGAGCTAAAATTATTTATATGTCAAATATTGCAAACTAGCTTCTGCCCGGGACTTCATCTGCGTAGATCTGGATTAACGTTATTCCCTTGGAATTTTCAAATATTCCGGAATGAAAAGAAGCCGTGTTAATCGAGGGTATGAGCTATGTCCATTTCAAATTTTATCCCAATCCGTCAAGCCATTGCAGCGTGAAGAAGTAACAAACTTACAGACACACGCAATCTTTCGCGTTTATAATATTAGTAGGATTAGTAGGATGAGGTTTGTTCGGTTTTGCGACAAAAATCACGCAAGCTATCCTTAAATTGGGCAGTCACGTAGCTAGATGTTTATTTCTTATACCGCGCTAGTTCGACGGAAACGAAATGTTTCTACGTGTCCGAGCCGCGACAAAGGCTGGGGACATAAACATTCCATACGTTACTTTGAGATCATATTTAGTTAATCAAAGGTGGCAAATGCCGATTGTGGTAGAAAAAAATGCGAAATCAGGAAAATAATGTATTCAAACAAACCACAGGATTACAATTACACAAGCGTGGCGGTAGCCTTAATAATCGCTGTACCTACCTCTTGAACCGTAATAGATATGTAACTATTTTTTTTTTTTTAGTCAGCTTGTTGAGTGTCCCACTGCTGGGCAAAGGCCTCCCCCCTTAATTTCCACAAATCCCTATCAGTGGCAACGTTAGGCCAGTTGTCAAGAAATGCGTCCAGGTCGTCCCGCCATCTCCGCCTGGGCCTGCCTCGTCTTCGCCACCCGTCTTGCGGCATCCATTTGGTGACAACAGTAGCCCACCTATCCGGGTGCATGCGGCTGATGTGGCTAGCCCAGTCCCATTTAATTCTGGCAGTTGTTTTACCAACATCAGTAATCCCGGTTCTGGAGCGAAGCGTAGTATTCCGAACGCGATCCGTTCTACTCGTTCGCGATGCAACTATAATAACAAATAATGAACAATGAATTAAATTAAACATTATAATTTAAGCATAAGTGTCAATAGGCAGAAACCCATATGACATAGTAGTCGTATGGTTTCGCAAAAATCATAACGCATAAATTTAGTTAGTTGGTCGAATAATCTTGATTATTTGAACATTCCTTACGAATAAACAATGTAACGCTTACAAAATGTTTCATTCATATTAATGTTACAACTATGGTGACTGACTTAACGATGTTCTCGCGGAGACTAGCACCCAGCCATCCAGCTGCTGTAACCAAATGTGTAATTGTGTAGAAAGGGGCCACATAAAAGGCCTTTAACGTTTGAATCGTAACTGACAGGACTCAACTTTTCATTAGTGGCCTCCTCTTGGGAAGCGTCAGTAGTCTCAGTGCTGTAACGTATTATTAAATGCATAATGTAGAAGGCATCCTACGTAACAAACAACTCACACACATAATAAATCTTATTATAGCTTATGCAATGAAGTGGATTGTAAGGCGAAGCTTATATCGCCTGTTGCTTGCCCATATTTTTTGGTTTCGTCATAATACCTATATCATCTACACGTATTTTTATATAATTATTAAAAGACTGCCAATTATTTTTAAGTCGCTAAAACTGTAAACTTTTGTGCATTTCTAAAACATCTAACATTTAGTATTCTCCATGTCTTACGAGTAGGTCTTCGTATTTATAAAAAGCCTAAAAAATAACGGTTGTATCCAAAAACTACTTGCTTAATTTTATAACCTAAAACACAATATGACTAAAAATCTCAATGTTCTCATTTTCGTCGTCATACTTTTTGAGTAAGATAAGATATGATAAGAGTGGTTTATTGCAGATGCCGCTCGCTACGCACCCCGGGCAACATCTTGGTGGCCAACCTAGCCCTCAGCGACTTCTTCATGCTGGCCAAGACGCCGGTCTTCATCTTCAACTCCTTCAACCTGGGACCAGCCCTGGGGAAAACCGGTGAGGCCCCATTAACAAAATACAACCCTGTCTAACTGCTATGTTAAAAAACGGACGGGACATTTTAGAAACGTCTTGATATGTAGTCTTGAGACGGGCATTTAACTTAAAATCGTTGTATTAATATGGCCATAGTGCTCACAATTCACGAAGGCGTGCCACTCAAGTTCACGAATAATTCATTACTTATTTTATTAAATCCCGACTCGAACTCAAATAATGTTTTTATTTCTCCAATCTCCCCTCCTGTACTAAAGTAACATTAAAAAAACGGAATAACTATCGTGTAGCGGTCAGAAAATATGGATGAAATTTAATTACCTTTAAAACCTGTTTGTTTTTTTTAATACTTGAAAGCAAGTATAACGGCAGTGATGCTTAGGTAATTAAGTTTCCTTTAAAATTTGTTAGACGAGTCATGAGACATGAGACGGGTTCTCCGTTCTCACCTCGGAAACCAGTAATTTTTTTCGAATGACTAAAGTTATTCGAATATGAATAATATTCTAACTTCTCGAAGTGAAATCCGGCTTAATTGGGTGTACTAAGGGAAGCAAGCCCGCCCGACCGAAGTTATGTATTGAGTGCTATTAAAGTTTCATGCATTATTGTGTGTCGTCATCTTACCTGGAGGGTTCTTTAATATAATTGTCTTTATGTACATCCATATCATAACTTCCCTACAATATGTTCAGAAAGTATAAGCAAATGGCTTTTATTAAGAAACCTGTATCTGTAGTTTCGGCTCGTTTCTTAAAACCACACTCGTGTTTTAATTTAATGCCTCTCATTATGCACCAGTCATATAAATTATTAATTAGGCAATAATTAAAAAACATATAAGTATATATTGTTAAACGAAAAAAGGGGGATGAGTGCGCGTACTTTAAAAAAACTTGTCATGGCACTAAGGCGTAAGAGCTATGAAAGATACCTTAAAAATATACAGAACACAAATGCATTTTGCCACTAATAAACCGATATTCAGTTACAACTTTATGATTATTCCTTTCCCCTCCTTCCTTTTAGTCTAGGCCCACCCTTCTCGTGATGTTACAGCTGCCAATCAAATTGATGACAAGCGATAAATAATCATTTTACTTACAGTAAAAATATAGCTTAACTCTATCGTCAGTAGCTTGCTATCTTAATCATAAATTCTAGTAAACAATTTACTCGGCGTTTAAATAAAAGATAAGCAGTCCTTTCCTACTGTAACAAAAACAAAGCTAAGCAGATTAAACATTACAGACGGTCGGATAATAATTAATTTTGTTATCAGGGTGCGTGATCTACGGGTTCGTGGGAGGACTGACGGGGACTACATCGATCGCGACGCTGGCGGCCATCGCGCTGGACCGCTACTGGGTGGTGGTGCGGCCGCTGGAGCCGCTGCGCGCGCTGACGGCTGTGCGCGCGCGCCTGCTGGCCGTCGGCGCGTGGCTGTACGCCGCCGCATTCGCTGCCGTGCCTGCGCTCGACGTGGGCTACGGCCGCTACGTGCCCGAGGGCTACCTCACCAGCTGCAGCTTCGACTACCTCACAGACGAGCCGGCCCCGCGCTACTTCATCTTCACGTTCTTCTGCGCCGCCTGGGTGGCCCCCTTTTTCACCATCACTTTCTGCTACCTGAACATACTTCACGTCGTCGTCTACACCAGAAACGTCAAGACCAACAACCAAGAACAGCGACTCTCTTCGAGACACGTCAAGGAACAGGTCAAACGTAAAGCTGAAATTAAACTAGCGGCTCTTGTCATAGCCGTAATAGCTCTATTCTTCGTGTCGTGGACGCCCTACGCCGTGGTGGCGCTCATGGGCATATTCGGGGAGCGGGATCTAATTACGCCGATAGTTTCTATGATCCCCGCATTGTTCTGCAAGACGGCCGCCTGCATAAACCCTTTCATTTACATAATCACCCATCCGAGGTTTCGTAAGGAGTTTAGGAAGTTACTGTTCAGAGATAAATCTAGGAAAATGAGCACGTATACCAGGACTATTGGATATACTGAGGCGGAGTCTACGAGAGTTCCCCGCCCGAGCAAGGACCTCAGCGATACCGACGTGGAAGTGATCCAGTTGAAAGATATCATTCCCTATGACGCGGAGGAAAATACGAATGATTCTTATAATGTTAAGACTATATCGTCTAGAGTAGCGGAGAAGGAAGGCTCGCAGATAAGCGTCGACAATATGAAATGCTTGGAAGATAATATTGTCAGCCCTCCCTCTTGGTACACTAAGCCACAATTTTCTAAAAAGAATAGTTTTCTCCGGCGCTCTTCAAAGAATATAATATCTACGAACACAGAACCTGTTATTTTATAAGCTGATGGTTTTAAGATGAACATGCTGCTCCTTGTTTCCTGATAAATGTTACACCGATGCAAAACAATTCTAAGTGCTATAGACATGCTTTTGATATCGTGCAATATGTAGAAGCAGTAGATTTAAATATAAGTAAACTTTGTAACACCAAAGGTATTCACAATACACTACGTTTTCCAATTGTTCGCTCTAGTACCACCTAGTAATAAACTAGCGACAGCGTTTACTCCACATGAATCCATTTGAACTTAATAAACACATTTTGTTCACTAAAATGAGGTACCGTGGCTGTGGCGTCGAAACGTCGAGACAAATAGGACGTGTACGTATTTCGCGAGTGCCCCTTTTGTTAAGTAATATTATAATGGACCAGTTTCCATAAATTATTTTGTTAGAAGTTAGTAAAGCAAGATTGAGGATTGTGATATGATATAGTTAGACACTCTCTGTACAGCAAGATTTGATTATGAATAAGTATGTATGTACACCGTATGTAAAGAACCCACCTGGTAAAATGTTTATATTTTCTTGAAAATCTACAGAGGGTTGACCTTTTCAGTTAGGAAGTTTTTCTTGGTATAGCCTTGGAAGAACCTCCGATTTTACTTTAGCTAAAAATATTTAAGGGCTTCTGACGCGTTAGTAAAAGGAAATTGGACCACTTCAGACTTAAGTATGTGATACTTAGATCAGTGAGTTCTAATCGTAAATAGAAACCTAATCAAGAACATGGAAAGATTTCCACGTCAAGTCAAATTCCGTTCGGTTTGATGGTTTACTACAGCTCCCTAAGGGCATATTTACACAGAAACAAGCAAATAACCACTTGATCACAGTTTATAAATTGGCATCAGATCCAAATTATGTTTATTTCAGCAATTGCTGAACGTTTAATCCTACAATTATTTGACTAGAGGTTCATCGTAGGTTTATAGCGTTATGCATTTTTGAATTAAAATGAAAAAAAATATGTTTACAATTAGATTATATTTTCTTCTTTTTTAAACGACTTGAGTTACTGAATTCGACCGTATAGGTATATTATTATTATTTTATGTTTGTTCGCGGATAACTTCGTCGTTTATGAACCGATTCTGATGATTCGTTTATTGTTGGAAAGGGGATATCTCAAGGGTAGTACCGTGATAAGGAAACCAGGATCTGACTAGGGAATCAGTGAGGAATTGAGGGAACTATAGTGACAACTCCAGCATTTGCATTCAAAAAGTATCATATGCTGTAGCGGAACTGATGATGAAGACCACAGATGGACACCGGAACTCCTCAACGGTACCGATTTCAAGGGTGGCAATAAGATATCTCGATTAAGATAGTTGAGCGATTACAACGTAGAATATTTAATTGTTTAAAGATGAGTATGATTTTCCCGCGGCGTTGTTTGCGGCGCGCTTGAAAGGTCTTATGAACAAAGAAGTGGGACTAGATAACAGCTTATTATTATCACTAAAAACTATAAAATAAAATAAATGTTTTAAAAAAAAAACCGCCTTCAATTATTATTATTATTATTATTATTATTTTTAGCCCGGAATGTCCCACTGCTGGGCAAAGGCCTCCTTCCCACCTTTCCACGTAATTACTTTCTTTTTAAATGGTACTAGGTACCGCCGACTTCAGTTGGGCTAACATATAGGGACCTAGTACCGTTGTAAAATAAGTTATTTTTTGCCTTTCCGAAGGCGGTTTATTGTTTTTTAAAACGTTTATTTTATAAAGCTAATTTTCAGCATTGTATGAAATATCGTAGTAGAATATCAAATCATTCATGTAACAGTCCCGTTTTCGTATCAAGAGGTTCATTTTTCTACCACTTTTTAACATAACGGCACGTCTATCGGATTGATGACGCGCGTAATGTCTATCTTCATGTATTCGACAGTTTGCAACATGTTCGCATACACCGACAATTTAACCTAATCAACCTAAACCCACATCAAAATAATGTTACGGTTAATACATAATCTTGGAGGCCATGTATTCTGACGATTGTGTTGACGATAAGTTTTTGGTAAAGTGCGAAACGTTTGGCGAACTGAACTGCCGTTTTGATAAGACTCGTCTTGATAAATGCCGAAAATTCACCAATCGATCTATTTAATAATCGTGCCAATCAATAGACAGTCCAACATGCCTACTATCAGCTGATACAGATACCTTGTCCCTATGGAAAACTTTACATGTATATAACTACTGACGAGACGAGACGAGACGAGACGAGACGGGAAATGCAGTTAATTAATAATTAATGTAATCCCAGGGTGATGGACATGAAGTGATTCGCGGAATTACTTGATTATACTTGAGAGGACGGACGAAATTCAAGTGCCTAGTTAAGCGTGGAACTTTGATTTAGAGCTCTATTAGCACGGATAGCTACTAAAGATAACCCATAATTATACTTTCAATCCTTCTCAATGCAAAAGAGTTTGAAACTGAACATAATTAGATGAGTGGAACTCGTATTAATAAGTATAAAAACTGTCCAAACAGATGTCTTCTGTTTTATAGCTTACACCGCTGCACTCACTGTCACGAACCAAGTCAATTTAATCATTAAAATATCAATGAACTGGTTTCAATTTAAATTACATTCCTTTTTTGAATGATTATGACCAAATTTTAGCGTTATTTAGCGTGTCTGCAACCAAAAAAAGGCCAAAATGGATATCATCTGGCGACAGTGTTCAAACCTAACGTTCCAAATCTTCTTCAAACAAAGCTTTATCTAGACAGTGGCTCCAAGATTATCTCTCCACGAACAGCTGACGCCGAAGAAAACTTTAAAGTTCGTGGCTGGATTACAGACACGTCTCAAATCTTAAACTATTTAACATTTAGCGAACTATACTGGACCGCAAAACGAAGTATCACACTTTATATGACATGTTCTTTAAAAGTGTCATAGTTAGTTTTGCGGTCCAGTGAAGTTAGTCTAGAGCTTTATTCGCAAGACAAGAAATTTATTAAATTGCTAATGAAAAGATTCAACAGAATGTTAATGCCGAAATTTAATATATGCCTTCTTAATTTAATTTCGTATTTCGACTTAGCGTAGTAGACACGTGTGGAGAGCCAAAAGAAAATGTCGGGCTACTATGGAACTTTAGGGAATGCAAAGAGACTTTTAAGATTTCACTTATTACCTACATCATTTTGACATGTTCCACGGTGGTTCAGAGACCCATTTGGTTGAGAGTTTGCTGTATGTCCGAGAAAATGTATGGCTGGTCCCGAAGTTACCCGTAAAATACCGGAAAAATGCAATGCCTACACTCTAGTCTAGGCATAACATGATGATTTCTAAATCATGTTATGTTATTTAAATTTAAAACTCCAAAATGTAGATAAAATCAATATTCGATGTATGTTATATTTTGAATGGATACATAAATACCTAACCCAACCCTAATACCTAATAGGTATTCTGTATTTAAACCAAAGTAGGTATCTATTCATATGTATATAACACACATTTAAGGTTGTCCAGGCCCCGGTTCCACTAGATATTAACTAAACGATATACCGCCCATTACTGTGCTGCAACTTGATAACTCTTGTTAAGTTAACTGGCTATGGTCAAGGTAACAACGTAGAGCGGAAAAGTTATGTTTTACGACAAAGTCAAACGGAGGCACAGATCAAAGGTTATGTTTCTTTCTTTTGTATTTTTTTTACAAAGAAAAAGGGACGGTAATTAGGCCTTTTCATTTGGATCGCCAAAAGTTATATGTATGTACATCCATTTGATTAATAAGCCGTATATAAAGTATGACAATGTATTACGGTATGTTCAAATATTCATTGAACTTACGACAATGTGTTTTTTCATTTCTTGCTGTGTTATCTCATAAATAATTTCTTTATCAAAGTTATCTTCTTAACGACCCATTTAAAAAAAAAAGTGGTTATTGTTGACATGATTCTTCTAATGTCTGGTCACATTTAGTCACAAAAGTTTGCCCATTTTCTTGCAAACAAGAAACAAAACGTATCATTATCACTGTACTAAGAAAGTAAGTAGCTGATTGCAACTCACAAATAAATTACTTGTCTTTCTGTAACGTAACAATAGTAGGTACTTACTTCTAATAGAAATATATATTGTATCAGTCGAATAAAAATATACATTTCCTAGTTAATAAGGAAGTAGTTCTTGTAATAAACTAATAGCTAACGTTAATCGTTGTGACATCTTATTGTGATTCGAACATAATATACACATAGTGAAAACAATTTCCTTAATTTGGAAGTTTGAGGCAACTCAACGATTCTTCGTAGCTCGATGTTGTAGTTACATTAAAGTTTGCCGCCCCGCTGCAGCCCGCCGCCGGGAAAGTAAAACGGACGCGGACCCCACCCCGTGCCCTTACCATGAGTTTCAATTACCGTTCTCGCTAGCGAGTCCACTGCGTTTCTATTTGTGTCGGTTTTAAACCAATCGCGCCACTGGTAGATGACGTGATACGAAAAGTCACGTGATCTATCAGTGACGCAATTAGATAGATAGATAGATAGATAGATTAATTTATTCGCATATTAAATAAAACAAAAAAAAGACATGCATTTGACAAAACGAAAACAAAAGTAACTTATTTATAACTAATCAAAATTAAAATGAGATAGCCGAAACGGAGTGCCAGCTCAGCATGTGCTGTGGCACGGAGCCGCAGCGCTGATTTTCAGCTGGCCCCGTAAGAGATGGTAAGATAGCAAACAAACAACAAATGAAATATAACAATCACATAAAAAAACATTCTGGACACAAACTTTAAATAATAATACAATCTAGATAAATACTTATAAATCACAACATAACAACAAAGTGAGATCTAGCGCTCTAAACGCATTCTTATTTGCTTACATTCATAACTAAATATTTATCAAACACAACAATTGGTTTTATAAGAAACTAATAGAAACGCTAGTTACCGAAGTGCATCTTGGCAGAGCCCTCACTCCCTCGCACTCTATAAGAATACAGGGACAGAGCATTCGATTCGCTTGCGAGTACAGTAATTGTAACAATTTTAACTCATGGTATGGGTTACAGATGTTTTAATCAAAATTGAACTTTATCAGTGCATTTCTGCAGTGTTTCCGGTTTCGGTTCGCTATACAGCAGTCTTCTATAGGCGTAACATGATGTATATAAAATGACGTAGCGTACTTTGGTATCTACATATTTTTATAAAACACCCTGTATTTAGGCAGTGTAACAACTCATACTTATTGTAAATTTCTCGATGTCTATTAAATGTTAATGTGCGGTAGCAACACTCCACAATGACCTAAATAAATGGATTCTATTTAAATGTTTACGGTTGTGTCTTTTAAATCCTTTGAACATTGGGCTAAACAATTCTAACACCATTATTGCTAGAGGTATAAGAGCGTGTCAGATATTTTTGGGCGTGATGTTGGATAACAAAATGTATATTATGGCTGGCGACTGTACCACAAACATTATTCAGCTTCATTTTTAGAAGGAGGAAGGTATAAGGAGATATTATTCATATTTTTTTTTTTTTGAGAACTGATTATTTTGTTTGTGTATGCGTTATAGTGGTGGTAGGACCTTGTGCAGGGTCCGTCCGGATCGCTACCACCATCTTATCCATTAACCTACCTCTAAGCTGCAGTGTTCGCGTTGCTGTGTTCCGGTGTGGAGATAAGACAACTGGTGAAATTACAAGCATAGAGTCATTCCATCTTAGTCCTGAGGGTTGGCAACGCATTTGAGGTCAGAATTGCAGTCTTGAGAATGTAGTCTTGAGATTTCAAATGTGTATGGGTCTCAGATCCCGCTTACCATCAGGTAGCCTGACTGCTCGCGTGCCTTCTTAATGTCATAAAAAAAACGACCGTTACCGTAAGGGATGTTATGTACTTAAATGGATCGACTTTTTACCCGACTAAGTTAAGTTTTTCGAGCGTATACTATATGTGTGTATGCATTTCTATTTCCGTGCCCGCTCTGCAGCCTAAACGGCATAACAGATTACAACATATGAGGTAAAAAAAGTTAACTATTTTTTACAGGTAAATCAAAAAGTACGTTGGTAAATGTGAAGAATAATTGAAACTGATAATGATAATAAACTAAATTATTAAAAAAAAAAACCGACTCCTACAAAACGTTCAACAAAAAAGCGAAAAACAAGTTCTATAATCAATCTGATATTTGTAATGTAATTTGTGATTTGTATTGTACTAAGTAATAAGTAATGTACGTTAGGTAATTGAAAGATCAACATATTCTCGATGAATGTTATTAAAATTCATCTTCAAGCGACGAAGCTTTCAATATTCAATATTTTATTGCATTCATAATGTATGTACAAGGATGGAAATATAAAGTAAAAGTTTCATTATGAACCCTGTTGGGCACGGCAAAATATTTAGAGAGGGAGACTTATTATTTCATTTTGATTGATTGACGAGGCATAAGAACCGAATAGAATACACTTATTTTAGGTAGGTTTGTAGATCTGTGGGGCTTAATTGTGCCTTAAATGTCTTTGAGTACAGTCGAGTTGGTAAATATGACGTGTACACTTTAGTACATTGTAACTTTAATCTTGGAGTCTTGCAGTAACCTTCGGGGATAAAAGATAAAAAAAGATAAAAGAAATTTATTTAGTAAGTAGGCCGCTCGGGCACTTTTACACGTCAAGATACTACCAGCGCTTCCCAAGAGGAGACCACTGCTGAGAAGAAACGCCGCAAGAAACTCAGCAGTCAGTCATTTTTTAAACTTATTTCATATTGCATATTACAATGGTATGTACAACTTAATCTAGCATTATATAAAGCTACAAGTATTAAATTAAATATAATATCAAATAACAGTAGTTCAGCAGGAAAACATGCCAAAAATCTTACGGGAGAGAAAGATAGAAAAGAATAAAATAAAATAACTACAACTACCTACTTATATATGTGTATATGAGATGGTGCAAGATGACCACATAAAAGTTTCGATATGTTTTCCTGCATCAACGGTGTCCCCCAGACAAGAAAAAGCAGGATAAAGCCTTTGCATTTGAACAAATGACTATTGACTAAGTTTCGGGTGTATGCCATGCATTTTTGTCTGTTAGATAGTCCTCGACCCTATAATACGCTTTAGACATTTAACGACCTTTTCAAATATTTTTTAAGTGCTGGAAAGGGTAACTTTAAAACTACTTCAGGTAATTTATTATAGAAATGAATGCATTGACCAACAAATGATTTATATACTTTACGGACACGGAATTTTCGAATAGCTATTTTATTTTTATTTCTAGTATTTAAATTATGTATATCTGAGTTTTTGGTGAACGAATCTAAATTCTTAATAACATAAATAATATTCTCGTAAATAAATTGAGACGCTACAGTTAAGATATTAGTTTCTTTAAAAAGTTCTCTTAATGAGTCACGGGAATTTAAATTATAAATAGAACGAATGGCCCTTTTTTGTAACACAAATATAGTTTGTATGTCAGCTGCCTTACCCCAAACCAGAATACCATAAGACATAACACTATGAAAATAACTATAATAAACTAAGCGAGCTGTCTCAACATTAGTTAGTTGTCTAATTTTCCTAACGGCGTAAGCTGCCGAACTTAGTTTACCTGCCAGTGCAGCTATGTGGGGACTCCATTGCAAATTTTTATCTATTGTTATGCCTAGGAAAACCGCCCTATCTACCATTAGCAAACACTCGTTATTTAGAAAAATACTAGAATCTACCGGTTTAACATTAGGCAAAGCGAACCTAACACATTTAGTTTTCTTGGCATTTAGTAGCAAGTTGTTACTAATAAACCAATTATGTACTTTAACTAGAGTGGCGTTTATCCTACTGTAGTCTACGGTTTTTCTATCTACCTTGAAAATTAGTGAAGTATCATCAGCAAAAAGTACAATATCGCAAAGTTCATCTACTATTGGTGGTAAGTCATTTATGTAAACCAAAAATAAAAAAGGACCTAAAATAGAGCCTTGAGGCACACCTATTTTCACTGTAGCTCCAACAGATTGCGTTTTGTTTACAACAACTGTTTGAGTTCTATCACTTAGATAAGAAGACATAAGGCTTAAAGCTTTATTGGACAATCCATAATGTTCTAATTTTAAAATAAGGGTCATATGTTCCACGCAATCAAAAGCTTTAGAAAGATCACAAAATATTCCTATTGCGTCGCAAGATGTTTCCCAACTGTTATATATATATTTAATGAGTACCGATGCCGCATCAATTGTTGATCGACCTCTTGTAAAGCCAAACTGGTTATTGCTAAGTAGTTTATTTCTGTTAAAGTGACCTAACATATCCTTCAGCATTAGTTTCTCAAAGACTTTACTTAAAACTGGTAGTATGGAAATGGGACGGAAGTTCGTTATATCACTCATCTCGCCTGATTTAAAAAGAGGTATGACTTTAATTAATGTTAATGGGAGGGAAGATGGCCGATTGAAAGATGTCGGGCTTTGTACTTTTGATTTATTTTATTTACTAATTTACTGTACACACTTGACACTGGCGAAATCACTGCGAAAGAACGCGGTGGACCGCCATTATTTAAAAAAAAGTTTAATCCCTGCGGTAATTCGTATATGGCAGTTTGAACATGGCATTAAATAGACAAGGTACTAAATTGTATACATATTGATGAACTCCACTTAAAGTAATCCCACAAACTAATCGAAATGAAAATCTTAATTTTAATTCAGTTATCTTTCCAATAGGGACCAATGGCGAGAAGAAGCGCTGCAAGAAAAATCAACAGACCTTAACTAAGGTACCAAGCGCAATAAACAGTTTAATTATTAAAAAAAATAGGTACTTAAAGTACAATGTCAATATAATACAATGACAGTGCCGCATTAGCCACATAGCAAGAGAATTGTGCAGCTAAAAACATCCTTTAACAATTCGATAACGTTTCTCTACAATAAACCTAAATCGGACTTGATTTAGGGGGTGAGTGCTATTTTTTTGACGCTACGCGAATCACACAGCAGTCCACCATCGTCTTAAACAATTACCTACTAGTTTAAGTACAGTTACCAGCAATAATATATGATCCAACAATGGGCGCAATAACATCTGACAAGCTCTTATACCTCCCGTTATATATACGTGTCAACGTGTGAATTTCAACAAATGTTGATGTTGAACTTAACAGACGATTAGTGTCAAAACAAACAGCTATGTTAACAGCTGCCAAAATGTATGAACTAACGGTCGATTAACATTATTAACAATATTAACATTTAACATTGTTTGGTGAAATTGATACTAAATGTTAATCGACTGTTAGTTCGTACATTTTGACAGGAGGGAATAGCGGAAAAATATATATGAAGGCATTAAAATTAATAATGTTAAAAACAACTCAACCAGCAATGGCAACTAAACATCGGGTGGTTGACACACAGCTCCCTGGACGCAGCCAGATTATGTTTTATTTGCACTAAAGCAGACCAAGCCTCTCAATCGAGAATATTATCATCAACTCTGTAAGTATAACCCCTCTTCCGGTCAAAACTCTTCTAATAAAGCTCCTGTCTACAACATAAATCAGTTTCATATTGATTTTAACCCTCATTATGGAAGAAATCCTTCTCCAGTCTACATGACTGGTAAGTACAACGTTCCCCTGTAAAAGAAATTTATCTGTCCAAGGCGACGCCAACGATGCCTTTGAACGGCGGCTTCAGGGTTTTATATGGATTTTACCATTGTGATCTGATTATTGATGTATTTTTGCGTCCCTAGCGGAGAGCTCGGCGGTGAGAGCTCGTTTTAATCACCTAGAATTGTAAGAGAAATCTGGAGTCAGAAATAAATAAGTGGCAGGTCTTTTTTCTTCTAAGCAGCGGTGTTATCGTTTGGCTTGGGTCATTAATTTAGCAATAACAAATACACAAACAATGGCATAAAAATATGTATGTATTTTATTAGAATAACTCGCCTAAGCTCAAAGTACTTAAGTGCGTACAGACAGTGTCGATTTTTCATACACAAGTTTGAAAACGAATTAATACGAGTAGGTACAAACACGTAGCGTCGGTTTCGGGTACTTAAGATTCGGTTCTTTTCCATTATTTATCCGATTTATTCGAAAAAGTACGCCGAGGGCGGCCCCTTCCGACCCTTATTACTTAGTTACAGGTAATATAAAAATCTACGTTCATTATAAAGGAATATGTTAAGTTTTAAATCTCAAATTACAGCGATTTATCAGCCATGGCATCCAAAAGTGCATGATTGTATCCCTATGTGGGGACAAAAACATGCGAACACATCACACATGATCATGTTGATCATTTACATGCATGCTATTGCCGCTGGTACAGTCAAGTGTAAAAGTCAAACAAGTTACGTTAGGTAGTCACGAATGACGAGTGAGAGGGATTCCGAACCCGAAGTTTCGAATCTAGTGTTTCGTGTTAAGCACCCTGGGTTTGGACTTTATTCGTATTTGAATCGAGTAGCGAGTAATTTAGTTACTAAACGTGTGTGAACAAGAAAGAAATCGTCGAGTGGATCCGTTTTACTGTTTTAAAACACTCCACTAACTTACTAATGTAGTCCGAACCTGTCTGGGGCACGTTTTGTAAAAGTACTAGTAACAATTTTACGGGTCTAAACTGGCAAGACTGCTCAAATGGCTGTTCGTCATTGGTCGAGGTTGTGTCAAATGGAAATTTGGAAATTGTAATTTGTAAAAAAAAAAAAGATAAAAGAAATTTATTCAGTAAGTAGGCCGCGGTAGCTTTATAAAATAGGCCCCTGGTAGGTACGGTATTTTTTTTATAAAATACTGTGGTAAAATAAAACACACATTTAGAAACTAGAAACTCTTGACGTGTAAAAGTGCCCGTGCGGCCTACTTACTGAATAAATTTCTTTTTTATCTTTTTTATCTAGCAGGTATTAAAGTACCTCTAACATAATTATCAAACGTCACACTGACGTAACTCGTATGGATTTCGGTCTTCTGTCAATGTCAAACATAAGGCAACATGACACTACCGAGTAGCCTCAAAATTCGATTATTTAAGCCTTTATTCCATGAAAGATACATAGTTCGTAATTGTTATTGTAGCAAAACAAGATATAACGTTCTATTTTTTGGTTCTGACGGAATAGCGCTGAAAAGTTTGAAAAAAATTAACGAGTTTAGGTAATTGTGGGTATTATCAAAGTTTGTAGTGCTCCCGGGGTTTAACTTTATATTCTACGTATTTTGACTTTGAATTTATTTCAGGAAATCAGAGAAATTAATCAACCGCCTTGATCTAGTCACAACTAATAACTCTAAGCATAGGTCAATCACAGAAGACTACGCTCAACAACAAAACTTGGACACTGTACAATGGCCATTACAGCGAATTCAGCGCGCAGAGTACGACGTGGGGCTGATAGTTGCGTTTGGTCACCTCATCAAAGACGATGTGCTAGAGAAATTTCCACTGTAAGCAATATTAATTAAAGTAAATTGTGTTACTGTATGCGGTCGATATACAATGTTTTATTGGCATATTACGTCTCCTGAGACGTGTTAAAATACCATGGCAACCTTTCGATCGCTTCACCAATAGATGACAGCAGAGTAACAAGGTTTAACCCCAATTAGACACCAAGTTTTCCTATTCATTCATCATTCATTCATAGGTGAATTTCAAAAACATTGCACGTGATTAAGGCCTTATTTAAGACCATGTTACCTTTCTTTCTTAGTGTAACAAAAATTTACCATACAATCATGGCTGATTTTATTTGATGGTGTTTTTAAATCTTTAACTAGAGTTAGGTGCAAAACTGACTCAATATTAGCAACTTAGTAGAATGTTAATAAGTCAATGAAAATCAAAGCTATTTGATTTGTTCAATACAGAATAGTACTCTTTGAAGTGCGCTACAAATCTGTTAAACAACTGATTTACTTGCCATTTAGTTTTAAGTAATTTTTAAGTTAAACTTAAGAGATTTTAAGTTAAAATTACTTGAAAACTAAATGACTGTTAAATCATTATGTCATTTTGTAGTTAAGGATTCAATTAAAAACACCATTTATAGGTTTTTCTATTGCGTAACGAAAATTCACACTCGTACATTTTGCCTATGCATGGTGTCATTGCATCTGAAGCATTTAAAACTGATGTACCACTCAAGTGTGAAGACTGTCCTCATCCAAAAACCGATTTCAGTCATCAGTAAATCGACCGTAATTTACTAAATACTCACTGAATTTTCATGAAAATTTATTTACTCAGTTTGTTATGAAATTCTACACAATTATTAAAACAATTTATTTATAATTTATAAACAGTATTATCTTATAGTGTCATTTATAATCTGACAAAGAATGAATTTATTATACTATTCCTGTGTAACACTCTGCAATTTGCCTAGTTTATCAATAAGTACTTATCTTTCAGAGGTATGGTTAATGTTCACCCAAGCTTGCTCCCGCGGTGGCGTGGTGCAGCTCCCATCATCCACACATTGCTGCATGGAGACGAGTTCACTGGGGTCAGTCTCATGAGGATCAAACCTAACATATTTGATGTAGGTATGTACTTGCTTGTAAAATATCTGTTTCGGCCAATATACTAAGAACCTGATTCAAAAGTCTTAAGCAATAATAATAATCGATCCGTGGTCATAAACTACTTAAAAAATATTTTTTCTGTTCCCATTAGCAATTAATTTATTTTTTAGTTTAATATTATAAAATGAACATTGTTTTCTGTTTATTAATGAAACCAACTTCCAAAGTGTTTTAACCTTTTGACTTCTTTACATTTTTACGTAGACCACAACGTTAGGACGTCATATGACGACCTAAAATGTATGAAGCGTACAACAACTCACCTACAAAAGCTGGGGTTCTGCGGCACGCAAATATGCCTTATTTGACGCCATTTAACTTGATCCCTAACCAACTGCAAATGTATTTCTAGGTGAAATAATCAGCCAGAAACAAGTGCCAGTATCCAAAGATATTTTATTACCGGAACTGACAGATCAGTTGTCGGAAATTGGCGCACAAATGCTTGTAGATTGCATGAGGACACTGCCAGAGAGCCTGGCGAATGCTAAACCACAAAGACAAGAGGGCGTTACTTACGGTAAGTATTCAAAAACTTCTTATGAACCGTTTGAGCGCCAATGTCGGCAACGTCATCGGAAATTCGTGGCACTGACGCCAAACGTCGGCAATTGCCGTCAAATTTCATACGTCACAACACTGCGGCGTCTGAGACATGTCGTATTACTTCGCTGCTTGGCGTTCAAAGCTAAGTTTTTTTTTTGTGTACCTAATTCAAAAAGTTACAGCTAACGCAGTAACAGTTAAACCCTCTTATTCATAAACATGCAATAACTAAACTTTGCTCTTAGTATGCTCTATGCTGGACAGGATGAATTCTTTAACTAAACTACAATAGGTTTATTGTGCGTTTATGAATACGGGGGATAGTGTATAGACATCGGGAAATATGCGAAACAGCAACTTTACATTAAATCAACTTAATAAAATCGCTAACGCGTTACGCACGTTATGTAATTTGGATGTCGTGACGTTTTGAATTATCTTGTCACCCTTCCCGCTATCAAGCGAAATAGAGAAGTGCCCTGCAATATTACCATAATCTGGTTACATGGCGTCACGATTTCTTCTGGATTTACATTAACATAAATGAGCGACACTCTTCGTTCCGTATTCCCCTCGCTCGCCGGGCCGACCTATACGCGGCGCAACTTATAACCTTACTGATACCAAGAAGGCCCCATTTCTGCAATTTATCATACACAGTAGCCGTATTGTGTCAAATCGTATGCAAATAAAAAAAAAAAAAAAAAAAACATTTGATATTGAATCACCTCAATATTGACAAATGACATCGAACTTGTTTAACATCTGTCAAGGCTTCTATCCCACTGTCTTAACCCATCTTGATTCGATATCACACACTGTTGACGTTATGACAGAAACAGTCATAACGTCAGTAAGAGCGGTCTTTACGTAAACAATATAATTACGATGTTAAAGCAAGATGGACTGGAATGTAGAATAGAGGCCAAACCATACTAGTGGGTTAGGTACAGCAGGACTGATTTATATTTTGCCCTGGTAAGCAAAATGTCTCAGTTGTAAAATGATCGCTTTCAATTCATGTTTAAACTAACACACCAATTTTCCGCCGGTGTTAAAGCGTCAGGGTATTAAACGTATAGCCATTTGTAATTTTCTATCATTTTGCATGCCTTTTTCCTTTTGAAAGGTTCATCAGTTTCATCACTCATCAAGTCATCACCTACCTATGTATGCTTTGTGAGTGAGTTTAATGCTGACCGTAAACCTACTTAGTTAATATTTTGTTAAAAAATTGTTTCTTTTTTGGTCAATACTGGGGTTATCATATCACATTGCCCATTTCTGCATTATGGTTACCACAAAAACTATTTGCTTGTTTTTCATAGGCTATTATTTCTGTTTCAGCTAAAAAAATCAGTAAATCTATTAGCGACGTCAGCTGGTCGGAAATGAGCGCAAGTGATGTCTACAACTTGCACCGCGCGCTTTACGGCCTGTACCCGCTGACGACCTTGTTCAGAAACAAACAACTCAAGTTGTTTGACGCTTTTCTACACTCAGACGACAAATGTGGTAAACCAGCGGGGACACTCGAATACTGTGAAAACACTAATGCAATAAAAGTATCATGTAAAGATAGGAGATATATATATTTTAGGTCACTTAGAATTGTAGGGAAAAAAGAAATTACAGCTTTGGATTTTTATAACGGATACATAAAAAATATGCCAGCAGAGAAAAGAAAGTGTGTGGTTAATTAGAATAAAAATAACAAGTAACCTGTTGGTTTCATTTCACAACATAATCTGGAAGTTACCAGTTAATGAATGGATAATTATGTTAAAAAAAATATGTTAGGTATACATAAATAATAAAAAATATATAATAAATATAGTAAATATAATTACAATATTAGTTGAATATAATTAGAACTTTCTATTACTAAGATATGTTTTGCGTAAGCTAATAACAGGTTAAGTTGTTTAATTAAAATTAATTTGTACTGTTATCCTATTTACTACAAATTAATAGTAAAAGTAATATGTTATTTGACTTTTGTTACTGATCTAAAATGTTACTAAATTATTCTTTGGTCGGTAATACATATTCTAGTGTTATTTACTTCACGCCGTTTTAATCCTGTAAAAGTAAAAAATATCACATTAATAAACAATATTTGAAAAAGTACGGAAGAGAAAAATATACATAAATTAAAGAAGGCATGTATATAAAAAATTGCCAGAAATAAGATTAAATTAAGATAAATCAGATTTCTCACTGGTCAAACACTTTCGCCTGCTACTCCGTGTTTCAGAGGTAGCTTTGACATACTGCTTGACGTCTATAGACGTCACCGCTGCGATTTACTATTAATTAGGTTAAAAGGAAAATCGACCACTTGAAATGATCATTCTGAAGTTGGATCAAAACTATCCGAAGTTAAATTAGTCAAAATGTAACTGTGTTTAAATATATCATCATCATCATCATCATTATCAGCCGCAAGACGTCCACTGCTGGATAAAGGCCTTCCCCAAGGTTTTCCACAACGATCGGTCCTCTGCTGCTGTCATCCAGCGGTTTCCCGCGACCTTTATCAAATATATGAAATGTCGAAATTACTTTTCTTTATAATTTAACTAAGCCCGAATGGAATTGTGTCCATTTGAACAAGCATAAAGTGGATGTAGTCTATTGAACGTCGTGCTACTGACGCCACGACGGCTACAGCCGTCACAAGTTCAAGATTAAAATAGACTCCGTTTCGTATTAATAAGGAGTAGTTTGCATAGCATACCAAACATGTTTGGTGTGTGAGTGACACATTTTGTATTCGACGTAAAGCGTACAAAAGTTTGAGAATTAATTAATTCAGATTAAGATCAAAACGTATGCTTAAAACTGCTGTTTTTATGATTAGATATATTTCAGATAGGACGTTCTTACGATTAGTACGTAAATACAAATTGAAACATTTCTTTCGAACTATGTAATATTGAGCAATTTTAATATGGGAAATGATTCCATTTTAGACGTTTATAAGTTTGATTACTTTTTCTTGTAGGTGTATTTGAAATTGTCATTTTCTTTTTAACCAAAATGACAGTAAATCACCGCTGCTCAGTGTTAAAATAGAAGCTTGGAAGTTTTGATAAATACGAAAACAAGAACGAAGTAAAGGAAGAATGTTTACAGAGATACATCCAGTACAGGACCCATGAAGACTGAAAATAGACATGAAATCCCGTAATTGTATAATGTATGTACGAAGGTATGAATGTACTTACTGACATTTAAGGTTACCACAAGTGCTATTCTACTAAAGCAGCGACGGGCACGATGCACCTTGGCACTGGTTGGTTTGAGACAATCTAAGCGAGACAAAAGCCGAGCTAAATCCAGATGGGATGGCGGTTGATTGAACCATATAGGCAGCAACTTTATATTAGGATTAGATGGCAAAGAGTTATAAGTCGGCTTGTCTCTCCTTACACAATCTTTAATAAAGGCCGTGTTTCTGTTTAACATTCTATTGGAATTAGCACTTTTTTTAAATCTGTTATTTGCTGTTAATCAATACAATGTCAATGATCGACTCCTATTTTTAAATAAATCCTGTTCAAACGTACTTGTCTTATACAGTAAACAACTTTCTAAACTCAAAATTAAACTTTTTTGTCTAAAACACCTCTTTTATCGTAAATAAACTGAGAAAATATTTTGGACATCACTTGGCCAATGTATCTATTATCCGTGGTTGCTTTATTTTATTTAAAATAGCATTTTCATACAAAAAAGTTGCATTTTGAGGTTAGAAAGTTGTTAACTACTTAAGAGAAGTAAGTCTGAGTAAGTAATCTATTTGCACATGAACTTTTGTATGAAGATTGACCCTTAAATTGTTAATATTTGTAATGATGATAATTAATCGGTTACAGTTAAACAAAATAAAACAAATGAAATGGAAAATGCGATAATGTAACGTGTAATAATGTAATAAAACTTAACACTACAGTTACATAATAATAGGTTTACGTAAAACGGCCTTTAATGAAAATCAACAGAACTATAAAAAAATAATTGACCGTTAACCTTACGACTAAGCGACAGCGATATTTAACGAAAACAGAAGCCTGCCAGATACCTTACCTTCTTCTTAATTTCGTTTTATTAACTTATACAGCAATGTGATTTTCTAACTATCCTTTTCCTGGAAAACAAACGTGAAGACGTTGTTACAGCTGCACTTTGGAAAAAGTACAGAAATGCGGAAATACTTTTCCTCTCCGAAGAGTTAGAGCATTTCCGCTTTCAAGCAACATCAAGGCTTCTGTTTTTCTGAATGACTATAACCTTTTGACCACTACAGCACTTTTGCGTGACATCAGGACGTCATTTATATGTTCAAAATGTATGACAGATAGAGTTGGGCGTCACAGAAGAGATCCAAAAGTCCGCAGGCGCGTATTCTGTGGCGATCAAAAGGTTCAAATGCGATCAATCCAGTGACGTTGATGTTTTTATACAAATTATGAAATGTTCGTAATTACTCTTATTGGCAATAAACAACCTTCTAAACGTCCTACGCACCAACAATATCTAATGCTTAAATCCCTTTTAGAATATCTACTACCCACGCGAGTGCGATAAGAAAATAACTAATTTCATTGCGTTTTGAAGAGTTTCTAGACTACGGATATCAATCGTATAAAAAAAATATTGCCTGACAAAGCATTAAAAAAATATTAAATAACAAAGCATTAAATATTGCCTGACAAATGACAAAGCATTATAGGTAGAAACCAAATGTGTCTATCTCTTTCTCTATGTTTACCCTATTTTTTAACTAGAAGAGTTTGACAGTGTTACCATTATTTAGAGAACATCATCATCACATCATTACATAAATATAAAGAAATAAGTAAGTATAAGAAGTAATAGACAATTATTTTTTATGCCAATCGAAGCGCAGTCTTCCAGCTACCGGATTTTATTCAAGTCTTGAAAAGCTCCAAAACAAAATAAAATTAACTAATTATTTCTTTCTCAGGATCTCATGGTTTTAGTACTACGTCCTAGACCTTAAGTACCCCACCCCCACCCCTAAAGTGTAACTCTACATTTAAAAAGACTAGGACATAATGGCTCAAACACACGCAGCCAAATCTTTGCACACTATTTAATTATAAATGCAGTGCTACTAATCCTATCCGAAAACCCCCAAATTAATGAATTTATTAAATCGTCAAGATCATCAACCGAAAGTAAGGCTAGAACCTTTATTTTATTGCTACACTTGCTATGCAATAAAGTTCCGAAGATTTTTATATTCTGTGAAACCAGACGCAACCAGTTGAAAAAAATCTTCATATTTTTTCCCTTCTGATTAGATAAATAACCGAAAACACAGATTAAAAGTATAGGCTCACACACTGATATAGCTGCAAAATAACCTTTGATTGCGTGTATTTTCATTGTGGTTTTCGCAAATCTTAGGTATGACTACATTTTTATCAAAGAATTTTTAGAAGTGTCGTCGTCTAAACAATATTGATTCCGATCGTTTTCCGTATCGCACAGGGTCAACAATTTTAACTTGTAATAGGTCTTTCCATTCCTTTTCAAGGCAGGAGTAGGGCAAGACATGACTATACAAAAACGAACCGAAACAATATTATTTATTCTATTTCGAATATAGGCCCTGTGGAGTTCACAGCAACTGCATTATCTTTGTTCATGAACTTATTGTACTAACATTTCATTATGACATGACATTCGTAGAACACACATCTGTACAACACAAGAAACAGAAATCTTAACCTTTTGACCGCAACAGACGATAACAGTTTTATTGGGCCCCAAACACCAGAACGTCGTATGCCGACGAAAAATTTATAAAGCGTCAAACTTAGTGAGCCCCTCTCTTGACTGAGGTGGTCAAAAGGTTAAACAACATAATGTACATGCATTTAGAAGACTTAATAGAAATCGTCACTAGACAGCAAGTGCAATACGCGATACAAGTGTCAAGATAACACTAATACGCAAGGTTGTGATCTTAAAACTTTATAAAACTTAAGTACCTACTTCAATCTAATTGCACACTTGTTTTAAATTGTTTATTTATCGACTCTTAAATTAAATACTTAGTTGGCTTTTTAATCACACTCTTACTTTATTTGTTTGCCTGCATTAAGACAATAATATGTACATTATAATTTGATCAATGTTTCGAACCTTAACATCTAATACGCTTGATTTATTCATATAACTACCAATAGCTACTCTAGAAACAGCGGCATGTTAAATATAACCAGTTGTCTTAATGCGGACAAAAGTCAACATCATAAGTAGTTAGTACCTTGTCGATGTCACGTCAGTATTGAAGTACCAAGTACAAAGTGGTCATCAACTTATAATGTTGACTGTACTTAGAAAGCACGTGCTCGAAATGTTAAGATGATAGATTGATATCGGATGCCAAACACTTCGATGAAAAGCTTCGCTCAGTTCACAGAGAGCATTTGGGCGCTGGCTGTTTCCTAGAATATTAGTAAAAATAATGTTACAACACTAACCTATTACAAAAGAATACAAAAAAAAACAATATTAATTTTGCAGACTGCATTTCACCTGAGCCCGAGTTGCACTTACGTTACGCGTATGTATTTTTTGCAACTACACAATTAGCGAAATAGACAGTTCCCGCTGAAAAACCACTCCTGTTATAAAAAGATATTGGTCTTTAAAGCAAGCGATCTGTAAAGAAGGCAGCACAAACCATAAAATAACGGCTTACAAGTTAAATTATAACATTCACAGATAACATTGTTATGAGATCGTGGCAGCATGACATGACCGTTTTAGATAAATGTACACAAAAAATGCAAGATCATAAACATTTATTCAAAATTGTATGTAAAAAAAGACATGCTCATATAAAAAACATAAAAGGTTATCAAAAACACTGATGTTAGTACGTGGCAATTTGCTGCGCGGTCAGAAAATACTAATATTCTTGGGAGCGAATCTGTAAGATGAATTATAAGGTCGGGTTAGGGGCGGGTTAGAACGTCATGGAACGGAGCTAGACTAGGACCGACGATGGAAGATGGGATAATGAAAAAGAGTTTACTCCAAAATATATTTAATTCCACTAAAACAACGTGGTAGCTACCTCTCGGAGAAGAAAAAACAGTGTCTTTTATATTAAAGCGAGACGTGCAAGTAGAGGATACAGCTAAAGTGGATAATAAAGATATAATAATCGATTCTCTGTACATATAGTATACTCTGTTAATATTATTGTTATTCACTACATAATTACTTATCTACGTCGGACTTACAACATCAATAAATGTTATCTGAATAACAACCACTTCAACTTGTTCATTTACTGCAACTACTAGCCAAAACGAGATAACTCCCCTCACGGGGAAATTTGTTAGCTTATTTGACAGATAATACATCATAACAGATAGTTCTATCTCTTACTCGATATGAGCGACAACATATACATATATATATAAGACAACTGGCGTCATGGCCCGCCAAACGTTTAATAAATAATACATGCTTTATTTACTTACAACAAACAGCGAGTCGCGAGTCGCTTCGGGGCGTCACCGGTCTACTCTACCGGCTCTTACCGACTACCAAATCACACATTCATACTAAAGGTGACCTACGGTGACCTACTTTACTATTACGTTAAATATTTTTTAACCTTTAACCTAATAAAGAGACGTTGTGTATGAAGCCTTATTAACATAAGGTCAAGTTCGCAAAAAGGCATCGTCGCAACTCTTAAAGGACAAAATTTCTAAATTTGCTTATGAAAGAATTCTCGTAGTCTTTGTCTGTTTGTTTTTGTCCCGTCCGTTATTGCCTAGAACTCAAAAGAGTAGACAAATTTTAATGCTTTTTGAAATTGAAGGCTTTATTTCAGGGGTGGTTCTTACTGTTCTTAGCTTACTTTCATTTAAATAGATTGAGTTAATCAAAAGTTATGAGCTATAAAACGAGTTTATATATTCTAAAGCTCTAAAGCCTAAAGCTGTCCCATCGCAACCATCACCGTTATCTGAACGAGGACATTCTACAAAGCACGAATCAATACAACACCCGCCCGGACGCCCCGAGCGGCCGCGGCCGACGGTTACCAACAACTCAAACTAAGTACTAGCACCCTGTAAATGATACTCAAATACATGTTATGTACGATATAAGTGCATGCCATTGTATTATCGGTCTACGTAGGAAGGTATAGGCTAGAAGCGGGCGCGGCTTACATGTGCTCGGGGTGGCTGCGGATGCAGTCGATGAAGTCACTCGGCTTCAGCTCGCCGCGGCAGATGCGGAACACCGCCGTGAACAGCGGGAACCTGCAATAAACAAATCCGTTCGTTTTTATTTGCCTCTAGTTAACACAAACCTGGATCGATTACGTAACGCAGTACACGTTCTCTAGGCTGCCGGTTTCGTCTCAATTCCTCGGCCGCTGCTGGCACGTGACTCATTAGTGCACGCTTACGGCGCAGAACAATAATCTCCGATAAACGATCCCACTGACATCGAATGACCTCCACTTACATCACATGGATGCAAGCCAAGAGATATTTCAGTTCAAATAAATTAACCAACGGCACAATTTCAAGAAATTTATCAATTACTATATGTAATAAGCCAGCAAAAGAGCGAGCCACCTGTTACCATCCACCTAAAGCGAAAAGCAGAGCTCGCTCAGAACGGAGAGCGGCTTTCATTTCAGATTATGCTTTTTGGGCATATTGAATCACGTCGCGATCCGCCATAACTTATAGCCCACACAAACACACACAGTATAGCAATACAGGATCTTTTAAAAATGAGAAATTTGATTAACGATTTTTGGCAAATTAAAGGTTCGGAACCTTCCATCCGCCTCAGACTTTGCTACATCTCAGAAACCTTTTGAATTCTTTGTTTAATTTGATTCTTGATTGTTTTGATTATTCAATTCAAATTTATTTCATGTTATTCGGTGCAAGTTTTTATTACTCACTGTTAAGACTTGAAAAAAAAACGCTTTTAGTGGACCTCTACTTGACTAGTTAACTACAGAGGCCGTAGCTAAGATGCAAACGCTATACTAACGTTTTTCTGTTCTATCACTCAAAATGTATGAGATGACATTCTTGTGCGTTGCGATAAACCACGTGGTCAACTGCCATCCCTTACATTTGGACTGATAGAAAACAAAAAAGTAGTCGCGTTTGCATCTTAGCTGAGACCCCTACAACTATCAAGGACTACGTTGTAGCGTAGGCGATGCGATATCAGTCTTTACCGGAACAGTATGAATAAAGCTAACGGAATGACTGACTTGTTCTCCATGCCCTTGTTGGCGAGCATGTGGTTGACCTCCTCGGCGGTGATAGGCCCCTGCAGCTTCTGTCCGTTGAGCAGCTCGTCCTCCAGCTCCTTGATGGAGCGGCCCGTCTTCACGAACGCCTCCGCCACGCGCCGGTTCCTGCCGCCTGCAACATCGAGGGGAACCTCTGATCAGTAATGGGCGGACCACGGATGCAATATGGTGCCGAAAGCACAGAATGGCTAAGAATTTTGTTTTTCGAGTACTATTTATGTGTGAAAATATATGCAGTTTTTGTTATAAATCGGTTCAGTCAAGGAATTTAATTCCTATACCACTTTGGACTATGTCAAAGTGACACTGTAAATAAAGTCATAAGTAGTCTCTTACGTTTTGATTGATTATGTCGCTGACATAGTCCAAAGTGGTATAGGAATTAAATTTCTTGACTGTACATATTTTTGTACATTAAGTAAGTACTGAATTATAACTTTACAAATACTTACATCTTCGACGGGCTAAGATTATTTATTTCAACAATAAAGTTCTATAACTTTTATTGCAGTGACAGGACATCGTCCGATTTTTTTTAACGTAGTTTGCATCCGTCGTCCGCCCATTACTGATCAGTCAGGGCCACTATTCCCGACGGTAAGAATCATATCGTCTTTGACCTGTTATGGTATTGTTTTGACATGCCGCCATTACTGTCAAGTAAATAAGAGCTATCAAAACGGTGACAATACAACAGCTTAAACACGATATAGTTTTTACCGTGTTGAAGAGAGGCCCAGGCCTGTGCTTAGCAGTCAATAAATACAGATCCGAGGTCAACATTTATTTCGTCTATAAATGCCTCTCTACCAACTACTCTCTCTCTCTCTGTCAACACACTAACAAACCAATTAAAACAAACCAGAGTTTGGGAATGAAAAGGTTCGTCGCTTTTTGATTCTATAAAGGTAATGAAATTGACGGCACCACTTTAGTGATCGACGAATGTCGTTTTACGCAAATTTACTATGTCATTAATAAGACCGCTTCGCTTCTACCTCTCTTATAAACTGTACGTGCGAAGCCATCCATCACTTCGTGACGTTGGCGGGCAGCTCATCAGCAAGCAATGTCAACATAATCGAATGACAACCGTAGGTATAGTGAGAGCTTATTGATCCGATGTGATGGTAGCTTCTTTATTACTCAAAATAGACTCATAGATAGGGTTTCCGATACGAACAAATAATAACATTTTCTTTGTTGAACACTTCCTTAATCGCTCAATTTGAATACTTTAAATAAATTTGTGCACTAATGGTATTTGTTACTCAACAACTTTTGTATGCCTTAATAATACTTAAATAATCAATCATTAATCAATCATAATTAATTTCCAATTAGTAATTACTAATGGGCGGAAGACGGATGCAATATGGTGACGAAAGCACGAGATGGATAACACTTACTAAATTTCGAGTACTATTTATGCGTGAAAATATATATAATATATATAAGTATCACTTTACAAATACGCTCCTCTTACGTCTGTAGATGTGTAGAGGATTTTCCCTATATAAGTAGATAGTGAACTATAAAAGGAATGTACTGAAAATACCTAATAAAGAAGATATGTTTTTTTTTTAAATATGAAAATGTTCATTACATAAAAATTATATGATATGTTAATATGATTATTTATTTCAACAATAAAATAGTACTTTTACATTTTTGCAGTGATGTTCCCTTTTTTAAAATCAATTGTAGTCATATCCATATCACGGATATCGTTCGACATTATTTTGACGTAATTTGCATCCCACGTCCGTCCATTAGTAATTACTTAAACATCCTAAGTTACATCCAGCGAATGTTGCAAACGTTACAATTGATTAAATCAAAAAAAAAAACATTAGAATCCTCCTACACATTATTCGGAAAAACTTAACCTAAAGCATGGCTGTGCTTGTTTAATTATGAAAGGTGGCTGTAGATAGAGTTCACCACTTCAGCACAGATATACCGGGCATGGCAGATCTTGTAATAACATAATGGCGTCTGCCGCTGCACAAACAAGCAACGCCCTTGGCAGACCATAATAGCAAACGCTGCGGATTATAACTACCGGTGCACAAAGCTTACCTACCGCGCGATTAGATAACTGTCACTGGTATAAAACTATTTCATATCCTACAGGCGCCATCCTCGTATTAAATAATAGTAATGATCACGTCCTTATGTTTTATCTGAAATTTTAACCCGACGACAGAAAGGCTCAGAGCGACTTTGTCTACAGTCCTATTTCGTCACCTTCCTTACTCGTCCACAATGCCATGTCGTCAGCATGTAATTCCTA
The DNA here is from genome assembly GCA_923062465.1 of Acleris sparsana. Classification (NCBI taxonomy): domain Eukaryota; kingdom Metazoa; phylum Arthropoda; class Insecta; order Lepidoptera; family Tortricidae; genus Acleris; species Acleris sparsana. The sequence continues at coordinate 19,031,188 of OV281293.1, forward strand.
AAGTGGCACCTTCCTAACTCGGCCAAATTTTTATATCGTAAATTTCCTATCTTGTCCACATTGCTATATTGTCCATAGTGCTAAGTCGTCCACAACGCACACTGAAGTTAGCCACACAATATTGAAGAAGTTGACCACACAATAGAAATGTGGACGAGTTAGCACTGTGGACTAAATAGGAATGTGGACGAGTTAGAAAGGTGTTGTCACCTTCCTAACTTGTCCACTTTCCTATATTGTTATAGGAAAGTAGACAAGTTAGGAAGGTGAAAATATAGGAATGCCGACAAATTGGAATAATGGGCCATATGGCATTGTGGACGGGTTAAGAACGTGACGAATTAGGACTGCGGACGACGACAGAAAAAAGAGATCTCTCTTTGATGTTTTGTTTGGAAGACTTTTGTGTCTGTGATTCTATCTTATCGCTTAAGGCCCGAATGAGAGAATCGATTTCAATGCATTTGTTATTTTCAGTGGTAAGTGGTTCACAGTTAAGTTTGGGCTATTCAACCGTTATCTATCAGTTCTGAAACGAGCTGGAGTGGGTTTCGGCTTTGCAAACATTATGTCGCAGTTTATTATTTTTGTGATGATTCATCTATTTTCTTATTAATTGTTCCCTGAATAGGTCCTTTCGTCTATTGATGACACAATACGCACGTTTATGTTCTTGGAAAAGGACGGAATTTAAATTGAACTAAACAATCATTTTCATTTATAATACAAATATGCATATACTCGTGTACCCGTATTTCCTAACCAGCCAGCTTCTCATATATATACCTACCAGCTAACGACCTAGATAAGCTATTCTTAACAACTCATTACGCCACCCAGCTAAAGACCTGTGTGCACTTATATCAGGACTAGGCAGCTCGTGAATGGAAAAACTCGTCACACGCCACCACGCGTCTGCCGTAGAGATTTTTACGTTTATGATTCATTGCAGCAAGGTTCCGAAAGTATTTTTAAACAAGAAACGGAGTTACCTAGTGTACTCTGTTTCTTGTTATGTATTAGTGTATAAAGGGAAAAAATACTTTTTTAAAGACTTTATTTTAAATTTCTATCAAGTTTCCCAAACAGTTTTTCGAAATAATGTCCCGGTAATAAGTCGCAATCTTTATGGAGTCTGCGTTGGAGATGTAAAATACGAGATTAAAATGATATCGAATACAAATCTAGAATTTCTTTGCTCTTAAAAATATCATAAAGTATAAACTGCTAATGTAACTGTTTTTGCGGTTATTTCGTAACTGTTTACACATTGCATGAGTAATCTACGCATAAATTTACCTACGCTTAAAAAAGGTGCACCTACTGTACAAAAATACCGTGATATTGTAAACTATCTATAATTATTATGACTGTAATGATGTAAACCTTTGTCTTGAAAAAAATATACCTTGCAGAGTTTCTTACGCCGGTTCTTCTCGGGGCAAAGGTTTTATTTTTCGAACCGGTGGTAATGCTTTTTGACATTCATAGGTGCATTATATTATGCCTAAATTGAAGAATAAAGAACTTTGACTTTGACTTTGACTTATTGTTATGGAATAATCGCATAAACCACTTGCATGCTGATAGTTAGAAGTAGCACCTACGAAACCCAAGATTATTCAAAGACCGAAATGTTGCCAACGAAACCCTATTACTAAACTATTTGTCAGCGGACTGTAAAAGGTAATAGGTAGACAGTTGAAAATTTTGCAAAGTGTGTATTTCGATTGACGCTATACAACTTAAATTAAAAAATAAAGGAGCCTATCCTCCATACAAGAATGGTACGGAACCCTTCGTGCGCGAGTCTGACTCTCACTTGCCCAGTTTTTCATATATTTATGCTACACCCACTGGCAGAGTAAACATGTAGCTAATAGAAACAAGAGAAGCTATTATAGTAATACACGACCAGACGTCAAAGATAGAACGTGACCTTTACTCCTAATAGAGATAACGAGAAACAGCCAAGATAATTCTAATGCCTGTTTCCTGTTAGTACTCGGGCGATGGTTCCTAATATTCTTTACCCTGTAAATAGTCTAGTAATTAGTCTAGTCAATAGTCTAGTTAAGAAAAAATCTATTAACAATAGAACAGAATAGAATAGAATAAACATTTATTCGTGACAAACATACAAACAAAACGCAACAAAATCCTGACATGGACAAAATACCTGCTGTCACCAATAGTGACATTGTTGCAGTTAAAAAGAAATGAGTTCCTTTTTGCATGTACTTAATTATATTTGTATTTAATTATATTGTATTCAAAAAACATTGGGTCTACTTGCACCGGTCAGCTAACGGGCAGTTATAACTGCACCTAAAGTTTTAAGTTTATTGTTTACGTCCTATTTTATTGTTTTACAACATTATTTTCACATAATATTTTTAACTTATTTTATTTTAGTTTAAGTTTTAGTTATCCTTCATGCTCTGTCTCTTGTATAAATGGGTTATTTAAGTGCCTGAAAATAAACGATTATTATTATTATATTATATATTATATTATTAATGAATTTTCAAAAGAAATACCATGAGCATAAGTTTTATTTTACAGTAAAAATACCAGAACGAATAAATAGTACAGTGAGTTCTTTTTAATTACTTAAAGTAATCTATGAAGTCATAAATTATCGAAGGTTATCACTGATAATCGTTCGGTGTAATGTAGATTAAAATCTTAATTGAAAAAGTTGCAGGGAGATAGATTTACGACGTTGTTGTTACATTTCGTTCCTATGTTATGCCATGCCGTATCTGAACATCATAAAGGCGGCCTGTGGCCTGTTTTATAAAGCTACAACCTCGACCAATGTCGATCAGCCATTTGAGCAGTGTTGCCAGTTAAGATCTGCATAGTTGTTACATGTAGCTTTATATTTAAAACGTGCCCCTGGAAACCAGGGAAGTAGAGTAATTACTTTGAGTTACAAAACCATGGTGAGCCAACCAACCGTGAGGACTAACTTGGAATGCCTTTATACTAGAAGATATCCCCACACCAAACCACCACAATGCAACACTGTTATTTGGTGGTTGCTTAAAGCCTAAGATGTTTGTTGTAGCGATCCGGATGCAAGTACGTGGATAACTTTTATTTCAATTAGGTATGTAAAACGCAATCAATAAATAAGCAAATAGATGCAGGCTCTATCTAATGCAATAATAAAAAACCACATCTAGCCTCATAGTTTTCGTTGCTATTAGAATACTTCTTCATAAAGCGTCCAACAGTATAAATTTAAAATTGTGGAAGCCCCCCATTGGGAGCTAAGGAGATACTTTAGGGTTTTTCCTGAGCTGATAATGATAACTATTGATTGGATCAGTCAATTTCCGAAACTAAGCTATAAACGACCTGAAAACAACCTTGAATTTTATGAACGCCACAGGTGGCTCTGGCCGACAGCTGAAAGTCGCGCTACTGACGCCACCGCTGGCCAAAGCCGACACAGATTAAAAGAAACTTTGTTTCGTATCAATTAAGTTATAATTTGCATAGCATAACAAACATATTAGGCGTGTGAGCGATACATTTTGTATTTGACGTAACGCGTTGCAAACATAACACAACTTGACTGTCGTTGTACTCACCGTAGCAAGTGGTGATGAGGTCGGCGACGCCGCACGACTCGAAGAAGGTGCTGAGCTTGCTGCCGGGGTAGAACACGTCGACGAACTTGATCATCTCCATGAGCCCGAGCCGGATGACGGCCGCCTTCGTGTTGTCCCCGAAGCCCAGCCCGTCCACGAACCCGGCGCCCACCGCCACGATGTTCTGCAGAAACTCTCATCGTTATTAATTATTAACATCATGGCGGTCAAGCAATCCAAATACCCTAAGGGCCCCGCACTGGCTTAATCCGGCACTGGACAAAGGTATATTAAACAATACGTACTACATTATAAAACATACATTATAGAAATACATTTCTAATAAACATTTGTGGGCAAAACAAGTATGTGCCGAAATAAGAATACGACGAAAATTGAATCAATCGCCCACGAAATTGAAACTAGAATACAAGCATCGACAGTATGGCTTGAATTAATTCGTACCTACATTGGGCGGAATGACCCGATGTTAAAAGTAAAGCAGCGTCCCCACTGATATAATTCGCGTGTAATGAGCATTCGGCGCGAACATCGAGTGGTGTGTCAGGTTTGTAACGCTGCTCGGGTCAACGTGCACACCACTCGAATATTCAAACAAATGCTCTCAGTGAGAACGCTCCATTACACAATCTAAAGGTCATATTAAAATTATACTAGTTTCTTTTTAGTATTGTCTGCTTTAATTGATTCACAGGTTTACAACCAACATTGATCATTACAGACAATGAAGGCTGCGCGAATATGACCGCAGATTGTGCAGCGAACTAGTTTTTCATGGTCAAATGTCACAATTGCAACGGAATGAGAACTAGTAGATTTACAAGTAAAAATTTGCTAACCGTAAAATATCGGGTTTTATGGCTAAATAGACAATATAACGCAAATGAATAGGTACCTATTTAAAAAGTAATTCGGCGAACCTAAACTAACCATATCTTGACAATGAATAATTCCATTTCGATGCTAACAAGTTTTTTGCAATTTTCATGTTTGATGTTCGTTTGACCTTGTATTTAAAAGCATGATATAGTGTCCCATGGCTGCAGATTAGTGGTTATAGACCTATCCCTCGGATTTCCAACCCTGTGTGTCCATAGCAATCCCTGACTAGTCGCTTTGAAAGTAAAGGAAACCATTAAAGTATTTGTACATAGTCACCCAGTAAAAATGTTGAGTATATTTAGAACCTCAGTCATTAAACTCATTAATGTTCAGTTTAAAGTTTAATATGACAATGCACTTAAGTACTAAACATTTTCGTTGGGGTAATTTATACTATACTTATATGTATGTAGACCCTACTGTCAGAAACATATACCATTTTTTTTAAAACATAGATGCGTAAAGATATTTTTGACGTCTTGGAAACGTGAAAAATTACATACAATTTCAAGGTGGGAGATAATCTACTTAAATGTGAGAATCAAATTACTTGCAGCGGCATGCGGTGAGTCAGCATCAACAACCGGCCCTGCATTATACTTGTTATGTTTATGCAAACTGCGCTTGAGAACTTGGCGCGGAATCATTTCTGAATCGCTCACGCTGCCCTGCATAATACATTGTAATGTGCTATTGCTGCACGTTTAATATTTTTATTATACATACATTTAGATTGCATTGCAAATAATAAATAAACAAGTAGGTTATAAAATAATGTACGTACCTTATTTAGCAAATAAACATCTGACAAGCGCTATGCTATTCTGAGTTATAAATAAAAGTTGCAAGGTTAAAATTAGATCGACTTGAGTGTTCTGTAATTGCTTACCTAATTATATAAAGAATACAATTTACATAACGATAACAATTATGAACTTTGCATTCTGTTTTTACGTACATGCTGTTCACTTGAACGAAAACAAACTGTAACGACTTTGTGATCATTGTTATATTTTAAACACAGTCATTTCAGTGAAAATTGAATTTAATACTATAATGAGGTATTTTCATCGTTACGTTTCGAAGACTGATGAAAATGTTTTTTTTTAATAATTCCCTGGAAAGAAGACTATTAGCTATAGAAAACATACGTGCTATTTTTATCAGCTTTATATTTATACGCTTTGTTTAATTTATCACGGCTCACGGCGGCATACTATTTAATTATTAAATATTTCATATTACGTCATATTAAACCAAATCAGCAAGTATTTTTGCATCGATCTCTAGAAACCATTATGATTCGGTAAGGTTTTATTTTACCTTCAGGGTTATTCTATTTTAGCATTTAACCTACCCAACTAACGAGAATACATCTGGCAATGGGCAAATTAGTCAAAAAGGGTTAAGATAGGGTAACCCAATAAAAGGGTAACTCCATCGCCCATTGAAAAAATTTAACTCTTCAATAAGGTTAAACAAATTAGCGGTTCTTTCGGTCATTAATTCATTATTACGACCGAGTTCAGTGCCTAGGATAATTAATTCAAGAAATAATTATATGGACGAAATAAAATAAATAAATAAATGTAATATGACAGATAATGTAAGGCCTGGAAACTAAACGAAAGGGCTACAAAGACTAAACAAGAACAGCTTCTACTACAGTGAAATAGTTTCAAGACGAAGTTTCTCGGTTTTGAATAATTGAAAAACTATAGAGGCCTGTTGCAATAAAAAATGAAATTTCTCGTGACTTGATGCTGTCATTAGCGTGGTTCTGTGATGTTTCAACAACTGTACCTTCTCAAAACCGACGGTCGCACAGATGCTTGGAAAGGCCTATGTCTTTATCTTTTTATGATGATGATCATGATCATCATAGTACCTTGAGTGCGCCACAGATTTCGACGGCGTCCTCGTCGTCGACGACGACGACGCGGAAGTACTCCGTCTGGATGATGTCGCGCATGGTCGGCGCCAGCATCACGTCGCGGCAGCCGATTGTCGTCTCGCAGAACTTCTCGTCGGCCACCTATATCGGGGATATTGTATTTCAACTTACCCTTAAGTTCGATCAATATACACTCAGGAGCAAAAATAACGGGTCCGAGTGCGTTTTTCATACTAAAGAGGCTATTTCGAAGCCTTGGTTCCTCTCCAGGGAATGCTTATAGTGAATTCTGATGATGAATACCGCGAGCATCGATACAGGACTTCCAGAGCGCCTAGGATACCCAACTGAATGGATCTGCGGTTAACGCCGGAATTGTGCATGTTCAGAAAAACATCTAAAATGGCAATAAAATGTATGGAAATCCAAATGCTGATCCAAACTGTCCGGCTGTGGTGTTAACTGATTGTGCGATCAGTTAGGTATCTTAAGAACTTTTGATCTCCTCTATTGAACCTCGGAGTATCCACTATTAAACCTCACTCGAAACAACCCCTGGTAAGGAACCAAGGCTTCGAAATAGTCTCGTTTGTATGAAAACCGCACTCTGACCCGGTATTTTTGCTCCTGAGTGTAACAGTCTATTCACACGGTTTGTACTGTTTAAACGAGCGAGTGAGTGAGTCTAGCTTAAGAGCGTATGAGAGACAGTTAAGAGAGTGATAAGTACTTAACCGAGTACTTATCACTCTCTTCACTGTATACGCTCTTAAGTTAGACTGACTCACTTTTTCTGAACCTGAAAGTTTTCACTGTATGTCAAATGTGGTGGTGGTGGGTGTGGTTTGGTTTCACAAATGCCGTGTACTGTTGAAATATATTTTAGCGATTCCATAGTTCCGTACCATTGACGTTAGTTCAAGTGCATTCGGTTAGGAATGCTTTAGAACCTCGCAGCTAACCTAACATGCAGTCAGTGTGAAGTTGTCACGACTGAACACCGACTACAAGCACACTGGGCGGTTTCGTAGTATACGCGAACTGCAGCTAGACTGCAATGCAAATGTAGAGCGTCTCCTAATAAGGTGCTGAAAAATAAATGTGGAAGTCGACCGGTCGACTTAAGTTGATTTGAAAGACCCGTCTTGTCGACTTTATTGTTGTAAGACGTGCAAACGACACTAATCCTTAGGGTGCCAGATAAAATATGGCCGCAAGTACCTAATTTTAATGAATAATTACAGCACAAGATCCTTCAGATCGTAAATACTTAAGTTGTTCAGACTAACCTCGGAAGCGATGTTGGCACCCATCAACACCGCACAAGGGATTTTCAAGCACCTTGTGATGATGTGGGATATCAGGTCAATGCCGCCGCCCTCCGCTATGTCAAAGCCCTGCCAAATTAATATTATTTATAACAAAGGTCTGTTCGACCTTTTCGCATATTTAAAAGTACCAATACATCGTAAAAATGCGACAGGCGGTGCCAGATTGTTTTTTTCAGTCGGAGATTCCGTCTTTTTTTGGATTACTGGGGAATTCTGAAATGTTCGACAATTGAAAAGATCCTTCAGCACTCGATGTTTCGATAAAATAATGTCAATAATTAAAGGATTTTTTTTAAATAATTGTCTTAAACATTCAACACAATAAATACATGTGAAAAAAAAAGATAACAATGTCAGGAAGTTTTACTAAAATTAACTTGTAGATCTGGTATGTCTCTATCATGAACAAAGTTTAAAAAAGTAGGAGAATAGTTTCATTAGCCAATGGAAGTCAAACACTGACACATCAAAGTTTTTGATTGTGACTGACGTGGTTAAATTTGTTTCCATTTATTTAGACTTTAGTATTAGTACGTACCTAAACAAATAGAGTATAAGTACGAAACCTACCTTGATAAGAGAAAGTGCAGCAGCTGTGGGCTTGATCTTCCCAAGCAGGGTGGAACATAAGGTGCGCACAAACTGGTGCGGCACCACGAAGATGAGGATGTCGGCGTCGTTGGCGGCATCCACCACGTCGGGGACCGCCACCTGATAGACGGAGACATATCGATAGGTAAACTAGCGCTAGTTGCTAACTAACTAGTTATTCCCCATTTCGTTTCACCCTTTTCAAGTAAAATATCTGAATATAATGGAATAATTGATCCGATTTGGTTTTGATTTTCCTACAAGAACTTAAATTTCCCAGGTTATGAAGCCTATGCTAGGTTTTAATCCAGGCCAGATCAGGAGTATTCTAAACCGACGCACGTATTTGGAGAGGCTTATGAGTGTGGAAGAACCGAGGGAAGTTTGTCTGGATCGAAGCAAGAGGAAGGAAGTGGCCTCTGCCTACCACTACGGGAAAGAGGCGTGATTGTATGTATGTATGTTAATCCAGCTGGCATATTGCCTAACGCACTCGCATTCGCAATCGACTTCAAAGTGGAACAATTGTTTTTATTTTGTATGCAGACTCGCCTTCGACTGTCAAAATGAAAACGATTGCGTTAGGCAATAAGCCTACAGGGCGTGGACTACATGTGTACAAATTATCAAAATCAGCGTGATTGAACGACAAATATTCATACATCTGAACATCTTAACATCATCGTCACGAACTTGCACCATAAGATTAAGTTTAGTACCATGATATGTATTTATAGACTAATTCCGATCTATATTTTATATACGCACAGCATAACTGCAAAACTATGTATACGCCTAAAACTCTCTACATAATGTTTATAGACCAGTGGCTATGGCAATAAAAATATTTTTTAAGGGAATTTATGTACCGCTATAGGATCCTGTCGCAAGTAATGACAGGCTTCATCACTCAAACTTGGGTGATCCACGCCTCATTGCGGCAGGGTTCTAGAGGTACGATCGAGCTCAGAAGTAGCTGTAGGTACGCGTTTATTTACAAAAATCACACTACTCTCACTTTAATACGTTACTATGACAACATGTGAAGCTCACTGGTGGTAGGACCTTGTGCAGGGTCCGTCCGGATCGCTACCACCATCTTATCCATTAATCTACCGCCAAACAGCAGTGTTCGCTTTATTGTGGTCCGGTTTGGGGATACGACAGCCGGTGTAATGACTAGCATAGAGGCATTCCATCTTAGTCCTCAGGGTTGGTAACGTATTTGCAGTCTTAGGATTGCAGTCTTGTGAATGAGAATGTCTATGGGTCACAGTTTCCACTTACCATCAGGTGGCCTGTGTCATCGTTTGCCTACTCTATGCCATAAAAAAATGAAAAAATACGTTTGAGTTTAACTATACGAACGTACGAGAATACATTTACTTAAGCGTACGCTATTAGTTACTGCGTGGATATCTTCGCATCATCAGGATATATGATGGTCATCTGAATTTTGAATTATGAGAAGACAAATTATATGTATTTACGTGGTTTCCAGCAGGTGCTGTTAACAACTCAAGTGATTGAGGTAGAATTAGTAAACTAGAGTGTTAACATTACTCGCGCGTGATTTTTTCGCTCTAAACCAATTAATGACTAAAGTTGAGACAAATTAGCCAGTTCCGATCATTGCCGATAAGTTACGTGATCGTTACATAACGAGACATTGAGTGAGTGACATTGGCAGTGAAATCGCTCCCGTAAGGTAGTGGGACCGAAATAGGCGGCACGCATAGCACGCGGGCTGCCAACGCGCGGACAATGTGTTCCTGAAGATAAAACGCGTATTGAAACAGCGTTTATTACATGTTGTTTTATAATCCGCGGTTATCTACAATCCCTGGTGTAATAAACGCGATACTGTGGTTGTTGACTGGTTCGTAAAGAATCAAACTTATTGCACAAACTTGGTCCAAGGACCAGGATATCTTTACCAGATATTACACAGTTCCCGTAGAAATACGAATAAACGATTTTGCGGATCGAGACCAGCGCAAAGCGTACTTAAACTTCAAACTAGTTAAGTGAGAACTGGATCATCCGATCCATATAGTTCCTTAATCTCAGACTATTACTACAGACTATCTTAGCTTTTAAACTAGAAGTCAACAAAAAACATGATCAATTATGATGCTAGTCATATATGGTCAGCTTATGTTTACAATTTCTGTTGTTACCTACAGGCCTCCTTGACAGGGTTTTTGAAAAATGATAAACATGTTAATATTGCTGGCCCCACGGAAGTGATATAAAGAAATACCTTGAGGACTACTTTGGGGCAAATTCGGCGTTATTTTAGCTGCACTTTTTAGTGCTTTGTCAGTTTATTACTGCTGCTGCATTAAGCTGTCAAAAGTGTGCAGCTACGTGTAACACCGACTGTACCAGCAGTTAAAAAAAAAGAGTGGATAGGTAGGATGTCACAATACATGTGTTACAATGATGGTTCTCGAGTTTAATGAAGTTTGGGCTATGTATTTATGTCTGAATGATGTAATGATGTTTCATAATGATAACCTATAGATTTCATTATTAAAAATAGATATTTCTAAGGTAACCAAATTAGTGGTTACACTATTAGAATATGCTTTATCGAGAAACTATTAAGGTTAGCTTCGATCTAGAGGATGCCCGCATAGAATTAGTTTCTCGCTACCTAGTCCCCTATTATCAACCCTTAGGGGATGGATTTTCAAAAATCCCTTATGAATCCTAAGGATGCACTCCTAGGATATCCAAGGAACATTCCCTCAATATTTGAAGTCCCCAGGGCCCAGCAGCTTCGGCTGTGCATTGATTGATAAGTCAGTCAGTTTCTTCTATAACATACACATATGCTAGCGGCCCACCAGCGGCTTCGCCCGGCTGCATTTTCCGACTTTCGCAGTGGATTTTTTTTCTGCGCTATTTCCTTAATTTTAAGAGTTGCGTACAAAAATTTAAAAAACTGAACCCTTATAGGATCACTCTGTCTGTCACAGCCAATTTGCCCCGAATATACTGGACAGATTGAGTTGAAATTTGGTACACATATGTAAATTGATGAGCCAAACACTAAATACACATATATATATATATATATATATATATATATATTTTAATATTCGTTTTTGTTTTTCGGGGGACAAAAGCATAAAATTTAGAAAAAATCCAAAATATATTTCATTGCTTGTAGATTACAGGAAAACCAATAACCAATAAGAATTATGATTGAATTAGATTATGATTGAATTCATAATAAAGATATTTTGTCCGAATATCATTTCGTTAATTAATTGTTTAGGTATTTTTATATGCAGATAATTGAATATGAAGTGCAAAGGTTCAGTAATAAATGAATAAATAAAGAAACTAATACACAGGCAATACCTAGTTGGAAAATACATTATAATATATGAATTATAAGTAACTCATTAAATGCAAAATCGTGTGAACAAATACATTATCTGAAATGGCTGCATTATTACCACACACAGACACCTGATACTTGTGCCAATTCATTTTAAACACATTGAGTTGCACTTTGCCCCTACATTATGAAGGAAAACAAAGAAGGTATTTATTAACTCTTTAACCTTTTGTATGCCAGAATGTGGATCCTCAAAATCAATTTGGTTCAGTTAAATGCTGAAACATGGATTGCACACCATGTTATATAAATATCTCAGCTCAGGGGAGTAATATCACTTTGCCAGTCCCGGCACCAAAGGTTAACTAATTAAGAACCATTACTACAGTTATTAAACAGTGTTAAGTAATGTAACTTTTTATAAATTAGCAATCAAATAATAAAAACATAAAATATAAATTAAATCAGATCAGACTCATATAAAGCCAACCCAACAATGTTTCCCCCTTTTTAACCAGTGAGGAAAGAGACAGAGCTGACACTAACCATTCAGAATTGATTGTATTTTGATTTACTTTCAAATTCAATTTTAATTGTAATAATATGTGCATAACATTATTATATTACTCTTAAAAATAATTAATTCTGACTAACATCCAGCTTTCATACGCAAAACACAGAAATTATAAAAGTTCTAGTTAGAAACAAAAATGAATTTGGTTTTAAACTATTCAGACCTCCTTGAAGGGCAGTATTGTACTTACAACATTGGGAGGTAATTTGTGTCCAGGCAAATATTTCACATTTTCATGTGTTTCATTGATGATTTCTGTTAACTTTTTCCCTTCTATCATTTCTTCATACACCCACATTGTGACCCTGTCTTCGAAGTTTGGTAGCCGGGCTGCATTTCTTCCAACAATTTTGGCAATTGCCGAACCCCTATTATGGAAATAATATGTTTATAATAAGGAAGCAGAAAAGTAAATATTTTATAAAAACCTTGAGTAACGTGAAGGTGTAATTACGCGAAAGATATATATCAAGGCCATTCATAAATAAAACTACATTTCCGGGTAACTGGGTACCCTAGAAGCTAGAAGGGGAGGTTAAAATACCTTGTTATGTCATCGGACAAGTAACGTACGGTTACAAAATCATTCCATAAACAGACAAGTATTTCTCCGTTACGAGGTGTTAAACCAAAACAAGTAATGACAGAATATACTTTATCTATCAAGCTTACCAGTTCCCTGATCCAATGATGCATACCCTATTCTTGAGTTGCTTTTCTGCCATTATAAATATTCACAAAAACTTGATTCGATTTATATAAACGTAAATAAAAATAAAACACTGGACGTCAGCCCCACCGTGTCCAAGAACAGCGACTGATTATGCGGCAATGGCCATGCCAATGCAGACCGTCTGTAGAGCTACGCACACTACTGACACCGCGCAATAATACGATAAAGTGATAAGAAGGCAGACAAAATGATAACTGGATTTGACTCGGTTCCTTACGTTGACAGTAGACTCCCAACAAACATGAATGTGAAAACTCGGCCAAGTTCAACACTTTTCAAGGCCCACCATAGTACCTGTTTTATTAAAATTTAATTTTATTATAATTATTATTGAGATTTTTTTTTATATATCTTTGGTTTTTTACAATAAATATTTAAATATAAAAGTAAAATAACAATACTAATACAAATTTTGCCAGTACCTAACCATTCTTGGCATTGTCAAACATGCGTTAGATTTGATTAATCTTATTTTCGTATAATAGAATCAGTAGAGTCACTTTTTATTTTAATGTGGACTATTTATTTAGTATGATCATATTTAATTTTTAGCACAGTTTTAATTCAGTTTATTTTTGCATTAATTATTTTAATTTGCGCCAGTTTTGTTTTGCTTTTAATGTGTGTTTGATAGATTCGTTTTGTATGTGTTTACGAATTATTAACTAGCAATCCTAAGTCAGACTATTAATATAGGTAATTAAATTTTATATTATGTTTAATTTAGGATGATCTCTCAGACAGCCATATTTCGACATTTCAATCACTGAGGTACCTACTTAACTCACTCAAAAACGAGGTATTAAAAAACAGACGATTAGTTACATAAATTCTGGAACGGTGTTGCTAGGTTTGTACCAATTTAGTGCATATGTAAACTATTATTCATCATAGATTGAACACAGTATAGTGCAAATATTTTTTATTTGATTGCAGCTCGGAGAAAATGCTTAATACGTAACTTTCCTTTCCGTGCTACTGACTGATCGCACAGGGCTTCTTTTGTTTGCTGATTAATACTTCATCGACGAATTGAAAAGCGAGTTCTTGAAGAAAAGAAAATAACACCCTAGTCCTAGGATTCTTCTTGTACGTTTGTAACAAAAACTCATCACGCTCAGACAGAAAACAAAACCTCAGTCTTCCACTGTCACGTTTTACCATTGTGGTCAGAACAGGTGGAATTGCACCGAGTCAAACCATATTGTGGTTTGACGAATGGTTAATTCTAGTTATTGGTGAATAAATAAATAAATAAATAAATTAAAAATAAGGAGTAACATTTTCCATATAGTAATGAAATAAGAATGAAAATATATTTATTCATACGGTGGCTTAGATCGCACTTTTTTTTACTTAAATAGGTACTGTACTTAATACATTATAAAATGTTATGAATAGACTGCATTGTGCAATAATTCAACAATTTGTTTACCCAGAAATCTACACTAGACTAGGCCTGTCTCGCAAAATGACTAATGCTTGTTTACTTTTTTTGATTACGATTTAGCGTAAAATAAAAATATATAATTAATTTACCCGGTAGTTACCACTCTATATAACGTCCTCTCGTGAACTTTGTCTTTATCTACTTAAAACTAAACTATTTACATGTATCTGTAGTTGTTGTTCTTTATTTATAGCTTATAGCGGGATGTCTGTAATTGTCTACATTGACTTGTTAGATTTACTATTTTTGGAATTGTAATGTGCTGTTTATATCCTTACTTAACAAAAAAAACTAACAAACTTTACGCAAATTTAGCTATATCTAATCCGACCACTGCCCTTTACGTAAAATGTTAATATTTCTATATGTTCACGATTTAGGTGCACTTGGCTTTTTTTTGAACTTGGCTCATGCACTACCATAGCGAACCAATTGTTGCCACTTTTAAAAAGACGTATACATATTAGCCTTGCAAAAATTACATTTTACTTAAATAAATAATTCTAATTTTTATTAACACAAAATATTGAAAGAAGACCTCCGTTTATAATTATTGATGTTATTACAGACCTACTTAAGAAAGAAAGAGAGTTCAGTTCAACATGAATTTTGCATGAATGCTTAGTTTTTAGTAAAGGTGCGTTCAAGTAAATCCTCATTATAAATAGTACTGATGCATGAGGAAAATATTATGTACCCACTAAGAAAGAATATTACATATAAGGCATGCCTGCTAAGTTTTATTATTTCCATACTATTTCATAAAAATAAGAAAATAAATGAAACGGAACGGACTTGCGGGCCTCATTGCTGAAGATATATATAATTTAAAGGCGTTGAAACCAAAGGCTCGAACCATTTTAAAACTTATCCACTTTCGTAGAGGACTAGTTTTCATCTATGGCGCTAGTTTCTACGTTAAGTTTGTAATAATAGAAAGAGAAAAAAACTCTTTGTGTGAAAATCGATTTTATCTTATTATACTATAACCATAATCAAGAATTTTCTCGAAAAAGCACATTTCGGTATGTACTGAGGTTTTATTCCATGTTCCGCATTTCTCACGTCATTTTTGAACTTCGACTGCGTCAGATACAGTGTGGTGTCAAAGCGTGTTCTTAAACTCAGAATTACTGGTGCGATCGCGATTTTCTGGTAGTTTACATTGTGCAAGTTGTGTATCATAATCCTTCTTCTTACAGCAGAGTTTACTCGTAGAATTGTTAAAAAGGATATTGAAGTCATTTCATTGTTATAAAATAATTTAAAAGATAAGGTTGGTGTACATTTTAGTAAGTAGTGGCTTTGAGATGTTTCACGTAGTGTGCCGAATCAATATCGTAACATCATAGGGAAACCACGTTGAGAATTAAGATTCCGATTTAGGGAAAATATATTCATCATAGACACCTCTTTCTGGCCAAGCTTGTGCACAATTAACGAAAGAGAAAGGAAACGCCTTTTACGAAATTCAAAAGGCTATAATCACGCTGGCATGTTTTTCAACTTTGCTCATTTTGGCTATTGATCAAATAGGTTTAATTATATGTTGGAACTTGATTCTGGCCAATGCATAAATGTTTTATTCTGATCGTAATTTTTTACTCTCCCATAACATTGTAATTTTGCTCTTCCATTTACTTTAAATTTACCTAGCTAGAGGCACATTAAGAAGTGTATAATTAAACCTTTCCAGGTATTAAGATGGTGAAAGAAACTACGTTTTATGACATTCTTGGGGTTAAACCTGGTTGTACTTCAGATGAACTAAAAAAGGCTTATAGAAAACTGGCTCTCAAGTACCACCCTGACAAGAATCCCAATGAAGGGGAAAGGTTTAAGCAGATCTCTCAGGCCTATGAGGTGCTGGCAAATCCAGACAAGAGGAGGATATATGACCAAGGTTTGTGAACTATTTCATCTAATGAACTGGTTTTATTAATGGCAGTTATGGCTAATGCCTATGATGCAATAGCATACTTTCCACATGAAATTATTTAAAAGTTCAAATTTTTATTACTCTACTTTAATTACTTCATATACAAAAAATATTTATTTTATTTTGTTTCAATTTAAGAGTAGAATCGAAGTTTTCTCATTAAATTCATGGTTGAAGGTGGTGAACAAGCTCTCAAGGAGGGTGGCGGTGGAGGTGGCAGCTTCTCATCCCCCATGGACCTGTTCGACATGTTCTTCGGCGGCGGCTTCAGCGGCGGGCGGCGCCGCGGCCGCGAACGCAAGGGCAAGGATGTCATACATCAGCTATCAGTTACGCTCGAGGAGTTGTATCGCGGAGCGGTGAGGAAGCTCGCTCTACAGAAGAATGTCATTTGTGATAAGTGCGAGGGACGCGGTGGTAAGAAAGTAAGTAATAGAATTTACTTGCAAGTTAGCCTTGAAAAATCAAGATTTATAGATCAACTAATTGTGTTTGTAAATGGTGTAAAAAGTTGGGCCATTTGCTGCCAACATTTATCTAAATTTAGGCTGAAACTCGTGTAGTTGTCTCATCTAATATGTTTTGAACTGTCAGCCTTGAATCTTTTTTTGAGACAGATTAAATTTTTGTTGAACAAGTGGCACTTAGTCATAGTCATGATAATTTATCAACTAAATTTTATGTAACATCATGACCATACACTAGATTGACGGGGCATAAATGTACCAGTGCTAGTGATTCATTAACCCCTCAGGTGTCCTATGCACAACATATGTCCTTTTTGACATTACATGACTTATTAATTTGACATACAGTTTAATTTTGATGTATAACAACTTTGACATATCGCTTGACGGGTTAAATATCAATGAAGTTTATCGACAACCTTTTTCCTGATATTTATGGATCTTGAATTTTTTGCAAAAGTAAGTTGTACCTTTATCTTCTATATCTGAATGATCAGCTTTCTGTGAAGATAAACAACCTTTTTTCTTTCGAGGCATTTTTAACCGACTTAAAAACAAAAAGGTTGAGAACCTTTTATACCACGTGTCCCAAAACTCAACGATAAGCCGGCACCAGAGGATGGAGCTGCTTATGAGTAGTCGAGAAAAAATAAGGAAAATATATATTTATTTATTTTTTCACGTTGTATATACTCATGCATGCAAGTCCAGCTACAAGTGCACCATCAACACATTTAATCTTCTGTACATAATACACAATGGGTTCCTTTTGTATATATAACCTATTATTTTGCGTACGATACCATTCTTGTACCTACGACATAAGGTTTATTCTTGCCCAACACAATTGAGTCTACCGCTTGATCCCTTAGCAACAGACTTATGAATCGCACGACGTGCATGCGCGCTAAATGTACCTACTTTTGCATTTACATTACAACCCCTAAAAAACATAAACACTGAAAGGCAGCAACTTGGCTGTGCCCCTGGCACTCCTGACATATATTAGCCCGACGTCCGTTAGCATCAAGTGGCCCACCCTCTCGTTTTTCCTTTAATGGCTATAACAAGTCTAGTCGGATTGTCTGACATTTATTTATTTATTTCAGGGCGCAGTGCAGACATGCCCCACGTGTCGCGGCACCGGCATGCAGGTGCAGATCCAGCAGCTGGCGCCTGGCATGATCCAGCAGATACAGACGGTGTGCAGCGAGTGCCGCGGACAGCGGGAAATCATCGACCCTAAGGACCGCTGCAAGGCCTGCCAGGTATTTTTTTTTATAACAGTTGGAGGCAAACTAGCATGTAGGGAAGAGATTGTAGCTCAAGAAACATTTACATTAGGCATCTGATAAATGATGATGGACATTCTCCTTGTATTTTGTTATTTGGTAATCTTGCCTAATTGCTCTAGGGTGAAAAAAAATACCTTGTTTTTTTTTCATGGCATAGATAAGGCAAACGAGCACACAAGCCACCTGATGGTAAGTGGACTGTGACCCATAGACATTCGCATTCACAAGACTGCAAGCCTAAGACTGCAAATGCGTTGCCAACCCTGAGGACTAAGATGGAATGCCTCTATGCTAGTCATTACACTGGCTGTCTTATCCCCAAACCGGAACACAACCATGCGAACACTGCTGGATGGCGGTAGGTTAATAGATAAGATGGTGGTATCAATCCGGACGGACCCTGCGCAAGGTCTTACCACCCGCAAAAAATAACATGCATGTTTATTTTAATGTATAAAAATTACAGTCCTATTACTCTAAAAAAAACCACTGTTTAACTTACTGTGATTTACCCTGACAGCAATCGAGATTGATATTCTAAGCTAACGGTACCCCATTTATAGGTTGATATTTTAAGTGTACTCAATTTACCAATCACGGTTCGACAGGGCCGCAAGACCGTGCGTGAGCGCAAGATCCTCGAGGTGCACGTGGACAAGGGAATGACTGACGGACAGAAGATCGTGTTTAGCGGGGAGGGGGACCAGGAGCCGGAGTTGGAGCCCGGCGACCTCATCATTGTTCTAGATGAGAAGGAACATGAAGTAAGTATTTTCAGACTGTTACGACACATTCCTCACCACCGCGAATGCGAACAGGTCTCTATTATCTCCGAGTCACAGTTACGGCAAGTCATGAAATAGTTTTTATCACAGGGTTTTTAAAAATACGCGAACACGTACATGCAAGATAATTTAGAAATTCTGAGAACGGACTCACCGCTATTAATTTGTATGCATGTATGCAAATACTACTACAAGAAATAACACCCTCCAATGTGAATCGGAAGCGAGAAGACGAGATATTTCTCCAAGTGCTTGGATATAATGTTATATCTTTTAAAAACAGGTGTAAATCTTATTTGGTCTTTTTTTTTTTTTTCATTTATTTAGGAATACCAACAGATGATACATTACAACTTACTAAGTATAACTTACACATAATTATAACAATTAATGTTCACCTAATTATAGGTATCTACAAGAATAATATATTAAGTACAATGTGTATTGTGATACAATTTTAACATAATTATCTATTACTTAAGAAATTTCCTATTATTTGCGCAGCAGCCCCTCAGTCCCGCGAATGTGACATATAAGTAAGCAGTTTACGTCTTAATGTCATTGCTTACATAATTATTGTTATTCGTCATTTTTAAGCTGCTGGAATCTTAAACGCTTCTGATTTTCTTAAAGGGTAAGGTTAGGTTTGATTTAGAAAAAAACACGAAAAATTAGTTTCTTAAAAAATATGTTGTGATGACTTGCGATAAATATGACCTAAACAAGTAAGAAAAAATGACATGGCAGACGACATAGACCCGTCCCACGCACATAAGTTTGTAGGTAAAACAATAGTTAAAAATTATTTACGTAACTCACTTAAGTTATTCGTTCCACGCGTAACATTGTAAAGGACAAGTCGGGTGTAGCTTAGTTTAAAAGTACATCCATCCAAATTAATCAAGACAGTAAAAGAATAATCAATTAAACGTCAATTTAACAATGCCCTCAAAAATATTTGACCGCACTAACCACATCCTGCCGTTGTTTGTTGTTTGTGTAAAGGCAATTTCAACTACTCATAGTTTGCTTATAGCTTGAATTATAGTTAGCTACACATAACAAGGCACTACGGGGATAGGACTGAATAAAAAAATCTAAATTCCTTTGCGTTAAAGTAAACATTTCCCAGAATTGAAGGCTTTAGATTTTAAACGTACACCATTCCAAATTTCATTGAAGTACAGTATCAAGGTTCAGCAATAACGGCAAAGTAAAACACATAATTCAGCATTTGTAATATTAGTACAATTATTAAAAGGTACCACTGTAAACTTTTTAAATACTTGAAGATGATCATGGTTGGTTCCAGTTATTCAAGCGCTCTGGCAACGACCTCATCCTCCGGCTCAACATCGAGCTGGTTGAGGCGCTGTGCGGCTTCCAGAAGGCCATCCGGACCCTCGACGACCGGGACATCGTCATCACGGTGATGCCCGGCCAGGTCACCAAGCATGGCGAAGTCAAGTGCGTCATGAACGAAGGTAAACAAATATGCATTAGATACACAACCTAGATATCCAAAGCTGATATAACCTAAATTGACTTAGGATTAAAAATCTAGCTAAAAACCATCCCCATTAAAGAAGCTGTTTTAAAAAAAAGCATCTTGGGAGGTATGATGCCACAAACAGATACAAAGATACACACCGCTACTGAAATCAAGGTCAATTGGAATGAAATGAAAATGAAGCTGGGACTGGACCGGACCACCCTTTCTTCGGGAAAAGCCTTTCAAAGGGCTTCCCTTTGAAACAGCTAGCCATTGACATTCCCTTATCGAATGAAGAACCAAATGATAAGGCTAGCCTAGTGATGTGCCGTTCCCGGGAATATTCCCTAGGTGGGAAAAAATCCGGGAATATTCTCAGGAATATTCCCACACAAAGGGAACATAGGGGAATTTTGAAAGTGTATAGGTTCACATATTGTGTGATTGAGGATTATATCAAAACGTTATTCATTGAAATATTTACCGAGTCATTGAATGGTGTAACTCACTTGCGAAAGTAAATTCCCAATGTTCCCGGGAACATTCCCAATATTTCCGGGGTATATTCCCAATGTTCTCAGGAATATTCGCATAATTGCTAGGAAAGTTAAATAAATATTTTTTTGCAAAGTATTTTTTTTATTAGCAATAACTATACAAATCATCAGTTTCATTAAAAATCACAATAAATCATGTACTTTGGTTTTTGCAGTACTTATTACGACATAAATACTAGGACGAAACTGACAATTTTTTATGCATTCGTACAGCACCGTTAAAAAAAAGACACGAGGTTTTTAGCAAAACTCATTTAATTCTGCTTAGTTAATAATTAAGTCATTATTAACTAAGTTTAATAAAAAAATATTTTGTCCAATCTGTATTGCAATATTTCCCTGTTTTGGGAATATTCCTGGGAATAAAGGAATATTCCCGGAAATATTCCCCATAGGAAAATTCTCATCCTCGGGAATATTCCCACGGCACATCACTAGGCTAGCCCTTTAAAATTGATAACTGGTAAATAATTCACCTTGATGTCCCTATGAAAGGGTTTCCCTAACCATTTTAGCGCTTATTATAAAGCTTTCTCTTTTGTGGAAGATCTGTCGCACGCAAACGAGCCAATCACAAACGTTTGCCATTAAAAATCGAACCGTATTCGATCTTTTGCCGCTCCGCGCGGTAACTTGAAACTATACGCCGCGCGACGTCGGTAACGTGTATACTATAAGGGTTTTATAATGATATTGGGTTAGCACTTAGTTGCATCAGCTTCCGTTTACTTGCTTCGAACGGGATGCAAGGTAACGTGTGTTTCATGAAGTCTACAAAAGGATTAAGATTGCGTTTTTACTATTAAACTTTTTAAAGGGATTTGAAGGGTTAGGTTAGCGCTTCATAAAATGGGGTATCGTTTGGAAAAAGCGCTTTAAAAGCATATTTAAAACGTTTTTGAAGGTTAGAGGGTTTGGTAAGTTAAGCCTTAAGAAAAACCAATACAAAACCATTTGAAAGATATAGTGGGACCGATCCCTGAAAAGAATAGTTTATTTTTTAATGATGCAGCAACTTCGTCTGCGTCAGTGACGGATGCTAGGGTCCCGTTCCATTTGTCCAAAATTGGTATGATTAAATTCAGAATTTATTCTGATAAATTAATACGCTAGTTTAGTAAACGAAGTTAATCCTAATTGCAGGGATGCCGATGTACAAGAATCCGTTTGACAAGGGTCAACTCATCATCCAGTTCCTTGTTAATTTCCCCACCAACATCGTTCCGGAAATGATTACCCAACTGGAGAACTGCTTGCCTCCTCGGCCCATGGTAAGTTTCACTTAGAAATTGATTCTTTAGCAGGTGTTGATTTTTGTATATTACGTAATTTAGCCGTGTTACACATTTCCCAGCGTGACACGATCACACGACTTATGAATGACACGTAAGAAATATATTTTGAGAATAATCTGCTTTGATTGAAAGTGTGATTTAAACCCAATTTTACAAGTGTTCTATGTTGCTCTTGTGTTTTGTAAACGTTTGTAAAGAACAAAGCATTAGTACCCTAATCAAATACGTAAAACGATTAAAGGCTATGACTGACAGCGTCATTAAACAGCTGATTATTAAGCAAGGTTATGCGAGACACGTGATTAGCACTGCTATTGTCCTCGATTTGCGCAACTTCAATGAACGTCTTACGTCATGAATCCTATTGTAGGTGATTTTTATTAGCATTTAATGTTTAGATTGATACGAGTATTATACTTTACCGTTTTATATTTTATATAAATAGCTTTACTAAAAGTAAATATAGAGAAAACATGCGATTCAATAATTATGCTAAAACTATGACAGACCAATAAGTCACATAAGTTTTGTCGGTTTTGATTTAGTTAATTACCAACCCGGGCAGGTATAAGCTTTATATTTGTCGACGCGGGGTTAGCCTTGTCAGCTGTGGTCTTGGCTATAAAGTTAGTAATTTGGGTTCGATTTCGTTGGGCAAATATTTGTGTGATGAGTGCAATTGTTCTTTTGTGAGTTTTGTAGGTATTTTATGTATACACTTCAAAAATGTCCAAGGATCAAAATTATCCTTACTTTCATTTGGTATTTGGTAGTTTATTGCGTGGGGGTCTATCATCTGATTTTATATGATCTCACACATGAATCACATGCTATCATGGTTTATTTACTCTGGAGCTCACTTTATATAACCGTCATATTTTATAATTTCAAAATTTCTCACAGTCTGAATTTATTTAATATCAAAATATTAAAGTAATTTTCTATAATAATGTAGGTAAAATATAGTTACTTAAAAATCTTTTTCACGCCACTGCTCGGAAATATGGCCAAAGAAGGATCGAAATCAGAATAGAAAGTTGCTCTTAGTAGTACAACACAAAAACAGTCCAACAATGTTGAGTTGCAAAGTAAAATGGAGTGTTTTTAGACCAGTTTACTTTCTACTCTGCTATTGGTCGGTTATTTATGACATTAGTAACTCGTTCGGAAATAAATAAAAAAATGTTTGACAAATATGACATTAGAACGTTTAATTAAAAAATTAAAACGTCAAATCCGCTCAGTGAAAGTGTATTTTTGCGATTGTAAACGTGTTTTTATGTAAGTTTTTAAGGCGTACGTGAAAAACGCCTTTGCATCTTTAAATAAGGTAAATATTAAAAAAGTTAAAAAGGCGGGAATGAAAATTACTTCTGTTCTTTTAATTGGAAACAAACGCTAAACTTTTGAACTTTTGATTGGAAATTTGTACGATATTCAACAAAAATGAGTGATACAAGTACAGATATGGATCTTACACCGCCTGAAATTCAGGATACGGCAAAGTCGGTAATTCGGAATTTACTGCCAATAAAATCCCGTCGCAAATATCAGAAAGTGTATGAAAATTTCAAAGCATGGCAAATAAATAAAAAACATTTCCTTGTCATTCAGCAACTGTCCTAATGCTAATATCAATATTACTTTTAATTAAACTGTGTATTATGTCCTAACCTGTTTTATTTCCTTACATTAGGCGTGAAAAGCACATAGTATTGCCTCGGTAGAAAGTGCAATAGATGGACTCGTATCTTCGCGGTCCTCACCTGCGGCTCGGCCCGCGAACTAACTCGTCCATCTATTGCTTACTTTCTGTACCTGGGCTACAATGTACTATTGCTTGTCAGTGTTTCGGTTTGGTCTTCTGGGCCAGCTGCAAAATTGATCTAACCCAAGTCTACATGCCTTTTTTTGGTATTTTATATTTAGACTACTTTTTTACTTAGCATTTATTTTATAAATAATAAATGCTAAGACAATCATATTTATATTAATCCAGTATTATAGATTCCGATTTTAAAGTATGTAATATTTATAGCGAGTGAAATTAGAGATTGTAAAATTATATCATTTGATTTTAGACCAAATGATGCATTACCTTATCTTAGATTGAAATGGCCCGAAATAATGTAGGGTTATTTTGATCGTGGAGTGTGAGATGATCTGACGGAGCTGGCCCGCAGGTGGAGATCCCGGAGCTGGCGGAGGAGTGCAACCTGATGGAGCTGGACCCCGAGCAGGAGGCGCGGCGCCGGCGCGCGCCCGCGCACGCCTACGACGACGACGACGAGCAGCCCGGCATGAACCGCGTGCAGTGCGCCACCAGCTAGGCCCGCCGCGCCCCGGCCTCCTGCATAACGTCACCTCGGTCGCGTTCTTTTGATGCAAAACGAGATGTCTTCCGAAATGTTATATTTAACGCTTCGAAGTAACCTCGACGATCCGCTCGCTCCGGTCCTATTAATGAATCCGGCCAGCTTTCCGCACGATGGGGACTCTGCCCGTCGAGCCGAATATTTGGTAGCGCAAAATATTGGACGATCGATCAGGAGCCGATCGGATTACCTCTCGACTTATTTTATCCTGGGGCAAAGGTATCATCGAAAGCGAAACTGAACGGTTTCACGGTGCCTTATTTTTTCAATGCCATGCTATGTCGGTCTACACTACGATGACACTTAAACAACACCTAAAGTCAACCATACCTCATAGACACTTTATTTTGCACTGATAACCATGGTGCGAATTTATCCATCAATAACGATGAAAAATTTAATATGGTATATATTAATATATTCCATTGCAACGCGTCCGCCAGATGAAATCTATCGCTTAACTATGCCGGGAGAGCCTGAAACGCAGAAAGGAACAAGACCGAAGTTACAGGATATTCTAGAGGTCGGCTTAGGAGGCCTTCGCTATTCTATCGACACCCTTATTTTAATTCCGTTGAATAAAGTTTCAAGCGGCTCACTATGTGATGTGATTTCACTTATTTCCCCTACTTTACAAGTAATCGACTTAATATGTTAACTAGCTTGAAGCATAATAAGCCTGTCCGATATTTTCAGGTTAGCTAAGGTGACTGTGTTATAGTGTGTTAGTTTGGTTATAATTTGTAACTATGATGAAGTAAATTATCGCTGTGATTTATATTTCCTTTGCTATTTTAGATTGACTTTTGAAAGTGGCTAACCAGTGACTCGTATTGAACTTGCGATGTATCCATATGATATACACTAGGATATATATTTTTGATTAGCACGTAAATATTAATATTAAAATCTAACGGCATTTTTATTTATATTATGTTGTGTATAACAAGATAGTATGTAGATTCAGTGTACTGAATATTCAAAACCACTAAAATAAATACCACAACGTATCTATATAATAAAAGGTAGTTTTTTTGTCCCATTTATTTTAACTCCGCCTTGTTTTGCTGTGAAGACGGACCATTGCGAATCTTTGTGTTGATTCCAGATAGAGCAATAGATTTGCATAGCGCGTCGATGTTAGAAATGCAAAGGCACGCTTCGTCACATAACTCAAATGGACATCGCACATTGACTGACTGACTGACTGACCGAAATTGTACCCTTAAGGGGTGAATAAGGGGGCAAAGATTGTATGGGACAACATGATTTCTTGGTCTAATCTACTTCAAATTTTGCATAAACATTCTTGAAGGAAAACTTGTTTGGTATTTTATTGAAATTCATCCCTTAAGGGAGTGAAAAAAGAGAGATATTTTGTGGGTGATTTGCTTCGAAGTTCATATCAATACTCCTTAGTGCTTTCGATTTACATTACACTTTGTTTTGACACAAATTTTTAAAAACTCAATCCGATTTTATTCAAAAAAGGTTAAACTCGCTCAAAGCGTGCAACGCAAATACCCAAACCGCTGAGTCTAAAGATTCCAATTTTGGTACATAGGTTCCTTATGAGTTCTAGAGGTGCAGTAAGAACGGATTTCCCGAAAATTGACCCAAAACGGCGTCCTCTAGTCTATATATATAAAACGCAAAGGTGACTGACTGATTGACTGACTGATCTATCAACGCACAGCCTAAACGGCTAAACGTAGGCACTTGAAATTTGAAAGGAACGTAGCTTAGGTACCGTAGAGGTGCACTAAGAAAGGAATTCCCGAAATTCCCACGGGAACGGGAATTAGCGGGAAAATCCTTTTGTATGAAAAATCTAAGCCGCGTAAGATAGATGATTGAAATTTGGCATGCAGGTATCCCAATGAACGTAAAGCTTACTTGCAACGCAATATGGCAAACTTCCCACGGGAACGGGAGTTATTGGGAAAAAACTTTTGTATGTAAAAATCTAAACCGCGTAAGATAGATGATTGAAATTTGACATGCAGGTACCCTAATGAACGTAAAGCTTACTTGCAACGCTTTATTGCAAAAAATTTACGGGAACGGGAGTTATTGGGAAAAAACTTTTGTATGTAAGAATCTAAACCGCGTAAGATAGATAATTGAAATTTGGTAAGCAAGTACCCCAATGAACGTTAAGCTTACTTGCAACGCGATATTGCAAAATTCCCACGGGAACGGGAGTTATTGGGAAAAAACTTTTGTATGTAAAAATCTAAGCCGCGTAAGATAGATGATTGAAATTGGGCATGCAGGTACCCTAATGAACGTAAAGCTTACTTGCAACGCTATATTGCAAACTTCCCACGGGAACGGGAGTTATTGGGAAAAAACTTTTGTATGTAAAAATCTAAACCGCGTAAGATAGATGATTGAAATTTGGCATGCAGGTATCCCAATGAACGTTAAGCTTACTTGCAACGCAATATTGCAAACTTCCCACGGGAACGGGAGTTATTGGGAAAAAACTTTTGTATGTAAAAATCTAAACCGCGTAAGATAGATGATTGAAATTTGGCATGCAGGTATCCCAATGAACGTTAAGCTTACTTGCAACGCGATATTGAAAACTTCCTACGGGAACGGGAGTTATTGGGAAAAAACTTTTGTATGTAAAAATCTAAACCGCGTAAGATAGATGATTGAAATTTGACATGCAGGTACCCTAATGAACGTAAAGCTTACTTGCAACGCGATATTGCAAAATTCCCACGGGAACGGGAGTTATTGGGAAAAGACTTTTGTATGTAAAAATCTAAACCGCGTAAGATAGATGATTGAAATTTGGCATGCAGGTATCCCAATGAACGTAAAGCTAACTTGCAACGCAATATTGCCAAATTCCCACGGGAACGGGAGTTATTGGGAAAAAACTTTTGTATGTAAAAATCTAAGCCGCGTAAGATAGATGATTGAAATTTGGCATGCAGGTACCCTAATGAACGTAAAGCTTACTTGCAACGCGATATTGCAAAATTCCCACGGGAACGGGAGTTATTGGGAAAAAACTTTTGTATGTAAAAATCTAAGCCGCGTAAGATAGATGATTGAAATTGGGCATGCAGGTACCCTAATGAACGTAAAGCTTACTTGCAACGCAATATTGCAAACTTCCAACGGGAACGGGAGTTATTGGGAAAAAACTTTTGTATGTAAAAATCTATATCACGTAAGATAGATGTTTTCAATCTAGCATGCATGCATACCTTAGTAAATATAAAGTTTAGTTATGGCTGTATTTTGAAAAATTAATTGAGCGGGAAAAAAAAGTTGCATGAAAAAATCTAAACTGCATAAGTTAGATGCTTGAAATTTGACATGCATATACTTTAGTGAATGCAAAGTTAAAAATTCCCCTGCGAGTTAGAGGCTCCTTATAAAATAACCTCATTTAAAAATAATAAAATTAAGCATTTTTTAACCTTTCCCACACACACCAAGATCTCTCTTTTATAACACGCCACGCGGACGAAGTCGCGGGCAAAAGCTATATTGTATAAAATCAAAATCTATAACATTAATTTGCTTTTGCTCTAACATTTATGGGGTATGTCAGTAAAAATATAATATAGGAGCATGTAATAGTTATACCAAATGAAATTATGGGTTATGGAATTATAGCGTTTGTATTTGGATCCCTTTCGAGGCAGTGGTCCAACTGCTCTGTCTAACTAGCTGGACTACGGGTCTTTACCAGGGGCCGTGGTCCAACTATCTTTGCAGAGTTCCTAGGTCCAATTAAAATAATTTCAAATAATACAACTGCAATCTAGGAAAAACCCAGAGTAATTTATAGGTGTAATTTTAGTAATACATTCGACTTGACGTTGTCATCATTGAGTATTCAATCAAAAACCAGATTCTTGTCCTATCCTTACAGTATTCTTATATAAAAAATCCTTATTTACAAATCCAAATAAAAATGGATGAAAATGTGTCGCCTGCAAATATTTACGTCGAAAGAGAAGTTGGAAAAGTGCTGTTCCGAGAAGGCTAAGAATATTATAAAGTTAAGACTTAAGAGTATATAAAAATGGTAACGCTTACTGGAGATGTTCGAACCAAAAGGAAAAACGTTGTAGTGTACAGTTGAAATGGAATCCACAAAAAATTCATTGTGACTTTGAAGTATCTCTTAATAACAGTATTAAACAACTTTTACTACTATTATAATTGTGGGCTGTTACTATATCATTGGTCACAATGTATGGAGGAAGGCAAAGTCATTGGGCCTCGCAAACACTAAATCAAAAAAAGAAAATGTGTCGTGCTCAGTGTTACCAGTTACCGGCTGAAAATATACTAGGATGGAATTACATAAAATATTAAAACAATAATGGATCTAACAAATTGATTAAGTATTGAGCGTTATTGGATAAAAAAGATTTTGACAATTTTTCAGTTGGTAAGCGTGTTTAAGGAGAGGCATCGAACCAATATCGTTTTAGAAGGTTTACTGCGACTTTTGAATGTTTTAGAAAAGTTCTCAACTTTAACATTTTGCGAGCAGATAAGACATAAAAGGCGTAAGATTCAAATTGAAAACGACAACTAAGAGAAATACAACTTGAAATGATCACAGGTGCCATAACTATATGCTTTGGAAGAATTACGGTGAAATAATACCTATACTCATACTCTGTTGTTCCAGTTTTGTTTTGTTATTTTTTTAAGAGAAGAGGCTTGCTATAAGTTCTGTGTCAATAACGTTGTTTAGTTAGTAAAAGTTAGTTAGTTAGTTTGGTATATAATAACTTTCTGTGTTTACAATTGCAAGTGTATTATTTGAAATATTTTTAATTGGACCTGGGAACTATAATGGTGCCGGGGTCCAACTCCAAAGATAGTTGGACCAAGGCCCCTAGTAAAGACCCGTAATCTAACTAGTTGGAGCACTGCCCCGAAAGGTTTGGACCTCTCTTCTGAAATTTATATAATTTAGATCAACAAATTTTGGTCGAAGATCATGATTT
Source organism: Acleris sparsana (assembly GCA_923062465.1). Taxonomy (NCBI): domain Eukaryota; kingdom Metazoa; phylum Arthropoda; class Insecta; order Lepidoptera; family Tortricidae; genus Acleris; species Acleris sparsana. The sequence continues at coordinate 19,060,817 of OV281293.1, forward strand.
ATGTGGTGGAGTCCTCTCTCTCTTTTCAAAGCGAAGTGTAAAAAAAAATCACTACCCAAAGGGTTTTGACCAAAAATTGGCTTGACGAGATGGGAATATAGATTTATCTGATCCGTTAATACGGGCCCTTGGGAAACTTCTCTGATCATGGGGCAAAACCGCCCAGTACCTATTGGTGCTCCGCTGGGTAAAATGCATGCAGTGCTGGCTGTGCTGGTGCTGGTCAGCGAAATGGAAGGTATAGTGAATTCATTCTATATTCACGAAGTCGCGCGCAGAAGCTGGTAATGATATAAACCTATCTGCAATCTGGTATTTTAAGGTAAGTATACACTGCGACTTATATAATGAGACTAAATGAGTGTAATGATAATGACGCACATTAGACATTTTCTATAGGTACGTCCATGGTAAGTCTAAAAAATGCGTGAAAGAGGGTAGCAAAGCAGAAGGTAAAAAATATGGGTAATGGTCTAATGCAAGTCTAATGGTAATAATGCCTAAGCCGATTTTCAGGGTTGGGTCCTGAAGGCCTTACTTGCATTAAGCCCTGTAGAGCAGAGCACCTTAGTTGTTATTCGGGTAGCAAAATGTCTTGGTCTGTAAAACGCCCTCATTGCTATAAGACAGAGTAGACGGAATGACTTGGCTGTAAAACGACTTATTGTCGTAATGTTTTAATAGGTACATGGTCTGGATAATCTTCACGTCCAATATTGTAGAATGTCTTTACAGTATAAAGACTAAGTAGTTAAATCGTAATGTATAAAACATGTCTTAAGTACCAATTTGTCCTCGTTATATAATGACAATGCATTATTTTATCATCACCTGCGTAGTACCTCCAATGTAAACGCATATTTCAGGCCTTGGCCATTTGCAGTTAGGTAGGTACTCATTTTTCATACAACGTAGTCGTTTAGCATTTAGGTATGACGTTTCATCCACTTGCTCATTTTATAACCAAGACATTAAACAATGATGATGATGATGATGAGTGGGGACGCCGCCGAGGCAGGCGGGCGGTCGAGTGGCTCTCCATTCATTCCGCCCAAACATTAAACAAAGAAGATCTTTTGATTACATAGTCTATACTATAATACAATCAAGACCTTATACAATTGAGACGAACTGCCTACGTGTGCGTTTCACGAACTAGACGTTTTGCTAAGTAAGTCTTCCTGAAACTTAGACAATTTTGTAATCATGTCATTAGATAAACAAGTGATTTTGCATACTTGGTCAGTGTGTGGTCTGAGATGTTTTGAATACCAAGGCTAAAAAATGCAAGTAATGCCTTCAGGACCCAACCCGATTTTCATGATGTGGATAAGCATCAAATTGAAAAACAATTTTACAAAAGTCATCTTGAAGATGTTTCATTTTTTAGACTTCCGTATTCAAAGGGTGCCAACGAGATCCTATTTACTAAGCCTGCGCTGCCACTGTCTTTCTGGCAGCGGCCTGTATCTCGTAAACCGTCATAGGTACCTACCTATACAGTTGAAAATTTTCGCTTTTCTAATTAGTGCCATATTTTCTCTTAAATGCTTTAACTACCAAATAAATTTAATTTCCATAACATTTATAATCCTAATTTCACTTGCTCGTTGATGGTCCTAATAATAGACTAAAACTCGTTAAGTGTTACGGCAAAATGGCTTTAAGACAAACGACGCTAAGCAAAATGTAAGCAAAGGAAGGAACTACGAAAATTTTAGTGTGTTTTTCCGTCGCCGATTAAAAAAAAAGTTAAAAATAAGGAGCGACCACGCTGCTGCTCAAAATACGGTGACGATACGGATTTGCAGTGACGATGTGCCGTAAGCTTCACGATTTTATCTTATGCCCGCCCAGCACACCGCTGCTCAAAATACGGTGACGGTCTTCGATTGTTGATCGAAGGTGACGGTACGGAATCACAATGACGTTCTGTAAACGTCACGACTTTACCGCATTTTCTCAACACCGCTGCCGTGACGTTTCCGGCACGTCACTGCGATTCCGTACCGTCACCGTATTTTGAGCAGCAGTGTGGTGGCTCCTTACAGAGGGCCTCAAGACAGGAACGGCACGTATCCCTTTGTGTGCAAGGTAGACTCGCAGCTGGCTAGTTCATAATAATAAAGTTTTATTTTTTGCAAGTATAATTGAACCTTAATTATGGTAATAAAACCCGAAATAACTTTACTCACAGTGCAAAGACTAAAAAATGATTTTTCACACTGTTATCTAGCATACTACTGCATCTTTACAGCAAAAATGTGTAGTAGATCTTGACATGGTTATTGTGTCAGTGTTTTGTTTGAGTTTTATGTGTATTCAATGCTTCTTTAGAACCTGAAGTGGAGAAGCAGGCTCCTGTTCTTCTGTTTTTATATGTATACATACTAGCGCTGCGCCCGGGAGTATTTCTTTTTCATACAAATCTTATGAAATGTAGTTTACGTCCTAATCTCAGACCTACTGAATATACACACAAAATTTACAAGAATTGGTAAAGCTGTTTAAGAGGAGTTTCGTTATAAGCACTGTGACACAAGTTTTATGTATTAGATAATACCATTTTTTACACTTTTTGACAAACAGTTGAGTTTTATAATAGATATAAAAATATTGGCCCTAGGTAACAATTTTACTTGTGTAACTACCACTGGGTAAAAGCGTAAAAAAAGACAGAATAGGATTTACAAAACATAGTATAATTAATAATTCTTGAAATGTTTTAACCTGTATAAGTAAGCACATGTGAGGTCATTCCCTAAAGCCATGTACCCACTATTAGGAGAGAACCCCACAGTGTTTATCTTACCAATGTATTTGCCTTGAGTAGGGAAATTAGCAAAGACATTATATGAAGGAATGTGTACCAGCTTCACAGAATTTGGAGTAACATTTGATATTGCTGCCATTATTTCAGTTGATGCATTGAACTTCAGACCAGTTATTTTTGTTGTTAAGTTTGTGATGGTTTTGAATGGCTCAGGATTATATGTGGTGCTTTCCTTTAATGCTGATGTTTCATAAATATTAACAATGCCCTCTCCACTTCCTGTAGCTAATAATCTTCCGCATTGACTTGTTGTCAAAGTTGATGCATTCACACAGCCTTGGTCATAGAATTTCCTGAATGATCGAAAAGTAGACAAGTCCCACAGAGTCACCTCTCCTTGTGTACCATAACAATACAGCTGCTCGCTGTTGTGCGAGAAGCATACAGACACCACATTAGTGTTGTGTTTCATTCGTCTGATTAACTCTTTAGATGTAGCAGATAATATGAATATTTCGTCAAAGCCATCACTTGTCGCAATATATTTTCCATTGCTAGACATGACGAAGATTTTTGGTGATTTCACTACAAATGGCAACTCCACCATCACTGGTTGGGCTTTAACAAGGTCATAGACACAGTATTGCCTACTAATGAACCTGGATGAAATGAATGCATGGTTGCCATCAGGGGTAAAACTAGTGGTAGATATTTTCCAACCTTTTAGCTTGAAGCTGTGCAGCTTGTTATTAGCTCCACCTCCTATTGACAGCAAGGATGTCACACCAGAATCACCAGCAACCAGAGCCACACTCAGTTTAGGATGAAACTCAACACATGAAATTTGTTTTCCTTCGTTCCATGTTTGAACATTTATCTTGGGCAAGGTTTTTATTTCGAGTACTTTAGGTTTGAGCCCTGATATTTCCTTTTTTTTCAAATGTCCAGCTGTTCGTAGAATCTTATCATCATCATCTTCTTCAGTTTTGGATTGGTTAAGTTTAGCCCAATTAGGTACACCCATGAGAGTTTCATATTTTTGCTTTAGTTTGTCTGCATACAAAGCTTCATTAGAGCCTGAAGTGGAGATGGCACTGGCATTCTGATCATCTTCATCAAACCAAGCAGGTTCCTGATCTTCTGTTTTTATTTCCGGAGACTGCAACTTTTCTGATAACTTTTTTGACTTGTGGAAGAGCAATTCAGATAACCTAAAAAGATATAAATTTGTTTAAGGAATGTGTCAAAGTAGAATTAGATTCTTTTGTCGCTCAACACTCGTGTTTTAATAAATTGACTCTCTCATGGCCCTTGTGTAAGGCTATGTAGTATGTAAACAATAGACGCAAGCACATGATACATAACCTTACAGCAAAGCATAGTGAATATCAGCGGTTTACCTTTCTTCCTTCTCCTCTTGCAATTTACTGAGCTTTCTCTTCATTTTGTTATGAAAGTAATATAATAAGTTTCGCAGTTTGACAAATAATAATGCTATTGCACCGTGCTCTCAATCCATTCTCCACAAAACTCCATACAATACAATTGACATTTGTTTGACATGACATGATAGTGGATGCTAAACTAAAACTATTGAAAAGGCAAAGGTTATTATTATGCTGTCAACTTACCATAGACAGCGGCAATATCTTTTTAAACCAAACAGTTGAGTCCTATTCGGCAATAGATGTCACTGTTAAGTGTCGATAAAGCAGTTAGTAATGTCCCAACACTTTAGTTCATAATGCGGCCGCCAGATGACAATTTATGTCAATGTTGCATCTCTTTTCCTCTACGTTAATTTTTAATGCAAGAAAGATGTAGAGTCAGCCAACAGATATTCCTAGTATAGAGCTAGAGTTTCTTCATCATTCGTTATTCGCCGTGCTTCATTTCAATGCATCGCCGTTTTAGTTGTGATGGAATCGCTATCATAATATTCTCAGTGATCGGAGAGTAGCTATATCGTTTCAATTTGTGCAGTGAAACCAATCAAAACAAAGTTTATGGAAGCCATATATAAGTTTGTTGCTCGGTTATGAAGCCAATTCTTTTTATTGTGTGACCTTTTTACATCCTCGGATAGTGTGGCAACGGTTAAACTAATGAATAAGATACAGTCGTAAAAAAGTGCTACCTATTTTATTATCTCTCTGTAGCGGTCTGTTCCGTTTTACAATGGGGCCGATAGGGGCACCGCCATAAAAATATTAGGGCCGTCGTTTAGTCCGTCATAAAACAATCAAAGATACACTTGATGACATTCGTGCGTAAAAAGTGTCTCGTCGAGGATGATGCAGCGCGTCATCGGTGCTCGGTCTAGGAGCGATGATCGGAGGCCCGCGCGCTATGTGTGGCGGAGCATCGCTCGGTCCGGAGGGAGCCCCGCGTGCAGCTAGTGAGCCGGCGGCTGGTGGAGCGTGTGATGTGCGAGCGCCATGGCCAGCAAGCCCGCGCTCCCGGCCGGCCCGCGCGCCGCGCCGCGCGTGCTGGTGTACGTGGCGGACCCGCGGCCGCTCGAGCCCGGCGCCGCCGCCGCGCCGCGCGCGCCGCTCTACCCGCTCTACCCGCCGGACCCCGGCCCGCCAGGGCCTCCAGGCCCACCGGGTCCGCCGCCCCGGCACGCGCTCTACAGAACACACATCGAACAACCAGACCAGAGAAATCTTCCTAACACCATTTTCTACAAATCGTTAAACAATGATAAACTGAGTACTTATGGAACAGCTGACAATGCAGTCCAAAGAACTGACTTTTTTAACACTCAGCAGTTTTCAAGAGAGCCGTGTTTGAAGCTGGATGATAAGCCAGCTGAGAGACAAACTAATATAGTGAGAAGAGACTGTAGTAATAGTTCTATAAATTCAGATTGTGTTGTAGATAATTACAATGCCAGGATACCTATTGAAACAGGGGAGTTAGCTACATATCAAACTAGATGCTCTGGTACGTTGGGTTCGGATGCTGTGCAGCCAGTGCCGCCTGTTGTGCTTCAGCATGGGTTCAACCAGCTGATCGAGAGTACAGCTCAGAGTGTTAGTGAGGGAAGGAATGGTATTGACAGAGAATTAGTGGACAAGAGTTACGTGAACTATCAGTTTTTAGAACAAAGTGTTTCACATCAGTCAATAGTGAATCAAAGTATTAGTATATTAAATCAGCAAGTCGGTGTAAGCCGTGGGAATGCTGGAGAACCTGAGGGTGCTCCGCAATTGGTGCGCACACCTGAGGGGCTGGTGCTAGCTGTGCTGCCACCACAGGTCTCCTCTCACCCCACTGAGTGCTCTGAACTTGCTACTAGGACTGTGCAAAGTGATACTTCACAAACAATTACTGTGCCTTTAGGCTGGAGGAGGATAGTGAGTGGCATATCAGTCCTGTACATAAGGTAAGACCTCATATTTTTTATTCAACTGCTGAGAGTCATATGTTTATCAGTCCCTATTATGTTGAGTGTCATATTTCATAATATTGACAATCTCATCCATTACTCTATAAAGAGCAACTATGTCTTCCTATTCTACTCATCTTACTTTTTTTTAAATTTTTTATTTGCCATATTTTAACATAATTCCTTTTTTGAGTGTAGTAATTTTTGCTTAGTCACCTTATGGAATAAAAAGTATTTACAAAATAAGCAGTTTCTAAAAGTTCGTCATTTGTAATTCCACTAATTTTTTATTTCCATTTACTTAATTTTCTCTAGTTGAGACAGTCTCAGCACTCGAAAGCATTTGCTATATTAAAAAGCACACCTGTGCGTGTTGTGCTGGGTACTTTCTCCGGAGATGGAACACAGTCACAATTTGTATGCAAACATAATAGTCAAGAGCTTCCCGAAATGTTATTCTTGCTCTTGCGCTGGTAGTTTTTGACGTGTAAGAGTGCCTGTACTGGCCTACTTACTGAATAAAAATCTTTTATCTTTTCGTTTTTATTCAGCCAGGTTTTACAAAAACTACTGTTCTAGCATGGACTGTTGTCAGGTGTCTTCACCAATGGAACTGTTGTTTGTGCAATATGAATGTTTGTGTTGTTACCTACTTTCTGTTATTTATTTTACTTTCTATGACAATGACTGCATTCATTTTTGGGCAAATCAATCTGAAAACATACATATTAACAAACATTGACATCATGCAAAATATTTTTGTGGTAAGGTAAAAGGTATTACTAATATTGCTTTATTATGACATTCCATTACTTGTTTCATAAATGAAATGTAAAGATTCTCTGTCGGGAGTTGTGATTATTCACCAACATGGCTTGCTTTTTGGTATTGTCAACTAGTTATTTATTGTTAGCTAGTAGACTACTCTACTTAGGTATAATACCTATTTAGCATCTCATTAGATAGCAGCGTTGCCAGATGAAGTTTTTGCCAAGTCCGGATTTTGAAAGTCCTGTCGAAAGCAGGACATTTAAAAAAAAAAGATTTTTAAATTACGTTTACGTGACACTACATAGCAAAAATAGCCATAGAAAATGTATTTTAATAAAAATATGATATTTTAAATCAGATGTAACCCTACCGTTAGATAGTTGAGTTCTCTTCGTCTTCTGAATAAAATGAGTCGCACGCACCTGAGTTATCCTCGAAAAGCGAGACTGAGCCTGTCCCGCGCGGGACATTTGATTTTGATTTAAAAATACTGTTAGATAGGTGTACCAGAAATTTCAAACAAATTTAAAACATTTTACCATAAAATAACAACTGGACAATAAAAATAAAGCAGACAGTTGCTAGGGAGGTATGAAGAATGACCTTCAGATATACCTCAGTAATACAGTAATATGTAGTTGAATCCGTATAACTTATGTACTTAAATTTGATTGATGCATGTTAATTAGGACCCAATATTCATTAATGAGTGGTTTTGAAACTTGGTTAAGTAACAATTTGGAAATCACTTATTGGAAAAAGAAACGTAGGCAAACCAAAAATGTGATAAGAACAAGACATAATAAATGTCATTGAGATGGACTGGATAGATAGTGCAAAAGATAAAAAAAAAAACAACAAAGTTAGGAATAAATATAGGAAAACAAAAAGCCAGAAGAGGCCTACAGCTCTAAAGCTCTCTAGGAAACTGGAGAATAAGCTTATACATTAATGAAAAAAAATATTCAAGAACAAGCAAGCCAAGAATACAATATGATTATGATTTTCCAACAAAACCCCATAGGTGCGTATGGTGATCGTCGTCATAGTAAATATACATCATATTTTTTGTATTAGTACCTATTGTTATTTTACTTTTATATTTGAATATTTATTATAAAAACGCTAAAGTACAGGAAATTAAATAAATATCGATTTAATAATAATATGCTTATTCAACACAAGCTTGTGCCCTCGACTTCGTCGGTATTCCCTCGGGAGGCACATATTTTACGGGACGAAGTGTTCTATGTCTGTGACCTACCTACACCACAACCGACATTTTTGAATGTTGACACTCAATCCTGATGATATGTCCTCTCTTTCTCTGGACCCTTATCCTCTTAGTAAGTATCTAACAGTGTTAAGTATGTCCCTCTTTTCGCTTAACAATCCTATCTACGCGAATTAAATGCAAACAGTCTTGTTTATATTTCAACTCCTTAACTATGAAAAATGCCTATTGCATGTAAGAAAATCCTACAATACTTCACGGTAGATATACCTCTATACAAACCGAATCATCTGCCGTTTTACGCCGCGTAACTTCAATTTAATTACCTACCTGCCTTAAGTTAGTGCATACCTATCCGACCTCCACGAAGTGCTGTCATTAAGCAACCACTTTGCATCAATTTATTACGTTATCAGTAAATAATTCCCGTGAAGGCTGCAGTGTTATCCACTCGTCTTGACAACTACCGTGTGTCTAGAATTCTTGATCTACCATCAACTAAGACATGTGCGACCCTAGCACGTATCAATAACAAAATGGCAATTAGAAACCTACAAACCTTTTTCGAGTCAGGAACATTTAGAAAGCTTAAGTAAAACCATACTATAATAATTCATACTTACTTACACTTTAATATTATAAATGAGGAAGTAACCGTCACTTTGTCTGTTACGCTTCCACGGCTAAACCGCCGAACCAATTTCGATGAAATTTGGTACGGAGATAGCCTAAGCCCCGAGGAAGGGCATGGTGTACTTTTAACCGCGATAATTGACTTCTACGCGGATGGAGTCCCGGACAACGGCTAGTAAATAAATATGGGATCCTAGTGAAGAAGGGTGTAAGTCTCCTAAAGATCAAATGAAAAAGGGTTTAAGCCTAGTATGCTCCGTTTATGTGTATACCGTTTTTTATTATGAGTTAAGTCTACTTACGCCCATTTTGACTAATGTATAAATAATGTTCCAGCATATACCATATTTGACTGCGTATACCTACGTATATGTGTAGACGGGCCATTATTTTGCACGATTTTATTTAGTTATTTCTGGGGATCTAAGTGAAAAAGGGCGTAAGTTGACTTAACTCATGATAAAAAACGGTATACTCATAAACGGAGTATAGGTACTTAAACCCTTTTTCATCACAAAACTTACAATATGTTGTCCACCAGTCCAAGTTATGAAATAGGTGTACCTAGAACCCATTACTTTAAAGTGAGCACAAATAAAGCGAATGTGTCGTTGCAGAACTCTTGTTAACTTTGTGTATATAGAAAACCAACTAGACTCTTGGGCAAACTGCATACAAATATTAACCCAATTTTGTTGAGTAAGTGAATGTAAGTAATTATACCGATTTTTCAACACAGGTACTTATGTAAAAGATTCACTGCCTATGAAAACGTATGCCTATTTGGAGACAAGACATGTTTTTTGACGCTTGATCCAAAAGGTTGTTATCTATTTGAAGACTGTCTGTCCGAACGGATGAAGCAAAATTAATTGCATTTGTTCTTAAGTCAAGTTTCATGTACAATAACCCAACGATAATGTTAAGCACTTTAGTGCGTTGTCATAGTAAACTTCTAACATAACATCAAATGACACATATGACAGTGACAATGACATTCATAATGACAAGGTTCTAAGTATGCTCAACATTTTTATTGGGTTACTGTACATCGGTATTGCTAAATATCTGTTATCATCAGTTCCTTAACAACCTCGAAATCTTAAATTTAAACAGCTACTATTGTTTTCTAAATTCCAAAGTGTTTCTCATTAAACATCTTACAGAAGATAGTTAATTTGTCGTTGGCTACAATAAGTGTTTGTAAAGATAAGTAGTAGGTAATGAAGTACGGAGCGGACACGACGGCGAGCGAGCTCGGATCGAGCGTTAACGTCGAATCAATCCGGCGCGAGTGGCCAAACCAGTCCGGCAGCTGTGCGGACATGCGCCGGCGCAAGCCAGGAGAAACCTGCCTCCATTACACTCTGCACACAACATTACAAGGTGAATCTACACTCTGGATCGCTACCACCACCTTACTCATTAACCTACTGCAAAGCAGTTTTCACATTATTGAGTTTCAGGGTAAACCAGAGAATTTGAAAAGACATCACATTTTAGTCCCAGGTTTAGCATTTTCAGTCATGACATTGCAAATGTCTATAAGCCCGGCAGCTCCACTTACCATTAGTCTACGTGGCGTGTGTTCTTGTTTGCCTTTCCTATCCCATAAAAACATATCGAGTTGACATTTACTAAACATGTGATCAGCGACTTTCCAAGTTTTTGTAACAACACGGTTCAAGTGGTGTTGCTGTATGAGAGTTTTTAGAGCACTGGCCTTTGGTATTTATTAATGTGTTCACTGTACACCTTAGTTGTATGATGTTATTATTATTTGAATTAGTCTAATAGCAACTGGACATTATCGTAGAACTGATCAAAGATTACGCAACATACATTGTTTTAAAGCATATGAACCCGGTCTCAGGTGGAGGCCAAAGCAGCAGTTGATATCTTTCGGCTAATGATATCCGGTTCATAATTAATCTGAATTAAGTAAAGGAAAATCTAGTAGAGCACTTGCGCTTAAAGTATGATCAATTATCCCAGTATCTCCACCATCTCTTGTCATTCTGTTTTGTTTAAATCAATAATATCAATATTATAACATTCTGCCTAGGTATGATTAACAATATATTCAGCAGTTGAGTCAAAATTTGATAAAGTTATTAATACACGGCTCTCTCTCTCGTTTTTGCCTAACTATCTAAAGTCAATTATTTAACCTCAATGGCTGCAAAGTCGCCACCGCCTACCTCTTGCACAGGAAGCCCTAAGAGCGACTCTCGTTGGGTCCCGCGGAGTCGTCAGCCGTCGATGACCGGGGCCCAAGAATATCGCTTAACGAGTGACGTATGAAATGATCACAAGATACGCCGACAGTAACTTGCGTGCCACTTGTGTCTACAGAGTACATAGACGTTACTTTGTATAGTTCATTTTAAGTAAATTTAGTTTTATTAATGAACTATGTAAAGCGACTTGTTTGATCTCCCGCTATGAATTGAATTGTGTAGGTACCTCAAAGGCCCTGCCGTTCGATCCTAATCCTTCGTACACATCGTAGGTATTTTCGGGAGCACGTGGTTTCAAAACACGGCGCACAAGACTCCAGCCGCTTTATTTGTGCAGCAACACTTTGATATAATTTGATATAATATTGTCGAGTCAAGTGTTAATGTATCATAAGAGAAATTATCAAATGATACGTTTTGATGTGAGCTGGAAAGTTTTCTATGAGTTGAAGCTAGAAAAACACTCGTGCCGTTCGTGAAATTGCATGTGACAACCGAGTTTTAAAAAATTGACCCGTTTTCTAAGGAAAGTATTGAAAGTCTACACTACGATAGTAATGTGATAAAACTGATTAAAATCATACATAAACAATAAGGTTTTCCTGATTCAACATTGATCACACATCAGCGTAAGTTAAAATAAACGCATTCTTTAGCATCTATAAAGTATGATTCATAAAGTCCATAAATGTTTCTCATAAACGGGTATGCGAGCCGAGGAAAGCTGTATTGTGGAACTCCTCGCTGTGCTCATTACCTGCCCGTTATCTGTCATTGGCAGCACAATGCTGGAGCAAACAATAGTATAGGACTAACGCACGCACCTTGGGCGGTAATGCCTCTTCGTTAACAATCCATTGACTGGGAATACTTTCCTTTCAAACATAAAACAAGGTTTAACATAAGGTTTAATTGCCGCTTCGCTGTTGTAAAGATCCTGTTAAAGCTGTTTTTAAATAAATGATGTAGGTAGGCACTGACGACGATATTATGCCCTATCAACAGTTTATACGATTACAAGTAATAAACAATTAAATGATGTACTCGTACGAGGAAAACCTTATTCTCGCCTCTGCTAGAGTAGATTATTACTGTCTTATAGTGCAGCTGACCAACTAACAAAACACTTTGTGCAATCGCTACCGCGTAGGGTCACCTATTGCCTTGTTGATTTACGGTCAGAGCGCAACGAAGATAAAGCCGAACGGAGCCGAGACGCCAAAAATGTGTTTTCTCTCGAGTCATAAACTCTGTCGGATTTCTCTGGCCTCCTTTGTGATGTATTGCACAATGTTGGGATTGTCCGTGCATCTTTAATACTTGTGTAGCCCGTCGATTGTTTCGGCTGTTCGATGGGCGTCGCTCGGCATTCTGATCCGATTTACAATTCGTTCCGATTTCCTTTACAATGTTAACAATGAGCCACATGCACGGCGAACCTTTTTGTCGTACCTTAGCCACCCGGTGGGTACCCGACGCCTAATCTGTTTAGAAAAATGAAGACAAATAACATTTGTTCTTCTAAATAGCTGGATAATGTGAAAGTTGTTTCAAAACCAAGATAAATACAGCGATGAAATTGTAAAGGAATCTTGCGGGTCGGTCCTCTGAATTATTTTAACAAATTCCCATTTCCAGAAGAAATATGAACTCTACCTGAGGTTGCCGGGGAGTCAGTAAAAGTTTACAATGTCCCTAATTTGAGATTTATAGTCCCACCGAATGATGAATGGCTATTGTGAAATACGATATTGCGCTTGTGAAAAACAATGAGGAATGCGGTTTTTATTTTCGATTATATTCATAAATCATCGCGTACAATTTAAAGTAATATTGAATTGAAGCTTTCTGTAGTAGAGTACCTTTATAAAAATACAGATATGTCACTGGTGGTATTATGTTGAAAAGATACCAGTTACTTAAGACATCTCAGTTGTGTCAAAAACGTAAATACGCATTTAAATAGAAATATAGTAAATTCCTTTTGTTTCCTGGCCTAGCGCGATGACTTAGCTAAACACTCGGCAAAACAACATACCTGTAGAAACAATAATCGACAATAGCTTAAAGCGAGATCATACGCGCGTTGACCTCCGCAGCCTCGACGCGGAAATAATACGGATTACGTAAGCCGAGTCGAACATTTTTTATTGCTCCATTAAATGAGGCACGCCGCCGACGCTGGGTGGAGAGCGTCCTCAACAAATAAACGAACTCCTCCGATGATACGGCTATTAGCTCCTACTGTTGATTGCCGAAGAATAGGAGCCGTTTGATCGTGACGAGTAATTAATTGTTCATTGGTATACTAAAATGTTATTCCCAATAAATCGCTATTAACAACACCATGAAAAGCCAAGCCGGTTAGGAGTCAGTCGCATAACATGAATATTTATAAATAAAGCTTGTATCATATGAAATCTAAATGTATTGTACCAATAAGTGGTCGTGGCCGTGCAACCCTTGCGCGGTCCACCGGATGCGCCTGCGCTCACATGGGCCGCAGACGCAGGAAAATGAAACGTGTGCTCTTATTTGCTGTCAGTTCCCACAGAAGCGAGCAGCCGAGGGGATCGAGTCAAGGTTAGCTATGCGAATCTAATAAAAACAGCGGGCTGCGCAAAAACTAGGCGTTGTTACAAGACTCAGTGTTCAAGTGGGTTTATTTACTGACGAGCAGGTGCTGCGCAACCTGATCTTGGCCACTTGCGCGTATCATTCTGTTGCACACTTGCACAGTGTCTATTTATAGACTGTTAAAAGGCAGCTAGATTTCATATTGTTGTCTAGGATCTAGATTCACTTGCTATTTACTTGACCAACAGGGCGTGTAACTGATTTTTGACCACTGGTTACATTTTGATTAAAAACGTGAGCGATTAGTCATCAAGCTGTGCTGTGCACAATTACGTGTAATCAGTGATGTAGGAAGGAAAATGTACCTATAATGAAATAAATTAATTTTATTTGATTTGATTTACGATAATTTTCATACTGCCTAAGTGCCTAACTACATAATGAAGTCAAGTTTGAATGTATTTTATCTACACTTATTTTTAAACTCAGCCGGTTTCACCACTTATCGTAGAAACACGTTCAATTATATTTTTAATAAACACGCACATGTTTACCGATTGTCCAAATCTTTGTTGAAACACGGCATATGTCGGTAAAGTGTCTAACATATAAAATTAGGTGCTAAATACAGCACAAAAGGATTGAATAAAACATTATATCTTCGCGACTGAGCGTTTTATTGATAACGTGGGCGTCTCGGGCAGTTTTGTTTAATTTATTAATGCGTGTATTGTTAAAATGTGTATTTTTTATAGGATGTGAACTGGATAGACAATCTGTTACGCACCCAGTACGCTGTCGCCATGATGGTCTTTATAACTAATAGAAAATAACCCTTCTAAACATTTAGAATTTAGATACAAGTTAACTATAAAATATGGTTGATTCACGGTTCGTGAGCGGCTGGGTGTTGACTTAATCTCAATAATAAACGTTAAATATTCGGTAATCATAAATCTTACAAACGTTTCTTGTAATAATCTTGCTTAGACCGAGCCTATTTTGCGTCACCGGGCTACCTATTAAATCTGCGTGACAACAGCATGACGTAGTTCAAAGTAAGTTAAAGTTTTATTATACTACGATACAAAAAATATAAAAAAGTGAAAGGGTATACAAACACAACCCAATTCTCAGAAAATAAGTGTAACATGACTAGTGAGGATCGAGAAGTGTTTAATATTGCAACATAAACCTTGAAATGGCTAAGTTATTTTCATAATTGAACCGGCATTGCGGCAGCTCGGCTACTCAGCTAGTATCAGTGAAGGTGGCGAGCGCGTGCGAGTCGCACCGGCCATTCACCTTCCTACATTTTAAGAAAAATGTAGATTGCGCTCAATTAAAGCTGGTGCGCTAGGTGTAAGAGATCCCCGAGTTGCAAGTGGTTTGGTTGCTAGTTATACACTGACAATATTAATCGGGCCCATCCGCTTCTCGTGAAACTGACGTAAGAACCATCGTAAATTCAAGCTTTCAACTTAATGAAAACCCCATTGAAATGCTTTATTTGATTGAACCCTAGGCGAGGAGTGACGGGCACGCGCACATGATGCTTTAAATTTCCAAAACAAACACATAACACTCTGTTTCTTTGTGTTTGGTGTTATAATACCGTGTCAGTTTACGTTTAGCCAAAACACCGTCGCACATTTTGGCACCTTTTGAAGGGCTCCAGAATTAGATGTCCCTTATCGAGCGACCCCGACCCATATCAGCTTTGCTCCCCTCGCATGAATAAATAAAAGCTCAATTTGTAGCTCACTCGTTTACCGACGCATTGATATAAACGCCTCCGGTCTAAAATGGACTCTCATGCCTCCCCGCAGCTTAACTCCGCCGAATAAAGGACTCTGTTCTATTATCGGGTAAGAGGTCTTTTGTGCTGGTCATCAACAGGTTATGGAAAATCAATTGCGCCCTTTAAGTGGGCAGTTCTATTTTACTTAATCCAATTATGTGATCGTTCTTGCTTGATAATTATTAACGCGTTTCTTTAACCATGCCGTGGTTTTATGTAGAGACGTGTCGTTATCGAGAATAGTGCAGTTTTGTTTTTGATCTCATGATACTTGTGTGTTGCTGTTTTTAGAGAGGTATAATCTGGTGCGGTGTCCTTCCAGATCACTACCAACATCTTTTCCTATCTTACTCGCTAGCAACAGTTTTGGCCCTTCTGTGTTCCTGTTCCTGTGCTATCACAGAGGCATTCTTCTTAAGATTTGCCGGTGTCCATGTGTCTCAAGGTTCACTTACCATCAGGTAGCCTATTGCACATTTGCCTTCTTTAACCATGTTATTGGTTTTATGTTTATTTAAATGACTGTTTGTTTGCCGTTGATATAACATAACGAAAATAAAACTGCACCAGTAAATCTCTGCTGTTGTACAACACGAGGTAATTTATTTCGATTTCGACCCGGTTGTGGAGTGCGGACGTGACGTGAATAGTAAAGCAGAGCATAGAGCGGAGTGGTTTTACTGGGCTATGTAATCTAGGTAGGTTCTGGTAAAGGATTTTTTAAAACGGATATAATACAAACAACTACTAACTAACTAGCTACGTACCTGTTGTCATTATAATTGTCACGAAGAAATTATAATGTGCACACCATAAGTTAAAAATCACAAATCGTACTCGTAGTTAAAACTCATACACACACGGAATACACCACATTTCGAACCGTAAACAATGACAGATTGACAGATGACAGACACAGAGATAAACCGACTGACAATGACTTTGAATTGAGCACATAACACTCCTTTTTAACTTGCTCAAAAACAAGGGCACCATAGGCTAAAGTAAGCTCCAGTGCTATTAAATGTATTTATTGTAAGCCAACACATGTGGCAGAACACTAGTTCGGTGTTGTCCCTCAGCCTGCCTATCACAGCAACATGGCAGTTAACATCATTAATCTCTGCTACTTTTCTTATATGTACCTAGATTTTGAACGTTTGTTAGGCCTTTACCTCAAAAGCATAAATTCCTTGTAGCGGTTCACCAAATCGCTTTTCACCTTGAACGTATATTTAATTTTCGCGTTGTGTCTCGATCGTTTACTGTTTTAGTCGTTATAAGTTTTAGTGGCATTTCACCTTGATCGTGCATTTAACTATCGCGTTGTGCCTCAATCGTCATATTTTTGTCGATATATAAGTTTTTGTCGCATTTCACCTCGATCGTGTGATACATTTTCGCATTGTATCCTAATCGTCTAATTCAGTATTAGACCATATCTTTAGTCGCAATGTACTTTTTTATTTTTTTATAGCCAGGTTCAATCTCCGTATTTTCTCACAAAAATTGAATTATATAATTATAATAATTATTATTGTATCCTACTTTAATGTCACTGTACTTCAATTCGTCGCAATGACAGAATATCATCTAATATGTATTAGTCACAAAGATAATATTTCAATGAAGTCATCAAAGTTGATAACATTTAAGACATTAAACTACAGGTATAAAACGCGTTTAAAAAAAAATGTTAAGTACAGAATTTTAGTGCGAACATCAATTAACGCGGCACATTAAATAGAGTCCCAAACAAACATCGATCGCGACGAAATGCGTCTAGGGTAAAATACTACAAGAAAAATTAAATGCTACATATTAATTATATTAATGTAAAATGCCACGCGAAAAATTTCTCCAAGTAAAAGATTCTATTGAAATTTTGTTCATTCGAGGTGAAATGCGATTCTGTGAATTGCTACAAGGAATTTATGATTTTGAGGTAAAGGACTAACAAACGATTTTGAACTCACACTTTGATTGCGTATTATAGGGCCGTATAGTTTTTTTGTGTAAAATATTTTAAATTACGTCTGAACGTCGTGTAGCGTTCTTTACGTCTAATTGAATTAGTATCTTTGCGTTAACTTAACTAATCTACAGGCCAGATATAACGCTGCTTATTAATCTATCTTTACGTCTTGTGTCGCAGAACAATACTGAGTGTTATTTTGTACGATTTGAAAATCGTGTCTATTCTTGAAAATCTAATTCTAAATGGAGCTCGGACGCTTTTATAAAGATCCCATTAAGGTGCATATAAGCTTGATCATGATTGCATTGCATGCGAATGCTCTTTTCTAATTAAATTCACTAGACTTTCAGCCAGAAAGCTCATTTCAAGTGACTGTTTAGTTTTATCAGCACCTTTAAAGAGATTTCTATCACCATTTCGCATGTCGTCGACGTAATGTGTTTAACGCTACTTCTGTTTTCAAGTCCGCGCAACACTGCTGAAGTATTGGATCAGTCCGTTTACATAAAGATTAAATGGCTTAGGTGAGGTCAGCCCCTCCCCCCTCACCCCACTCTTCAATCCCGAACGACCCGGATCCATTCGCTGATTTTTGTACCGATATTTAAAACAGTGTACCTACTCGTAGAATTTTAGTCACGTAGGCATCTCAGTAAAATGGCTACGGCAAAGACGGAAGTGAGGTGTTTATAATGGTATAGCCGGCCAATAATAACGATGAGCATGTTATGAATCTAGTCATTATAAATGTCATTGAATAAATTGTACCTGTCATTCCATGTCTAGTTTTGAAGTTCATTATGAAGTGCTTAAAATATTATTTCGAGTCCTGACGCCGTATAATATTATGGGATGCACCTATAGGAGTAATATATTGTTGTTTTAGCACCGTTTCACCATTTGGAAAAGATTGAGATAAGATTAAGAGATCAGGGATGAGATGGAATTGTAATTTTATTTTTTACCGTCTAGTGGTGTGAGTCAAGCCGGGTTTAAAAAGGCTCCATATTATCCACAGCCTTAAATGTAAACACGTATTAGCCACGTAGTACCAGCGCGCCTCGTTTATGTATCCGAGCGGGTGCATAATGATGTAAAACAACTACGCAGGGAAGTGCGGCGTAATATCCGATGTCCCTGTTTACCTCGCCCGCTCGTTCAGTATTAAAGGGGGATTCGACGCTGACGTGACGCCATTCTGCTCGGGGGAAATAAACGTTACCCAAAGCTCTTGCTGCCTACGACTGTAACTCGATAAAATAATGTTCGCTTTGTTTACGAATTGTCGTATCACTGGTACTTAATGTTTATGGGGACGCCTTAACGGATATTTTATTGAAATACTCCTAATAATAGGAATTATATAGTTGCTAAAGTGACCGTCTGTTTGCTGAATATTTAAAATGTAAAATCGCTCTATGAAAATTTGAAGTTATTTGTCAAACAGTACTACGAGTAATTTGTTTACATCTCTGCCCATTTCAATTGAGGCCGACTGATATTTTTCGTTTCCGAAAATTTGACAGTTTCCAAAGAGAATAACGATGAACGATATCGAGATGAGAAAGTTATAATTACAAATATTTTGGCAACATCTGTCTTCTTAGACTCGTAACCTTAATTCATAATTTGAAAACCCTTTGTGTTGCAAAATAAAAATAACTATATTGTAGCAATGCCAATGAATGAAAGAATGGCAATGGAATGAATTGTAGGTAAATTGACATTTCGCCTGGGCCTCTATTTAAATTGGTCGTAAATCATATCGTTATTATATTGTTAACGCTATGGCAATGGCGTGGCATTGCATTTTATAAAGCTACAGATTACAGGTTACAAGTTTTTCCATTTGGCACAACCTCGACCAATGACGATCAGCCATTTGAGCAGTGTTGCCAGTTAAAACCTGTAAAATGGTTACTTGTAGCTTTATAAAACGTGCCCCACCTGGTCTTATTAACAGGTAATAAATGTTGCCGAATTTTAAAAAAAGGATAACAACATGGATTTTGTATTATGTAAAACCATCTTATACTTTAACCTACCGCCAAGCATCAGTGTTCGCAATATTGTGTTCTTGGATGGGGATAAGACAACCGCTAAAATTACTAACGTTGGGACTTTCCGTCATTGCATCACTTGGGAGTTTTGTGTTATGGGTCTTAAATCCCACTATAAGAGGCCCTTTGTGCTCGTATGCCTCTTCGTTTGCAATAAAAAAAATACAAATTAACATTTAGGGAAGCAGATTGAAATGATTATGTCGGTGGCTGCATGTGTCACGAAGTGAGTCACTCCGCAGCTCCGCCGGGAAACCCTGGCGTGACTCCACTAGTTGTCGGCGACTTGCCCTGCTGTTGGTATTCTTAACGCTGCGGTTGTCATATTTGTGAATGGGGCGCTATTGAAACATAATGACTGTTTTCGTGCGCACTGCGGTTGACTCGACAAAGGGAGTACATGCGTAATTGGCGTGTGGGAGTGGGGTGTAAAATTGTAAATTATAGTGTTTGTTATGTTTACTCGGATTTACGTAAACCTGAGCCCGTAATTCTCGCGGTGCCTAGTTTAAAATTTCGTAGTGAGTTGTTATGAACTTATGTAGTAGGTATATCGATGAACTTAACTCCAAAAGGGGTTTATAGCAATTTATTGTGTTAAGTGTATTCGTGCCGCCAATTTTCAATCGACCTTTGATTATTTACTAGTTTTAAAGACATACCATTGACACTATGTCAATCATTGGCAATTATTGTTTGATGCAATCGCTTTACAGTATGTCGAAATAAGAAAGTTACTGTTGGAAAATTGTTACAAAAGTACTTAGATCTTATTTATATATATTTGCTGTAAATATGCCATCAAAAAACAGTGGTAAGGCAAACAATTGAAAAATGACATGAAATTGTAAATCAGGCGCATTTTCTTAAATCATCGATATAAGAAGTCACTCTGGCATGACACCTCATAAGTGCTAAGAAGTAAAAGTTTACCACAAAGCTAAAGGGTAAATATTTAATTTTTTTCAACATCAAAAGAAATCTCGCGCAGAAATTCTTTTATATTTCGTACTTTCCAGTTTGCAAAAGTTGGGTAAACACTGGTTATTAATGTAACTTACCGAAGCAATACTTTTAGGGGTTTACTTAAATTACTTACTTAACCTGTTGGCATGCTGGCGGCTTCACAACGATGTTAACATAATAATGCCTCGTACAAATAAGGCCAGCGACACCTACCCACCCGGCTGTTGCCGGTTTAGGTGCGTATAATCCAATATATTTTAAAAAGTTTTAAGTGAAGAACAATATTACTGTAAAGAAGCGCTAGTAGTTTTTGATGGTGCAAGAAGCGTTTTGTTTTCTCTAATAGATTTGATGGCCAGCAGCCAAGACTTAACCGACTCCGTCGGCCGGTCTCAGCTTGTCCGTTGTTTCCTCAACAATTCCTGTGGGAAAATGTGTGGTTAATTTTAATTTCCTAAGAATTCTCCGCCTCTGGTTTTGTTACTCCTTTTACGACCTTAAAATTATTATGTGCATCGTCTTCACTGCAATATTTATGAAACAGAACCTAAGAAATACCTTAAGCGGCATATAACTATATTTTGTCTTTTTTCTACCTAAACTTGATAAATTGCGTTTATTTATTTATTTAAAGCAAATGTACAAATGGCGGACTTAATGCCATAAGGCATTCTCTACCAGTCCACCAACTGGCCAAACAGCAACAAGTCATAAGTACTAAAATTGCAACACAATAAAATCACAATAATATTTATTTACAAATATAAATAGAATAATATAACATAAATAAATACATACAATAAACATGCCTACCTACTATAAGAACATTATGCAGAGACAATCCTGTATATTATCAAAGAAATGCTTGCGAAACGTGCACTTGGAATAGTTACTGTGTTTGTGTGCGTTATTTCCTAGTAAATATTAAGTCTTAGAATTGACAACCTAAGAACAAAAAACCTGGACGAGCGTTGTCGTAATTCCATGTTTATCCGTGGGCTTTAGAGCCTACTTACGAGCAGACGGCCTTAATTCTAATTAGAGTATTATTAGCATGTTGATTACTTAAGTTCTAAAAGTGTGGCGGCTGTTTACGTACCGCTTCCACCAGGTCAGCGCGAGACGAATCCCGTCATTAGCATAGCACGCGGTAGAACGCCGTTAACGCTGTTTTAGACCAAGTTATTTTCTGTAGCCGTGTTTATTCTACTTTAACCTTTTTTAATTGCGAATATAACCAATGTCTCTCTTTGATGTTTTAGACAAATATTTCAAATCTCTTTATTTAATACACTTCATAACGTATCCTAAAATTATAAGTTTGTGTTTTGGACGACGACACAGCTTGGGTCCGTGCCAGGTTTTGCAACTGTGTGGTTTTGCATACGCATATAATTACTTATTTATCCAAACGAAATCTACCTAGTGGCTTATTACTTTTACAGAAATGGTCAAATCTAATTTTGGAACGTTCCCAAGTTAACGTTTTGGTTGAAATGTAGGTAATGTATTCAGTCCTCATTTTGGCCTTTGACATTTCCCTTGGAGCAAGATCGATAAGGGGCCCAGGCAGATTTGATCAGATAATTCATATGACAGATATTTATTTGTACACGTTAGATCTAGCCGAATGAGGATAAACTTGTTATTGATTAGTCATATTTCCCAAGGCCGCGGAGGAACTCGAGAGCAGTCACTCAAGCATGTCTTGCATGTTTATGTCTTCTCGGAAGTTGAATTGTGTTCAGCCTTTTATTTGCTTATTTTTTGCTTGCAATTATACTGTTTTGTATTTATTATATTAGTTATTTAGTTTTATCTTACGAGTTTTACTTTTCGTGATTTGATAATATTTAAACGTGGGTTGACACGGTTAGGGGATGTTTGAGAAAAGGACGCTATTTCGGTAAAAGAGTACGTTGGCAACATTATCAAAGTGTACGCAATTGGTGGTTGCCACTTGTTACTTAATATTATAGTTCTCCCTGGCATCGCGTAAAACTCTTTTTTCATTCAACCTGTAACTTGTGTCACTATCATCCTAACTTCGTCCTGCTGTAGAAAAGTGAGCTTTTTGCGCATTTAGATCCTGCATTGACTATAATTTACTAAAGAACTATTAAATTAATTAGTCAGTCGTTACTGTTATTACCCGACTGCTCGTGCTTTTAGTAATAAATAACCCGTATTTAGCGAATTCTGTAAACAGAAGGAACTTGTACGTGCAAGGTGCGAAAGGGTTAGCGTGTTGAATAATTATTTAAAGGCAGCTGCCATACAAGCTCCCCCAAACGTAGCATGCGATTGCAAAAAGCCAATAGCTCGGCCCCGCGCCGCTCGACCGCGAACACCAACATGCTGCGCAGCGGTCTGCTCGAAAAACCTAGTAAACAAAAATCTTTTTGCGGTTGCGGCTTACCTTTACAGAGTGTACCAGACCATGAACAATCGCCGTGAATTATCATGTAGGCCGTTTATGAAAGAGGCTGTTTGTAAAACCGGCCGACGTGCAGTAACGCCGGCGAGGAACGCTCTGGGCTGTCATCGTAAACGGATTGTGTTGTTTGCAAATTGTGCTTAATAGTCCATTAGGGTCGAGTGCCGAGAGCACGGATATTATCTTGCTTTGACCGAGTTGCATACAGGCCAGCTTAATGGCTTTTCTTAGTTTTACAGTAAAATACACTGAGATGGATTACGACCAATTGTATAAGACAGACATTTATGGGTAACATTACTCTTAAAAGCATTAGGTAAGGTCAGTGGAGGCAAGTGCGTCTGTAGCAAACGTGCGATGCACCATTAATACCTCTTACATTTAAAACGTGACCCACAGTCAATCACTACTTAAAGTGGTAGGTAGAATCCCTCGTAGAATCAATTGCCCCGACTCACCTAAACATTATTATGAAGACCATTCATTATGTAACAACGTGTTTGCTTCACGAAATTAAATATCGATTGGTCGGGTAGCAGCCAGCCGCGTGATTAGTTCGCAGAATCGAAGCTCGCTCACGCTTGACTAGGTGCTTTTGCATCGTTCGCTTTTCAGCAAATAATGCCTTCAACCGTTTACACGAATCACTGCCCCGCGCCCTGCCAGCCAGTGAGTCTATCAATTACTGCCTGCCTCCCTTCACGTGTATTTCCACTAAAGTTAATCTCTGGCTTGTTTATGACTCTTTGTGTGCGGTATTAGTTGTTATTACGCTTTTACAATCCCGGAAATTCACATAAGACCCTCTTGTTGATATTATATGCTGTTTTATGCAGCCCACGTTCAATAAAACAATACATTGCACTTGATATAAAATGACTTTAAAAGTAGGGCAGCCGCTCTCGGCTTTAGAGGATGGAAAAATCTTGTTCACATTAACTGATGTCGTCATGCTGCGATATTTTTATTATTCCAGTAGGTTAACGAATTGATTCTGCACTTGTTTTTTTATTAACATGTCGCGTCGGTTTATGTATCGGGTCTTCGGGCACTTATCCAGGTATTACTCATAACATCTGGTAAATTAGGTATATACCCTACACCTATCTCTAAATCTAAACCATTACCCTCGGAACAGACTGCACTATCACTGGATCGTCGAAGTTACCCCTGTTGTCGTTGTTTCAGCCCCAGTGGCACGGCTCTCAGCACGTTGCCGCAGCTGAGGGAGTACCTGCAGACGGCCGGCACCTGCAAGTGTGGGCTGCCCTGCCCGCTGCGCCCCGAGACCACCTTCAGCTTTGACCCTAAGGTAACATTAAACTATTTCACTTTACTTTTTCTCAGGAAAGTGCACTTAATCCTAATATCATAGGTACCCCGTCCAATATTACTTCTTATTTCAAAGATTCTGATGATAATCCTGCATAAACTATAGTTGGTCTTAGTAAGGTAACTATTAACAATAATAAATAAACATCTGATTTAGTATGCTTACCAATCAAGACAGACCACAGATAAAAACATGATAAAACCAGTAAAGAAAATCATCTGTGGTCTGTTTTGATTAGCTAACATAGTGAGTCACGTGATTTGTTTGTTTACATTTACGGCCGAACCCTATATTTAAACCGCGGGTAGATAGGCTTAGATTTGCCCATACAAAATGTGTCGAATTTTAATCCGACAGACAATCTTTTGTAGGTGCCAACACTGCCAATGGCTAAAATACCTTTTTGTACCCATTGCACTTTCAGCGGCGGTGACGTCGCTAATAGACGACAAGCAGAATAGCTAATTGAACACTTATCATGGTACCGCTTTCGCAACGTGATTGAGGGGCCTATTGGTGGCATTACTCGCTGGATTACCGTCTGTCGTTAAACGACTACAATAATGCTTTCGACGTTAATGTCTCCCAAACGGTTGAATCTACAGCCCCAGGTATATGACACCATTTGCCGAGTTCGTGACACAAGCGTCTCTTCCCATTATCATATTTATTATTATGGTCATTGCATTGGCCGCAGCAATTCATCGAGTTATCGGAATGCTCCGCCGACTCGTTCCACTTTTTGTCCGCTGGGAATGATTCCATTTAAGCCGGAGCAGCCATCTTTTTGTCCCATCGACGATCATTCCGAACGCAAATGTGGCGTTTATGAGTAGGTACTACAGTCTTTAAAATATAGCATGGTGCAAATGACGTTTGACATAACGTTTCGTTAAACTCAAAGAGAGTTGCTGCGGTCTATACGTTTTGCATTTTATTTAAATTGCGGTCCAAATATGATTATACGATTTAAATATTTAAACTTAAAGAAAACTGTATTACACGAATAAAATTTACCCTACTTATTTTTTATTATCCATAAAAAAACAAAGTACGTCAAAGTAATAAAACGTAATATGCATGTAACGAAACATTAGAGACTAGTTTAGTGATGCGATACCACTGAACCACGTGTTTATCGATACTGCGGGACCTGTATGTTTTATTTTCAATAAGTTTCTGTTAAAATAAAAGAAACAAGTATGTACTTAATAAAATCTATTTTATTGGCCAATAGGATAACAATTCAGACTTTGTCTCAGTTTGATTCATCTAATAATTCGTTAGATTGGTCATCTGATTCGGACAATGTTATAACGATTGTGATGTATTTGCCAGTGGATGGAAGGTTGTGTGTATTGAATGTTGGAAGTTATGCGAGAAGCTGGATGCCCGCATTTCTTCGGTGTAAATAATCCTCTCCTACTATCTATAATGTCATGTCGTATGTTATGTTTCTAGTATTAATTTGATTGTCTTTGTTAATTTGTATTTAGTATATAATTCACAGTGCTGTAGTATTATACTGTTATGCTGTGTAATTATTCTTAAAATAAATAAAATAAAATAAATAAATAACAAGATGAATGTGTTATATTGTCAATATGAATATCACAGTCCTAATCTGACAAAATTGTCGATTCTAGTTTTAATTACTCCACCTCATAGTCTGTTTTATCGATTGGAATTGTATGCACTCTACCTCACTAGTCTGTGATTTTGACACATGTCACTCGCACCATGCTATGTTTTATGTGCTGTGACTTTGCCCGCGATTCTGTCCGCGTCAATTTAGGACTATTTCTCTCTAGTTTCTGTCATCGTGATTTGACAAAGATAAGTTATAAACCCATAGTTTATTTTTATGATCCACAAAGAGTTTCATTAAAATCTAGTAGTGTTTACGCTCGAACAAACGAACAGGGGCCTGTTTTATAGCGCTACAAATTGCGATTTACAGGTTACCAGTTTCCATTTGACACAACCTCGTCCAATGACGACCAGCCATTTAGCAGTTTAGCCGGTTTAGACCTGTAAAATTGGGTATCCCGCCTTTTTGCAGAAATATGTTTGGCCGAATGTATCGTTTCCCAACAGTTTAATTTGCCAACCTGCTTTTTTTCTGTAATTGTATATTTTTAGGATTTCTTTCAATACCATCGTGTAGAACCCTGTAGGTTAGGTCAGGATAGTTTTATAAAAATCATGAAATATTTGCATTTACAGAAATAAAAGCGGGTTGGCAAATGAAACGGTTGGGAAACGATACATTCGGCCGAACATATTTCAGCGAAAAGACAGAGAACCGTAAAATTGTTACTCTTAGCTTCATAAAACGTGCCCCTGCTGTCAAATTACAGACCTAGAGATATTAGAGCTATCGTAACGTTGATATTACGATATCATGTCAAAGGCAATATGGTTTTACCGTGTTTAGTCAATCAACATTATCGTTACTTTTTTTTTCCGACTGCCTGTATGAGTCTTTGTAACCACGTATACAGACTGAACGGATGGCCTGATTTAACGTACTTATGACCAAAATGGCGGATTTAAAAGTATAATTATCATGGAAATTTAATATTATTTAGACGACAATAACAAAACATGCATGTATGACTTGTTTGTAAATATCGTCACTGCACAGATAAACTACGATGTTATTCAGTAGATAGAAATGAAAGTTTATAGCACCACTTATAAAAAGTGCAAACGTACCGCAGACGTTGTAGATCATTAGATGTAATATTTTATTTCATTTAACGACTGCTGTCCTTGTCAGCGTCTGTATAGAGCCCGTTAAAGTTACAGCTATCTGCAATATGTGGAGTGTTTTCACGCATTCATAATGCATTGTGAATCCTTGAAACAATGCATCGTAATTGCAGCGAATGCGCGCTCGGCGATGTAGGCAGACATACATATCAATATTATAGTTGTGGATATGACTTTATGGACCGGTAGTCAGGTATCGAAAGTATCGAATCTCGTAACCGTTTAAAGTTCGTTATAAGCCTTCAAACTATTTAAGTATATTATATACCCAGTAAATGTTGCGGTATATACAACTTAGCGTGGTAAGGCCTCGTGCTAAGTTTGTCCAGATCGCTACCACAATCCCCTGGCGATGAAATAAACAAGGTTTAATATTGGGGTTGAAAATGTTTATGAGCCGCGAAGCACATTTACTATCAAGTGGCCTGTGTGATCGATTCTGCCTTAACTCAACAATTAAAAGACTGCAGAGGGTCATTCAGGAATGTATTTCAAGGTTAAACCCTGTCTTGGAGTCCTGTTTGGGACCAAATGTATAGACCAGAACCGAAGTTATCGGGACTAGCCTTTACAAAATCAGTCTTGGTAATCCCGTGAGTCCAAGCCCTAGGCTGCACTAAAGTAACGTTTAATCTTCATCTTATTGCAACAAGTTTCACATTTTCTTAACTGTAAATGCTGTCACTGCTTATTTGGTCAACCGATTAGGAAAGATTCAATAGGACGGACACTACACTTCAGCCATTATTCATTTGCCGCGTAGTAGGTAGGTACCTACCGTAGTTTTCTTGTATTAGCTAAATTTACGCAATCTTCCAGTCTCATATTATGTCGTCTTTATTAAATGAAAACAGAATTAAAAATAAATATGAAAAAAATGCACAACAATACTAGAAATTATATTATTGTTTTATTTGATAATATTATAAAGCTTCATTTATTTTGAAGACATGTATAATCTTTTATATTATTACAACAAGACGTATGCAGGACAGTTCTTTGGCAACAAGGTCACGACTAAGTTCCTTCGGGCGGAGAACAATACGCGAGCCAAGGCTATGTTTTTTATTTGCACATGTGTGGTTTTGACAAATTGGCTTTGCAATCAGGAGTGAATTAATACGACATGAGTTATTGTTGTTATAGTCAGGCGTTTCAAATAATGAAACATACGACAAAGTAGACGCATGCGTTATGTTTCTAAAGAAATGCTGTCAGTCGACAAAGCAATTGAAAACGTTTAGAAAAGTTGCGTTTTTCGAACGTTAACGACTGCAGATATATTATACTTCTGTATTTTACGTTGCATTAATAGCTGCTTGTTTTTTTGTTCCCTATTTGATTGCCTTGCGCCACTTCTCAACAGCGAGGGTCTTGTTCTAAGCGATAGTAAACATACTCCTTTTTACCGATCCGATGTCTAAAGGGTCCGCGGACAAGTTACCCATGTAACGCAAAGACGCATCAGTCATTATGAAACAGAAAGTCGCCTTTTCCTATTCCAAATACCTACATTAATTTTAGAGGGTTAGGTACCCGGAAAGAGGACCAGAGGTACCAGGACAGCCACAGTCGAAGTGGATAGAGGACATCAAAGACTTGACCGTTATCCTTTAGGGTGCGGCTCCACTGAGGCGGAGACGAGCGGAGCTGTGCCAATATTAACCAATAGAAGGACCGGAAAACCCCTTTATTTGATTAAGTCTATCAATCGGGTACTACATCATATGCTCTCCCTATCGATAGGCTTACCCTAATATGGAAACTGCCTCGAACTAGTGAACTACCACCTAACCATTGAGGTTACCAGTTTCGTAAGGGTATCGTATTTAAGAACTTACATTACGTTAGTGTTACCCTATCCATTCTCCCTATTCGTTGACTCTGTTTTGCAGATTCGTGTGATTGGTTGGTTTCAAGCCAATGCACAAATATTTTGTATGGACTGCGCGTAGAGATTAAAATAGCTTGAAACCGTTCATTAAACACTTCATAGGGAAAGCCTAACGAGGGTTTTAAGGAATTGGTAAGCGCTTAGTCGAATTAATTGTATCGTATGGGATAGCTTTTCATTGGGGTAAGTCGAAGATATGCTTATCGCATTGTTAGGGTTTGTAAAAACCAGTCAATTATAAACCCTAACGGAAACCCTTTAAAGGGTAAGCGGTTCCGGTCCCTGGTGCGGTCACGTCGAGCGCGCCTTGCGCACGTTAGCTTAAATTCTACTGGTTAATAATGGCTCCGCTCGTCTCCGCCTCAGTGGAGCCGCATCCTTACCTCCCCCAAAATATAAGAAGCGGCTGAAAACCAATGTAAATTTCAATTTACTAAATGAATACATTAAGATCTAAATAAAATTGCTTTTATACATACATAAACTCACGCCTTCGTTTCCAGAGTGGCGTAAGCAGAGCTACAGAATTACCTACAACTTTAAAACTTGTTGACAATTCCGCAACCGCATTTTCCTTTTATGTACTTGAATTATAACTATTTGTAGAGTGATTTGCAACAAGGCCGTAATAACTAATAATAATAAGTATTCATCTTGGTCGCTTGTCTCGCTGTAATGAAGTGTTCGGACCGAGATGCATGCAGTCCGCGCGTCTCCGGCCGAGCGAGGCTCACATAAATATTCGATTAAGTGGATAGCGGATTGTGCATAGCGTAGTTCTGCACATTCAATGTACTAAGGGGTAGAAACGGAGATATCTATTCTGCACTTCGGTAAGTGAATCTAACCGCTGGACAATCCTTAATACAGAATGTTCAGATGCATATATTCGGCTAATATGAGAAGCATTTCGCTAATCACATCTGTTTTTATTTTCATAAATACTACATTAATACAAGCAAGTTCAGTAATTTAAAATAATTTATTATCTCTATTTACGATTATGTGCCAGCATAGTACCTACTTAAATGTTTACAAATACAAAATACGACTCTCACAGGGAGTGATCGATCACACATCAATCCAAGTGTTGAGATTTATTTTAGGTCCGTTTTTGCAGCGGCTAGGATTTGGACTGATGCAGTCGTAAATAGATGGCGCGAATTGTTTTTTTGGATTACGATGAAACACTAGGGAGCTACTAAGAAAAACATCGTGTAGTGATAAGCCGAAGATAAAGGTGGTCCACATTCCCAGAATCAGAAGGTTGAAGTGGAAGCCTCCGGTCGATGGACCAGACACGTGTCTGCAGCAAAGGGGTTGACAGTACTTTGCATGTCAAAAAATGCTATAGTTGGTTGGCCCTCGCTTAGAAAGCCTCGGTCCAGCAGTGGACGTCGATTAGGTGACTGAATTCAAGAAGTCGATAAAAAAAAACGTTTTTACCTTAACTTCAAGGTCTATTTTGTAAAAAAAATAGTAAACCTTTGACGATTGTTGTCATGTTTATTTAAAAAATGTGAAATTTATAATGCTGGCCTGTACTTGGCACAAAGATTAAGCATTGCCATTTAACGTGGCAATGCTGTCAGCATTTTGGGAGCAATGCCCACTGATAGCGGTTTGTTAGATTAGTGTAGTTTCAAGTAATTTTGTAAGTTCGTTCGTTTGTTTTTATTTCAAGTATATATCTTAAGAACATGCATAACACTTTTCAGGTACCAGTGTTTGATTGATAGGTCAGAAAAACAGATATATCTTTATCTATTTTTATAAATAGATAACCTAATCGGTGTAATCACCGGATAAAATAAATTACTACTAACGATCGTTCGAGTCACGTAAGTCATTTGAGTGTAATCTTTCCTGCTGTATAAATGATCTGTGTGGGTGGGGGCAATCCAAACGCGGTCATTGGGGTTGAATATTCGTCACATTGGCAGTTCCAGAATGATGGAGTTGACGGGTTGTGAATAAAGTGAATATTCATAATACTAATACATTCTACCACTAAACACAGATTGGCCCCTTTTCCACGTAATTTGTATTCTACTTACATAATAATTAACCATTATTCATTAATAAATATTCATTGGATTCGTTTGCAGCTAAAGTTGTAGGCTGATCTAAAAATCTGAAAATGTTCATTTTGATGCATAAAAAGATGTGTTTGCCTAAATCAGATAATATTTTGGTTATTTTAATTTTATTTGTTCATCAAGTTAGATGATAAAACAAATATTTAGCTAGTGAGCATGTCATGCGTCGCCTGCCTTCATCCCAACCCGAAATTGGTTTCCCCAATATGAGTGCGCACGAATAATTTAGAATATCTGTGAACTTTTTTGCGGTCGGACAGTGTAATGGCAATTGCCACTCGCCGCTACTCTGATCATTATACTCGTGCTTGTGTAGTAGTGACCCTGCCTGCGAACTTAGCGATCCCGGGTTCCATCTTGGACAAATAATTGTGTGATGAGCATAAGTAGGTAATTGTTGTTTCCTTTGTATCAAAGTATTTATTTATCTGTAATATTACCTATCGTTGTCTATGCCCAATAGGAGTAGCCCTATGGCTTAGTTTCGGACGAGGTCTTCTTGTGTTAGATAGCCCTTTGAGATTTTTTTATTTATTGAAAGGCTTAAAGCAATTTAACTTTGTACCCGCGCAATACGAGTAACAAAGTAGGACCCACTGTGTGCTCTTCTTCTATTTAAAATAAACTTCGCCGTTCCGCCGCTTCGAAATTGGGATTGGCGTTCAACAGTTACTGAATTAAAGTCCTGTGGGGCGTGGAGTGCTGACGCCCTAGCCCGAGCGTGCAACTGGAAATTGCATGCATCTAAAATTCCTTCTCGTTTGTCCGCGATCCAATAAAGGTGAGCCTTCCTTGCAGTCGTGCGACGGACAAGTTAATTCTGTCAAAGCTTGCTGCGACCTCGCCTCGCCTTTGTGTGCACTTGAAATGTACAAATTGCACCGCGGCCCAGGGGGAGGGAGGTCGCTGCACTCGCCCCCCGCCACTCCCCGCGCACACCCGCTCTCGCATCGATTCCTCTTTGTCCCGAGCATTCGTCTTGAGATGCACTCCGCGGGATCTCGATTTCACATTCAGACAGAACACTGAATCGACCCTCCCGTATCTTTTCCTCCAGTCGACGATGGCTGGGACCCCATAGACTATGCGACATTGCGATTCGCAACGAGTCCTGAATTAGATTTGTATCTTTCTGCTTTAAGATTACACAGTAGATTGTAGCTATTAATAAAAATAGCTTGTCGTTATCATATTGCTATTGTATTCATTCTCTTAGCGTCATTACATTGTTACTTCAAGTCGAGGACATTGAGCTTTCAATCAGCCGTATAATTTCATGACACGTTTAGCACGTACTTTACTTACTCGTCTGTATTATTGTAATAATAACCAAGATTTTTATAGGCAGTCCCCTGTTTTGCGAGCTTTTTAATCAAACAAACCCTTTTAATGCGATGTGAATAAAGTAGCCATATTAGAAGGGCAAAGCAATAAAACGGCGAGAGCTAGAGGAGATTCAGGTAGATTAGCTAAATCTGGTGGCTATTTACAGACAACACACGGCGCTCGTGTTGTGTGACGTGGCATTCGCAAGCAACCGAGATGCAGTGTAGTTATTGTAGGACAATTGGTTTTATTCATGACACACATTGATTTTTTCATTAATCCTTCAGGCCATCCATCATTAAAGCAAACAGGTCTGTTATAATGTCCTATAATACGTTTTCAAGCGATTTGTTAATTTGAGCTGTATTTGAATATGGTTCGTCTGTAAATAATCGTATTTAAAACTAGCCTTTATCGCCCTTTCTCCTGAGAAACTTTCTTCAAATGGCGTCATTCTAGAAAATCAGGACTATTTGTGTTCATAATTTATCCAAGCCCGATCTGCCGTTCATGCGGGATGGAACGCCGACCATCAAAAGAGCCTTAGTAACATTCACATTTCTGACATTAGTAATATTGTTGTGTTCACCGGGCGTGCACAGGACCACGTTGTGCTAGCTATCGCCCCGGCACACACCCACTCCGCGCATAGTTGACGAGCCCCGTTTTGTCGCGATTATCTTGTTACACCGAGTTTACATGACGGCCGTTTGTTCCTGCTGAGTGTGCTCTACTTTTATATCGGCTTCTGCCTGTTTTTCTACTTTCCCCCGCCAGTTTACTGCATAGTTAACTAATGAGAAATGTTCGCTTGATCTCTTGAGGAATGTCGGTGATTATGGCGAACCGTTTTCGTATTATTGTTCAAAATTCTGTATGTGTTAATTAATCTATGTCACGAATAAATAATTTCTTTTCTTTTTTCTATCTTTTGCATTATTATATATGTTCTCGTTATTGTTTCGGAAAAGGCAATTTCTCGAACCGGAAGTATTTTATTCATTGCATATTTATTGGACGCGTAACATTATCAATGTGTTATCGAAATGAATCGTGTAGTTTGGTTGGTAACAAAGTAACACACTAGTCTTTCCGTAGTAATCATTAGCGCGGAATAGCTGTTACTTGCGCAGTTACCACCGTTTGCAGTTCTCAGAACAGTGCAATTTGCCTTTGCCAACTAAATTACCTTTGAAAAATAATAGTGCTAAATATTCTCGTATAAAAGGTGGGTTTATAAACAGCGGCTCGTTGCATTTATAATAATGGCGGTTCGTTGTGAACTGGCAGCATTCAATAAATGCAATAATATTTCCTATAGTATGAATAAGCGCTTAGAGTATTCCTCGTTTATGCGATTCCAATTATAGAGTTACGTTTGATGCTTCGTTGAGCGGAGCTATTATAAGTCAAGCCTCCGCTTTGTATTATTATCGGTTTCATTATTCAACCAGGCAAGGCACAATTTTCGCTCATCCTTCTATTTATCAATTTTAGTTCGAATAGTTTGTTTAATTACAAAAATATAATAGTTACTGCTCTGCTTAACCTTAATAGTTGCATCTCTAACTACTAACGACACATCTGTTGTATGTGCAATCTCAGTTTTACACAGATAAAAGTAGCTCTGCTCTAGCTATTCAATGTAGATACCACTTTTTGGCTTGGTGCCGAGGAAATCTGCTTTTGTCATTGTTTTTGTTTTGCAATTATAATTTAAACGATTGTTTCTGGCGTGAATTATACGGTCACGGAAAATTTCCGTTTTTTTCAGTCATAAGCAAAAATAAAAATCAAAGGTAAACTTAAAGGTTAAGGTAAAGACAGGCCTTAATAGGCCATTATAGCATTTTGAATTGACTAAACACCTTAATGAAGCGCCAGCAGATTTTATAACGGCATCATGTAACGCTTATTTCTGCATTTTCCTTTTAAAAGGAAATCTTAATTTAAATCCGCCCGCGCTTCTTAGTAACAGCACCAGGTTGCTAGTTTTCCACAACCGTATTAAAAAGGCCTTAGCTACGTAACCAGATACGTAATCATGTTGGAAATATACGACGACTGACATTATAAAAGACCAGAAATGTCCATAGTGAATAAGGTATGCTGAATGAAACATGTCTCTTGAAGAACTTCGATATAGCTGCACCCGCAGACTCGGGAAGATACCATCGCGGCGCACCCGGCTGCTGCTGTGACGTTTATAGACCATTACCCCAGTATGAACGGCCATCCCGATTGCACGTTGCTATTCACAACTATCCATCAAACTGCCGCACAAGTGTTGCAACACTTGCAGCATCAATTGTATAAGCGAACTAGACTACTCGCTGTTTCGGACGCGGAGAATTTTATACTCCATGATCCCGCCATTTTCATCTCTGCACTAGGTTATCTAGATAATAAAGCATCATAGTTATTAGCCTATTTATTAGTAGATACTACCGGAACAGTTTCATGTGTACAGATAGTTAAACAATACCTCGAACCACTTAATATCCACTGCTCAGTAACTAACTGTTGAATTTGTAAATATAGCAATAAGTTACAATATACTGTATTGAATTGTTATTAATCTGCACAAGCGCGTACTACGAACTGTAACCCTTTGATATTGCTTCAAATATTTCGAGAATATCCTTTGATTAATTGAATAAATCCTACAAGTTACTAATCCCAGTGTACACAAAATTAAACCGCGCTCGTCACTTAAATGATCTCAGACATACAAAGGGTTCTGTTGCCATGGAATCTTTAGAATTGTGTGTCTCGGCCCGAGAACAAAGAAACCGGCGGTTCCGCGTGGCAACGATTCAAGTGACATTTAAGCGATCGATCGAGGTCGTGATCCCGCGGTCGGAGCTGTCCACAGATTGAAAGTTGCCATGTTATGTTACCTCCTTACGCGCATCGTTTATTTTCATCTCCAGGTGACTCATTCATTACTGTTCAGTTCGTGGCTTACTACAGTTGAACTTAGCGCGTTATTTATGATTCAGATTTCACTATTGAATTTCTAATGGTTGTCTGGGGAGAAGAAAGCTTATTGTATTGCCAATCGCCATCTTTATGGGTTTACCTTTAAAGTCAGTGCCACAAAATAATGTATTGTATTCGATATAAATATTACATATTAATAAAATAAAGTGATTGTGTGGTAAGTCGGCGCGGCGTAAGTAAACGTTTAGTTTCTAAACGCCGCCAACTTTCCCACAGCGGAGAAAGTGGCGCCCGCGCAGCGCAGGGCCGCACGTAACATTCCGATAGGGAACATAACGCTCGGAAATTGTAATAAATCGTTACTTGCTCAACACTTATCCCAAGCGATGTAATTTAACTCTCGCAGAGCCTTATTTGTTGGTGAAATCTTGCAGTTAATTATATACCTGCATTAGTGTTAACATTTTAGTAGGTACTTCAGTAGTTTTCTCCGGTTAGTGGGTTTTTGTAGAGAACTTGTTGACTATATAGAATTTTCGAATACGCTTTCCCCCTTCATCTTTTCCGCAGTTTATTTCACGTTGGGTATTCATTTCGTTTTTTTTTCAATTTCCCTATTTTGAGTTAATCTGGTCCACTGTTGGTCAGGGTAGAATTCTCCCTATTATCCGCACACCGTCACGCCGGTTGTCTCTCAACACTCTCTTCGCTTCCTAAAGCGAACAAACGAAAACATTATATACGAGAAATCTAACTACTCTAACGAAAGTTGCGTTGCTACCCAGCTTATTCATTTTGGGGTAAATTTAAAACGTAGTAACCACGCTACTGAATAACTTATTATTTCTGTTAAGAGGGGCTAGTACGCTGTACGCACACAGCACTGTCAGGCTGTTAACACGCGCGTACGGCACACATGCACCGACGGCGACACGGTCCGCCGCTCCGATGGCTGGCGAGATAGCCGCCGGCTTTGTCTACGATCTACCAGCTTTGTTTATTGACCATTGTGGCGCTCAGATCAGCTCCCGATGCGGAATGGAGCCGTACATCGCACAATCGCACTCCCAGGTGTTACTTGAAACACTCGACCATCTTACTCACTTTGACACCGAGCCTATTACTTACCAGTTAGCGACCATTGTGTTTTCATTCTTCCAAGCTTACTTAATTGGATTCACCTATTGCTACAATGAGGCCCTATTCAGAGTCCCATTTCGAGGAATAGGCGTAACAATGTACTTATGCCCACACAGAGGCCAATTCGAGGAATAGAAGGATTTATATTGGTTTAGTTTTTTATTTAATTTAATGTTTACGTTTATTTAATGTTTACGTTTATTTAATAAATGATTAGCAAGGCATCCGGAGACCGAAGAAAAAGGGAAAGAAAGAAGGGAAGGGAACAGAAGGGAGGGATATTACAGATGATAAAAATAGTACATTGTTGCCTAGGCGCGGAAAGTAAAGGTTTTCCTGACGAGGTGGTTAGCAGGCCGAGCAATAGCGAGGACTGCTAAAATACGAGTCAGGAAATCCTCGTTTCCGCCGAGGCATACGTAATGCTTTTCTCAAACATGTGAGGAAATAATACAAATACATTTTTAAAAAGCAAGTAATTTAATTATGCAGAATGAACGAATGTTACCGACTGTCAATTGCTTTTAAATACTAACCACAGAAATTGGAATGCAAATTCAAAAAGAAACACACGCACTGTGCTAAAAAAGCGAGCAGTTACCTTGGCTGTTTGGAATTTTTGTCTTGGTCCTTTTGATTTTGTATGCAAATTGACAGCATTTTCAAGAAAAATATAGCTATGGACAGAAAGTGTTTTCATATGGTTTTTTTACTCCTAGGAGTAAAATGAGGCTCTTTCCGTCCTTGTCTTTCAATCGGAAAACCGTTTTTTCCGAGCATGTTTGAGAAAATATATATCTGGGGATTGGAAAAAGCCCTTAAGAAACTTAGATAACACATACAGAGCTGAAATGTATATGAAGTTCGAATAATCAGCTCTAAAATGGTAAATATTTTATGAATGTCTCCCCGGATTTGAATTTCGCCACAATAGCAACAGCTATTACATTCAAAGAAGTTAACCCAATTTAAAACCAGTTAACCCTAATGGAAGGTGGAGGCCGAAGCCAGCTAAATGTTTCGCAAGGGTATTCACATCCCCCTCATCTCGGCCCGGAACCAGGTCAAGGCCGTCAATATTCAATACAAATAGCAATGCGAGACAACCCTCACCCCAACTAATGATACCACTGTTACTAGCTTCATGCGGGGTAAACATTAACACGTCAATTCACAGGACAAATAATACTTTATGGCTTCTATTTACAGGTATACGATGACGCAAGCTAATAAGCACTTAATCTGGACATTCATAAAGCATTGACAATGTGACACTGATCAAGAGGTCAAATTGTGACAAGTAATTGTATATCTAGCAAGGCTAGACAGACACTTGACTATTCTTTCGTTCGTTGGCCGTCGTTCATTGCGCGTGTAGACCTTGCGTGAATACAAGCTTGACCCAAATGCAGGCGTCTCTTGGGAGGGGACATCGTTCGATTCACGGCCACTTACTAAACTGTGACGCAATGTAACTCAGAAAAATAATTGGTTGCTTCTAACAAGATTGTTATTGTTGTGAATAAGCCTCTTATGTCTTTACGACCAAAACAAGACGCAGAAAACTTTTTCATCTACAATGTAAATTTAATCGCTAAAGAACGCGCTGTTGTAACTATCAGCTTTAGTTAATATAAAAAACAAATATCTCTTTCTCTTGTTCGGCTCTCATTATTTTAAATGTTATAATAAAGGCACGATAACAATAACTCAGGGTACCTGAATGCTATTAGTAACTACACTCAGGTAGATACTGAGCGGTGCACCGCGCGGGGCGATGCGGCGAGGGGGGACACAGGTTGTTCAGACACAGGCAAGTTTGGCAGCCGTAAATGTTCCCGTTAATTAGTGGCGAGCTCCCGACGATACGCCGACAAATTACCGGGTGACATTCTGCCGCCGCACACAAATAAAACGACCGCACTGTCTGCCTGCAGGGACGGATCACGCGGCTCTAGGTACTGATCGCTTTAGTGGCATTCCGAACGTATTGTTGGTTTAGACAACTAATAGCAGGTTCGTAGTCAATTATTTATTCTAACCTAATCAGACAAAAAGTTCTATCTAATTGTCTTTCTTCGCGCACTTAAATTAAACGATATTTGAGCTATGTTAAATGTCCGCTAAGAACTAATATTGCGCAGTGTTAGGTTTTTTATTGCATGTGTGTTGACGCGCACAAGGTCGATCCACTTGAGGCTACACAGATGTTACAAGATTTGAAACTGCAATTGACTGCAACACGTGATACACGCAGACTTGTACTGATACTAATTAGAGCTCAGTCATTAGTTAGCATGTGACATGTTCGATACAGGGCGTCACGTGGCAGCGTCCATCTCGCTGATTGGTTTCATATTGAAATGAACGGCGGCACTGTGTGGCAGCGGCTTATCTGCCGCTCCAGGCGGCAATTCCATTTGGACGAGTTTGCCATCAGTCCCTTCAACAAGACGTGGCGTCATTGTTGTGATGCATGCTCGTATCATTGTGTATACCACACGAATGCATAATGGCCCTTTTTGTTATTATGGTTTGATTTTGAATAGTTTGTATACGATGTTCATGTAGGTAAGCAAAGGGACATTGAAATCCACTTTTGCCTCTGCATAAAGAGTTGGTGTGAATCTGTATTGGTTTATATACATTTGCGCAAGGTATTCAAGAGATGTGCTTTTGAAACAACCCCAGAAATCTACCTTCGGCCAGGCTGTGTCAACTAAGCAGTTACTTTAACCGTAAACGGCAATCAGCTCGTTTTGTACAAATCTTTACAAGTCGCAGCCAGCTGTGTCAGCGCGCGAGGAGCAATTTGCGTGTGCAGCCGTGCACAGTGGGCGTCCGGCTGTAATGAATGGCGGACGTGTTCACAACGCAGCATAACAGTAATGCCTGCAACCCAGACCGGGCTCGTTGCATACTTGCATTATGCACACTCCGTTTAAGCGCTCCCTGGCGCTCATAAATTAATAGTTGACACGCAATGCCCAATTCATCAAAGTGCCACTACATAACACAATGGGTGTGCTCTAGTTATGGGGCTGTTTGTTATTACCCTAAACTTTACCCTTTCTATAGGGCTTGATGTTCTGAGATTACCAGATTCCTCCTTGAATAGGTTTTGTAGTGTCATGGCTAAAGAATCCTTCTTTTGACATTACTAGATTTCTTTTTGTTGGCCGTTTCAGTTAGGCCGTGTGGTCTTTTCTGGGAGGTCTGTTGGGTAAGCTGACTGTCGTTTTATTTTTAAACTTTGGTGAATATGAGGTTTGGCCCCAAGCATAGCATATTAGGTAGGTATGCAATTAATTTTGCGTCTATGCATGGCATAGCGTTACAGGATGGTTTGTTGCACGTTGCGCCTTCATTCGTGTATAATTTTAAACATGCAATGTTTGATAACGGCAAGGTTATTTTAATGGTTTTGCCAAAGAAATATCAATGCATAAAGGAATCTACTTCTGCTACTAAATTTAACGCTGCAAATGTATGCGCGATTCGTTTCCATTTTTGCAGCCATAATAGTATAGTGTAATGGATGCAAAATCGCAACGTTGACGAAAGCAGTTGATTGTGCGGCGATCGTGATAAATTCGCGAACTGGATCGTAACCGGTGCTGGCGCGAAACCAGGAAACGGCGCGTTGATGACGGGTGCAACTCATAACGCGATACCGATAGTGGCTGGCCAGCGCGCTGCGCGCTGCACGGCGCTCCGCCGGCAGCACCGTCGCCGCAGCGATTAGAGCCGCAGGAATACGGGCGTTTACGGTTTTAATTAACTAGGCTGAGCGCTTTTTTACTTTATGCGGAGTTAAGAAGTAACGAAATTTATTTTAAAATAACTACGGATGTGTTCTGAAACTAACTTTGATAGTAATGTACTTGAAGTATACCAGTACGTACAGTCACCATCCAATATTTCGCCAAGTTTAGTTAAGGACTGCGTCAAAATATATGAAATTTACATAACGCGCCCGAAGTGATCAAAGTCAAAGTCAAAGTCAAAGTTCTTTCGTCCGGCAGCTTACGTGGATGCAATTCATTTTCTTTGATTTCGGTGGTCGTTCACGTTAACATCTTGCCCGGCCCTCAGAGCAGACAAAATGCTCAACAAGTTATATAATCTCTATCCTTGAACAATAGATTTGAGTACAGATACTCCTAAGCGCCAAATCCGACACATGTAGTTTAATAGGAAAGCGTTATCAAGATCCTGAATAAATATTTTTATATTGGTAATCATATCGCAAAATTAAAACCGTTTCTGTCCCCATATTCACGTGTATTTCTATGCCTCACTCATACAATACTTAGAGGGGACGGCCTTCTACCTAACTGTACGCGCCAACATGTAAATACATACACACGTAACTTCCCATTCAACAATGTGAAGCGTGTAGTTTATAATTATTGTTTCACTGCGAAGGTAGCAATCCGAACGGCGACAGGCGACAGGGACAGGTCACGAGACAGGTGTCGCTTGTGGACAGCGACACTACCGGTTTATATTGTTTTGTATGTGAGTGCATTGCCGAGTAAAGCAAAAAGAAACTATGCGCATACTCTATGCTGTCTTTTTGTTTCGGACGGCAGCAGGTCGCGACAAATTTGCAGCGCAACACTTACAAAGTAGTATTAAATCCGCCGCCTGTCTCTGTTGATCGTTGCTCGCGCCGTGCTTGGACTTGTATTCATCACATCACATTATTCATTTATTTAGTTGAATGAAGGTCTGTCCATATATTTGAGAACTCTGCCCCACTTTGCTATCCGTTCTTCGAGCGTTTAGTTCGTAATGTATTTTTAAAATGATTTTTTTTCCAGGTGGTAAGCAAGCCGTACCAGGCTGCGTCGGGCGCGGAGCTGACGAAGCTGTGCAACCACAAGCGGAAACTGCTGGCCACCCTGCAGGCACGCGCACAGTCGCCCTCCACGCCGCCGCCGCAAGTGGACCAGAAGAAAGGTAATCGCTGCCACTAATGTCATTCATGTGTAATTTCAATACGCTTGTCGTCCAACTTGCGTTGATGTGCATAGCCAAGTGGACCTATTTGGATGAGAGGTTATCATATGATCAACTATCAAAGTCTGACAAGTTACATCCCTGTCACTGATTGAAACTTGACACGTTTTAATAGTTCCTAATAAGGCCCACGGCCACAGTTTTATAACAGCTCTATTTAGATTAAGTGAAGAATATATAACTCGTCGCAAGTGTATCTGATGCGTCTTCAAAAACAACTTCCCTTACTGCAGGCTCTGTAGGGGTTTTCGCTCAAGATAACCTATTATGTACTAGGCATAAATTGTTCCAATCCGATATCCGGTATAAAATTATAGACACTTACATGGTGTCAGCGGAAGTTTATATTCATATTAATGCAAGTTACCGGACCCGAATAAAACCCGATCATTTATGTCTCCACGGCCCGGCGCTGTCTGTTAATAATGTCGGCTCAAATTAAAATCGATTGCTATAATTAATTTTACTTAAGACTCATTGATACCTTCAAGTTGAACTAATCGCTCCGACTCCGCTAAGAGCTTCGTCGGGGTAAATAAATTACTTTGCTAAATTCAATCTTCAATTTGACGGGTAAACAAGGAGAAACGAGAGAACAATAAACAAATTATTATTCATGTCATAAGGAAGAGAGGAGTGGGATGAGGAGAAAATTGCTGTAGAAATAACAGAGGTAAAATTATGTTTGTTCGCGACGGCGGCGTTGAAGCGCCGGCCGCGCGTCTTATTCTTAGCCTTATTACGGTTCCGTGTCCGACTGTCGCCGTATTCTTTGCTCATTGACAGGAGAAATAGTTTCACACGGGTCTGGAATGCTTTTAGATTCTCTGGCGTTTTTATTATGGCTTCTGACGCTTATTAAAATTGTATGGACTTTGAAGTTATTTAAGCAAACGTTAAGGTAAATGCTACTTTTTACATCTCGGTGGTCACCTGTGGTAACCTACGAGAGGCGTTCAATAAATTCTCGGTATTGGTATCTTGCAAACCTTTTTAGTAAACTTCTTAATACTGGCCGCTAAGAGTCAATCATTGACACTAAAAAAAAGTAAATTTGAAGCCCACGCGTTTTTTTGGTTTTTCTGCTAAACAAAACTTACTTTACTACTTACTGCTGAACAAAAGTGATCACCATGAGCGATTTTACAATGTTAATTAAATTGGAGCATCGAGCAGTGATATTTTTTTTACTAAACAGGGAAGAAATCAAAAGTCTATTAAAGAAGAAATGGATTTAGTTTACCGTGCTCCTTCATTATCTACTGTCCAAAAGTGGTCAAATTAATTTAAGCGTGGAAGGGAGAGCATAGGATCCTGGTCAGCCTGTTGAAGCTAGTTCACCAGAAAACATTAAAAAGTAGAGAAAATTATACTGGAAGATGGTGGAGTGAAGGTTAGGTCTATGGTACAAAAAAACAATATTTCTATTTGTACATACATATCCACGATCATCTTATCATGTCCAAAATTAGTGCGAGATGGGTACCACGAATGTTGACACCGTTCCAGAAGCATACGCACGTTGCTTGTTGTTCCGACTTCATTGAGCTGTGTGGAGAAAACCCTGATGGTTTGCTCCAAAAAATCGTGACCGGAGATAAAACTTGGGTTCATCATTATGACCCTGAGAGAAAACAAGAGTCGATGCAGTGGCACGTTAGAGGAACACCTCATCCCAAGAAATTCAAAGTCGTCCCTTCAGCTGGCAAGATCATGGCGACAATATTCTGGGATTGTGAAGGGATATTATTAATAAATTATAAAGAAAAGGGTTTAAATACGAGGGGTGATCCAAAAGTAATGATAATTAATATGTAAAACAACTCAAGTGACCAAAACCTAAATTTATTTCTCGACGTAATCTCCAAATAAGTCTACACACTTATGCCATCTTTTTTCTAGGCCGCGAATTCCATTAAAAAAAAATGTTTATTCTTGACTGTCCAAAAACGCCTCCAGAGCAGCCATGACCTCATTGTCATTCAAAAATTTCTTGCCTCTGAGGTGTTCCTTTAGCCGTGGAAACAGATAGAAGTCGCTGGGGGCGAGGTCCGATGAATAGGGGGGGTGATCAAGCAATTCGAAACCCGCATCCTGGATAGCAGCCATTGCAACTCTGGCCTTATGAGGAGGTGCATTGTCCTGGTGGAACAGCACAACAGACCGTAACTTACCCCGTCGCTTCTCTTTGATAGCTTCCCGCAATCTCTTTATTTGTTCTGCGTAATATGAGCCCGTGATCGTGGCTCCTTTTCCCAAATAATCGATCATTATTACCCCTTCGGCATCCCAGAACACGGACGCCATAACTTTACCCGCTGAACTGGCGACCTTAAATTTCTTTGGGGTCGGAGAGGACGGTCGTTTCCAGGTCATAGACTGTTGCTTGGTCTCCGGATCGAAATGGTGAATCCAAGACTCATCCACGGTGACGAATCGTCGCAAAAAAGTTTCAGGGTCAGCTTGAAATTTTTCAAGATTGACCTTTGACATCTGGTATCGAATCTCCTTTTGGCCGTCATTTAACATTCGTGGCACC
This sequence comes from Acleris sparsana, assembly GCA_923062465.1. Classification (NCBI taxonomy): domain Eukaryota; kingdom Metazoa; phylum Arthropoda; class Insecta; order Lepidoptera; family Tortricidae; genus Acleris; species Acleris sparsana. Next base: position 19,104,752 of record OV281293.1, read on the forward strand.
CAACGAGCGGATACCTTGTTCATGTTCAAATCTTCGGTTAATATTCGTTGAATGCTGCCATACGAGATCTCCGTCATTTCATTTAAATACCTGATCGTCACTCTTCTGTCACTTAAAACTAAATCTTCAATTTTTTTGATGTTGTTGTCAGTACGGGCGGTGGACGGTCGGCCCACGCGGTGCTCGTCTTCAGTTGATGTCCTACCCAAGTTAAATTCCTTGCACCAACGTGCAACGGTAGAATATGGTGGTGCGGAGTCCCCTAATGTTCCCGCCAATTCAATATGTATATCTTTAGTACACATTTTTTTTATACAGGAGTACTTAATGACGGCTCTCACTTCATTTTTCTCCATTTTCATGTATTTATTCCGAACAGTCACAAACAAATGAAAATAACTCAATGACATATACATATTTTTTAATAACTTTTTTTTTAATTTACTGGCCAGTAACCGCTTTAAAAAATAAGACCTCTTTTTACCGTATTCAGCCACGGATAGTATTCGATTATCACTATTTTTGGATCACCCCTCGTATAACAGGAGAGTACTACGCTAATATTTTACGCCAATTACTGGAAGCAATCAATGAGAAGAGGAGGGGAAAATTAACATTCTTCATGACAACGCCCCTGTGCATACTGCTCATGTTGCCAAGGCAGCTGTTCTTGAATCTGGGTTCGAAACTATTACTCACCCGCCGTACAGTCCAGACTTGGCGCCAGCGACTACTTTTTGTTTCCCAACCTTAAAAAGGATCTTCTTGAACATCGATTTTCTAATGATGAAGCGTTGAAGGCAGTGGTGGTGGAATTTTGATACCAAAGACAAAACCTATTTTAATGAGGGGTTGAAAAAAACGAATTGACAGATCTTATAAGTGCATAAACATAGGGGGGGAATATATAGAAAAAATAAAACACTAATCATATGCTTTTGTTTTCCTTCTCATACCGGGAATTTATTGAACGCCCCTTGTACACTTTGTTTTTTTTTATAGATGGTATTGCTTTACCGCCTTAAACGAAGTCAAAATTAGAAATCGAATGCAATTGTATCTTCTATAATTAATAACAAGAATAAGAATCTTCAGAGAGATATTTTAGTTTTTTTTTTGTGTTGTTAAAGGGAACGTAAACTAAATTGAACGTTATTATTCTCATGTAAAAAAGAGGTATAAATGACAGGTAACATTCTTATTTAGAAAGAGTTTAAAGAAGGGAACACATGTAAAATGTAAAGTTAAGAAGAAATACATGAGCGTAAGGAATTTCACCATCATCATAATATTGCCCTTATCGTAATCGTCTGGGGTTGGCGCAGCATGTGCAAGGAATTTCCCCATGGTCGGAATAATCGATAGCTCATTGAGAACGGATCTGATAACGGTGATAGTAAGCGGCATGCCCGGCGGTGCTCTTAAGCTCTTGAACCACACCCGTTCTCCGGCCGTTTGTAGGCCAAGCAACGTTACGCTTTACGTATGTACCTACTTTGATTTGTTCATTAGTTCAACTGCACTGAAAAACATGTTTATTGCAAGCGTATTTAAATTTTATAGCGTATATAATTAGGATCGAAGTTTTTTGTAAGTAACTATCTATTACTAGACGCGAAAAGAGGGTGTTGTTTTTGATAGATTTGTCTCGTGCGTGTGGCGTCCGTCTCTCATCGTCTAACTGGGGTTTGAATAGTTGAAACCTTTTTAATGTGGTTTTGTTTATTAGAAATGTTATTTACCGTTGGTTCTTAGCTACGCTTCATGAAAATCAGTTTGGCCAATTGAGAGTTTTCAATTCTAACACAAGTTCTTGTAGAAGTTTCAATCAACTTAGTAGATTTTTAATTTTTAGTAATTAAACTGTTCAAGTTTGTTATTGACTCACAAAACTCCTACTAAAGCCTCAGAATTAACCGTTAACTGTTACGGCTTACTTTATGGTGCCGTTTCCGCATCCTTTTGTTCAGACTGTTCTTGTAACGGAGACCTTATCGCCCTCTAGCCATAACCACAAAGCGTATGCTCGTTGACCTATCAAGCTGTTTCATTTCAATAGAAACATAAAATGAATAATGAATTTGGAGGCCGTATTCGGGCGTATTTTACGAGCTCACGGAATTAAAGTGTTAAGTAAAGTTATAATTTTTCATTGTTAAAAAATGTGTTTCATTGCAATGTCTCTTTAAAGAAATGGGTTCTTAAAAGCAAATTGTGATTGTTGTGAGTAACCGTCTTGATTCCATACGAGCCTAACGAGACATTAGTAGGGTGATGTAAAAAACGTATCTAAGCGTATCTTAATTGAGACAACTTAATTGCTTCCATTGTGAGACGAAAATTAACCATACTTACAATCAATCAATCATATGGTTAACAATTTTTATGTCAGCATTGTATTCAGTTGGTATACGTTTTAAATAAATAAATAAATATGCGTAACGTTCCTCACACAATGGAAGAAAAATAACGTTTCTTAATTAAGGCCTTAAGTACGTACAATTTTTAAGATTATCACTTATCACCCATTAACAAACATGAGAAGCAACTATCATGTAAGTTAAATAACAAATCAACCTATGCTGTTGTTTATAAGCTTTCGTTGAATCCTTATTTTTACCAAAAGAAAATCTCTCATAGTTAACATGTCTTTTTCCTTTCCAAGCTACCATTTTAATATACGTCTAGGTAACAGAAGCTATATCAGGAGCATTATTATCCGATTAGCGGGTGGCGGCGGTCCAGGCGCAATCTCCGAGCCTCCTTCATCCAATTACACGAGTGTGAACCTCCCGGATAACCGGGAGCCGGCACCGGCCCCACACCGCGAGTCGGCCAGGATCATCCGGCTCGATCACCCTTTACTACATCCTACCGCGCCATATCGGATCCTTAGGCATTACGAGAACGGTCAACTCAAAAGAAATGCTTATGGCCGGTTTCAGCAACGTTTAAGAGACTACTAGACACTTAACAGCCTCTAAATGTAGGCGAAAACGCGCATTAATGTTTTAATTTTCTGATAGGAATGTTTCAACAACGAAGGACTCTTTAATAAATTCATAAATCAGAAAACCGCCCTTTAAGCAAATTTACATAAGCCGTATTTTCTCTCCGTACAACGCAATCTTACTAATTTGTAAGAAACTGCTAAAGCCTTAATAGTCTTGGCTTGAACGTAGGTAAATGACATTGGAGAAAAGCTGAAGGCATATTAAGTAAGCCCGCCAGCCCGCCACTATCTATTACTAAGGTAGTTACTAAAGCAACACTGAAAAGTGGTTCCTCGGGGAACGTAGTTGTTTCTTATAACAAAGAGGGTAGAGCGGTCTCTTTGTTGTAAAGTGGCAGCGAACGAGGAGAGGGGAGCGGGTGCATTTAGTGCGGCATGAATAGCGGGTAACTGCACTTCGTCAGCCGTCCGGGAGTAACAACCTGCGCCCGACACCCCCTTGCAGTCCCAACAACCTCTCCATATCTCACACGTAAAATAAATATTTCTGACTCTACCATTCTAATAAGTGCACGTCTTGGTCAGTGTCTTTTGTTGTAAAAATAAATTTCATATACAATTATGCTTGTTAACCCTTCCTACGAAGTTGTACAAGCGGTCCCACGTTCCCTGTTCGGGCGCCGCTCATTAAGGTCCCGCTTGATCCCCTTCTCGCCCTCGTTAATGTTGTTTTCGGGTATTTAAATTACTAATTTGAAATGATTGAAGAGCGGCTCGCATATTAACATCAGTGCTTAGCGCATTAACTCTTTATGTTACTGCGCTGTAAAATAAATAAAACGTTTGCAACGTTCGTTACGTAAGATAATGAACGCGAACGATGTTAAGAATCGAGCCGGGCCGGACGGCGCAGTGGTAAATCGGGAAGTCCGCATGGCGAGCCGCAGAATTGCGTAATTACCGTAAAGGAAGTCAGCCGTTTAGAGCAAACAAAAACGCTGGCGACTCGATCGGTGGCGGGAACAAAGGGCGGGCGTAATTTGAAACAATCGGCGGCGGTGCAGAGCGCCCGGCGCGCACCCCGCCGACTATTGATCCGCGCCCCGCGCCCGCGCCCGCCCCGCCCGCCCACAACCCCTATTTTAATTGCAAATCTGCCAGATAATGTGCAAATAGATAACGGTATTATATTCGGCTCGCTAACTAATTACGAAGCGCTATTGAATTACAAGCATGAAATACTTTTGAGCACTCGAGTAAGATTCATAAGCTACGTGTCGTAACGGTATGCCTTACGGTGATTTATGTTTAACGAGGTGTTAATATTAGAAGTTCGTGTGTTAGGTTTGTTACGATTAAAATGGACACGTTTTCAAGCACCCTTTATTATGGTTGATATAAAAATAATAATAGAAGGAAAATAGCGCTTAAGAAGTATGGAGGTATAATGTCAACCCTTGGTTTCGTTTAATATACAAACGGGTCGATCGTCGGCCGCTCTCTCCTCTTCCGATTTGTTGTGGGACCGCTTATTTTCCATTTCCCTCGTCCACAATCCGGGGCGTTCGCAGTTTCCTACGGAAACGAATCTCGATAAGGGGATGTATTTTAATAGATTCGGTTATCTTGTTCAATAAAGGCAAATTCATATTTTTTACTGATTGTATAGAAATCGTTATTTATTATAAATGGCTGTATTTTTTCTATCAATGGTATTCAAATGCTTTATTAAACCTTTTTTTAAGTGAGTCTATTATTAAATTATTTATAACATTATAAATAGTATAAATGTCTATAGCCTTTAAGTACCATGTAAATAAAAAGCGTGGTCGGAGTCTTATTTCTTCCAATTATATGAGCGTCTAGAGAGCGGCGCAATGTCACGAGGTCGCCCGTCGACGTCACTGCGACAACTCTTTGTGCTTCGCACGCGATCCCTATCTCTTAACATTTAACTAACCTGCTTTATATCTACTTTTTACTTAACAGCGCGAAACCAAAAGACGGCTATTGAGTTTAACAGCCTATGTTACATTTAAAAAAACTGTCATTGAGAAGGCATTAGTTAAGGTGTGGTACCACTTCAGCTCCTTTAACAAATGAAACAAATATAAACTGGGTATACATTTGTGCAATATTAGAGTTATTGTGGTCGCTCGCTAGTCGGTTCTAGCCGAGATTCCAGTCGCTTGTCTACATTTTTGATTTACGTCTTATCATTTATCATTTTTATCATTAATGAATAGTTGTATTTAAGTGAAGTATGAAACTGTATTTTATGAATAATGATAATAATGACCCGTTTCTTTTTTTTTTCAGCACTAAGCTCAGAACTGACGGTGCAGAAGAAAAAGATGAAGAAGCGGCCTGGTTTTCCGACAAATGTGAGCGTGTCCCAACTCATGGTGCAGAGGGAGCGCCCTCTCCACGAGTTCAAAGTATGCACTCCACGCCGCTATTAACTATTCATAGCCGTAGTAAGAGCCGGCCGCCGGCGTTTACCGACTATTATGAATATCGTGGTAGATTCGGTGTTGTCGTCTGTACAGATATCGCCAATAATTTACAGTCATTTATTTGTAACCGTATACCCAGCAAATAGCCGATGTGGTCAAATATGACTCATGAAATTTCCATGTTCCAAATAAACATTTGCGTTGTAGGAATAAGCGCCTTTTAAACTTAAAACAATTCATGTTAACGTTTATTAGGTTAACACCGATAAAATATCAGCCACCGAGCTCATTGTTAACTATTTCAAAACAAAGTCAATAAAAAAACGCTTAAACAATTACTTCCGTAACTCATGGTTGATTTGTATTTATCTATTTAATTGTCACGTTTCAGCATCAAGAGAATGAGTTAAACCGGACCGTGTCCCCCGGGGCGGCCGGGGCGGCCGGGGCGGCGGGCGCGCGCGCCGCGCCGGGCCTCGCGCCCCTCGCCGCCGACCTCGACGGCAAGCAGGACGCGCACGTGCACCGGAGCTCCCACTACCTCACCGTCAACAGCGGCTGGATCACCCAGCAGGAAACGCTCGACCCCGGCCCGAAACTAAACCAATCCCACGGCCCCAACATACACAATCCTCTCAACGTCGGCATGCCCGTCCTAGGCACGAACGGACAAATAATCGGCGTCAACACAGGGTATAACAAACATGCCAACTACAAAAACGTTATGGGAATGATGCCGCAAAACATTCTAGAGCAAGACCAAAAAGACGAGAAAAGAGACTCACTTTCACAGCAAAATATGCAGCAAGTTAAATCTAGTACGAAAGAAGACGAGTCGCAAATATTTTGTGGGCTAAACCAAGCGCTGACACCTGAGGTGATGCAGAAAATAAATGAACAGCAGCAGCTCTTTATCCAACAGAATCAAAAACAAATAGAAATGGCTATGAAGGGATACAGAACACAACTAGTGGAAACCGTTAGCCAGAATAAACTTCAGAACCAATATTTCCCCCAAGGGCAGCTGGTCATCCAGAACGGCGCTGTTGTGAAAACGAATCCCGCGAAGACACCGCCGTGGCAAGTCAAGAGAACCGACTCGACTCCCAACCCTCTGACTTGCGCCAGTCCGAAACAGCTGAACTCAGAGAACAAAGATTACGAAGATCCAAACGTGCACATATCCGAAGATAATTCAACTGTTAAGAATAACTTTGTTAATAACGAGCACGCCATGAACCAAGCTATGTGTCCGCGCGTCCCGCCGCTACCTCAGCATTACAATATGATGGGCCAGCAGTGGCCCGGCACTGAGATGAACAAGAAGAAGCCAAAAAATAGCAACAAAGGGGCCAAAAAGAAAAACACCCCAGAAAATAAAATGGTCGCTTTAAGTAATGGAATGCGCCTGATTCAGGATCCTAAAGGGAAATCTTGCGAAGATATGACTAGCGGCAACGTGCCTTCGTTCATGGACGACCCGAACGGGTATTTAGCGCAGCAAACTGTATTATTAAACAATACGATCTCCCGACAAGTCGGGCTAAATCCCTCATTCGATGGTAATCAATACGAAAACTCGAACAACTGTTACAGCGGAAACAACCTGGACAAATCGTGTAAAATCAACAAATGTGACATGACCAGTGTCTACAGAAACAACATGGTGCCAAATACGTCTCCCTCCCCTAACAACACTCCAGACAGTAGCGTGTTGTCCGACAAAGGTCAAGAATCCCAATGCTGCAAAGGATGCAACGTATACAAAGGGAACTCGGAGTTTTCTGAGAACCAAATGAGGGCGAAATACATAAAACAAAACATGTATAAAATGGAATTGGACGGGAGCCGGGGGCCCGCGCGCCACGCGCTCAGCCCGCCGCACTGCTTCGACGATAACCCGGTCACGTCCTCCACGTTCATGGCCGCGAGTCCCGTGCACGAGCACTGCGGGCCCATCCAGGCCGGCACCGTGAGCACCAGCAACGTGTCGCCCGCGGAGAAGCTGCCGCCGCCGGAGCCGTCGCCGACGCCGTCCGCCGGCTCGCGCAACACCGACACGCCGCTCAGCCACAGCAGCGGCGGCTCGCAGTTCGCGCCCAGCGGCTCGTTCGCGACCTCCAGCCCCGCGTACTCCGCGCCCGGCGCCTACTGCAGCACCCCGGCCTACCAGTACCCCTCCCCCGGCCCGCCGTCCACGCAGGCCGTCACCGGCACTCAGATGATGCATTTCATATCGAACCACAACGTCAACAAGAACCTCATGGAAGTGGACAACATATCGATGGTCGGAGTCAAACCCGGATTGAAGATCCCCCAGGAGATGTTCAAAATAGACTCGAGGAAGACGATTGAAAATTCGATGCCCGGCTACTGTCCGCCTCCGCACATGGGCGGCGGGCCGGCGCACTCCCTCATACAGTCTTGCTACGTGCAGACGTACGTCACGACGATGGCGAGCGGCTTCTCGGTGACGCGGGACACGGTGACGTCCGTGCTGGCCGGCAAGGCCCACACCGCGACGACTTCGATCAACGCCTCGCAGATCAACTTCGTCAGGCCGCCGCCGCCGCCGAGCGTCAACATGGCCACGACGTACGCGATCCCGAACAATCAACCGGATCCGTTCCTGAACTCGGTGAATTTACCGACCAGCTACCCTCTCCATATAGCCGGAACGACCGCACAAAATATGATATCGAAGTCGCCGCTAGAAATGGTTCAGAATGTCATCGGAAACGCGCCCGCAAAATCGGAATCAAGCAACGCGGGCGTGTCGCAAATAAACAGAAGGCCCGCTCCGCCGACCACGCCGGGACAAATATTGATATCGTCGACCGGGCAGATCATCGTCGCCAACAACGCGATGCCGCCGCCGCCGCCCAAGACCACGGCGCCCGTCGTGCTCAACACGCTGCCGGCGCCCTTCGTCATCCAGCCTTCCGTGGTGCCCATGGACGGGCAGGTTGTGCAGCAGAACGCCATGCTGCCCCAGCTCGTCGCGAGCGCCCTGAGCGAAACTTCACGACAGATCGACGTTAAAAGTTCTCAAAATTTCGTTCAAGGAGTCGCTATGTTGTCGCCCGAGAGCTTGAAGAAGAGAAATAAGAAGAAGAAGTCTCCGAATACGAGTATGACGAATATACTGCAGATATCGGCGCCGCAGCAGAATTCGAACAACATCGTGGTGCACCACTCCCCGCAGCACGGTTCTGGTCCTCAGTTTTCCCCGCGAGGGTTCCAGCTGTCGCCCAATAATAACATATCGCCGGCCCCGATGCTGCAGGCGTTGACGATCGTTCCGGGGAAATCCGGAACGCCGGCGCACATCGTCATGAATGGCCAAAGCAATTCTAGCAACTTCGGATCTCAACAGATAATCGCCAACACGTCCCCGTCTCAGCAAATAAATCTACTGCAACCGGTGAATTTGATCAACAACGCCAGCAGCGTGATGCAGAATTTCCCCGCTTTCCAACAGTTTATAGTGCCAAACCTCGGAGGAATGGTCATGACGGCGGACGGGACAGCGCTCATTCAGGACAATTCTAACGGTATGCCAATGCAGCTCCAGTTGCAGACGGTGAACGGCCAAAACGTGTTGACGCCCGTTCAGAACTCCGGGGTGTTCGCCGGCGCCAACGGGGGTGTCGTTCTCCGAGCCCAGAACCAACAAGGGAAGATAATACAATCTCAGCATAGCCCTGGGGCGCAATTTCTTTCCCCCAACAGCCAAGTCATGATGAACAGCCCGAGCTTCAATGGGCAGCTCAGTCCGCTCCTCGCCAGCTTGAGTCCCCCGAACGTGGCGTTTAATACGAGTCCCCAAGTCAGATCGAGCAACGTTCAGCAGGAGTTCATTCAGACGAATCAAATGGGGCAAACTTTGATGGTGCCGCTGTCACCTAAACAGGTCTCGATCGCCTCCGCCACCAACAGGACAAATTCCACGTTCGTCCAGCAAAATACCACCATCGTCCAGCAGCAAACGACGCTAGTCTCGAACTCTCACAACACGCACTCATCGTTGGCTGCGAACATGCAGGGCAACTCGCGGCTCAGCATCGACCCAAACATGCTCCTCGCCCACAAACATATACAGAAGCGCAACTTCATCGAGATGCCCCCGGAGTCGGACCGGGAGAAGGCGGAGGAGTGCGCGGCGCAGGCGCGGCACTCGGTGTCGACGCAGACGCTGCTGAACCAGCGCAAGTCTCCGGCGCGAGGCTGTTCGCCGCCCGACACCACGACGCACAGCCCGCGCGCCGCGCCCGACACCACCACCTCGCCCGAGCCCGCCGACGCCAGCTCCTCGGTCAGTGCTCTACGTAGTTCTTACTGTACACTCGGTGTCGACGCAGACGCTGCTGAACCAGCGCAAGTCTCCGGCGCGAGGCTGTTCGCCGCCCGACACCACGACGCACAGCCCGCGCGCCGCGCCCGACACCACCACCTCGCCCGAGCCCGCCGACGCCAGCTCCTCGGTCAGTGCTCTACCTAGTTCTTACTGTACACTCGGTGTCGACGCAGACGCTGCTGAACCAAACCCTCCCCCCGTTTCTCTCCGGCAGGTAAGGGTTGTAAATGCGCAGCGCCGAACCACGCTCTGCTACCAAATGTTAGCCTTTCGTCTGGGCTACAAGCAAATTGTTATAATAATGTGGCGGCCTATAGTTTGGACCAACCTTAAGAGAGATATGTTACTCCTGTAACACTTTCCCTTCCACTGACTCATGACATGACTGAAACTTGTCTCAATAAGACAGTTGATGTGGCCTCTGACCCGCTCTCTAATTAACGTTGCCATGCGGTTCGCGACAGTGAATGATTGATCCACGATTGTTTAATTTTGTTACTTATTTATGTAACTGCCACATAAGATACCAATCGTCCTGTTTCCAGGCGATGGTGCAGTGCGTATCGAGCAGCGAGCCCGACGTGGAGGCGCGCGAGGCCTGGCCGCGCGCCGGCTTCAGCCCCGAGGCCGACGCACAGAGTAAGCATTCATCAACGTAGCTTTACTATGCATTTGCTTGCGTATAAATGCTAAGGATCCCATGTAATATACAATACAACTGCTCTTAAAACGTACTACTGGCTTGTATTTCTCTCACTCACTCTTAAAAGTTCTTATTATGGTAGTCTAACCGACTTTACCCCGACCCTAAAGACTTTAGTTCTCTCGACTTGCACTACATAACTACGTAAAAGACTTGACTATAAAGGAGGGAGATGCAGTCGCTAGAGTCTGGCCATCAAAACGTGATACTGAGATTAATTTTTTAAATTTTAAATATGTAGATATGGCAAACCTTTATGAACTAGGAATACGCACTCTTGATAATTGCCAACAGGTGTCAAAGTAAACTTGACTTTTGGCGTAACTCTATTGAGATGTTTTCAAGGACTTACTATGTTCTTTAAGACGGGCAAGCCATTTAAAACCAGTTTTTAGGGTTCCGTAGTCAACTAGGAACCCTTATAGTTTCACCATACATGTGCGTGCGGCTAAGCTCAGCGACCTCAGTACTAGAAAGCTGTAATTTGGCATGAATATACATAATCATCAATCACGCACGCCGACAAGGTAGTAAAATAAAAAAACTTAAATTTTGTAATTTTATGTCCTTTATTATGAGTACTATTTCATAAACAAATACTTGTAATGCAAGGAGCAGTATAAGTCTATTCACAGAATACCTTGATTTTTATTAAAAGTGACACATTTCATTTATATAGTACATTGTTATATTTGTTATGTATATGACTTCTAGTGAGAGATGGGAAGACTCTAAGAAATCAGACTAACTGTCATACTCAAAGTCAGATTCCAAAAACTCAATTGGCTCCTCAGACTCACTGCTCGAGTCCCTGTCACTGGTTACATTTATAATGAATGGTTCTAATGCTGTGACGATTCCATCTCGTTCTATATATTTTTGTTCTACATGCAGTACATGGTCAGTGCATTTTTTCCAGTCCTCTGGAGTTACAGTCCCAAATTCCATTGAAATTGCTTTTTCTACTTCTTTTACAGTAAGACCCATATTTTTGCTGCCAACTTTCCTTTTAGCTAAACTCCATATTTGTTCAATGGCATTAAGGTCGCAATGGTATGGGGGTAACCGTAGAACTTCATGACCATTTTCTTTTAAAATTTCGTCAACCTCATATTTTGGGTTGGTCTTGTATTGGCACACCAGACACATCAGCTCTTCCTTCGACATGTAAGTTTCGTAAGGGATTCCATTGGTAGTGAGCCAATCTTGAATGTCTGCCTTTCTCTGATTCATTGTGGGTGGTTTATTTACCTGAGTTGAATGATAACTTGCGTTATCCATTATTATTACACCTTGGTTCCCTTAAATTGGGGATTAATTTCTCTTGCAGCCATTTTAAAAAGTTCTGTCGGTTCATGTCATGATGATAATCAGCTGACAAGGATTTTGTGCTAAAAACCAAGAGGGCATTGGGTACAAATCCTTTTTCAGACCCGGCATGTACAATAATGAACCGTTTCCCTGGGGAAATTTTTTCAACCACACCGCTAGTAGATGGACCTTGCCAGGATTTTTTTGGTCTATAATTTTGATGAATATATGTTTCATTGAAATAAATTAACGGCTTTTCTTGCTGGCGGTATTTACTAATGGCTCTCAAAAATCTGTGCCTCCACGCTGCGATGTCATATCTCTCCATGATTATACTACGCTCGTTTATATTTTTTTTGAACTCAAAGCCATTGGATAATAAAATTTTACGCAACGTTTCACGACATCCGGTAAATCCAATGCTCTCTCTCAAATCTGTCAACAAGGTACGTAAAGTAGGCACCTGTTTTTTAACTGTGTAGAATTGATTGATCTTCTGCCTGATCGCATTAATGTCAAAACTATCCAAATTGGCAACTGTTGGTTTATGTGGACGCTTTTTCCCGGGAGTTTTCCAAACACCTGCATTTGACTGTCCTTCTTTTTTTATTCTTTTGATAGTAGCAGTACCAATATCTGAAAATTAGAAAAAAAATACATTATATTGTTTAAATTACGGTATAGCTTATGGTTATTGGAAGCATCAGTCACTAAGTAACGTATAATTATATTATAAAGTGATCTAACTAATCATCCCTATGTGGTAAAGTGTTACATTCCTAACCCCCGACCCCGGGACTAATAGCGGGTGGTGTGATTAATAAATTGTTGTGGTCAACAGATCAGTCATCTAGTGTCCACCCATTTATACATTTCTATATGAACTGGTTAAGGTTAAGATCTTTTCCCTCATCCCGGCACTATTCTAGTTGCATCATTGTAGCTCACCCCACATCCGCCAAAGATATTATTTTTATATAAATGTGATTTCCTTGCTTATATATACCTATATAAAAATAAATTAGCATTTCAACACACTTAAGTATATTAATTCACTGTCAGAATATCATACCTGTCAACGCAGAAATTTCTTGCACAAATTGAATTTCGGTTTTGAGCTGACTATCTTTATCTAGTTGTTCTAAACTCTTCACAGCATTAGTAATATCATTCAACTCATTTAAGCTGCTGTCTTCAACTTTATCTCTTATCCTCTCTGAAATAAAAAACATACAACAAATACCTTTTCGATTACAATCGGAACATAACCTCTAAATGTAGGAAAAACAACTATTTCAAACTGAAACCAACAACAAAAGCATAAATTACCCGAATAATATTTTTAGTCCAACGAAATATATCTTGAAATAACTAAGGAGCTTACAAATATTCAACAAGTATCAATATCATTACGTGCACTAACCTGTGGCAGTCATTATTTCATGAAAATATCGTTCTCTCTCGCGAAAAGCAGAGGCTCGCTCTTCTTGTTTTGCTTTATATTTAGACATCATTGTATAAATTAACTTCCTAGCTGAACTTTTTATAGGTTTCGACATAATAACGCAAGATAACAGTTTGTTATTCCGAAAATTGACACGACTTGACAACCAACGTACTAGGGTTTGACTAGTTGTTGAGTATTGCCATATAAAGAATTCTGTTTCAAGGTCAATATCACGATTCGATGGCCAGACTCTATGCATGCTGCTATCGTTGGTTGTATACTTTCCAAACTTTGGTGATTAGGGTGAAATCTGCTGTCGTGCGTCGGCTTATCGCCCCAAACTAGCATGGTTTTCTTAGGGGTCGCAGCGTAGAATCGAATCTGCGGAATTCATATTAGGCGCTTTAGACGACAACTGTCAGGTGGACGCTGTGTATACCGATTTTGCCAAGGCATTTGATAAAGTCTGTCATGAGCGTTTGCTTTTAAAGCTTTGGCATATTGGTATTCACGGTGATCTATTCCGTTGGATAAAGTCTTATGTAGAAAATCGTTCGCAGGCAAGCGCGGTAGGGGGTTGTACTTCCCATTATAGGACTAACACTTCAGGTGTCCCACAAGGGTCTCATTTGGGACCTCAGTTATTTATCCTGTGCATCAATCACATTACGGAGTGCGTAAGAAAATCTAACTAACTTTTATACGCTGACGATACAAAGAGTTATTCAAAACACAGATGACTGTAAAACCCTACAAAACGACCTAGATAATTTTGCGTCTCAAATAACTTATTCCTAAATCCAGACAAATGTTTTGTTATAAGTTTCAGTAGAAAATAGGGCATGCGGTACCGCTACCATTTCCAGAACCGGGACCAAGATTTCCGGTACTGAGTCAGAACCGGAAATTCCCGGGATTTCGGTACTTTTCGGTACTGAGTAAATTATTAGTTAATTTTTTTTGTTTAATGGTTATTTTTTGAGATAAAATACCAGTTAAGTGATAATGCAGAATAATCAACAAAAGGCAAAATAAATCAACAACTGAAAAAACAAATTAACAAATAGGAAAATAGGCCAATAAACGAACAACACATAATTAACATTTTTTTATAAGTCTTTCGCATCCGAATAAAACCGAGCTTGTGAAAACGTCACCCCGGTCGTACAGTCAGCGTCATATAGTTGGTAGCATCCAAAGTAGCCAAATAGTTCGTTACACGCCCTTGTTACTACGGTAATAATGACGTGTAACGTACTATTTGGCTACTTGGGATGCTAACAACTATATGACGCTGACTGTACCTGGCCCGCACGTAGTTTAGAATTGTAAAAATGACAATTAGTCTAGTCACAAACTCAATACCGAAGGAACCGAAGACCCGGGATTTTTTTCGCCAGTACCGGTACCAGCTGGAATGATAATTCCCGGGATTGCCCGGTACTGAAAGAACAAGCATGCCCTAGTAGGAAAAGAAGAAATATCGATTTCAATTATAAACTTTGTAATAAGGAGCTAACTCGTGTCAGCCAGATTCGCGATCTTGGTGTAATAATCATATCAATAACATATTGCGTAACTCATTTAAACAACTCTGCTTTATATTGCGTGTAGGAAAACCTTTCAAAAGACTTTTAACGTACAAAATATTATTTAATAGTTATGTCCGCAGTGAATTGGAATTTGCAAGTGCAGTTTGGAATCCATTGTTTAAAGTACACAGTGATAGAATAGAGAAAGTACACAAATAGTTTGTAAAGGCAAATGAGTATCGCATAAAAAATAAATACTCAGATTATGCCACCGCTATGAAAAGACTTAACTTTGCATATTGAGGTTATCATCGCGAATGTATTGAATTTGGACCCTTTTTAAAATTGTTATTAATGATACTGATGCCCCTATTTTGATACACTCACTTACTTTTAGAGTACCCCAACGTTGTGAGCGACCTTGTAGAAAAAACCTCTATTTTCCATCCCCCGTAGTCATACTTCTTATGCGGGTAATAGTTTCATTAAAAGAGCATGCAGAATAATAATAAGTTTGTACATTTAGATATTTTTAGCAGTAGGTTAAGTAAACTCGAAAAATTATCCATGCGAAGTACTGCGGAATCAATTTAGGCAGTGTTATTATTTTTTCATTTGTGTATTATTTAATCTGTGTATGCACACATACTGACACGTATACGTATGTGTTTACGTTTGTTAGTTTTATGTAGGTTTTTATTTTTGTATCCCCTATTATTGATTTGTAATATTGAACAAGTAAATGTGGCACTATTTGCAAAAGCAATTCTGTTAATTATGTTTTATGTAAAGCATTTATATTTTGGTTTAAATATTATTTTTAGGAAACTGTAAGTCTACTATTTAAGCTAATGTTTATGTATTACTTGCAACTATTTGGAGAGACTGTTTGTTTAAAAATTAAAAAATTAAAACAAATATACAAATTAGAAGAAATCTGACTTAACGATAATAGGTTTATTTTTTACGACGAAACTTTGTTTACTTGTTTTTTTTTCGGTTGGCTTCGCGCCCACCTTCCTTACACACACCTATATTTACGTACAAATTATAATGATCCATTTTGTTACTTTTGATACAACCAAGAGTAACAAAATCAGATGTATTAGTGCACTTTATTTAGCCTATTTAGATGAACTGTTTTCCTGATTTTTAGCAGCCTGAATATTGGAATTTTTAGAGGGCACATGAATATTTGTACAGCGCATCAGCATGGTATCCACAGCAATGCTTATTCTGGTGAAAATAACAAGAGCGCTTTGCGTTTTCCAGATGTCATGTCAAACTTGCCACTTATGCGTCAGAACCGTAACCACCCTCCCGTGGAGTCCACCGACATGCATTACATCCAGAACGGGCCCGCGCCGCCCGCCGCGCCGGGGCTCGTGCCGGCCTCCTCCAACTATTACGAGAGGACGCAGGTTTACAAGAGAAAGAACGATTACGGCGACGGATCCACTTACAGAATGGATAAAATGATGCGGACTACTTACGGTATGGTCCACGGCCACCCAAAGGATGACTACGACAACTTAGGACTCGGCTCGCCGGATAAATCACAATCCAGACATTTCCCACCTTCCGGTTCCAGTTCTGATATGTCTTCTATCCATAAATTCGACAGACATAATCTCAGTTCCGGCAATGGTGAGTATCTCTCGGTTGTATACTAAGTCTTTCTCGCTACGCTTTCGATTCTTGGCTCATTTAATATGTACAATGTCTGGCAGGGAATTCTACTCATCAGCTTGATGTGTTGACAACACTTCCGAATCTATTTTCAAACTATTTGCAATGTCAATAAAAGTGTATTTGCTCAAAGATGAAGATCATCACCGACCTTAAATTCTTTCAAATGTCTTCCCTATAGCACTGAGCACACACTGTATCATAAAGGTCCACGCATCCACTCCTGCTTATCATTCGGCAATCAATTTAGAAAAATAATTGGATATTTGATCTGCTTGTGATTTTTGTGTGAAAAGAGTTATGGGTTCAAGAATAACTAAAAAACTATGAAGATTATGTTGCCACAGTAAACTCATACCCGGAACCATCTCACGCTTTCGTCACACCTAACCAAATTCAAAATTTATCATTATGTTGTGTCTTGTATTGGTTTTGGATTGACTTATGCTACGGCGCTCATTCCTGAAATACCGGAAAGTTAATATTTTTTAATACCAGGTTTTAATATACTGAAATCCTATTACTGCATATTCAAATATGGGTATTGTTATTATAGTTACCTAATATTTTGAATCGGGTGTATTGGGAATTTGGTAAAAAGTAAGTTTGGTATATTTTATTCCTGGTATTTTGGGAATGAGCGGCCTACACTTGTCCTAAATTAAAAGACATTACGTATATAGAGCTCTTTGTCAATAATACATACTGATGTGTATTGTGGTATATTTCAGCTTCTACATAATGCGATACTATTGGTCATTGGTTTTCTTTCGGTTGGGTTAATACAAGATACAGCTGTTAATAAAGGGTGTACTGGAAACTAATCAGAACAGAGCGATGCGCAGCGAACCGTCCTCACCAGGCTTTCTGTCGCTTTCCATTGCACCACACTCGACGTAACTAAATTGGCTCACAAATTGGGATCCCATTACTAACGCCTCATTGTAAAGCCATCATCATTTCATCTGTTCATCATTGTAAGTAAAGCACAATTTTCATGTTACCGGGACCGCCTCGGGCGTGGGGAAGTTGATATTAATTCCGCTTGTCCTATTGTAAGCGTGCACTCGTGATACTCATACTGTCTTAACTAGAAGCACAAACATATTGTATTCTCCTTGCTCCCTTCTGAGAAACTTGTAAAAAATATCTGTATTTGTTGCACGATAAAAATAATGTATGTTTTCAATTAGTATCGTAAGATTTACTTCTATAAAACGTAATATAACACATAGTTTCGCACTAAGTTCTTTCTTAATATAATCACCGAGTACAAACGAGAAGCGCTCGAGGTGGAGAGCGTGGCGCGGCAGAGCGGACGTGAAGCTAAATTGATGATCGATCGGTAGATAAGAAGAGTTCGGACGGGGGTCCGGGGCGGGGCGAGCGGGGCGAGCGGGGTGAGCGGGGCGAGCGGGCCGAGCGGGGCGAGCGCGCGTTCGCGCCGGGACAGGTAGTGTGGGGGCCGGTGGCGGGGCACGCGTCGTGGCCGGGCAAGCTGGCGCGGCGCGCGCCCGACGGCCGCTGGCTCGTGCGCTGGTTCGGCGAGCGCCGCCCCGCCGCCGTGCCCGCCGCGCGCCTGCTCTCGCTGTCCGAGGGGCTCGAGGCGCACCACGCCGCGCGCACGGCCATCAGGAAGTGAGTCACCAACGACGTGTTACCTCGCGTGTCACCAAAACTGTTACTAGGGCGCCGATCACTGATGCTACTGCAAAAAGTTAATTCATCACGAAATCGAGAATTATACAGCTCATTCACAAAATAACACAATTTCTAAATACCACTGCTCCTAACCAGATTCCGATTTGAGAAATATTAGGTAGTAATGATTTTTGAACTAACTTACTTTTACGTTTTGGGAGTGTATTGAGATTCTGGCATTTTGTTTGCGATATTGAATCCCTAATTTGGTCTAGGACTAGTCAATTTAAGATATAGGCCAATTAAAGAGGAAATTTAATAATGCCTTTTCACTTTGAAAATTGCATCAGCGTCATAAAATTTGCCTAAATATTAAATGAGGTTTTTATCCCAGACGTAACGCCTAAATTTCAAATTGTCTCCTTAAAATAATCGATCGATTCATAACGACTTCGACTCAAAATGTCCGATTCCCAAAATGCCTAAATACTGATACGACTTAATCTTAGAATTACTTAAATCAAAAACATCTAGAAAGAAAAATATCTGTCTCGAATTTTAAACAGATAGATAAGGACTAAATTTCAAGCAATTTGGAATAAGGTAATTATTCCATATTATGTATAAATATGTTACGAATTTTATTTTAGGCATTACGAAACAAAGTCGTCGTTTTGATATTAAGACGTATTCGTTACATAGCATACTGAAATTAAATCCTACTTGTGGCTAGTCGTGATCTTGACTTGCATTACTGCTGCACTCGGTGGATGATGATTGATCTTTTGACCTTCCCGAAGAGCCGTTTGGCGACGGGGTCAAACCGTCTAAACGACCCTTCCAAAACAACGTCACGCGCTGTGTAAATAATTAAGCAATAATGCATCTTTTGAAATCCCAGATACTTATAAATTATAAGTTATAATTGGGAATTGTTCTTGTTTTTGGATTTCTAAAAACACCGAGAAATGCATTTGATTATGGTAATTATAATGACGAGTAATAAGTTTTTGGGGATATTTATGGAATTATTTTACTGTTCAGAATGATGGTGTGCAACCAACGTGCACGATGCCCATATTTGAAAAATGTACTTTTGATTATGAGACTTCCATCTGATTTTGAGGAACCAAACAGTTTTTATTTCACTTTCGTGTCTTATTGGTGACCAGCAACATGAGGAACAGTTTTGCTACCACGCGGGGTTTTGTTACATGCTGTATAACACATTATTTATGTATACACAAGACACCATTGTTTGTACTACAGGTAGAATTGAACGCTGTAATCGGTTAAAATACTAATGTCAGATTTCACCAAACAATTTTACAGACTTCTATTTTGATTGGCTCAATACATTTTGACATCAAATCTCTATCCGTCTGTTAAATTATTGGCGAACTCTGCTCTAAAGAGTGTCTATTGATGGACTCGCTTTAAAAGTAAGAGTTAATATTTTTTCTGCGATTTGTGTCTCGCTGAGATAATCTATACTAATCTTATGAATACGAAATAACTAACAGTAGATGGGTATAGACGAAAATAAATGTCCGGTTGAGTGTTGTCACCGTAATGAAACTGTTGATTAAGGTCAAACACATTATTTTTTGTAACGAAATTGTAAGTTAGACATCATTTAAGTGACATTTAAATAGCGTCTTTATGTACACTTATTTTGGTTTTTACCCAGTCAATGTTTTGTTTATATTTATGTAATTTAATAACAAACAATTGTAAGATTAACCCAACCCAAAGATTAAATGACGATAACACGCTGTGTATTTCCTGAAGTGCCTATAGCTAATATTCGGTCGATCGATATTAAACTGTTTTTACGTATCGAAACAGGAGTAGAAAACTAAATACGCTGCTCGAGAACGCGATTCAAGAGGCGATGGCGGAGCTGGATAAGAAGAGCGAGACAGAGGGCGCGGGCGAGGTCGAAGAGGCGCCCGTCTCCGACGAGGCCGGGGGGGGGCGCGGCGGGCGCGGCGGGCGCGCGGCGCGGGCGGCGCGGGGGGCGGGGCGCGCGGGGGGGGCGCGACCGCGGGGGGCCGCCCGCGCCCCGCGCCGCCGGCGCGCGCCTGCGCAGCTCGCGATGACACCCGACGGGACACCGACCGACACTGATTAGATCATCAATATTATCGTGTGATCCACACATATTGCAATCCATATCACAAAATATTGATGCTTATCACGACGATATCCAAAAATTTGCAATCGGCTATAAATACCAGTATCGTGATAATATTGATCGTCTATTTCGTGCCTTTGACAACTTTTTCCATCTCACAATGTACTAAATCGTATGGGTTGTGATCATTTTCATATCGCTCCGTTTGGTTGTTCGCTTCGTCTTTCCTTTCATCGCGAACTAAGGGTCGGACAAAACGAGACGATATCAGAAACTGATCGCAAAATATATTATTTAGGCAAATTGAACGTGAGCCCGGATATGACGGCGAGTTGCTCGCGACTAACCTTACTCCGGTCCGCCTGATTACATAAATCACAATTAATGAAAGATATTTCAGAAGTTATAGTGAAGAGAAGGCTTATTCGTTAGATCTGTATGTCTACAATTTTGTATATTCGTCGTAGTACGTCACATAGTCATCGATGTGTAGGAATAGTTAGAGAAAATTATGTTGTGATTTACGAAAATTATAATTACGATTTTTGTTTTCGAAACGTCTAGAGTGTTATTATTACTGACCAGAGATTATCTACCATTCCGTACCTTAATAATGAATATTGTATATACTTTCTCAATCTCTTTGTTGTGATGCTTTTATCTGAGAGTATAGTACGTTGGATTCGACTAAATTGGACGTATAAAGTTCCTCGACATAAAAATTATCTATTTTTTGGTATTTACTTAACACTTGCTGATATAAAGTGATTTATTACGAGTAAAATATGAACGTATGTAGGTATGTACAAACGCAGCAATGTCGGTTCTGAATCGCATTGTTTTACGCGTGATAGAATAAGGCACCATTTGGATCGTCTTGAGTAGGTTTCTTCTCGATATCAAATAAAGTAATAATAATTATAAACACACCTGTCATCGATGTATTGTACAATTTTAGTGAACTGTATATGAATAAGAAAGTAAATTGCTATATACCGTGTAAATTTTTATGTGTGTTGTTAGAAAATAATAAGTGAAACATGAGTTCTAGTCAAAATATTGAGCATATTAAATGTAGATTTTATAGACGAGGTAATTGACAATAACACTGGCCTGGCGTGTGCAGGCACGACATCAAATTGTTTCGGTTACATAATGAGTAAGTACAGTACTTGATTATTGCCCCCAGCTGGTCTAACTTGTTTGCGTTAATCATCTTTTACATTTGTTGAAGCTCGAGTGATATTTATGACGAGCCAGTTAATATCTTGTATACACATATAACAACTTTCAAGTGATATACACGTTTGTTTTTAAGTACGATATTCCACTTTCTGTCAATATCTTTTGTCTCTAATTTACGCGTCCATAACTGAAAAAAGCTTTTTCTTGGTGTAGTTCTATCTCCATAGTAGTTTTACTCCCATCTTAACTCTAGATAATAGGATCTCAAATAATGCAATTTTTTAAATATTATATTTTAAGTAACGGCTACATAGATTTTTGGGCACGTTTTATGTTAATTTGTATCTCATAGATGCCGCATAAGGCGAGCTATGTCATCTAATTTTCTTTGCGCTTCGTAGGCCATTGAAGGTGAGATGCCTGGTAACGCAAAGAAAAGTTGCATTCTACCCACCCGAGCGGATATAGAATATGGAGAATGCATATAATTGACTTACCTACAGTAGCGGCAAGATATAATCATATCCTGCTTTTAAATATATTTGAAGAGTATTCTACTAGGGCAAGCATTTATATCAGCAGCCACGGCCTAATGGGTCAGCGTACTGACTAACAAACAATGTCAGAATTCCGAATGTGCCTGTTGGTTTGATTATTTTAATTTATACAAGAGGACATTCCCACTCATCCCCCTATTTTTTCCCAGGGGGGGTCGATTTAAAAAAAAATCTTTTCTTATTGTTAGTGCACCCTTAGGGTACTTGAGGAATATTCCCTCCAAATTTCAAGTTCCTAGGTCCAGCGGTTGCGGCTGTGCATCGATCAGCCAGTCAGTTTCCTGTTATATATGTATATAAATTGATCTAAATTAGTAAAAATAATCCAAAATACTTTTTGCCGCCACTGTAAGCGAGACAATATCAAATCTCAATTTTTGTATATTTTCCACATTCTTCATATTCTACATTATACATGAGCGTTGATTGATATAATGCAACTTGTCTTACAAGGAAAGGTACCCGACTGTCCGGCTCCGATTTTGTTGATTTTGATCATATGTTTGAGAGTAGTTTAAAATAACAGATACTTTTTTTTTAGCGGCCCAAACTCAATCTTTTGGGAGAAATTGACCTCCAAAGTAATGAAAAGTGACTAAATCCTCTATAGAGATATTAAAAAAAATATTGCAAGTTTCATAGTGGTTTGATTATAAAAAAAACAATGACCACGTGTTTTGTTATATCGGCTAAAACTAATATTGAAAAAAAATATACCAAACAAAGTGTATCTTCGATGATCTTTGAAGGGTATTTTTTATGAAATATGAGTTTTAGCCGATATAACAAAACACGTGCTCATTAATTTTCATCTTAAATATATAATCAAACCACTATGAAATTTGCATTTTTTTAAATATCTCTATGTAAGTTAGAGGGTTTAGTCACTTTTTAGTATTTTGTAGGACAGTTTCTCCCAAAAAAAAAAATACGTGTCTGTTATTTTAAAATACTCTCTAACATATATCAAAATCAACAAAATCGGAGCCGGACAGTTGGGTGCCTTTCCTTGTTAGTCTATAGGGCTGCGGAGCGCGCTCGCGACGACGAGGCCGACCATGCCGACGCAGAAATGCCTCTAGATTCTCTCACAATCAGTAGTCCTGTTATTTTGTCCAGGGTCGCACTACTGTGCTTTCCTTAGGTTTTGTAGTTCGATTAGTTCGTACTACCGGACTACTGAGCCCTAAGAGATTTCAGTAATGCGTTACCACAAAAATTAAATCATTTGTATGGTTTTTTGATAGCATATACTCGTTCAACTGGACTAGTAGCCGCAGTACTGAGATCAAAGGAATTTCTGCAGGCATGATAGAACGGTCAGCACAAGCCTTAGCCAAATGCCAAAGGGCGTGAATACGGACCGCTGCGCTGTGAAAACCTTTTGATCACGCGGGTCAACAAAGATTCATCTTGACCATTCGCTCGACATGCCGTTCATTTGTAAGATAATAACGCACTACACTTCTTCGTCTGATCGTTATAAAACCTCAGGTTTTGTAAAGGTAGCGTAAAAAGTGTACGGTACGCTAGATCGACACGCGTCACAGACGTCACTTAACATCGCGCAGGTATATTTTTTAAACTTTAATCCTCTCTATTTTAGCCCTACTGGTTTTTTTTAATAGTAATCATATTGATGATGTTATGAGATCTTTTATTCCCTTGAGTGTGAAGTTACTATAACTTGAACAATATGGGCTAAATGGTCTCGGTTCGCTAAACGGTCTCTGGCCCGCAGCTCGGCCTCGCGTCTCGGCCCGGTTCGTCGCACGCGGCGCGACCCGCAGCTCGCTCGCGTCGCGCGGTATCTGATTCTACTCACATCACAACGAGCACATATCCCCAACCTTGTCACCCTCTTTGAGTTAGTGTAAAGTAAGACAATCACTCTAAGTGTCACTTAATTCATAAGTATTTGTTTTGTGGTGAAAGGGAGATTATTTTAAAACATTTCTAAAATGCTTTTTAAACATTCAAATAATAAAGTAAAAGATTTTTAAAAAACTAGGTAGAATTAATGTTAACTATAGGTAGATCATGTCGCACCATGGATACATTTGATAGGTAATTTGTTATCGATAGCCATTGTTAGATATATCAATGTGCAAAATTACTTTGTGATTTTTGAACATGTCCGATAAATTATATATCAAGGAATTATCTCATAGCTTACTTACTGTTTTTATAATATCGTATTTTAACCTTAGAGACCCATACAGTTTTGAGTAAGAAATGACTCCAGATAACGACGTGTATTTAATGTTGAACGGGAAATGTTTATTATATGAATAGTCGGGTAGCACCTCGCTTCGAGATGGTATTATGTACATAATCTTACGGTAGTTATGTATAGTATTTTATTTCAATGAGAATTAATGTTTTATAGACTAATATACAATATAAGATTATTTATTTGTTTTGCTGTGTACATATTTTTTTCAATAAAATGTACCTGTTTTATTTAAAAAATGTTTTATTTTAGTTAAGGCACCGAAAATATCGAAATAACAAAAAAAACATTTTTTGGTAACAAAAAAGTGAAAAAAGGTGGTTTTCATACTTCTTGTTTATTTCGAGACGCTACATTTTTTTTAGTTATTGCGCATGACGTGAACCTTAGCTACTACTAACTTACTACGAGGGGCGTTCAATAAATTCTCGGTATGAGAAGGAAAACAAAAGCATACGATTAGTGTTTTATTTTTATTTTTCTATATATTCCCCCCTATGTACACTTAAGATCTGTCTATTCGTTTTTTTTACCCCTCATAAATATATTTTTTGTATTTGGTGTCAAAATGCTCCACGACCGTTGTTGCCTTCAACGCTTCATCATTAGAAAATCGATGTCCACGAAGGTCCTCTTTAAGGTTGGGAAACAAAAAGTAGTCGCTGGAGGCCAAGTCTGGACTGTACGGCGGGTGAGTAATAGTTTTGAACTCAGATTCAAGTACAGCAGCCTTGGCAACATGAGGAGTATGCGCAGGGGCGTGGTCATGAAAAAGCAGCACTCCTCTGGTCAATTTTCCCCTCTCCTCTTTGATTGCTTCCTGTAGTTGGCGTAAAATGTTAGCCTAGAACTCTCCTGTAATATTTAAACCCTTTTCTTTATAATCTATTAATAATATAAGGGATATTATAAATCGCAGAATATTGTCGCCATGATCTTACCAGCTGAAGGAACGACTTAGAATTTCTTGGGATGAGGTGTTCCTTTAACGTGCCACTGCATCAACTCTTTTTTGCTTTCAGGGTCATAATGATGAACCCAAGTCTCTGGTAACAATTTTTTGGAGCAATCCATCAGGGTTTTCACCACACAGATCAATGAAGTCGGAACAACAAGCAATGCGCGTATGCTTCTGAAACGTTGTCAACATTCGTGGTACCCATCTCGCACTAACGTTGGACATGTTAAGATGATCGTAGATAATATCATGTATTGTACCAATAGAAATATTGTTTTTTTTGTGCTATAGACCTAACCTTCACTCTACCATCTTCCAGATATTTTTTCTCCACTTTTTGAACGTTTTCTTGTGTAGTAGTTTCAACAGGCCGAATAGGTCGGGTCATCTATGCTCTCCCTCCCACGCTTAAATTCATTTGACCACTTTTAGACAGTAGATAATGAAGGAGCAGACTCACGGTAAACTAAATCCATTTCTTCTTTAATTGATTTCTTCCCTGTTTAGTCAAGAATTTTATCACTGCTCGATGCTCTAATCTAATTAACATTGTAAAATCGCTCATGGTGATCACGTTTGTTCAGCAGTAGCAGAAAAACGAAAGAACATCTTCAAATTTTGCTTTTTTTTTACTGTCAATGAATGACTTAGCGGCCAGTATTGAAAAGTTTTCTAAAAAGGTTTGCAAGATACCAATACCGAGAATTTATTGAACGCCCCTCTTACCTTAGGTACTACCTTGCTATCTTGTTTTTTATGTGGAGACATTTCTCACGAAATTTTGTATCGCCTATATTTCGCCTGGTGGAGGTTAGACCACTCATTCCTTATTTTAATTTTGTTTCAGCCTTTCCACTTCTCTATCGTAACGTCGTTTTGTTGACGTTATAGTAGCCCTTACGATCAAATAAACAAGAGTAACCATAACAACAAAATGATTACGATATAGAAGCGAAATGGGCTAAAAGAAAGTGAAATGCTGCTCCGATCTGGAAGCCCAGCCACCTTCATCATCATCATCAGCCCACATCAGTCCACTGCTGGACATAGGCCTCTTTCACAGCACGCCACTGAGCTCGGTCTTCGGCTGTTCTTCTCCAGTTAACACAAGCTACCTTGCGAATGTCATCGGTCCACCTAGTCTGAGGGCGCTCTACTCCGCGTTAGCCAATGCATACCAGCCACCTTGCGTCCAACTAAAGCTGGCAACTGAAGAAAGCTGTCAAAATGTTTACAATTACGCTCTCTTTGATCCATTCGCAAAATGCCATTCGACTCTGCTCATTGAACATTTTAGTAGCCGGGCCCCGCACTACTAAAAGGCCCCTCTACCCGAAACCGGTAGAATATAGCACCAAAATCTGTGGGGTTTTACCCCCGTTTTCTCGTGGTCCCATCGATTTCTCGCAGTCCAATTTAGTATCTTGAGCCTCCTGTATAAAATGCGTGAATAATCTTCAACGACTTAATGTTACACGACCGTAGGTATTCCGTGCTTGATACGGATCGTGCCGTGGTAGAAGTGACCTTTACTCCTAAATCTATAACTTTTGCTTAAAATTCGCCAATCCTTAAACATCTATCATCTTCCACTTCACTCAGCTTTAGATAAAGTTTTTTTTAATATAAAGAGGTTCTAATGCCTACATATTGATATTATACAGAAAGTAAAATTTTATTGATGGGACTACGAGAATTAAGTCACCCTCGTGGTCCCATTGATGGGATGATGGGACAAATCAATGGGACCACGAGAAAACGAGGGTTTTACCTTCCGAGTATAAAACCGGTTCTATAAGTTCATCCATTTTACTCAAGAGGGCGCTTATCCGGCGTCTACTTGTTGTGACGTCACCTTCCTCGCTTGTGAGTGGCGACAAGGTATCTTTCACAAGTTATATGAGTATGGTAACAACCAGCTAGTCGCAGTTGTCATGCATTTGGTTGGATGGCGCCACAACCGTCGTGTTCTAAAGAGAACGTTGGGTAGTAGGTTCATCTAAACATACGTTTAGTGCAGGAAATTGAGAGATGGCGTTCATAACGTGTTATTAGAGTTGAGGCAGGTCATTAGTGATTTAGAGCCCGCTACAGTTAAAATGGGTCAAACAGCGACAAGGTACAATAGTTCACTAACAAGCGTTAGAACTAGAGCGCTACGTGTAATTACAGTGTAGCTATTATTTCTAAAGAAACTAAAAATAACGAGGGGTAAGAATAATATTAATTTACAAAATACCTTCAAAACGGTTGTAATTGAAACCCCGATCAAAATACAGGTTGTTATGTGTTTGAAGCCTTTGTCACTCTTCCGCCCAGTACCTGCCAGTTGGAACGCACTGCGTTCGACAGGCGGGGGTTTATTTAGAGCCGATTCAGGCCTATAAATAACCGTATAATGTGCTTGTTTTGATGAGCTTGCTCCCGCTGTGACACTAAAAGTCGATTTAGTGCGATACGCGACCAGCGAGGCCTGATCTGGCCCTATTATTGTACTCGTAACTATCTCTGGGTTAATACAGCAAAACCTGACCATAGCCGCTAACCGTGTAGTCTGTTAAACAGCTTACACTGTTGATAGGTAGGTACAGCTTGGGTGTTACTATAAAAGATAGAAGCTATCGACCGCAAATCTTTTGGAAGTGCCGGTGTCCACAGTTCATAAGCGGCCGTGATGACTTCCCGTCAGGTAAAACAAATGCTAGTTGCCTCTTCCACATTATTTGAACAAAAATGTCGATAGTTAACAACATAGGTGCACTTGGGGTTTTTATTACTAGTATTGCATGTCTACTAAATTGTTAAATATCGCAATCGCAACTAACGTTGCACTTCCTACATTTGTTTGGATGTCATAATCCGTTGTAAGGGGCTAACCCTTACCAAATTCGGTCAATATCGTCGTTTTTTTACCCTCAGTAGCGTTTAGGAGGGTGTATCTGAGTAGAGTGGCTGTAGGTACAGTAAACAAATTCCGGTCGGCAAGTTTAAACATCTCAGCTGTACGCCAGCAGAACCGATGGGCCGTGAAGTTATAGCCTTCACGACTTATTGGCGGCTGAGCGCAGTTCCGATGGCATTAAACTGTTTCGTGTGTTAAAAAAGTATTGGCATTTTCCGAATACGATTTCGTTTGGCAAGGGTATTATATTACGAGGCTTGTCATTGTTATCTACGAGTAGGTACTTTAAACAGGTTTATGTCGAGAGTAAGACGCCGGAAGGCGTCGCCGATAGGTATGGATGGACATCATGGCACGTCACGCAAGTAGACTCGAAGGAAACTTAAGTTTGTGATTAAATACCAAATTATTTTTCAAAAAAGAAATGTTCTATGTTATGGACTAAAATTAAAATACGGTAAGTTTAGTCACGTGAGTAACAAAAAATAGTCATAGGTACATTTATCTAGTGCTCTCATATGCCAATGGGCGGTATCTCAAATTCAATTTATAAACGAAGCAGATTAATTCCTCACCCGTTAGTAATGTGTTCGCACTTGCTACAGGGGTTTTGTATTAGATACCACCATTTGTCCCTTTTGATAAGGAATTTTGTTCCACTGATTACTTACTTATGCACCTGCCTGCTGTCGTGAAATCCTAAAATCTTAAATGGCAGCATGTACTTTATAGGCAACTATGTCAATTGGAAACATATTGTTGAAAATGTTAATCGCATCCAGCTGCTGAGTTGCATATGTAAATTTACTATATTGTTCAATGTGATGAAAGTTAAATAACAAATAATGTGCAACGCTATTAGGTAACATGAGTTTGAAACTGAAGCACATTCTAAAAGTTTGTATTGTATCAACTCCATTCCATCGTACGCAGAGCAAATCCGATTACAAATTTCATTATTGCAAAGCGGTAAAACAAAACAGAAACTTGTCCACCCAATGAATGTGAAGGAAATCTGTATTGCATGCGAATGTGAAAGGCGAGCTGTCGATTTGCAATTTGAATATCTCGGATATTCATTCATGCCGAGGCGGCTCGGGTACTTTGGGCTGTTGGGATGTCCGCGAACTCACGCGGCAAATAAACCCTGGCCCCGGATCGTTGTAGGGACAACATCTGAGGAGGTACATATGTTAGTTATTATGAAGAGAAAAAAAAACTCGCTCTTATACTGAATTACACATTATTTAGTAAGTGAGAGATTTTGCCGTCGAGTTGTTTTAAAAATAAAATTTTCATAAGTGAGTTCTTTTTAAATATAATTGTACCTATGTACTTATCTAGGTAAAATAACTAACGCCTTGCTTTGCTCACGATGTCACGATTCACAGCGCTTTTAATACTAAATTT
This sequence comes from Acleris sparsana, assembly GCA_923062465.1. Lineage (NCBI taxonomy): Eukaryota > Metazoa > Arthropoda > Insecta > Lepidoptera > Tortricidae > Acleris > Acleris sparsana. The sequence goes on from OV281293.1 coordinate 19,134,223, forward strand.
CAAAGTGCTTTATAAAATACCTTCTCCAAATTCGAGACCAACTTCCCCTCTCTACGGAACTAGCTTCCTAGTGCCTGCCTGCAATATGTCCGGATTAAAAAATAATGCTACCCCGGCATCCGGCTTCCTGCTTAATAAAACGACGACGTTGTCGACGCTGTTTTCGCAAGCCGACATGGTTTTCACATTCTACCTAATATGGAAAAAATACACAGCTGTTTGCTTTTAGATTATCTATCCACGCCGTTTATTTCTTCTCTAAAATAACACAATAGATGAGTCCTAGGAAGCCAATCTTTTCGAGTATGTTGTCATTTAGGCTGCGGCAGTCAGACCTGAGTTGGTTGCAAACATCGTTCGGCCGGGCTGTCCAAATTGGTTTTTACTTTAATGGACTTTTTTGAGTAGTTAGTACCTACCTACACAAAGAGAATTTGTGATCAATAAAATTGCGTCCGTTTTTATGACATTATTTTCATTATTTTTTTAAAGAAGCAAGAAGCTTAAGTTTAAATGAAGTTATAATTGAGTTAGTACCTTCGAGTGTTTCCTAGGAAGTAAGTCTTTAAGTAGGTAACTATCGTTTACATATCTACGAGTATGTATAACTAGCGACCCACCCTCACTTCGCTTTAACACACAGCAACACTCTTAACTGTACATAGGTGGACCTTATTACAAAAGGCATAAGGTCTACCGATGTACAGTTAACGGCGATGGTACCTAACATAACATCCTTCCATGAAAAATAATTTGACCGTGGTGAAACCCGCAACAAAATCAGTTGCGTGGTTTATGTTAATATTATATAATAATATTTAATGTGTACCTATGCTTTATAAAAGGTAAATATTTTGTGTTAGTGGTATTACCTGTACACGAGTTTGCTCTGGCAGTCATATTGATGTATTATTGACAAGGCAACACGTTTATCGGTTCCTCTTTTGACTCCTAACCTTTCGGCACGTTTTGTTATCCGTTATCCGGATGAGTATCTTTAAATCTGGCATTAATGACTCGGCTCTTAACATGTATTAAGCATATAAAATAACGCAGTTGAAGTGTCAATCAATAATTATACGAGATAAAATAACAAATTGTTTTCATTTGAAGCCCGCTGCCCCCGCCACCAATCTCCACTTCGGTCCACATCGATAGTCCTGCCTTGAACAGTTTAGGAGTTAGGAGATATACAGACGGACATATACTCGGAAAGCGACCTTGTTTTATACCTATGTACCTAAAAAAAATACGAATGTAAGTAAGTATATCGTTATCTAGCTCCTACCTAAACCTAGCTGAGCTTCGGGACTGCGTTAGTGACGTATGACCACGGGTTTTTTATCTGATACTAGTTAGGTAGATGCTCGATATCTAAAGAAAGTAAAGCGTTTAAAAACTTATCTATTCTCATATGGTTAAACTTTCATACACTTCTAAAATTTGGGATCCGCCCTTTTCTCTATCTATTCATATGGACTACAAACCTATCTATTGGTCTAAAAGATACAAGAACATTTTTCAAGTACTTCGTCGTTACGTTACTTTTAAGTGTTTTTTTATATTTCCTATGTTAATAGGACGGGAGGACTGTTAACGAGGTCGATGACCAATTGTATTTAAAAATAGTTTTTAAGCAGTATACTTATGGCTGTTTGTCTTTCAACCAAGTGAAACAACCCCTTATAACCCGGTTTTACTTCCTACTAACAATGCTGGAAAACTTGTCCCATAAAAAACAGAAAATCTAAATTTGTAAACTACTGTTCGGTCTCCTGATATTATAGTTAATTAATATATAACCAACTACCTAAGTATCTCTAAAAAAGATTATAAATAAATTTAGTTTAGTACGTTTGCCATTTGCCGTATTTAGGTACTAATCACCAATTAGGTACCTGTCCCCAGCTGTAAACTATTTAACATAGGTAGTAATCATAATGGCATGCCCGTGTAATCTGCCCGTAAAGTGGCCGGCTTGCCGCTCGTGGCCGCGACGCAAACATTGAGGTTTAATTGGGTCTCCAGTGTTTCATGGAACGGCAAATAGGCCGGCCGGCCATTTTATAAACTTAACAACCCGCCCAAGTTTTTGTTTAAATGAAAATTTACAACGTCCACAGATGAAGCTTAATCATAATGTGCCAGGGAAAGTTGTAGAGTGACTAAACTTAGTTTATCACTAGAATTATTAATTCAAAGTCGCTAATTTTATTTGTTTTATATAGTCGAAGTAGGTATGTACCTACGTTGTAACGATATCGCTCATATTACAACTAAGTAGGTATGTTCTTTTTTATAGCCGTAAAACGCAAACGAGCGGACGGGTCAGCTGATGGTAAACAGTCACCGTCGCCCATAAACATCAGCAAAGAAACACGGCGAAGTTTTTTTTTTATGGCATTGAGAAGGCAAACGAGGACACAGGCCACCTGATGGTAAATGGAAACTGTGCCCCATAGACATTCGCATTCACAAGACTGCAAGCCTAAGACTGCAAATGCGTTGCCGACCCTGAGGACTAAGATGGAATGCCTCTATGCTAGTCATTACACCGGCTGTCTTATCCCCAAACCGAACACTGCTGTTTGGCGGTAGGTTAATGGATAAGATGGTGGTTGCGATCTGGACGGACCCTGCACAAGGTCCTACCACCCGCAGAGTTGTTGCCTTTCAGAGAATACTCTTTTTAAGCCGCGTGTAAAGGAGGACATGTCGGAGTACTACACGGTGAAGGGAAGCTCGTTCCATAGTTTCAAGGTGCGAGGAAGGAAGGATCATTGGAAACGGACTGCAGTCGATCTTAATGGTTCCAGGTAGTATGGATGAACTTTACTCCGGTGGCGAGTAGTCCTATAATAGAATGGCACCATAAGTATTAAGCTGAATAATTCCTCAGATCACACCCCGTGTATGACTTTGCTGCGAGATTATGCATGTACCTTAGGTACAGTTGATAAGTTGTAATCGGTACCGATCTTGATACATAACTACTTAAACTAGGGTTCCATGCTGGCTTTGCCTGTTGTTCATTTACACGTAAGTAGTCCGCACGTCTTGCATCGTTGAAATTCAAACGGCCCTATTAACTACGGCAGGAGCCGGCCCGCTCGCTGCTTGTGCTCGTAATGCAATTGGAGAAACCGGAAGGCAATTAATAGTTTCTGCCAAGACGTAATGCCGTACCCAATGCTGGTTCGATTTGGAACAAGATTTGCACAAGTACAGACAATATCATTAGTAAATCACGTGACGTCTCAGTGATAACATTATACGACCGGTCTTCAAGGGTCTGAGAAAGTGTTGGTGGCGGGCTTCCCTGTGGGGAATTTTCATGACTTTTTGTCACAGCTTCAATAGTTCAAAGCTGATTCATGTACCTAATAAACGGTTGAAAAAATCATTTTATAAATAACTATAAAAATAACCAAGAGATAAGCCAACAAAGATTTGTTCCTACTCTTTCTAGCAAATCAGAATTTAACACGGAGTTTTATATGGCAGACCCTGTTACATGACGTCACAGTGCATATTGGTTCCGCCTATCGAATTGCTGTAGAATAGGCATTAAAAAAAGCTTGTAAGTATCATCAGCAGTTATTGCCCGATTTTAATTTTATTGTCACTTTTAGTTATCTCTATTAGCTATGGTACTTGCATATTTTGTTGAAGAATGCGATTTAAAAATCCATGCGTACATATTCTGTATTGTGAAGTGCTCCACCATCACTTTTTATCTAAGGATCACAAAATTGACCTAACCTAACCTAAAGAGCTAATAAGGTATGGATAGCCGAAATGTTATTTTTTCTATTCAACGTCGAACTCTTGTGAAGTATTTCCAAACTTAGTAAATAGCAGGTCGAGAAGCTCGATAAACGCATGGTTATTTACCGGGCTTCGATATTCGCCGCCGGCGGCGAGCGGACAAAGGCAGGATTAGCGCGGCACTGCGGCCGCCACACCATGGTTACTAAACGCAAATTCAAAACCGTAGCTCTATCCCTCCAACTCAAGCCGAGGCAGTATTGACAGACAGAGACAAAAATAGCGTTACTTCGGTGGTAGTGCCGATTCTCCTGAATGACGGTGACGCCATCTACTCGACTCTACTAGCAACTATTCAAATTAGCCGCTACACGACACACGATCCAAATTCGGAGGTAGTAATAAATCGATAGGCTTATACGGGGGTTCCGCCAAAGCCATGTGACTAAGCAGTCGGTAAGCTGGTCAGTTGTTTTTGATTTATGTTGTAGGTATGTTCAAGGAGTTATCTTTGATCTAATAATCGCATTAAGGGACTTGAGTTGTGTGCCAAGTTTAATCAGCGTGATCCGGATGCAAAGTTTATGCAAGATAACATTTAATGATATTGTTACCTTATTCACGTGTATAATCTATAACTTTTTGTTGTTATTTTAAGGCAGTTTTTGTATTTTAAAGTCTTATACTGTTTTTCATTTTATTTTTCTTGATTGTTAAAAGGTTGTAAGAAGTGAATGTATTTTTATGTAGGTAGGGGGGAAAGGGGATATCATGTAACATTTTGCTACACCCTAAAGGGGTTTATATCTTACGAGGAGTATATCTTAGTAAATAAGTACCTTATTATGTAACATGGTAGCAAATAAATGATTTGATTTGATATTTTCGGTGCATTTCAGGGTTCAAAACCAAAACTCGGACGCTAAGAGCATTTTCTTTGATTAACTATCCCCCAGGACATAAATCGAAGTAACCTCCAAAGTGAATAGAAAAGCCAATGGCATAAAGCGTCTCATTTTAAATCGTGGATTTTGGTGCTTAAGAAGCGTTTTCAGCAGTCCTTTTATATCGTTTCAGTCGGTTTCAGAGGTAGCTCTATAACATACCAGATTATCAAAATTTCAACCAACTTGCCGTTGTTTTCAGGTGCCTGAAACATGTTTTCAGTCGGTTTCAGGCCACCCTCTATCGGATTACGCCATAACCTGAAAACCCATTTTCAGGCACCCGTGAGCCAAGTACATCGTGATTCTAAACAAGACAAGGTAGCACGGCGTAGAACATTCCAGCAACGAATTGTCTCGATCGTCTTCGGGGAGGCGAAGTAAGTAGGTATATCGAACACGGAATAGTCGGACACGAGCCCTATATAAGGCGGACCGCAGCTATTGTGGCGAGATTCAGTCTTTACTTGGAAAGCGAACAGAGCGAGCAAGAGCAACCTGAGCGATCATCTAAGTATTCGAAGTTTTTGTGCGATAATCGCACTTAAAGACGCGGTATAGATTTTCTGGTCCACCTTACTCGCTCTACCGTGGTTCTTAATAAGTTCAATCAAAGTAGTCTAGAGTAGAGACACTTGCAAACATGTAATTATATGCATTTAAAAAAATAGCCCTTATGTGGCCAGAATTAATAAATTAAGAAAGTACTTATTAAAATTTTACTTGTGGTTATCTGACACCTTTATTATTGAAAGTCCACGACTCGATGGTAGAACAAGGACGCATAAAGGCAGTGCATGCGAAGTAGGTGCGTTAACGACGGCAGTCGTTAGGTGCACTGCTCCTCGCATAATGACGCGTCTGGCGGAGAGCCGCAGAAAATCGGATCGCCATTAATCTGCCAGAGGTCGGGGCGGCCGCGCCGATCGCAAATGTATGGTCATCGCAATGAAGACGTATGGCACGAACATTTCACTCCGACGTTTTATTTCGTTTACGACTGAAACCTGTCCGGCCACGTTACAATAGACGTTCATTTCATTTAAGCAAGTTAAGCTTCTCCGAGCACAGGCTGATTCTAAACTTCTTTCCGTCGAGCATTATTCTTGTCAGTGTAATTGGATAAATGGCTCTGGAAGTGGGGTAAAGGATTGTGAGAAGTCTTAGGTCAGATTAATCTGCATTTCATAGCGAGGTGGATGAAGATTATGCCTCGAATTTTACCCGAGTTTAAAAGCATATATTGTGGGCAAAGATCGCAGGTTCCATTTGAACTCCTAGAGAATTTAACCAATTTTAATAATTACTTTTAACACCAGTGAATTTTGTATGACCTTTTAAAAACTCTCGATATCAAAGATTTGAATTTCGAGTTCGAGACACTTGGTCTCTCGAGAGGGATCTGCCGCAACGTAGACGCTCTCGAGCGTCGGTCTTTTTCACGTAAAAAGTAAATAGATACGTGATACGGATCCCGCGTGGCTGTCGCGCTAATGCCCGACGAAACAAGATTAAAGTAAATGCCACTTTATATCCCTGGATATTTGGAAAGGACGAACATTTTGAGGGATTTCATTACGAACAGAAATCTTTATCTTTATGTTTCAATAATGCTTAAGTGGTAAAGAACCTCATTTCTAAAATTAACACAATTAATTATAAAACTTGTCGTTAATAATACCGTGTTCTAAAATGTATTCTAACAACATTCTCAAATCATAATCTCGTTAGTCTCGTTAGTCTCGTTACATACCTATACGCACAAGACTTACGTTCCTTTTTTCGCATCGATGTAACAAAAAAACGATTCCTCTATTCCTTTACAAATCAATGTTTCTTTTTACGCAATCTGAACGAACATCGGCATTTTCGTGTTCTAAAAGACATCTCGAGTCTCGAGTAAAAATTCGCCTTATCAGATAAATAGTCACACAAATCGTTTTCTGTTAAATCGGTGATTCATCACGTTGGACCCTGGTCATTGGTTTGGATGGGTCCATGCGAGGAGGGAGACTTCCGAGGGAGCAGGGCAGCTGTCATGTCGGGTCTGTTGCCGAATGCGCCGCAAGCTCAGGCAGCGCCCGCGATGTATCGGAAAACGCCCGTTTAAATGTAAAATACCGGAATCCATCTATCAGACTTTAGCTAGACCGCTCGGACAACTTTAGCGCGCCCAGTCTGCGCCTCTGCGGTAAATGTAGGACAAGTCTTTAAGGCCTTTCGTAGCTGCGCTTTAAAAAATGACAACTAGAAGCAGGGAAGCTTTTTACAAAACCTTAATATAGAATAGTTTTAAATAACTTAACGTATACACTTCTCCACGAGAAATTGATATTCAAAGACCTAGATTTCATCTCCTTAGAATTATCATTACACTAATGGAAATCCAGTCGTTTGAATCGTCTGAGCGAGTCAAACAGCTCTGTACCTGGAAAAGTGCCTCGCGGGACGCGCGGCCCACTTAAGTGGCGGAAATTTACATTTCACATTGAATAAGTTGACTTTATACTTAAATAAAGTATAAAAAATAAACAAATTTTAAGACGTAAGTAGGCACTGGTTGGTAGCGGAAGGATGTAATATCAGAGAACATTAGTCTGGGTCCTAATGTGGTGTTGTGCGTCGGCAAGCGGCGCCAGCGTCGATGTCCGCGAGATTTATCGCCGCTCGCCGCCCCGTTCTCGCCGGAGTTCATTTCGAGAAAGGCGATCGAGTTTCATTTTTCTTTTTGTCTCTTGACGGTAATGGACTGCAAAACGTCTGCTTGCTAACTCCACTGGCGGGCGTCACCAGGCGTCCGATCTACATTTATGTCCTTGTTACTCGAGTAATGTTTTTCACACGACTTCAATCAACATAAAGAGAATGTTTATGATAGTTAGTGTTAGAAGTTCCTTTGCTGGAAACACTCTTTATATAGCGCTGAGATATCGAGAGATTTAAGAACACAAAGCAGTGAGCGAGGAAATTTTTATGGTTGTCTGTGCAAGGAGCCGGGCTGAACAGCGTCATGAAAAAGTCGTAAATGCTGCGTACTCGCGTGTACGAGTGAAATTTTCTACTCGAGCGGTCGCCCGATCCATGGAACATGCAAAAATTTACGATTCTTGCCTCCGTTCGTTCCGTTTTACAATATCTTTACTTATACATATATGACCAAACATTTTATGACTTGACTGCTGAAGCGACTGTATGTAGATGGGTGTAACTCTGCCTGCCGTTGTTATATTCAACTCTAGCAGAAAATATTTTCAGTCTTATTCAATTTATTCATTTAAATCTTCATTTCAGCCAGAATCATAGTAAATCTTGTCTTCCATTCAATTTGCCTAAGCTTAAACAAGTTCTATCAACTAGTCTTTAATTAAAGAGATGGGTTATTAAAGAAAATTAAATATAAGGGATTTACAAATTAATAGAATTGCTTTATCAATTTTAACGAACTTGATTAAAAATGGATGATGCATATTCATTGAAAATTCAGTTCGCATTTTCACTTGATAATGGTCGCAAGCGACGAGGTAAATAAGGCTTAATACTTACCTGCTGGCGCGGGGATTATTGGGCCAGGGCTGCCCTCCGTCCGGGGTTCCCGGAACAGCTCTACTCTTGAGGGGTCCGGGCGGAATTCTGAAGGGGCCGGGATCCCGGACACTGCACGCGTTTGGGACGAGATTAAACGATTTATGCGACTGCGGACTCAAAGAAAAAGTTACTAAGTATAAAAAAAGTCTACTTGAATACTTTGTCCCATTATAATTTTGACCAGATAAAAGATGTGACTGCTTAGATATTATCTTTAAGGTCTCGGTGCCAGTAACACGGTTTTTGGTTTATTGTCGCGTGGTACATTGGAAATCATTGAAATTGCTTGATGCGTCTGTATAAAATTATCGAGTTGTTAGGCAAGGTATTAAAAGACAATATTTTTTATTTTCTATTTAATATTTTAATTTATATTGTTTAGGTAGGTACATACGTTTCGCCGTTTACACTATCTTTATTTCTGTTTGTGGTAATTAGATAGGGAAATTATGTTAAAAAAGCGTCCGAAAAATAACTGTGATATCTACCTAAATATCCGGGATTCTGGAAGTGTCCGGCGACAACGCGCAGCCCTACAGCGTGACATTCCGGCTCGTTTCACTATTGGCGCATTTCGCGATTCAAGCTCACCGTCTGGAAATCTCATTAGGTACAATTCTGCGTTTTCGAGAGACTTAATAGGATCGCGGCATAATGAGTGCACCTAATTATGCTAATCGCAACGACACCAGCCAACTGGGTTATCCGAGGACTGTTATAAAATGTACAAGTTGAAATAAGCTGCAGAACTTTACGGAATGCGTAAAAAGACTGTTGATTCTTTGGTAAAACAAAAAAACCCTACATAAAGTCTTAGTTAAAATAAAGCCCTATGACATTAAAATTAAGCAATCACTAAATCAAGAGCTATTTCGAAAGACATTCAATTCGAATTACCTATATATAATTCAAGTAAGTAAGAATAAGTCTCGCTCGTTTACGTTAACGGCGGCCGCCTCAGCGTCACGCCGCGGCGCACGTCAGGATGCTTGCTTACTCTATGGATTGTAATCTTATACCTTTACTCTATAGTTGTCTTCTTCACCCGATACTGCAACGTATTGAGCCGACGTTGGACGGGTATGGGACGACATTCTCGAACTTTACGATAAATAAACATTTTAAACGATAGAAAAGATAACATTAGTAGCGTTTGCATCTTGTAGCGTTTAACGAAAAGACCATACGACCCTACCAGCACGCTGACCTGTAGGGTGAGTAGGTCGAAATGACAGACAACTCAGGAGTCGTGGAGAATACCGAATGCTTTATTGGGAATGGGAATGCTTGATTGGGAGAACGTTCTGCTTATATACTAGGGTTTCTATTCATTATCTATCTAGGCTTAGGGTAAATTCAAAATTAAAAAATTAAAAATTCAAATTATTTTTTAGTAAATTGGCCACACGAGGGCTCTTTTACTCGTCGGTAATATGGAGTGAATCTACTAGCGCTTTGGACAAGACCATCATTGAGGAGAAGAAGCGCCGCAAGAAACTCCAGCAGGAGGTCATTCATGGTGTGGAAGTTACGATAGTGCATCGTAATATAAATTTAGTGTAAATGTCAAGTTTATACTATTAACTTTATAGCAGCGTTACATTAACCATCTGATAAGAAGTTCAAGGTAGCGGCACGTAGATCTAGCGCTGACCGTTTATGCGCAGAAGTCGAAAATAAGGTATCTCGGGGGAGTGAAGGGGGCGCGCGCGGGTGAGCGTATGCGCTTATTGGCTCTCCAGTCGTACTCTGTCCCGCGCACCGATACGACGCCCCGCTGACTTCTGGTGCACAGTCGCGTTCTAAATTGCATTGTTATTACTGTTGTTGTTTTCTGTTAAGTTTGAGTTTGTTTTTTTGCCCGGGCCCTCATCAAGAAAAAAACATTGTACGGGCCAGGCATACGGCAGTTTAGTGGAAGGCGTGCTACCACTGCTACCCCTTTCAGATTCAGATTAAAGCTTTTTAATAAACAAATCCATCTTTTATTTTATTTTATTTTTACCCCCCAATATTAGTTATGAAACTAGTTTAAACAGACTTATATATAAAAGAAGGATAAATAAAAACACGTTCTTTATTGGTAAGGATTCTTATTTTAATCAATTTGTAGAGATAACAATTGCGTGCGTAACAGTACCTATGCGCAGCTATCCCCTCCACGTTCCGTTCACCGCTAGACTTAAACTGTAATTCTATGGAACTTGCTAACTATGTAAACAAACAATATATTGAAATTGACATCTAATGTCAATTTTAGTATGGCGGCTTGTTTACATAGTTAGCAAGTTCCATAGAATTACAGTTTACGTGCCGCTACCTGTATCATCTATTACAAATGGTGACCTCACTTCAACGCCTATATAAAGTATATGACGCTAAAGTTAGCCATTTTCGAAAGCGGACAAAGTGCATAGGTACGACCGACGTAAGCTACGGCCTTATCCCGAGGCTCGCCTCGCTTTCATCTCGCCCGCAAAACGCAAGTGAGAGGCCCTCAACTATTCATTGCGTCAGGCGCCTATGTCTATGTCATAAAATTAAATGTTGATATTTTTTGTTGTAATTCATGTTATCTATTAAACTATCTTAATTGTAACAGCGAAATTACTTGCGCGAACAAATCTCGCCACCGTGTAGCGATTCTTTGTACACGACTCGTATCTACAGTCGGACCCAGAATCAGAAGTACCTAAGTAGTTATTAATTTTAAAACCTTGTAGCAGCCATTGATTCAAAATATAATTTATAAAGGATGTACGTGTCTGGTTGTCTGCTCACCTTAAATAAATAGTAACTGTTTGAGATATCGCGATTTGAAAGTTAGGAACCATGTAATTTCGTGTGTGCTTTATGTACAGGTAAAGGCTTTCTTAGAGGTAAAAAAACCGGGCAAGCGCATGTCGGACCATGGTCAGTGTACGGTTCCGAAGCCGTCACTACAAACAAATTAGACCTAGTGACAAACCTAACTACGGTTATCCCCATACATCGACATAGGTCGTGGTCAGTTTACCAACACCGCAAATGTTTTTATATCTTTACTTTTTATATCATGCTAGGTTAAGCTTTATAATTGTATAATATCATAAGTAGTATTTAAAAAAAACGACTGACTGTTGAATTTCTTGCGGCGTTTCTTCTCAGCAGTGGTCTCTTGCGAAGCGCTGGTAGATTTTGACGTGTAAAAGTGCCCGTGCGGCCTACTTACTGAATAAACATCTTTTATCTTTTATCTTATCTTTTAATAAGTTTTCAGTAGGTATAAACAATTAAACCGTTTGTAACTCAAGAACCAATGAAGTCTACATAGTCGTGATAGTATTCCTATAAAATTCAATGTGCTGGGAGGGGGGGGGGGGGGGGAATAATAATATATATTTTATATTCATGCCAAATTACAGCTTTCTAGTACTAAGGGTCTCTGAGCTAGGCTGCGGACGGACGGACGGACGGACATGGCGAAACTATAAGGGTTCCTAGTTTGACTACGGAACCCACAAAATGTTATTAAAATTTAGTGAGTAATTGTGAGAATAAAATCTCATTTAAGGCAAAAAGGCGACTAAGTTGTTGTTTTCTCTCCGTGTACCGTTTATATTTAGTACGGTACAGCGACAAGGTACTGAAATGTACAGCTACTACCGAGTTCGCCTACACCTATAGACAAGGAATTGTATACGACAGACTACGACACTCAAAAGCGGTGTGTTGTGACATTTATCATTTTACTTCATTGTGACACAGTTCGACGATGATACACGAGTACAATTCCTTGTACTTATCCTACTAATATTACTAATAATACATTGTGCGGGTGTTTATCTTTAGTCACACATAAGTAGTGAAAGAAATCTGTAAATGTGAATGCACGCTGTTGTGACCCTCGCCCTCGACTCGGACGAATAAGAACGGAAACTGCTTATTTTGGAAAGTTGTAGTTCCCGCGGAAATTACCTTAACTATGGGATTTCTATGCGGATGAAGTTACGGAAAAACGCTTGTAAATATCGAAATAAAACGTATAATCAAGTTTAAGTAACACAATTTCAGTAAAACAAGTAAAATATGATAACGTCTCAATGTTTAAATGACTAACAGCTGTGTAATGTACACTGCTGCAAAATTTACGTACATAGGTAAGGTATTTATTATAATATAGTTTATAACTACGTGGATTTATTTCACTTCGCATTTAATCCAATAAGCTGTAACGTAGTACAACAAAAATCCCACTCTTCCTTCGTTGTGGGATATCAATTTGTTGAAAGACGAATAGACATTGCTTTATAAGGTATAAAACTAAATAAACAGTGACACTTTAGGATTAAAATTATATTTAATCAACACATTCCATAATCATGTTTAATCATGTCAGAAGCCTTTTCCGCCACCATAATAACCGGCGCATTTAGATTCCCGCTCGGCATACTGGGCACCACACTGGCGTCTACTACGCGCACCCCCCGCACCCCCCTCAACCTCAGTCTCTCATCCACCACTCCCTCCGGGCCCATACCACAAGTACCGGCCGGGTGGTACTGAGAACAAGCCATATTCAACACGTAACACTTCCAATACTCCTGACTTCCGAACTCCAACTCCTTGCAGCTTGGCAGCATAAACTTCACAACTTCAGACTTATGCTTCCTAAAATACGGAGTGTCTATAAGAGATAAGTAATCTTCTAAGTAGTTTACATGCTTCGTCAAATCGTCAGGGTTCGAGTAGAATTTCGTATAAATGACCGGTTTATCTTCAGGGTTGTTGGTTTTTAATTTTACTTCGCCCCTGGATTTCGGATGCAGAAGAGTTATTAAAGCGGCGACGGTATCTTGGGTCGCTGCAGCGCGTGTCAACGGCACGCAAAGGTCGTCTTTGAGGTTGAACATAAAGGAGGAGAATACGTTTATTAGCAAAGTCCCAACAGGCAGAGGGGCCAATGTAACTTGATAGTCTGGGTATGTTTGAGATTCGTTTAAAGATATGTGACCCAACAGGATAGGTAACGGAAACCTGCTCAGATCTAAACTGTCTACGTTTGCAGCCAATGATGAAAAACCTTTCTTTCCAGTCAGCGTTATTGGTACTGTGGAGTGATCTTGCAAATTTTTACCAACATTTGGAGAATCCAATACCAAATCAATATTCATTTCTTTTAAATGTGCTCGAGGACCGACACCAGAATGCATTAAAATTGTAGGACTGTTAATTGCGCCTGCTGATAAAATGACCTCTGTTTTCGCACGAACGTTTGTTAAACGACCATCTTCTAATTTAACTTCCACGCTAATCGCCTTTTTGTTTTTGAAGATGATTCTCCTAGCGAAGGCTTTTTTAAGTACATACAAGTTCGGTCGATTCTTAATTGGACTTAAAAAAGCTGTGGCTGTGCTTTGCCGTACACCATGATTCACTGTAAACTGAGGAGCAGAATATCCGATCTGGTTGTATCCGTTGGTGTCTAGGAGGATTTTACGGCCGTTCTCTTCTAAAGCGGCTAAATACTCCTTCGTTCTAGATTCCCATTGCGGTTGAGTGATACCTATAAAAAAATGGTAGTCAATAAACGTTTTCGCAAAAAATTCTTTACTAATTGATGTCATTTTCACATTCAAGGAACCTAATAATAAAATCAAGTAAATTGAAATGTGTACTTAGAGGTGCATTTGTGACTTTGAGTCAGTACGTAAGTATGCGTATCCAATTGGATACGCATACTCAATTGTTTTATAATTATAAAACAATTGTGTTTCATTACCTAAATATCCTCTCGTGTTGTGCAGAGGGCCTGACTCGCTGGTTATTATTTCTGGCACATTCAGGCACTCGCTCTTTCTGAAATAATGCGTCACGTTATCCCAGTCCCACCCAGGGTTCTCTACAGCCCAGGCGTCATAGTCAGCTCGGTTTCCTCTCACGTGGAACATGTAGTTGGCCCCGCTGGACCCGCCGAGCATCTTGCCTCGAATCTGGTGTATTCTGCTGGCTTTCTGAGCCTGGCTGGAGTAGCCGTCGTCCTCGGTGAAATAGTTCCAATCCGCTTTGGACGACTGGACGAAGGGCACTAGGCCGGGAACCTGAACATTGATCTTATGAGTGACTCATTTGTGGGACGCAGTCTTTGTGTGTATTGGTAATAGTAAGTAAATGATGATTCAAATTAAAAATTGACACACACACGTCACGACGCTTGTAGGAATGTTTATACTTACAGGCTTATTATCATATGTAAAGGGCGACTTAACCGATTTAGCTGTGGTATACATATTTTTATTTATTTAATCTTTATTGCACAAAAAAATCACAAATAGCGGACTTTATGCCTAATGGAATTATTTACCAGTCAACCAAATAATATATCATGGGAAATGGTAAGTTCACACGTAGCACCATTAAGTCTCTTCAACGAATCAGTCTTAAATTGTGTAGCAAGAAAAAAGAAGGACATCCCAAAAACGGTATTTAATTAAAATTCTTTCAACATGAACAGCTTACATTTGACAATGACGTAACGTGTGGCAGAAATCTTAAAAAACCATTTCGCTTACGACCTTGCATTGATCCCGAAATGGTTTCGTTTCACAACAAAACATACTGAAAAGAGTGTTCAAGACTTGTTTCCATTTACCTGGGATTCTAGGGCTGGATTATCCCCTGCCTCGATGAGCAGCACCTTCCACTCCTCGATCTCCGTCAGCCGGTTGGCGAGGACGCAGCCGGCAGAGCCGCCTCCTATTATTATAAAGTCGAAGACATCGCCGTCTGAAACGTTTCGTTAAGGTTATGGATCTACCATCGAACCCTGAGGTCTCCGGACAGACGGGCTGCTGACTGCTATTTATGGTCGCGACGCAGCAACCGAACTGGTTGAGAAGTTCGTGTGTTGCGAACTTCAATTTTGTGTTGGACCTGCAGATCACCCAATAGCGACAGCTTGGTGTTCTCGGTCCTGAATGCATCTAGCAGTTAGTCTTTGATGGTCATTATAGTCCTACAAATCAGTTCTGCTTCATATGACAACAATTTTACCTATGAAACACATAATGTCGTCACATTATGAGTACCTATCCGGTCTATATGCATTTCGTACTACCAGCTGGCTGGCTGGTGATATTTTGAATTTGCCGCCTTTTTTGTCACCACTCGCTGGTCGGACTCTAATTTCGTTTAGTAGAACTTGAGATATAGCGCGTAGTGTATTTTCCATGCGGACAATTTATAGTCAATGACTACTTACCTAGTATTGTAGGTACAAAAATATCCTTACCACGAACTTGAGCTTGGGCAGGGAATTGGTCAGGGCCATAAATAAGGTCAGCCAGGGGCAGTTGAGCCAAGAGCAGTTGTAGCAGGGCAATAAGTGGTCCGGTGGCTGCCACCTCCGCCGCCGAAATGGTCGTTAGGATATCCATGCTAAAATAATAATGGAGTTATACTTATCTATTATGTGTTTATGTATAAACGGCAAAATGGCATCGATCATGTCAAGCCTCATTGCGGTTTTTTCAAAGTAATTCTAGAGTAGAGACGAACAGTAAACGGTTGAGTAAACAGTAAATGATTTATTCAATCAATCAATCAAGCCATTTATTTACGTAAAACATAAAATGCATGTAAATACAGTTTTAGGATTAAAATTATGCTTAGAAAGAATACATTTAACATTGCGTAATATATATTTAACGTTACATCAATTAAATATACATAGGTATAGTAATAATGTAATAAAAAATAATTCAGTTCATTTAATCTGAAAAACATTTCAATTTGCATTTTAAACGTTGTTATAAAATGTATATTTAAAGAATATTGCGTCCCACGTGATCGATCTAAGCTTGTGTACTATGTACCTACTAGTATAGGGACAATATAGAGAAGCAGGCATGCAGTCAGCCCAAGGGCTTATACACCGTGTTTTTTTTTATTTACGATAACTTTAAGGGAACGTTCTTTAGGTCAAACAAAGTTAATTTCCCGAAGACAGACCAATGATAAGTCTAATGGGTTTAAAGATATTTAATTTTTAAATTTAATCAGTTAATCACGTTAAACTAGTGTAAAAGGCTCTTAATTGATAACAACAATTTTCTTTTAATACTTATGAGTAAAGAGTTTCCAATTGTTAGGTTTGTATACGCGTCAATCTAAAGTGACAATCTTGTACCTGTCGAGTGTTATCTTTACTTGTGTCTGTATGTCACGCCAACATAGACGTATTTGACACTGATTATTAGTTAACTCTAAAGGCCCTTTTAGAATGACCAAAGATAAAAGATTTCATTATTTTGTTCTAAATTGAAAAACATTTTTTTTTTGCAATATTTAAAAATCGAATCTACCAATTAGTTTCTATGGATATACCTAGTATTATGCCGAAGTTATCGTCAATCAAAAAAAACACGGTGTAGAGGAGCCTGTCTTGGAGAACTCTGTTGTTGGGAGATCCATTGTGGATGACGCAAACGGTAATGACGTCGAACAAATAGAACGGGAAGGAGTATAATAACTGTGAGGCCATGGATGTGCGCGGGGCGCGCGGCAGATACAAATGCAACCAATGATGTTCATTAAAATGTGACTTACGAGATATCACCGAGCGTGCTCCAAATTCAAAGTCACCACAAATCTGGTGGATACAAGCACATGCCGTGGTCACAGAAGGACTGCTATCAAATAAGTATATTTTTTCCTGCTTTTGTGTTCATGTGTTTTTGGCTTGCCGTGAAACAAAATATGTTTAATTAATCAACCGGCTGATTAAATAACGTTAATTATTGGAAGTGACGCAAAATCAAATTCTTTTCTCAAACAATGATGGTTTCTCAGACAATGTGTAAACACAGCGAAAGCCTTGGACCGGTCGGCGTGTTTGGGTTGCCAAGATGATGTCATTCGCAATTGGCTTCATAAGCTGGTTCTAGGTCAAACAAAATGCAATGAAAAGAGTTATTTATGCTTGGAGTTTTTCTGTTCTTTCCAAGCACTTTGTTAATCTAAGACTCGTTTCCTATTCTAAATAATATTTAAATTGTGCATTATGCTTTAATCTTTTTAAGCCCTTCCCATCTGGGTTCCGCACTGTCACAACTGTGGTCAAGGCTACCGGTGACATTCGCTTGAAATTGGCTTTTTGTTACGTAATTTCATTTCTATCTCAGTTTGTAAGCTTTTGGATCTTCAATAAATCATAAATAAATAAATACAATAAATAAATATAGAGAATAAACATCTGACTGTCCGTCATGCTTTATTTTTGTTTTTTTGGTTTTCATGGCATTGAGAATGCAAACGAGCACAGAGGCCACCTGATGGTAAGTGGGAACTGTGACCCAATAGACATTCGCATTCACAAGACTGCAAGCCTAATACTGCAAATGCGTTGCCGACCCTGAGGACTAAGATGGAATGTCTCTATGCTAGTTATTACACCGGCTGTCTTATTCCCGAACCGGAACACAACAATGCGAACACTGCTGTTTGGCGGTAGGTTAATGGATAAGATAGTGGTAACGATCCGGACGGACCTTGCACAGGGTCCTACGACCCTCAAAATTTAATACGCAAACAATTTGAGTACCTTGAGTACCTTGAGTACCTTCAATACAGTTGATTTCAATATTATTTTCAGCGTCGTATACCCAAAATTTTACTTCGTCGGTCCGTACAGGGAGGTCAGGGAGTGTTAGGGTGGATTATAATTATTCAGTATGAAATGCTCTCACTGCTGGCGTTCTACAGGGAGCTGTGTTCTCTCCTCTTCTTTTTATGTTTTTATAAATGGTTCTTCTTACCACTCATACGCAGATTTATGCGGGTGCTAGTTTAGATGTCTTCCTTTCTCTGATTGAACTTGCTAAGATCCAGGAGAGGGCCACTAATTTTGTACTAAAAACCATGCAAAGAAATCGCAAGCCATTATTGTTAGAAGCTAACTCTCGAAGTTGTCTGGCCTTGTGTACCCGATTTTATGTTTGACTGTACTTACATTATTTTTTCTCTATAGTAAAAAAAATGGATGTCATAGTGGATCAGACACCCTAATAAACCAATATAACTGTAGCACAATGTCTCCTCCTACCTCACTACACTACCCTGACGTTGCTTACGTCGGCCTTTGAGAAAAGCTGCTCGATAAAATTGAGGGACTCAAAAACGTATGCATTCGATACATTTTTGACCTGCGTAAATATCATTAGGTCTCCCTTTTCGTTACGTCGCCGTAAGTATACTGCGACGCGCGATCGGCTCCGTCATTAATAGACAATGATAATTTCAATAGAGCCGTACGGCTGTCGCCGCATCCGTACGTATCCTTTCCGATCCGATGCGATGCGAGCCGTTTGGTGGAAGTCATGCTTAAGAGTTCGCATTTGCACATCCTTTTTTATATTTATTGTATTTTTTGGTTATTCTTTTGTAAAATAAAGTGTTAACATACATAAATTTCTACATACAAGAGGTCTAAAAACCGTCTAAAAGTCGATTAGACTAGCAAACAAGGGAATAAGAGCGAGAGAGAAGTGCTAACCAGAAGGCCTTTTAGAGAGCACAGTACATCCGTACAGGTATATGACCTGCGCCTAAACAACCATTCTAGAGACGATATTTGAATTGAATTGAATTTATAATAGAGTTAGGTAGGTACAAGTACAGTCAAGGAATTTGATTGTTTTGCATTTTGACATACCTAAATAATACGTCAATTTGCCGGGTACAGTGCTATAGCTCTCAGAAGGTACCTACTTCGGGTTTGTACTTGTCTCTCACTCGCACTCATACGCTCTTGCTAAGAGCGAGTGATAAAGAAGCACAAACCCGAAGCACCTTCTAAATGCTAAGACTGTATGTATATCAAGGCTTATTTACTTAACACGTTCACTGCGGGTTGAGGCAAAACCGCCTCAAGCTCGACGATACGTCGGTGCGGGGCAAAAAGTTGTGATATCTCTCTCGTGCGGGAGCTGTCGCCTTTTACTTACAAGGCGTATGATAAAGACAAATATACATTTCTGTATGTTTCTCAAACGCTGACTCTTTTATACAGAAAAAAGGTTGGAGGTCTAAATAAGCCTCGAAATCACTGGGTATTTTTTTTTTTCACACAGTGCGGGTTGAGGTTAATTTAGCCTCAAGAAAGTTGACCTCAAGGCCGCACGGAGCGGGGCGCGGGCGACGCGGGAGTCGACCGCTTGACGTCAGTGCGGTGATAGTTATCGATGTTATATAATATAATGTTATAAATGAATGGGTTTTATTTACATAAACCAAAATTTATTTTCTTCCTGTTAGAGCATTTATACAAACCTACCTCTAAACTAAGCAAAGCTTGTACTATTGCTACTTAACGGCAATTAACAAACGTATGTATAGATAAATAAATACTTAAATAGATAAGCAACCATGACCCAGGAACACATACGTATTTGCGATAACACACAATTAAACGCCTTTAAAGAGGCTCGATAAGATGATCATTCTTTCATCGATAATTTAGCTATAAGTGCCATTCCCTGCTCTAGTCTCAGATAAAATTTAGTGCGTTTTGAGAGCTAAAAGACCTCAAAAATTCTTTAGGTATTTTTTCTTAAGGCAGAGGTCAGAACCAAGGGCGAAACTAAGTGTATATTAAAACATTTACTGAGCAATGACTACAACACAAAAAAAACCCCTGGTCCTATTCTTGGCAAAGTTATGAAGTATTTAAGTAACTCCTGAAATTTGAGAGCGATTCGGCCTCACCCGCACTGTAAAAGAGTTCCGGTTTGGGCTGATTCGATCTCAACCGCACCAGCCAAAAGTCCTTCAAGTTGAGACCCGCAGCGAACGTGTTAATGATGTTAAACCGCTAAACAATCAATTTCCTCGAGTATATGAACCGATATCCGTTATGTTAAAGAGTTGAATTATTTTTAAATATGTAGGAAGACCGAATCAGGTTAAATTACCGTTTCTATTCCAATCAGCGGCCCGGCCGCAGACGAGGGCTAATTCGATTACTATTTTGGCACAGGTTTAATTTGAATTGGCGTTAGTGGCAGGCACGCTGAAAGTATCTTAAGTGAATTATATAATTGTAGGGTACCTCTATAGAGGTCCGGTTTTGAAATTGAGATCACTGTTTTTAGTGACAGTCTAGTTGACAGATAGTTTGTGGTCACTGGTCAGTGAGTTTTGACATTTCACCGTGAGCAGGTTTACGCCGGTGCAACGCCTGCAAATTGTGCAAATATTTCGACAATAATGGCCCGTAAAACTTCCCGTGCGCTGCGTCCATTTTACCGTCGACATAATCGTCCAGTCGTGAAAGTTATTCGGATATTTTTTTCGGTTTACTTTTTATGGAGATAATAAATAAATGTGATGGGAAAATCCCACACAAACTATACTATGGGTACTAGAACGATAAACTTACTTATATGTATAGAGTAATAAAGATTTACATACATAGAAAACCCCCGAGAATCAGGAAAAAATACTGCATCTTGTCATGTTCAAGGATAGGAATCCCTCTTAAATTACTCGTAGGTTATCACGACGCGTTCTGTGAAGGTCAACAGTTAAACATAAAAATCTTGGTACCGATACAATATGTAAATCTCATGCATTATTAGACTCTAGAGCTGATCTGATGGAGTCGGAAGGTGGTCACAGGATCTCCGGGATACTTAACGTATACGTTAAGTTACGTTTTAATTCGTTAGTTTGGGCTGTATAAGCGGATGATGGCTGTAGAGAAAGTACAGCCAGCAACAAAAACTTGTTCTACAAGCCTAATACAGAACAAGAAAACTTCAAAAACTGGACTGCATATGTTGATATGGTCGTTTATATACATACATTAATGCACAACACAAACAACTAATTTTTTTTAAACATAAGTACTCTGTGACATTCGCGAGGCTAAGACGAAGATAACGACACCTCGCTTGACGAAATCAGGCAATCCGTTCAACCTCTACCAGGAACGAAGGACCGTGCATGTAGAACATTAACCTCCCCAACGCTAGGTGGCTAAAAAATACATTTATAACAGAAATTTTGAAGAATTGTCTTGCACGGTATATTATTACACCCAAAAATGGTTCTCTCCCTATTGGTAGAAATATGTTTGGCTGAATGTAACTGTTTTCATTTGCCAATACGCTTTTTTTTGTGTAACTCGGAATATTTCAGAATTTTTATAAAACTAACCAAACCTAACCTATGGGGATCTACACGATGGTACTGAAAAAAATCCTAAATTAATACTAATTTACTAATAATATGCGAAAAATTGTTTTTTTTTCTTCTGAAGATCAAGTGAAACGGTCTTCGTTGCTGATCAAAAATTATGCAGAGGATATTTTTAAAACTCGTCACAAAGTATAACACCGTGTATTCTAACTGAGAAGGACTTCGATCGAACGCGAACTGAAAGGCAGAATTAAAAGAGCCATAGAGTCAGCTGCCTGCGACCTACATACGTGATAAAAATGTACAGGGCACATTATACGGATCCTGCCGGACCGAGTTTGTACGTGGCACCTGGAGCACTATCGACCGTTAAACGCTAATATCACTCGCAGCAGCTGCACCTGTGCAGTCGCGTGCAGCGCCCGATCAATAGACCACTTAAAGGGATACTGTAGGCATTCTCTGAATATGTCGCTTACTTCGCCCTTAAGTTCACTTGGCTATAGTAACTTGATCCCCGAGCTCGTCGCTCTTTTACAGCGTTAGGCAACTCCGAGGTGTGGTTCAGACACGCATGCGTGTTATTTATACGCACTCACTACAACATAAGGTCCCCAATAGGTCTTCACGGACTCGCAAGGTTTGTTCCTGAATCTTGGCCGTTTTCTAGTAATAAAGTATATTTTTTTACTCGCGTACTATTAACCGCTAATATTGATATGGTTAACGCGGTATCAGAATAGCGTAAGTGAAGATAATTCTATAATGAGGGTGTCCATGGTAATAATAGCTCTATTATAATTATTATCGCTGTCTACCTAATCGTATTATGCTACTGGCGAATCATTAAACCTCAAACAACCTGAGTTATGAATGGAAATGCTTATTAGTCTAAGAAATTACATACGAAGAAGGATATTACGTATATTTATGCATCTTAATGAAATATAATGAAATTACACTAAAAATATTTTAATAATAATATAATTTATTAAAAATCTAAAGATGTAATTATTCAATGATTAGTAGTATTACATCAACAATTAATAAGTAATATAAGTAATATAACTATAACTGCTAGTTCAAACACTTCATGCCCAAACCGCACTAACGCCAGATCTGTAACACCTATTGCAAAGAACATATCCAACATAGTGAGTAAATAAATATACCTACCGGTTATACAAGCCTAGACCTTAAACTTAGGACAAGATCAAATTGATCTTTATTTTACTTTGTATAGATACCACAACTGTTTTTGTTTGTCGTTCAGTGCGTCTCTCTCGCTCTCGACTAGATAGAGGGGAATTACTGAATGACAAAAAGTTGGAGTACAACCGCCACGGCGGCGGATCAAGACAGGCTGGCCGGTGGCCGGTCGTCGACGAACTCACTGACGAGTTGTTGAAGAGAATAACACCCCTGCATAAGAGAGCAAGGGCATGCAATGTCGCGGCATGCCGCAGCCTCCAGCGCGTTCTGTGTCGTGCCCTCGCGTGCATGCATCAATGCATCGCAATGAGCATGCAATTGCATTCACCATCTCGCGGTGTCAACACGCGGACATAACTCTGATTTCAATTTCAACTATGGGCGTGACTGTGTGTCACACGGACGAAGTGGTTGTGGCACTTTTGAAACGGTAATTGAAGTAGAAGCTTAAATGACAGTAAAATTAATGTGAATGTTATGGCACAAGCACTTATATAATTGATTACCCATTAATCAATATACTTATCGGATAGACTTTTGAACATCAGTAGTTGTTCCAGTAGGTACAATACAAATACATTTTATTGAAATACTACGACAAAATAATCATAAGGTCATGCGGGGCTATTCCGACAGAGGGGTAACTGCGTCACTGTTTTTTTCAGGGTCATTCAACGTTTTAAAACTATATTTGCGTCGTTTTTAAATACCTTCTTTTTCTACAAAAGGAAGCATAACGAGTTTTAAAACGCTGAATTCCCTTGAAAAAATTAGTTGACGCATTTACCCCTCTGTCAGTATTCCCTCGCTACTACCCCGCTTGACCTTATGTCTTCTACAAGGTAGAAATCTAGCGTTCTAATTATTTCATAGCGATCTCTTACAAATAACTTTACAAAAACATTAACAATGAAGCAGGTATCGAGAATGTGTCTTCCTCCGCACAGATTAAAAAAAGTCAATAAAAATAACGTACCTTCAGCTAGAACCTCTCCTTAACCCAATAAAAGTGTGAAGCACCAGGGAAGCTACTGTTGGCGGGCGAACTTAAATCTTACGACTCGTTATATTTTTGAACAAAAAATGCTAGGGGTGTCCCATCGAGTGCGAAATTGCCTATCATATGAAATAG
This sequence comes from Acleris sparsana, assembly GCA_923062465.1. NCBI lineage: Eukaryota > Metazoa > Arthropoda > Insecta > Lepidoptera > Tortricidae > Acleris > Acleris sparsana. The sequence goes on from OV281293.1 coordinate 19,158,040, forward strand.
AATTTAGGGGTGCTTTGTCGATATGCCTCCCTACTCCAAAAGTCGATGTGGATACCTAGTTAAGAGTGCGTTCAGGGGCGTCCTCATTACTCTAATTCTGCCCCCATACGGAAAAAAGGCACATCTACTATATGAATTGTATTGGTCTTCTAATCTTATTATAACCTTGTAGAGTTTAATATGCTTCTGCGAATTAATTGCACTTGTGCCTTTTCTCCGTAGGAGGGCAGAATTGTGATTTCTATTTAAACAGACGGAAAAGTTGTTGAGCTGCTCAAAACAGGGGCTTTATGCTTTATATTCATTACTCTTTATGTAATTAACTAAACTAGATAATATTTTCCTGAAAGTTTGTTGTTATTAAAGTTATGTGTTTTTTCTTAGGATATTTTTTAATAAATTATGTATATTTTGTAATAAACTGTACGACAGATGTTCGGTGTACGATTTTATTAAAATACTCAAGTTTTATTATTATTAAATACAATCATACCGGCGGCACTGGCCGCACGGAGCGCTCCTGAAGCTAAGAATGTACGGGCCTGTTTAGATATTTTTATAATATGCTATAACATTGATGGCGTGCATTCTGCCCGCCATACATCATCATAAATCACGGTAAACGCCCGTCTGCATATTTGCTTGCGCGGCGGCGTCCTCAATTTGGGCCAGCTTGCGGCGGATGTGTCCCGCGCTGGTCGCTCAGATATGTTAATGGACACTACATCTGTTTACTTAGGGCGCGGAACCATCCTGCGTATGCCTGTTAGTTTAATTCAAAACATAGGCACCGATTACTTTAGAGGATTCTCGGCGCGGCGTGCCGGCGGGTGTTATCTTCATTATTGCAGGCCGTTAACAATTTATCCACCTTTCCACATATGCAAAGCGTTTAATATTTACTTCAGAACAAGAGTACAAAGACAGAATCATACAACAATAAGCAGACTCTCTATGCTTCGCGCAACTATGAAGGTAATGAGTTCGGCTCGTATTAAGGCTGTTGATCTGTAACCTGAGTGTAGCTGTGTCATTAAATTTGCGAAGGTGCAAACTGAAGCTGAGTACGCTATATTTTAAACGTAATGGGCGGCCGTTTGCTGCGAATTGTAATAAATTACTTACATTTATCTCGCTCTCGGTCAGGCTAATTGGCTGTGTGTGCGCCGTGCGCCGTGCGCTCGCCGCTCTCCTCGAACTGTTCAATATTTGCAACTGAATTAAGCGGTCGTTTGAATTGCAAACACTACTCAATATAAAGTGAAAGATGATATAAAATACATGGTGAAGTCTTTAAGTTTGGATCTTAAGAGAAACACTCTAAAAAGCTGTCTTGTAATGTAACTACGAAACATAACAGGAAATAAGCACGAAAACGCTCGCGGAAATGCTTGCCAGCAAAGCCATAAGCGTTAGTCAGCGTAGATTGTATTTAACTTTTTAGAGGCCCAATGATTTTCCTCTTACATCGGCAATTCGGAGCTGGCAAGTTTCGCCTTTTAAAAATAAATCTAACTTGTGGATGTCGAAAAATCATTCCCGCGTCATAAATTGTAGCAGCGGGCCAGGCAGGGGCGCGCAACAGTGAAAAATTGCAGTTGCTGTGTAATCGCCGTGTCGAAGCCGAGGGTGCTAATGTTGCAAGTTAAATTTATCTCGTACAACATTTATTATATTCGAAAATGCCGTTGCCGGTTGGCGTCGCCTCGTTTGCAATAGAAATAGCTAGTTCGGTAAGCTGGGTCGCAATCGAAGTGTGATAATAAAGTTTGTCTTTAGTTCCTGGTAAACTAAACGTTGCCAAATATTAGGCGAGTTGAATGCCGCACTTCGTGACCTAGTTCTTAATATAAATTAAACTGCGCTGGCGTCAACCCCTGAGTTGACGTATTGCGTCGACTATTTCCGAGGGACTGACAGGACGAGCCCCAAGGAAGCCCCCTAAGACGAGTGGGGGCGCCGCGGTTGCCCCTTGTGGTCGTACCCTCAGGCGAATTATAGGCCTACAGCCTCTGAATACTAAGCGGTAGGATAAAAATTCTCCCCTCAGGTAGCCGCTTCTAAGCCGACACATAACTTGGTCCGCGAGCGCGACGGGGAATAAATCCGATAGGAACAAATCAATCCCTCGAACAGGATCTGAAGATCAAGCCGAGTAAACAAGCACGCGAGTTGTTATTGTTTATTCTTGCCGACGCGAACGGCCCGAACACAAACAATGCTAAATGTATGCCTGTTGACCTTTGTCTGACTTTTGCCGTTGTGTTCCTAGTACCAAATAAATAAGTGGCGGTGTATATTATTTATATTTTACTTGGCTCCAGAGATGTATAACTAACAATGTAAATGACAAGTTCCGTGGCGAAGTAGCGAGAAATATCGAGCAGGACACGTAATAATGATAATTTAATGATTTATTTTGGTGGACTACGACTAGCTTTTCAGTTAAACTTACAGCGAGCATTAAGGAGCAGAGCTATAGCTGTTATATAGGACTTTGTCTCTTTCTCTCACCATCATTGAACTTCATAACTATGTCACGGCAACCTCCAAGGAATTAAACAAGAATGGTTATACCGTATGTGCGACTCTGGCCCATTTCCCGTCACGTAGCGAGGCGCAAACGAGCCGGTGCCGCAAACGAGTCGCGAGCGAAACAAAATAAGTAGTCGCCGGAAACGAGCCTGTCCCCGCCGCCGCAGCCGCTAACGAGCCCTAGCGAACTCGCACGACGACGCTGCTCTGCTTAAATAGCTACTCTAATTAATATTTATCACTGCTGAATCATCGATATATTCAACATTCTCATAGTAATTTTATTACGTATATATAAGTAGTAATGCACACAATATTAAATTTCGTGTTTACTAATATCTCTGCTTGTTGTACTGACTTTATAACCAAAAATTTGGTTGCTTCAAAAATATAGTGCTCATTTAAAACAACAATTACAGGATAGTCTACTACAAATAACAAATTGGTTGGACGAACATAATCTAAAACTTAATCTGGACAAAACTAAAATAATACAAATGAAACCACGACAAAAAACATCGATCGAAACTAACATCGTATATAATAGCAACAAGATAGAATCAGTCACATCATGTAATTTGTTAGGGGTAGAATTTGATTCGAGTGTAAGTTGGAAATCCCATGTGGATACAATTTCAGGCAAAATAGCCAGATTTACCTATGCTCTATACCAATTAAAAAGATGTACTAACCTAAAAACGGCTATTGCTGCATACTATGCATATGCTCATTCGAGATTGAGCTATGGTATCGTCTTATGGGGCAATAGTTCGCATATTAATAAATTGTTTGTATTACAGAAAAAATGCGTAAGAATTTTAGCAAACATAACAGACAGAGAAAGTTGTAAACCACATTTTAAAAATTTAAGTATTCTAACCCTGACATCAATATATATTTATGAAATCTGTAAATTTGTAAGACGACATAAGAACATATTTGGAAAAGAAAGAGACGACATCATTAAACGTAACCTACGGAAGAGAAATAAATTAATTAGTTCCTTTACTAAATTAAAAATTGTGAGCTCGGGTAACCATCACATGGCGATTAAAACATACAACAAGATACCACTCTACATAAAAAATATTGTAAAAGAGGCCACGTTTTGTAATGAGTTAAAAAAATATTTGATGTTAAAATGTTATTATGACTTAAAAGATTTTTTTGATAATTAGTATACGTACACACCTAGTTAATAGTAATGGCATGTAATAATTCGTAATAATAATTCTTGACATTTAAATATATAGGAAAGTGTATTGTATTTGACATTGCAGTGCCCTCCCAGGGTTTATGTTAGAGCATTTAACTTATTATAACATCTTTGTAAACACAACATAAGGCAATAAAGTATATGACTATGACTATGACTATGACTATATAGTCGAGTAACTGAGAATGTAAAGTGAAGTACCTGTTAGACAGCGCCCGCGGCCGCGGCTCGGCTCTCCGCGCGAATCCCTCCTCGTCATATACGTATCTACTGACACGATTTCTTTGTAAAACACCACTTTTGTGTAGTGTCAAGAGGTAACGCGTGCGACTGGAATTTTAAGTGCGAGTTTAGTTAGAGTTGTCAAAGGAAAGGATGTCACGTCACTTTATAAAATTAAGTCTTTTGATGTAGGTAAAGGGCACCGCAGGTAACACGTGCTCCGTCACTTGTTCTTACAGTATTTAACACGTTTGCATGAAATACGAGGTAAATCCACTGGAATAGAAATAAGTCAATCCGATTCTTATTTCTACTTTTATTCTTTTCGATCGGCGCAAATACGTTGCAAAACGAACGCCTCGAAAATCCGGGACACGAGTTTCAAATACGGGAGAGTTAATCCTATATACAGAACGTATTGCCTCTAAAGATGTTATAAAAAAAGCTCTGTATTTACTCTTAAAAAACATTACATTTGTAAATGGTAAAGGTAGGTAAGTTAGAGCTTAAAATCTTGAAAAATATATTTGATTGAACTTTCACCTAAAGTGTAGGTAAGTATATTTTGGCGACAGTGAAAAAAAAACTACCTGATAGACTATTAGTATTAGACAGTAATAGTGAACCTAAACATGATGATAAAAAAGCAGTGGAATATATTTAAAAGAGTTGAGATATAGAGTAGAGGAAGAAAGGCATCCACGGAGCTGACTGATTGGATTAATGCACTAGGTCCGGCTACGGGGTCCACCAGTGTGGCTGTGTTCTTCCCCAGGATGAAACCATGTTCATACCTAACTTCAAGAGAACCCAATCGGAAATTTCGCTTAAAAGGATACAGACAAACTCATTTTTATGATTATTATGTTAGCAATTTAAATAAAAAGAATTGATACTACATGTACTAATATGTATTCTGGGGAAACGGTTTTAAAATATTCGGTTCAGTGTCGAGACTGTGAGAACTGAAATACTTGTAGATAAAAAAATACGGTTTATTATAGTTCAGGGTGTATCATCACAAAACTTCCATTTTTGCTTGTAGGCTGCTAAACAAATAGCCTACTTGATCGTTATAAATGATAGTGCCATATCGCCCCGGGGATCTGCAGGGAGCCGGCGGAGCGAGATGTTACAGAGCGTTCGCTGAATCATATTATACTATTCATATTATGTTGCAGTAATTTTCGATGATCCGATATATTTGCCTAATCTATTGAATATGTTAATGTCATAATGGAATATAATGTTAAACAATATTTTTTACCGATCCGCTGTATTTGTATAGCGCCGCTCAATCATCAAGATTGAGTTTCTATTATTATTTGCATTCATTGCGGTTAGGTTTTTAACCTTACAACAGCAGAGCTAGGTAATCAAAATTTAATCTACATTCTCATTAATTACACTGCAGCACTGCCACGAAAAAGATAGGCTTATTTTAATTAAAACCGTATCGCGAAAAGATTTTTACACAATTCCATAATAAATAGGACAGTAATTTAATTCAAATCTCGTCTCCCTAATTGGGGTGTTTGTCAAGAGAATTTATTTAACGGGACCGTTCAATAGCATTAGCCGTCCAGTGGGCCCCAAACAGCGGTGAGTAATGAGTTTTGGTTTCAGGCGCGCGTTCCCGATGCACTTGTGCAAAACTAATTGGCTAGCAACTTCAACTGAATAAAAATCCATTTGGTGCGCCGCCGCCCGCCGCCCGCCGCCGCCCGCCGCCCGCTGCCCGCCGCCGCCCGCTCGCCGCACTTCGCACGCTCCGCTGGTGTTCCTTTGCTGTTACGTTTTTGTAATGGCGTTTCGTTAGTTTTGTCATCACCAAATGGAAATGACGCGCGCTTTTTCATTCGTTTGAAGTTCGACCGCGTTTCATAAACTCGTGGACGCCGCGGCTCCCGCATTGGAAATTTCAATTAAACACTATTCGTTCCGAATCTATTACCCGACTTTCTGGTTGCAAAATTTGAATCTATTTGTATTCGACTTAGCAAAGGACATTGTTACCAAATTTTGATAACACCGAGTTTACCCCCGCCCTTAGAAGGCTGGTTTTAATTAAATTTGGTCCATGGACACCCTTCCTGGCATTTTACTTTTTACCCGAGCTAATACAGAAATACACATTAGAGACGGCGTGAGTCCCATAGGCCCCGGAATATTTCGGTTGAATTAAACTTCTTAGCAGACGGCACAGTTGAGCAATGCAATCCTCGATGCGTACGTGACGAAACCCCTAATTGTTACGAAACGAGCGCGTTCAGAAAATTTTATCGAAAACTTTTCCACACGACTCCGACAATGAGAGTCAAATGTGAAATCATTGAAGCATCATGTAGGCCGCCCGCGCGCAGGCTGCACGTGCGCGTGGTTCGTCGGGGTTGGTTTAACACGGATCGAATGAGCACAATGCCCGCGCTGATTGACCCACTGACGCTTCCAATTAACTCTTCATTACTTCTGACACACTCTATATGCGTAATTAATGACATTCCTCTTTGTTGTTTAATATTTTGCAAATACGCTCTAAAAGTGTTGCTTTAGTCGGAAGTCTAACTTACGGAGTTGTCTCAACAAACTCTATGTTATGATTATGACAGTTAAGAAGTTTTAGATTGTGCAAGATCTGAGCTGTGTTTTGGGTACTTACATTGTTGATATTAGGTTTATGAATCTTTTAGTTTTTCCGATGGCATGTAGATAAATAGCGACGGCACGTCTCGCGCCCCGCCGGATTAACTGGTGTCGCGGGATCGATCGCCGCCCGCGCCTCGGCAGGCGGCACGTGCCGGCGCCGGCCCGCTGCGCGTGTAGTGCCTCTTATTGTGTCCTTCCTAGCTCTGGATAACTCATAACTCCGCTTAAGTGAACATCGACGCTGATTCGCGAAACATTACTTGGGGTGTTATTTTCTTAACAAGCTCCGTAGCCGACTTCACCGACGGTCACGACGTGACGAATACGTTCAAAGGCATGTGGGATTTGATTCCTTTGTGCATTGGCAAAGCTGTTTTGAAATTAACGAAGAAAGAGCAAGGCCGAGGACATTCAAGAACACGTAATTTATACGCTTTGACAGGTCGAATTAAGTTCTTATGGTAAATTTGTCAGGCAAGTGTTAAATGTTTCAGAAAATAAAGGCTACAAATTGAGTAGCTGAGACGTGATATTTATAAACTGATTTATTTTTAACTTCATATTTATTTTGAACTTCAGCTAGCGCTAGCGTTGGGATTCTTCGCGCTACGTTTATCGATTGACGCCATCTAGTTATTGACGTAGAGTCCTTTGCCTCCAACACCTGTGACCGAGATAGTGAAACTTGTAATTACACTTTGAATTTTCAGGGAGATGCAATCTGCAGGTAGACTAGACACAGTAAAATTAACTTTTCACGTCGCTCGACTGATCATATCTGAGGACGCGCAGTGCGCCAAGTTCATTTGTAGTTCATAGTTTTACTGCAGCCAATAAAAGGTTATGAGTAGAGATCTTATACAGGATTTTATTACTACATGTGTGCAGTATTCAACAATTCAGTTCAGCATCATACAAACCTTCACGTTTCTTACATTAGTAGGACTATGTAGAACGATGGATTGGACTGGCCTCCGTTACGAGACACCTGATAGAAAGTATCACCGCCCATGAACGAGGTACTCCAACACGAGGAGATTGGAGTGGAAGAGAAGGATACTTCGGAGATGGCACTCCATGGTGATGAGGTATGAGGCAGGATTCGTTCTTTTAAAGGAGGGTGGGCAAATTGGCCTATATGACCAATAACAACAAGCAATATGTCACCGGATAGGTAATTCTAAGTTGTAAAACTATTTCTATAGCGGGTAGTTCGAAATCTTTCTGTGATAAAAGTTATCGCCGTGCAAAGACAGCGGTGTTTCAAAGTAATTATGCAAACGTCGTCTACGTAGGCGTCCCGATGTTCCCGATTTTTAAAATATTTCTCACAGTTCTTTGAGGTTTCCCACTACACTAAATCGTTGTAGAATTAAAAAGCATATCCGATGATATAGTGCTTATTGTTATTGGTTTCTAGGCCAGTGTTCATACATTTCTGCCCATCCTCCTTTGTTTGAATATTAAAGGATACCTATTGTTTTTGCCTGGACATTTTTTGTGTGTGTTTGTATCGAAACCATCAAGCTGCTCTGATAATGGAGGTGGCCATAGCAACTTCTCAATGCTTTTAAAATGTATATTTGAGAATAGAGCATTTATCTCATAGGTTGATATTTTAAAATAACCTTTAATTACCTTTTTACACTTGATTTACTCGTGTCGTGTTACTTGATTTACAAGTGACCTCTCAAGTTGAACGCTTCAGCGGACTAAATTATCCTGGGCTTGTGATGTTTTAGGGTCTGAGCGACCTAGGAACCGCCGGGAATAATACAGAAGCCATCAAGTGTTGGTTACACGAGATAATTGTACCGACGATCTGTTTGGATAGGCTTCTACAAACGATTACGAACTACCAAAATATATGTTATTTATTTTCGAGTTACTTTTGCCCGCAATTCTTGCGTATTTTTTCGTCGGAATGTATTCAAAACGGAAGTAAAAGGTATTATACGCCCATACCCGGGCTTCCGCTATCCCCATACAAAAAAGAAAGTCATTGAAGTCATCAGTTTAGCGGTAAACTCGTATTTAAAAGCATTGATGCTTTTAAATACGAGTTTACCGCTTACCGCAAACTTCAAAGTGGCATTTGATTTTTTTTTAAATTACTAGGGTCAGTTAAATGTCCAGATAATACCAACTCTTACGCCCATACGTAACCCTTTTAAACACGTGTAACAGGAGCCGCATGCCTCTGAAAAAGCATATTTATATCTCCTAAACCATAAACCATTCGCGTAGCTGAACACATTCACAATAGGGCGAGATACACAAACATACACGTGCTCACGCCGACGCCGAGCAGTGGGCGGGCATTAATTAGCTTTTGTGTGCCGAACAATGTGAAGATGCTAATCAGAGTTCGATACTGAATGAATATGTAAGGGCGTAAGTCCATGTGTATGGTAACGTGATGGGGCGGGCGCTCCTTCTGATTAGCCGGTCCATTAGCGCTGCCGGGACAAATAAAACTGGCATTATGAGTAGCACCCGAACTGCCGCTGTTAATGTGATTGCCATCCCTCGTCATAGCACTCGGGCCAAATCAAACGGAAATGGTGAAGTCCAAGGTGTGTTAGTTTGTATTAGGGCTCGGCCTGCTCCGGACGACGTTCCCTGCTTTATCCTTATCTTGAAATATTCAATTCAAAGGCAAGATGATGTCCGATTTTATTAATATTATTTTAATTTTGATGCAAACTAATCAGACAAAATGGCGAAGCGTTATGTTGGTTATAAAATCAGTAAACTCGACGTAAATGTCAGCATTGACGCGATGAAGCGTTAGCGATTAGAATATTTAGAATATAATGATTATATGTAGACTTTCAACCTCCTCAAAACTTTTTGTAATTCCATCGCCATCTGCTGTCCTGTAATCTTCTAAGCAAATTAAAACTATGTAGTATAAGTCCCATTGTGGACATACGTTGGGGCAAAAGCGGAATAAGTAGAGGTTACAATTTTGTTAAATATTGAGTTTCTTACATATCTGTTGATTTTTAGGTTCTTTCTAAAACTGACTAACAATTAATAAAAACACAGATTTTATACATTTGTTTTCGAGGATTAATAATGTAAAGTTTCAAACTCCCAGCTATACCTACGGCTTTACCCCAGTCTCCCCTACCCTACCTACTTTTAAATCAACTTTAAGTGAATTCAAAGCATTTCAAGGATTTTATAAATATACCATTATTAAATTTGCGAATAGTTTATTTCAAATTGAGCCGTAGTGACCACTAGCCTCGATCAAGATAGATGTATGAACGCGTGCCGAGCCAGTGCCGCCGACGACGCGCCGTGGCGTCCTATCTGCTGGGGCACGACAGCGCGACGAGCTGCGGAGCTGGCGGGAACATAATTATCTGTTGCTCAACTAAACTTTATCGCTAATACGCGTCGTAAAGTTTCTGGCTGACGGCAACGGAATCTTTGTTCCGGAATTTTCCTGCTTTATTGAAGTCGTCAATTATATTTGTATTAGGTAGTTTATTTTATTTTTTAAAGCCGACCCTTACGGGGCCGAAATACTTGGCGTTTTGATAGCTCTTGTGGCAGAGTTGAAAACAATAAATACCATCACAGATCAAAGACTTGGTTGTTACCGTGTAGAATAAGAACCCTGTTTCCACAGTTTTTCTTACCTTATCATTTAAAATGTTACTGCAATGTAATGTGACCAGGATAAACGCGGCAGATGAAAAAAAAACTGCAGGCATGCTAAATACATAAATAAATAGAATATAAAGGGGGAAAATCTCATATAAATCTATTACCTAGTCCCAAACTAAGCTCTAGTCTGGTACGGTCACGAACGTTAATCTGCTTGCTATTTCAAAGAAAAAAAGAAAAATAAAGATGTCATTGTCATTAGAGATGCCAAGTCATTTGTAATTGATAGAAAACTCAACCTTATTGCTGTAGAATGTCAGAACGACTTTGGAACTAAGGTGAGTGACAAAAATTATTTGACTATACTACTCGTATGGGTACCAGACAACGATAAACATACTAATATAGAGAAATACATACTTGAACACATAAAAGACTTTGAACAAGTACTCCCGGTCATCACACAAATATGTGCGGATACCGAGAATCGAGCTTCATAGACAGCGTCATAACCAACTCGGTTAACGCGTCGTCGAAGTTGTTGAAATTTTTGTTATGGATTCTGGACTTTAAATTAGGTAACCTCAACCGAGATAATCGCGATGGTAGGTAGACATGTAACCATAGAGACGAATCCAGATTTTGAAGAAAAATGCCAACGTTGTTATAGAAGCAGTTCTCTAAAACTGTTCACCGGAATGCTCTCTAGTGGCTCGGCGCTGTTAACTTCACCTTAAGCTTTTATCGAGAAAACGTCCGCTTGGAGAATATTTGAATAGTTGGAGACGTTGATTGCGAAATAAGCCATGAAACCTCGAAGGTCCTCGGGGAGCGCCTCGACTTAACTCAAGTAGCCCGGTCGTCGGGATACTTCTAGCGAGCCAGCAATTGAATGTGGGGCCTCGCTCACAGGAATATTACCCCGATATTACCGCACGAATATTTTTACTGGACGTTTAGGAAAGGGAAACGGGTGCAGCGGCAACCGTTTGTTTTTTAAACTTCCTTTTCAAAATATGATTTCAGGTTGAAACTGAACCGACGTGCGCGGCCGGCTGCACCGCAACGCAAGCTCTGTTTACCGTAGATATTTCAAACAATCGTTTGTAAACCGCTGAGTTTTGTTTACTTGATAAGAAATAAAACCTTAAAATACTAGTACTGAAAGAATTCGGCAACCATTCGTGAATAACGTAACGTGATTCGGGAATAAAATACTTATCTATGAACATAACACTTAGGTAGGTATTTAATACAACTATAAATACAGACTTTACATTAAAATTTAAAAGTTAAAGTTAAAACTAAACTTATTTAAAATAAAATAAAATAAAACTAAGCTACTCAAATATTAAAAATTAAACATAAACACCACTATAAAAAGAACACCCCCTCTAGCAGGTCCAATCTTACAATCTTTATGAAAACTTCGTATATATTTTTTGACATAAATACGTAAGGGTTAATAAATAAATACATAAATAAATAAATAAAAATAAGCTAGATTAAATAACGTTTTGCTAGAAAGGTAAAAAAAGGTATATACGAGACAGTAAAATCTTTGTTAAGACTTGTATCTTGAGTCCCGTAGAGCTGCTACGAAGCGTCTACGTCTGTTCTACGGCCGCTACGGACAATGGGCCGCAGTCGTGGCGCAGTAACCGAGCGCTCGCGATCTTTTGAGCTCTCCCGAGGCGGACGCGCGGCGGACGTCTGCTGATGCGAGTGTTTAAATTCATGTACATACTCGCTAAATGTGTGGAGACTAAAATCTGCTCAAATTTCGTGTCTAGTTCTAGTTCTGTTGCACATGAAACTGAAGGAAACATTTAGGTCGAGTAATATAATCTTGGTAAAAGCTCAAATGGGAATGGATGGGCATGTTTTGTGAATTGTGGGCTAAAGTGAGTACCAATTAGAATTTGGCGTCGCGGCAGACTAAGGCGACGTTGGCGAGATGAGCTTGATGCCATCGGGAGGGAGGCCTTTGCCCAGCATTGGACATTATAGGCTCAAAAATAACAAATAAATAAATAGTAAAATATGTAATACATTCGTAAAGAAACGCAGAGGTGCACTAAGGAAGAAACTAAACGTTTAAGAAGTTGCGGCTCTTTTATGGGTTTAGTTTTTTTATACAAATAGCTGCAGAGTCGTAGTCAGTTTATAGATGTCATAGTATCGCCAGTTATCATGATCAGTCGCCAAGCCGGTCTCCTAGAAATTGCTTTTCGCTTCGTCAGAGATCAATTGGCGCAGCGCTTCCCTCGGCCGGTCCCAATTCTGATAATCAATCTAAGCAATGCAATAGAGCAAAATGAAGGCACTCGAGTGTCGAGAGCCCACGTCGAGGCGGTGCGGTCGCGCTGAGCCTCCGAGACTCGAGCAAGCCCCGAATAACCCGGTACTACTCGGCGAGATTACGGGCGACGTGCGCCGCTGCGTGTGGCCGGACGGCGTCACGGCAACCATCAAAATTGCATTCGCAAAGCCGTCTCTGTGCGTCGATGTAACTGCGAATGAAACGACACAACGCCCGCCCCGCCCGCTGCACGCCTACACCGTTGCATACGACCTAATTATCTTTAATTAAATTGCTGCGGCGCGACTGATACGACAATGGGTATAAAATGAAGCAACTTTCCAAAGTATCACTTTTATTTTATTTGGACCTTAAAAATGTATTTTTCCACCGCGTTTTAGGGAGTTAGCAATACTTCCCGGTAATCTACCTTTTGGGGGATTAACGTATAATCGACGGGAGCGAAAAATATTCCGCTGTGTATCGACGCCGCCGGATACTTAATTACTCGTGAATATTTATTGGTCGTTTGAATAAATCGCTCGCGGCTCCAAGCCTTTACCTTCGCGTATTATATTCATTTTTATTAACCTCAATTTTCAACTCGACAGACCAAAGTCTCGTTACGCAACAATATTTTAATGACCAGATCAAAAGTTTAAATGCGACGCGCTTTTTTTCCTTTGATTGGGATTTTAATTATTTTTTGTAAGATTAACGAACAGCTCAAAGTATCGATAAATAGCACAACGCTATAGATACTATAGATAGGACGGACATAATGGACGGCAAGGTATGTTACAATTAGTACCCACTTGTTGGTCAAGTATTAAAGGTATCAGAATGAATCGCCTATGAATCTCAGCAGTCTTGATATTTTAATAGATAATCGTATTCAGTCAGGCCAAAAGGCTTAAAATTACATACATCTGAGAGAAAATTAAATGTCATTTAAACCTTGCAGCAAGTCTAAGAACTTTCCGCAAACAAATAAAAACATTTAACTGGCAGGTTGCAGCTTTTTAAGACCGCTAAGATCCTTTTTAAGTCGGTTCTCCCAGGTATTTACAGTTGGTTTTCGCGGAGGAATTTCATTCTCCGCGCCGGTACTCGTATTTCTTAGTTCTTTGTCTTTGAACTTTAATAACATTAACTTGAATGTTTCCTAGAGGACAATTTAAATGGAGTCTCGTTAGAGTGACTCTTTATCGAGCGGCCGCGTGTCTAGGCGGCTCTTCTAAATTGCAAATCCTTTGCCGAGTCAAGCGAGAGGATAGATGTAGTTGGCGAACTTTCTCAGAAGCTAAGTGAAGTCAGAGAAACAAATAAAGGGAATTACTATCGCACATCCAAACAACAGATGTCTCGCTTCGACGAATGTGACGTGTCGGGGCTATGCAATTGGCGAGGCTAATAAAGTAGGTAATAAAGTACACTCAGGAGCAAAAATAACGGGTCAGAGTGCGTTTTTCATACTAAAGAGGCTATTTCGAAGCCTTGGTTCCTCGCCAGGGAATGCTTATAGTGAATTCTGATGATGAATACCGCGAGCATCGATACAGGACTTCCAGAGCGCCCAGGATACCCAACTGAATGAATCTGCGGTTAACGCCGGAATTGAGCATGTTCAGTAAAACATCTAAAATGGCAATAAAATGTAAGGAAATCCAAATGCTGACCCAAACTGTCCGTTTGTGGTGTTAACTGATTGTGCGATCAGTTAGTTATCTTAAGAACTTTTGACCTCCTCTATTGAACCTCGGAGTATCTGCCATTAAACCTCACTCGAAACAACCCCTGGCGAGGAACCAAGGCTTCGAAATAGTCTCGTTTGTATGAAAAACGCACTCAGACCCGGTATTTTTGCTCCTGAGTGTATTTGATACGTCCCCATCTTTCTAACACGCTTTATTGACTTCACTTGTTATTGAATAACTATGTAATAAAATCTTAGATATTGATTATACGTTCTCCTAACTTTTGCTTTGATGTGCAATTTCGCATAGGTATTTATGTTATTCTGATGATAATACAGAAAATATTGAACACTGGTATAGATTGAGACGGAAGGTGGCCATCGGAACTAGGTACTCAATGGTTAAGTCTGGCTGGTGTTTTTTATAGTGTATTAGTTATCAATGAAAACTGTACACAAGTACAAGCAGACTCGGCGACAATAAACCTTGGCAAAAAAAATGATGAATATATTATACTCTTAAAGTTAGAACGATGGAAACATTACGCCAGTTTGGCAGTTAAAATTTACATTAAATGGTCCAAACAAGTCCGAAATTCAGTCAAAAAGAGCTTGTACGACTCCGAACTATCTAGGAACAACTATTTACACTGTCTGTGGATGGACAGGGAAAACATCAGGAGTATGACTGCCAACCTTAGTGATGAGAGGCACTCAAGGAAAAAGAAGATTTAGTCAAAGAATAAGTAGGTATTTAAATAACTTAAAATTGTGTTTATGTGGTACTGTTCCAAATTTATGTATTTCTTTATTTAATATTTATTGCACAAAAATACTCTGAATATATACAAAAGGCGAATTTTGTGCAACTTCGTGTCAATTTTGAACATTTTGGTTTCGTTTGCCCGTGTAAAGCACGCTTGTAACATGTTAGTAACATATTTTTACATAGCATTTTGTTTTAATTGTTTTATTTTATTTCAAACTTCGAATCTATCTATTTCCAGTTGAGGTTTATGATGGAACACATAAACCTCTGCCATGCCATGCCTCTACCATGCTTTTATTGACTTGAGGAAATCTTATCACGGTTATCACACAAATGTTAGCCCATCATCATACCGGGCATCGAATAGCTAGTTTCGTCAGGGCACCTACCAACTAACCTAACCGCGTCATCGATGTATATGTTCATCAGTAATATTGCATTCACACACTCACTGTATAGGACTAATGCAAAAGGGTGGTCAGCGTGCAGTTAAAAGTAGGTAAATAGTCGGTACCTAGTAGTATTCATTGATGGGGAATTCAGATTGAAGTGATCTGCAAATATGTAGGGGCTAGTGGAGTTAGGGGCAATAATGAGCATGTGCGTGCTTGTGCCGCGGGCTGGCCTGCGCCGCGCAGATAAGTGGCACCGCGCGGCGGCGCCAGCCGTAATGAATCAAGTTCGGCGGCTGGCGCGCTGCCCGCCGAACGCCGAATTCAACTTTTAATTGATTTGACATTATTCCGTTTGTGGATCCGAGCGATTGCGACGCGCCCCTTCAATTATAACTCATCTCCCAATGAAATGATCAAACGAGAATTAATTTACGAAAGTTAAATGAAGTTATTAAAACAATATTAAGGCGTCTGGGCGATGTCGCAGCGATCGGTATTTCTAGACGGTGGTTGGTGGTTAATATCGTCTCGTCAAAAGTTGAGGCGTGCGGCCCAAGAATTGCTTATCTACTTATCAATTCATTTGAGAAAACAATTTATGAACATTGTTTTTCTTAGCTATACTTTGTATAAATACGCAAGGCTTTAAGATGCGACCTCATTCTATACACATATAGTCCGTTTTATAAATCACCTATAACAGACCCGGCTTCATGTCAGATAAGTAAGCATGCTTCAAAGCAGATAAGTAAGTAGATAATTAAATTCCAGATGTTATTGTCATCGTCAGTGGCGTTTACTTGACCCGTCAATGTATATGCTTAAACTACGTGTTTGTGCATGTCTTCGTCCCTGATAGTCACTCATTTCAATGCAGTTTTTCCAAGGTACTTACCGCCGCATAATACCTACGAGCTACGACCGCAGGAGTCAACTCACGAATATCTATCGAAATAAGCGACAAAGTTTGTTTCCTTCTCCCTCTTCTACTATGACAGTAAAACAAGAGCTTCGGCAGTTCTTAAAGTAACTTAACTTCAAAAAAGCGTGTAGTGTAGTGTCACATGGACGAGCAAGTGGAGGAGATAAGGAAGTTCGCGATAGCTCGCGAGGTTCGTTCAAACTTGTAAATGAAAAGTTAATGCACAACTTTCTGACAGCTGCGGCCGCGCCGCGCTCCGAGCGCCTCTCACCGCTGAAATGAATCTAAACTTTTTAATTATTCTGCGACAATGCCCCAGATATGTCAGCGGGTCTGCTGTTAGGCGCAGGATGAACCTTCAACTGTTTAAACAAGATCGTTCGCTGCTCTCCCGCGGTGCTAGGGGCGGGGGACGGCGGGGGACACTTACCTTCCCCACTACGCCGCTCGTCCCCGCTTACATACTATATTTGTTTAAGAAGAAAATAATAGAAGAGGTTTATAAGGTGCTAATAAATAAAATAAACATAGCACAAAACAAAAGGAAATAAAAATGGCATTTAAAAAAAGAAATAATAAAATTGCATAGATAGTAAAAGTAATGTTACCTCAGTTAACACCGAAATGGTTGCCACTCGGCATTGTGTCATCATCAAATCATTTCGTTGTGTTGAAGTAGGTACTAAACTAACTCATCATCAACCAGTTTTACTTCCGTTTAATATCAAGTTGACTGGTTTTAAATGCTTTAAAAGACAATGTACGTGAATGTGACATACAACAGCAACTAATTTCTGCAGTAACGATTGTAATCCTAAATTCCATTTCCATAATCATTTGTTCTATGTGGATGATGTGACATAGTTTTTATCCACCTAATAGGCTACAAAACTGATAGTATTTTTAAAAATAAGCTTAAATTGCTTCTGACTGACCGGGCATGTTACAGCATTGATGAGTTTACTCAGAAGGATCATTGACCCAGCAAACTATACATGTAGTGGTGCACAGATGACATAAATAACTACCTTATTACTTGACTTAGATATTGTGAGTCAATATAATGTTTAATATTTTAAATTGTAATTAATTGACAACACCTATTTAAATATTTAAATTGACTTGTAAAATGTTATTGTATTTTACCAATAAATTCTGTATTCTGTATTCTGTAGGCTATTGTCGTACGTAAATGACACATTCAGGCAAACTGTCTTTTAAAACATTTAAAACCGTTAACTTCATTTTAAACGAATGCCAAAGTCGTTTTCAATTTCGATAGTTTGATAGAATTCAGTGTTTCTTTTACAAACTCAATAATAACTTCACTGCTATATTCAATAATCTCAATTGTTAATTATTATTTTAGGATCTCCATTAAATGGGCAAATTTTCAAGAAAGCAGCACTACAGGTATTGCGATGTCAAACTTGCTGGAAGAACAACTCATGATTGTTAAACTTTAAATTTGACCGGGAAAATTAAAAAAAACAGCTTATTATTTACTAATTTCGTTAATAGGATCTTAAAGCGAAATTATTCAGCTTTCTTTCACAGCAAACGAAACTGAAAAATTCTTATAACTGCGGTTGTGGCATCGAAAATGGTGAACCAGGGTGCTATATATCCAAAAAAAAAGTTGAGATATCTCGTTTTCCATGCGGGTTTATACGCAGACGGCGTCGTGGGCAATAGCTAGTTCATAATAAAATTATTGCATCATGTTTCTGGATTTTTTTTTAGCAAAAATTGAACTTGCTCAGAAACGGTCGATCTATAGGAAAGAAGGCTGACACGGACGAGTGCCATCTATAGGTAGTATGTCATTCGCAATACCACTGTTTTGCTTTTCTCCGCCGCCGTACCGGCTAAGGAAATGAAACTTGTCGCACGGAGTGACGTGATATGCCCTGTCTTGACTGTAAATAGATACCTTCGCGCAGTGTACATTATGTACGAATACCTACATGAACACACATAATCTAGTACATTTAGCGTCGTTCACTTAATTGAACGGAACTCTTAAAATGTCAGAAATCTCATTTGACTTAAAATCCATCTTATCTCGAGCCCTTAGTAAATGTTAGGTCGTTATGTCGTTGTCACTGTAATAATCACCTATTTGATGATATGTCATATTCTGAGTGTGTAGTCCCCAAACTCGCCCTGGACCTCGCCACGCGGGTGGGTGGGCCACGCTCTTGCCTACGACAGGGCAGTGCCAAGCAGTGGAGCAGAGCGTATGCTCATACGAGTATAAAGCGGGTACCTACCTATGTATGTTGCGCTATGTATGTTATCCACACACAATACATAATGTCGCATTAGGACGATGAAGGTACTTTTAAATGAGTTTGGCAAGCAAGGAATCTATTTTGCAGAATGTGGAATGTTGGCAGCGCAAAATTACCTCGGAGTAGATCTTAACTCCGTATCATTCTTACACAACAACAACTTCCCGAGTAAAGTGTTAAGAATTTATGTTCGGGAATAAGCACTATTCATAGTCGTTAAAACTTCCTCAGAGAGCAGTAGAAAGGAAAATGGTTTTTATTCTCGTCGGAGCGCGACGTCAGCAGTTCAGCACTAAACATGTTTATAATTCAGATGTGGCGCATAGCAGACGAATAAAGTTACGAGATACGTGAAAAATATTAGTTCTAAATGTTAAATATTATTTAAAAAAAAGACAGTTTATCTTGGCGGAAACGTTCGTATTTATCTTGCTTTCTTAGTTAGCTACGGTACCTAGGGTACCTACCCAACATACCTATATAATAAAGCAACATGCTCACGAACGTCCCCGATATCATTACGTGTAGTATGATTGTTTACATCTACGGTTGGTTTGACTTCCCTTCCTTAGTCAGTCTGATTATTGAGTGCGGCTGAATATATCCGGGACTAAAAAAACAAACTAAACTCTTCACTAACATTGTGTGTGAGTAACTAAAGATTCAACATCCATCAAATCAACCAACATCGGTATTGAATTCCCTCTTATATTTCCAGTAGAGAAATTTTGCGTTTTATCTCACTTCAGCAGTGTTCAAACAGTTATGAAATTACCCCAAATACCATTCAGAAGTTGCCAGTGTCTATGGGCGGTAGCGGTAGTTACTCCACCCAACACGCGTGTTTGCCTCCCTCTCATATTATAAATAAATAAATTAACGCATTTGCTACCATTTTTTTCACAGAAGCCGCATGTTTTGTTTTGTTCCAAAGGAAGCTGTATGAGTTTTAGGCAAGGCCGGTTGCCGACAGTGAACGCGTTAAGAAATCTATGCGTGCTCTACTCCCCCTTGGTGCCCAACAAATGGAATTGGTATTCGAGGTGCCGTGGCGCGCGGCGCCGCCCACCGCGCGGGTCGAATTAAGCGCACTCCTCAGACCCGTTACAAAATTATACTAACTTTATAATACCGTCAAGCGCGGTAACCAGCAGACTCGATTAAAAGGGCCCATATAAAGATAATTATTCCGCAGAATATAACGCCGTGACCTCATTAGATATGATATCGGTTTATGTCTTGCGCAAGTGCCGCGATATAAATTGCCTTAATGGCACGGAACAGGGGGTCTACGAGGGATTCTCCAACGGGTCCTATCTATTGTGCGACTCCACCGCCGAAGATATGTTATTCGTAATAGCACGTCGTTAAATCCTATTTTGTGTCTAACGAGACCTTCTCTACAAATCTTTTGTCAAACGGTTTCAAGACATTAACTGACAGTAGTTTAGTAATGGAAGATAACTAACGGACGGGACGTTTAGTACCCACGCCTGGATCAAATTATTCTCGTTAAAACACATTTAAATCGCAACTTGATGGAGCTGCGTTTTGGTTTCCGCTTCACGTTAGTTAGTGGTTTTGTTCGGGTCAGCATTGAAGTTGAACAAGCTCAATAATTATAAAAGGACTACCTAGGTATCCCGCGGTGCAAAGTGCTGAACGACAAATTACATTAGTCCAGTTCTTTTTATGAGCACACTCACTTAATTTAATGAATAAGTATCCACCGGAGCGCCGTCCTCAGGGAAGCCAGAAATGCAGTTAAGTGGAAAGAAGCAGCAAAACTTTTAAAATCAATGTAAATAAAAACAGTATTGATAGCCATAATTGCCAATATAAAAGTAAAACTCGGAATTCGCCGGAGAGCTCTTGGCACAAATTAAAACTTCTAACATTCAGTGTTTTCGCGTTTACTTTTTCTATTAAACTTTGTTTTCCGTAGGTAGGGCGAGGCAGCTTCGAGATTTATCTACGCGATACCGTTCTATTTGGCTGAGGGAAAATTCAATTTGGTTTTTACCTGGGGCGGTAGTGCGAACCCTCGCATCCTCTCCTTAACATTATGGAATGCCCTCTGCCAAAACACTTTTTAGAGCCGGCTTTAAATTATATCAGAGATATCCGTTTGTGCGAACTGGGCCCGAGGATATTTAATTTGCAAATGTAACAATAGGGTTACTCCGGGCGCAGGAACCTACGTCTCACGATTTTAGTATTTACATAAAGATACGTTTTTTTATGGCAATGAGAAGCCACGCGAGCACTCGAGTCACCTGATGGTAAGTGAGATCTGAGACCCAAAGACATTTGAAATCTCAAGACTACAATCTGAAAACTGCAATCCTAAGGCTTCAAAGGCGTTGCCAACCCTGAGGACTGAGATGGGATGCCTCTATGCTAGTAATTCCATCGGTACCTACGTACGATATCTACATACTGTACATTCAAGTGTTTGTTTATATGCTCGGCGCTCGTCGCTACCTTTTATGGGGAAATAGCCCGCACGTGTCGACGTTTATAAATAAATCCTGCAAAAAGAAGTTTTCAAAAAACGCCCGGCATAAATTCATGCGCTGAATTCGCAAGAAGGTTATTATAACTTGGGCTCGTCGTGTACTTACGGAGTTTTTTAAACATTTCTGAATGCCGACAATGGAGGAAGAAAGCGGTTGACAAAAGTGATTTTGCTGTTTTCATTTACTTTCCATTATTCCTTCATCTCGTTTGTCATCCTTTTCTCTCCGCGACGCGCGTAAAGAAGAAGAATGACACTCGTTTATATTTACGTAGCCAAGTGACTAGAGCACGTAAAAAACACCCGCAGCAGAGTTTTCCAAGTTCTGTTTGTTTTCTGTATTGCCGCATCGAAGTTTAAACGTCTGCGCGCACCAGCGCCGAGTGCTCGCGACAACGAGCGGGTTCCGCGATCACCAGCGTGCAGAGATTCTATAACCTTCTTCTGATTATGGACCAACTTGTGCTTTGGACGTAGGAACAACAGCGAATTATGTAAACGAAAAAATATTATTTGAAAATACCCGGTTTATAATATGCACTAAATATTGAAACCAGTTAGCTGTTATAGTGGTGATAGTGGGTGTGATAGTAATTAGTGATATAAGGGATTAACCGGGGTGATATTCGGGCCGGTAACGGGATAATGCCGGCGCGCGGCCCCGCCGAATGCGTGATTAAACAGGGCCCGTAAAATTATATAACGTACACATTAAAACCAATGGCTCGAGCGCAGTCGATAACGATCCAATAAAAATGTATGGCAGTTAATTAGTAAACACCAACTCAACAAAATAAATGTATTCGTATGCAAACACCCGCCGCAATTGATTGCATAGAGACGCTGATTTTATTCACTCCCCCAGCTTTGGCTTGCCTAGCAATAAATTTGCGGGCATTAACAAAAATCTGTAATAATAATAGAATATTAAGCAAGGGGCCGCGCGGCTCGAGCGCCGTTACTATCAGCGCGCGCTGGAATTAATCACTTAGTCAGACAAGGTCTCCGGCGAGATATCGTTAATTTAACACTTAAAACGTTTTTATTCGACTGGATAATTGTAGGGGGCGGTGTAATGGCCGCGTTCGAGCGCCGCAGAGATTGATGATGTGCTGTGTTGAAACATTAAAAGAGCTGACTGAACATTTGAATAAGAAAAACTCGACGGCCCGGGGGATTACGCCATGAAGCGATGGTATTTTTTGCCTTTTCAATAAATTCCAAGAGCGGCGTCGAGTGATGTGTCAATGCTATCGGCGATGGAATATCAGGCGAGTAAATGTAACTTATCAGGCGCTTTTACGAATGAAATGTATGACTGCCATAGTTGCAGCTTTGTCCTTCGCTTATTGATAGGGTTGGTAAGTAAAGCAAAATATAAACTAAAAACTGTAAAAAGTGTAATATCAGACAATTTGCTGACAAAATATTTTAGTGTATAGTTAGTAGGTAAGCAGGTTTTCAATTTCGGTATTTGGCTTGTAAAACTGGCTTCAAATATCTACTGAACACATGAAACATTAACCACCAACTTTGTATAGAAAGAGACCTAGCTGAAGATCTCCGTGGACCATGTACCGGCGACAGTTTAAAGTTTAAAGTTTACATAGATGTTTTTTTTTCCTTTTCCAGTTTTTTCATAAGCGTAAATATTTACGTTTCTGATGGAATTTTCAACAAGCAAAGTACTCATTTAGATTAATTTCACTTTGCGCGTCATAATAATTAAGTAACGTATCACGAATTACTTCAGGTCCACGGATTAAAAGTAAGGTAGAAATAATTTAAAATGTTATTTTAGGCTCCACTCCTGTTTACGGAGTTGACATAATGTTATAAAAACACCGATACAGGGCGTTAATCTGATGGCGAGTGGAAAGATTTAGCGAGGCCGGGAGCTGCTCGAGTCGCGTGATAGGTGGAGGGGGCTAATCTCTTACGGCGCAGGTCGGGGATCTATTTAATTAGTAATGGGCAGTTTCGAGGATGCTCCTCGGCTCGTTGCAGATTACACAGAAACTATATTAATACGTGGTCGTGTAACAGGTTGTTTGCTATGACTTTCTGAAGAATGAGTAAAGTAAGCAACCATTATGATGCTATTACGCGTAGTTAGGTAAAAAAGTTTGATATAGGTAGTGCAAAGTGGGGTCCATTAGATTAAGCGGCAACGCTTATACGCCCCACTGCACATAGTGGGAACCCCTCATTTTATTTCAAATACTCTATAGTCTAGCTACACTACAAGTATCCCCGAGTCCCGTGATTACACGGCAATGCATTAAAACACGTACACGTAGTTGTTTCCATTCCATTTGGAAAGAGCGCCATTCGCAGATACGACCCTTCATATATTTCCAATTTGCAGTAACGCTCGGTTATATTGCAATTGCGAAGTATTTGCAATATCGAGCGCAGTGGAAAGAAAATACCAACAAGTGCGCTCAGTGCATCAGCGACATATTGCGAGCTGATTCCCATGATATTGGAATTCCCGCGTTTATACCTACGCGGCTCGCGATCTCGGCACGATTCTAACAAAGGGCGCTAAAAGGCCGCGCTTTAACAAGCTTTTGTCCTTTTTGCGGTCTTCCGAGTGTTTAACCGTCCATTGTTTACGCGTGCCGCGCGCGGTATCACACGGAAAATAATTTGCATGTTACACAGATTTAAATTAACCCGAAATAGACACACGCAATAAACATTAAACAGCGCGTTCTATTGAACATCCTGCTCGCAGCGCGGGGCTCGCTGCTCGACTGTAATTAACCCACAAGTACTTTAGTGCCTATTTCAATTATTTACAAAAGTGGGCATAAAGCAAAAATCCTTTACGGGTATAATCTGCAAGGGTAAAAATGTAAATATTTAACTGAGTAATTACTGTTTGATATTTCATTTAGAGCTCCCCATGACCGAAGCGAAGGTTTGCCTCAGCAAAAACAAATTGTAATTATTGACCTAGGAAATACTTTTTAGATTTCGAATTTGATTCTCTGCGGGCAAACAAATCCAACTAATTACAAACGCGCCGCTTGGCTGTCCGATGAGGGTACCTCCCTAAACATAAAAAACGGGTTCGTCTTAATTAGTCATTCATTTATTATGAAACATTGACAAATAAAATTTCAAACGTGTTTAGTCTGAATCGTCGTCGATAATGACCCGCCGCCTCTTCTTGTCTCTTTTCGCCGGGATCATTTGGTCTTCGTCGTCGCTGTCATCTGCAATAGACAAGGAAATAGTTTTTGCAGTCATAAGTCTAAAAAAAAAACCTAACCATTTTTGTATCGATTCATCTACGCTCCAATAACACTTTAGTTAGGCCTACACTTAAGTCGTAGAGTTGCGGAAAAGAGCCCGCCACAACCTATTACACAAATTTTAAAAACATGTTATTTTACTTAAAATTTGATATAAAATTCTCTTCTTACCCAAATCTGCCTTCGGTAAGTTGTTCAAAAAGTCCTCTGTATCTGGTAATTCCTCGTGTTGCAGGGTTTTCTTGGCAAAAGACAGAATATCCTCACCATCGTCGTCGTCGTTTCGCTCATTCGTTTCAACTTCCTCGTCGTTCCGATCATTCGTTTCAACTTCCTCGTCGATTTTCTGCAGCTTGTCTCTCGTGTTGGTGTCGTCAGAATCTACACTACGGCTTCGTTTATTTCTTCTGACCTGAGTTTTCGAAACTCCTTTTTGAGCGTTTTCAGGATTACTCTCTCTCATTTTTCTCAAGTTATCGAACAGATCGTCATCGTCACCGGATTCAGTATTGCCATTCACATTAGTTTGCTCGGGGTCGTGTTCTGCCGCACCCTCGGTTACTGTCGGATCGAATATAAGCTCTTTGTTGATAGCTTTAACGATTATCTCTCGCCTCTTCCGAATCGTATCGAAATGTAAACTGCTAGGTATTCTCCAGTAAGTTTCCTGGGACACAAAATTAAAGAATAATCGTAAGACGTAAACTATTACATTGCCATTATTGTGGTTAAATTGAATGCAAAAGGGAATCTGTATGTCGTTTTCACCGCTGTACGAATTATATCTGTTTCACTATACATGTATTGTAGATTCTTGATGAAAATTATTGGCAGAAAAACTTGTGAGCAGTCTTTCTTCGCGGTAGAAAACATATAACGATAAAAGAAAAAAGTTAGTATTTATGCATTTACTTGCTCATCCCTCGGCGGTACGATCCCGATGCCCATTAAGACCTTCTGGAAGGCCAGGTCCTGCATGGCCTGCACGCAGTCGCGGGCGATGGGCACGAGCGGGGAGCCCTCGGCCTGCGCGTCGTAGCCCTCCGCTTCCTGGTCGAGCGCCACCTCCTCCAAGTTCTCGGCGACCCACTCGAGAGGCGGCGTGAATCCTGCACCCATGACAAATGAAGAGGCATCTTAATACAGCTGTGCAAGTAACGTAGCATTTTTAGCTTTTCTTTATTATTGACATGAAACAGCGAATTTAAATAAAAACTTCTGACTATGTGCATCTTTTGTTTTTTATATTTTATATATTGAGGAATATATTATTCTACAATTATAGGGCACATCAAGACAAAATATTGCGTTATAAGAACAGAGATAGGCCTTTGTCTGCCCTTCGTTCTAACATCGCCTACAACTCGTAAGGGTTTCGAATTGATAGATTTTTAATGAGTTTTAAATTAATTTAAAAGCTAACATTAGTTCTTAGCTAAGTGTCATGCAAAGCCTAAGTGCCTAAAGGGTTATCAGCTCTGAAACGAGTCCGCGTGTTCGTGTCTGTTTATTATTTAGTCTTACCATTTTCCACGGCGTCGACCAGTAGCTTCGCGATTTCGTTAGCGCTGAGGTGAGTGACAGCCGGTTTCTTTGCTTTACTTTTGTTTGCTTCCTTGGCTTTGGTCGGGGCTTTCTTGGAGGGCTTCACTTTAATAGGCGATGGTCGTGAATCATCGTCAGAGCCAGAGTCTTCCGAAGCTTCTGTTGCTGATGAATCTATGTATACAATATCGATTTATTTTTTGAGTTGCACACACAATATACTTAGTTGTATTTTTTTTTATATAAATTATTTATAGGGCTCACACATACATCTGTGGCAAAAACTTTACAATTACTTTACAATACCTGCCTACTTCTGACGTAGGGTCGAACTCTGCTTACGACTCATAAATTTCAATGCTGATTCGAATTTCTTAACCATTACAAGCCATAGCCTAGATCTTAGTTAGGACTTGGTCAATTTGTGTGTTATAGTCCCCTGATATTTATTATTACTATTAATTTATTAACGCTAAACCTTTAAACCGCTGTTTTGTAGAAATATTGTTTTTATGACATAAACATTTTCATGATCACTTTACAATTTAATTTACTAACCACTCGATCTATTATGTTCGTGGGCGCCCCTGCTCTTCGTGGGTCCCGGCCGCTTCCTGCGGCACTGCTTCTTGTCGAGCACCACGCCGAGCTCGAGCAGCCTCTCGACGAAGCTGCGCTTCTGGCGCTTGCGCGGCATGCGGCCCATTATTAGCAGCATCGGGTCTGCGATACGACCAAACTTGAAACTTTTTAACATGGAACATCCAATTGAGTCCCGAAATTTAAAATTACAGTATTTAACACGTTCACCTTCAAGTACCCGACTATTAGGTATTCTACGATGTTCTTCCCATTCCGCATTACCCGTTTTTACTATTAGCCGCGACGCTGGCGTTTGTTTCGTAGGCTGGCAGTGAAAGTGTTAATTATGCTACTGTGTTATTCATAGTTAAATATGTAAGTTCTTGACAGATTTTAATATGGGCTTAGGTAATTAGCTCACGAAATGATACATTATTTTCATTCCTCTCCAGATGAATGGCATCCACTACTCACCCGCGGTATCGCCGAACTCCTCCCAAAGGTTCCTCAGCATGTGGTCCTCCTCCTCGCTGAACTCCTTGGGCACGGTCTCGGCGCGCTGCTTGGTGCTCCGCTTGGTGGGCGCGCGGAAGATCAGCCCCAGCTCCTTCAACTTCTTGATGACGGCGCGTCGCGAGCGCGTCTGGTCCACTAGGTTCTCGAGGATCCAGTCGATCACGTCTGCAATACCACGGGGTGGCTCAAGCAATAGCCTTTACGCTTGGAGATTGGTTTTAATTTAGATCATACAAATTAGATCTATGAAGTTTTTTCACAGCTTTCGGCAATTAAAAATAAGTTTGTTAGTGTGCTTTCCAACTTTATGCAGGTTGTAGTACAGTGTGGCCAAAAAAAGTAGAGAATAAGGAGGACAAGGTTGATGTCGAAAACGTTTTTGTGTGGCCACCCTCAAACACTTGTGAATAGCAAAGTAAGTGTTGTTGGTGTTGACGTACCGATTTCACACTTCTTGTTTGAGCTATATTTAATGTTACAGGGGCAAGAAATTTCACAGGCAGCCCCGCATGACGAAACATGGGAATATGAAAAATTATAATTAAAAAAAAACATAAAGGCAGTTCCATTTTGAGCTACTGTATCTCCACTTAACTGCAAAGTTATAAAGTCCGTGCCAATGCACACGTCTCCCTCAAGTACCAAAGTATTCTGCAAAGTATGCTTGCCTTGGTCGGTGTGCGGGCTGGCCTGGTTCTCGAGGAACAGGCTGCGCAGCTCGTCCTCCTGCTCCACGCTCCACGCGCCGCCGCCCGCGCGGTCCCTGCGACAACATAGCCGGGAACTGAGGCGCGTGACAGGCAGCTTTTTTAAGCTAATTTCAACTGCACTAAACTATCTTTACATACCTAGAATAATACAAAAATGCTTCCTGCCATCTGTTCCTCTGTATGTAAGCTTCGATCTTTCACGCTACGCAACGGATTTTAAAGTTTGAAATTTTGGATATGTAGGATGGTCTGGTCCAAGTTGGAAGCAATGTAACACTGTTATTTTGTATTCTTTAATACTACATAATTGCGGTGAAGGAGAATACTTTTATACTGGTAGACTCTCGATTCGAGATTCCCTACCATTGGTATAGCATCTATAAATTGTAAACTGCTTAAAATATCTTTCCTAATTGGTTACCAGCTCTCGACTTACAAATAAAGTGTTTCCTCATCTGAAATCCGGCGAAAAACTACTCACTTCTGGTCCGAGTACAGGTCGTACCCGCACTCGATGTCGATGGCGTCTTTGGAGTTCGTCCAGAAAAGTAACTCGATGAATACTTTAGGGTTTTTCGAAGCGACTTCGGTGAACTTTCGAAGTATAAATATTGCGAACTTCTCCAACTCCTGTTGTTCGAAAGAAATGAAAACGTATTAGAACCAAAAGTATAGACGTCGATCATTTTTACAAATAAATCGATCGGCTTTAATAGGTCCGTAAACGACGTACAGACACAACTCCGACCATATCCCGGCACGAAATCAAGACCTTAAGTTGGAGCAAGTGCACGTTTTCCAAACACTGAATTACTTTCAGAAGCATTGATGATTGATAGACGAACTGCCTTCGTGATAATCACCAGTAGTTTAACCCGAGCAGCGACCTCGCGATTTCCGCCCTCATTTTGTTTTGAACCCTTTGACCGATCGAGCGATATTTGAACTCAAAAGTTGTATTTGCCTCAACTACTCTTTAACTAAACTTTATAAAGATCGGATCGACGATAACACGTACGATAACGTTATCTTTATTAAAAAAAATGTGTTTTCAGTGATCATATATGCTGTCATGTAGTCCCACTTCTGAATGAATACTAGGACATTTCAAGCTCGCCGCAAGCAACGCCGTGGGAAAGTCATATATTTAAACCATTTAAATGTGCTTCGTCATAGTCGCTAAAATATCTTAATCGAGATATCTTATGAAATAGGTGCCGTTGACGAGTTCCGGTGGCCATCTGCGGTCTTCATCATCAGTTCCACTTCACCGGATGATACTTTCTCAATGCAAATGCTGGATTTGTTACTGAAAATACTAAAAACACTACATGTATGCCTAAAAAATTTGAGGAGTTCCCTCGATTCTTCATGGATTCTCTTATCAGATGCCAATTTGGTGACAGTGGGATCACCTCGGAAGTATACCCTAACAAATAGAAAAAAGAATTTCCAAAATTGGTCCACAATAACGGTACAATAGATGAACATACATAAAAAAAAACATCAGAACAGAACCTCCTCCTTTTTTAATTCAGTTAAAAATAAATGAATGCCACTAAGTTGACTCCTGGACCCCCCTTCGTCCGCTCGATAAGAATACTGAAGTAGTACTGCACCTTGTACTGCGGGCTGGGGTTGTTGAGTATGACCTGGAAGACCTGGAAGAGCGAGCCCTGGAACAGCATGGCGGGCCGCTTGCAGTCCCAGGCCACGCGGTGCAGCATCTTCACCACGCAGTGGTTGGTGTGCGGCGCGTTCCGCTCGTAGCGCGCCAGCAGCGCCGCGCACGCGCTCACTACGCGCGGGCTGCAGAACCTGACACCAAACTATACCTATACAGTGCGGACCAAACGAACGCCACATACACGGCAACTACATTAAATATGCGGAAATTAGAGAAATATTCTTAAAGACTTGGAAATCTTAGATCATTTATAATGCGGTGCCACTTCCATTGACAGGTAGAGATCAACGGTGAAATGCCGCTTGGCAATAAACAAATGTTGACTTAATATTTTTTTTGACGACGCAATGGCATTATCTGCGTTTGATATTAAGTAAGGGTTAATATCTTTGTTTCTGTGTCTTGAATATTTTAATGTATGTATTTATCTATCTGTATAAGTACATATCGATACCAAATAGTACAAGCCTATTATTTACGGTTTCCTAAAATGAAAACCAGGTAGGTAAGAAATGGCAAATTCTACGCAAAGAAGACTTACTTTTATACTGCATTTAACAAAAAATACTGCATTTAAGGATTTTTGAAAATTTGACTGCCTTAACCAGGAATCGAACCGGTCACATATAACAAAATAATAAAATCGTGATTTATTTAATTAAAAGCGTAGCGTGTGTTATAGATATAAATGATCACGGTCCATGACCCTTTCGATCTGTATCATAAAACACGACTTTATAGTCTTGTTATTCCCGTTTAAGGCAGATTAATTATCAAAAATCCACAAATGCCGTAATAATTGAAAAGAAAAGTCTCCTTTGCGTATAATTGGCTTATTTCAATGTTTAAGGCAGTTACCGTCCACGTGGCGCTCGTTTTGTCCACCCTGTATGATAGATAGATAGATCGACAAAACGTTTATCAAACTAACTTACGATCTACGTGTATACTCACCCGACTCCCGAAACAATAATGTTACTGACTTGTATGTATGAATGTATGGTTCTTTGTCCCCTGCTAGAGGGTCAACGGATAACGCGATTTAGACAAACGAGGTGTCAAGAGATTCTTGATTAGCACCGCAAATTAAAAAAAAAGCGTATATGGCGGATTTAAAAGTACAAAAGAATGATGTCGGCTTTCCAAAGCTTTGTTTGATAATAGTTTATTTTGTGAAAAAACCTCACTAGTCCAATGCACATGTTGTATTTATACGCAAATTAGTTACGAGTTTAGGGATTATAGATTTAAATAAAGGTGCTATTCCTCTAAAGCCCTGAACTTAAGACCAGCTAGTTATGTTTAATTGCTTACAGTCGGGCTCGCTATAAACTCGACTGCAGCTACCCATGCTCGCGCCGGGTCCGCCCTCGCTGCTGGTGCATATGACTGGCACGTCAGCAGTGCCACTAATGAAAATAATATATACTAATGCCTGTTTTATTATCAGCGCAGTAATCTTCGCTTACCTTTGAACGAAGTCTTTGAAATCAAAGTCTGTTTCGACTATCGGCGCGCTTCTATCCTCTTCCTCTTCTTCGTTCTCTAAAAGCGAATTATAAAAGTTATTAAAAATAAAAATAAGGAGCTCAAACTCATAACCGAGTCGTTACACTAACTCACCTTCGTCGTCGGAGTTCTCTCCGTCGCCTTCCTCCACGACTTCTAAAATAATAATTTAAAATGAGCATAGTTTATGGTTTTTTTATTAATACGTCATTAACCAAGTTCTGTTAAGACTTTTCACATAAAAACTTCGCAAGAAGCAACGTTCGTAGTAAAATATTTCTCTTTAAAAATTCCAAGCTGAACTAAATTTATGATACCTATAATCCAAGCCAATTTGTACATATAGCAAATAAGTTAAATGTAGTAGGTTGTAGTATCAACATAGTCTAAGTATTACTAACAAACGTTATGGGTCTGGCGGCCTGAAATAAAGATTTCTATTCTATTCTATTCTATAATGAAATTCACATTTATTTCCATGAGTAGTAAGTTATTCTTTGTTTTCCCTCAATCGATCTTCACCAGATTGTCATTCCAACCAATAAATAGTTCGGGTCATTTTTCAAATAATCGGTTAAAATTATTTAACATGGACTTAACATAATTTTGCTGATTAAAGATCTTTGCCAAATGAGGATGACAACTGTGAACTGTCGCGTCAGCCCAAACAAAGACTCGAGTAAATAACATAATTTATTATTTGCGCTTTCAAGATGCTCTCACGGCTCACCAGGGATTTTGAAGAAAAAAAAAGATAATACACAATAATAACCAGAATTTAAGTTACAGATAAATGAACCTTAATCTTAATTCAATTTTCAGGGTAGATGGTAAAACCAAGATATTATTGATTTTGAAAATGAGGGTAGTAAAGAGTGACCCAAATTTGCGTCGCTGGGACAAGTCGGGTTAAAACGGGCAAATGCTACCCGAATTGTACAATCTTAGCAAAATTAGTAGCG
The DNA here is from genome assembly GCA_923062465.1 of Acleris sparsana. Classification (NCBI taxonomy): domain Eukaryota; kingdom Metazoa; phylum Arthropoda; class Insecta; order Lepidoptera; family Tortricidae; genus Acleris; species Acleris sparsana. Next base: position 19,189,950 of record OV281293.1, read on the forward strand.
ATCAATGTCAAATATACAGGGGCCGAAGGTTTACACAAATAAGATGTGGAAGTGACCTTGAACTCTAAACGAAGTTAATAAGTCAGGGTTAACTCTGAATTATGTTCTTTCATTCATACCAATGCAGTTCTTAATTAATTGATAAACACTGTTTAACATTCCTTTTTATAGATACAACGTAGTGCTCTTGCAGGGTATCGCATGGACTGACCGAGGTATAAGTTTTAAAGACATCAACCCCAATCTGAATAACTGTTGTGCATTGTGATGAGTGATGACCATGAATCAATGAACATGAATGTTCGTGTGTCGTGACTGACCGGGCAGCGGCTCGGCAAGGTCGGCGCCGTAGATAGCCTCTAGCATGGCGAGCTCCTCGTGCTCCGGCACGGCGCCCGCGCCGAACGTGCCCTCCTCCGGCCAAACCTCCCTGCCGACCAATGTTGCTCATGCTACTCACTCACGTGTGGATGTCTTAGTATATCCTCTAGCTAAGTGATCATGCCAGGTGGCTCAGTTTGGGGAAAGACAAATATGTTCTTAGGAAGAACTATCCCATACTCAAATATAAACAAAATCAAAAACAAAATCTCAAGTTGCGATTATTGTATAAACCAATGGAGCTATGTTATGCTGTTTAAATAGAGCAAATATCGGTATATAAGCAGATATACTCGTATGTATACAGATTACTTGTGGACCTCTAAATACTACATAGGTACCCTGTATACAGTATCCCAAATAAAATTATGTAGATTGACATGACTTGAAACTGAATATCAAATGACAATGACTTTACAATGACAATGTTCAAATTACGTTCAACATTTTTATTGAATAACAGATATCGAATCTAGGTTTGCTAGCTTCCTAAACACCAACTAATCACCAACTAGGCTTACCGGGTCGTCCTAAGAAATGGATAAGGTTAAGTTACCTCGCAGCGCGCAGCATGCCGACGGCCTCCTCGAACTTGTGCTCGCGCAGGAGCGCCTGGATCTTCCTCATACAGCCCTCCCTGTAGACGAATGGATCTATTGCAGCGGTTGACAACTTCGCCAATATAATAATTGCTATCAATCTATACTTTTTCTAAAGCGTTGTCTGCGGTGGCCGCGAACTTATAAATAATCTGCTTTAAGGACGCGGTAATCAAAATCAAACAAGAAGATTAAGTTGTAAGTGTAGTTGTTCCTTAAGAGGGACCCGAATTTTGCAAACTTTACCGGTGAGACCTCGTGCGGGCCGAGACAATAACCACAAAAATATTTCTAAATTTTTAGTTCGACGTCTTAAAACAGGTCCAAAGAGCATAACGGTACCCTTACCCGCCACTCCGCGGTCCGTCCGTCTGTCCGTTCGTATTTTAAATGTAGTATTGAATATCCGGCTTGTTACTTGTGCTGTTGGTCGGGCAGGTCGGCGGCGGCGTCGTAGGGCGGCGCGGCGCGGGCGCCGGCGCGCAGCACCACCGCCAGCTGCGCGCGCACTCCCTCCCACGCGCTCGGCTCGCAGCCCGCGGACTGCGGCTTGCCCACACGCTTCTTTTCTACACAGTCACAGCGCACAAATCACACTTGTTTAATTAAGTACTAGCCTTTACACACGATAACTATTGTTAGTCGGCTATAAACTATTTCCCTAAAAAGTTTTATATTAATCATTTGAAGATAAACCACCAACAAGAACTCACTTAGATATTAATAAATTCAAATGGACACGACATACTAAATTATAAGGAAGAAACGGTCATAAGTACACAAATACTTTAATCCTAAATTTAGCGATGGAATCTCAAGTAGAATAATGAGAGAACCGCGAATTCAACAATATCGCCCATTTGCTACATTGTATTTCACTACATCTATGAGGAAAATGCATAAATCTGTACAAAACTACAAGCATACGGTTTTATTAAAACTAGAGTGATAGAAGAAGAAGAAATAGAAGTTATATTCAATTAACAAAACCATAAGACACACATGTAAAATCATAGTAAATATTTCGTAAATCTCAGCGAAAATGTTTTTTTTCCTAATAGATGGAATGATAATGAATATTTTCCCCTTCTATGAGATACGCATAAAATTAAATACTGTTATTTCTAACCGGGCCTCTATAAATATGCCAGACGCGCGGTATACGTATTGTTCGTTGCTGAGATTTCAGTAGGTTAGCGGAAAACAACACTGTTCTAGTATTTCCAAGTTCTACTATATGTATATGGTAAATATAGTAATGTTCTAATTACTCGATGATGTAGTTACTCGTGTTAGAACTTACTGTCTCTGAAAATGCAATTTTGTATTCAAAACGTACTTACTTTTGGACTTTGGTTTCCTCTTCCCTTTTTTTTGAACCACTAATCCGGTTTTGAGGACATAATGCTCCAACATTTTTAAAAACAAATGCACGGTTTCGATTAAATCCCTAAGATACGACCTAAAATGAAAAGTTACAAAACATAAGTTTCGCCACAAATGTGTATCTACAAATATTACGATATAATGAGAACATGGAGAGAGACACTCACATAGGCATTTTGTTCTCGTCATAATTCAAACAGGTGGAGAGGACGAACTCTCTATATTCCAGAACGTAGAAAATGTTGCTCTTCAGTACTTTGGCGGAGTCCCTGACCCCAGGGTCTGCAGCTCGGTCCATGGCCTGCAGCGCGTGCAGCAGCTCCTTGTAGGCGCGCAGCGCGAGGTGCAGGCGCCGCACCCACGGACCGAACTTCTTCTTTTCCACCTTGATCATATCGTAGTACTTTTCCATCTGCTGCTGCACGTAGTGGAACATCGGCACCGACATTGTTTCACTGAAAACTTCCTAAATATACACACCGCACGCTAAAATAGGCGCAAGTTGCCAAAACCCTTTTTTTATAAAAATGTCTCAAAACTTGTTTATCAAGACAACTCTCAAGAATAAAATCTCAAGGCTGCAATCCTAAGAAAGACTCCAAATGCGTTGTCAACCCTGAGGACCAAGATGAAATGCCTCAATGCTTGAAAGTTCACCGGTTCTTTCATCCCTACACTGGTACACAAAAATGCAAACACTGCTACTTGGCGATAGGTTAAGGGATAGAATGGTGCTAACGACTCGGACGGACCCTGCACAAGGTCCAAAAATCGATAAAATACTTTGTTTAATGAAAATATTATCTGTCTCCTGGATATGAGGTATTTTGTAAGACGTAACAAACAAACAAACGCACTTTATAGTGAAAAAGAGCCACATTTTACATTCACCTGACAAGTCCCACTTGGAAGTTGTGTCCTCGGTTGAACTCCATGAAGAACTTGACGGCCCACAGGTAGTAGGACTCGTCGTGCTGCTGCGCCTTCGACCTCACGAGGACGTCCTTCACGTAGTGCATCAGAGGGTTGTATGAGCTGTTTAGGAACTCGATGCAGAATTCTTTTAAAAACAATCTGTAATCAATTAATTGATTTACAGTGAAACCGGTTTGTGTGCGCCCGTCCCGCGGGGGACAGTTGTTGGCGGGGGTGAGGCGTGTGACCGTTGAGTTTTTAGTCTAAGGCCTTTTTGAGTTGCCAGTATTCATGGGTCATCAAAATAATAAAACAATAACTAAATACATTCTTAAATCATCGATATAAGGCGAATACTACATAAATAAAAAAAAATAAAAAAAACAGCCTTTATTTCCGTAAAAGTTAATTTAAATTTTTATTTACTTTATCCTACCTTCCTACTTAGGACACTGATACCTCTTACACAACCCAACCTTTTCATGAAAACATAGCTTCTTATGAAAAGTGCTCTTGAGTCGCTCCATCTGTTTGGGAGTTACAAAGACAAGACAAACACCATTGGTCACCATAGACTTCATATACAATATCTTCAAGACACATGTTAAATTTATAGCACCCCTCTTTTTGCATCGGGGTTAAGAAATAGTGGACAGGGGAACCTGCTCATCCTGCGGGATACTGCACACATTTTTTTTTATGGCATATCGAAGTCATTCACAAGACTGCAAGCCTAAGACTGCAAATGCGTTGCCAACCCTGAGGACTAAGATAGAATGCCTCTATGCTAGTCATTACACCGGCTGTATTATCCCCAAACTGGAAGACAACAATGCGAACACTGCTGTTTGGGGGTAGGTTAATGGATAAGATGGTGGTAGCAATCCGGACGGACCCTGCACAAGGTCCTACACCCACCATCTTATCCATTAACTGGTTGACTCTTCTATAGGTAAAGTGATTGATGAAAACAATGTAACTTAGTTTTGACAAACCTTATGGCAAATGCTGATCTTCTTTCTAGAACTCCGCTTTCAAACGGTCTACGGTTTTTGGGTTTGCTCAGTTTGGACTTTTTGCCACCACTAAAGTCCAAGTTAGATATTTTATTCAAGGGCTTCAAACAAATCATCTCGCTTTCTGATATTGATTTCATGTTCTGCACAACATATGTGCCCCCAAATCGGGAATGCCTAAAATAAGTACAAGTAAAAGATGATTATGAAATCAATCCCCCATAAGTCTCATAACAATAGCAATAAAATATGGGATTATGAGATATTTCTTATTTTTCTCTATGTACCTACCTAGATATAATAATCGAAATTAGACTTCCTCAATAACTTCTCATCACACTTCTAGTGTTTATAAAGGTTTTAGAGGTGTATTCACAAATCTCATTTAAGTAATTTGTGTAAAATTAAAATAAACATGTCAAATTCCTAATTTATATTTCACAGCATACATTATCTTTCTTCCTTACAAGCTTTATTAATTAGGAATCCCGATGATTTAACCATTTGTTTACTGTGCACTAAATAAGCTGTCATACCTGGATGTTGCATACTGCTTAACTCTGTTAATCCTCTGCCGGCTCTCAGACATCCGGACACTGAGCAGCTCCTGCTCGTCCCTCAGCTTCTCATCCACACTTCGTTGCAGAGCAGCATCTGCCAAGCTCGTGGGGTTTTGCTCTCGCAACAAATGAGAGATGATCTCCAGGATGTGCATGAAATATTGCTTCTCATTTTCAGATGACATGTAGAGGATAATATCCAATATGCCTGATTGATTTAATGCCCAGAGTACCTAATGGTTTTTTAATAACAAACAAACAAACAATTGTTTAACTTTTGTTATCATAGTTGCTATATGTCTTAGTTAATTAAATGGCCACAGAGTCAGTTAGTAATAAGCTTGTCCCTTAGTGACAATATTTATAAACGGGTTTGACAAAGGAATGACTTAATCGTCTCTGAAATGTTGTCAGTGTTTGAAGTAGAAGTTTTGTCAAATAATGTTTTTACGGGACAAGATGAATAGTAGTAAAACTAGTCTAATCTAACATTGGGCGCAAGTGAAGTGCAGTACAAGCACTAAACAAACTTAGCCCTCAATCCCTCAAAATATTGCAGTATCACCTAATTTACATTATGTATGCTAAATTTCAGGTCAATTTAAAATCATATATATTTTTTTTGGCTTTAACAAATGTGTACATCCATTTCAGATGCAACGTAAAGCTGATTTACAACTAATCTAGACAAATATTGCACAATAAAATTCAATCACAAGGAGGTTAGTAAGATCATACCTGATCATGCACACTAGCATCGTTCTCCGGTCTCCGCTCTTTGTCCAAGTCAGCTGGCACATACAGCACGTTTCTAATGAGGATGAGTATGCGCTCTATCACCAGACCCGTGTCTTCATCCCGTTCACTCCAGTCCTGTACAAACATTCAAAACGAATGTTGTTTCGGTAACTCATGGATAACAGTATAAATTAAATAAGTGAATAACAAAACTTACATTTTAAATGTGTACTATTATAAGTCTGTACATTTGTATTTAAAACCAGTGAAAAAGAAGGATCAGAAAACATATGGGCTGTCCTTTGAAAAGATAAACAAACAGAGACTAAGCCCTCTTCACTGTAATTTGTTACAGAGATAATAAGACTTTAATAGTTGTATTTAATAGTTTGTATTATTTAAAAAAGATACAACTTAGATTAAACACAAGTTTTTAGATATTTCGTTTTCTATTATTCATTATTCATTAAACTATAACTTTTTCTGACAATTGTTTGAGTCTTATTGTCATAAATTACAGATATGAATAGAGATTTCCAAAGACATTTATTTCACAAAAAAATATTAATTGGTAGAGTGCTCAGTGGGCACACTTTTATAGTGCTCCTTTCATGATTATAAAAAAACAAAAACTTACTATCTCTAAAATCTTAGTCAGTTTTTTGGCAAAAACATTCCAGGTCTCAACTTTAGTGAATGCTTCCTCTTTGTAGTATTGTAAGTGTAACAATATCTGGAGGTAATTATGGCGCGCGGTTCGCTCAGCCGGCACTTCTTCTCTATACAGCAATAGCACTGGGTTTGTTAGGTTAACTAAAAGCCTAAACAAATAAAAAACATACAACAAACATGTAACGAAACATTTAGAATTAAAACTAAAAACTGATGCCTTACCTGAGAGTGACATCAAACAATTCCGTGTTCTCCGAGTGGTCAATCAACATAGGCAAAAGATCCGTCTGCAACACCTTTGTTTGACCAAAATGTCTACGAATTTCATGATCCTCACCATCACGACGCAAATATCTTATTAGGTCCTTTACCGTGTTGAGGGTGTACTCATCTATCATGTACTTGTTAGTCCTTTTGTCGAAGGTTCCTAATGCGTTGCATGTCGCCGAAAGTTCAGCGGAAAGGAGTGAACTCATTTTGTTCTGTACTTTGTTTTGTCACATATAAACTAAATCGTTATCACATTAAGTTGTACATCCACTATTTATGACAGCATTTTAATATAAATTATCTTGTTATATCATTATTTAATTAACTTTAAACATGTTACTCAGGTTAGGTTGAGACTTTGTTACGAAGAAATGACAAACAATGCAATGACAGCTATAGATTTGACGTTTAAAAGCCCGCGAATAAAAGGTGCTTCATTTCTGGATAAGGTAAACAATAACAGACACAATGATGTTCTCTGTCAAATGTATTTTATTTGTTTAATACTCATAACGTAATTTCAACTTAAATTGTCCCAGTTCGCTTTTCAGACAACTTGAATCTTAATAAAGTACATTGAGAAGCGTGACAAATATCTGTAAGTTTTGCGTGTAACGGAGTATGTAAGTGTTTAACGCTACGTTTCGATTTATGCATAACTATGTTGTAGAAACTTGGAAATAAACTTATTTCCAAGTTTCTACAACCAAATAATTAAGTTGGTCATCGAAGTTCTTCAAACATTGCATTTAAGAGTACGTGTGTTATTTATTCTGACTTTCTATTACTACTCGAGTTCAGCGTGCCTTATGATTGGTGGTGAGGTGGTGGTGGCGGAGCGTGAAAATAATAAAGAGAATAACACCATTTAATTTGGTACAGTCGTTATCGTTGTTTGACCTTAGCTTAAACCTATCGGTATATATGTATAAGATTAAATTAGTAACAATATTATTTTCATAATATTGCGATTACCATTGGATCACATTTGAATGAGCGATTTCCACACCTCATGTTGTGCTTATGATCTTTAAAAAAAACTTCTTTACTGTAGCCTCTATTCTTAGTAAATAATTGTTATGAAAACATGATCTAAATTCTTTTTTGAGCTAACTTCAAACTTTAGGAATAAGTGCCTACCAAACGTAATAGTCGTCCGACTTAAAGGGTGATGGGCAATTTTGTATGGACCCCGTCCCCCCCCTCCAACAGTAACGGGCTGCAGGTCTATATGTTCATTAGGACCCAATAAAAGACAAAATACTTATCTTCGTAGCAAAATCAATGGGAATTTTTTAATGAAAACAAAGGGCCAGGCAAGGCAAATCATCTACATACGTGTTCGTGTAGATGATTTGCCTTGCCTGGCCCTTTGTTTTCATTAAAAAAATCCCATTGATCCGTAGGTTTACTTATTTATGAGGTCCCTTGGTTGTTTTGGTTATGCAAGTGCACAGCATGGGTGCAGCAGCGACACGGTACAATAAGGAGGCTGCACACAGCGGAACTTGTAGGCGCAGGAGGAGGCTTGCCGTCGCGTGGAGTAGGCAAAAGCCACTGGCAAAATAATCCATTCTTAATATTGGCTAATAAGAAAAAGTACAAAGTACTATACATAAGTAATTGTAATGTTAACAAAAGTTGAAATAAACAGATTTTTCATTTATTAATTTATATTATTTATAAAAATAAGACGTCGATAGTGGAATCCCCGGTGCTCCAATCCAACTCGTGCAACTTGCCCTTGACCGGTTTTTTATTCTTAATAATTTCCGCTTTATTTTACCCAATTTTGTGAAATTAAATGTAAGGCTAAAAGAACCAACGACGGCCTGTGAGCGAAAAAACGTAAACAAAACGTTGCGGCCTCTTAAAATGACTGTGGTGTGACACTTCTAAAAACGGCCTCAACGCCCACACCGCGGTAACGGGCTGACACGCAAAGGCCACACAGTAAAAACTCACGCCGTGGTTGCTATATAAGTAAGTACAACCACTTATTGCGGTTGGTGCTTAAAAAGTATGGCGGTTGTTGTAAAAAAAAACACATTGTAGGTAATGAAGAGAAGAACACCGGGCCAAGAGCGAGTCAGACTCGCACACGAAGGGTTCCGTACCATTCCTCTGTTTAATTTTGAAATTGATTATTTTTTATTATTTGTTGTTATAGCAGCAATAGAAAAGCACGCTCTGTAAAAATTTCAGCTGTACCTATTACTTTTATATTCTTGAGATACAGTCCGCTGACAGACGGATAGACGGACGGACAGCGGAAGCTTAGTAATAGGGTCCGGTTGGCACACATTAGGCATGGAACCCTAAAAAGGATGTACTATCAGGCTATCAGCCCAATGGAACCCTGACCCACCATGGAACTGTGTCACAGTGACGTTATGATTCAAGTCGTAACAAGTGCCAAACAAATTGTTTCATTATGTCACCGTGACACAGTTATATAGTGGGTCGTCAGTCTTACGCGAGTACCTTCAGTAAACCCTGTAAGAGGTATCTTCGGCGAAACTAGTTTCGTTATAAGTAGGAAGGTGAGTTAGGTTATATCTGTTGTTATTACTGTACTTTGTTTTTATATCACATTCTTACCCTTACCTACTATTAATATAAAACAAAATGCGTGGAGCATCGACGCTGCGCCTCTTTAAATTACAAGTACCTACTTATGTCAATTTACAACATCTACGTATAGCATTTGCCTACAAAATTCCGATCCCGGAAAATCTCCGTGGGAAAACGCGCACTCTTCGTGTAAACAGAAATAGGTTTTTAATTAAGTTAAAGGATTTCAAAGTAGGTACTTAAGAGGTAAATATTGAGGAGGCAAATCTTTTTCAGAGTTAGGCGGTCCGTTGTGACGTGGTGTACAAAATATGCAGGCTAAGACCGTCATTGCGACGTAATTTACAGACTAAACTAATTCTTGAGATCAAAAAGCTGAAACCCTACTAAAACATTCAAGGAGTCATTCCTTTTAACTTCATCCCTCTTTTGCCTGTTTTATAAACCTTTTTGGACGCAAACAAAATATTGCCGGCCGAGAATTAGGCTGAGCGCTAACTTTGCGTCTTGCTCCTCGGAAATACGTGACGTGAAGTGCTTTCAGAGTAGCCGACGAGTCGCGAGGTGATGAAGTATTGTTTTTCCGCGTTTTGTTTTAAAGTTGGTTTATATTTTGACTTTCGGCTTATTCAAGAACACCCTAACTAAATGAATATGTTATTAGACAAAAGAGCAAAAGCACTTTAAAATCCGAAACAACTTTAAAATATCTTAGCGTAGAATTATTTATTTTAAAGTTGGCCTTATCTGAAATCGTGAGAAAATTCACTTTATTTGAGTAAGTACGGGTAAGTAATATAACTTTTAGATGAGCAATTTTATATTTTCTGAAGTAAAGGTAAAATTACAAACCTTTGTTATTTCAGTCAGCTGATTCGGTTCGGGATACGATGATCGTGCTAAAGTTTTTTTTTTCTTAATTTTATGTCCCAAATAGACGCGCGAGTAAGTATGCATACTTAAAGCTCGACGACCTTTTTTGCCCGAACCTTTAGAAGTTCGCGTATTTAAGGTGGCCCGCGGGCGAATAAGGACGTCGGGCCACAAGTACGGCGTACTTACTCGCGCGTCTATCTGGGACTTTAAACTAAGAGATCCCAACACGAACCGCTGCCGAAGTCCGCAGCGTCAGGGACTATGAAGCGCTGAATATTCACAAGTAGGTATTCTAGCAATGCGTTTTGCTAAAACAAAATGTTTATTTGTTGATTTTTTCTGATCTGTGTTTGTGTCTAAGAATATAATTTTCACTTTCAGTTCGTTTTGTCCGTCTGTCTGTCACCAGGCTGTGTCTCATGAACCGAACCAATTTCTGCTGTCGCTATACCGACAAAAACTAAAAACAAAATAAATTATACAACAAACGATTGTTTTTAGGTTTTTGATCCATATTAATAAGGGTAACAAGTAGATACTTGACATATTTACAAAATATTTAGTTGTATATTCATTTTAAAAATAAATAATTAAATTAAAATAATATAAATATTTAAGGGGGCCGTTTTTTGCTAATGTTGTAATAGATAATGGTACGAAACCTTTCGTGCGCGAGTCCGACTCGCACTTGGCCGGTTTTTGAAATATCGTCACTAAGGAAGGACTTAATCATCCTTAACTGACTTTGTGTTCGGCCGTTTATCTTATAATTGCTGCCTTCCTATTGGCTAACCAAAAACATATAGATCTGGATATTTATTTACTAAAAATGACTTACTTTAACTTTATCCTTGTACCGAAATCGTTTAATAAGGAATTGTATAAACCGTACGAGTACATTCAACAACTGTTGGTGAGGCACTGGAAATCCAGACAGAAACCAGGTATTTGTGGGTTTATTGACCAAGTGTTCCTAATCACAAAGGCACCTGAGGTTTCCACTCCCTTTGTAATGACTAATTCAATTAACTTCGTGCTAAGTATATAAAGCTAAAGCAGAAGCATAACCAGGTACAAACTGAAGTTTACTCAAGTTATAGATGGTTATATATAGATAAAACAATGTACGCCAAATACAATAAATAAATAAACGTTTTCTCTTTCTTTCAACATAAATTAAACCACCACTTCCTGTAGTGATTTCTTAACGTTGCGGGTTGGACACTTTTATCTAGTCACATGACTACTATAGCCCGTACCTATCTTTGGTAATCATTACTAATTATTAAGCGTTCATATTAAAAAGTCTCGGTGTGCGAGTTCCACTCCCACGTGACTAGTTATTTCAGTGAAGATGTGAGCAGGCAGGCAGACGTGCGTGGTGAGTTGTAGCCGGCGCAGTGTATCGGGGCTCGGCGGGTAATCCTCCTGGCCGCTGGGGTCGAGCCAAATGGTGTCCTCAGCATGGCCGCCGCTGGCCACTGGCCAGGGGGTTATTCCCTTAATCGCTGGTTCGACGGTCTTCCCACCAGCAAATATAAGTTGACCTGTACGCTGTTAGACATTAAACGGCGTTAGGAATCTTGGCCGAGTATCGTTGGAGCCGGCGACAAATGACCATGGTTGTAGTTTGTAGTCATGCACAAAGACTTGTGTGACGGGTGATGGGTCGAGCTAGACTCGTCGGTAAGAGCGCAGATGATAGTTTTTTTACGAATAATACCTTAGGGTTGTTGGTGTGGACGCTGATCGAATTTGCGTGAATGCGTGCACGGAGGACTAACTACTGACAATCGAACGCTAACTTTGCGTTCATCAATGACGATTCCGATTGGTTTAGTGCGAGGATTTATAGCGCGGCGGTGTCTGATTTAGTCAGAGCAATTTTGCACTGTGCGTAATAAATGAAACGGTCGATTCATGCAAATGAATTCACAGAAGCTTTCTTTTAAGGATGAATTTATTCATTTTATTACAGGTAAAGTTTCAACCAATATTCCCTGAATAACATTAAACTTCTTTTGATACTTTTTATTGTATTTCACTGATCCCTTGTAAATATTTCGCCCCTCGCTACTCTTCTGGTAAACAGTCCCTTTGATCTCATAAAATTAATATTGATTTTGCGGTGGAACTGAGTAAAGTGGAAAATGTTTGATGCAATCAGGGTTGTTTAGAAATGTTTATCACGCCGGGGTGTTGGGCACCTTGTGGCGGAAAAAAAATATCTCCGTGTCTCGGTTGGAATATTAAAACCATCAACTACAAAGACAGTAAGGCTAAGAAAAAACAACGTTTAAAACCTGATTGCGTGTTCTGGTATTGTCGTCTATGTAATGTTATCATGTCAAATATTATTCATGTACTATCCACATTTTTTTTAAATTAATTCGGTCTTCAAACTCAGGTCAAAATTGCTGAACATACATGGGGGTTGTAAATCGATAGGACTCTGTGTCCTTAATCAACCAGCATCGTTTGATCCTCCACCGATGTCTTATCCTGTATAAGAAGATCTAGTATTTGTATCTATCTAAGCTGGTAGTAGCAACGCTAAGCGGTTTTTGGGATTTAGGTACCTAACCATAACATCCTGTACATATTCTTAATGTAGGTATCTTTTTTTTCTGAGGCTTATATGTAATCAAGCTCTTGATCATCATAATTACAATCTTGTTAAGATCACCATGTTTTTTCTTGGCATCTGTCCAAAAGGCGTTGAACTAATTGAACAGTCAGCTGTAAAACCTATTGCCCTTTCTGCAGTAGGTACCTACCACGTACATAATAAGTACCAATATTTTAGTAGGATGTGGCACTTTTTCCGGGAAATAAAAAGGGTTTACCAATCGTCGAGAGACGGGCGGTACAATGAACGGGACAAAATGAAATGCTCTGGCATAAATAGTTCGGTACAACTCGCCGCCGGGCCACTCGCACCCACGGGGAAATGTTAAGCTGATCAAATATTCAATTTTCAGAAATTTACGAATCATTCTATACATTAATTGAAAGGCTATTAGTATTTAATGTTGTTTTTAGGGTTCCGAAGTCAAACTAGGGAGACTTATAATTTCGCCATGTCCGTCTGTCAAGTTTTTGGTTACTATAAAGCTGTAGTTTGGTATAGATATACATGTAAATATAATTAAGCCGACAAAGGTGTATTGTTTTCTTATACCTCCCATAGGTACAGTCACCCAATAAAAAATGTTGAGCATACTTAGAACCTTGTCATTGTGACTGCCATTGTTATTGTCATTCTTGTTATTTGAAGTTTATTATGACTCTTGACAGTGCACTAAAGTGCTTAACATTTTAGTTGGAGTACTGTGCAGTAAAGCAAAGGTATAATATAACATCATCAAGTGCCAGGTATACTTGTATAGCTCTTAAAAAACATTATAGGTAGGATATTTTCGATTTTTAAAAGAATATACCAGGAAATCTATCGCCACTTCCTAAGTAGAAATCGTTGGTTCTTGAGACTCGCGACTTGAGTCTGTATACCTACCAAATATCATCTAAGACAGCACCAACTTTAAATTGAAAATAAGTTCGCGGATGTGGTGTTTGAGGGTTACCTTGGTTTCGGCGAAATATATTCGCCAAGTGTATCGTTTCCCCACCGTTTCATTTGCCAACCCGCTCTGTTTTCTGTAACTGTTAATAATTTAGGATTTTATAAAAACTAACTTAAACTAAGATACACGATGGTACTTAAATAAATATTGAAAAGTTTATATAACATTGGGTTGGGAATCGGGAAACGATACATTTTTGCTCTCCTTCATTTTCTCCTCTCCTTCATTTGGGCTCCGGCTTTTTGAGATCGATCTTGTGTTGTAGTAACGGCTTCGGAACCCTGCACTGACCGTGGCCCGGCACGCTCTTGCCCGGTTAATTTTCGCTAGTTAATTAAACGTTCCTACTTTTTTTTATTTCAACTGCACATTCGGACGGCATCAAAGAGTGTGTCATCTCAACAAAGCGCTCGGCAGGTCGAAGTGTATCCGACAGGGTCCTTCGTACAAGATAAGACACACCCTTTACGGCTCTACCCCTTGAGTTTATTTTTTTATGTACTTGACAGCAAAAGCGATCATATCGTAAAAGTGCCTGTCAGAGAAATGAAATTTCCGGAAAGTGATTTTTTATTAAGGCAATAACAATTTTGCCACTTCAAAAATTTAAGTGCAAATTAGTTACGTAATATCAGCAAAAGCACATTTGCTTGCGCTTGCTCAGATAATACTAGATAGGTACCTGGTAGATCAGAGGTGTTATCTCTTAAAAACGGCACTCGGTGGAACGTGAGCTGAGCTGAGCGAAGTCAGAACGAGCGTACTCACTTGACGGGTAAAGCAACCTAATTGAGAAAGCACGCCCTAAATGTTATTAATATGCTCTAACGGGTCAACTTAAACTCATCGATAATAATACGTCCGTCAAGTTCAAAACCGAGTTGTTTAAAGACAATCACCTACCAAGAGTTACCAAATAGCGGCTCCCACTAACGCGTCCCGGGATCATTAAAAGCGGGTAAATTGTGAGAGCCATGTCGCGCTTTTTGCCTTATACTGGACCTTTTAACACGAGCTCTTAGAGATGGGCAATTTATTTTGTATTTAATACATTGGAGAAGTATTTTTTAAAATTTAAACTGGATTATTCTCATGATATTGTCCGCATATAATTTGATAAAAGTCATTCCCTCGGTAACTAACTATCTCCTTTAATAGGTACGACTGCGTTCTTTTGAAACTTGGGTTAGAATCTGAATCTGAGTTCATTAACTATTGGCACTAGTAGTGTTCAAAACTGGAAGTGACCTGCGTGTAAGTAATACTGGTTTATTTATCAGGATTGTGGCGGGTTTGGGCCGCAATAACACAAGTGGTCATCCGTCAGGGTCTCGCCGCGGAATGTAATCAAGACATCCGTCACGCGCCCGCGCCGCGCGCGCGCCGCGCCCGCACCGCGCGGACCGACGTGATATAGAGAGACCGAGAGTGATTGCTCGCTTACTATTAACCTTTGATGAATTCCCTCGATGTTTCTTGCAGTCGTCGATTACGGCACGCGCACTCACATGTTGACGGGGATTTTAACTATCGAGTTTGAGTTTGATGCTCACTTCGATGAGCAGTCCTTATACCATCTTTATCCACGATGCTTAAAATGTCTCAAAGATGAGAGGGCAGAATATAGTATTGAGGGAGGATTTCTCCATTCTTGCAGTAGGTGGGTAAGTTTTGAATGTCGATAAACCATTGCACTTAGATGTTATTTTATTTTAAAACATTGCCCTACGCTTCTCTTTGACCTTCTAACGCCGTTTTTTTTTAATCGTACACAAAATGCATCTTAATATTAATCGTGCACCAAATGCATATTAATGTTAACTGAAGCGAAACTGATGAGGTGTGAGGCGGACTTGAAGCTACTTTATTATGTCATCATGGCCTACGCATGGGTGAATACATAAGTCGTCGCTTCCTCATGCTACGAGTCTTTATCTATCTATGGTGAACTTTTAAAATTTTAAATCATTTTCATTTACGATAATATTTGAATTTTAAGTAAATTGAGACTTTTGGGGGTTTTGCGGTAGGCTAGTAAATAGCGGAGGAGTTAAAGTGCTCTGTAATCATATTGTATTAAACATGCCTATGCCTAGTACCACAGTACAAGACTAGAGCTCCTGTATTTAATTATTTAATTATTTATGTCATAACGATATGACGCCTACGATATGAAGGGCCAGCGCTGTACGTTTCTCAGGGACGTCTGATTCCTGTCCGCCGCGCGGCGCGAGAGGAGCTATTAACGGCGACCGCACCTTTTGTGCCTTGCGGCGCTCGCGCGCGCCGCCAGCCACTCGTGGGCGCCCAGCCGCGACGTTAAATGTTCCTCATTTTTCTATAGTTGGAGGAAAATTGCTGTCGTATTTCCGGCTCACATGTCCTCTAAGCCGGAGACAACGAGATTATCCGCGGGGAAATAAAATGGAGACACGAGCATCATCAATCTTGCTGCACGCCGCGCTATAGATGGAGCTAATAAAATCGGAAATTATCCGCACAAAAAATCTTGTTATTTCACTGAGTAGCTGCCTCGGCATTCGCGGCGTATCGAGCCGTGACGCCGCGCGGGAAGTATTACTGTTGCGGAATCAATGCGTCTCTGTTTAACTCAATGGGGTAACCTGGAACAATGCTCGATTTGTTCAGCATATTAACCTAGTAGGTACGTCATAAGAAAATAAAGAAACCATTTCGTTCATTACGCATATCAAATAAATAGTTAGAGTTAGGCAGAAACCTGAAGGTGTCGGTTTCAAAATACGAACAACTTGAAAGGGTTTTCAAATAACCATAGATTTGGGTCCATTTGTGATCCTTTTTTATGGCAATGAGAAGGCACGAGACCACTCAGGCCAGCTGATGGTAAGTGGGATCTTCTGACACTCAAAAACATTTGAAATCTCAAGACTACAATCTCAAAACTGTTATCCTAAGGGCCGTATTAATAAACTAATCATGACCGTGAGGCCCGTCACAAGATAAGTCAAAGTGAATGCCAAACTATAGAACACATCGTCGTGCGTCATTTTTGACGCATCTCGAGACGAGCATTTGAGTTGAGATCAGTTTATTAATACGGGTCTAAGACTTCAAATTAAACCAAAAAAAAACCAACCCTGAAGACCAAGATGGAATGCCTCTATGCAAGTAATTTCACCGCTAATAATTTAAATATCAGTAAACTTGAAATAAACGTCAAAATCTATTCTAGTGTAACAATTGGCTCCATTGATGAGTAGACGTCTCCATACCAATTAAGTAAGTATAATGCCTAAGTCAGCCTTCCAGTAGCCCGTCGGTCAACTTAGTCCGCGGGTCGATGTATTAATGAAACTAGAATAAACGCAAACAGCGACGTGTCCTCCCCCTCCTCCCCCTCGGCCCCGCACGGCGGGCGACGGCAGCCCAAAGAGCCTCCGGTCCCCTAATAAGTAGGCACTAGGTTTCGTTAGGCTATCGTAATTGCGCTGGAAAAGCCGTATTTACTTGCTGCGAGCATAAAACTTGGCCGCGGGCCCGCGGTCGCTCGCTCGGGACTACTTGTGCCAATTATGCGGGCACCATCATTCCAGAACTGAATTTGGGACTTTTTACAAATTTTGATCGTTTAATTTAAACTCATTTATTTCAGCATAAAATAATACATTATCATAATCATCAGCAATAAACTTTGTAAAAAAAAAAAGTTTAAATAGTAAATTACTAATTTAATTTTATGGTGAGGTTGTAAAGAAAAACCCATTCAAGATTTTTACGATTTCCTAATTAATTCAGTAATACTATCACATAGTCAAAACTAAAATCTAAAGTGTCACAGATTCTACCAAAAAAAATGTAATGTTAGAACTTATGTGCATTAAATGCGAATTAGTGACGACGCAGTTAGCCTAGTTGGGAGTGACCCAGACTACGATGCTGGCGGCCCTGGGTTTGATTCCCGGTATGAAAAAATATTTGCGTGACGAGGTCAAGTGATTCTGTTTCTCCGGTGTTTTTATGTATTATTAATATTTAATTCCCTATGTTTATCGTTGCGCGTCCGCGGTGGATGCGAAAAGCACAAGACCGGTCTGAGTGGAAAGCCTTGGGGGAGGCCTATGTCCAGCAGTGGACGTCTTTCGGCTGACATGATGATGTTTATTGTTACCTGGTACCTATGCATGTACCTACTATAGACTAAGTTTAGAATTTAGTTTTGGACCAGGTTAAATTGTGTACCTATGATTGTCTCCAATACTATCGTCTGTATTACGCGCTATTGTTAACTCTTAACGAGATGTGATTCAGAAGACTCATTATCCAAAACGGTATTAGAATACTTGGCTAACGTATGACCTAACTTTGTAGTATAGCTGAGAGACTCAGAGAGGGTTTATAACATGCAAGGTAATTTCTTAATAGAAAGGCTTAAGTTAATTTCATCCTAGAAATTGAAGCAATAAAGTTCACTACAGAGCTAATTGGAAAGAGAAATATAAACCGGTTATAAGCAGTTACTTTTAATTTATGTTGCGCATTGCATAGCCGGCAGTTATTATTCTAGAAAAATATTAGTTTAACCAAGTAAACTGCACGGTAGCGGAAACACTCTTTTAATTTCTTTCCCTCTCGAAAAGTTAATATAGTTTTGTTTATCAAGCACCAACCGCGTTTCCAAGATCGAGCTGCAATAAAACTTAATAAACGCGGGTTATTTCTAAAAACTTGACGATATATGAGATTTAATTTTACCACATTGATTAAGTACCTACCTAAATGTAAGTGTGTGTGTGTGTGTGCATTAACAGACTTGCTTTTGCCCGCGACTTCGTCCGCGTAGATGTCATGTATCGCTGTTCTCTTGGGAACTATCCAATTTTCCGGGATATAATCTATGCCTGTATTAAATTGTATGTCGATCAGGTGAAGCGTCGGTCGTGAAGGCGTTGCCAACAAACAAACACACTCACCTTTAAGGGAGTACCTAAGGATAAGGACAAGGATGTGCCTTTGTTTTAACAAGTAATCTGCGGTCGTTTCCTCTAGTAACCGTCGTCCCCATAAGTACTAACTACGTAAAATGGCTATGACTTACGGACAGACAGCGGACAACGGAAATCAAAATAAGTATATTGGATTTCCGTTTTTGCCATTTGGCTTGAAATCCTAAAAATATTCATGAAAATAATTGCGCTGCTCTTAATAAAAAGACAGCATCTGAAAAGGAATAATCGTTGAGAATTAATTGCCATTTCTGATCACTGTTGAGAGAGAGTTTGTAGAATCCGTGGGGTTGCCACCCTGGCAACAGCGAAAGTGGCGCTGCGGGCGCCAGCTCTATCTCGCGACGAGTTACATTTAATTGTCCAAGTTTTATTGCAGCGCCCTAATTGCAATATCGAGGACTGGAGGACTCGTTAACTTATCTAGTGGCTACGTTCTGTATCGGTGATTCCTGCCTCGGTCCATTTAAAGTTGGAGCGATTTGTTCCCATAACGATAAAGTTAAAAACTTACACAGCATGAAAATGGACATCGCCGTGAAACAACAGCCCGGAGGACGATTCAATTTACTTTTATAGCCGGCGCTGCTCGCGCGCGGCGTGTAGAACTAATCATCGCAGACACGGTTTGATTCGTTATCGTTTCTTTGAAGAGATTTCCTTCAAATCCCTGTAGGAGCGGGTACCTGCCCCGGCGGCGTATAAAGCTTAAGTGGATTTCGGGCCGAGAATACCTGCCCTGAAATAGAACACAGATTATGCCTTAGTGCTTGGATAGCAATTAGCAATACAATGTCGAACTTGGCAAAAATAACGTGTAGTACTTACAGGTCTTTATAATAGTTCCGAAACACTTTTTTATTTTCCTGTTTTGTTCATTTCAACAAACAAATCAACTAAACCAGCGACGTTGTAGTTCAATAAAAACATGTGTTGCCACCAAATGCCCAAGCTCCTTAGACCCGAGAAAAGATTAAGTAAACATATGTAAATAAATCCGGACTAAGCGAAATATTAGCCTAATGCAAAACTTTCCTAACCATTACTGTTTGTAACGCGATCAGACTTGACGCATCACTTTACTTTCGCCTTGAATCCGCAACCGCCGACTATTTCGGAGTTATCAACAGAAAAAACACCCTTCTGAAGGAAACTGCAAAAAACCGAGCCCACTAGCTGCCACGAATAACTCGAAAACCTAGTCGCTTCCACCCTCGGGTGAATCAGCGATGCAAAGCAAGAAACCAGCGTGGTTTGAAAAATTGTTCTCTGCGGAGATCCCTCACTCCGCTTATTTACATTTGCCGTGGCCGCGCGATCCACTCGCGGGCACTCAGCATTAGTCACTTTTAGTGCTCGCTGTGGATGAATCGTCTTTTAAATTGCGTTTCGTGAGTGAAACCGCCGTGTCTAATGTAAACACTAAGTATTAATTTATCTTGTCTATTTATGAGTATCTACATACGTACGGTACGGCACGGTTCTTATCTTATAAATGACTTGGGGACACGCGCGACTCGTAGAATTAGTTATTTAATTACTCCCCTTATTTCTTCCCGTTGGGGGTCGTTTTTAGAAAAAGTATTTTTTAATAAGCCCCTAGGGAACCCAAGGAATATTCCCGCAAAGTTTCAAGTTTCAAGTGTCAAAAATAAAAATCTAGTGAAGTCGATGTACAGTCAGCTGCAAAATTGCATGGACACCTTAACGTCGATAATCCTTTGAGCACTCGATTTCAAGTTCGCAACAAATAAACTAGATGGCGCAGTTTACTGATCTAGTTCAATTGCTTATTACTGCAATTTCTTAACTACACAGCACTAGAATCGATATTTCGTCTTGTCAACCATATGAGATGGTGGCACAGTTTATAAGCTTCATGCGTAGGTGTGCTCAATGGATGGGAGTTCGAATCTCGTTAGTGGCAAGCATATTTTTGTTTTTTTTTTTAAATATTATTTGCTTACGTTTACAATGATGGAACATAATAAATGCATTATTTAAAGCAGGAAAAATTCGTCATTCTTAAAAATGATACTACTTTTGTGGTTTAAAATCATTTACTTCTTATAAAATATTTGAGTATAATCAGTTTATCTCAATTTGACTAATTATTTACAACATTATAACAATTTTCCATCTAACTATTGAGGTCTTAGCTTAAGTATTCATTTCCGACATCGGAAAGATGATTGAAGCTTTCCCACAATAACTAGTAATAACAAATATAATTCAAAAAAATAGGGACCGGGTTAACGTAAAGTGCGCGGTTGTTTTATACTGTAAACATTTTTTTTTAATGAATTGAACTCTGCGATTGGAGCTGCGTGCGTATGACCCAAAAACAAAGCGTAGTAATTGCTTCGATGTATTGAATTAAAATAGGGAACGTCAACGCAAATGCGTTAAACACCTGCACCTGCGCTGCGCATAAAACAACCGCGTGCCTAAAGGTTAAACGCATTGTAATAGCTGTCTTTTACAGTTTTGATCATGATCAGTCATCAATAAATTAAAAGTTCTGCTAGCTCCATGAAATAAACCAAACACATTTATTAAACCAAACACACACCAAAAAAGTTAACATAGAAATAAAGTTGACAATTTAAAATAAAAACAAATTAACTCGGGCGTGTGACAAAGGGGGCAATAAAGTATTTCGTTAAAATATATGATTAAATATCATAACATAGCTCAGAAACTTAAAAACGGCAAAATAAACATTCATTTCGTTTATTATTATTAATGTTTTACGCAGTGATGGATGATGATGATGATGACGTGATACGTTAATCAAAACCCGGTCTCCACTAAATATATCACACAAAATATATATATAAGTGTAATTATTTGCTTAAACTTAATATCTAGTGTAGCCCCCACCTTGTTCGATCACAGCTTGCAAACGGGAGCGCATTGAGCCGACGAGATTTCTACACAGATCTGACCCGCGAATACTGTCCCATATTTTTAAACAATGAGCCTCTAAAGTTTCTGGTGTTCGCTCATTCTGTTTATCCCATCGTTGGACGATAACGCCCCACAAATTTTCAATGGGATTTAAATCCGGCGATCTAGCAGGCCAAGGAATAACTTTAATGTTATTTTCGTGCTGGCTAAACCACTCCCGCACAATACGCGAACGGTGTATCGGACAATTATCTTGCACGAAAGATATAATTGGCAACTGCTCTTCAGGATACACATTCCGAACAGTGGGCAACATGGTCTCCTCCAGCACTTCCACATAGTTCGCACTATTGGCTCGACTGGGTAGCCTCACTAGTTCTCCCGGGTCAGCTCCACTCATCCACCCCCACATGTTCACGCTGATGCGACCAGACTCCATGTTGGGCACTACGTGGCCGCTATTCCACCGCGTATTATTGCGACGCCACAGACTTAGACGTCCATGTTGACTCGATTTAAACGTTTTTTCATCAGTAAAGATGACATTAGACCAATCTAAATCCAAAAGCTCCAAAGCAAACTCTAACCTTGCTCTTTTGTGATTATCTGTCAGCGATGGTTTGACTGCGTGTCTACGATAATGCAGACCCTCACTGTGAAGAGCTCGACGGACGGTGTCCACGCTTGTGTCAAATAAACTGGCGTAGTGGTTAGTCGGTATAAAACCATTCTCCTCGTAATCCACCACCATGGCTAGACGCTGCGGCGCGTCTATAAGCCGTGGTCTGCCTGTTCTTTGACGGTGTAGCAAAGATCCTTCTTCTTCAAATCGGCGTACCCAAAGAACCACGGTTTTCCGCTATAACAAAAAAAAGAATAGTTAACCTATGAATATTAAGTTTTGTTTGAACAAAACACATCAAAAATACTTACGTTTACTCCTGTCTCTCTGGCTATATCTGATAAATTCTTGCCTTCGTTATGCAAGGCAATTATTTGCGATCTTGTAACTGAATCAATATTACAACGTGAACTCATTTTGATGAAATAATAACGCAATTAAAAACTCAGTAACCGTACGAGGAACAGTGAACAAAGGATTGTGCATAAGTTAAATGTAAAAACGAAACCGGTATTTATAAATTTTCATTCTACCCTCTTCTGATACTAACGTATTTCTTAGAAAGTAAGCAGAGCCGACTATAAACATAAACTGATAATATATTTTGACAGGTTATCAAAACGTTCGATGGTCGAACGGCATTTGGCATTGCCTATGATACAAGAGGTTCATAGTTCGATTCCGCTCGGGTAAAATGGATTTTGAATGTGTTTTTTAATAATCTAATCAATAATCCGAGTTTGGAAGTGTGAACTAAGAATAATAAAGTTGACAACTATGCAACTGCTTGGTTCTTGTGGAAAAAAATATTTTTCATATTATAAGGTAATGCAGCGCCATCTAGTGAGATCTGACTGAACCAGTAAGATTTACTAATAGCTGCTAACGCCCCACAAGCAGACAGATGGCGTCGACATTCACCTGCATAGCATTTTAATTCTCAATTGTCCATGCACTTTTGCAGCCTACTGTACGTGCCTGATTATGTGTATATTTTATATTCACAATAGTCGACCACCTACAAACAAGCAACGTCCACCCGCAGTCTAGTCTAAACATTGTACCTGCCCCTGCACTATCTGCTAATTTCGAGAATTAGCGACAAAACATGGGTCCATTAGAAGCCATCAGCCACCCGGCGCCGGCGTGCCCGCCTACCACGTATCCAGCTTTATAAATTTAGATAGCAGTATAAAATGATAGCGTATTTTATATAACTAAAAAGCCCTAGGTTCCAGAATACAAACTTTGATAAAAGCAAAATTGCTACATTTGAACAACCCTCATTCAATTCTCATTCCAGCTTCAAATCGAGCCATCGCGCCGGCGCTCGTCGCGGCCCCGTAATAGAGCATTTTACCCAAACGCAGGACGACTTGGTTGCAGATGTGAACAATGTGGTTTTAAAAATGTCCAGCGGAAACTGTGCTTTAAAATCTCACCAATTCTGTCTGACTCGCTTCAAAATGGTCTCGTTACCCCTACGAGCTTTGTTGAATTCTGTCAGTTGAATATGTAATAAAATTAAAATATTCAATAGGTAGGTAGGTGTATTCCGATGTGTGTTCTCCGCGGCGCACGGACGGGCGGCCACGTGCTCTGGCTCCGTCCCGCGCGCGAGATGACGAGGTGAAATTCAAAACAAATATTACCTTTTGTTTGTATTGTGTGATACATTGTTTTATTTTGATCGTATTCCCATTTCATACAAACGAATGCGGACTCCGGATAAATATTTGGTATTTCAAATTAAAATCTGCGCTCGTGAAAATATTTCCATCCTATAATATTATCTTATTCCATTTATTTCAATCCAGAATCTAATACGGGGGAATCTCATCCCATTTTCATTTCCTTTTCTTTCTGTGACGGTCCCCTATTGTTAGAATATGTATACAAAAGTGAAATCCACTTAGTTCTAAAATTAATGAAATATGCTTTTGCAAAATTGTAATCTGCAAAAGTAATTGGTTCTTTTTAGCAGGACAATGCGACTCATCGGAGCTCGCGTGATCGGCTTTGAGAATTATAGAAAAGAAACGCCCGGTAAACCTTATCAAATACATTTTTAAAGCTAAGAGATGAAGAATAAAAACGATGTTTATAGCAAGCTAAGCTTAGTAAGATAGCTATCATTTATTTCCGTATGTAGACAAACTTTAAAAAGACATTGTTTGCACTTTTTGCTGACCCTTCTTTAGTCGAGCGACGGCCGGACTTTTACGAGTCGCCGTGCAGTTTCAGTAGACCTATGTAAATGTGATGGCCCCGAGCAGCCCGGCGCGCCGCGCCGCCCGGCGGTGTGCTCACCCACTAAGCAGCGCGTAACCCGTGTTGACTGCGGGACAACGGCTATGCAGGCTGATAACACTAATAACGTATTGTTTTATGCCAACGTTACACCTAAGATAGTAAATAAAAACCGGCCAAGTGCGAGTCGGACTCGCGCACGTAGGGTTCCGTACCACTATACATCTAAATAAATGTTTTTCTTTATTCTTTATTATATTGGGGTTGATTGAATGAAAGGTAAAATGCGGTTTACGATTTATAACGTATTAAAAAAAAACTAATTATTATATCTCGTTCAAACCAATTTTCGGTGGAAGTTTGCATGGTAATGTACATCATATATTATTTTTACATTTATCATTTCCTTATTTTAGAAGTTACGGGGGGGGGGGGGGGGACACACATTTTTCCACTTTGGAAGCGTCTCTCGCGCAAACTATTCAGTTTAGAAAAAATGTATATTAGAAACCTCAATATCATTTTTGAAGACCTATCCATAGATACCACACACGTATGGGTATGAAAAAAAAAATGAGTTTCAGTTCTAAGTATGGGGAACCCCAAAAATTTATTGTTTTTTTTCTATTTTTGTATGAAAATCTTAATGCAGTTCACCGAATACATCTACTTACAAAGTTTCCATAGTATAGCTCTTATAGTTACGGAATATAGTGGCTGTGACATACAGACGGACAGACGGACGGACAGACATGACGAATCTATAAGGGTTCCGTTTTTTGCCATTTGGCTACGGAACCCTAAAAATGCAATATATTAGATGCTAAAATAGCTTACAAGTGATTTAAAATGCGATGTTCAAGATTGAGTTTTCGAGAAAGTTATATTTTTTAAGAAGACTTGAAGACTTGAAGGATTTTTTACGAGGCATAGGAAATTGAGAAACCAAATTGTTAGTAGGTAAGTAGGTATGTATTTGCTGGTTAAGTACTTACAAATTCATATGGTGTGGTTAAGTAGACATTTCATTTTACAAAATTACACCTTATTTTAAATCATATCAATGCGCTGTTGACGTTAATAGACTTTATTTCACTCGACAGTAAACTCGAATATATCATTTTGAATATAAGATAGGTTAAAACGAAATGAAATAGACGCGGGTCAGCAGGTGCCTGCGAGTGCAGACGGCTAGGAGGCGGGCCCGCGGCGGCACCGCGGCTGCACCGCGGCTGCGGGCCGCAGGCTCGGGGACCGCGCGCCGGTGACGACCGACCCGCCCTCAAGTCAGTGGGCACGCTGGCTGCATTCTGCGACCGCCGCGCCTGCCATCAAACTAACTGGCTGGCTGGCTGGTTGTGAGCCTGTCTTTAACAATACCCTACATTAAAGCATTTTCTTCATAATCAAAGTCAAAGTCTCATCCCCAGTTTGCGAGTTTCTGCGACAATATTAATTTATTTGTTTGAATAATAATTGATAACTGCGTTACGGCCAAGCGTTTTCTTTAAAGTTAAAAAAGTTTAATGTAAGGAAGTCAACTATATATATAGACGACATTATTATTGGTTGCATTATCTCATAGGTATTTGGTGGAAATGGAAACGTATTTAGATTCAAATGTTTATTGGAACAATCGAATGTTTTTTTTTGTTTTAACCAAATTAACCTAGTTCTACTAAGCTTTCTGCTTTTAAATACGAATTAGTAACTCGAAACACAAAAACATTACTACCAAACAAGAAGAGGGTTGTAAGCAGAAACTACGTCGTAAAACCTCCAGTTGAGGGCAGGCCTGTAGACAGTTATCTTAGTTCAGGGCAGGGCATAAAAATGTTGCCAATTCATCATGGCCGCTACAATATTAGTAGATAATGGAGAAGGGTCAGATTGCTCACCGCAATCTGTACCTAGTTATGATAATAGAGTTCGGCGCCGTGACTGGCGGGAATGAACCCGCTCGGCGCATCTCGCGTGACATGACAGCCAATATCCAAAGATATTTTTTCAAGGAAAATGTGTTAAATATTACGAGTCATATTAGCAGCCAATAAAGTAACTAAAGTTAAATTGAAAAGCGTTGACAACTTACTGCTAACTCTCAAGTATTAACCAGCAAAGCACTCCAATATTAATGCGCGCTATACAAGCCTCGCTTATACCTCTATGATGAAGATGAATGACCTATAGGCTTACCTACAGTCAGTTGTGCACATTGTCGGGTGGCTAGCGCAGCCCCCGGCTGCCCCGGTTGAGTGACGCGTCGACCCGCTGCACGCGTGAGTCGACCGCAACGCATCGGCGCTTGCCCTCGTAAGCACCGTGCCGTCTCCCATCTCGGGCCGCCTGGATGCCTGGAATGCTATTAGCCGTAAATAGACTTTGCGTATCTGTAGTGTTAGGTATGCAGATTGTTTTATTATCAACGACAGCGAGGCCACGTTTTGCCTAATTGGTCATATTGGTTACGAAACAGGGTCTCTATTCTAACCGGTTAAAACCTTATCGTCTTTGAATTGTTATGGTATTGTGTTTAACTCGGTCGCCATTACTGACAAGTAAATAAGAGCTAGCAAATCGTTAACAATGCCCTGTGATTTTGACGGCCAAAGTATTTGTGTGACGAGCATGAATATATGTTTCGCGGTATTGGTTTTTTGTGTGGTAGGTATAAAGGTACGTGTATCGTTCTATATTTCACATGATACGAGCCTATATTGAGCTTAGTTTGAGTTTGTCGAGTTATATGTATTGTTTATTGATCGAATGTTAGATAAAATAGCTAAGGCAACAAACGCGATGGCTCTCGACAACCGTTGAATTAGCTCCTTTTTCTATCCGCTTTGCTGAACTCCAATGTTTTACAAATGCTATTAACACTTCGCCCGATATACAAGATTGCTTTATTAGGGCCCCCGTGGTGCTGTAAAGTGTTAGCGCGGCGACAGAGGGGCAGATAAACAAACGATAATTCTAACTTGCTTATCTGTGCAAGCGCTACATTACGTGCGTTGCGTGGCGCTCGCCCGCAGCGCGGAGCAATGTTTACTAAACGCGGCGCTTACTCGCCGCGGCGGGGATATACGAGCGACATAACGCGAGGAAAACCTGCTGTAGGAAAATGCTATAAATCCTGACAAGATCTCTGGTTAACTTCTCAATATTGGGGAATGTACAGTCAAGGAAATTGATTCGCGCTCCGCCGCAGAACGTTACACTGGAGCGGCGTGGCGTTTAATCCGGACCTCACGACAGGGCGGATACATTTCCTTTACTGTTGAGATAGATATGGTGTAAAAAGCCAGGTATAGCTCTGGAAGTAATGTTACGTATTTATTTCCAAGTTTTATTATAATTTTTTTTCAAGGCAACGTCGAGCGTAGGTATCTAATAACTTCAGCTTGAACTTTTTGTTCAAGTCATACGAGTATGTGTGCGGTTTATCATAAAAATATGTCCAAGACCTAGGCTCGGTTCGTACTGGTTTGGTTGGATCTCGTGCGCGACAGATGTTTCATCCTTGTCGTGTTACCTGCGCATAATAATCAGCGAAGATAATCACAAGACTACGAGGTAAAGTAAATCGCATAAAAGGCGCGATCCGGAGGATACCGCCCAGGGAGACGGAAGCGCTTGCGAACCGAGTGTCAGAGAGCTCACTCCATTTGCCCCTTGTTTGTCTGTCAACACAAATATTGAAAATCCATTAGCAACCACCGCCAGAGCGCAAAAAAGTCGATATTAAAAATAACAAAGAAATCGCGGGCCGTTCAAAGTTTCCCGGCGAGGGGAAGTTACTTTGAAGAGTGTTTCTGTTATTTGCGTAATGCAAGGAATTTCCATCGCTTATTTATGAATTCCAGTATCGACGGAATATCCGTCGGTTTTAATAAAAAATACCCGAAAATAGAATAAAAACTGGCAGCCTACTGAGAAATACGCGAATGAAAGGTCAGGAAAGAATTGAATAATAATTTGTTCATTAGATATGTCTCGTCAGGACAGTTAGAGAATAAAGAGACTGTAAAGCGATTTGATTCTCTTCTGTAATGTACCTGTAGCGGCGCGGCGGTAGCTCTGGACAAAGAAATAAAAGTTCTTTTTAAACGTATTTTGTAGCTAACTCAGGTACTTAAAAACATAAAGCTATACCTACCTCAAATAAAGAAACTCGTCATAATTTTTGGAACATCATCAAAGTCGATTGCATGATTCCTAATTTTGATAAGAGCGCTTCTATTCAAGGACGTAAAAACCATATCGTGTTTGATCTGTTACTGTATTTTTTAAGCTTGGCCGCCATTGTTGTCATGTGAATAAGAGCTATCAAAACGGTGACAATACGGTAACAGGTCAGAGACGATATGGATTTTAACGCCAAGAATAGAACCGCTGATCAAAACCAGCTTACCTGA
The DNA here is from genome assembly GCA_923062465.1 of Acleris sparsana. NCBI lineage: Eukaryota > Metazoa > Arthropoda > Insecta > Lepidoptera > Tortricidae > Acleris > Acleris sparsana. Next base: position 19,218,703 of record OV281293.1, read on the forward strand.
TCAACACTGGAGTACTTCGCATCTACCTGCCAACCCTGCTACTTTATCACTGTTCAGAAACTCCATGGTTGTGCGATGTGTCAGGATCTACTTGTTGTCGGCCGGGCACTATAGGTAATAATTGAATGTCATGAAGGTATGTATGAATGTACTTATTAAAAAAATATCTTTTCGTTTGAAAACATTGATACATACATACACATACATACCTTTACGCCTTCATTCCCCTAGTGGGGTAGGCAGAGCTACAGAATTACTAACAACTATAAAAACTTGTTGTTAATTCTGCAACCACATTTTGCACCAGGCTTAGATAAAGAACCAGTGCAAACCCATCGCCTAACAATACTACAAGCCTTCAATCCACTAGCCGCACCACACGGAATATATCGATAATCATCTTGAGTCTAAAATGAAAGTCTAAAGGCTGTGTGGATGACGTGTCATGTGCGTAGCGCGGCGTGTGTCACGTTTGCAATTAGCCTTGCGTGCAGCCAGGCGGCGCGGCCCGTGCCACGCGTGGGTTCGCCCCAATTTGTGCTGCATTGTCGCCGCGCCACGCCGCGCCGCGCCGCGCCGCCCACGCCTGGCTGCCCGCCGTGAACAACCAACATTGATAGGCTTGGTTGTGTGTAATTATTAGTTATATGCGCGTCATTTAGCAGTAGTTGAACTAGGAACGCTTGAAATTTGAATATGTTATGATTCACTACAAAGGAATTGTGTGTGACGATGTCAATTATTGATATGCTTGATAAGTTGGTATTGAGATTACTCAACTATAAAGAAACAAAAAGAATGGAATTATTAAAATCTTTAGTCTAACCAATAACAAGTGGAAAAAAATCGGATTGTCAACGTTTAATTAATTTCATCTGTTTTGTTAGGAGTCTCTTGATTTGATTTAACGAAAGATATACAACGTAATTGATTGATAGTTTGCTGACGGCTGTCGAATCTTGGATCTGTCATTGATTAAGTGTTTCCGCTTCGATTGAAGGGATTTATCCTTCGAATAGGCCTTTAACATTGAGTACTTTTATTAAAACACTTTAAGAAATTTCTTTGAAAACGGAACTCTTAAGAAGCAAGCTCTTAAGACCCATGCATGTTTTGATACGGTCGATTATGTATGTTAACAATCGTGTTTAAAGTACCAAGTGACACACGAATTAACAACACCTCGTTTGTCGAAACCGAGCCATCCACCCAGACTCTACGAGGGAAATAACAGGAAATACCCACACATACACATACATTCGGGTATAAAAGAATTCCTTCTTTGTTCGACAAACAGGTAAAAAGATAAAAATAGACAAGCATGAGTCGATAGCTATAATTATTTCAATGCTTGGTCAGTATGCTTGAGTATAATGTTTGTTTGCTGAAGCCGCACGCGACATGTCGGGCGGCCGCGCCGGCTAGCAACATGCACTATAGATAAATGACTGTAGCGTTTTACTTTTAGAGATAATGCTGTTGTGCACTCTCCTCGTTTACGAGAGACCAGTTTATTTTACAAAATTACTATTATATACACTTTACAGACAAGTTTTATGATTTGATGTACGGTTCTAGACATCGATTAGATTAAAACATATATAATATATAATGTATAAGGGTTTGAACTTCGAGTCACGCAAGAGTTTAAAAATTCATAATATATTATTATCAATAACAAGTTCATTATTGTTTGATCGACGCCCAAAAGTTCGATTTCAGTTATTTTCGCTTAAATTTTGCGTCGGTAATCTATTCGCGGGTGATGCTATGGCCTGCGTCGACGCCGGACTAGTGTTATTGGCTAAAAATGGCTGTGACGTTTGATTATCTATTTGTTTATAAAACTAGTTACAGTCGAAATTAGTATAGAGTATCGATACATTGGCAAAGTAAAGGGCTAGATTCTAACTCTTAACTATGTGCGTCCATAATGGCTAAATAGCTTCGTTTGTCTCGACATCACATTTACCTGTTTGTAATAGCCAAGAGCTATTTTAAGTTAAGTTTAAGATACGATCGTAAACGATCTTAGAAAACTGTCAAAGTGTATGAAATTGGCATAAAGCCCGATGTATATTTATCAAGGACAGTGGCAAGTACAGGCGAGTGAAAAATTAGACAGCGATTCTATTTGGATCCACAGGCAAGACAATTTGACTCGCCACTGTCCGATTTGCTTACACTACTGTACTGTCCTCTGTCACTGTCCACTGTCCTGGATCGGGCTTGTTCGGGCTGAAGCGCTTGACGCGACCATCCGTCAGCTTGCGTCAATCCTCTACATTTTCGATAACGATAACGATCTCGCAATATATCTGGCCACTGACCTCACCAGCTCAGTCTCAAACAAACAAACTAAGTTAGAGAGAAGAACTGTATATTTATTTAGTTATTGAGTAACATACACGTTGTGCACGCGGAACAGTCTCGTCAGAGCTAGCGAGATGGCTAATCAGCATTGTGTTGATAACGCGGTGCGAGTTTAATTTCATTAGGCTGAGGTATAATCGAGTTGACATCGGATGTCGGGGCCGGCGCGTGGGGGGTGGTATTCCTTACGAGGCGGACTAGTCTAACGTTGCTCAGTGATACGAGTACTAGTCCAATTGACTCAATAGACTGGTATGTGTCGGGGGATCCAAGAATGACTTTAGTACCTAATAGAAACGAGTACAATTTTTTGAACACTAGCAATTCCTCTGGTGATGGTGACGGCTCGCAATGATCACCGGCCATTTGGCTACGCGCACGTGCCATTACTAGCATGCATGGGTCCAATACATTACCTAGTTAGCGAGAATCACGCCACACAGATGAAACACGTGAATCAGTTGTTCTAGACGTGTATCACTTACGTCATCTCATATGCTGTACGAGTATCTAGATACATTTTGATACGATGTGTATTTATAACCAAGTGCGTCCGTCCCGTGTGCCGAGGTAGAACTCCGGCTTTAGAATGAGCGATAGCAGACAACACCACTGGCGGAATTTCCTTAATGACAAATACGTCGCTTGACTTGGCTATCAATCTTAACTTGAGCTGTCTGCCAGAAGCATTGCTTGGTGACGCGGTTAGCCTAGTTCGTCCAGCGAAGCTAGCCGTCCCGCGTTTGATTTCCAGTAAGGTCTTGGATGAATTCTATGTTTATTAGTGTGGATATCTCTATCTAAGTATATTAGCCGCTGTCTAGTATATGTAAAGGGCATATATTATGACACAGCTATGCAGTTCAGTTTAACCTGACAGAAAGAGAGAGAGAGCTATATAGCTGCTATAGCTCTGTCCTTTGCGCTCGCCGTAAAATGAACTGCATAGCTCTTCATTTTGTATGAGATGGTCTCCTGAACCTTGGCTGAAGTGAGAATCTGGAGAGGTCGATCGAGCAGTGGTTGTGGAGGAATTCCATGATGTGTTTTGAATAGAATAACCCCGCTCGCCAGGAATCTAGTTAGTCCGGCGATTGAGCCACATCGCGCGACGCCGGGCGACGCCATTAAGCGCCAAACTAAGCGGGCGGCTTCGAAACTGGTTAGAGCACGCTCGTAATGACTCTTTACCGGCACTTTGTTTAGGGTTACGGTGTTTGATGGCTTTAAGGCGGCGAGAGTGTAACAGCTGGGCAACGAAGACTTGAGGAAAAAATACCGCCTTCTCTCAGTATAATGGAAACATTTTTGGGGTCCATACACAGAGGGTAAAAACGGGACACTGTTACTAGACTCCACTGTCCATCTGTCTGTCTGTCACCAGGCTGTATCTCATGAACCGTGATAGCTCGACAGTTGAAATTTTCACAGATGATGTATTTCTGTTGCCGCATTATAACAACAAATACTAAAAACAGAATATAATAAATATTTAAGTGGGGCTCACATACAGCGAACGTGATTTTATTGGGTTTTTCGCTCGAAATGAATAACGGTCACGAGTAGAAGTTTGAAATATACACAGAATATTTAGTTTTATCTCTATATAAATTAGAGGGTTCAGTCACTTTTCAGTACTTTTGAGGTCAATTTCTCCCAACAGGTTAAGTTTCGGCTGCTAAAAAAAAATACGTGTGTTATTTTAAAGCAGTGTTCGCATTGTTGTGTTCCGGTTTGGGGATAACATATATCAAAATCAATAAAATCCTTGTAAGTTACTGTAAATTAACAGCGGCTCTTCGGTTTTTACACTCACAGTAATATGTACAGTGTTAACACTGTCAAGATCTATTTTGATTTGAAATCAATTCGTTAAAATCAAAATAAAACAAGCAGAAAAAGAAAAATCAAGGTTTAATGGATTTTGTTGTTTTATTTTTTTCAGGATGCTAATGCTATTATCATAACAAAACAGTGTTCAATATGGCCTCTGACGTCTTAGTAAAATTGTAGAAAAAATATGAAAATAAAACAATTCACTCTTAGACTGGCCATCGGCTGTAGTTATTACGTAGACGCCTGGGATGGTGCGTAGACTGCTACGAGTAGCGCCACGGCTACACGTCTACGAATGCCTCAACGGCTACGTCGTAGCGCTTCGCTATAGCTGGGTCTCTACAGTTACTCTACTCGGTAAAGCCATATCGATATTGTCATATAATCGTATTGTTTTTAAATTTGCCACCATTACCGTCTAATAAGTAAGATTAGAGCTATCAATACGATAACATGTCAAAAGCAATTAGGTTTTGCCAAGTAGGTAGAACCTTTATGGATAATGAAAATTGTTTTTATGAATGTTTTCATCCGCGTAACATAATATTTAATTATAATCAACATTTTCCTTCGATGTTGAACACTCTAATTAAAAACAAAGGCTTGCTAATTTGGTCGGTGGCTCGTCGTCGCAGGCGCAGTGCCGCGGTCCACCCGAAGCCTGTAATTGGCTAATTGGGTCGCATTTACTGCTGCTGTCTTTGTCTTAACCAGCCCAACCCTTTTGGTACAAGAGTCGGTGATCATTTTGGACAAGTATTTGTGCACTTTGAAATTATAGTCAGATGTTATTTGGGGAGAAACAGAATATTTTCACAGTGCAGGTAAAACCTAAGGAGGTACTATAGGTATATGAGGATGTTTGGTAAGTATTTTATTAAAAAATAAATACGTAAATGGAAGTTAAGTTGAAAACTTAAGTCATCGAGTTTTTTACGGTTATTTTCTTATTACCCAGTTTATTTGTACTTATATGTAGGTATGTTTAATGTACATGATAATTTATATGATATTAAAGTATTGCTAGACTATTTAGAAAGTTTTTAAACTACGCTACACCTATAAAAATAACTTTACTAATGAAAGATTTTGGTATAGTTAATGTTGTTGTGCCCAAAATTCATCTCCATAATCCGTCACCGGCTCCCGGGCTATCCGGGATCGTGTGGTGAGTGGTGACATCCCGCCCCATAGGTTATCGCGTACACTACACGGCGCACAGATATTAAGCTGTAAGTTGTCCCGCCGCGACCACCCTGCACGAGGACTGATCAAGTTGTTACCCGAGTTGTGCGACGCGATTACATTTACTGTCGCCACATAATTAGGTTATTGTGGATTAGTCAAGAGCAATGAAAACGGGTCACTTTGTATTGAATTACCATGGAACCTGACCCGTTTTCATTGATACTGAGTGTATCTTTGATTAAATGTACAACGCCGCTATTCTACGACGACGATACTGCTTTAACCCGTTATTCTGTTGTCGACGTCTTGATAGCTCTTATTTACTTGACAGTTATGGCGGCCGGTTATATCTTTGGAGGAGGCTTTTACCGGTAGAGGGGTTCTTGCAGACAAAGATAATTAAATAAACAATAATAGTATAAAAGTTAAACTTTTGCAATAACACTTAAACTGTATAATTACTAACAAAAAATATAAATTATTACTAACATAGACTTTAAAACACTTTAGATTAATCTTTTTGTAAATTCACTGCAACGAAATAAAGGCTTTTTTTATTTTATTTTATTTATTTATGGCGGCTGAGGTTACAACAATACGATAGAACATCGAAGACGATATGGTTTTTACCGTCAATAATAGAGGCGCAGAACACGGCAGAAGATCAATGGTATTGCGGAATGTTACATCGTAACGTTAATGTTGTAATAAGGTAAATAAAGCTGTTTTAAAGGTTAAACAACACCAAAACATCGTCAAGCTAAATCTATTCCGAAGTCCACCGTCACTCCGTACAATGAGGGTTTGTAGTTTCGGTAATTAAAAAATTCAAGTGATTTGGTCGTCTGTCAGTTCGCAGTAGGTTTGTAACTAGCGTGGTTGCTCCACGTGACTCCCATGATTTAATATAAAACCCAATAGTAGGAGATCCGGATAGGCGACGATTTGCAGCGGGCTACTTAATCGATAAAAAGTATTTTATACCAAATTTAATATGATAAGTGATATATGGCGAATAGGTAGGCTGAACAATTTCAGTCCAGTATATAATTAATTAAAAATGAAACATTTAACTTTGTTTAAAAAAAATGCAATTGCTTGTTTATTTGACTATTTTTTTCAAATTATTGTGAACAGGTAAGTCGGTACTAATAATTTGCACTAAACCTGACGTTTTCATATTCTATAGGCTTCATACTTTCGATTAGTATGTAATTTGTCTATAAAGCAAGCATGTGCAATTTTAAAAAGATACCATTTTTAATTTTATAAATAAGTAAAAAATATCCGCTTTCGCCGCATATTATTTAGCGTATTAAATTTGATATACTACTTTTCATCGAACAAACCGCCCGGTGCAAATCGTCTCCTTTTCGGATCTTAGACCACAAGTTTTCTCTTCGGCGGAACATGCTTCATTTAAACTTCGGCCTTTTAATAACGCAGGCAAGGTTTAAATGAGCCCGCATAATTACCCCCTAGACTCCCATTTGCTCTGTTATGTTTTTTATTAATGTAGCACCCCATATTTTATACCTTTGTTGTTACTAATACAGAGTTAAATATAACCGTCGCGGTTTAAGCCTGCGTGGTCAACACCGTCTTGTCCTTATTCCCATCATTTGTATGTAGTGAATATTTCTTAGTCAATTACCTAACTTAGCTAATTTCCATTTTTCAGGGAATCAAGGGCTATCCGCATTTATCCACTGCCATTTTATATTCTATCACAAAGACTACACTACTACGTTTTATTCTGTCAATTTTTATATGATATCCTGAACGTTACGGCGAAATACATCTTGCTAAAAAATATGAGAAAGCTATAAAAAAAAGTTGGACGAGTAGTTGTTTTACTGCACATCATCTAAAGTAAGATGCTGGGTACAGGTCGATCGTGACAGTCCTCTGTAACACGACGTACCTCTACATTACTTGTCTCAAAACGAGCATCTCTCAAGATCGGTTTTATATTACGCCTATAGTTCTAAGCCACTTGTAGGTGCTGAAGATGGCTGCCAAGCAACAGTAGGAAAGCCCAACGACGTTTAGTCGCATCTTCATGACGACGACTGGCGGCGGTGATTCATCGCCGCGGCTGAGCTGAACCGCGACCCGCGCCGCCCGCGCCGCCCGCGTCGCCCGCGCGACAGGCGCTCGGCTCTCTGTTCACAAAAGAATTCACTCAGCGCTAAGTTTTTCTGAAACAACTGTCATTGAAACTTCCCCTGTTCAACGCCAACTGTATAAGTGGAAAAATCATAAAGTGAGTCTAAAGAACCTCTGTTGATGAATATATATCTGTCCTAGTTTCAGTTCATGGCAAGATAGGAGTTAAATATCGTTTGTTTTTTTAGTTTACGGGTCATAAGTTGACGTCAAAGGATTCAAAAGAGGATCTTCAGCGCTGGTCTCGGAACAGACCGCGTCCCAAGTTACAGTCGCTAATTAGAACTCGGAAGCCCGCCGAGGAGAACACGAGCCCCGGTCGGACTCGATGCTATTTTGTTTCAAGTTTCAATCGCGATCCGCGAGAAATTCGACATTTGCCTTTTCTTGTCGTATCGCGAACAAGGAGCAACTTTGTTGAAATTAATAAGATTTCCTCCGAAGCCCACCCGCCGGCTAATTTACATCGGACCCTAAACAATAACAGCGAATGAAGACGCGCTTAATAACGGAAATTGCCCGAAAATGACTCGGCAGCGCTCCGATGCTTCCCGTAAACTGATTTGTTATTGTAAATTAATTTTTAACAATTTCTTAAGCCGTCATCGGCGTGACACTCCCTTAATTACTCACAATATTGTCAGACAGCACCGCCTTGTAAGTGTTTGAAACACATTGTCTGTGATTATAATTTCTGATCGTTGTTTTGTCACTTATACTTTGAAAAAGTTTTGTATAGATTTTCTCCATCACCTCTTAGCGAGATTTTCCCCCAGCTTTTATGTCTATCTATTCACGACATGTTGTAAAAAATGAATTCAGCAAAAACATTTTTCAAATTAGAACAGGTCTCCCGCGTTGGCCGCCCACATTCCTCTCGCGTCAATCATTTCTCAAACATTGTGGCTTTTTAGGGAAAACATTTTTTGGACGTGCCTACTATCTGACGCCACATTTCAAACATTTTAATGAAAGACCGAGCCAATAAAATTATACAGTGACAATTGTATGTTACAGAAAATGTGTACTTACCTGCCTGCAACATATACCTAGTTTTATACTAGAACTTGATAGCTTGGTGGACGAACTTTATTAGCTATGGACAAGATCTCTCGAACGTGACTAAACTAAAAACGTTGTCGAGCAGGATACGGATCGAGTAGGTAGGGACAGTAAAACAGACAGACGTCGGACCGCCATTACGACTTAATAAGGGTTATTCTTTTTTACGATGGAACCCAAGAAGGTAACAAAATGTCCACATGTCGATGTAACCTCGTTACGGATAAATCAATACGGTGCGTGCACAAAGAAGAAGTACAAGTTTCCTGCGAAGTTTAAGCGGAGCAGCGAAATAAAACTCGTAAAGGCACATACAAGGAATGATAGATATTGCATTTTCTTTATCCTACCAATGTAATGAGATTTGCCGACATGCTTACGTTCATGGAGTTAGAGCCGCGCGCGGGCGGAGCATGAGATTTACTTATTCTTTGATCATGCAAATGACATTCAGTTCGATGGGAAATAACTACCGGCTCCGACCTGAGTTTGGATTACTGGTTAGATTTAAATACCAAAATACGGAAATCGAAATTTGTTCACTGAAAATATTTTAGCCAACGTTATTATTAATCAAATATTGTAACAAAATGCGCTCTGCCGTGATACCCCTGTCGTAATATCGCTCGTAGTGATATTTGTTTGAGATACAATGATTACTTGTAGTGGTCCCTTGGCCGACGCAGAAGGTGAAGGAGCTCTCTGTACTCAGCGTTGAAATGTAACTTAGTAACGGGGTGTAGTGGTTTCTGCGACGTTGTGATTTTGTGCATGTTCGTAAGAACCATCTAAGTATTGTCTGTTCAATTTACGCCCGAATTTAAACCGTTCATTATTATTGTTTATAGCGACATGCTTAGCGCTGACCCTGTCAAAAAAGGATAGAGCGAGGTGGGCTTATCGCTATAAATAATCCAACAATAACAATAACAGCCAATTAACGAAAGCCCTTTCAGCCTTTTGTTAACCATTCACTTCAATATGATGTGGCGTAAATGGCGCATTGTTGAGGTTCTCAAAGTTTTGAAGGCGCAAGTCAATAGCTAACTACAACTTCTATTGTAATTGTTGTATTGTTGGTTGTTTAAGCGAACATCATGTAGATGTACGTACGTCGTATGTTAATGTGGGAGCGGCTACCAACTTCGCAATAGAGGGTCTGCGGCGAGCGGGCTGTCTGCAAGCTTTTGTTTCCGCAACCTAATAGAATCAACGTGGCACGGCACAGGCCGCACAAACGACACAGTACGAAGCGACGATGGTTCGTTTACAAGTTTTATTGCAGCGAATCTTCAAAGGTAAAAATGGAACGCGTTGATGAGAGTGCAAAGTAAATCTGCCTATCACTCCTGACATCGCCACAACCAATAGCTATTTTAAAAAGGCAAACGATTTGAGAGTTGGAAATTTGATAATGGAGTTGCAGTTAAAGAGTTTTATGTTATTTGAATACTTACGTAATCTTAAAAAGAAATAGACTCTCGATCGCGTTGGTTAAAACAATTGTTTTTGATTTTAGCCTCCAAATAAAGCTGTGTGTCTAAATAAATCATACGTTGCTTATAACCTCAAATATCTAGTGGTCATCTTGTGTTCTTGTCTCGCTAATTCCATTAGGAATGTGTGTTCTTGCACTATCAGCTCAAAAGAAATCTGGTGACCGTGCCCAGACGCTGGTGTAACAATGGTTGTGTTATGAATACACAACGAGGCATTAGCCGTGTGTTGCGCGTGTATTAGCTCCACAAACACCTCGCCGGCGGCTCGCCGGGCCGGGAGCCTTTCTGTTAATCGCGCCGTTAAAGTGATCGCCACCAACCGAACACTTACAAAGTCAATTACGCCGGGATGTACGGGTTCTTGTCGTTTAGTGTTAATTTAAATTACATTAACCCGCCGGAGAGCTCGCAGGTAACGAGTTGTCTATACGCGGTTTCTTTAATGTCAATATGTTTCATAGAAAAAAGTATCTATTTAATAATCGGGTTATTTAAGAGACATGCACTTGCAGAGCAAGCATACTTAGAAGTCTCACGGAATACTAAAATTTCAAATAAAATAACGGATCATGCTCAGTATAGGGTTCCGCCGCCATAAAAACTATCTCAAAAAACCACTAATTTAAATTATTTGGTGACTGAATTTTTAGTCAGGATAATCACTTTAAATTTCTGTAACTCAAGAGCAAATAAGTCATATTACCGCTTACCACTGACAAACGGACTGACAGACACACATACAGTCATGGCAAAACTATAAATATAATTCCTGGTTTGCTCCGGAACCTAAAAAGCGAAATGAACTTCAAAACAATTCACCCGCCCTAGGCAACAGACAGGCAGACACACAGACATATTTACATATAGAGACAAAAACTTCAAAGGGTGTGTTTGGCGTACGTGTCGTTTCATATAGAAATCGTGCATATGTGTTCACATTAATAAGTACTTACAAATAACAGAAATACCATTTCAATAATTCATTCATTCATTCATTTTAATTCATGAAATAGGTAACTAGAAGCCCGACTCAAATCCTTTCATCGATGAAGCGTTGTGCGCCGCCCAGGAACCCGGCAAGAGAACAAGAACCTTAGGTGCTGTCACTATCCTGTGCCGCTGCTACTTAAGTATGTTTGAGCTGCAGCTAGCACGCTACCTAGGGCTTGAATTCCGGAATTCCGGAATTTCGAAATTCCGGAATTTCGGAGCTTTTTCCGATATTTCAATTCCGGAATTGAGGCACACTCAATATCGAAATTCCGGAATTGAACAAATACAGTTTTAATTGTATTAGATGTTTATTTAAAATTATTATTTTACGAAATAACCACGGCAAAATTAGTTCAATTGCAATCAATGTTACCTTCGGCTCCGCAGGTAATGTTTTATGCGACCGAGGGTCAGAGCGAGACAAAAACCCGTTAAAATCCTATGTCTGTCTCACATTGTTCTTTCACCTAAACAATAATAAATACAATCAGTTCCTATTGCAAACTTGTTGATGAACGTTGTGTTGTGACTTGTGGCTTCGTGAATCGTGACCGTTGCGAGAGTATTCCTTATTTTAAGTGTGTGTGACATGCGTGCGGCATCAAAGAACAATGTAAGTATTATTTACCTTGATTATTTCCAAACCTTAATGTTTTTTTTTAGTCTCGTTTACAAAATTAGGGTCTTTGAGTCGCTTGGCGACTATGTCAGTCCCGTGATACATAATTTAATCTCACTAACACAAGCACAAAATAAACCTAAGAATTTAAAACACTGTGTAACATAAAACACAGCAATCGAGCTGGCTCACCCAGGGGTATGTAAAGCACGTGAGGTATGATATGGCATTTAAAATATTTATTTACTGACAATTTCTGTGGTCAATCTAAGTTGAATTGAATGTGTTGCACACACTCTGTATACATGAAAAGAACAAACCATTAACATGAACACCAATGTTTGTTGTTGAATTTTTTTTTAAAGTATAGTCGTCATGTTAAGTTTTGTTTTTTGCATATTTAAAAAACCGTACTAAAAAGATTACAAATCAAGTTAGGTATATTAAATGTCTATTATATTTCAGGTCTTCTACAGGAAAAAAGGTGATGTACGTGGAATTTTCAAAGAGCACATTAAAAATATGGAAACACTATCTGCGTGCTAGTGACGGACACTCGGCTCAGTGCAAGACATGTCACAAAATACTCAAAACTGCAGGCGGGGCCACAACTGGCTTACACACACACCTACGCTCTAAACATCCAGATATCGCCTTCCCTACAAATCTCGAAGTGAATAGTGAAACGCCTGGAACATCTACAGGTATTTCTGCTTCGACACCTATGTCAACAGAATATGACCAGCCGACAAAACAAGGCAAAAAACGAAAACTTGTGACAGATTTTTACAAGTCGGCTGGGAATGAATCCTTGGAAACGATCGTGTCCAGAATGACGGCCTTAGATGGTGTTACTTTTAGACTTTTTAGTGAAAGTCAAGATCTACGAAAATTATTTAAAAAGAGTGGATACGTTCTACCTAAATCGGGCAAAACGATTGCTAAAATTGTGTTTAACCATTTATTCTTTTATTTTTACAATGTTGATTTTTTAAAGCATATGATCTTTGAGATTTTTTAAGTGTGTATCGATACCTTATTCATAATAACCAAACATTTTTTAGCTCAAAATATGGTTTGACCCGTTCTGCCAAATGCACATGACAAAAAAGGTTTAGTATTATTAGTTTTTTGGTTATTGCTAAGACTGAGTTTACCTATTAATTTAATTTTGTTGCATTTTGTTGTGATTTTTAAAATGTTTAGTGTGTATTTTATATAATATGTAATCTTAATTATGTCGATTACTTTTGCCAAATATTAACAGTTTTGTAAATTATTATAATAACCATATGTTTTGTTTGAGTAATAATGTTTACTGTGATTATTAATTTGGTTTAAGGAAAAAACGACTAATTACGTCTGTTAATTATTAGTACATAAATGTTGATTACAATTTTTTGTTTTATTTTGCCCTACATTGAAAGAATCGCAAAAAAAGTAATGAAATCCTCAATTCCGGAACTAGTTCCGGAATTCCGGAATTAAAGGCTAATCTCGAAAATCAATTCCGGAATTGAGAACCGTCCGATATTGCATGCCCTAACGCTACCGCAGCGTATGGCTCAAGTGTAGTAATAGTTAACACAAAGAAAAAACAACTCGTAATTCTCATGTGCACTGAGTACGTTCGGCATAACAGAGCGGTATTCATTCCAGTCGGAGTAATACTTACTTTAAAACCTCAACAAACATACCTCGCGTCGGCGAGTTGTGTTTCTTACGAAGTAAGTAGGACGCAGCTTTCTTCGCGGGTACATGAATAACAAGTAAACAAGACATTTTTTTCATTTTCCGGCGACTAAATGGAACTGACTTCTTTTCATATTTTGTTCGCTGGCTTACAATGTAACTTAGCACAGAAGTGTTTAGTAATAAACGAAAAAAAAGAAAGAAAAAACGTCCCCATAACTTCTCTTTCACAAATAGAATAAATACCTAAGACCAAAATCTCTTTCCGAATAGAATGAATACCTAAAACCGGGCGAACTTTAGCAATTGTTAACATTTATTTAAATGAAGGAACTCTATAAAGATTAGGGTATTAAATGGTATTTATCACTTCGTTAAAAGTAACTACACCAGTCAACCAGCCGATGCTAGCACCATCTTTAAGGATTGCCATCGTCTTTTATAAGCAAATAAACAAGCACTTACCTATTTAATCCTCGCCGAACTATATCGATATCCCGGAGAATGGCGGACAACAATGGGGGAAAGAATTGGATGTCAAACTGAATAAAATATGTGTGCGGGGCCGCTATTGTTGAGTACAAATTACGAGTTCCTATTTAGAGGCGCGCAGCACTACCTGCGCACACGCGCGCACGCTGGTGGCGCTTTATTACGCTACTTAATTAAATTTTATTCACTAAAATAAACTTCAGTTTCAAATGAATTCAAACGACGAAAATACATATTTTAGGAAGTAGCACGCTCCCGAATATGTTGCCGCTTTCGATACCAACTTCTGTCGACATATTCATGTTTTTATATAAACCGATATTAACTAATATAAATTACGAAACCCTTTAATAAATTGAAATTCGTAAAAACTATGTTCTCTTAGGAATCCATTTCTAAATGCCAATCGATCTTAAAACATTGAAAGAGGGCGGAAATAGGTGCGATTTTCAAATAGCAAGTCGTAAGTTGGGCCAGCCGTAACAAGGTGTTTAGGCGCAAGTTACGCCCGCTCCGGCTCCAACAGCCGCAGTAAACAACGCTCTATCTGCCGCCGCACCACCCTGCCAAATTACTTGGCAGCCTCCTCAGACTTCCTCTTTGAATAATATAACGAACAGTACAACAAAGCAAAAATAAACTTATTACCTCAGACTTGTTGGGAACAAACAATGAGTTCCTAAGTCCGCGCAACTGTTTTTATAAGAAACCAGCGACACTTACTAAGGAGTTCACCAAAAATACAACATTTATTTAACAGTCGTCAAATAATCTGTAAACGATCTGTTTAAAACATTATGGGCATCGCAGCTCAAGTAAATGTGTATAAAAATCATATTAATTGTTTTCGTGACTTATTTTCTCATTAACGTAGCATGTTTTACCCAGGATCAGGTTTCGTTTCATTCTGTCTTCAAATTGAGTAAATACCCTCAACTGAACGGACCGCCGCGCTAACGTAAAAATGAATAAAAAAGTTGGAAATCGAAAACGGTTGAAACTTTTTAGTTCTTTAATGTCCGTCTCCTTTACAGGTACATTAGGGAACGGCTGACTGGTGAAACACTGTAACCACTCTTTGTTATTTTATTTGTAGGTACTTGTAAAACAGAAACGTTCGGGTCACATGAGAGCAGGCAGCCAGTAGCAAATGGACGGTTTGAGCACAAAATATGGCCGAGTGGCCGCTGCGCGATACCGATAAGGTATACCTACATTTGAACGGGATTGAACATTTTTGAACCTAATTATTTAGGCTCTAAACTAACAGCATTCTAGAAATATAAATAAGGTAGCTGCCCTAATAAAATTCAAGTTTTTATAAAATATGTTCTGTGAGTAGGCACTTATTGTTTGATCTTGTGATGTACATTGCAAACAAATGTCGGTTAAACGGAAAACACTCGTTTAATAAAAATGAATTAACCTTGAGTGAAGTGAAGTTATCCGTTAATTACTGGTGTGAACATTCCAAGTCATTAAACAGGCGATTCCATTTAAAACGCGAATCTTTCCGTGATGTCAAACACGCCATTACAATAATAGACGCACAGCGAAAAGTGACGATAAAAGAAGTAATTGGAAAATATTAAACGTCCTGAATAGGGATTACTCCGAGGAGAAAAGTTGGGGAATTTGCTTTTAAGAAAATGACAGTCATTGAGGCTGGCGTGCCAGGTGCAGATTAAACATCGACCGGCTACGGCATCAACACAGATTACGTTTTTATGTCCTATTAATTTAGGTATCCTCCTTCATATTTCACAATTCAGTTTTATGCTATCGTAAAACAGGGTAAGTGTCGTTTGTACAGAAATTTTACTTTTAGTGCTGGCGTTGAGAACATCGCCGGCGAGCCTCGCCGCGGCGCTGCGACCCTCGGCCGAGTAATCTCGTATTAACATTTGGACATTATTAAGCTAACTCGAAACTAGCGAGATCTGTGTAAATGTTTAATGCACATTTTCATCCCATCTAAGTAATTTGGGTTTGCGCTTGAAGAAATGTTAATTTAGTAGAATGCCTGTGGGCTGTTTGGCAAATTATGTATTTTGGGACTGCTGGCCAAGTTTATGATTGTCATTAATTACGTCATTCCTCCAGCGAGCGGAGAGAGCGCGGGGAAGGACATCTGCTGAGCCAGCAGGGCAGCGCGCGGGCGCCGGAGACGTAAATGAAATTCCGATCGGACCGTTCGAGGACGGACGCCTGCCTCCGTAAACACCGGCACAAACATTATATTTTGCAGAATTTCCAATAGCCAGAAATTCACTTATCTTTAATGGGGTATTTAAATGATTTTGGATCCCTACATCTACGTAAATATCACAGTATAAGATGTCCTAAGCTGGAGTAAGTGCAGACCTGCGCAGGCTGCACCGATCGAGTGTTGATTAGGGACTCCCCGGACGTCCTTGAACTACTTAGCTGAAATGTGCAGGTTTGCTGGAGTTATTTTCCTTTGCATCGGTTTAAGTGCATAGTAAACATGAAAATCAATTCTGAATGTAAATTCCGATGAACTCCAGGGCTAAAATATTTTTATTAAGATAGAAGATGATACTGTTACTTTAATGAAACCCAAATAAAGTAAGAGTTAAAATTATAAAAATCTACGTCTCATTAAGTGACAGCTGCGCGTCAATTAAACGTAAAATATAGCCCTCGGAGACGATCCCCCCTCCCGCGCCCGCGCCCTGGGCCCACCCTCCTCGGCGAACTCATTAGCGGAGCTCTGACTGTACAATTTGTTCCGAAACAGACACCAATTGCTGTTTTTAAAAAGCATTGCCACTTATTAAAGCTAAATATTATTCTGCTTCATTACACCACCATCCAATCTACGGGGTTTTTTAAATATTACTTTTTGTAGCTAAATTCTCGAGCGGAATATTTATTTTACGAACAAAATTTAACTCTTCCTTTACTACGAACACTACAGATACTGCGTGTCCCCGCTTCGCTTGTTCTGAACTCTTAGCGTGGTTTATTAAATTTGAGCATTACTAACAATAGTAGTACATAACATACTATTGTAAAAGATAATGGCAGATCGGTATTATGTCTATTTGTCTATCTATCTGGACTATATTCAACATGACACCAAATCAATCGTCCAGTTTAAGTTACATCACAAACATTTCAATGTTTGGTCTTGCAATTACCCATATTTTATGTAGGATTTATTTATTGAAGATTGCCTAGAACACGAAATACTCCGCCAGACAAAGAGGTCACCCTTTCTATACAATATTGACCTACAATGTGTGCTTTTCGTCCGAACACCTTAACGCATTCTCAGATTTACCGAAATTGATAAACCCTTTCCGTAGTCGACGGCACAAGTACGTTCCACGGACGCGGATGTTATGAACGCGGCGCTGAGAGGGAATTTATGTTGTGGTTCGAACGTGTCTAGTTTAATCCGGATCTAAGAATCCTGAAAGCCGCACAATCTAAGTAAGCCGAGCCTGTTGGAACTTTCATTTCCATTATTCCCGCATGCCGTAGCTTCACAACCTTCCTTAATCCGCCCGCGCAAACCTTTCCTTTTGTAACTTTTCTTTCTGGAAAAGTTTCAACTTAAAGTCGCAAAGCAGACTTTATAATTCTCCATCGATTATCATACTGTTTTTAACCATTATTTTGCAATTAAACACATTTATAAAAAAAGGTATTTATTATTTATTCGTGTACTTAAATAACATTTTATTGTATCGCCGTTCTACTCATTCACGAGTTGTTTAGAAGACGTGCATGACGGTAAGGGGTAGCAGTCGTTTGGGAGAAATATTTTTGGTCGAATGTGGCATTTCCCAAATTTTCATTGGCTTGTAAGACGAGCTGAACCTTCATCGAAAACTATTATTTCCAACGCTACGATCTTATCTTTAATGAACGTTTAATATATTTCGCATTCCCTTGTACCTTACAATGTTAATAATTGAAATGAGGATGTAGGTAATTACTAATTACTTGACTAGCGGAGGAATGCAGCGTCGTGCGGGGACACGCTACTGTTATTTGATGTTTGAAGTTCAGTGCAGTTCCTTGAAAAGACTAAGAGAAAGAAGCAGCTAAAGGTGCGTATGTGGGCGCCTCATGCGTGCACATGAGCAAGTGTGTGCCTTAGGTAACGCAACTCTAATCAACAGGTTATCATTTATTCTTAATCATACAATATTATTCAATTCCTGTTTCAGTCGCATAACGTTGAAGGATGGCGGTGTGATCCTCCTGACAACAATGAGTAGTTACAGTCGTGTAATTAAATTTGTGACCCACCTCAGGTCCAAAGTCAATCTGGCATTCTACAACCATAAGGTTGAGTTTCCTATAAGTTACAAATGAGTTGGCATCTCTAATGACATTGACGACTTCAGGCATATTTTTACTGAAATGGGTCACAAATTACCAGGCCTTCAAGGTGAACGCGATATTTTTAGGGTTTCATACCCAAAGGGTACCAAACAGCACCCTTTTACTAAAACTTCGTCGTCCGTCGCTTACCTTTCTTCCTTATTGTATCTTTTGAACCGTATGCTACGCTATCAATAGCCGGTTGGTTGGTAGTAAAGCAAACCATTTAAAAAAAAGGTGGTACCCTCAGTGCGTGAGTTCGACTCGCACTTGACCGGTTTTTATTTCATATTCAAAATGTAATTATCAATCCACGCGCGCGGACTGCCAACAACGGGAACGTGCGCTGTTATTTAATTTGGTATCAAAATCTTTCTCCGCCGCGCAATTTGGAACTAACTTTGCAGTAATTAAATTCATATTTATTCTGCGTTGAAGACAAAATAAGCTTAAAGCTCTTCACTTTGTTAAAATAATTTAAACATTGAACTTTTTGTTTTTGTAATTAAATAGCATCTGCGGTTGTTACAATACAACCAACAATACGCTAATTATCGCTGTGCAGCATATCTAATATCAGTTAGTTAAGCGTTCCTACGTGTTAATAGGAGTGCCGCTACAGATTAACTTGAGATGAAAATAGCATATCATGTTGATGTTCAACTTTGTTCATCCAATTATAACGGGAATGTACCTATTTGTCCATGGGGTTTGTGCGACTGCACGTATTTTAAAGCAAGACCGACATTGTGTAACTGAACTAAAACTCTCCTTTATTTTAATTAACTGAGACGTGCTATAACGTTACGTAAGCCAAACGTGGCTCCTCCGAGAGCAAATAAGGCAACAGTTAAATCTACTCGACGTCTGACAGAGCTCGTTACTCTGATTAGGCTGCGCGGCCGCCTCGGATCTCGGCCTCGCTTTCAACGCTTCCCGCTCCCTATTCAATACCCAATCTAATTGAGGAATCATTTTAATGAGATTACTTTCCAGCATAAAGCAATGTTCGATTGTTCACCTCTATTCGACGACGTCATCACAGATAAGTCGTCATTATGTAGAAAATACGCAACTGGCAGTTTTACATTATGACGAAAATTGACGAAAGTATTTGGAATTGTTTTCCTGCTAAATACTCGTAACTTTTGGTTGAAGTGTTTTTGAGTGGTTTGCCAAAAGTTTCCAAGCGATATCGTTTCTCTTCTTTCTTGGGTACGTACAAACCTACATTTAATGACGACTACAACATATCCAAATATCGTGGAAATCGGACTTGATATAGGGGCTGAGAAACGTGCCCGGAGATTGGCGAACAGTGTGTTGTAAACAAAACGTACAAGGCAAGACAAGAACGAGCCGTAATAAAGCGAAATCGATTTGGACTATAAACTTCTTCAGATGATGTCTGGATGAATTGGCTGAATCTTTATTTGTTATAAGATTAAGTGGCGGTATATCATTTTATTACTCGTGGTTCGCGACAGAATAACGCAAACTGCCACGGGAAGGAGTATTGCATGCGTAATGTGTTGTGTTATTTTTTTTTTACTTTTCGCATGTATATTGTGATTTCTTGTCATTTAACTATTCCGAATGACGGAGAAGCAAGGTAGGTGATATTGAGAAGTCATGTTCAAAACGCCATTGCTATAAATTGGCTTCCATGGGAGCGTAATTACGGAAAAGCAGAAACGAGCACAATGCACAGGCATTTCTTAAATACGCTGCAATGTAAGAATTTCATTGTCAAATGACCAGGATACTTTTAAAAAGGACTCGCTCACATTTGATTGTCGTGTTGTATTTAAAAACTGGCACATTAAAGTTAAATCAGGTTTAACGCAATACAAACTAACGACAGGACGCACCTACCCTTATTATTTATTTATTTAATCTTTATTGCATAAAAGAATTCAATTAATATACAAAAGGCGAACCTTAATGCCGTAAGGCATTCTCGACCAGTTAACCTTAATCCAATCCAACATTTCGGCTAGTTAATAAGTGTAGTGGCCGTTCAGTCGTTTTATTACAAGTTTATCTCAGCAAACATGTTATGAAGCCTTTTTTGACAAGACGAGTCCTCAACTACGGGTACGTCATGAAACACACGTGCTTTTGATCTGTTATATTGAAAATTAATATTTTTCACTTCTCACGCTCTTAAAATGTTACTTTATTCTCTGTACATCGGGAGTAAAGCTCCTTATTAATCCTTAGGGATTAAAGTTTTTTTTTTATTGCTTTGGAAACCCCTAAACAGCCAATAACGGTGTTTGTGAATGGAGAATTATCGCCATTTTTATTGATTGTATATAGACAATTTTTAGGGCGTGGAAACAAAGTAAAAATATAATAAAAACGATTTAATTTCGTGAAACACTTTTAATAATTACGAATATGAATCTATTTAACGATGAATTCGTTTTATTATGCATTGTCCAATTAGTATTAAAATGTTTTTCAAGTTTGAACCTGTTGGCTAAGTATGCAAGCACTTATAGCGTCAATTTACAAAAAATCAACACTGTGGAACAAATTTATAAGGAACTTTGTTATAATTCAATATTATAATTTGCTATAAATAAAACAAAGATAGAACGTCGTTTTTTTCTTGAACTCTTAAGTGAAGAGTATTTAGAGTGTTTAACGCGAGACTAAACAACCATAATGACACTCGACCTATAGCCACCCAAGCGAAGCGTCAAGCTTCGAAACATTTCGTGTCATTATGGCTTGTTTTAGTCCCTTGTGGAACAATCTACAATCCTATACAATATCGAGGCATTTATAAAAATTAACTACGCATTTTGGCTTTTCATTTTAATTGAATAATGTTTGTAGAAAAAATCTTGGAATTTTGAGGCAAGACTTACTTTTTAAACCTATTAATACACGCCAATGGATCTCTATTAAACTCATTTCAATATAAAATTCGCAGAACTTATAATTTCCCAAGGAGCCTCTTGGTCTCGTAACTATAGCAGTTACGAGCCAGTGAAATGAAATTTATACGCTTAAACAAAGGGTCATTATTTCGTTGGTCATTTTAATACATTGTGTTTAATACTGAGCATAACAACAAGTGGTCCCAAAGCAGAGCCCTGAGCGACTGCTCCACCGCGAGCGGCCGCCGCATCAGCTGTGACGCGCGCCACTCCAGCGTCGAGGGTTGTTGCGCGAACTTCACATTAATTAATTCGTAACAATGAGGTTGCATTGTAATTACGGGAATATCAAATCGCAGTCCAAACTTTTACCTGCGCCTTACGCTCCAACGCAAACTCCGGGCAGGCGCAGCGCAGCCGAGAGATTGCTTTATTATAAATTAAATTAGCTTTTACACTATTAACAAGCAAAGTTTTAAAGAGAAACAAGGGTAATTTATAGTCCGCTTCATTAGATCTTTACCCTTTTTTTAAATGAGAATCCCTTGATAAGCATTTTTAGATAGACGCAGATTATCGTTTGTTTTAAAATGAGTTTCGCAAGCAGTTCAAATAGAGTACCTATCCAAGAAGCACATGTAACTGCAGCCGTAACTTGTGGTTCTTCATTATATTTTTATTTTATTGATTGTACTTGCCTCGAGTTACGACCAGTTTCGCGTGTGGTTACGACTCCTCTTCCTCGAACGACACACCTCACACACCGTGTTCATTTCTTAAAAACATCGCGTCTACGAGTAAACTAGGTAGGTCTGGGTAAACTTAAGTAATGGCGGTGAGGGCAGGGCATGTTTAAAATTCAATCAGTGTGGGGTCGCATAGTCGCATTGTGGCGCTTCCCGCCACTCCGCGTTGAGTGGGGTAATAAAGTAATAAATAAACAAGTAGGTTGACGCGCGGGCGGCGGCCGGAGATCGATCGGCCGAATTTAGATTTCCATTGCATCTATTTATGGAGATGCTGATCGCCTTTAGGACGCGGTTAATGTGGCTGCGATTATAATTTGTACTGTTTGACAACAGCTTGTATTTAACATGTTACTTAAATTTTTGTGATGCCAGCATACTTTTTTGTAACCTTACGAAATTACCGGAATGAACTAAAATATGAATGACCCAACATTTAGCCTAGACCGAGTGTGTCCTGTACACTCGACAGCTCGCGGTACCACCTGCGAGAGTAAATCGCACGTTAATTAAACCGGCGCACGCTCAATAAACATTGCACTCGTCGGTGCTTTAAAGCGGACGCATTCCGCTCGCCATCTCGATCGCTCACGTCATACAAGCGAAAAGCTTCACTAATTGGTTGTTGGCAAACATTTTTAGTATTTCAAAGGGAATTCATTATAATTGAATACATAATTTTGCGTCCTAATTGAATGCCCTTACGTTTTTCGGTGGTAAAAATATGTAGTCAATATAATGAAGTCTCCTAGTAATTGAATAGCTTGAACTTGGACGTGTAAAAGCGTCCGTGCATTTAAAAGTAGTCCACTTGTAGATGGATTATTTATCATCGTGATGCAGAGTTGGCGTTCATCGCAAAATGCACGTCTATAAGTATCGTATACCTACATACACAGTGAGTTACGAAAAAGAGAAACTGGAAAAGTGTTGGGTAATGAAATAATTCGTACCCGGTTTTCCTCCCCGCAGCCTTAACGGGGTTTCCCTTTCCCCGCTTGACGGCTTTGACCCTAAAATTAACGTATAACCAAAAAATACGGCCGCGGTTGGATTAGTTGTTAACATAGTATAACATATTATTTTCATTGGACTATAATAATATGGATTGGAACTTAATATATAGTTTCAGTTTTAAAAGTTACACTATCTGATACTGTAGTGTCCTATGTAAGTATAATCTATTATGATTTAAGGTTTAACTTTTAAGTTTGGTGTAAGTTCCTACAGTCGCCATCAAACATTTTGGAGCAAAGAATATGCTTTAAATATCTGGTGCTCGGTAAACGGTATTGCTTTTGACATATGTCATCGTAGTGTACAGACGACGCGCTGGCCTAGTTGGTAGTGACCCTGCCTACGAAGCGAGCGGTCCTGGGTTCAAATCCGGGTAAGGGCAGATATTTGTATGATGAGCGCGAACGTTTGTTCTCGAGTCATGGATGTTTTCTATGTATTCAAGTATATATTTATCTGTATAAGTATTTATATCGTTGTCTAGTACCCATAGCACAAGCCTAGAGCTTAGTTAGGGACTAGGTCAATTGGTGTGACATTGTACCCTGATATTTATTTATATTTATTATGTATTATTGTCAACGTTACCTATGACAGTTTTTATTTACTTGACGATATTGGCGGCAGATTTTAAAACAATACAATAACACGTCAAAACCAATATGGTTTTACCGATTAGAATGGAACCCCTGAACGCTCTGCCGCCTCAACAATATAGTTGAGTTCAGATATTATTACCCATATGTTTGACTAGAGAACGCCCGCGGTTCGTACCTGTAGAATAAGTTTCTCGCTACTCCCCCCTTTTTTAAAGTTTCTACGTACAGTGGTTTCGGCTGTGCGTCGACACCTAAGTCAGTGAGTCAGGTTTGCCTTTTATATACATATATGGATTGTTCCGATTTATTTGCTGGCAACTAGTGCTCCACTTGTGGGCGAATAATAGAAATAACTTGAATACAGGAATAAAGCTGCAGGCTCACTCGACACTCGACCTCTTCGAGGAGATTAGCGAGGAGTGCCGGCCGCGGCCAGTGCGCCCGCGCCCGCGCCCGCCCCTCATTGTATTATTAAGAAAAAATACGATCATATCATCCGCAAAATAATTGTCTCCCCCCTGCCCCTCCCGTACACGCTCAATAACAACTCATCGACTCATGTGGAGGGTAAAATAACACGAATACATTAGTCTCATTTATAAACCAGGCTTAATGTTATCTTTTACTTTCAAGCAAATTTTACATCGTTCATTGAATTTAAAGGTCGATAATTGTACTTATCTGGAACGTTAGCACGCCCCCACTCGAGCCCGTGTGAGCCGCTCGGCCGAACAATGGCCGAACAATGCGGAGTAATACTGGCGCGCCGAGCGTTCACCGCGGCTATCTCTCCTGGAACTTAGCTCGCAAACTCCTCCGACGAACTAGTCAGAAAATTAATCTTATCTCAATTTTCCCGTGTTTTCCTTCTCGACTGTGTTTAATTGTGCAAGTTTTAATTACATGCAAATCTCAGCGTGCGGCCCAGGCCGAGGGCGCTCGCCGCCGACGACCACCTCCTTATTTGGAGTAACGTATCAAACGCGGGTAATAACTTTGCTCATTTAAAAGTGCTCGGCTTATCATTTGGAAGTTTAACAATTAGTGGGAGCAAAACGTCGATTAACTTTTATTGGGAGTCCCAACCCGCTGTTTGTTCGAGTTTGTTCATATAGAACACTTGCTACGAATATTAATACAGATTTCCTAGTAACTAGGTATTACTTACTAAAATAATAAAATAGGTAATTATTACTAAGCATAGTAGAGGTATAATGATACCAGCAAAATCTGTGTTTGTTTGTGTGTTAGGCTTTGTCCTCTTGTTCCGGGGATTTTTCTCTCTTTTCATTAGAGGCCAGGGCGAGAACACCCGCACCGTCATTAATCAATCCAGTCGCCGGATGCTACTAGCGAATGTGAAAATGAATTTTATGAATAATAAATTACGCAGAGACGCAGGTATATCCCTGAAAGTGTCGGGTAACCACGCGCGGTAAAATCGACGCCTCATCAAATTATATTTTTATAGGCCGCGAAGGGCCTTGCGTCAATACGCTGAAATTACGCGTAGGTAAGTCAACCCTTGCAGAAAATTAGCCGAAATGTATTTTCAGCGATGTTTGCCCTAATACCGCCTCATGGATCCAGCAGGTGTCTCGCGCCGCTCGTGACGCCCGCAACATAATATATTTGATGCGTATATTTCCTCGAATCCCGTCGACTAAGTTTCCAGGAGCCGAGTGAAGCCAGAACGTTCCGCCAGTTGTCTCACAAATTGAAAGTCTTCCTCAAGTCGAGGGCAAATGTTTTTACGATATTCTTTATGACTCCCAGATTCATATCCTACTGTTTTATGATGGCGACTTTGCTTATCTCGTGTTTGTGGAAGGATTTAAAGTCTCCTTCTTTCTCATTTAGATTTTTATTGCTTTGCTTTAATATTTAGTTAACTCTTACTCGTATGAATGGTTGTTCATATAATAATTCATCATTACTTGGTAAGACATCTTGAGAAAGGTTGATGTCGTAGGACAGGATTGTCATGAATGATATATGTGTCATGAGTGTATAGGGTAGAAGGTTTGTGAACCAATCTATATTTTAACTAATATGTAAATAATTTTGCAATTAAAAAAATATTTTTATATAGTTTCTTTATATTAATCATCATTTCTAACTTGTGAATAACTTAATGAATATTATTTTGAATTTTACAGTATTTCTGATACTCATTTCGACCTAAACTGGCCAAAAAGGGTAC
The DNA here is from genome assembly GCA_923062465.1 of Acleris sparsana. Lineage (NCBI taxonomy): Eukaryota > Metazoa > Arthropoda > Insecta > Lepidoptera > Tortricidae > Acleris > Acleris sparsana. Next base: position 19,244,441 of record OV281293.1, read on the forward strand.
TGTACTACTGTGGCCACAAAGGGTACTTATTCCCTACCTAAGCTCTGCGAGTAAGATGGCTGTTTTAAGGCATGGAGGAGGTAGTCGAGCGGACAGGCCACCCTATGGTAAGGGACCCACCCGTAGACATTTGCATCTCAAGACAGTAATCCTAAGATCGCAAATGCGTTGGCAACCGCACTATGATGGAATGCCTCTATGCTGATAATTTCAGCGGTTGTATTATCCCCACCCGGAACACAACAATGCAAACACTATTGTTTGGTACTTCTTGTTGCCAAGGGCAACGTTAGTACGGAAAAACGGTCATGTAAGTGGATTCTCATGTCGCACAGATAGTTCCTCCTTCGTTCCATAGTTTGTGACTTTCGGCTGTGCGGCGGTTAACTTTTTGCTAAATAAAGCCATAACTGACTACCGAGGCGGCGTTTTTTTTGATATTATAGCTATTTTTTTTATTCAAGTTCTTGTTAAGTTATAAATCAGCTTTTTAATTTAAATGATTGAAAAAAATTAAGTAAGGCGTTCATGAAATCTAAACTTTGACTTTGACGGCACGTCGGACCCCTCACAATCCCTGTATGGTTTAGGACAATTTATTTAAAGATGTAGGTTTTACATTATAAAAGACCACCTCGATCCAATGTCAAATAGGAGTCCAACACTCGCGGCAGGATCGCACGCGATCTATCCACGCCAGCAGTGAAATCTCCGAAATTATTCCCGTCACATGACTCCGCCCTTTTCTCTGCCTTGAACTCAGATGGCTCGAAAGATCATAATGCTCGCAAAGCTCTATCCACAAAGCTTTTCATTTTAATAACAGCAAGTCGCAAAGATACGAAACACCATCCAGCGAGCAATATCGCCGAGAAGCAATAATGGCTGTCAGCCGCTCTATCTGTGGCCGCCGAGTGCATTAAGAAATTTTATCTGCGATACCGAGCGTCTATTTCATTACCATAAAACAAGCGTTATATTTTAATAAAACATCGTAAGCCACCATTCCCTTCCATCGTAACATGACACTTTATAAAAGAAGATAAACATTTTTCAAGACCTTTTGATAAATTGTATTAGTTTTTCCATTTGTTACGACGAGAACATTTTGAGCGATGAAAATTTGGAATAATTATTTGTATCATTATCATCCTTTCAGTAAAATATACAGAAGGTTCAATTTGAAAATGGTTTCGGTCTAGTTGAATTTGGAACGCGAAAATTGAATGGCAGTGCGGCTGGCGGCGGAGATAAAAGGCTGCAGGTTGCTGAGCCGAGACACACGCCCGCTAATCGCCGATCGCGGCCCTTTTGTGTCGCGATCAACCGTTTTTCCAACGATTTCACCTCGCCTACTACCCAAGCCGTTATTAATACGACCGGACTTTGCCTATTGATAAAGAAGAATGCATTCGACCCTAAAGCGGCGCACAACCGGAGGGCTGTGAAGCTTCATTATATACCTATAGCAACGGTAATGACAGTAAAAGTATCGGTTATTCTCTCAAAGCCGCACCCTTCGCTTCAATGACCGGAAATTTCCAGATAAGTCCAAGCCTATCTCCCCACTATTTCGCACATGTAAAATAAGTTGGAAAAAAATATCGCTTTTTATAGCAACCGTTGTGACTTTTTTGCGAATCGAGCGGGAATCTTTCCGCTCGAGTGAGATTTATTTAGATTCTGCTGAATACAGAATTCTATGCTCGGGCGATATGCGAGATCTAAAGACGCGGGCAAACATATTGGCGTGAACGTCGATAAATAAATCAAACGATACTCGAAGCCACATTTATCACTGTTTCGTTGTTTGTGTAACGAGTCCATCAAGCTTGGGTACTTGAAGTCTATTTGCAAAAGTATTTTATCTAACAAAGACAACATTTCTTATTAGTATTGGATAATAACGTAACTTATGTCGTGGTTTCACTCAAGCAAACATATATATCTATGAAGTTCCGTTGTCTTTCTTCTTAGGGTTAAAAGTAGGTATTTTAGTATCAAGTAGGTACAATTGCAAGGAGCATACATTCTTAAACACTGCACCGAGTTACCTCCCTCGCAGCACACTTCTCGCAACGTTACCATGGCTCGGCTCTATTGCTTTACTTAGTTTATTTATAAACGGCAACAGCAAATGGAAAATTGGTTTGTTATTTTACATGACGGTAGAACTTTGGCTTTACTGGTTTATATTGTTTTATTCATTTTAAAATTCAATTCACAGTCGAATAAATTCCGCTCTTCAGGTTCATGAGCCCAATTTAGAAAAAAATACATTACCTATTAGCTATAGTCTAACATTCAGATGTTGTGGCGGCACCAAACTAGTACTTAATTAGTATACCAGGTCCTTTATGCGAACCAAAACCTTGATATTATCAACCGACACTTAACCCTAACTTTCCTTAAATAACCTAAATACAGCCAGCAGGGTTTTATCTCGCTAGGCTTTGTCTATTTATATTAGCTTTCAAATTAGCCAAGCTTTTAATAGAACCTAAACCTTTTATTTTAAAGCATTACTGAGGCATTCCTCAGGGTTGGCAAAATATTTGGAGTCTTAATATTGTAGTCTTGAGAATTCAATAGTATGTATATGGCTCTCAGATCCTACTTCTCTCTTGCCTGCCTTGCCTTGATCTTGCCATAACAAAAAAAGTTTTGTTCCATGTTAACAACAAAAAATCTGCTAAGTTACGACAGTGCAGCGCTTATTCTCTGACTTCTTTCCCTTATCGTTATCACTGGCTCAATCTCTTTAGGTCCTAGACAAGATGCTTTGTGTGAATGTTATCATTACGTTTTTTTCCTTAATTAATGGCTTTCACTTTTTGTTTTTACAAGATGTATTTCGCCAATTTCGAGTTTTAGAAAAACACCATGGCCTTGTTAGAGAAACAAGTCCATGGATATCACACGCGAGGGCAATTGTTCGGTTAAAGAGTATTTTACTGGTGGACTACAGAAGCGCCCGGGGTTAGCTCGCAGCGCTTCTGTCAAGTCGTTATCATTAGGTACTTATCGAAAATGTATAGGTTTGACGTAGGCCGCCGGACGGCCGCGTCGAGCGCTCATGTCTATTCCATACATTTGATCAGTTTTCGATTACGAAAATCGTTTACGATGGCGTTATACATCTTGTCATCTTACCTACAATAAATCAGCTCGTTGCATGTTGTTTTACACATCCTCGTTAACATAAGGAGCCATTTGCAACGTCAAATACTTAAGCCGGAAAAATGATAGTCTATTTGTTAACTTTAGCAAGGAAGGGTCGTCGATGGCGATAATTTGGCGGGTGAAATGTTAAAGGGGTGTAAATCCCCATTGCAAATGACAGGTCGTGTGACCCCTTCGGGGCGCGGGGCGCGGGGCAGCGCGTCGTGCAAGCACCGACCACCGCGCGATAATCGACGTGCGGGCAAGGTTTGATTCCTAACAAAAAAAAAATACATTGTAGGCTTTTGAACAATAGAATTCAAAAATAAAAATTCAAAATTCAAAATATTTATTTAGTAAATTGGCCACATCAGGGCTCTTTTACACGTCGGTAATATAGAGTGCATCTAGTAGCGCTTCGGACAAGACCATCATAGTGGAGAAGAAGCGCCGCAAGAAACTCCTAGAAAGTAGCTGTCTCGAAACATATACACGAAACAATTAAAGAAAAAAAATGTTCTTGCCTATATTTAACGTGAAGTGGCTTGATTCGAAGATACATAACCGTTTTAGTCCGAAATTATTTTATTTTGAAATTCGGTTTCCGCAAGGATTAACCATCATTAGTATCATTTTCATTAGATAGGTAGGTAGAGGGATCGTTGCGTTACGGGCCCTCGCTGACGTGAAGTGGGCCGCAGATTAACGGTGATTGAGGTACTTCTGATATCCACCAACAAGTATACTTGGGTGATCGCGTACCTACCGCTAGATCACAATGCAATACTTATTACTCTTATATCTGAGAGCCGCGGCTGACGCCAGCCCGCCGAGATAAGCTCTTTCGATTGGTATCGACGGGCTGTTGATGGCTTAAAAAGACACTGGTCCCATAACGCATCCCTGACAATAACCTGTAAGTAAGAAAGCAGCAGACAGTATTGATCGCTCTTGCTCTGTCCCGGCAGAGCAACATCCCTTTTATCTCCGTCTTACACACAAGTTTATATTTGATTCAAAGGAAAAGAATCGAATCAAATATTGAATTTGGACGGTTCTTGTGATTTATATGATTTTTATCTACAATACGTTCCTGTAAACGAGAAAAGTTTTGGCTTTATGGATCTTCTGTTCAGCGGCTGTGAATAGGGACGTAACACGATCATGATCCTATTTAACTAACACTTTATGTCATTTTCTAATTCTCATAAGTCACAACCTTGGCTCTTTGTGCGCTTAGTTCTCTTAGATAAACCACGCAATATAATTAAATGCATCGGTTAATAGAATCTACACACTTTGATAACACATTGATATTTCAACTGTGCAGAGCCGGGGCGGAACCGTATAATATGCTTACAACTTAAATACGACTTAGTGCGTCCAGTACTAGGGATCATATTATTTTATATGTATTGCATTTTAGTATCCTAATAATATTATAAATGCGAAACTTTGTGTGTGTGTCACTTTGTCACCCCTTCACGCTGCAACGGCTGGACAGATCTGGATTGGAGATAACTTGTACCCTAGATTAACAAATGGGCTGTTTTTATCCCGGAAAATTTCAAACTTTGAACGAATAATAATAATCAAAATCTAAGCGAAGTCGCGGGCAGAAGCTAGTCATATTATTATATAGATTCAAAAATAACCCTTGCGGTTACTACTAGCTGCTCAGGTGCTACGTAGGCATAATATATGCAAGTAATGTACGTCGAGCGCTGGAGCAGCTATTTATTAGTCCTAACTGTGCGGGGCTGCGCGGGGGCGGGGCGCCCCGGGCCTGGATTAATGTCCATTGTCTGTTATGATAAGCCCATTGTCAGTAATTACAAGCAAATTGCTTCAGACTGATTGACTGTAGAGGTCGCGCCGAGGCGATATATTAGTTTATTGACAATGCCACTCCGCGGTCACATCCGTCACAAGGTATGACATCGCGGTATTATGGTAATGTAACGCGTGTAAATATTACCTATATGTTGTTCCTCGAGAGTGGATATGAATGTAATTCGTTAATCTAATGCCACCTAATGTTGTGTGAGTGCTTGCATATAAGGGTTAAACTGTAATGTTTAAGTGTTTTAATATACTCTGTTCAATCTAGGATGGTCCCCGCGACCGCCGTGTTTCGTAATTCCAATCAGTTGCTATACTCACAAGCGAAGTATTTTGAAATAGGCGATTTATTATTTAAATTCCTGAACGGCATCGCTAGATTTGTACTAATATAGTACTTATATAAAGTTAAAGAAACCAGTGTAGTCATAGTCATAGTCATAGTCATAGTATTTTTTATTTGTTCAACACAGGTGGGTACATAGTATACAGGTCTTATTCTACGGTAGTTTCACTGCGCTGCGCCGCAAGGCATACAAATTGTAGACAGTCAATGGCATGCTGCATGTTTTTATAGTTTACATTGTTTCAGTTAGATAACAATTCATTTATGCTATAGTAACATTTCTGTACTAGAAAATTGTATAGTTTTCTTTTTAAATCTGACATATTTTCTTGAATATCTGCCGGTATTTTATTATATATTTTTGGGGCCATTCCAAGTATACTTTTTCGAAAAAGGGCAGTCTTAGAAGACATCGCTCTCACTTTATTCTTGAGACGCGTACTCTTAAAATTATTAAATAAGGTTAGATTATTTTTCACAAAAATTACTACTTCGTATATATATAAGCTAGGAAGAGTTAGTATGCGTAATTCTTGGAAATATGGTTTACAGGAATCCATGTAATGAATGCCACATAAGGCTCTTAAACATTTTTTCTGCGCTCTAAATACCATTTCTCTGTACGTTGAATTTGCCCAAAATATGATACCATATCTAAGTGTTGATGTTACATATGCGTGATAAGCAGTTAAAAGCACAGACTCATTTACAACCTTTCTTAAATTATATAAGGCATATGAAAATTGATTCAGTTTTTTACATATAGTGTCCATTTGATTTATCCATGTCAACTTATTATCTAAGCTTAATCCTAAAAAGTTTGTAGATTCCGTTTCATCGATATTTTGTCCTTTATAAGTTATTTTTAAATTGTGTATATTATTTATTCTTCGTTTAAAAGCCATAAATTTAGTCTTCCCTAAATTGATTTTTAGATTATTGCTCATAAGCCATTCAATTATAATTCCTAATGTTGTGTTTATGTCACTTTCATAAGTTTCTGGGTCTTTACCAGTAAAAATTACAGTACTGTCGTCGGCGAAAAGAACCATGGGGAACTCAATTGCCTTCGGTAAATCGTTTATATAAATGAGGAATAATAGGGGACCTAAAACACTTCCCTGCGGCACGCCATATTTAATTTGTTTAAATCTAGATGAGTAAGTAACTTCAGTTTTAGTCTTTACGCATATTCTATTTATTTGTGTTATTTGTTTGCGATTATTTAGATATGATTTAATTAAGCTATGGACATTGCCTCGTACTCCATATGTATATAATTTGCTCAAAAGTATATCGTGATCCACAAAATCAAATGCTTTTGTCATGTCCATATATAGGGCCGAAATTGGAACCCGTCTATCAACATTCATTAAAATAGTTCGCATTAAGTCAAAAATAGCTAAATTTATTGATTTATCTTTGCGAAATCCTTTTTGTTCTTTAGCAAAGAGGTTGTTAATCTCAAAGTAGTCATAAATGCATTTGTGAATGACTTTTTCAATCACCTTTGAGAAAACAGGGAGTAGTGCTATTGGCCTGTAGTTAGCCATGTCTTCCCTATCGCCTTTTTTAAAAAGTGGTTTTACAATACCAATTTTTAGTTTGTCCGGAAACTCACCGTGCTCAATAGATAAATTAACTATATGACTGATCAGGGGCGAAATAATGGGACAAACTTTTTTTATCACTTTAGTGCTTATGCCATCGTAGCCAGTACTATTCTTATTTTTTAATGAGTGAATTACATTTTGAATGTCATTAGAATTTGTCGGCTTCATAAAAATTGAATTAGGTATATTGCAAGTCATTGATTTCTTAAATTTAAATCTATTGTAATTATTATCATTATTAGGAATGTCATCAGTACTAGTATTGTTAGAATTTAGATTAATTTGGTCGATAAAATAGCAATTAAATTCTTGAGCGATTTCCTTTGGGTTACTTATAATTTTACCGTCGTATAATATTTGTGAAATATTTTCTTTTGGTTGTTTGGGTTTCCGATTATTGATGATGTTCCATGACGCTTTAGATTTGTTGCTCGATTTTCTTATAAATTCATCATTTTGGGCCTTTTGTGTAAATTTTATTGTCTTTTTTAATAGTTGTGAATATTTTTTAAAGTCATTTTTTTTCATTTCTTTGTTATCTGTGGCTAATCTATAGTTCCAAAGCAAATCACGTTTCCGCCTACAACATCTCTTAATTCCTGAAGTAATCCATTTTGGTTTATGAGCTACATTTATTTTTATAATTTTAATAGGAAAACACAGGTTATAGAATAACTCGAAAAGATCGGAAAAACTGTTATATGCCTCATTAGAATTGCTTGCCATATAAACCTCATTAAAATTTATTTTTTGTAAGTACTTTGTAAATGTATTAATATTGTCATCACTAAGGTCTCTTTGTTTCTTGTACCAGTATCCAAGTATGCATGTTTTTTTGACTGGGCATTTTAATAATTGAGCTGTGTGATCGGAGAGGCCGAAATCGATCACCTCAGCTATGCTACCTCGGACATTATGTATGACATTATCAATACAGGTATTGCTGGATAATCTAGTAGGTTCAGATATTTCGATTCTTAAGTTAAAGCTCTGAACCAAATTTTTAAATACAGTTGACAACGTCGTTCTTTTCAACATGTCGATATTAAAGTCACCACATATTACGACCTTTTTATTTTTTTTATAACATATATTATTTAATACAATATTCAATTTATCAAAAAATATACTAACACTTTGTTTATCGTGCTTTGGAACTCTATACATACTTATAATTATGATGTTGTGATCAACCAATTCAACTCCTGCGCATTCCACTACATTTGGCACGGAAATAGTATTGATTTCTTTTAGATCATGATATTTGTGAATATCTCGTACCAAAATGCAAGATCCACCATTTCTGTTGTTTCTTGAGTAGAATGATGCAAGTTTAAAATTAGAAATGGCTAATTGTGCCTCATCGCCTGCCTGCATATTGTGCTCGGTAACACAGATAACATCAACTTTTTTGCCTACATCCAACAATTCTTGAATGTGTACACTTAGTATATCGGATTTGCTTATTAAGCCGTTGATATTTTGATGGAGTATAAAAATAGTATTATAAACAATAAGATCATTATTAAGTGAATTTTGCCTAAGTAATTGTTTATGTTCTGTGTTCATAAAAAAATACAGCTGTTATAAAATGCCTTATTAACGCTAATTAGAACATTATTTAAGCTGTGTGCTAATTTGTACTTTCCTCTATGGTTTAGTTGGTGTCCATTTGAGAAGTAGTCTCCTATTCCAAAGTGTACACTATTTGGCGTTTGAAGCCACACATGCAGGGAATTTGCGAATCTTTTATGTAACACGTATTTACATGAGCTGTCACAGGCACCCTAGATTTAACGCCGTATGCGTGTCCTGTTGTGTGTTTTTGTCCAACGCAGTTATGTTGTGAGTTCCAGTTCGTTTAGGAATTTGTTTTATTTTGTAACTGGTGTCAATTCCGACATAAAAAAGAAAGGCGTTATTAGTATGTAGCCTTTGTCTTTGTGTCCGTCTGTCATTTGAAAGTGGGTTTAATTGAAAGGCTGTATTTCATACTACAGTGTTGTTAATTTAAACTAAGATTCATGTAAATTGGTTACGCTAATCAAGTTAATGGCTGTGAAACGAGCTCGTGCGAGGCTCTCCGTCTAAAATTATACATTGAAAGATGTTATTAACTGTGTCGTTCTATAATTGTTAATCTCACACAAATTTACTTAATCTGTAACTAAGCTCTTGGCTTGTATTATGGATTCAAGTTAATAATAAACATACTTATCTCGAGAAATACAACATTTAATACATAGAAAACCTCCAAGACTGGAAACAAATACCCGCGCTCGTCACGCAAATATTTGCCCTTACCGGGAAACGAACTCGGTACCGCTCGTAGACAGGGTATGAGGTAAATAATACACATGTATGATCTTCGCATTGTGCCAGACTTTGTAGAACAGCCTTAACGTTGTTCACGCCGCCGTTCAGGGACATCGGCTCCTCGTTACCCTCTGGAGAGATGTAAATTGGCTTAGTTTCGGCTGTGGGTACTGCATTCGCCCTTCGAGCGAATTTCATTCAATTTAAATCGTGTAGCTAACTAATACACCTGATGTATTGCCAGTAAACTTGGATTCTTAAAGTTTCATACAGAAATACTCGTACCTAGAAATTGTTTGGAACGGAACGCTTGCCTTTTATTTCCCACTCCGAGTTGCTCATGCGGCCCCGCGCGCGGACTATTTCGCGTCACAGTCCCGCCTTATTTGTATTTTAAACGTCCTTTGTATTCTATAAAAACGTGAGATTTTCTCTTTTGTAGTGGCAATACTCATTTTTATTTCGAATCGTGAAGAGAAAACTATCTCGGGTGATATCTGATAGTTTAGTAAATTGGATAAAACTGTTTAGAAGGACTGACAGTAGAAAGATAAATCTACTTTAATGGTTAAACATTCGGCTTTGTGATTTCAAAATGTATGAAATTGTCAGCTTCGATTTAACGAATGAAATATAATTACAGTACTCTAAATATGTTTTGTGTGCCGTCATGGCGGAACTACAACATTTAAATAAATAGAAACCATATTATTACGTCAATATTGCACGGAGAATGCTAGCGAGCTTACAGGTCTGATGTAAGTGGCATCTAAGACCCATAGAAATTGGCATTCTCAAGACTAACACGTACCAAAGACTGCCAATGCGTTGCCGCCCCCTAGGACCAAGATGGAATGCCGCAGCGATTGATTAAAAAAATATATTTTTTAGTAATATTTTACCAAACTATAACAAAAATCATAAAGATAAATTCTGTGGATAAATTAGTCCCTTTGTGGTTCCGTTTAGCATGACAAGCCCTCGCTCCACACACCTGCGGCTGACCGCGCCGGCGACACCGCCGCGTGTTATCGACGTGGTGGTGACCACATTAGTGTTATTGAAAACTATCTGTTGTGCGAGCGCGCACGCCTCCCGAGGGCGCTCTTCGTACGGAGTTAATTGGATTTTTCCGTTTGCCGCGCCGCGGACGTGTGCTGCGTGAATAATCGGCACCTAATAGTGCCGGGAGCTCGCGAGCAGCCAGCGAGATGTTGTTAGCTTGACTTATGAACTCTAAATTGTAACATTGTCTGTTTGCAGCTGCTGCATGAGCAGCTGATAAAAGAAAGTTGGCCCTGGGAGAATAGAGATAAAAACTGAACTAGTAATACCTACTATATGGCCGCCAGTTACGCTATTTTTTTTAATGAAACATCCATTTTACCTAACTTGGGTAAAATTTTCTAGTAATCCTACTCATATTATAAATGGAAAGGTTTGTGTGCGTGTCTTAGTTTATTACTCCTTTACGCTGCAACGGCTGGGCAGTTTTCGATGGAATTAGGAATGGAAATAGCTTATAGCCTAACATGAGATAGCCGAATAACTAATTCTACGCGGACGAAATCGCGGGCAGAAGCTAGTTAAAATATTAATCAAAAAAAAGAGGATCTCAAACATCACTAAATCTTTCTTAACATGACTAAAATATTACTCAACAATGATACTTGTGTTTCTCCTTGTGTTATTAAAGGTCCCAAATACGGGTCCAACCGCACGATCTCAAATAGTGCCAGGTCTTCCCAGGTGACACGCAGCGGGTGCTCAGCGACCCAGCGCGTGTCACCACAAGAGTGATCGCGGGCGTATTTGTCAGCCCGCCGCGTGCGCCGCCTGGTATTGCGGCGGCTAATGGCGCCCTTCGCTCGAGTCATCTGTAGGGACGATATGAATTTTCTCATTATGTGTGTAAAAAACCTTACATCAGAATTTTAAGCTGGAACTAAGTACTTTTATTATTAGAGGTATAAGCAAAATTTTCATTTAAATTAAAAAAAATATTATTTTGTTTTGTTTTGCTTTATGAACACGCCCTTCTGTTCCCCCTTTTTACACCCCTTTTTTATAATAATTGTATATTGCATGATAGTTTTAAGGATAATTGACAAGGCAGAAAGTCGATCCTTTGATCGAATAATCTTCGTGCATAACATTGATGATCCGAATCGTCACAAGGATTAAAAATACATGCATAAAACTATCAAGCAGAACAAGATTACAGCATAAAGGTATCTAACTAACGTCTTAGAATGTAAAACCGATTTAAGTTTGTTATGTTATATACGAATAAAATCAATATTGCTACAATATTGATTTTATTCGTTTAGACATGCACGACTAGCCTAACTTATCTGAGTCGCTTCTGCATGACCCATCGTGCTCGATCGCTTAGCTCGCTCGCTCACTACTTCTTGTTTTTCATAGTAGTTAGGTATGTATGACATTTTCTACACAACATTATGCAATACAATTAGTATGCTAAACAACATTATTCGTAATGGAATTCGGCTTTGTCAACATTCGTCGGTTGGTTACCAATGACTAGTATAGGTACCAAATATGCTGTTAGCAATGTCTGCATTCGTCGACAAACGATTACACCAAGTATGTTATGCCAAATATGTTTCGGACAACCGAAATTATGCCAAACAGACGGCGCCCATTTTCCTCTTCTTGATATATTTGCACAAATAATTATTTTTATGACACGCTTTAAAATGTCAAAGAATGTTGACAGTGGTAAAGTTATTTATAATTGCGTGTTAAATGGGGTTCGAGCGGAGCCGCGCGGCGTCCGCTAACTTTTAATGCGGAGTGCTCTTGACTTACGCTAAGAGCGGTTTTGTTAAGTGCGACACGCTCACAGAGCTATCTGCGTGTGTCCCGCTCGGGGGGGGGTTTACTTCCTTTTATGGTTTTATTTTCAATTTACCTAGTATATGTAACAGGTTCGGAGAGCTGTGCGATTAGTAAACATACTATTAAAGTTGCGGTTATGTCAATGCGTTTCGAGGCTTCTTTTGGTGTTACCACCTTTCTGCGGTGAGATTAATTTTTAATTTCGGTTTTAAATAGTTTTCAAAAATCTTGCGGCACTGATACCGGCATACTGAATGTGACTGTCATCATCTATACGGCACTCACCTCACCTCTGCAGCTTTCCAGTATGAGAAAACCGAAGGAAGAGGAAGGAAGAGTGGAGAATACCTATGAAATGGAAGACCGAACTAGAGTAAAGCTACATTTTAAATCCTGAATGGAAACATAAATACCCACCCACCCTGGAAGCTGTAAAGTTATCTTTTGAGTGGCCTACATAATTAATAAACAATTATAAGATCAGTGTGTATTTTTTAAACGTACATATCTATATACTCTCGGAGCAATGATAACGGGTCACTCGCTATGGTAATTCAATACTAAGTGACCCGATTTCATTGCTCTTGACTATATTTAAAAATCTGGAGCGAACTTTTTGAGCAACAAAAAGTAATACTGGTAGCAGGTAAAAATAAATATTCTGAGACGCTACCCGGGCTCACTTGCCAGGAACTGGTTTAAATAAACGAGTCGTTTAATTCATTACAGTTTGTTTCACATTTCTGCAACAAAAATAAGTATTTAGTAGAACAAGACTTAAGAGTAAATTATTATGTTCATATCGCGTCTGCTTTTCGAGTATTTTGTTTAGACCGATCCGTATCGGGCGAGAACTCTCGCCACCATATTTTGCGATTCGCTAGTTCCCGTCTAGCTGCTAGATAACGCCTCTTGTTCGTAAACGCTCGATTTACAACGGCGGGTGTTATTGGATAGGTTGCAGTAAATTTACTGCGGCACGTGGATTTAGTTAATGCCTCTGATGCGGGCAGCGCAGATATAGGCAGTAACGTTTGGTTTACCTAATACCGCTGCACTACTGGCCATATTTACTGCTTTTTGAACGATAACAGGGGGCACAGACATTTAGAATTATTATTTTAGAGTCTATTTTTTTGCATATACCGTCGTACGATAACGCAAAACGAGGGATTTGCAATGAAGAGTCTCACTACTTTAATTTACTTACTTGAAGTTACCTTTGTTATGCGCTATGTGAATTTTCATAAAAAAATGTGCTATCGTATATTCCACTACAGTTTAATACTGCTAGTGAGGAATGTCTCCAGCGGAACATAGTTTATTTTTATTCATAAGCGAAAGAAGCTCATTTTATTTATTTATTTATTTATTTAGAAACAAACAGTCGTACATAAAACATGAGCAGATTAAAAAATAATAATAGAAAATAGACCTATAGTTTCATAACGGTACAAGTTAATACATGGCTAATAACATTACACAGATCTGACAAGCTTTGCAAACAAAGAAGATTTAATATTATTGCAAAAAAAAAAAAAAGACGCAAACAGATTTACAAGCAGATATTAATTGAAGATAACAGACAAATATATAAATAAATGTAGGTTTAATTAACTTATTCTACGAGAAATAACAAGTTTCAAAGGAGAAGCGGAGATTTTGCGAGCACCAAGCGACGAAGCAACCCGAGTAAAACAAACGTACTTCTTAAAGATGTACAAAAAGCTAGTTTCGCCGAGTGCGGTCGGTCGTGAGGTACATGAGCACGTATGTTGCCGCGACGAGCGCTGAGCCCCGCGCTGCCGTAACGTGACGGGACCGAGCGACGCATTATTCATGGAACACCGTACAGAATGACGAGACGTAAATTAACTACGGAATTATTAAGAGAGCTTCCGCGCGGAGTTAGACCGAGGAATCCTTGCCGTTGTACTTGTAGCAACATTCTTCCAGCTCGCCAACTTCGCCGCCGCGCCGTCGCGTTTGAACCGCCCGCATGAATAGGTTGAATATAGTTAACTCTAACTGTGATATTAGCTATGAAATAACAATAGAACGGAAAAGGGATTAAATTCGTTTCTTTAAAAAAAAAAAAACAGGTTTTCAACGTGTATATAAATACATCTATTTTCTTAAGTCCATGCTATGTCTATAAAAATGACGGATAATAATTATGTCGAATTAGTTAAGGTGTAATTTTAAATAACAATGACTAAGGTAGGCTATTCCTCCGAATAATTATTAAATGACAAAGCAAAATCGGGGTCTATCGCGGTGCCACGTCATTTGCGTTGCTCTGGCTGGCCACGAAAAGATCCTTCGGTTTAGAAAGGACAGAAAAAGGTCAAGCGGCACACCTAGGCGCTCGGCTACTACTACTACGGCAGCGGGTAGTTAGTGAAAGGGCAGATCCCGGGCTAGGAGATTTATTAAAATGGAAGTCTTATAAGATTCCCTCGGCGCGTGGTCGGGCGGCCGTTGTCGCGGCCACGTGATTTAGGGTTTTAATACGCACGTGTAATAGTGTGGACCCTAGAAGCACGTTGTGAATATTCATGGTGAAAAAATAAAAAAGTATAATTACCGCGTTTTATTGGCCTCAAACTAAATGTTTCTAACATCGCTCCTGTATGTTATGTATAGTAATTCAGCAAGAAACCACTGATCATCCAAATTGTATTGGAATGTGAAACATATCGACAAGGGTTCTATTCAACTGGGCAAAACCATATTGCTTTCGACATGGTATCGTATTGTCAACATTATAATAGCTCCCATTTATTTTGTCACGGTGGCCGAATTAAAAACTTTACGACACACACATGCCCAACATGACCCGTCAGTTTCTTTCAAACTAGTCCTTTGGAAGTTTGAACACTTTATTGCCGTCGGCTATAATTAACGCAATATAAAATAGTAAACACGATCAAGTGGCGAAGGTTACTGCTCGTCTGAATTGTTAAAAAAGAAACAATACGCCTAATGACGAAGAAAGGCTCTTTGATGTAATACGATGCTTCGTCATTAGGCGTATTTAAGCGCCAAAAATTAAAAACCGCCAAATTTTCTTGGGAAATATCCTCCGCCACCGAGGTACGTCATAATGTTGCCGAGCTAAATAAATTTGCAACCGTTTGGCGTTTATCTTTCAGCAAGCCCCACAGCGGCGTAATCTGAGAGCTCCAAAAATACCAAAAAATACCGGGAAAAACGGGTTGCTCTTATTTTAAAAGGTCACGAGCAAAATTATGTATAAAAGGTATTTTGTTAGACAACGACATTGAGGACGTCTGTGGGGTTAGAGGCACGAATCATTCTGTGAACGACTGCATACATTGATGATTGTGTGAACGTGGGTTTGTCGTTCTGTCTGCATTCGGTCGTTAACGTTCCTAGCATGTTGCTTGTTTAGTTACACTGAAAATAATCTTCGCCTTTACTTAGCAAGTTGCTTACAAACTACAACGAGGTCCCTCAGGAGGTTCACCGTCAGAAAGCATAGCTAATATGTCGACCTGTAGCTTGCTAAGCAATAGACTATCATCTGGGTCAATTTCAACAATGCACGATTTTTTGCCAATTTCGGTGGCGAAATGAAAATTGAATTATTTAGAGATTATTTTTACTGATAATTTGCTAAAAAATGTTTTAAAACGGAATTTATAAAGGGATGTTGCTATCTGCAAAACTTTAGAAGATATAACAAACTAAATAATTTTAGCTGGCCACGGAAATTGGTATCTGCCACCTGAATTGTAATGACGTGTCACCTGAATTTAAACGCCACCAAAATTAGTTATTTTCATCATAACTTTATTTTGGATATAATTAACTACTTACATTTTAGTGATATAATATTATAAGTAGATCGGAACAGATTCCAGTCATTAGTTTTTGTTTTAATTGAACAAGAGCATAACAGAAATGAAACGAGCTTGTACCTAATCAAATCTTTTATTCATCAGTAATTAAATGCAAAACATGATATATAAGGAACCCACTTACATATAATAACAAAAATAAAAGCCACTAAAAATCTTAAAGTTTTCACAAAAAAATATTGTGCATGATTTACACATAATAGGAACCATACGTAGGGTAACTGCATCTATATGGGACAGTGCTCCAGTTACGATTAATCCGTTAAACTATTCGCATTACAATTACAGTAGTTTTTTTTTAATATATTGTTTATCACTAGAGCACTGTTCACCCATAATACGTGCTTTTATACACCCATAATACGTGCTTTTATATTAAGATGAAATCTAATAAATAAGGCCCGGTTTTATTAAGGTTCGTTAGTAAATATGTCAGATCATATTTTAGTAACTTGAATACAAGTTTTGACATTCAAGACCGAAATTTGATCTAACGGATCTTTATGAAACAGCCTAACTAACCAGAGGGTTTTTTTATGGTCGCGTTGGTTAAATTTCGATAAAACATCCGTCACTTTCTGAATGCTTTATCCACGTTTAACAGTCTAATTTTCTTTTATTCATCGTTTTATTCCAGGTGAAAGACTACCTTAAAAGCTTTAAATAACGTTTGACAGCGACAAAAGCAACCGTAAACGTTTTGAAAATTCCATTGTAATAATTAATAGAATCCCCGAATAAGTTTAACTAAATTAATTGTACCACATATCAATCTCGAAACCTTTTATTTATTGTTCGTAACTAAAGTACTTTCCATAATAGGTGCTTTTACCTTACTACAACAAGTACTGAAAAAAATATTAGAAAAATGCTTTGGAGTTAAGTTTTTAACAATAACTAGTAACCACACAAGGTAAAACGGCGGGAGATGCTTTTGTAGTTTACAGAACTGTAATAGAATTTAAGATTAATCGCAAAAATCGTTAATTAACAATTCAGGTGGCGCAAAATAAAGCAAAAAAACGCTTTGCCCACCTTAATTTGCGCCACTGAAATTGGGATTCTATTGAAATTTAACCCTAAAACCAATAATCCTTGTTAAACAATTTTAAAACATATAGTATAGGAAAAATACCTCAAAAGGCAATCCTAAACGTTAATTATTTATTGAATACCTTATCAGAATCAACGTATAAACGCGCCACCAAAATTTGATTTTATTTGACCCCATGCCAGCGGAGATTAGTACTTACGTGTTTTAATGGCACTCGCAGCAACATAAAACACCACAGCTTATGTCGAGCGTTAGATTGCGACTAAGGTGAAAGGGACGGGAGGGGGCGGCAAACATTAAAGCGTTAATAGTGAAGTTATAACGGTTTTAAATTTGCCCACCTGAATTAGTTCTCTCGCGCGGACAAAATGTAGGAATCGATTACTTACTTAAATAATATAAATAATTAATCTGTGTATATTAGTAATAATGCTATGTATTGTCCAGTTTTATATTCTAATAATAAAAAAGGGCATACGTATACCCGAACCTCAGTATGTTTTTTTTCACTTATTGACCCAGCTCTTGGACGCGCCACCAAGTCTTGGTTTCACCGATTTAAATATTGTTTTGAATAATGTAAACATAATACATCCAGTTAATTTTACCTTATACCAGTAGGAAATAATGAGCTTCAGGATATAAAAAATAAATTTCATTATATTTATCATATATCACCTCGATTTTCAGACCGGACACAAAAAAAAACACGCTCAGAAATTGACCCATCTACGTTATCCTTGAATACCTCTGACATTTATAAAACTACTTATAATAAAAGAACCGAAGAAATGTAATAAATTCCATTAAGTTACGACTTTTTCCCTCTCTCAATACGAATTTTATTAGATCATAAATATTTTAAGAATTCAATATATTTTTGGGTCAGGCACTATTTATTACGTAATTTTTGAACAATAGCCATGTATGCTACGGCTATGAGTATAATATAGTTGGCATGCCCCGGTCAGAGACAATTTACGCTCGAGTCAGTTACCCCGCGTGATTTGAGACAAAGGGACAAAAAGAACTATAAATAAAGTCCACAGTACATTTATACCAAGCCCCGCGACCGCGCTGTCCCGGAACAATTAGACGCGCCCTAATCTACATTCTTCCATTACCCTCCACGCAAGTTTGTAACGAGTTCACTTTAAAAGGACACTAATTTTCCTCTCATTTTGTCACTGAAGACTACAAAATTATAACACTCGGCAACTCTGCAAATTGTGATAACTTAGTTGAACAAAAAAGGGAATAAAATAACTTTTCCAGCTGGCTTACACTCCGCTACCCGGAGCCGTCGCGGAGGATTCGGCTCAATTACTGAGCTCGACTAACTTCTCTGAGCCATCATACGTATTTTTTCTTTTTCGATTCTTTTAACCAACTAGAAGAAGCAAATAAAACCTTTGTAAATCTAATCGCCGATTCGTTGAAACACAAGAATAAATGACCTCGCCGGTCTGACTTTCCAAATAAAGGAATCTCTCCCGACGTACTCCGGGCTCTGTCCTCTGGCGCGGCGTCGGGTGAAGCGCCGGAGTCGCCCGTCGCCGCAATCACTGAACCAAGATCCACACTCGCGAACTCGGTTACGCAACGAGTCACTGCTAACTTTGAAAGCTTAAAATAAACAGAGACACGGAAAATTATTCGCCAACTTTGCCCAGAGCATGAAATTTATGGTGCTTACGGTTACCGCGAAATTTCTCGACAATGAACGAGTCGCTCGGGGTTCAAGCTTCTAACTTTGCCCTCTGTGGTACAGGATAAGCTATTAAGGTGGCACTTTACTGTTATTTGTCAAATATTTTAGTTGTCTCTCGTCCTCGTCTGTCTGTGTCTCTTTTACTCGATAAGCCAAATGTGGGAAATAATTCGTCAGTATTTCTTCAGTAGTTTCCCCTGCTTCGCGCTACGCGTCCTCGCGCGCAGGGGACCGTTACCACCTGTTTTGGCAAATACGCCGAGCACTATAGCAACTATAAAGTTAGTAAATATATGGAAACTACAAGTGTTATTTAGTATAATTTACATAAATATTAAGTATATTTGGTATACTGTCTTACATTATTTCCTGAATAAGTTCCCGAAAAATAGCGGTGTATAAATTCTGATGCTTTAAACTGGCGTATAAAAATGAAAACTCCTTAGTCTTGTCGATCTAGGTAACCTACTCTCGATCGAACCTCTGTTCCAACCGGTGAGTATCCGAGGAAAGAATCTGTTGAAACGGTATGAAGTGTATTTGGAGCCTAGAGTCAGATAAATCTAGAATCGGTAGTAAAGAGTTGTATTGTACTCGCATAATATACATATATCACGTGCAGATTCTGTATAAACGAGCATAAGCCACCGTTTGTTTCCAAATATGAGTATGCTGCCTCGCAGCGGCGTGGGGGGCGCGGGCGCGGGCGCTAGCCGCTACCTGGTAATGGGTTTCCGATAAGGCTCGCCGTATCGTCAGTTATTAAACAGAATGCCTTTATTACCAGTTATGATGTCACAAGCACAATTAATGTTCAAGGGGCCATGAAAACAAAACTATATTGTAACCACATTATCAAAAAATAAAGTATACTTACGATTATTCTTAAATAGTTAGTTAGTATAGTTTATTATTAAAAAAATATTATTATTATTCGTTTATTATTATTAATAAATTAGTTATTAAGCAGTTAAGTCCTCAGTTGTGATTTTGGTTTATATTAATTGATTGTTTAATTTTATTAATCAATGTAGGTGGTACTACAGTCTGGCTTGTGTATCCAATTAATGTGGTGGTTAAAAATATTACTAGTTTTAAGTGAAATAAAGATATAATAAGTAACATTTTTATGAATCGAATTTAAACTGAAACTTTCGGTGCCAATAGGTAATAAAGTTCACATAATATTTATTTGCAACGATCTTTTTGAATAACTAGGTACATGATGCTAAATAACTAACTACTCATGTTCTTTAAAACACTTTACATCTAATATTACATAACATAACGATATAGTATAACACATAATGGTAGAGACCCTTCTTTTACGACGTTCTACGTCGTAGCGATAGGCTACGTCGTAGCATTATGTATGGCGTAGGCATTGCACAATAGTTCGTTGGATGCTGAGATCTAATTGATACGAGTAAGGAATTAATAAACCAACACTCCTTTTCGTTCACAAAATAACAGATTTATCTTGCTTCTATATTGTAATCATCTTATTCACTTTAAAGTAGGTAATAACGCGAGCTAGTAAAAAATATCGTGAGAAAAGATGAGTTTGAAACAAAGCGGAATAGAAGCACTGTTTTCTAATACTACTGCGTCAATCAAAATGTAAAGCAATCTTTAAAAACCCGACTGCTATTTTAAATATATTCGAACATATTTGAGATAGTGACATTAAGACATTTCAAATGATACCTATATTGAAATCATTAGAAAACTTTTTATTGTCGACATAAATGATTGACATTTTACCATAGTAGTTATTTTAATTTCAATAGTTAAGGTATTCTATGTCACCCGAGATGGTGCAAGGATTCTAACGATACCACACACATTTAAATCGGCTCCGGCGTTTATAAGTTATGGAGGAATAATGAATCGTAGATACATACATAGGTACATGAACCCTGAAAACATTACAGTCGGTTTTTTTGGGCAGTCGTGTAAAAATAAAGAGGGCGATGGTTTATTTAGCGCTAGTCGTGTAGATTCAATTAAAGATTTATAAAAGAGCTCTCCTGTGGCCAATTTACTGAATAAATATTTAAAATTGTTTTTTTTGACAATGCGTCCAGTTTTAATTCTTGACAATAATAATCGTGCAGGCGGGGTCGCAGTTGCAACAGGGGATGAATAACAGCCAGCGTGGTGATGCAGGCGCCCGGTGATGCATTAGCGTTTATCTGAGGCGCAGGCTCATTAGCGCGGCGTGTTGCACCCTATCGCGATGCACCGCGCGGCCGCAGCGCCGCGGTCATACTCGAAGCTACTCCACTTTTCATCAGTTTCATTGAAATTGTACATATTGCAATAGAAGGCAATGTAAATGCTGTTGGGACCGGTTTTTGCTAATATGTTCCCGATGGCCCGAGTACGTAGTATGAACTCCTTAAGACCATCTGTGACGGCATCGGCAGTCATTTTTTGAACACTTAACTTTCACGACAGGAACCAAAAGTTTTTTTTGTTATGTCTGTATTTTTGTAGTCGTAAGACATTTATACGGGTTTTTTGCCTGAGATAATGAATTAATTATTGTTATAAAGTATTAGATTTAGGTTGCCACCTCCTCGAAATTATTTGTGATAGATATATATATAGTCGAGGATAAAGATTTGTATACACTTTGGTACTTTATCCATTTGAAAGAAGGTGCAAAAGTATATACTTATCTCTGTACTCGATTATATTATGAATGTACATACCAATCTTTCAAAATAGTGACTTATTCTTTTTTTTTAAAGATGTAAACATATGGTATATCTCAATTTGTATGGTAAAATAACCCGCCGCCGCGCCCCGCCGTTCGCGCTGCCACGCGGCAGCGACCGCGTTATGTACGAATTAAAGCTCGGTTAAATCACAGTAAGCTTTTATGAAATTGAGCGCAGCCATTCCATTCATTAAAAATGGCGGGGAATTTATTTTATTTACACATTTCAGCTTTATAATCCCACCTGCATGTTACTTTCTACGCAGTATTAGTTTATTTCGCAGTTGTTTCGTACTAGCTGCAGCTAGTTACGAGTTCGTCGGCATAGAAGTCACAGAGAGCATCATGGAGCAGTCATATTTCATAGACCATATCCAATATATTGTTTAGATATTGCATTCAATTAGTGTTAGAAAGTATTGTTACAACGAGCCATAGGAGCCCAAACTCCGTGAGTTAATTGTTTTCCACAAGCGAGGGCCGCACTAATGCAATAACGTAATGAATTGATCTCGAGTGAGACGCTCGCGTCATGACGCACCAGAGATGACAGCTGCCTACGACTGGACATTTACTTTGACACAAGATTAACGTGCTTGGGACGAGCATCTCATTTAGGATCAGTTTATAACTAGGGCCCTGGCTGATGATCTTTCCAAAGCTTTCAAACGCTTAGAGTTATTATAATTTAACGATTGTTTTACGAATGAAGCATAGTATTTCTGGGTCATTGGTTTTTTTAACTAATAAAGAGACCACATTGTATTGGTTCTGTCCATAAACGACAGTATACATCACCGTGTCGTCGCCACGGCTCGTGTTGCGTGGGCTGTCCGTGAATATTTACTCATACAAATGTTGTTAATCAACTCTAATGAAAACAAACTGGTTTATTATGATAGCTACCATTGTAATACGTAAATTTGCTCATAAACAAATAAATATTCCGCTACAAAAATACAATCAGAGTTGTCTGAACCGAGAATAGCTCAGAGTGCCGCAGGGTCAATTGAGGCTAATTGAATACAGATTTAAACTGTTCGCATCATCCCATACAGAAATATTCCCGAGGAACTGTCCGCACGCGCGTCGCCCAGGGCCTCTGTTCTACGTTGTTCTAAGCCCATCTTGATTGTGTAACATAATCATTGTCGACGCCATGTTGCTCTTATTTACTTGACAGTAAGAGCTACTACCTAAAACCTGAACAATATATGATAACGATACAGAATAATGTACAGTATCAGCGTCATGTTTGTTTTTCTTTCGCCAGGTTATGAGCAGTTAGACCTATTAATATCGTACAAATAAAAGCCCTGAAAACGCAAGGTGCATTTTTGGTTTGTTGTTTTGATTCCTTAGGGGAAAGTGAACTCACATTTTGAAAGCAACAAAAAAATTGTGCTCTCATGTAGATAAAAAATGCGGACAGTTATTTTTATTTTTATAATTGGACAACAGTAAATGCGCTATTATTGGTGTTTAAATCATTGTTCTCTCCCAACCGAGCTTATACAATCTGTGGCTTCACGGTAGCTTTTTTTCTGTTATAGCAGCTGTCACTTGACACTTGTCATCACAGATTATTAAGGTATGTCTAATCTTGACGGTTGAAATACTTGTCTTTGATAATTTACAATCAAATAACTTCATTGTTATTAATTTGAATCCGGGTACATCCTTGAAATAATTGTATTTATCGTGCTGTACACAACCTAATGAGTATTTCGACGTGTACCTTCTCGCGAGTGTCGTGGTAATTGTGGCACGGCCATACGCGTGGCTGCCTTACCAGCGAGTTTTAAAGTCTACATACATATTCACTCACACATACACAAGACACAGACCTAGGACCAAGGTCCAGGTCCTCGAAAACCTGGCCCGTTACCAGATCAAACGGAGCCCTGCAATTGACTGCCTGGAAACGCGTAAGTGCCTTACAACCATATAACCTTTGTAACGTTTAAAGGTGGTAAATAACCAGCTAGGAGGCCTTTCGGCAAGCCCACTTTGGATTGTGCCCCTGTTCCTGTTGTATGCTATCATAGCGTTATAACAATCGAGCTGATTCAAGTACCAAGATGAGTCAGTTACTCACCGGGCCCAGTGTTGACATAACCAAAAAAAGGTTTTCTCTTGGCGCCTGGATCAGTACGATAAAATAATTTATATTGTCATGAGTTTTTGTGTTAAGTTACGTGTTTAAAAGTCAAGTATCTGTTAAGCGAGCATGACGAGTGTGCCCCCTCCGCTGTAAGTGTACCTTCTTAAATAAATATTGTATAATACTTCACTTACTGTTGTTAATTTCTTCGCATTAACTTTGCTTAGCACCCAAAGTTCAAGATATATTTGATAAAAACTGAAAAGGTTACAAATAAGAATAAGAATAAGAATAATTTATTTACCAAAAGAAAGTTACAGCAAATAATAAATTATAAACAGTGACCTCCACACTAGGCATAGCCTGTATCGTGGGAGTCAAGTCATACACGTGAATTACAAAAACAAAGAAAAGCGGCAATTGACATTTGTGAAAGATAAATTATATACATATTACAGTAGTTCCAAGGAATCTATCTGCTTAACTATATATTTATTTTATTTTTAAGACGAAAAGAGTTATGAAACAATTTTTAAACAATTTTTAAATATTGTTTAAACAATTTTTAAACAATTTTTAAACAGTGTGAATGTGTTAAAGTGTGAGTGTGAGTGAGTGTAGTGTGAGTAAAGAGGGAAGGGTGCGAAGTGTCCCATTACCTCAAAGCTGCCTCAGCTTGATCGTAAGACCAAGATAACAAGAGCTCTCGTATTCGCTTTTTAGCCTCAGGGATTCGTGACATGTTGATATCACATACGTTAGCAATATTATTATAAATTTTAGGAAATAGAAATGATTTAAATCTCTTTGCAAATGTGGATTTTACTGTTGGTATGGGAATTCTAAATACTCTTTTCTTTAATAAGTCAGGATAGGATGGCAATTGAAGAATTTTCTTATGAGTGGTGGTTGTCGCTCGATATAAAAATAATTTCCGGACGCTTAAAACTTCTGCTTCATTGTAAAGGTCCGCAGTAGGGTACAGCCGTGGTCTGCAAAAAGCTGCCTTCAGAACCGCTCTTTGAGCTCTTTCTAGAGGTATCAAAGAGGATTTAGCACAACCACCCCAGGCTAAAATACAATAATCTAGGATAGATTGACACAAGGCCATGTACACCATCTTCAGCAGAGACTCATCGGCGCAATGTCTTAAAAATTTCATGGTGTAAATAAATTTACGCACTCTACCGGACGTGACTGAAATGTGCTTCTTAAAATTAAGGAACAACATTTTGCAGTTTTTCACGTATAACTCACGTAGCACAACTTTTTTGCTTGAACATGTAGTTCCACTCTCCCCTATAAGGGGTCCAAACAACATACTATAAATTCAGCTTTGCTTCGCGTTTTGCGTCTTTATTGTAAAATATCACATTATGGTGTGTAATGTGGAAGGTAGGCGGCAATATAAAATGTTTGGCGCTGCAGCAGCACAGGAAACTAATTCACTTCCACCGCGAACACAATCGAGTAACCCGATAATACGTACGACTTTAATAATGAATTTCCGCAAAATTGTCGACTCATAAATTCCACTCGCGTGGGTCGGGAACCTAAAAATATCACACATTTGCTGAAATCTTTTTTTACGATTGACTTCATTCCTTTCAGCAAAAAGCCATGCAAAAGTGCTCACGAATTTCCCAAAGATTGTATCGGCCGTGCCCCTGAAGTGTAAGGTTTGAATTCCGGCGGCCGCCTGAATAGCGCCGAGTGCCGTAGACGCATAATGAAGGCCTCGGGGCGAGGAATTGCTTGTACAATTGATTACATACGCGCATTTATACATGTATTTATATTAAGAGACGTGCGCCACGAACTAATTATGCTAATACTTGTGTTCCGCTGACGATATAAACGTGGTTAGGTAACCTGTTTAGGGACTCGCCCGTGGGCCGCGCCGCGCCCGACCAGCGCCGCCGGAATACTGATAAGATGCGCCCCCCGCTCAAATATTCAATGAAGAGATAGCCTTTTCGGGTTGCTTTATTAACATCGCCATTAATACATAAATAATTATGGTAAGTAAATAAGCGCGGCAATTGAATGGCCTAGGGGAGAACCTGCGCTGCCATCCTAAACGTTATCGAATTACAGTGCGACACAAAATATTACAAATTAAATGAGGGCGCCACTTTCTACGTAACTGTCACATTTTTGATTTAGTATTTAGTTCCATTATTAAATTGTTTAGTTCTATTTTATTCAATTCCTCTTTTGTGTCGCACTGTAGGAGAGTGTAACGCTGTAACAGCATGTCAGTAAATAAAATTTTTTTTTTGCGAATCTGCCACAGGAGGGCTCTTTTAGACGTCGCTGATATAGAGTGAATCTACCATTACTAGAGTTAGGACTTTTGGTGGCAGATCGTGGTTTTAGAATCCATGGAGTCGCTATTCCCTATATATTACAATATAACTTTGATTTTGACTTAAGGGTCGGCGTATTTTAGTTTATCAAAATTAATTTATTCATTAAACCGCTAAAACAATTTAAATGAATTTTGGTATGGAGTATATCTCTCCTGTGAAAGAGTTACAAACAAGCAAATATTAGAAGGCATGGAATAACCGAACTAAAAATGGATTCAAGAAACGATGTCTGTATAAGGACATCAAGTATAGGGGCTTTAAACATAAACTAGGTCAGTACAATAATTACTCGAACTTGTTAAAAAAATGTGTAAATACTTCAATAAAAAAGGCGAACCACAAATTAATAGAACGCTCGGAAAATAAGTGCAAAGCATGTTGGGACATTGTTAAAAACTATACTGGAAGGAACAAAATGCCAAATCTAATTGAAAAAGTAAAGTATAAGGGTAACTTGATTACGAACCCTGAGACCATTGCTACGCAATTTAACAATTTCTTTATAGAATCTATACCAAAAGCGCAAAACTCAAAAACAAAAATAACAATGAGTAATGTTACAAAGACCCAATGTACCAGTATATATCTATCCCCAGTATCCAACAATGAAGTCGCTAAAACAATAAGATCTTTAAAAAATACAAAATCGGTAGGAACTGACGAAGTCGGGACACAAATAATTAAAAAATCAGTTAACCTAATAGTAGCCCCTCTAGCACATATAATAAATATTTCTTTCCAAACTGGTGAGTTTCCAGAGAGACTAAAATCTTCAGTTGTAAAGCCTCTCCACAAAAAGGGAGACACCGAAAATCTCAATAACTATAGGCCCATTACGTTGATACCGGTGTTTTCAAAAGTGTTTGAACGCCTTATGCATAACAAGCTGACAGTCTTTGCCGATAAATTTAAGTTAATTACTAATGAGCAATGTGGTTTTCGTAAAAATAGATCGACAAATCTCGCTATCTTTCAACTTCTACAGCCTTTATACGAATGCATACAAAGTAGAACCCACGTTTCAGCAATATTTACGGACATGTCCAAGGCTTTTGACTGTGTAAGCCACAACATTCTACTTAAGAAACTAGAATGTTACGGTGTGCGAGGGCAAGCACTAGATTGGCTGAAAAGTTATCTTACTGGTAGACAACAATGCTCAGAGGTCCGACTCTATTGTAATAAAACTAAGACTGTGAAAGTAATGAGATCAGGCTATAAGGTAAATGAAAGAGGTGTCCCTCAAGGAAGTATTTTGGGCCCTCTTTTGTTCCTTTTCTACATAAACGATATTCCAAAATGCATAAGTAATCAGATGGTACTGTTTGCCGATGATAGTACGGCAATAATTAAATGCACTTCCACTGTTGAAAAATACGAATTAGACATTAATAAAACACTTCACGATATTGTTGAATGGTTAAATAATAATGAACTAAATATAAATTTATCAAAAACACATTTAGTTCAATTTCATTCTGTAAAAAGACCGGCAATGCCACTACATATTACATATAAAACGGAAGCTATTAAAAAAGCTGAAAGCACAACATTCCTAGGTCTCATGATAGATGACAACTGTAATTGGAAAATGCACATTGACGGGATGTGTTCTAAATTGTCTAAATTCATTTACCCTTTACGCCGCATAGTGCAAAACTCATCAAAGAAAGCGGGAATAATGACGTACTTTGGTTACGTGCAGTCAATTTTATGCTACGGTATCATCTTTTGGGGCAACTCTACAGATTGGCAAAAAGCATTTAAAATGCAGAAGCGTTGTATAAGAGCGTTAAATGGCGCCTCTCAACGAGACTCATGTAGACCCATATTTGCAGAGTACAATATACTACCACTCCCGTGCCTATATATCAAGGAGGTAACTATGTTTGTTAGGAAACACATGACTCTCTTTGAAAAGGGTGATAAATATAAAAAAAATCTTCGTCATGACAATAAATTAACACATGTTCATCCTGTTCGCTCAGCATTTTATAGAAATAGTATTTACTTCATGATAATTAAGATATATAATAATGTACCTGACATATTCAAATCCCTAGACGATACTAAATTTAGAAAAGCCCTTAATGAATGGTTGTTGAATAAAATGTTTTACAATATATCTGACTTTTTAAATAATAAAGGAAAAATATAAATATTAAATTGTTATGTTTAAATTTTTTGATAGTGATTTAGGTTAAGACTTTAAAATATTGTACACCATTGATAATGGTAGGCTATAGATTTAGGAATTTGTCATTATTACTTAACATCTTATCTTTGTACCTATAGTCATGCAATAAAGAATTTGACTTTGACTTTGACTTTGACTTTGATTTAGTTTGAATTTTAAAATATGACCATGCTGAAGGTCAAAATCAAAGTGTCATGTATTATAAGTAAAAATAGCGACTCCATGCATTCTAGAACCACGATATGTCACTAACATCCTAACCCTAGTCATTACTTATTCGAATAGTAACTACGTTATCTCTAGGTTAAGCGCGACTCCATTCAGATTACTTCTCACTTGAAGCTGCCGATAAAACAGAAGTACACTTGCGAGTGCTCGCCACGTTATGAATAGCTTAACGGCATTATCACCCTCTATTCTGTTCTTGTAACTTTTTGCCTCAAAAGCACTAATTACCGAACTTTTTGTGTAAGCTCGTATCAGCCAAATTCCATTACACAAGTTTCTTGCCATTATTATGTAGCTTATGATAATGGTCTGACTTTGTAATTAATGATAATAATGGTGAATACGCCGCGCCGACGTGTTTACACGCACGCAGAGAATGTTCGCTGAAACGGTAATATTAGATTTGTCCAAAAAGCTCAACTTATGTAATGAAGCAGTTAATGAGGATGTTTCGTCGTTAGTATTTTAATCACGAATCAACGGCTACACGGACTCGGATGAAATTCGGCACAAAAGTACTTCACCTGGATTACCACCCAGGTGCGGTGCCATTTTGTATTGAAACAAATTAATACAGTTACACTTCACGGACAAAATAATTGTTACAAAACGTCCATTCTCTTAAATATTAATTAGAAGTTGATTCCCGGTTTCTTCCGTTATGTTCAAACTAAACTTATTTTCAAGTCCATACTACGATTTGACTGTAAGTGCATAAGGGTTACCATTACGTAACCAATTTGAAGCACGTGCCTACTTTCCGGCAAGTGGAGACTACACAATGACTGCAAACTTATTGTCTGAATATTTAATGCGAAACACTCTCATAGGTAAAATGTGGTCGGATACTTAAGTAAAACACTTTCAGTTGGTTATTTCATACAAAGTGTATCGCCGGATGGATAGCGTCATTAGAGGGTCCCGCGAGCGCTATTACTCGGCGCTACGTGCTGCTGAACTAGCCCTGCCTGCCTCGCGCACATTCTTCGTCAAATCCTCGGGGACCGCATTGCAGCGTTTGAATTATTTATCAGTTTCCTCTATGTTGCTTCCAAAACCAACAAATACATTTTTCAAGAAGCCCGTACAACAACAAATTTAACAAACGCCGTTGATGGTGTGATTTGATGTATATTATAGCCGACCTTAGTTTTACGACGCTCTTTGCCTCATTCGTCATCGCGACAGACCATCAATCACTGACAATTAATAAGCTTCTGCCGCGTTATGTTCAGACGGAATAGCATTGCATTCAGAGGATTTACATTCATCTTCCATGTATTAAATAGGAACCACGTTATCATAGGATCGGAACTATTTTAGCGGCTCAATACATCGTCGCCAAGCCGTTGTGTAGTGAGCGGTCGAGCTACTCATAAACCGTATTTGTTTGATCAAAATGATACTCGTTCCTTTAGGATATTTAGATGATATGCTTGGATGTGTTTCTACAATCATGTGAATATTTGAATGGTTTTGTATGAAATTTGACCATATTCTGCCCCTCGTGATCATAGTCTGGATTAGAAAAAAAGATACTTTGTCTGGAGAAATTTTATAGTACTTGAGGGATACTACTTAATACCATACTATTTAATACGTGGACAAAATTGCCGGCAAGGCTGGAGGTTCATACTGATAATGTACTCGATAATAAGCCCAGAGGTCTGCGCCTGACACACTGAACTCTGGTGCTTAGTCTGCGAAAAATGGAGAGCACAAATCGAATAGTAAGCCGCTCCCGCCCGCGCTCGTGGTGCCCCGGGGATTAAAGTATTTACTTTGAATTTGTTTCAGTCTCGGCGTTTCCTTCAGTTGCATTGCATATCTCTGGATCTGCTTTAAAATCGTTTTTGTATTTCCATCTAAGTAGGTATGTAAACTTAGCTATTACTTCCAACGCGGAAGTGAGTTTGTCTATCTGTTTGTTACGCTTTGCCTGAAACGGTTGAACATATTTTAATGAAAAGTATGCACGTTGCGGAAAAGGTTAGAGAATATTTTTCGTCAAAAAACAAACAAATTCTCTGGAGAGCGGATTACAAGACTTTCACGCAGAGGAAATGCGCCAAAGGTCACAAGCATCCACCGACTGTTGTGTGTCTTATATCTGAAATTGAATTTCACGATATGTTCACAAAGTTAATAAAATTTGGTATTTGAGCATTGTAATTGTCTGCTCGTTTCTCCGCGGGCTCGCGTAAGAGCGGTGTAACAAGAACAAGGATGTCTTTATGAAATTGTGTTTTGCGCCCGCGCTGAGTGGCTGACGTTGACAAATGACGCGGGGGTTGTTTTTCACTGTCAGATCGAAGTGACATGTTTTCCCCTGACTGTGAAGTGTGGAATCAGTAAAGTGAAATAAAAACCCGAAAAACAGCGGACCTAATGGACATGGAGGATGTTGGGCCGCGCCACGGAAATAATTCGCTTCGCTTGAACATTTTATTGTGGGTAATCTGGGGTTTAGTAATGTTTATTTCTTGATCGAGTATTTGCTGTCATTTTATTACATTATCCGTTAATATACTTAACACAAGTACTTTAAAAAGTCATGTTTGGAGTCTAACCCCCTCATAGGTATTCATTAACTTAGTGTAAATGTATTTTAGTCGTAGTAACTATACTTGGTCACTTTCCGTGAGACGCGAATGTCAGAAGACAGGCAGACATAGGCAAAACATATTTTAAGCATAAATATGGTCTTGACAAAACCTTGTGGAGCTAGTCCCATGTACTTCTGTTAGGTACATCAGAGTAAATACACTTTAACCGAACAATTTTCTCCTCGCGTGTGATGTCCATGGGCTTATTTCTCCAATTATGGTGATAAAAACTCAACATTGGCGAAATATACTTTGTTAAAACAAATAGTGAAAAATATTGATTAAGAGACAAAAAACATACATATATCTTTATAATATCTGCATGATTTTAAAGGGCCAAACTAAATCCAGAGCTTTATTTGAGAGGTGGTATTCTGAAGACCTTCACAGATTTTTTTAAAATTATTTGTTTTGTTACTTGAGCTGAGCTGGACTTAACACCAATGTAAAGTTCACAAAAACCTCAACAAGTGCACAGCTTGGTGGAATGAGTAAAGTTGCTCTAAGATCACTAAGACTTCGTAAACATTATTAATTAAAATTATACCTAATAAAGCAGAGAAGTTGGACGTCGAAAAATATCATTTTATGCCATCACATTCAATTCATTCATTTGGTAGGTATTTTTTTGCTCAAATGTAGTAGGTATGCGAGTCATGGATATTTTAAACCGCAACTTAAAAAATACAAATATATGAGTAGGTAGGTACTTCAAAATATAACAGCTCAGCTGCTTTGATCATAGATAGTGTAATCCCGCAGCACCCGCATCCCATTCATCTGTTTGATTAGAAATTCACTTACCGCGGAAAAACGCGGGTAGGTCGGGCCGGCGGCGGCGCGGCGGCGGCGCGGCGGCGTTGATGTACCGCCGACGGAGCCTCAAAGCCGCTCTAATCCGGCGATGGCCGCCGATACCGCTGCACCCTCCTGCAAAAACTAAATTGAATGTGCCCCGCCCGTTACTCCGCTTGATAATGATCTTTTCATCTTGCCAAGTACGCACGGTAACAGTACCTACCTACCTACCTATCTACCTGCAGTCTTACTAACTGCAGGTAGGTAAATAAATACTCAAGACGAATTTGCAACTAAACAAACTGGATTTTCTGTGATAAAACTAGATGAAAAGTACTCAAGACGACTTAAAGTAAAAGTGACGGGCTGCCTCGAAAGTAAATCTTAGGATTTACTCTTGACGCCGTCACGAGTGTTGGAAAAACGAAAATGGAGTCTGTTGTCAATTCACAGTAACGGATTAAATGAGTCAGGTGCCACGAATAAATCCTAGCTGGAATTAAATAAGTAGAGTGAAATTATAAACTAAATCCAACGTTGAGGGATAAAATATGTTATTAACATTTTACTTGAGTTCGTGTTACAAAAATAATTTATTTCACCTCGATAAGCTCTCGCTTGATAACGAATATAATGTAGGAAGGTCACAGTTATGTGTTGCTAAATATCCGTCGACAGCATTCTATTGTTTCTGCTTGGAAATCACTCCATCAAGTTGATCATTTACGATACGATTTAAAAACGTAGGGTTTGGTGAATCGTAATTTGGAATGAGGAATCTCTATGTCTGCCCATGTGATCCAAAAAAAGAATAATATGAATAAAATACATAAAAGACATGAAGTTAATTTTGTTTATATGGATGAAAAATACCACCACTCTTTCCGAAATTGCACAGATCAACACGCGAACTATTGCAATATATAAAATGTATGTGAGTGCTGTACATCCAGTAATGGATGGATAATTAAAAAAGCCCGTTTGTAATATTCCTTTTGTCAGACAGAAAAAGTCAACTTGCCGGTTAATTAATTTGTCACGCTTTGTTATTGGACAAGTCGGAGTGCGGCACAAAGGCGCGATCTTTTTTTAAGTCCGGACTTTAGTGAGGGTGCACCCCGTTTCATTTAATTTAATTTAGCTAACGGCTGGTCTACACTGTACGATGTACAACGCTGGTGTGTTCGGATGGAGCTTAAAATAAACGCAAAAAATAACTTCTATTAAAATGATAGGTAATCGGTGAGTCGCCGGCTTCAGTTGGACTAACCTATTACCCATCTTTTTAATAGAAGTAATTTTTTGAAGGCAATTTTTAATTTTTTAAAACATTTATTTTATTTTACACTTTTTAGTGATCATAATAAGCTTATGTAGTCCCACTTCTTAGCTGATACATGAAACTTTAAGACATTTCAAGCTCGCCGCAAGCAACGCCGCGGGAAAATCATAATCAATTTTAAACAATTAAAAACAATTATTAGTTCTTCGTTGTAGTCGCCCAACTATCTTATCGCCACCCTTGAAATCGTTGAGGAGTTGAGGAGTTCCGGCGGCCATCTGTGGACTTCATCATCAGTTCCGCTTCAGCAAATGATACTTTCTGAATGCAAATGCTTGTCACTAAAAAAACTAAATCGCGATATGTTTGCCTACAATATTTAAAGAGTTCCCTTAATTCCTCACTGATTCCATCATCAGATCATAGTTTCTTTATCATGGTACTTTTAAAATATTTCCTTAACAACAAAAAACTAATCACAAAATCGGTTCATAAACGACGAAGTTAACCGCGAACACACAAAGAAAACTTACTTTTATACTGTCGAACTGAGAAACTCCTCCTTTTATGAATTCGTTTCAAAATGAGTTTTTATCATCGAAATCTTCCGGTTTCAAATTCATCCTTTAATCAACCCTTTTTGTTATAATTTTAAGCAGTAAGTATTTTCAATTATGAAACCACCCAGACATTTGAAAATTTCAATCCGTATTATTAACGAATACAATAAAATGTAATACTTGTATTAGACAAATAAATGGTTTCCTAAAAATATTTGACTAACTGATTCAATTCACAAAGATACCGATACCAATACTTTAGGATTTTTATTAAACTAACCTAACGTAACCTATAGGGTTCTACATGATGGTCCTGAAATAAATCCTGAAATATTTACAGTTTTGGAAAAAAAGGGTCTTATAAAATGATATGTTTGTAAAATGAATCAGTTTGTGAAATATTTTTTAGCAAATGATTGGATACCAAGGTAATGACTGATATATTTTAATCCAAGACAGAAACCAATAATTCCAAAAAATCATAATTCCGACTAAATTGAAACCCCAAATCTCATAGTTAAATATCAAAATCAGGACGTGCTGACGTGAGTGATGTATATTTTTCATTTTTTTAAATTATCATTTTCTTGAACCTCCTTCAATATAACCCCGTCTTTCCCCACGCTCACTGCACCTAACGTACCGTCTTAGTTCTAGGAACGTTGTCTGCAAATGTCACGCATGAGTAGGCTGGTTGTGTAAGACCAGCACCTACTACAGTTACGTCTACATATTGCAGTGCACAATGCTCTCTAGATTGGAGGCGCACCTTGTTGCGCCAGACAATACTTGTATTCAAGCGGCTCCTCAAATCGCCCGATTGTCATAAAACAAAGCTGGCGGAGATGATAATGATTACCCGAGATTGTTCTAGTGAGGGTGTAGGAGCTAACTCGCTAATATCGCATTAAGCCGAGCGCTATCTGGGGCCGGTTCCGGGCTAATCCGGCCGGCCGTGTCTCCCGGGATTACGCCGTCCCGCGACCCCGACCCGACGATATTTACAGCAGGCCAGGGCATTGTCCACGTCGTTCTTTGATGGAGTTATGAGTCGCCGAAACTTACGTTCTTTTGTGAGGATAAACTGCCTTTGCATTTTGAAATGATATCGGTTTCAATCTTTACGTGTATGTACTTGGGTGGCGTTTTGTTTCTTTCTAAGTTAAATTACGGTAGACTACAGTATTTTGAGATAGTCCTTAGATAGGTATATTTAGCAGTATTGCAAACACAAATCAGAAAAGGATGTCCTAGTAGTTACACAACAATAAATAGAAGATTTTAATTAAAAAAATAGACTGTTGGTTGGGGTGCGTCATGAAAACAATAATATTCATCGAATCTTCACACTATTTTAATACTCACGAAGTAGCATAAGTTTACGTAGCAAATTGTAAACCAATATTTACGTTCACCGCTGAATACCGTCGCTAGGCAAACGGGATTAAACTTAAGCTAATAGCGGAATACACAGGGTTACCATATATTTTAGTCTCAAGCTACGATTCCCAAACCGCAACATATACAAGCAGGAGGCAGCCACAAACATTAGAATTCCTGTGAATATTTGCTCGGGCACACAAGGAAGACGGGGTTTCCTGAAATGCCTACAGCCAAATAAGTATACATTCTACTTAAAGAAAGTTAACAACAACTTTTTTTTTATAGGATTGACATTTAAGTGTGCTAGCGGCTGGTCGCACGATATTGTCTTCATTGCTGCAGTCGCTTACGTTTGTAGAATGACGACTTGATTAACCCACCGGGCTACACTAAACATGGTTTACACGGTAATACAACTTCGACCACACAAATACTCGAGAAAAGATACCTATTGTCCAATGCTCATCAAACAAAACTATTCATGCAAAAAGATGTCAGACTCGACTTAGCTCGCCAAACTACTCTTCAAAAAATGAGAAGCAATTCTTTGTTGAAACGATACAAACTTAGGTTTGGCCAATAATTATGACTGATGGCGTGTGTGGATATTTTCTTATAATGTTACATTACATTTGGATTCATTACAAGCGAATGCTCAGTAGGGTTTAATAACATTTTGGGGAGTTAAATTAAGTAAACTATTGTAAAATCTTATGAACTGTTATTAAATTATCATACACAAGCAGGATAGGTACCTAACGCCAATCGTACCCTGTACACCTCGTCATTTGAACTGGCCTGGCTGGTTTGTCAGCTTCATTTGAAAAACTAAGAGATAAATAAAAACCGATGCACCAATACAGCTTGGCATATGTCAGACATAGGCCTGCGACGGAAAGAAACCGCTTTAGTGATAAACATCGCGCGACACGGAGCTATGAGCTCTGCGATTAATACCCGTCAGCTTCCGAGCGATTTGCAGAATGTGATAAACGAGAGCCAGCTTCGCCCGCAGACGTATTAAATGAACTGACAACAATTTTTCAGCGCTCTCTGAGTACGTCGCATGAAGATATCGCGACTTTATTTCATACGTAGGCTTTAACGCATGACGTTGCTATAAATCATCTGCGAACAGAGATATAAATACAATATGTAGTTATAGTGTATGTTTAATGTGATGAACGTTTTTGATTTAAGCAATTTTTGGTAAATACGAATGGTGAAAGTCAGGAAATTGGCCCTGTGACATATGAAGGTCATATGTATTAGCGTGCCGATGTGTTAAATTTAAATAAAAACAATGCTCACTTGCTTTTTGTGTATTACTTAGGATTATCTATATTAGCCGTGTTGAAGAAATTTATTTAGGTGGGTGCGCTTTGCCAAACTACTGAAACTACCAACATAAATTTCACCCTCAAAGGGTATAAGAAGAAAATGTGAGCTAAGCAAAGTCAAGGGAAGCGCTAGTTGTTTTATATGTGCAGTCCAAAAGTGCTAATAAACAGGTTGTCCCAAGAACGAGTGTCAAGCGAAAGTAGAAAGGTGGAACATCCAAAAGGGTAACAAGTAACTCCTTAACTACTAACAACCGCGGGACAACCGCGGGGATAATTTGATTTGAATACCCCTTGAGGTGCCTACTTTTGGACTTCTGCTTGACACTCTTTCTTAGTCAAATATATGTAAGTACACATTATTGTCTTTGGCACGCGGGCGAGTAGATAAGTTTCACCATCTTGGAAGGCATTTCAACTGAAAATATTGATGACACTGATATGAGAAAGAAGCTAATGAACGCCAAGATGACAGCTAACAGGGAGGTGTGGAAGGAAACAACATGCCGGGCTGATGACTGAAGTAAGGGCAAGGAGATTATGATAATGATGATGGTGATGATGATATTAATGACTTTGACTGTAGCCTCATAATCTTAATTAGTTTGGTTACCGTCTGCTCAAATACTTAAGGCGATTATTATTCTTATAATCGTGTTGTAGGGATAAAACAAAATTATGTAAAAAAAATGATTATGTATACTATGGATCAAATAAACCAAGGATGCGATCTTTGGTTAAAGCATAATACGAGTATGTATATCGCATAAAAAGTTAATAATAACGTTGATTTTATAAATGATCTAAATTAGGACAAAGACAATCATCTAGATATACGCTGCACGTTGGACCCGTTTAGTAATTAACCAACGGCTCCTTTCCCGGCGGCAAATAAATAAATAGCGAACTTTCCTGACTTATCCCGTCTTCGGAACACAAATATTGACATAATTAATAACAGCGGGCACGTCCGCCCGCGCCCGCGCGACGGCTATCTGTTCTGACAGAACTAACTTTTGCACATGTGCGTATGTGGGTGGTGCGATATTTTTGAAGGCACCGTATCTCTCTATGTATCTGTCCGCCTATCTGTGTCTCTCTGAACGGCTGCAGCCATCGAGTTATAATTTGGAATGGTTGTATTTTACAGTGCCCGCACAGGATGCTCTTAGTAAAATTTAGAATTTATTTTCGCAGTTAATTAAAGTGGACAGAGATTTTATTTTTTATGTTTTGCTACTGTATGTGGTGTTCTGTTACGCGATTGCAAAACGAAAGCTGGGTTTCACTATATTCAGGTAAACACAGTTTTACAAGGAAAGATACAACATGTGCAATTCCAAGATTAAGTTGATGGTGTTGTATCTGTTGGCGTACCAAATGAATAGAAAGCATAACAATATTTTTGCCAGGACAAACGGAAATTAAATACACTTAAGAAGAAATAGTTTTCGCTCCCGAAGATTTACATTACATTTAAGATTGTAACTAAAGTCGTCCCCCATCCCTGAGACGAGACTCTTATCCCTCCACAACTAAAGCGTCGACGTAAAACGGCGAAAAATCATCAAAGCGAGTTTCTAAAAGGGGAAGACGCGGCTTTAACCGATAGAAAAAAATGTATCTCGGTTCTTGTGTAAGTAACGACTTTCGATTTACTGAATACGAGAGTTTGAGAAGGGTTGGAGCCGAGGGGATCACTCCGCGGCTCGAGTGTGTTCGTCTGCCAAATAAGGCGTAACTTACTCGGGGTTACGGCGCATGAAAATGAAAATCAGGTCTTGCCACTTTATTCTGTAAAATTTCAATTTCACAGTGCGCTGGCCGCCGTCCGGCGCCGTGCAGCCCGCAGGCCCGCGCGCGCTCGCGCCGTCCGGTGGTCGGTCGCTCGGTTTGAGGTCTTTAGTTACTTATTTTATGCATATTTAAATAGGGATTCATTTGGAAAAGATTCGATCAAATTCATCGACGGTGAGTGAGATGTGTCAATCATTCAATCAGTGGATTAGTAGATTAAATTATTTATGATCAATTGGGGCTTAAAACGTGACACATTTTTAGGTTTTTACCTTCCTTCCTAACATGGCAAACTCCTAAAGTTTTTCGCTTCATTGAACGACCATTTCGGTAAAGAAGGTGTGGCGCGAGCGCCGCATCAGGCGCCCGCCACCACACTCGAGCGCACCGTCGTGCCCATCTTGGTTTATTATTATTACTCTCCGGGAAATTACTTTCGATATAAAGTTTCCATAAATCGAATACTTACGTAAACCGATATTATCTTTTTACGAGCTCCAAAGGAATCACTCGAAACGAACCATTTCCTTTATGTATATCTAAACGAAAATAAAGGCTAGGTTGGCAGAAAAAGGGAAGTATTATTCTATCAAAGAATGAGGGTTCTTAAATTTCAATTCTGGATAAATTTATTTCAAGTTCTGTAACGAATAGAAAAAGAGATAACGAGAACTCCGCCGCGGCGCGATCATCGCGCGAATTACGCGACTCGGGCCCTGAATATTAAGCGGCCGCGTCGCGCGGCGCGACGCGAGTTTGGCCAAAATTACGGCTATCGACCAAATTGGCTCTCAGGTAGGCCCGCGACCCCCCCGCCGTTATTAGGCCGAATGGAAAAAATTCAATAAGCCGCCGAGTACCTTTTGCCGTCACTCATATTTTTAAACGTAATTCGGCGAGGCCCCTGTTCAACAACCTTTTCATTTGCTAGGAACAATAAAAACTAGCTGTTCAAAAATAGTGATTGAAGTTTTTTTTTTATTGATTTGTTATAGTGGCCTTAGACTCCGTGTGTTATTAACAGGTTCACTATTCTACTACGTACAAACATAGGTATAGTCATTGAGGTGTTATCGTATTATTGATAACTCATTCGCATTATTGTCAAGTAAATAAGGACTATCGTAACAGTGACAATACGATAGCATGCCAAAAGCGATATTGCAAAACCGCGTAAAACAGAGCCTCTGGCCTGTTACGGTTTAAATACGACCTCGAGACAGTTGGACAGGCGAATAATAGAACAACGCAGGCTTAGTTCTGAGACCCATTCAAGTCCCGTGTATACGGAACCCTAACCAGCAAAGGAATCAGTGCGAGCGCGAAGAATTTAATTAAAACAGAGCAATAAAAGAGCATTTTACAGCATTTTGACCGCGCGCTGTGTACTGCGTAAGCGTTATTGTCTGCTTTTTAAACTTCGCCTCCAGTTACGGGAATTAAAACGGGATTCGGCGAAATTGTGATGGTCTCATTGTAATTATAACGTGTCGAGCTCGTCGGTTGCCCCCAGCAGGGGCAGCAGGTCAATGAAAAAAGTCAAAGAATAGGCAGGGATAGGATTGGCGAGAGCTGAGCCGCACACTACTACACATTTTGACTGCGAGTTGTGAAGCCCTGCAGGTCCATCATTACTGTTTAATTTTATTAACTGATTAGGTTTTAATAAGAATCGAATACGATTTACACTTTATTATATCTATGTTGTTCGAAATTTAAATATAAGTACTATTCTATTCTATGTAATATAATGTTTTAACCCGCGTATTTTTTTTCAACTACCAAAAATACATGAAACTGGCATGCTTATCTAAATGTTAAGTGATATTGTTGAAGCTACCTGCTCTGAGTGTCACAAGGTTCGCGCATTGTTCCGCCAGTCTTAAAACAGTATATTTTGGGAAAGAAAACATTCTTATTCCGGGAATCGGTCACTCTCGCTGTGTTAGGATGTGACATTGATTAATGAGGTATGAGCTTGTATTGTTTTCTTCATAAAGCCGAAAGAACCTTTTTTTATGAATTACACTCAATTTCCCTAAAAATGAAGGCTTATTTTCTGTGAACATTTTTTCTTAACTTTACTCGGAAAACGTTTTTGTGCCAGACACCTGATGTAACGAAATGTTTATGAAATAATTTTGGCATTAGCAACGAAAGTTGCTTACAATAAATATCTGAGGAAAATATAGAGAACGTTTATTTTTGTATGAAAAGACAGCAAAAACAGAAGACGAAATAATATACTATTTCGAATGTGAAACCTATTTGCTATAAAAATGAAATTAAACAGTTCTCTTAAAAAACATTTAAACTGTTCTCAATTTAATTTCAGATTTAATTTTCTGTGATAGTCTCTTTGAGCGCTTAGGTACAGCAATTAGAAGATTAACACCAATTAGTGAATATTACTTAAGGGTGAGCGAGTTAGTGTTCCTTTGAAGCGAGAGGCGGGAGCTGGAGCAGACATAGGTATATACTAATCAGAGCTATTCTAAGGCCTACGGATTTAGGTACCCATCATTGGGTGCCAAAGGTAGCTAACGCCATCTGCCCATTCGTTTATTCTTCTGTCTGGCCCATGAGCGGTTACTAAAAATAATTAAATAAAACAATGTAAAAATAAAGTGGCATCTAATGCCTCCATTATCCACTCACTTGCTTTCGGTGACTAGAGCTACCAAATTTGTACGCCTACAAATTGCTTTCGGTAGCCGTAGCTACCAACGGACTTTATGCGGTTTATGATTTTTATTCTGTGGATGGCTCCATATATATGGTATAAATTGTTTTCAAAGCACAGATTACCAACATGACAACATTTAAAAAAAGTTACAGTAAACTTGAGAAACCAAAACAATTTTTTATCTATTTTATTTTGCAAGGTGTCGGAACAAGTGTTGCAGAATGACGTATCGGTTGTTTATTTACACTGAAATAATATGTTAATCATATTTATTTCCTTATTATGATTACGTGATTGTGAAGTGTGTGTTATAGTGTGTTTAAATAACGTTTTATTTCGGTATTAAATTATTGATTTTGTTGGTGATTGGTATTACAAAAAGATCTAAATTTAGTAGGTACGTAAACCGTTTTTTTGCTATTTTATTTTATATGGGAGCTATTAAGGTAACAGGATACATGCTAAAATATACATGTTATTTGATTCTCCATTTCTTTAGCTTTACAATGTAAAAAATAGCTTACCAAATACTTCAGTACAAGCAAAGTTATCGATTTTCAAATACAGCAAACACCGCGCCGATTTGTTTACGGAGTGTCCAAGCGGTTCAGGTCACCCTTTTTTGAAGTCGCAAGCAAGTGAGTGGGGGGGCCCAATACAAGAAACGTTCTTGTAATGTTTATGGTGGCTTTTTAGTTAAAGCGGTCCTACATGTTTGCTTCGTTTACCCAGTCCAAGAAGAGTTGACGACGGCAACGTAAAGTGTACCTACCCATAAATGCAAATGCTACCTGTAAATGCATAGTAGGGTGTTCCACATATTTTAACTGGTTTTTTTAAGGTAATAAAACCTTTGACTAGTTTCTGTTTGACGGGTAGAGAATGCCCTAAAGGCAAAAATCCGCCATTTGCACATTTTTTTTTCGTTTCGAAATAAAGTTTTATAAAGTAATTAATAAAAGTAAGTCTCAGAAATGGTGCAGTGACAGCTACAAAACCAACCAATAATGTCCGGCCGAGGCTGCGTCAAAACCGCGCTCAGGATCCCGAACTGAATAAAATTTAAATAATAAATCTCATTAAATAAAGGATATTAAATTTAATTATCAATCAATGCTATCATTTGTGTTCGGCAAACGGCGTAACCTTGTGAAACGTTCAGGAAAGAACATTTTAAATCCACGAACACGCGGAATTAAGAACTGAAATTAAGAAAAACTTTTCTGTTTTAATTCTTGCAAGAATGTTCACGAAGGTTAGAACAAAAATAATGTGGTTTTTCGCGAGTTGCACAATATGGCAGTTCACACCACGGGTAGGTTACGTAAATAAAAGCGCGACCAAAACGTACTTAAATCGCTTATTAGATACTGTCGTGCGAGTGACGCGCGCCCGCCCGGCGGCCGCAGGGGGCCGCGCCGCAGCCGCGAGCCGGGACAACTCGCAAATTGTCAACTCCTCAAGACGCGCCAGCCTTACCATTCTCAAGCCACAAAAGAATAACAGTAATTCAATAAAATAATTTATTCTCCAAGTTGTCAGGCGGCGGGAAGTTGCGCGGAGACCAGGAGCCGCCGGGCTCGTCCCGGAGGACGTGGCGACGGTAACGACCCCACTTGTGCCTGCAACCTCTTGTTTTCAATTATTCATAAGTACGTCTAATTGTGCTGGGCTCACTCGCAGCCGACGATTATATTACTAATTGGGGTAAATCTAAAGAAATCATCCCTTGTAAATATAGACACGAAAAAATACCATTTGCAGATTTATCTTTTCTCTTTTAGAAATGGCCGATGCGTTAAAATAAATGGCTATGGCTTTAAAATCGGGCAAGAGCATGTCGCAGTATGCTCGATGTAGGGTCCGACACCGTCTCTAAAACACACGAACGAAAC
Organism: Acleris sparsana; assembly: GCA_923062465.1. Lineage (NCBI taxonomy): Eukaryota > Metazoa > Arthropoda > Insecta > Lepidoptera > Tortricidae > Acleris > Acleris sparsana. The sequence continues at coordinate 19,287,204 of OV281293.1, forward strand.
TATATGGAATGCCAACAAGTATTAACGAACTTTCTATTTAAAGTTGTTTGGTGCTGTCTTAGATGATTTCAGTAGGTATGAACACTTTAGTCTGTAATTCAAAAAACAGTCGTCTTTTTAGAGTAGTCGTAGACGTCGTGGTCGTAGTTTGTAGTGGTCTCATCACCATCCTTGTCAGCCACAAGACGTCCACGGCTGGACAAAGGCCTGCCCCGAGGTCTTCCACAACGATCGGATAGTATTCCTTTTTCAATTTCATTTAACTTATTTCCATATGTATTGTTCTTATTTGTAGGAGGTGGGGACACGTCACTCTAACGAATACGTACTTTTCGAGTTCAATATATCTAAAAATTTATAATACATTGTAACTCAGTATCAATTTTTAGATCCTTAGGACACATACTAAATAAACCTTGCTTTACATGCAAGGCAGGTACTACTTTTTTATATTAATATGTCATCATTAATCTTAGTCCACGGTATATACATTTATGTATACGTGTACAAAGCATCTGTTTCGTAACTTCGATAGTTTATAAGAAAAAATGAGTGTAACATGCAGACGGACAAACAAATCAGTATAGGGGTTTGACTTTCGAACCCTAAAAACGGTAATAGCTGGTTTATAAAAAAAGTGACATTTGATAGTTAGTCAATAAGTAAGGTTACTTCCTTGAAATGATTTTATTATGATGTTTCCTACATTGTACTCGTAAACAATACGGTGCAACGCAACTAGGCAGGTCACTTTTAAATAAGTCCTTGACACTCGGTAAGTGTTCTCTAAAGAGATGTTTTTCGCAAATGCTTGTTGCGAGTAAAAATAACAGCTATTTCCGAAGTTAATTAAACGGACAAAGCGTGTTTATTAGATAAGCATCGAGTATTGTCCCAGCCGCGGCGACGGGCGGGCTCCGCAACTTCTTATCGCGCCTTGTTTGCATGAGTTATCCCTGTTCCGGCTGTTCCCGGCGACTGCTGCTAAACTGTTGAATACGACGAGTTTAACAGTGCATATCGTCGGCTTAGTGCAAGAAGTCATTAACTAACAAAAAGTCAAGTCGGAGAAAAACGGGCTCAAAGTTTTGACACAGTCAAATGACCATAACTGTAATAGGTTCGGTTCTAGATTTAAAAATTAAACATCAATGGTTAGCTAAATGTATTTACTATTAAATCCAATTAAAAACTTTGTACAATAAAGTCAAATAACTTTTTTAAAAGCCTTAATATGTAGTTAGTGACTTTTGGTCTTTCTCGCTCTTAAGGGAACTTACAATTAGTTATTTTTTATTTTCATTACAGATAAATCGGGAAACATAGTTTTCTATAACAAAATTGGTTTAATCAGTCGTAATTATTAACTTAGAAGCATTATAAATATTACTTATTCATCAACAACGAATAAACAGATTTATTTAATTCTACTTCACAGATTATAAAGTCTGCAAGACCACAAAAATAACACAAAATTCTCGTAATGACGTTATTTTTAACTTCAAACTAAAATAATAATGAAATATTCATTGTTGATAGACGAACATAATATTATAATAATTCCAGACAACAGCAAGCACTATTAGTATAGGTAAAACGTGAAAACTTCTAAAAATTTAAATAAAGACATCAGCTTTTGATTGAACTAATACAGTAGGTACGAAAAAGAGTAAAAAAAAACCCTTGACGTCCATCTTTTTTACTCTACGTCTTCTGAGTTAGAAGACATTTCTTCAGGGACATAATCACGACACTCTTTGGCTGGCAAGTTCCGGTACCAGTGGTGAAGTTCCGCGGGTATTATTTTTTCATGCACATTTTTAGCAAACCGTAAACTGTTCTACTTCCTTAATATTCGTAAGAAGGACTGGCGGCGTATCTTTCTGTGCTTGAATGTGTCTAGGTGACTCTAAGCCATTTTTAATATCCGACAAAGACTGTAGTTTCAAATCAGCATTCTAATTGTCACCCATTAAGATCAAAAGTAAAATACATTTTATACAGGGTGGCCGGTGGCAGATTTTTTATATTTTCAAAAAGTCATTTTTATAATTAAAAAAAAATGGGTTTTGACATTTGGTGGGATTACACGGTTCAATATTGCGAATTTTATTTTCATCTTGTTTCAATGGTCAGAACGCCGTCATTCTTATGCAGTTGAAGCGTTTACACGCTATATAATTTCGTTAAGAGACGGGCCGAGTGTAAAATTTATTCGGTCATGGGTGCAAAGGTTCCGAGAAACTTCTTCGGCACATAATATACCGAGATCAGGCCCCAGCACACACGGACGCCGGAACACATATTGAGTGTGCAACGGAGTTTACAGGAAAATCCACGTCTTTCAGTGCGGAAGAGAGCAGCTATCTTTAAGACTTCTAAAGTTCTCAGTGCATGAAATATTGAAAAAATAATTGAAGTTTCATCTCTATAGGATTCAACTGGTTCAAGAAACTAATGAAAGTGATTTAACCAAACACAAAGTTTTTTGTGACACAATGTTGCACAGATTTCGTACCATAAATTGCATTTTTTGTAGTGACAAGGCCCATTTTCACATGAGTACTCATGTCAACAAGCATGTAGTAAAGCAAAATTGTCGCTACTGGGGCCCGCGATCGTCTAATCCACGGTTAAAATACCAAAGACCTTTGCATTGTCTAACAGTTACTGTTTGGTCTACCTCATCCTTTAATAGAATTATTGGGGGTTATTTTTTTGAAAATGCCTAGCAGTAAAATGTAAATAGGTAGTGAAAACTATAGGAAAATGATAGCTGATTAATTTTTGCCTAAATTGCTTGTACATCCGTCCTATTCATCACACGCCTGGCTTCAGCAGGATGGTGCTACACCACACATGGCCACAGTGTCGATGAACGTGCTTCGCGAACATTTCCCTCGAAAATTGATAAACCGCTTAGGAGAAATCCGTGGCCGCTGAGATTGCCCGATTTGACCCCTATGGATTTGTTTCGATGGGGGTATCTCAAAACCAGAGCTTTTCATAACAACCCACGGTCTAAATATAGGTGATTTCCAAAAAAAATTGCTATCGAAATCAACAACATTACGCAGAATATGCTGCGAGTGGTACAAAACGCGAGGCTCCGTTTTGATGAATGTGCACGTGTAGGGGGACGACATTTAGAGGACATATTTTTTAAGTAATTAAATCCTCATTTTGTGACCTTTATTATGAGATATAAATAAACACTATTTGCCTCAGGTGATGGTCAAAACAAAACCTAGGTACCTATACAAAATCTCGCCCATCGTGTAAAATCAGTCTTTTGCAAATGAAATACTTAACTAAGTACTTACTTACCTACACTATAACTTAACAGCATAAGCAATTTGAACGTATCTTATTATAATTTAATGACAATAGGTACAAACGCTCTTCATTCGCTTTATTTAGAATCTTTTCTAGCATCAAAGATCCTCGTCCTGCCTTAATGTTAATATTATTTCGCTTCATTTTGTAAGAAGTCACTACCATCTCGCATAACGTCCATCCCTGGTCGCAGCTGCAACGGTATGACTTCGATCGCGATGACCGAACGAGTGGCGGGTTACCGCGAGAGCAAGACGTACTCGTAGGTAGGCATAAAAGAGTTGAAATATGAACTTATCAGACCAAGAATAATTTCACTAAAGGTGTTCAAATTGAAACAACTTATTTGTCAAAAGTCATTAACCATAATTTAATCACTTGAATTACGTATCTTTGGACACAACTAAAACCGATAACTATCATTGATTACTTTAAAAAATCATTCTGGCTGCCATTAATGCTGTTTCCAATTTTTTTTAAACTGTATAATGTACTTTAGTTATTTTATACTTCAGTAAAAGTAGTAATATGCATCCCATGCTTATTTTGTTAAAAATCATTAAAGCGTTATAATAACATTTTTTTTCGTTTTACTGTTTGCTAAAAGTAACTATTTGCATATAATGAATTCTAGCTCAAATACTTTCAGAGCGATATTCATATTATTTTATTTTTTAAAGTTAATAAGTAACATTAGTGAATATTCAAACGTAATAAAATGTGTAAAAATAGAAAAAGATGTTTTGATTAAAGTAACTAATGGTCATAAACCATTTCTGTCAAATCAATAAAGCAAAAATTGAAATTAATGACTTAATGTCATTGCTGTAACATCGAAATTACTAAACGTAAAAAGAAATGGGTCAGTGCGTTAGAAAGAGTAAGTCGTGGCGAATCCGCCTGTGTTTGTACCTGTACTTAGTAACTTTATGCCTTTAATGACTTCTTGCACTAAGCCGACGATATGGAATATCGCAGGAATCTAGTTATGGGCTAGATCTTTCCTTATCTTCTTATTTACCCTATAGAATTTTTATAAGTCGCCACGCCGTTTGACCTGAGCGCTTTTTTGACGCAAACTAGCATTTCCGACCTAAAGTTTACCGCTTTCCCTCCTCGTAAACCGGCCGTCGAAAAGTATAAACAGATAGACCAACTTACTATTTCATCTGACAATAATAAGACTGTGTAATAAGACAAATGATGACAAAACAGTTTTCAGTTCTACAGTTTTCCGGTGAAATAATAAAGAACCGAAGATATCTGATTGAAAAAGCTGCGCACAATCAAAAGTCGATTCACCGGCGTCGCCGCTGATCCCCCCTCACTTGCCTCTGAATTGAATTGATAACGCGATTACACCCTTGTCCTTAATATAATGAACTAAGTTATAATTAAGGTGACGAACTTTGACGTAATGTATTGTGGAGCGAATTTATATAGGGGCGCTGGTTGATCAGATGGATATGAGTGCATATAGGTACATTCGGGGTGTCACTGTAAATAGCTAAAAATTTTAAAATTTAATACGTAGGACTCAGTTGGACCAGATTTTGTTATGCCAATTTTTTTATTTGCCCAAATAATTCATACGTTAGAATAAATCATCCATTTTTCAATTTTATTTTTTTAAAAAGAGATATCTTTACATTCCTCTAGGTTACATAAGGTTTGTTTTATAACAACCCAGGAAAGTCAAACGGTATCAGCAACAATTGATTTTCTAACTTATAAAAAATCGGACAAACGAAAGAGTTGGTTACTGAAATTCGACCTTGTGACAGGTAACAACTAGAACCAATACTTAATTATTTACCAGGCTAAATAAAAAAGGGACCCTGTACATAGGTACCATCCTTTAGAAACTTAATAAATCAATGCTACTCTGCATCCGTACAGAATCGGCAGATTTCAAACAATGAACCGCAATGGGATGAAAATTCCCAACAGTTGTGCAGTTAACATTAGCGAGCGCTGGCGCCCGCCGCCGCAGTTGTCAGGAACTTTAAATTAAATCACTTGTCCGTATTCAACTGGGCAAACGAACTCTTTGTTTTTTAAAGCTTTATTAATTTATGTAACTAACACTAGCGTTGAATTATGTATAATTGTATTTTGTAATCCATTGAAGGGTTAGCAAATTGTGAGCATGTCATGCTCACTCAAAGTTCTTTGCTTACGGCGGCGTCGTTGATCGGGTTGCCACCTTCCCGAACACATGGTAGAGGGAGGCAATGGCTGAGATACACGGCATACTCGTGAACGGGTGCTGTCTGTGGAGCCGGTCTGTTCACGGTTGCAAGGAACTGTTTTTCAGTTAGTTATTTCGATTATCGTTCCTGACGTAGAGACTTCGTCATGTTGTTCTCCTAGTCACTACTACTCTTAACTTAATGCTATTGAGCTTACATTTGTAATGATTTTATTTTTGATAGTTTTAAAATAATTATTTATTACTTTATTACCTTGTAATGTTACTTTTAAGTATTATTGTATTTTATTATTGGAAAAAATGACCTTCTGCTAGAGTTTTTTTCGGCGCTTCTTCTTGTCCGAAGCGCTGGTAGATTCACTCCACATTACCGACGTGTATAAGAGCCCTCATGCGGCCAATTACTGAGTAAATATTTTAAATTTGAATTTGACGGAATCATACCTCCATTAACCATCCGTGGCTTCGAATAATAAATACCACATGGATTGGTGCATTCCTTTAGTGTTTCCAGTGTCCATGGGTCGAGATGGTCACTCACGATCAGGTGTCTCGCTTGCTCGTCTGCCTCCTTATTCACATTAAAAAAACATATGAGCCCTGATGTGAAGGTATGACGGCGTCAGTGTATGACTCCCATACACCCGGCTTGGAGTACCTACCGCGGTTTTGGTGCCGTGTATGAGTTAAATGTTCTCTGGGAACCTGTACTGTTTATAAGCGAATACGTTTATGTTGGAGCCATTTTTGATAATGCATAATTTATTGCTATACATTAGGTATGATTTATTAGCGATATCACAAAATAAAGTCTTCCTATTTAAACATTGCATTCGGAATTATTAATATCCTCCTTTTTAACGAATAAGAAATCGATAGCAAGTCGAGTTCAAATTGTTAAAGGTTCCTGCGGATTGGTTTATCACATTAGTTTTTTTCTTTTGGTTCAGCAAGAGCAACCGGAGCAAGCAGAGAACCGAAATTATTTGTAAACCTCAACCTCAACACATATCAGTGAACTAAGGCCGTGTAGCTGAGGATGCTGACGGAACTGGTGAACTCATTTGTTATCAGTATAGCCGTTCTTGTCGCGACGTCATGGTTAATTATGCTATTTAAAATAGTACTTATAGTTGAGATTGACAAAATCTTTTTTATTTTTTGAACTCTTTTGTTTTCGGGTAAAGTCGGTAACCATAAAAGCGTCTGACAGCACGGAGAGCGCAGTACACACCGAAAGATGTTCTTAGAGTAACGGCACTGTATGTAGCTACGTGTCTGTAGAGAATGGGGCCGCACCGCGAGCCTCATTGTACTCGTACACTGAGTCTACACGCGCCTCTAATCGCGGCCTCCGTAACACGAGCCGTAAAGATCAAGACGCTTGCCTGGATTAGATTTATGCTAGTTAGGAAAGGTTTAACTGCTTGCCGCAGCCCAATCTTGTAAAGCGCAATTAGCTCGACAATATTGCGTAACGAAGCAAGAATTAAATTACCATTTGAAATATAAATAAATCTGAGTAAATTTTGTGTAAATGCTCGAAAGTACGACTTTTCTTGAACTACTTTTAATGGTTCCGTAAAAAGACGACCGTAAGTAATAGAGAACCCTCGTGGTGCTACTCCATCCCTGTCGGCATTTCTGTCCCTCTCTCGCAGTGGCATATTTCATGCAGTAACTGCAAATGCTATTGATTAATTAATATTGGGGACTATTGCTTACCAAACTTTATTTCAAAAGAAAGATTTATTTTTTTTGCAAACAAAACGCGTTGTATGTGGGTTCTTATGAACATAAGAAACTGTTTTTTGAGTGTTCTAAAACGCGTTTTTGTTTTGATTTTGCGTAAAGTTTTGGTTTATGATAACCACTCCCCCCTTCCTCTTACACCTAACGTTTACCAGCCAAAAAAATATAATCAGAGTTTCAAAATGATACATCTTATTAAAAAAAAAATTAAGTGTTCATACCTTCTCGATATTTCAGAGATTGAGGGTTTTAAAAGACTGTTATGATTTACCAGCTGTATCGCCATCGTCATTATAACGTAATTTTATGGCTTGTGTTGTTTAAGTAATTCATGTTTTGTTTAATTAATTTATGTGTTGTTTACATATTATCCGCTCTCGCCGAAAATACTCATATTTCACAATTCTCATGACATTATGCTAAAAGAACAAGCCAATTAGTGCGTCGGATTCATGAATGTTCAAACACAACGCTTGATCCATTTCGGTCGGTGTTGAAATGCAAATCCTCGTGATTTGCTCTTCATTTCGATATGGATTGGTTCCTAATTAATTTCTAATTTCACCGACCTACCGCGTTGCCAGGCACTTACACAAATAGAGCACAAAGCGGGCCGAGTAAATAGCGCCGAGCGATATCCGTAGTACAGGGCCTGAGTACACACGCTTAGTACATGTACGGGCCTCGCAATAATCCGAGACAGGCGCCGGTGACGAGCCGCGACGCCGGCGCCGCGCGCGCGCCCGTGACCGTGAAGGGACGCAGATCACCAATTGCGCGGCGGAGTATAAATCTGACATAGATTCAAATAATCCGAAAAGGAATTGAAATATCCCAAATATTTATATATGATTCTGAGCATGTTCTGAGCCCAATTTTACCAAAGTCTGCACTTAATTAATTGGTTCTTTAAAACTTCTACCGCTATTTCATTTGTACGCTTTTCCCACAGTCTCGAGCCGCGTCCACTGCGCCGTGTTTTCGATGTTTTTAAACAGGTAACATGTTTTTCGAACAGAAAAGGGGCGTGGCCAAAATGTTTTTGTTTAAAAACACAGAAACATATATTCTATCACGGATGGAAAACCTTTTCCGCGGTCGTCTGCGGGGGAGTGGGGTCATGTTTTGACTTTTGAAAGTTTCGAGATTAATTGAAGAACTGTCAAATAGGGCATTAATACTTAATTTAAAATTACTTATTTGCAATGAAGTGGAATAAAGAAAAGACGGTGTATGTTATTTAATTGGTTAAGCAGCGGCCCATAATTTGATAAAATGTACTGGGATGACAAAAGAAAAGTGAAACGTTTTATGACAAACAATACATTGTTTGACTTGACAGAAGCGCGTGGGGCTAACCCCAGGTTCTTCTGTTTAGTCCACCAGTAAAATACTATTTAACCGAACAATTGTCCTCGCGTGTGGTATTCATGGAGTTATTTCTCTAATAAGGCCATGGTGATTGTCTAAAACTCGATATTGGCGAAATATATCTTGTTAAAACAAGAAGTGAAAGCCAATAATATAGGAAAAAAAAGAATACATTGTTCACTCCAAAGTCGCAATGGACGTGCAGTTAGTTGTACCTAAACATGTTTTGTAATATATTTTGCTAACATGTTTTGTTAGTTTTTTGGCGCAGTGTCCCTGCGCCTTTACGTACGAACATTAGAAACAGATCATTTTTATTTTGTAAACGAATTGAAACAAAATGTTTTTTGTGAGCATGACGCACACGTTGACCTGTTAATGCTCGGCGACTGTACCTTTAATGCTTAATGTTAAATTATGAATACATCACAATTTCATCAACTTCCTTTGGCCGTTATTTGTCAAATATTTTTACTTTTCACTTTTATTCTGTATCAAGTAAAATTTGGCAAATACTTCCAACTGGCACGCGCCGCAATTAAAAAGGTATACATTTATTATTTTTATACTCACAACCATATAAGAATTTGAAAGAATATTCTTCTCAACATATTGCAATTAAATTTATTGTGCAACAGGTTCAAATAAATAATTAAATAAAATCGTGCTCATCGCTTCGAGTGTGCACTACACACAGCAGGTGGCAGCTGCACTATTGCTGCGCTGCGCCTGCAGTTAGCAGGCGCAGCTTGTTCAGTGATTCATGGGTACATTTATACTACTATGCATAGGTATCAAGGCATTACCGTGATCGGACGTTATCTGGCTTTCGGCGCTCCAAATTGAGCTCCGAGCCATAGAGCTTGCGTCAAACGGCACTAAATGCAGTAATCGAGCAACCAATCGATTAAATACATTCCTATCTATGCATAATTACGCTGGAACACTTGCATTTGTGTACTTATTTAATATCACGTTTCTAACTTCAGTTATGCATGTAGTTAATTTGCGTTATCCACATGCTTGTCTCTGCCCCCGCTCTCAGTGGACTTGTCAGCTCCAATTACATACGCCGCCGCATCGCGGTCATTAGGTCCTATTCAAAATCAGTTAGTGGCACAACTCGCAGGGCACTCGGCGGCGCCTCGCATGTGCAGCAGGTGCGGGCTCTGCGCTGTAGTCGACGGTTGACGCGCGTCCCTGATTCCTGGCTGCCAATAATACGCACGTGACCGGCATCGCAACCGGACCGCTCCAAGCCGCTCCTACCCGTTATTGAACAAAATATATACATGTAGGCGTATGTGGGACCTTCATTGTACTGCACGTGCCTTCTTTCCGAGCTGTAATGCGGCGACAATATGACGTTCCATTCGATCCGGGACATTGCGACTTTAACAAGAACATAATATAAAGTTTTGTAGTTACAGAGCGTCGGTTGTTTGCGACGACGACGCGCTGTTGGCGCTAGCGCCGCGCGGTTTATTTCTATAAATTGATATAGATTACGAGAAATACGTCGGTAATAACAGAGATACGAGTTCTTGAATAATTTATTACACATAATATTATATAAAGGGAAAATAAAGAACACTGTAGTCTATTTTATGTATTGTTTGCTTAAGTTTCATTATTAGAATAAGATTTAACTAATTACAGTTAGAATCGTCGCTATACTCTCAGGCACGTTAAAGTGCGTAGTAGACTCCGTGTCTACTCGGACGATAAAGAACTTCGTTTTCATTTCCAAGAGCATCCCGCGTACTAGTGCTTTAATTGAGTCGGTCCGGCTGCACACGCCGGCGTTAGCTTGATAAATGGTCCACCCGGGCTCCGCGCAGCGTCATCTATCTCCCATCCTACAAACTTCGTATTTAGCGGAATGCTAAACGTAATCCATCATTCGACTTTACAAGTTCATTGACAAGCCCGCGCGGCAACCAACTCGAGCCGCTCAAGTGTTCGCACGTTTGTAAGTACGTCTGCGTTGTGAGTGGAGCCGAAATAATTAGTATCATCCCGAATTTCACGTTCAGTTAGTTGTCATAAACAGTAATTAATCATCTTGTCACCCGTGCAACTTCTAAGGCTCGCTTAATCAACTGTGAATGGTTTGAGCGTCTGCGCCATTACTCAACACGCCGTTTACACATTCTTGTTGTCGTGAATACCGTGGAACCGGGAGCTCAAACCGTGCCGCGCGCCCCAGCTGACGCAGGTGGAGCAACGCGTTAACGATCACGTGGTCTGTTCGGGCACCGGGCGGCTGCAGGAACCGCTACGCAGCAGATTGACGGTGTATAAAGGAGGATTAAATTATATGGACGTGATATTGCATACTCCAAGAAAAGTACCTACTTGTATATACTATAGGTACATTTATTCTGTGTACGAATAGATTCGGACGAATAGATTTAATAAGATAAAAACCAAGCTTTAAAATCTTCACCTCTGCCCCTTTTCAAGTAAAAAGCAAATAAAGGCAAGGACTTATGTCTTTGTAATGAATGCTTCAAATAACTTGAAAGCATCATGATTTCAGCAGAAAATTGCGTTCAATGAAATAAAATTCGATGAAATGACACAATCGATAAAATAATGGCTTACAAAATTGAACTCACTATTCGTTGTTGCGTTTTCATGTACACCTTTGATTCAATAATTGATATTTTATCGATCACCGTAATCACAGGTTCAATATACGCTGAGCCCCGCGTGCAGCCCTCGCCGCGGAAGTGGCGGTGGCCGCCGCGGTCGTCGGAGTCATGCGCCGGTCGGCTGCGGTGTTGATGGGCATTTCTATTTAAGGTTGTACCATTTGGTTTAGGTAGATGCCATTATTTTTTATCATATTTTAGCTATTTTATATTGTATATTGATAGTAAATATACTGTAGTTTAATAAAATACAAGTTGTTTCCTTATTTTATTAATCTAAACCTGTTAAATATGTTTAATTATGTTCAAGGTAGTGTTTTTTTTGGTCCAGTTCGTTACAAATTACTTTTGGTGTAGAAAATTAAAGACAACTGTAATTGAACTAAGTTTACTTTATAAAATACAGTACAGAAATAAAAAAACAAATTAAACAAACATATACCCAATAACTTATAAGGTTTTTTAACAAAAAATATATTTTAACCTGTTAGTTACGACATGTGACTAAACGGTAACTTATTTTTAGTTTTATTGTCCCTTTTTTGGATTCTCGTTGGTAATGACGAAAACAAAACATAAAAGAAATAAAATATGTATTTTTCCTTATCAAACATGACAATTAACCCTTAAAATTATTTAAAAGAAAAACAAAAACATATCAAAAATTTAGGGGACAGTAACTAAGTAGACACCCACGTAACTCAACGGACAAAGTAAAGGTGAGATCACAATAAATACACAATGTAGAATGGTGAATGTAGGTAGGCACAGTCACCCAATAAAAATGTTAAGCATACTTAGAACTTTATCATCGTGAATGTCACTGTCCTTGTCATGCGTGCAATTTGATTTTCTGTTTGAAGTTTCCTATGACAACATAGTAAAATGCTTAACATTTTCGTTAGGGTACTGAACATTGTTTTTGAATAAATAAATAAAAAAAGATCAGTAACCTAGATAATTTATTTTTGCTGTAAGTCTATTGTATTATAATTACCCTCTTAAAAGGAGTGTATTTGATAAAAATTATGACCTTATATCTACAAAAATCTATGTATGTTATCATATGATAAAGAGTAAACATCTACGTATTTGTATATTTGAAAGGTAAACTAAAAAAGTACTAAATTGATTCTTAAAGTTCTTTCATCGGTACGGTCGCTCGGTAGGGACTTAGCGTATATTTTATCTCGGAATTCTATAAGGTATTACTTTCCAAGGGAATGGCGATAAATAAATGGGATCCACACGAACGAAATCACCGGCAACCATCTAGTAACTCATATAACGAAAGGCTTAAAATTAAAAAACTTCCGAGATATATCATCAGAAATCAGCATTATAGTACTAATTTTTTCACATTAATTAATTATGAAAATCATTAACGGAATAACAAATCCTTTTCATTAAACAATCATATAACTCACACAGACAAACCCAAAGGTTTAAACTAGTTACGAGCACTATGTATACGGCCTAATGTGTCCACTTAGTTACATTTACTGGTCCACCTACACGTTACAATATGAAATGTCACGCACAGGACGTAACGAATTCACATCATAAAATATAAAAACAGTTATAATAAATTAACACTAAAAGTTAACTCTTATCTGTAAAAATAATAAGAAACTACATAAATCTTGGCTTGATTAGGTATTTTTTCTATCTTCATTACTTTTTATTTAAGTAACAAATAATGATAACTAAACTGGACCAAAAGACGTGGTAAAACTCACCTGAACACCACACAGCACGCCGCGGGGGTTACACTGATTCCTTCAACGGCTTTCGGGCAGATTAGAAACTTTATCTTTGGTAGTAAGGTTGCTAGGTAGCAAGTAAAATTACGATTTTGGAAGTATTTTCGTATATTACTTAAAAATAGCGTAACTAAGGTGGACGTGTCCACCTAAGGTATTTAAAGGGGACAACGTTTAAAATTTAAATTTGAATGAAAATAAAAGTAATTAAATATATATATATTACCAAAATCACATTGCCTTAAGTCAAAACTAGCCGAGAAATGTATCACTTGGTTGACCGTGGTATAAAAAATCTGTGCTATTGTAGTTTGAACATTCATAATATGTAAGGGGACAGTATTGGGGCTCACTGTAGGTATATTTTTAAATGGATTTTTTGATATATCTGATAAGATTTACTCTTTAGTAAAAAAAATAACTAGGAAGTTGAAAACGTAAACTTTGAAACAAAGTAACATTCATTGGTATTCCTAATCCACACCAAAAAATAATAATTAAACATGTCAGGAGACATCGAAAAAATGGCGGGTACAACTTTAGATAGAAATGCCCTGATTGCAAACCAATTCATTAGACCCTTCCAACGTCTCTCATTACTTGTTGCTAATTATCCCATTATTACATACAGTACATATATACATAAACATAATTATGTGTAAACGTGCTCGAATATATAAATAGTTTTATCTTCATCCATGTCATTACTCCCCCTATAATATGTTCAGAAACGATAAGCAAAGACCTATATTAGTAAACCTGTACCTATCTGTGGTTGCATCGTAATTTTTAAATTACAGTATAGGTATCCCAAACTTTAATCACATTCAAATTTCGAACATCTTCTTAAAGAAAAGGAATCATATTTGGTTGTGATTATCGAATTAGTCGATTTCTCGAATATTACAATCGATAGCTCTTATTTTCTTGACAGTAATGGCGGCCGAATTAAAAACAATACCGTAACAGGACAAATGCGATTTGAATTTTACCGCCTAAAATAGAGGCGCTAAAAAATAAAGTTATCTACAACTTGAAAGTGTAGGACATATTGTACAGGTTGATATGCATGTAGATAAAGTTTTGTATGCGACTGAACGCATAATTAGGAATTAAAATACTCTTCATAAAACCACGATCGTGTATAAATGCCTCTCATTATGCTCCAGTCACATAAATAACTATTACCACCGTACAATATTAAGATCAAGCAAAAAACGCTCTTTTTGTACACTTTTTCATTGTTGATTTTATAGAGGCCATTATTAAGTACACTCAAGTTTCAAGTGTCTACTTATTGTAGTCCAAGAAATAGAGCCCGCTGACAGACAGACGGACGGACATTGGAGGCTAAGTAATAGTGGCCCTTTAAGTAGGTACGGAACTCTAAAATAGCTTCAAGAATTTGTGTAAATGATTCATCGTCTGGCCAAGACTTATGGCTCGCAGCTCGCAGAGGAGTGCATTGACGACAGTGCAATAAACAAGATTGACTCCCTGCCTCCGCGCGCCGGAGCACGGTGCTTGGTCAATGCTGACCTAGATACCCAAAATACAACAAACAATGCGAACTAATTACACTCGTGTCCAAAAATCACTACACGGTGAATGATAAAGCATTTTTGCCAATCAACCAGCTGCAGCGCGTGAAAGCTCAATTTGCAATTGTGCAGCAATTGTGCAGTCGTTCGGGGCCACGCGGCGCGCGGCGGCGGCCTGTGCACGGACCGATGGATGCACATTTGTATCCCCCCTGGTGTGGTCCTGTAATATACGAGCTCATTATCGGTAGTTTAGTGTACAGTAAATCGACAGAACGGTACGTCGATGCAATTTCTTTAATTTATATTGAGAAACTATTAGCATTAGCTTAACTTGTGTATCTTAAACGGAGTTATTAATATATTATTCCGATTCGGTAACGCCGGAATGTGTAACTTTGACCGTCGGCGCGGAGAACTAACACGTACCCCTTCCTACGATCAATGTACTAATTACTGGCATACTCTTGTATTTAGCATCACAGTTTGGCTCACGCCAGCTTTTACTGATTTGATATCAATTAGTACCTACGTTTATGTTGGTTCCAGTAATCAAACACTTATTGATCACCATTGACATGGACTAAACGCTTCTAAGATTTATGCTGTAGACTTAATGCTGTAGAATCCTTCACATTCATTTAAACCCATGTACCTATTGACTAATTATAACGTTACACAATGGAGCACGTCCAAGAGCGACGCCCCTATTTCAGGAATCTGGACAATTTGCCATTCGGGCGAAGCAACCTAGCGATCCTATATAAAGCCTGACGTACGTAGGCGTTTACCAAAAAAAGCGCACGTAGTTCAGGACAAAAATGAACAACGGTAACGTTTTCCATTACGTCACGATAATTAGTTAAATGTTTATGTACTGCCCACATACGCCGAAGCAACAACCGAAGCATTTGCAATCCTCACTCTTTTGTAAAATGGGTGCATTTGCTACAGGAGTTTTGTTACGTAACGTGACGTAATAGAAAAAGTTACCATTGTTAATTTTTGTCCTTAACTACGTGCGCTTTTTGTGGAGAACGTCCACCTCTACTTGAAGGTATGCGATTAGTCCGCAACTCTAACGCGGCCGTCTGCTACCATAATTATAGTCACACTAGGTACTATACTCACGTCTGGTACACGTTTATTCAGAACTGAGAACTTTCAACATTCTGTGTTTCTGAGGTAGACCTAAGATTTAACGAGAGAATGCCAGTAAGGGTCCAAAATGAACGATTATATACGAACAGAACGATTCGAACTTTTACAGTAACTCCTCTAAGATTTGTTCTTATTTTTTATTTATTTAACAGGCTTTTACAGCCGGGCCGGGCTTTGCTCCGCACACGCCCCGCACACGCCCCGCACGCGCCGCGCGCGGCACGTCCGGTCCAGGCGACGCGCGCTCGCCGGGAAGTTCGCAACTCCCGCGTCACACCACTCTCTTTCCCGACCTACGAGTAGTTCATAACAAAATGTCCGTTTATAAATTTATAGCCTCATAGAGGCCGCGGCCGGCGGCGCGGCGCGGCGCGCTTCATTCTAACTTAATTTATTAGTTAACTCTCCGGCGTCTTAAACGTTTTGCTTGATAAGGTTCTTGTAATTCTTGGTTAACTTTAAAGAGAAAAGCTGGCCGACTGCGAGTCGGGCTTGCTGGCTGAGAGTCCTGGACTTGTATAGTGGAAGAGTAATGTACGTAAAAGACATAATAACCAGTAGACGTACCCTCTGATTTATAAATCAGAGGGTACGTCTACTGGTTATTATGCCGCAATAGCTAAAGTATGCTTGAAGTATAGTAGAGAAGAAGGCAAAGAACACTTTAACTCAAATAGATTTGTACTGCGTTTATGAATAAGGGGACCTCCCCGGACCACCAGAAAACGATTCAAATGAGAGATCGAAATATGCTAGTTTTTTCTGTGCTGTATGTATTATCGCAGCTTATGAATTAAATTATAAATCGGCATTTTTTGTTTTTCTCGTTTAAATACGGTATATTATGACTAATACAAAATCATTAGGTAAATTAGATAATTGTGAAAAACCCCAACTAGTTTCATTTTAAGACAGAACTCGAATAAAATTAGTTAGTTAACTAATCTAATTATTCGTAAAAAAAACCAGTCTAGTCATGGTCTAGCGCGAGTCGGACTCGCGCACCGAGGGTTCCGTGCCGCCGCACAGTAGATCAGGAGAGTAGTATTATATTCCAATTTGAATTCTATTTCGAATCGAATCGGAGCGCGCCCAACTCACACTTGACCATTTTTAGTACTTACTTGTGTTTTTTTCAGGTTTTGTAACATCCTTACTAATATTATAAACGTGAAAGTTTGTAAGTATTGATGGATGTTTGTTACTCTTTCACGCTGCAACGGCTGGACGGATTTGGATGAAATTTGAAATGGAGATAGCTTATAGCCTGGATTGACACATAAATAGGCTACATTTCATTCCGGAAAATTTTAAAGCTCAAGGGAATAACGACATTTGAAATCTACGCGGACAAAGTCGCGGGCAGAAGCTAGTATAATCATACGACAAAGACGCTTTTGTATTGCAAACATTTGTTTTATAACATAAGTGGTGACTTCAGTTAATTTACGCTTGTGTATGTTTTACCGTTTTTACGATAGGCACAACTAAAAATAAAAAAACATAAATCTCGGGAACATAATTAAATAAATGAATAAATATCAGGGGACAGTGTCACACCAATTGACCGAGCCCCAAATTAAGCTCTAGGCTTGTTCTATGGGTACTAGACTACAGCTATAAATACTTACGTAGATGAATTTATATTTAAATACATAGAGAAAACATCCATGACTAAGGAACAAATATTCGCGCTCATTACACAAATATCGGTCCTCACCAGGGTTTGAACCCTGGACCGCTAGCTTCGTAGGTAGGGTCCTACCAACTAGGCCAGCGCGTCGTTGAAACATTTATTATTGTGTGTTGAGTTTCTCGGCACGTTTCTTCTCAGCAGTGGTCTCTTGTGAAGCGCTCGCTGGTAGATTTTTGAGGTGTAAAAGTGCCCGTGTGGCCTATTTACTGAATTGACATATTTTATCTTTATTTGTTAGTAAATACGCTACTACATATAATATTATTATATTCTGAAAAAATATCAACATCATAAAATTTACGGTTAAGATACAGCGTTTAGTTAAGACGGACGAACGGACAGCGCAGGCATATTAATAAAGTCCCGTCGGGATAACTTCGGGTGCGGGACCCTAAGAATGGCGCAATACTCGCAGTCGTCGGCCGAGCAGCGAGCGCCGAATGTTCGCCGGCCGACCCTCATCCGCGCGTCCCTGGGGACGGCGAGCGCGCGGCGCATCATTGCGAGCAATATGCCTTCATTTATCCGATACAGTCACTTTAAACTCCTACTTTACCGGTTTTCAGGATCCGGCCGGCGATGGAGGCGCCCGCGGCCGGCCGGTCGCCGCTGTGATTGGCAGCTGCTTATTGTGCGTAAACGACTCGCGGCGCCGCAATGGGCTCGAGTCGACATTTATCCGGAAAAGTATGTGCATGTTTGAATTTTTACGGTGTTTTGTTCTTGTAGGCTTTATGATTTTTTTAGGGTCGCGCTCTTCTGTCCGTGTGGTTATTTTAAACAGTTAAAGATAAACAGAGCCCGTAATTTTCATGCCGTGGACGCAAAAATGACGTCACGCTACATAGAGTATCATTCCAAATGGTTTTATTGTAATTATTAGTCATCAATCATTTAATCATGTACAAATGAGTTAAGAATAGCTAAACTGAAGTGGCAGTGGGCGGGGCACATTGCTCGCAGGACTGATGGCCGATGGGGTCAGAAGGTTCTGGAGTGGGAAGACGAGGTGTAGGCAGGCCTCCAACAAGATGGAGTGACGACCTCGTCAGGATCGCGGGACCGCGGTGGATGCGAAAAGCACAAGACCGGTCTGACTGGAAAGCCTTGGGGGAGGCCTATATCCAGCAGTGGACGTCTTTCAGCTGCACATGATGATGATGAAATTAGTTAAATCTATTGACGCGTAGAAAAATAAATATCTGCTTTATACCTAACACGTAACACATTTGATTGAGAAAGACCGTGGCTAAAATCATCGAGTAACATAATCATTTAAAAAATAGTTTTATTGTTGTAATAAAAAATATACGATTAAATAGTCATACATACAATTATAGCATTGACATTCATGAAAGAAAATTATCTCAATTGGCCATTTTTAGTAATAAGTGGTGAAAAAAAATATGATGCTGCCGTGATCCGTATTTTGATTGGGATTAAGCTGTATTTAACTAAAATCACTTGGCGTTTCGTATTATTTATTTTTTGTGCCAGTTAATACATACCTAAACACCTGCCAAATGAAAGCAGAGCACCCTGTATGTAAAATTACGTCATTTTGACGTCATCGGCATCAAAATTACGACCCCTGAAGATAATCATACACGCTACAATAAAACTTTGTAATAACATTCTGAAAATATGAGTTTACTTGCTCTATCGAACGTTTTCTTGCTATTGAATACTCTCCCGCCTGCTGGGGTAAATACCTCCCTCAGCCCTCCGCAAGGCCAAGTATACCACAAGTATGTTGAGTACCTAACCAAAAATAAAATACCATTAAACAGAGACCTGTATAAAATCTAAAAGATATCAACTGCCTGATATCTTTAAAGACATTGAGATAAATATTGATATATTCACTGATTTTTCTAAAATAATTAGTTAGGTCCATTTTAGAAGACTTAAAGTCAAGGTAGCCATTAACGCTGCCTGTGTCAAGCGTGATAGCCCAAAAACACTAGAATATTAATTAGCATGTAAACTGATATCACGGGCAATAGTGCAGGCTCGATGTCTACACCAATTGGTTGTAGCCCATGTTGCTACCGTATCGTAATCATATTTTGTTAATCTGATAAAAGTTCTACTGTATAGTCAATAAAAGCTACTTGTGTATACATACACAGCTCCCTAGTCTATGTTCTTTTGTGACATTTATATCCTACATAATATAATTAATGCGAAAGCTCGTATGCGTGTGTGTTAGTTTGTCACTTCTTCACGCTGCAACGGCTGGACGGATTTAGATGCAATTTGAAATGGACATAATTATCTTACACCCTGGATTAACACACAGACATTTCATCCCGAAAAAAAAAAGTTCCCGAGGGAATAACCATAATCATAATCTACACGGACAAAGACGAGGGCAGAACCTAGTCTTTAATAGTTTCTGAAATAAAGGAGCAGGGTTACTCAAATATCTCAAAAATCACCCAATTTATATTTGAAAAGTATAGGGTTATCTTATTAAACTTAAGAGCTTTTAAATGATGTATCACATAATATATTAAAACAAAAACTAATAATTCGGGAGTCGTTTTATGCAGCTACGGTCCTAAAATAATTTCAATTTTTGGATATGTGTCTTTGTTCGGACCACTAAACTGTACAATTATTCCAAGTTTCAGCCGTATAGTTTGAGCCGTGTCAAAAATGGAATTTACAGATGGAGTACAGACAGACAGACGTACATACAGACGGACCACAAAGTCATCTTATAAGGTTCCGTCTTTACAGTATTTGGTACAGCACTCGCACAAACCGAACAACAAGTCAGGATCTCCCGCTGGGCAAATCTAAAGATTGCCTTAAATTTTCATCAAAGTCGTTCCAGCCGTATTGGAGTCTATAGGGAAAATGTACACGTCGACTGGTATATTTACAGACGGATAGATAGATATTGTACGTTCAGCTACTCTTCAATATCATTCATTAATCTGGACTTTAAAACTAAAAATGAAACTATCGGTGATTTTGCTTTAAGTATTTATGACAACAGGCTTGCTTAAGGGTCGTGCTCCTGACGGGGCGCTCCCACGTAAATACAGGCGTCACGCCGCTCAGTCGAGATATAAGACAGCGTAACAGAGATAAATGTAGGAATCAGGACTATTAACATCGTTCTGCGGATGGCCGAGGACAGTAATTGCCGCGGCGATTTATGCGCGCGCCGTAATTGAGCGCGCCACTCGCTGCGTCCGCGGGACCAGCGCTTCGTTACGTCCACTTCTTGCTTCTAACCACATCGACAATGCTGCCTTGTTGCACTAGCGTAATAAGAATGTTTTAATATTACACGATAACGGATCTAAGACTAAATGCGACCACATTATTAGATATATTACGATAGTTTAGCCTTTACTGCCTAAACAATGTAATTTTAATAATCGTTTAATAATTGAACTCACACACATCGTATATAACATCTTATTTAAGCTTGTCAGTAACAAACCACGTATGTTTAAAAAGTTTTGAAAACTATACTTACTAAACTTCTGTAGTGCAGGGAACGTAGAGACAGCTTTTCTATATGTAATACTAGTAAACGGAGCCGGGCCGCCGCGCGCATCACGGGTATTGGGGCTATTTGCCACAAAGCCGGATCACAAAGTCGTAAGTGACTGGAGCCACGAATTTCCAGTTCTACCGAGGAAATGTTTCCACTAAAGCACAATAACGTACTTGCGAGAAGCTGTAAGCGGATTATAAGAGGTTCCGAAGTAGGCTGCTTTGAAACTCGCAAGAAAAGCAATATCCATTATCTCGGCGGGCTTTGTGTGCTGCCCGGCGCATTGTTGCCCGCTTGCACCGCGATATTGTTTGACTTGAGGGAATCGGACCGCGCCACCGGCAAAAATTAACTTCCCTCTCGGAACTCATTTCGCACTGAATTCGGATATTGTCAGAGCGGTTTGATCGCCGGTCACTCTTCTACTAACATTATTCTACTAACATAATAGGCAGGCCTGTGTTTTGCTCGATTTCTGAATTTATTCCGTTTCAAGTTTTCAAACACTAAGCAATGGACAGTTGATACGCTATATACGAATAATCGTATTAGCTCTCGTATGTAGGGGGTGTGCATCAATACAGCAGTTTTGTTTTTGATCCTAAACAGCCAGTAGTTGTTGCAAGTTGCACCGGTGAAACATCTCAGTATGCGCAGCCGGTAAGTAGTTCCTACCTGAACTCGGGTTATGAAACAGGTACGATTCAACGTAAGTTATTACGTAATCTGAAGATTTAATGTTCACAAACACATAGTGAATAACAGTTTATTTTTGTAAAGAATCCCAAGCCTGCCTCCTGCGTTTATCCTCGTTCTGGTTTCCACAGAGCCCAACCGCTTTATATATAAACTCACTATAAACCTATTTTTGTTAAAGTATGCGGTGTGTTGTGTATGTCAACTCTTATTGCACAAAAATATAAATATTACCATATTATTATTAAGGTAACGTACATGAGGATTGACCTTTGGTTATCTACGAGCCGACGGGGTGGCCGTAAACACGCTCTGTCGATGTAATCGTCACGTTGCTTCCCCGTCGTTTTTCTTAAAACGTACTGTGGCCGTGTTTCCACCTAGCAAGCAGGAAGCTTTGCATTCTAAGCGACCTGCATCACTACCTCCCTCCGCAGACTTCGCCTTTCTAACTAAACGCGTAGGTTAACTATGCTTAAAGTGCTTTGAACTCTCAGACTTGCACTCGGTGCAAACAGCTTCGAACTTGGATTTAACATCATTTTCCGTTTATTTTCCTCGAGTATGCGCCAAACAGATTACTAAACATGAGTATTTCCGACTAATGTTATAGTGCCTCTAGAGATTTAAGTTAGCTCACGGGATACTTAGTACATGCAAGGAACGTGGTGGGCTTGGCTCGGTGAGATCGTATCCATTTCTTCAGGAGCCGATACTTTTTGTGACATATGGGAAGAAATCACATTGGACTTAAAAAAGTGGTCCCTACTTGTTAAATATTCCTGCAGCTAGATAACATGCCACTGGGCTGGACCTGCGTGGCAAGTTTTCCTTAGTGAGAGTGGTACCTGAGGCTGACCCAATAATTTTTATTTAAGAATTAACTATGACAACAAAATCACCTACATAGTGTAACTTTGCTATTGTAATTAATTACTCAGAAACAAAATTAAGTAAAAACAAAGAACGTAAGTATTATTTTATTATTAGTTGGTGTTGATGTTTGGTAAAAAAATGTTATTGTAATAGGAAACACAAATTGGCTCTAATGGGCGACAATAATGTTGTTCAAGATCGCGTTGTTATCCCAAGTAAATATTAAACTTGAGTTTATAAATAAAGAGACATAACTTTTTTAACATACAACGTAAGCTATAAAAACCGTTCAAGTACAAGTCGGAGCCGATGGTTCCGCAGTTACGTTTTATTTGTAAGATATATTAAAAACCCAATAACTACTGCAGGCTGGCTGTATCTTTTACAAGCCCCGTCTGTTAATATAACCATAAGCTAGCCTTGTATCTTGATTTTCATCTACAGATGATTTTATCAACCACATTCAATTTGGCCCAGTGAACATTTTTATCTGTTTTCTAAAAAGCCATAAAAAATAGAGTAATTACTTACTTTTTTAGTTTTTGAGAGGTTTGGCTTTGGTAGTTTCGGGATAAAAGGGGTAGGATTATCATCTAATGGGTGAATATTTGGGCGTTTCAACAGCCGTCATTGTTGTCTTCAATATATTGACGAAAACAATGATAATTACTAGCAACTTTTGATGTCAAAGTCAACGGACCCGGGGGTAGTATTTAATTCCATTTAAAATCATAAGACAATTAAAAAGTTAATCTTGAATAATATGCGAAGACAATAATGACGGCGGTTAAAACGCCGAATAATCACCCTAATACAGGTATGTATCAAAAACATTAGAGAATTTAAAAAATAAAAATACATATTTACATGACTGCTAGATTTAGACAGCATCAACTCAGAATACAACTATATTTTTAAAATCAACTCGTTAGAGCTTCCATGAACTTGATACAAAACTAGCAAGTTTTTTTTAATTGGGGTTTGTGGGGACAACTAAATATAACACTCCAAATTTCAGCTGATGCCTTCAAGCATTTCAGAGAAAAAGCAATATAGATATGCAAGGTCATTTTATAAGGGTTCCGTTTGACAGAATTTAGTAGGGAACCGTAAAAATGAAATGATATAAACTGCTTCGAGTGATCCTTATGCGCGTGCTTCCCAACTTGTCGTGCCACCTGAATACAGTAATTAGTGTGAGCTGAGCCGCCGCCGCCGCGCGCGTTCCAGATTACGTGCCGCGGGGGCTCCGGCTCCGGCCGATGACTCATGTTTATTGCCCGCGGGATTAAAAGGATATTCCGCTCTCTTACTACATTAAGCAGAACCACACCGGAGAAACAAACAACATTACCTTGCGGCTTTATGCGCCATTCCTGTCGCCGACGACGGTCCGTTTGTCGCAGAAAGCACTCGTAACACAATTTAAATAGACATTACCGCTTTGTTGAGTCACATTTAACGTAGCCTTAATTAACGCTATGTCTGCACATTTCAGATCTAAGTAATTACAAGTCGCAGAAATATTGTAACACAATGGTCGCGAGCGTCGCGCGCGCGGCTGTGCGTTTTATTAAAATCATAAATCCCATGTCAAATGCACCCGCTGTGAGCCAAGACTGAATAAAAGCTGTATAATTTTGTATTTTATGTAAATCAGCTTCTTTCAGATGAAACGAACGAACTAGATTAACTATGTATCTGTCGCCAAAGCTTTGTAACTCTTTGATATTGGATTGGGTAGCGCCTCTTTAGTACTCACCCATCGTTAGGCTCAACAAGAATTTATTAAATATTACCTCTAACTATATAAAAAAATTAAAATATAAAAATCTTTTGTTATGTGTCATGAGACAATCAAACATAGCGTTTTTCTGTTTGAAAAATGTCTACGACCAAGGAGTCGATTTTGTAATCTTACTGATGATTAAATAGTAATCATGAATAACAAGTCATGGGGTGATGTCATTTACGAATCTAATTAGGCGGGAAAACTTCAGTCACCAGTGAGATTCAAAAAATGCGAACATCTAGAAAACCGAAAAATCGGCCATTTTGGTAAGTTAGTCATGGGATAAGATTAAAAAGAAAATGACCCCCAATGTTTTGCGGGTGGTAGGACCTTGTGCGGGGTCCGTCCGGATCGCTACCACCATCTTATCCATTAACCTACCGCCAAACAGCAGTGTTCGCATTGTTGTGTTCCGGTTTGGGGATAAGACAGCCGGTGTAATGACTAGCATAGAGGCATTCCATCTTAGTCCTCAGGGTTGGCAGCGCATTTGCAGTCTTAGGCTTGCAGTCTTGTGAATGCGAATGTCTATGGGTCACAGTTTCCACTTACCATCAGGTGGCCTGTGAGCTCGTCAGCCTTCCCTATGCCATAAAAAGAATAAAAAAAATAAAAAATGTAGTTGTAGGAGTGAAACTTTGCCCAAATGGTTGGTCCCGAGCAGTGGAAGCGCGTCGACTACCAGCCATGCGTTTGTACCATTTTTTTAACTTTATCGATGGTTTCACGCACTGTTGTAATAAAAAGAATCTGCAGTAGTATTGTTCTTGAGGATAATTGCGACGGTGCTCTCCGGGAAGTTCGGCCAGCTCCTGGCGGGTTGTAATAAGATAAAGACAGACTATAAGAAAGAAAAATTACGGTAGCAAAATACTTATTCGCGATTCATAAATATTTATGATTGTTAAAATATTTCCTTACTGCGTCAATCCATCAGTCAACCGGATCTGAGTAAATGTGCAATCTGTAGAATCTGAGAATAATAAATTTGTATGAATACGTTGTGTACTATTTAATCAAATCATTCATTACTTATGGTAATATTGACTTATGTATTGTTGTTTTTTCTATTAACAGGTAAAGCTTTTAACTATACCTAATCAATTTAGGCTTCGATCAG
Source organism: Acleris sparsana (assembly GCA_923062465.1). Lineage (NCBI taxonomy): Eukaryota > Metazoa > Arthropoda > Insecta > Lepidoptera > Tortricidae > Acleris > Acleris sparsana. The sequence continues at coordinate 19,312,694 of OV281293.1, forward strand.
TTTCATGTTTCTAGCGAAACACATCCTTAGTTTTTTTGGACACAGAATTATTTGGATAGCTGTTATCATTAATAAAGTTGGCAAAATCCTAAAATGCATAAAATATTTTTGTAAAAAAATATCAAATATAGTTCCCGAGTAAATTAACAGAATAAAATACCCGATAGTAAAATAAGAAGTAAGTAAACACAGCGCAAAAAACCATAATATGCGTCAAATGACTGTTTAAATTGGCTCCATTGATAACAACCGGAGGAGCGGCTCGAGCGGCTCCTGTTCGTCGTATTTGCTAATTAGTAAAGTTCCTCTTTGACGGCGCGGCGCGGCGCGGCGCGGCGCTTCATAATAATTATGATCGTTAGCGAACTGCGGCCGGGACGTGTGCGCCGCGAGAAAAAACACCTTGCAAAGTATATTGAGAAGCGATGACAATTGACAGTCTGACACGGTTTATCAAGGCGTAACAAGGAGTAAACTAACATTTAAAATTGACTAACAAATTAAAACCGCAACACGGGGTCGCTTCAGAGCAGTTAACATATAATAAGCCTGCCCAATCATACTCGTATAATGGCTGCTAAAGATCTATGCAGCTAAATAAAGTAAAAAAAACGCATTGAAATCGAATTGCCCGTACAGGCTTTAGCTCTACTTTTATGTGAGAGCAGTAAACTACAAACAAAAAAATGCTAACCTTGAAATAGCTTCCCAAATGTAGCAATCGCAACAATATGGTTTAACGTGCAATAGAGCCAGGGGCCCTAGACAACATGCATAATGACGTCAACGCTTTTCAAAAGCTGTAAATAAGTTTGGAATTTAGGTTAGGTACGTATCTATGAGCTCGTCGCAACCATCCGGCTGCTTCAGTCACTGTACCTGCGATATCAAAGACGTTCCCAGAATGCATCTTGTCTGGCCTCAATGACTTGTCGTGTCCGGCAACCATCCCTGCAACGAATTTAACCTTAGATTCTAGTTTGCACTCGCCCTTAGGGAAACTAGTGGAAGGTCTAACTTCATGTCGCATTAACTAATTAATGCGGAGACAAACCCCTCGCTCGATATTACAGCTTGGTTCATCTTTACAAGAAGAGTAGTCGGTATGAATTACAATCGTTTCACTCAATAATTGTGGAAGTAATTTCACTTATAAATCACGTTGATTTCATGTTCGAAATCATAATCGGCATCTAGCTTATAAATGATGTGATGAGTAAACAAAGCTGTTTATCTTATTTTCAAACACATTATTGTTTATTATTAATTTAAAAGTAGCGGAATATACAAAATATAACAGTTAGATCATTTGAGCATAAGTAGTTGGAAGTATCAGATTTATATATGTACTCGTAGCGGATTGCTTCAGCTTAGCTAGTTCTGTGAAGCACCTAATCAATACCGTTCCAATCCAACTACTAAGACGGGATTATCCGCGTGCAACGTGCTCGCAGCTCGCCGCGCGCGGGCGCAGCGGTGCGGCGGGGCGGGACGCCACCGACCTAGGTAGGGGCCTTTTCAGATGGCTGTTTATAAATGTCTCGTATTATAAGGCGAAAATAAAGTTAGACAGCTATTTCATTGTTACTTGCCATGCAAATATATTGTAGAAAATAGTAATTCCATGATAAATAGTCAGCTCACACCTACCATTTTGATGTGGCATCGTGCACCGAAATAATTAATATAATTAAAGGCGCTTTAAATTCGGTTATTTATTAATAAAGTACAATATCGTTGGCGCACCACATTATACCTGTTTTTGCTCGACTGGGTTGTTGTTGCAGGTTTCATGAATGTACGTAAATAAATAATACTTTTTTATTTATTTAAATATATTTTTAAGTACGTGCGGTAATTAGATGTGTATATGTTTATAGTTTAAACAAATGTCACATTTAAGATGATTGGGATCATGTGGTAGACTATCAATAACGTATTTGGAGCACGGTTAGAACCAGATTACATACCAGCAAACCAGAGAAAATATTGCACTTTATTTATCGAAAAGTTTAGTTTGCCGCGTCTCATTTATTTATTTAATTAATTATATGTAAGTTAAGTACAAAAATAAAAATAAAATCAACTAAGTTCAGTCTGCCCGGCAAATTTACCCTACTTTCGAAAGTCGCCTCACAACATCGAGTAGGTACCAGCAGCACCGGCAGCAACCAACTTTCTCATTCTACGGTATACTAGCTGCTGCCTGCGACTTCGTCCGCGTAGATTTCGATTATCGGATATCCTTCGGGAACTTTCAATTTTTACGGGATGAAAAGTACCCTGTATTAATCAGCTAGCCGTTGCACCGTGAAGGAGTAACAAACACACACACAAACTTTGGTATTTATAATATTATATATTACATTGCTTGACGGCGCGCTAAGCCTAGTTAGTTGGTACGAAGCCCAGCGGTTCCCGGAAAGGGCACATCCTATTTGCGTGACGAACGCGACAATTTGTCATAAGTCTTGGATGTTTTCTATACATTGCAGTTTGTATGTATGTTTATCGTTGTCTACTACCCATAGTATAAGTCTAGAGCTTAGTATGGGATATGGGCCGAGGTCAATATGCGAAAGATATAAAAACTTATCACTATTATTGCGGCGGCCTCGCTGGAGTGGCTAGGGCTCCACCAGACAGGGTTGCCGACGAGCCCTCGTGGTTTCTTTAGCCAAACTAATATTTTTCTAAAGGTCTCATTTAATAATAAACATTTAATTCGATCGAAGTTTAAATACTAAATTAGCCGTATTTTACGTATAGCTTTGATGCGTCATTCATTACGTTTTTCGGTCATATCGCGAAAATATTGTTTACGCGATCGTACAGGGACATACTATATCGTTTGTACTTACAACAGCAGATGTTTATTCGTCACCTTTTAAATCAAATACTATTTCATTGATACAATATATGTATCTCATTCGAAACAAACACCGGCCTTCACCACCACAGGGTACCGAGGGCCGCAGTGATAATGTTGGCCTGTAAATTTGGGTTGTAAGTCTTGATTGTTGCCGGAATTGTTTACAGATAAGATTGTTCGCGCCGCGCCCGCGCCGCCCCCGCGCCGCGCGCGATACGCATCTCCTCACGCTACATGCAGATCGTCGGAGGGCCCGAGCTCGAGTGGCCAATTTAATATCTGATCGAGCCAGATATAATGCAATAACGCCGTAAATATGAAGGAGCAGGACCATTTATTGAACGTAAGTTAGTTTCAAGGGGGACCGAGACGCAATTGTTAAGAAGATTGGCTTACCTATATTTCCAGGGATGGGAGACAAGTTTTATTAAATTTAACCGTGTGCTCTGTTTCGTTTTCGCGTATATGGTGAAGTTGTTTTGAAAAGAATGTACTTCCTTTTACATTTATTGTTTACCTGATAAATACCAGTAAATATCAGAACTTAGCTTAGCTTGTAAGTAGACGACGTTAAGTATACATACTTATAAAAAAACGATACCTATATGCTTCAAGAATATCCAAGGTTTAGAAATAAATATTTATACTCTTTAAGGGCACAGGCGCCGCTAGCTTGGTGAGCAGGGTCACGCACCGAGCTACCGGGCTCGCGAGTGTGCCTTAATACGAAGAAACCCGACCGTTACAGCGTTAACACTGACAAAGTAGTCCGTAATTATCATGCAGGTCGTCAGTAGTTATGCGGCCCGGGGCGCGGGCCGCCGCACAAATCGGATACGAGCGGGATTATGAGCCGGCCAATTCAAAGTTCGCAACTTCGTTACCCGCGCCACTGGAGTTCTTCGATGGAACTATGTTGATATACTGCGGGATTCAAACAAGCGCACGCGGGGACGGGAGCGGCCGGAGGCGATCAATAGTATTTCTGAACTACCAGGTGTATCCATACAACTGAAGTTCTCTGGTTCTAATTCGTGTGATGACTAGTACGAGCCTACTCATTACTTATTTCATCGTTATTGGTTTTTTTTCATGGACACGCTAATATAGATCAGTCGATATTTATTGAAAAGCAAAAACAACATCAAGAATCCTAATTAGTAATGTTATAAATGTGTCCTTCTCTCTATTACGCTAAAAAACTAGATTGGAGGTAACGACAACCCCGCGATCCCACCCAAAAATTGGTACTTACCTTGGGAACAGCTATGCACGAGTTCCATACGAACATAAATGCGCATTATTTATCAAAGGAAAATAATAGATAATGTTTGAAAGAAGAGCAAACGCTGAGCAGAGAGTCGAGCGCGGAGCCCCGGCCTCTAATGGCGCCCTCGTCCTCTAACAGCCGCCGCCGGTAATTACCGCCGCTCCGCGCTCGTCCCGAACACTTCCAACTAAACGTATAAAAGCTTAGCTCTTAAACATCCACTACTTGGTCCAGCACGCCGGGTCTCCAACTCGGCTCTTACGGGATTAAAGTCGTTGACAAGCTTGAGCTAGGTTTAAGTTACTTGAATAGTGAGCTCAATTTTGATTGGTTAAAGAATAGTTTTGTCAGTGGAATCATGTCAAATGATAAAAATATAATATTTAGATTCACAACTTTGATTATTCTAAATACTTATTTATGGCCATTTTGTTTATTTCTCTCAAATAAAAGTCTGGTAAAGTCGAATGGAAAAAATCTGTTGAGAAAATAGGATGAAATCATTTAATTCCATCTTCAAACGAAAAATTTTGACGTGCTCATATCTCAAAAACCAATTTCAGAAATGCTGAGGTACTAACTCAGGATAAACGACTTGTCAAGTCCGTCCGGGAACATAACCGGTGCGTTTATGAGGAGACTCGAAGCAGACAATGTTGTAAGTGGAAGATAAGATTCAAGAAAAATATTTTTTGCTAATTTAATGCGTTACTAGCTTTTATCTCGGGAACTGCCTCCAGGGTATAAACTATTTTTGTAACGAATAGGTGGTGGCCTTCAACCGTAAACACGGAACAAACAAACATTCAAACTTCGCATTTATAAGTATCAGCAGGTAAGGATAAGAATAAACCTTAACCTGACTATTCCACTTTTAACACCCCTTGTTTCTACTATTTAAGTCTAACACAGTGTGTACTACATTTGAATTTATGATATTGTTCCATTGAAACTTTTTCGTGTACTTCCACTAACGCGAGGTGATCTTATTAATAATAAAGTGCAAGCTGGACAGGCCCGGCCCTTGAGCTGCCGCGGCAGTGCCGTCCCAGTTAGCGCAGCGGCGGCGGATGCAATCCCATTCCGTTTTATTTGAACTGCAGCGAGCGGCTAGAAGGAGCCGTTCTAGAAAATTCCCTCTCTACCTCAGCGCACCACATTAATTAACGTTTCGAACGTGATACTGGCCACTTGATCACCTGTGCTATGGAATTGGGGAACGCCGCGCTCTTTCATAAATAACAGAGTAATCGTATGATTTGTTTCGTTTATTGCAGTTCGGAAGCCACGAACAAATAAACAGACGAAAAAATAAAAAATGCACATTACAGACAATATGGCGATGGGTTTGTTGACGCTGGTTCTAGTCGCCACCAGCAGCCAGCAGTGGTATACCGAGCCAACCCAAGACCCAAAAGCCACACAACGGATTTTTATAAAATTAGCTAAAATCTAATTAATCTAGTTAAAAGGAGCTGCGTCCGATTCGGTTCCATAAGTTTGGAAGCTACGATGCCACAGATACACAAATACATAAAAACGTTAAACTAATAATACCCCCACATCAACACACGATGAAGATGAGGTAGAAACCTTCTATGAAGACGTGGATAAAGCAATACTCGCTGGAAAGAAAGCTAAATTCAACGTAATGATGGGAGACTTTAATGCGAGATTAGGCACCAAAAGAAGACGAAACTTTGGTGGGTTCTTTTGGGTTTGGTACCAGGAACACCATAGGGCAAACGTTGGTGAACTACCTGGAATCAAGGAAATTCTTTACAATTAACTCTTTCTTCTATAAACAGCTCCAAAGAAAGTGGACTTGGACCAGCTCAGAGGGAAAGACGAAGAATGCGCTGGTAGATTTTGACGTGTAAAAGTGCCCGTGCGGCCTAATTACTGAATAAACATCTTTTATCTTTTTTTATCTTTTAATGAAATTGATTTCATATGCACAGACTCGAAACTGTTCATGCAGGATTTTATGTACTCGCTCAGTGGAGATGCCTGTGTTCTCAGCTATTTCACGCACCTTCACTCGGCGGTCGTCGAGTACAATATTATGGACTTCTTCAACAACATCCTCAGTAGTGAATTCGATTGGGCGACCAGAGCGTGGAGCATCAGGTGTGCTTGACCAAACACGATGAAAATCATTTATCCAGTTATAAACAGGCTGCAACGTTGGTGCGTTAGTGCCATGAACATAATCAAGTTCAGTTTTTATTATGGCAGCACTGCAACCCTTCATAAAAAAATGTAAACGGCACGAAATTCACATTTTTCCATAGTTGTTGAAAATTTACGAGTGATCACAGTTAAACAATGGTTATACTGACAAAAACATGTTTTTTTTTTGCTGAATTTTTGACAGTCTTCACCAGGAAAAAGGTTTTACAAATAGTTTTTAAAAGGACTTATCAAACAGCCCTCGTATAATCAGCGATGTCACTGTCCTCACAGAATTTAAAATCAGCTATCATTGCCTCACGCGAAGCACACTAAACTTTCGATCGACACTAAGTTCGAAAGGAGGAAACTTCTGAAGAAACCTTTGGCAAAACTGGATATTCCCACTGGAGTCCACGACGAGTTTGAGAAAAAGCTCACCCTAGCTCTTAAAAGGGACGATGTTGACTACTTCGAACAAAGCCTTGACGACAAATACACTAATCTGATCGCCAAAGTGAGTAGTTGTGCATAAGAGATATTGGGCCAAACGCCCCGAAGAAAGGACCAACTAACTCCCGAGAGATTAATGCTGCTAGACAAACATCTCAGAACTACGCTTTTCAACTCCCAGGAACATCGTAATTTAAACAAGCAGATATCGAATGCAACAAGGCGAGATATCAGGAACAGGAATACCAGAAGGATACAGGAACTCATAGAAAAGTACCGAGGGCCTAAAGTTTTCAACAGGGCTATAAAAAATGGCTGCAGCCATCTTCTTAAACTGGAAAATGTCGACGGAGAAGTGGTCACGGAAACTTCAGGCATGGCATGCTGGACGTTATTGCTAATTTCTACAATACACTGTACAACACTTACACCTCTGAATATGCTAACGCTGATACTGCAGATAGTCGTGCACCCTTGACAAGACACTACACTGAGGATATACCAGAAATCAGCATGTACGAAGTCAAGCGGGCCTTAGTGAAGCTCAAGCAGTCTAAAGCTTCCGGAGAAGATGGCATAACCACGGAACTGCTAAAAGCAGGCGGACGCCCAATACTTGAAGAACTCAGCTGGATCTTCAACGAGTCCATGTTTACTGGTGTCTTACCAACTAAGTGGCAAGACAGTATTGTCGTACTTTTCCATAAAAAAGGCGCCTTAAAAACTATCGTCCGATTGCCCTCTTAGGCCAAGTCTACAAGGTATTTTCTCGTGTTATTACGGCACGAATGTCGAGACGAATGGAAGAATACCAACCCAGAGAACAAGCGAGCTTTAGAGGTGGTTACAGCACAATCGCTCATATATTCACATTGAGGCAAGTGATACAAAAATCCCATGAATATAATGGACCGATATATATACCTTGCCTTCGTAGATTATGAAAAGGCGTTCGATTCTGTGGAACACTGGGCCGTCTTCAACTCCCTAGAGAGGTGTCGAATAGACTACAGATACATACAGCTCCTGAGAAACCTATACCAAACAGCGACAATTACAGTGCAAATTCAAGACTCCACAACAACTATACAGCTTAAAAGAGGAGTACGCCAAGGGGAGGCCATATCCCAGAACTATTTACAAACGCACTCGAAGACGTTTTCAAAACTCTGCACTGGGAAGGTATTGGCCTAAAAATTTGTCTTGGAAAAATGCTCAAAGACCTAAGCCAGGCGTCATTAAAGGTGGGCCTAAAGATGAATATGGAGAAGACTAAACGGATGAGCACTACTGACGTAACAAATATTCAATCGGTAGGCGTGACGATTGGGAAAGTGAGCGAATATATATACGTGGGACAAAAAATAAAGCTGGAGAAGTGTCCATTGGATGCTGAAATTGACAGATGTATACAGCTGAGATGGGGTGCATTCGGCAAGCTTAATGACGTTTTAAAGTCTAAAATCCCACAGACATTAACCAATGTGTATTGCCGGTAATGACCTATGCATGTGAGATGTGGACGCTGACGGTCAGGTGGATGCACCGCCTCAAGATAGCGCAAAGAGGGGTGGAACGTGCAATGCTCGGAGTTTCTCAGTGAGACGAAATAAGGAACGAGGTCATTCGCCAGCGCACTAAAGTCACCGACATCGGTAAAAGAGTTTCGCAACTTAAATGGCAATGGGCTGGCCATGTTTGTCGAGTAGATGACGACAGATGGAGCCAAAGAACGCTGTACTGGAGACCCCGAACTGGAAGCCGAAACAGAGGAAGACCACCAGCCAGATGGTCGGACGACATCCAGGAGACGCGACGGCAGGGCCGATCTGGACCAGAATCGCCGCATCAAGGACTTGGCATATGTTTAGCAGTGGACGAGAATATGCTGAGAAGACGAAGAAGAATAATACCCTCTTTTTGCTTCGGGAATTAAAGTCGAGTTACGTATTGGAAGGAATTCTTAACGTTTCTAATGAAAAAAACCTGATTTAAAGACTGAATAATCGTAATCCGCTGTTAGGGATTTATGAGATCAAACGATTCTCAAAGTTATTTTACTTTCTTTTCCATTTAGGTTCATTAAACAAATAACTCAGGGCAGGATTTTATAAATAAACGTTTCAGAAATATTTACATTTGCTAATTTCAATGGCGTGTATAAGATTACTATTACCATTTTTGCTTATCTCTGAATTACTCGTATCTTTACATATTTAAATACTATTTTCGAACATGTTGTATAAAGTACACATAATCCCGGCCGGTTTAGCGACTTGCTTCTTGACGCTAGCAAAAATATTCAAACCAAGCTTATACCTATTCAAATTGTATTTGCGCCACATTAGGTCAAACTAACCTCACTGGAGCGCTTCCCGAAGTAGCAAGACAAGTACAGTAATCGGTAGAATAAGCTGTTGTGTCAACAGCGGTATCATCTTCCGGCGTCAGTAAACAACCCCGACCTCGCCGCACTAAGTTAGTGCACGCCCGCCGCCCGGACCGGAGTGAGCAATTACCTAACTCACGTGCGACATCAAAACTGACTGTTAAATATTGATCAAAACCATACCTATCATAAACAATTAAGTCTTCTTTGAAAATTTAACAAGTAGCAGCTAAAAGAACCAACAAAGTTGGAATAAGAGTTGATTAACAGCCGCGTTTTCTTCAGGGCTGGCTTACAGCGTTACCGAAGTTGCTCCCCCCGAGGTCGCGGCAGGCGCGGGGGGCGCGGCGGTCGCGGTAACCACGAGTGACTTGTTTTCAATTCACATTTAATTACTCCTCGGTGACACACAAAGTTTCCGTCAACTTTGTTTACGGACGCAGATACGCGTCGATGTAGCCCCCCCACCCCCACGTCCAACCACGCGCTGTTTATTGTTCGCAACTCCGCGCCTCATCAGCGACAATTTGCTTCGCTTGTAATTCATAAATTCCTTCGTAACTACGCTATAATTACGTGAAGCACGCTCGCTTTACCGACCGCTAAGAATAGTAGTTTAGCTAGCAGCTTGAGAGACCGGCGAGTGGCTGCTCGGTATTTAAACGGGAAACTTGGAGTCCACTACTCGGACCTAAAACGAATTATAAAGCAAAATTAAATGGAAAAAGCTGTAGATTTTTAGTTAAGAGCGGAGAGCTAATAAGGGAAGAAAGAAGAAGTTGCAAAACTTTTTCGTCGCTGAGGATATTTCCTTATGAAAACATTGAGTGAGCCGGCCGGATTGCGACGGTTCACTTTACTCGCGACGATTAATGAACTTACTTTTTATTTGCAGCTTTTTCATCTCAAACCCTTTGCATCTCAACTATAACCACAGCTGAATATATTATTTAAAACCTGATGATTACTTTTAAAATTTGCTTTCTGTCTCTTCCACTTCACGCAGAGCCATGATGGGTTTAACGATAAAATAACTAAAAAATATAGTTCTACAACTAAGTTGAATCCCCATTCGATATGGGAGCAGGAGATCGAAGTTTACCTATCTTATCTAGATCTTACAATCTCAGCAAGAAACTCCGTCAGACTATTTCTCAAATTGGAAAATTTATTATCGGGTATATTGTCCGTGGGTTGTTTTGTTGGCAAGCTAATATCGGACAAGTTCTATAAATCAAGCAGTGGGTGGACGCGAGGCACTTATCTGCGAGCATCGCCGTCGCTGCGCGGCGGGCGGCGCGCGCGGCGCTGACTTCGCCCCGACTTTTATCGCTTGCCAACTCGACAAATATAACTCACCTACTGTTGACTATTAATTGATAAAAAAATGCTTGGGTGAGTAACGCATTTTTCCTGCTACCTTTCCTGCCGTCGGTTCATAGCTTTTCAAGTCTGTTAGGTAAAATCCTAAGGGCTTTTTCTACAAATTATGAGACTTCGGGCTTGGAAGACGCTTGCCGCGGCCAAAATGTTCCTGTAACTGTAAACACAAAATCGCACAGGGGCTGAAACAACATGTCCGTCGTTTCCTGCTTAGCCAGAGCTGCATAGTGAAATCCCAGACTTTTAACAATGTAGGTGTAGTAGGTAAGTGCATCTTTCACCAGCCCCGCCACATCTCCAGCGAATCTCCAACAGGGCTAGTGCGGCGGCTGAAGAGGCGCAAGGTATTTAATTAGGTAAATGTAATAATGGTCTCGGCCCAGGTTATAATTTTATTCCATTCAATCTTTTAAGTAACATAAAAAAAGCTTCATTGACATCACGGGACGCCGAAGACCTGGCAGTTTCCTTGCCCAACGCGTTATATTTAACATTTCAATGAGGAAATGCTACCAGCAGCGTCTTCGGGGTAATGCCGCAAACCGAACTCATTACTTGTCTCATTTTGAAAAAAAATGACGCAGGTAATAAATTCTGAAAATAATACTTCTAGCGGCTTAAGTGCCCGCACTATTAAAAATAAAGTCGGGGTCAATACAAATGACAAAAGATGTAAACATAACCTACAAACCATTATTACACCATAATCACGTACTTTTGGACATGAGGTATATTTAATTATATACACGCACTTTTACATTCTGTTTAAGATTAAATAACTATTAACTATACGTTTTTTAAATCAAAACTCGTTTGCAGAAATATTAAGGTTATGACTGAGTCAAACAGTCCTGATTTGTTTACATCTTTTGTCATTTCTATCGACCCCGACTTTAAATAGTAAATTGCTTTTTAAATGTTTTAGATGCTCCCAGTTTAGCGAGCTCAGTATAAGTGAGAAAAATATCACGAGAATGTTTCAGCCCGCAACAACCCCACAGCGTTACCCGTAGGTACCTAGAGGTACATTACCTCTGATTCGTTCATAATAACAGGAGAAATCACGTATTCAAAGTTAAATTCTAATCGACGAACCGCCGTATATGTGTAATGTGATGTTCGTGATATTCCCTGATCTGGCGACGAGAGAAGGCTTTTATGAGCTATTAAGCTGAGCTTGTTTCGGGTTGTAAATGATGAATTATGATATAATGTTATATTACGAATATTCCTAAGTTTGTGAATGACGTACTATTGATTTCGAAATCTAGATCCTTGGAATAGATATGGAATAGTGGAATGAACATTTAGCGCTAAACATCTGTTTGGCGAAGTGATGAACTATAATAAAAAACTTAGCGGGCCGGCGTTTCCCGGCGGGCGGTAAGATTATGCAGGCACTCCCTCCTCGAACTCCTGGCCCGGGAGACCCGGAGACCCCCGGGCGCGGGCACTCACCTGCGTTTCAATAATAACTTTTTATTACCATAGAGCAGCCACTCAAATTGCCGAAGCTGGAAACGTAATGGGATTATCGCTGATCCGAAGCGATGAAGGCCTCCGTGTAGTGTGTAATAAAATTTACGAAATGCTTCCGAAAACTTTTACGCGATAACGTTAGAGTTTGGATTGTCTTTTATTTGAAAAGTTACATTTTGCGACGACACAGGGTTGCGTACCATAATCATTTAACTACTTATAAACAATGAACATGTTTCCTTCCTGGGAGTATGCTTTCAATTGAAAGCCTTACACAAATCAGCAATCTATGAATGAAGCAATCAATCTGTTACATTTTCATTATTTTACTTTAAAGAGTATTCGCCCGAGTTAAAAAGGAAATTTTAACTCTCGTACAGTTTACTGGTGGAAGTTTTGTTGGTAAGAGCTCTCTACGCCAGTCGTGTTTGGCTCGAGTGACGGAGAGATCGCTGGCCGTGCGCCAAGTCTCGGCAATTGTCTGCTCAGCCGACCCGCCGTGGTTGTACCAATGAAATGATACGAAAACTTACCGTCTTGGGGCACAAACATGAGAAATACATGCTTTAGACATATTAGTAGTAGGTGAGGATAAAGTATATATAAAGAGGAGAGTTAATTAAAGTTTAAGTAGGTAAGTTTGTAAGTTCTTTTTTTTATTGTTTCTTTTCCATTTATTAATAATATATTCCATGATTAAATCAAGTTTATTTCAGAGAGATTAAGTTGAACGGATACCATTTCCGCTGCACGGTTATTTAATTCCTAAAGCGAGAATTCATAAATAACATTGTGATAACAACTTATTTACAACTTGCTTAAAATCATAATATTAATAGATTTTAATCTAAATTAGTAATAATGTTTTATAAGTTACTCTATTTCATCAACTGTGTATCTCATCAACTTACCCCTACGTTATATACGCTAATTGCTAAGTAAAACAAGTTATTGAGTGGGTGGTTATGTTAATACTTTACATAATTTTGGAACATTGATAATATCGGTACAGTAAAAGTTCAGCTATTAAGTACGACAACGACTTACCATCTCGGATTGCGCGGGGTACAAGAGCGTACGAAACGGGCTTTGGGCGGACTTTCAGGAAATATACGTGCTGTAACCACCCGCTCCGGACGTCGGCCATCTTATTAACACATTCGCCTCCTGTGTCTTCAGTCCGTTTTATGCCGAGAGATAACCGAGAAGTTTGGGGTTTGGTACGTACTATTTCGATAACGTAGGTATGCCATAAAGTCCGCTCACGGACCTGGTAAAAGCTCAGACTTGGCGACCGAGAGATTTCACTAAGTTATCATTCTTCTTAAAATAAATGTTAAACAATTACAAAATTTGCCGGATAGTAAAGACCATTTTTATTATTAATCTGATATACCACATCCACCGGTGATTCGCAACCATCACCATCATCGTCGCCATCGCAGGGCATCCCGTAATTGCCAAGTGCCGCATACGCCGGCGCGCGGCTCGCGGGCGCTCCCCTCCGATACACTCCCTTACATTAATTGGCACAACTTTTCCGCGCAGCAGGCACTAAGTCCGCCTAATGCGAGGCTGCGGCCAAGTTTCACTCGTTCGTCTGTAATTACTTTTATTGCTTCCTTTCCTCGTTCATTCATAAAATCGCTGTCTTCTCATGAATTTATCTTCAGTGGAAAATATTTTTATCGATGCTCCCGAGTTCTCCGATTAATTAAATTCTTAGATGGGTGGATCACTTGGGGTAATTGCAGGTGCATCTTCAGGAACGTTGGCATACCGCTAAGCAATTAAGATAATATGGTTTAGGTATTAATATCAGGAACCAACTTCCATTGCTGCCTAGGTGCTTACTATCTAATCATGGTGACATACCAAGACGCTCCGTCTTATACTTGTGTATTACCGAAGTTATGCCAAGCCGCACGAAAATAGAACGGTAAATATCGAGAAGCAATACAAAAGAGAACGAAGTCCCGCACTGAGCTCGTATTTTCAAGAACTTAGGACGTAGTACGCCAATTTATTCCAGAACATTGGCCACCTTATGCAAAACACGTCAATTCTCCCCTCGGCGCTCATTCGCCGCCATCCGCTATTTGTTGGGAAGCTGACCCGGATAAAGGCGTCAAATTACCGACGTCAAATTCGAATGTCACCTGAGCCGGGCCGCGCCGGCGTCGCCATTTTTATCCCATTCCGAGTTAATATTCCGTGGCCGTCCGGCGGGGCACGGAGCGGACACTCGCAGAGCTACGAGTTACAACATGGCGGCCGCTGCACCCGCGCCCGTGCTGCACGGACATTTACGACCGCGGTCGCCCGTAGCTCCGCGTCCGTGCTACGGCTCCATTCATAATTGACGCGCTCCAACTCACGCGAATGCGACGTTTGCTTTGGATCAAAACAGAACCTGTCCCCCAATACGAGTAATTAGAGTCGTCGAATTGAATGTTTTAAGTTGGAGTCAAGTTGAAGAGGTTCCCGGGTCTATATTGGAGTCTCTAATTGTCATTTGTCCTACTGCATCTGTGTCCATTTGTCTGGGGTGTCCGATTCTCGTTTATCATAAAACCATTTTCGCCTGAATTACGAAGATTTGTATTGTTGTTATAATGCATGTATTTTTGAAAACTTAAATAGTATTCTGTCTCAGCTGAAAAGCAGTTTAGGATAATCCATGATTCGGAAAAACGAATCAAACATCATTAGAGATTCCGAGGGACACCCCTCTCATCTTATTATGTATTTCCTGGTTGTGAAGACGTTCGGACCTCTGAACAGTTTGTTTCGTGCAAGTTGTGAGAGTGGTGTGATTACAGTGACTCGTTAAGTTCGATAACTGATTGTGTTATATCTACTTACACTTGTATTAAATAATCGAATGACTCATCAAATAGACATCGTCATTAAAACCATCATTTTATAAAACGAATTCTTGAAAATGGAAACATAATGAAAAAGGCATTACGAAGATGTGGTCTACTCTTGTTTGTTTGAAGTCGCTGCATAGTGTTAGTAACTGGTTAAACGACTGCTAGTACAGAGTCTTAGTTTTAGTACCTAACCAAGTTCTTAACTGGAGCGTCCGGGATTAGGTCTCTGCGGGGACTTAAGTCCCCTGTGAATCAGGTCAAGGAATATGCAGATAACACTCCCGACGGCGTGCTGCGCGCGGCCGCCGCCCCTGCACTCGCCGCGACGTTTGCCGAGCGGCTCACGGCCTCACGGCTGTAACTTCCCGATTGTGCCCGCATCAATTCAAACAGAATTGCTTTTTACTCATGGGTGTTAAACTTTTGCCTGCAGGCACGTGTTTACTATTTTTACAGTAGTTTCTATATGACTCAGGCGAAGACATAGCATAAGCTATAGAGATTACACTGTAGCAGCTTTAGTTTTAAGAGAATTACATATATAGTAACTTAATTATGTAAACTAATGTCCAAGAGCACTTCTTGTATTAAGCTGCTAGAGGAATAACATATTGAAGCCGATGGGTCGTCTCAGCAAACATAAAATTTACATCAACACGGTATAAAAACCAAAACGTATCCCGTGGGTTGTGGGGTAATAATTTCAATATAACAAACTTATTGCTACCTATTCGTCGAAATTTTGACGCCCAAAGACATTATGGAGCGGGTCAAGCGCATTAGGGGGATTTACCCGCCATTATCGTCGACCCATTTCCGATGGGCTCAGGCGCAGGCCGCCGGAGGATTTCCCTTTGTTGCCCCTCTTGATGGGGAATATTGCATATTACGGCCGCGAACACTGTGCTGTTATTAAGCCACAGTGCCGCTAAACAATAGCAAGCATTATTATCATTTAGAATGTTATTTCATTAGCTTTATATTTATTATGGTTTTCATTTTTATTTAATAATCTTCCTATTAATTATTAATACGCAATGATTACCTTGTATATTTTGGATTTGACTAAATGTTTAGTAGATATAATTTACAAAACAGACTCAACTCAACTTTGTCGCACTAGTATTATTAAAAACATTATTATATCTCCAATATGTAGCATATTATAAGGATCCATTATCTTGTGGACGCACACAGCTCAAACAATTCGTTTTAACTATAGACTAGAACAGCTAATAAAATGAGTTCTCCGCGGACTAAGTCGCGAGAACTGATAATTAATAAAGATTCAACATGAAATTTGCAGCGTGTCATATGTCACTGAGGCTAATGTTAGATAAGATAATATTGCTGGTGACTCGTACAGCGGCTCCAGAGCCAGCGAAGCGCGCAGCTGTTGTCAGCGGCAGCGCCGGCACGTCGCACAGAACTGCGAGCGAGGCCGGGCAGGCTCCGACATATCGCTGCTGAACGATAACTCGCACCAGCCCTCGCAGCTCGCACAAATCTCAACTATACTCGGGAGCATCAGGGATGTTTCTGCGTCAACAGAATTCCGAACAATAAGAGCTTGCTAAAGTTACCGGTCATCGACTGAGCCGCTTAACCTGAGCCTTTTCGTGAATATAAGGAGTCGGCTTTACGAGTGATGGCCCTCTCGCCACGGTTTGAGATATGAATCCTTGTTGTTTATGTTATTACTGTACCGGTGGACTAACCCGACTTGGTTTATACAGCAGCACGAAGCGATCAATAAGAATACAATACCGTATTTTAAGAGATTTAAGTCTGTATTAATCTTTCTTTATCTCAGTTAGATTTATCAATGGTTACTAAAGCAAACTGAGAAAGCGAGAGGATTACAAACTTTCACGACAAAATACGATGTCGTAGGATTATTTACAAGACGTCACGTCTTAGACGTGAACCCCCTTCACTCATCACTTTTGTCGGATATGACAGGCTCCATCGCGGACCGTCCGTTTAAGCCTAAAGTGTCATTCGATACGACTACGATCTCTACGACAAACGCAATATTGATATTCAGGTAAATAAAAACGCTTCAATTCAATCTTTTCTCGTTTTTTGTTCGTGTTGGTTCTACCACAAAGATAACGAATCCACAAATAATAAATGAACGTAAATAACTACATGAAACATGAATATATATGTTATAAAAGTTGAACTTTGAGGACAATCGAATACTGATTCAATAGTGAATGAATTCAGTGGAAAGCATTGTGCTTACCATGCACCAACTGCATTGAATGGGTACACTGTCCAATTTAGTTCATTCATTCACTTGATTTACATTCATCGCCCAACATAAAGGCTCTTTCGATTTAAAAATTTCAGTCCATGGGTTTATTTTTAAAGTTGTTCGAAACAATGTCAGTTATTTTTGTAGTAATCCTACATATTAAATTAAATTAGCTCTTTCCTACAATGTTAAACATACCCAACGGGTTATTGGCGAGCGGCCCAAGCGACCCGTCGAATAATTTGATTCCTGAACAACCATGAGATAGATCCAAATGACGTCATAAATAAAGTCCTAGGAAATATAGTAAAATATACCAAGTTGATTACAATTATGTGCTTTAGAAATCATTTTTCCGCGCACGCGTGGCTATTTTAAAAAGCTCGCTGGTCAATAACTATTGAGAGGTGAGGTGTTTAAAATAATTCTAAGAAAACCCGCGGCTCACTCCATCCCACGCCCTCCATCGGCAGTATCACACTTTGATCACACCGGTGCGGTGTTTCCTTCCCTCCACTGGATAGGCTTACGTAAAGACTTTTTTATAAGTGAATTGACCTAAAGCTACTTAACAATCCGTTTCAAACCTGGCGCCTCGATATAAACGCCTTATTGCCTGCGATTTAATTGCGTGGCCTCATTCATCTTCTGATTCGAAACTGAAATGCTTCTGGGAGGAAACTAGATATTTTTAGTTCGCACTTACCTCTGCTTGACGAGCCTTTCAGCGCGATGCAGGCACTCCGCGGCTCAATAATAAGTTGCCATTCAGCCAGAGTGCCGCCGCCGCGCCGCTCAACGGGCCACTCGAGGAGCGCGGCGGCGCGCTGCGTGCCCGGCGACAAACAACTCAACAACAGTTCAGTACATTACAAAATGTCACCTTTGTAACATTTCTAATTACGAGTATATACGGGTTAGTAACCGTTCATGCCATCTTTTGTATACCTACCAAATGTATCTAAAGCAATAAACCGTTCAGATAAACCTTTATTAATAACGCCATTAAATCCGATGGCTTTAGTACCAACAATAAATGGGAATCCGTGGAGCAACCTTGCTTAACCTCAGAGGTGTGTGCCCGCGAGCTCGGGCCTCGTTGCCGTGTATTCATTAGTAGAGTGTCACAGAAGGAAGAATTAAATTTCCCGTTCCGTATACAAATCCATGCGGCGGGATAAGCTGATTAGCAAGTTAAAAGGATAGCCCGCAGCCGGCCGAAGTTGGCGAATTAAAACAATCTCATTATCCGGAGACGTCAGGAGCCAGCCCTGATATACGGCTCGCGCGCCAACCCTTTATCAACTTTATTGCCATTTTTACAACTCTCTTTCTTACAATGTACAAACAATTTAGCGAACTTAAAAGGATAAAGCAGCTTATTTAGAGTTACTTTTGTTCAAAATTACTTACCATAGAAGCATGTCAGTAATTTTATTAATGTATGTTACCTGCATTAATTATGGGAAAGGGCCTCGCGACTGAAGTTTTCGTTCAGCGTTCTGACATTTCCTGAAGTCAGGTACTTTAGTTAGGGAGGTGGCGAGCATTCCGGTATATGATTTGCACATGTTCACATTAGATCAGTACGAATTGATTCGGCCCAGTCAATTAAGGTCCTATATCCCTGCGTTTTCGCATTACAGCAGATTGAAGTTGCCTCTGGGGTTCAGGGTCACAATCACCTTGGCAAGGAAGAAAATCGAAGAGGGAGACATTCAGGGCTCTGCATAATCATGGGACAGAGTTGTAAGAATGTATTAAAAAAAAGCTCTTCTAAGTCATTTGCACACGTTTCTCATTGCGCCCATTTGATTCATTATATTTATAACTCCCGGGATAGGAACAGACATTTGGCAGACACTTTGCTCACAGATTTTTAACTGTACAACTGTTTGAAATTTACATGGGACGCAGTTAACAGACAGAACCCAAATAATTCTGTCGGATTTTGAAAATCGTTCCTGTAGATTATATTAATTTTTTTCAATAATATTCAGTAGAATTTGGTATTTGTAGCTTGGCGCCAGAGTCGGGTTGAAAAATAATAATCAAATGGTCTGCCTTTCGAATATCAGAGGCATGACGTCTGCATAATCGATTTTCTTGTCTTTCATAAGAAATTCAAACATCAGTGTCAGTGGGCATAATATAGTACATATTTTTTTTACATTTTTGAAGCACTGTTAGTAGACAACGGAGAGACAACATGCTGGCAGACTATTTTTCCGTGGTCCTTCTCATTGTTTTTAATCAAATAATTCAAGTCTGCCGAGTGTGCACTTCATATACAACTTTTTAAATCATAAAAATATCTTAAAAAATCGAATACTAGATAAGTCACAGCCTGGATGTTGGCCTCTTCGGGTTGTTGTGTTTACAGGATGACTGTACTCGTCGGCCCCTGAGGCAGACATGTGCGCATAATATAGTACACATATTTTTTTACGTTTTTGAGACGCTGTCATTTTACAACGCAGCGCTACCGTGGTGTCAGACGAGGTCCTTTATGATTCTTAGGCTATAATTATCGCTATTAATAACGTCTGCTACGTATGCTGATCATATAGAAACTTGTCTCGCCACTTCCTTAACTAATTATAGTAAACACGATACAAAT
This sequence comes from Acleris sparsana, assembly GCA_923062465.1. Taxonomy (NCBI): domain Eukaryota; kingdom Metazoa; phylum Arthropoda; class Insecta; order Lepidoptera; family Tortricidae; genus Acleris; species Acleris sparsana. Next base: position 19,332,468 of record OV281293.1, read on the forward strand.
CAAACATTTCATGTTCCACGGCGCCATATATTGAACCCCTTTTCCCTCTCCGATATTAGGCATCTTTTTTGCTTTCTACGTTTTTTCCTCCACACTATTATTCGTAAAATTTGTTGCACCCGCTTACCGCGGGCGGTGAGAGCGTTAAAACGTCCCGTTTGAAAATATGAGAGCGGCCGGGGTTTAATATAATGAAGATTTATATAAACTATCTTATCTTTATGGCGGCCGGCAGCAGTTTACACGCTTTTTGTCCCGCTTTCATGAGGACTCCGGTGCGAGTTTGCAAGTATTACGTTGCAGCGGAAACTCCAATTTAGCCGGCGGTAAATCAACTCGAAAGCTATTTTTTAATAAAGGTGCATTTAGCTGTTAGGACACCAATCGCTTAAGGACTTTACAAGGCACCTTAAAAGAGCCGTTCGAAGTTTTGTATAAGGTATGATCAACAGAAGTACAATAGATATTGTGAAAGCAGTGGGAAGGCAAGCATCAGGCGACCAGCCGCCGCCGCTCGCGCCCGCCGCCGCGCCGCGGTGCACCCAGCGGTTGTTGTGAACGCGGCCAGGGCGTAATTTGGCAGCGCGCTTCGATGTTATCGCGACGCATTTCCCGACAGATACCGCGTTATTTAACGCTACTGTTGGCTCGCGTCCTGCGACAAACAAACAACCCTTTTTACATTTATTTCCCCGTAAATGGAGGCGTGCTACCTCACGCGCAAATTAACTTCTCAGTCGGAAAAACAAAAATAAACGTAACCTTTTGCCGAACGGACTGAAATCAGTTTAAGCGTTGATCTTGTTTGGCCACGAATTTGATATATTTACTTTGTGCGCCAACTTTCACCTTTAACATGAAGTTTTGGTTTCACATTTAATCATTACTATTTGCCTTTTATAATAACCTAGTAAAATACAAGTAAAAGTATTTATTTTAAAGGTTTTTTTGCGTTAAATATTCACCGCATATTACGCACCTCGCGGCCGGCGAGTAATCCGGTCAATGTGCGGGATAAAGAAAAGATTGCGAGTAAATTGTGATTATAAAACTTTGTAAAAAGAAATCTTCGCGAGTTATTTGTTAAATATTTGAGTGGAGGCGGAATAAACTCGTTCACCTGGCACCTGCTTAAAATTCCGCGGCGTCGCGCGGCGCGGGGCGCGGGGGCGGGCGCCGGCCGCGCCGACACCTCGCCGACCAGCCTACGCCGAGACAAACTTCCCAAATACTTTACCGCCGACCGCTTGTCTGAAATTACATCTTTGCCTCTAATTTACTAGACTAACCCGAATCTTGTTTGACAGATTGAATTTTAATTCATGCAAATCAGCGAATTGTTTTTGTTACTAGCATAATTATAGGTCACCATTATCATCTCTGTTGGTACCGTTCATGAAGTATCTCATCATTACGATGCCTGTGTTAACGTGAAGTATAAATATAATTGCATTATTGCCAGCGCACATGACCTCGTTTCAAATTCTTGCTAAACCCCCGCACCCGCACCCGACTTGAGCTAATATCCTCTTTGATCGCCTTTTAAGTGCGTTTTTACTTATTTCTTTCTTTCCTTTACTTTTGAAATACAATTCCGAAAATGAAACAAAAAGTAATCCTCTAGTTCAGTCCGAGGCACCTAGAGTACATAACGTTTCGCATTACACGTGTTTCCCTAAATCCGTTCCATATTTCTGACAATCTATGAACCCTTTGTAATGAGGCTTCGTTGGGATCCTCTGTAGACGCGCGCGCACCCGCGGGTGCTGTCCGCCGGTAAGTAATGGAGCACAATTCCCTCGGTTCCCTGCGTTCGTTATGCTCACCTCAATTAATTAAACTGGTTTTCATTAGCGTAAAGTATTTGCAATACATTGCCTTTGTACGAAAAGTCAGCGGGTTTAATCCTTTGCGGCACAAACAAATACACCTTCGCCCCGTCCCGGAGGAGCCGCGCCGCCGCCGGCGTGCTACTGCTAACAACTGGTACTCAACTTTGTCTGGGAAACTTTTCTGTATCACTCAATTAAGCCACAAAAGTGATTCATTAATTTATACATTAAAATGAAAACAATCAAATGATTACTTTGACTTTTTAAGTCTTAAAACATTTTATATAAATTGCGCGTGATACCTACTCGTGATTTGTGAAGTGATGATACTGGAATCAATTTCAAATAAATGGAGGGTACCTAAGTGTTAATGCGACTCTGTTGTCACGGGACATGTGCGGGAGTAGTGGCGATAAGATCTAGTTTGACAAAGTTCCCCGCGGCGAACATCTCGGTCAGGTATCAGCCCCCTCCACTACCCACCCCCCTCCAACTAATCTAATTAACGCAGGCTTACAGGAGTTTCGCGGATTCATCTCCGCCCTGTTGTTATTGACAATCGATTAGACAGAGATAACTGCGCAATTGTTTACGGGCGAAAGGATCGCTTTCAATGCTTTAGTTGCTTAAGTCGAGCTTGTGCCGAACTCATAATGGGGGCAATATTATGTCTTAAATTATAGGTTTGTTTAGCCTCAGTTGTTATATTTACTAACCATATTGTTATTTTTTCTTTCATACGCATAAGCATATACCTACGAGAATGTATACAATAACTAGAGAAAGAGAAGTAAGTCCTCGATGGTAAATATTATAATGCTAGTTTAATGTAATGTAATGTAAGGAGTTTTGATGAAACATTTAACGATATTCCGATCTCGTCTATAAGTAATTAAGTATATTACATTTAACTGATGCTCGTTTTTTAACATTTGCAGTATCTCACCTAAAATAATGTTTTTCCATTCAAATGCAAAACGGTCTGAATTTGTGGCCTAGCGCAGATCAGTTAAGAGTGAAGACATTTACCATTAAACACTTACGTAATCTGGTGCTTCATTCGTATACACGCCATGAACAAGATGTTAGCTTGCTTAAGGAATATAGGTATATGCGGGCGCGCGCTGGACGCGGAGTGAGCGGGCGCGCTCCAGGAGCTATGTGCACACTAACGTCATAAGAGCATGATAAAGCGGTAAATGCTAAGCTGCGAGCTAATGGCGAGGTTCCATGCCTGGAGCTCCACCGGTCCCTAGCTTTACTTTTTATTCCTACGCTGTCTTTTTCAAGACTACTAGGTTTAGATTTCATACTACAGTCAAAGAATTTAATTCCTATAAAACTTTGGACTATGTCAAAGGGACACTAAATAAAATCATAAGAAGTTACGTTTTGTTTGATTACGTCAGTTTGACTTAGTCCAGAGTGGTATAGCAATTAAATTCTTTGAATGTACATTCTGCACGCGACTTTGATAATCGTTATTCCTTTGGGTTTTTTTTTAAATTTCCGGAACGAAAAGTAGTCTATGCAGTGTATGTATCGAGGGGATAAAGCAATCTCCATTCCAAATCGCATCCAATTTCGTCAAGCCACACACACACATACAGTTTTGCATTGATAATATACGTCAAAAGTCAACGAGCTGGACTAAGAACAGTTCAACCATACGTCGCGTCTTCGAATCGGCTTTACTATTAGAAAACGAGTTCAGAACCTATCTGTAGCACGAATTCTTAACAAGCTAACGTTTTCATACATTATTTTACGTAGGTATACTTACATTATTTTTGGCCGTAATGGGCGTGCAGAGTGCTAGACTGTATCGTTTAAAGGTATACCGCTTCAGGAACAAGAAAAGAAGCCGTCCCTGCCGCCAAGAGGGCTAATTTACTGTCCCAGTATAGGCTACAATCGAGTTTAGTTTTTGAGGTTATGTGTGCAGATGACTGGACTGTTTACTCGTAAAGTCAAACTCAAAGTTCTTTATTCTTCAATATAGGCATAATGTAATGCACATATGAATGTCAAAAAGCATTACCACCGGTTCAAAAAATAAAACCTTTGCCCCGAGAACAACCGGCGTAAGAAACTCGGTAAGGTAAGTATATTTTTTCCAAAAAAGGTATTCTTGTCTTGCCGCTAGTTTGTTTGTTTGCATGTATAATTATTTTTATTCATAAAGGGTTTAAAGTCATAATCATCGGAATTCATAACGTATTTTGTAAACAAATTGATTAACAAGAAAAAATGCGCTCCCTTGCTCCACTGCACCGCTGTCGCCTAACTAAGTATCACAATTTTAAAGAACATGTCATATAAAGTGTGATACTTAGTTTTGCGGTCCAGTATAGTTCCCATGCTGGTATGATGAGCGTAATCGAAAAATGAACTTATGACAGTAGGTATAGCGGACCGGAGCGACCCTTCGTACTCCAGTCGCTTGACGAGGATACAGTTCAAGTGTGAAACGGGTTTAATTACTCCGAAATTAAACTATCTGCTATCCACTTCTGCGTGTGGGAGGATTCAAGAACGTGTAGAATCACGTTCCCTCGCTCTTTCCTCCGTGAGACGCCTAGGACGCTTATTCGCGTTCGTCGCATTTTCAGCAAGTGCCTTGAGAAGTGCAGTTTAACAGTTGTGAATACCTATCGTATAAAACCAAACATGTGATTCGGGTAAAGTGATGACTGATTTCGAATACACATTAATTTGTTTATTTGACCCAGTCCGTAACTCGAGTGGAGGTAGTTGCGTTGTTATTAATCTTTTGTCAACAAAAAATGTAAGGAGCAGTGTAACATTAGGTAGTGCTCAGTCACTTATGAGTGTTGATAGATGGCTCATACAAGCCAAAAAATAATTATCCTGTCAAAAACAATAAAACGTACTTCAATATTTTAAATGTGAAAAAGTTGGAGCAATCTCTTAGAAATCATAATTAAGAGGTACAAAGCGATTGGAGCGGCGGCCGGCCGCGAGGGACCGCGCGGGCGGGCCGGGGCGGGGCGGGGCGGGCGGGCGGCAGGGCCGGCGCTCCACAGATCGCTTGGCGCTTCTGCTACCCTAGTTTGTCTATCTAATAGTAATGAGTAGATAGTATAGTAATTAACTTAGTCAATTAGGTACGTATATTTTTACAACAACCGACTCAGGAAGAGGTTATGGTGTTTTAGACCTTCGTCTGTCTGCTATTATCGTTTATAGGATTCGAATAGGTAGATAAATTGCAATCCTTTCTATAAAGTTATTATTTTGGTGACAGCTTTTAGCCGAGTAACATAGAACTTGTGTTGGTAAATCAAAAATTACCAGCTAGAAAACATTACAATTTTACATCGGGGATAAAACAAATGTTTTTAAATTGGAAGCTTACAGTGTAGTTTCATATTATCAATTCAGTTATCCTTATATTTTGTTGAGTCTCATTTTTGTCATGAAGTAATTAAAGATGGGTCAACTACCAAGATGTCGGTGGTATCGGTGTACAGGCGGAGCACGTCGCGCACTCGTAGTACACACGCGCGGCAGCCCTGCGGGCGGCGCCGCGGCCTGCGCCGGGCCGCATTGCCGCCGCCTAATTGGATTAGTTTGCAAAACTTCGCAACAGGACTTCTGGATTCTTTTCCTTGAATTATGACCAAATAGTTTGTCTTGTCTCTCACGTGGACTTTGGATAATCTTCGTTCTGTTTGTAATTGTTATGTGGTTAAGCAAATTGTCAGTTGTGATTTGATTTTGATCTATTGTCAACTCGTTCATAGTTAGTTTTCAACTTTGTTCCTCAACAAGATGTTTGTTTCTGGAACTGCAGATTCTAAGATTAAAGTACCCTCTGCCTTTTCACGGCACTATCAAATTGAACAGTTTAGCCGGCTTATTCGCTGTAGTTCCTTTGACCTTTTAGAATGAAAGTAGTGGTCATATCCTTTAAAAGGTACTGCGAAAAGGAATTAGTGGGAATAATCCGTTGAGCCGTAGTTACTTTAAGTACATTTAAAATAAGTAGAAAAAGTGGATACCTACACTCGTATAAAAATTTACCGCTTTTAAAGATTTCTTACTATTCTTGGTCCATTTTCCAAGTCACACGATTATAGCATTATTATAGTAATTTACTTGTATAATTGCGTTTAGTTTGACTAAAACTGACTAGTTTTTAGTTTACTTTGAATCAACTATTTAATAACAAGAAACTGCATCAAAGCTTTAAGAGCTCACTAATGGATCATCAAACACTATGTTCAATTAATCATTCTTTTCAAAGAAGTATTATTCGTTTTTGAGAACAAAGAAGCAGAAAGTCTTTGCCATTTTGTCTTCGTTTAACTAAGTGTTGAGATAAACTAAAATAACGTTAATATAGCTCAGACATTTGGAAAGATAAAGTTGACATTTCAAATGCAAATGTAGCGAAGTTAATGGTTTAATATTTTGCTATAATATCATAGCATTAAGGATTAGAACAATTAAATCATAAAAGTGCTCAGGCCGAGGCACTTGCTTATAACGCTAGTCAGTAAATATAGATGCAGTCATGGATCTTGGGGCCGCTGTGTCAATGTCAAAGTGACGTTGTTAATCATCGTCCAAAGTGGTTTTTTTCCAATTTTAACCAGGGCCTAATAATCCATTAGTGAAGTGTACCATTAGGTGACTGTACCATTTGCATAAAACCTTGCGTTTTGTTGACGAGCTCAACGCGGCCAGATTGAGATGACAGTCTCGTGGCTCAACACCCGGTCGGCGCAACTGCAATCGCGAGCTAGTTGTAGGTACTTAAACGTCAACTCCGTGCGCTGCGACTTAACCTCATTTTTACGACGTCCAACGTCGGCCCACCGCGGGCGGCCTGCCCGCGCCGCCCGCGCCCCGCGCCCCGCCGCGCGAGTGCTGGCACTATGTCGGTGAACTCAACTCGTGTCTTTAACATTTAATTTTACGACACGTGTCCTTATGTCTGATAGTTTTTGTAAGGAAGCCATTTTCAGGCGGAAACAACGTTAAGTGCCGTTAACGGCTGGTAACCAGCCGTCGCAGCGACTACTAAGTCGGTGTTGGTGCTGCTCAACTATAATTGGGGTAACAAGAATGCAGCTCAAGTATAATTATGGTAATAAGAATTTGGCCGCTTTGGTCTTATTTTTATTAGCATTTTATGTGTTTGAACGTACATTACCAACCATTTACTTTAACATCCTTGAAGGTACAACTCGCAGGCCTGACCTTGGCGGCGGGGTTACTGACGCTGCACTCGATGAATGGTGCTGATGATGAAGACCTGTCCCAAAAGCCGTTCGGCGCGGGTTCGAAATCGCATTTACAGGGGCCAGGGGTTTGTTGACGTGAATATGAACACTGGTTGGTTATTATATCGATTTTAATCCATTTAACTTAGTTTAATAAGTTACGAGAAAAAAACATGCGTCCGGCGCGCTACCCGTTGACAGGAGGTCTACCGGTTCCGTACTCGCATGCGTACCTGAACTACCACTAATGATCTGTCAGTTCTATGGCTGATTTCTATCTGTCTTTAGACATACCTTTATAATCTGTGGGTCTGACTTCCACCTAAAAGTCAATGACAGCTCTAAAGTGTATGACAAAAAAAAAAATAGAATGAATGAATGATTTTCTATGGTTATCTCTATAATATGCCATTAAGGCCGCTACAATTTCCTGATACATGACAAGAATATAAATAAAAACATGTTAATCCCGTTAATAATCCTACTCTTTTTTTTGTTGTTGAAATATTTACGTATGTGGAAAATTACCTGATATCTCTTAAAAGTAACTGGAAAATTCCTCACATGTTTGTATAAGCTACATTGATACCATTACCATTTAGTAGCAGGTTTTAAAAACACGTAATATGAATGAAGAAGGTCGGATGGATCGAAGATTGTGACAAAAATGATTGTACTTCAAACATTGCCTTTACGACTATTGTTATTGTAAGGTCAACGTTATGGTAGCTCTCATTGGCCTGACAGTAATGGCCGAGACAACGATACATAATACGGTATCACACTAACACCGGTGGATTAAAGGTCCGGTAACAAATATTTTTTAACAGACGCGTAGCACAGCTACGAGGAATGCGTAGGTCCAATAAATGTAAGATTCGTAGCTCGTAGGCATTAAAATAGACCTGGTTATTTAAAAAAACAGGTGAGAGCAACTCGTCGACTTAAAATGATCAGCGAGTGGTCCTTATTTAACTACGGCGGTGCCGGAGCCATTTATTTTAAACCGGAGCCGGCTTCAAATCGGTCGGTTGTGGAAGTTGAAGTGATCTGACTTATGTAAGAGCAGTCTTATCTGACACCACCTGCCCGCGACTGGTGGTCGCTCAGTGACGGAGTTAAGCTCGTGACGTCCCCCGAGTGTCGCCTCCGACACCTGGAGGAAACTTCATAGCAATGTAATTTAAAAAAATCGGTTTCAGAATTCCTTTTCGTTTCGCCGGTAGCCGCGAAAGAGAATACAATACATGTAGCTGTTCAAATAGTGTTAGCCAAAAGAGTGTTCATAACCTCACACGGGACGGTAAACGATATGGCGTGTATGGGCCATTACTACGCCTCTACTTAAATAAATAAATGTTAGGGTGTTCCCTGTCATAATCCCTAAAACCCTTAAAAAAACACCGATCACTATGTCGGTGTAACCGCACTCCTTCGTAGGAACTAGATTCTACTACTCGACCTATTCAGTGAAGCTTTATTCAAAACCACGCGTTGTAATTAATGTTAGGTAGATAAGTCAAGTTACCAGTGTTTTATCCCAATATTATATCCGCTCGTTAACGTACGATGGCGCAGGGATGTAGTTGCTACCCGCAAGTTGGCAGGCGCTCATATTCGTTACGAGAATCATTATTAATTCACGCTTTTTTGGTAACAAGCAATTCCAATGTCTAACTTCGAACCGCATAAAACAATTTGCCAAAAAAAATGTATTCATATGCCAAAAGGAATATTAAAGCATCTTCCTTATCTTGGAAGTTGAGGAAGTTGGACAAAAGACATCAACAAGTTTTGTCGTTGAGTTAAAGGGACGTAAAATTACGAGGACAGTAATGTCGGCCGTAAAGTCGCCGCGCCCGCCGGGATGGGGGGGGGGACACGACGCTATCATACGCGGTGACGCTCGCGTGCCTCCCTCCATCGCCTGAACGTGTGCGCGAGCATGGACATCAAGATGACTATAATACTGGGTGTCCCAAAAACCAACGCCAAAATGGAGAGCGCCTCTCCCAAGAGCGCCGCGACGTGTGGGCGGCATTTCGTTCTAAATGATTGTTGTGGTGATTTACCACAACGCCTCGAGATCCCATATATTAGTGGTTCACCTATGATGTTTGTTAGTTTCTCTGGATCAATAACCAACTATAGGTAAAAAACTCAAATAAAGCTCCTCTTTCATGTAGTTGTGTACAAAAATAATATGAGATTTACGTCAAATTTCAAACAAAAGTATGTCGAAGTCTATACAGATGTGTTACAACTACATGCAAGGGGAGCTTTACTTGAGTTTTTTACCTATACAGTACAGTTTAATAAGACAAGTATTGTCACACTTTAAATACGCAGCCCTGACTTTATATTTAGCACTCAAAACCCACATACAGCACGGGGACAATACCACCTTTGTGTGTTATGTAGGAATATACTCGTATACCTATCATGAACATTGTCAAATTATTTTTTTCTTTAGTACTGTTTAAAACTTTAAAATGCTTTAATGTTCACGTCTCTACAAAATCCTTTCATGTCTGGCATCAAAAGCAATTACCCTGGGTCCCATCATTAAGCAGATAACAGTTTCCGTTCAACTTTTTTATTTGGCAGCATTGGCAATGACATGAAATAAGTGTAACCTCCGCAGGAAGAGGGCGGCCGCTAATCTCGCCCTTTGATTCCTGTAATAACGGCGCTCTGTCTCGGCGCGGCGCGGCGCCCAGCGCACGCGCTTCTACTCCCTTTCTTATTATACTCGTATTCGTGGATTTATTCCGATATTGACGGCGATATTGTGAAGCGCCGCGCCCCGCGCCGGACGCGGCCTCATGTTCCCATTGACAGATTTATGTTGATTATTTACGTTGGCAAATAAAACGTGCACGTTGTTGGCGGGTGAAATCACAAACGAAATCTGTACAGACGCGAACTTTAATTTGGTACCTGAGTCATTAGGTGGTAAAGTCGGATCTGACATTATACAACAATAACGTTGAGTTTCCTAAAAGTTACAAATTACTTGACATCTCTAATGACATTGACGACGTCACGGATATTTTTCTTGAAGTGGGTCACGTGCGTGTTAGTACACATGCGAGTAGCCTAGCCTTAACCGCTAATAACGTGGGGACTTGGAGTTTGGAAATAATATTCCTTGGGTACCCTAAGAGTGTACTAAGAAAGGATTTTTGGAAACCCGACGATTTGGGGACTAATTCTACGAGGATGAATCAGGGGAGTCCTTTTCATATAATATTATGACATTTGAACTCCGAAAATGAAACGAAAATCAATCTTTACCATTAATAAATGGAAGATTACAACAGCTTAGCTGGTAACGTTGGCGGCAGCGCCGACCGGTGTTTGCTCGCTCGGAGGAGCACACTAATAATAAATTAAACCTTTTATATCCCCCTTGTCGCCGGCTGCGGCAGACGATTTAGTGCGCGGGAGTTTAATGCTCTATTGAACCTTAATTAAGCTGACCGATCAATTTGTTTCCATAAACTTAGCGTCCCATAAGATTTCGATTTAAAAAGTACTTCGAAGAAAGATTCGATTATTGTAGAATTTTAAGTTTCGGTTCCTTTTTTTTAGCCTTCCATTGTCAAACTAACCGAACCGTCTGTCAATACAGTATGACATACAGACGTCGGTCTGTATGTCATACTGTATTATTTTCAAAAACTCCGTAAACTGAAAATTTTGCATTCAAAGATAACCTCTCACAAAGAACAATATAGATATGCAATAAATAATTTAAATTGAATAATAAATAGGGAAAAGTATTTTGGGGGCAAATAACCGGTTCATGATGGATTTTTACTACATAGGGTGAGAAATGTTGGGGTCGACCTTGAAAATCGTTATGTATGTAGTATATGCATATGTATGTTTAGATTTTGGTGGTTTAAGGCTTCTAGGAAGTATTGAGATTGAGAACAGTAACGTGTCACCATTCCATTCAGGCTATTCTACATACTTAATTATTTATTGGATAATCCATTATACTCTGTCGACGAATATATGCAACTTAAATTGTAAAATTATTATTGCTATTTGACCTTTATTAGTTTTGTGTATTGACATCGGAAACTGACCATTTATTACTTGTTTATCATTGTTGTTTTTGATTATTTGAGTGTTATTATATTATTGTAATATTATTTTGTCATTTTGTATTAATGTTTTGTTGACGATATCAATGTAATTACGTATTTTTTGACTAGCAATGCAATCTATATTGTAACATTACATTGATAAATAAAAAAACTAAACTAAACTAAACTAAACTAATACTATAACCCGGCCCGTATGTGGCCAATTTACTAAATAAAGATTTTATATTTTGAATTTGGACGAAAAATCTGCTTAATATCCCAATTGAACGAACCACTGTAAAATAACGAATATAAAATAAAAATGACACGGCTCGTCGACTTTAATAATAATAGCTTCCTTAGTCTGAGGTGATTAAAACGTTTATACCTACAAAAATCATCCAGTTCATGTACTCGTACATTGTACGTACTACATAGCCCAAATTGGCTGTTAATAAGAGGTTTTTAAAAAACGGAACAACAATTACATAGACCGTAAACTACTTAGTTGGGAAAACATGATTTAATGAAAGTCGCTTTAGAATCTGTTGCAAACTTTCAAAAGAAATAGGCGCACAAACAGTAAGACAAAAAGAGATACTTCATTTTATACTTACTACCTACGTATTTACAGATGTATAACGCCGTATACTCGTTAACAGTTCCAAGTCATTTTTCTATCCGTACGTACTACCTATTTTTATTGTTTCAACAAAATAACAGGTTGACCATCAATTTATGTACCAGACAATTAATTTAACAGCAAACAACAGTGTAACAAAGAAATCTGATTTATTAAGACAATTAACTGAGATAGGGGCAGACCCTCGCCATTGTCTGATCGAAACACAATTCACCGAATCATAAATAAGAGGAACAATAGTCAATAAAATTAGATAGCGTCGGGACGAGAATTGGCAAGGAAAATAAATAAGGTTTCCCGAAGAGGATATGAGCTTCCACTTCATCGGGATAATCAGATAATAAATAGGTACCTGCGTGTTCTGCAACAGACCCGGCGGGCCCGGCCTCCTCGGCGCGCGGCCCGGTGGCCCGCGAACCTTGCACCAAGGAATCCCGATACAATCATCAAAGCTCCTCACCCTCACTTCCTCTCACTCAATTAACTGTCAGTTGCTGCCACGATTAATGCGTTTTAATGGCCACATTAAACGTTTCATGCTCCATTAATGAAAAGGATAAACAAAAGATTGGCCGCTTTGAAGGGTTTTAAATATTTGACTTTCCTCAATGAAGGGTTGTCGGAGACTAGATTTTTGCAGGAATATATCTATAATATATTCAACGTTGAATAAAGGAGGTCGTACATTAGTTAGTAAGGCTGTAAAAAATATACTTACTACGACACTTCCTTATCTAGTTAATGTCGAATTGAGGTCTAGTAGAGCGCTGTTGGTGGTGTAACACGTAGCGCAGTCGAGCGCGTGCAGCAGACGCAGGCCGCGCCTCGAGGCGAGGAGATGCTCGTGATGATGGTTGGGATCTATCTCAAATACTCAAATACTCAAATGTTTATTGCATTCCACAATTCTATTTGTCTATATACAGTAACATGACGAGAAACAAAACCTCAAACCCGTCGGTGAGCAGGCCGGGTCTTGTACAATACTAACACTTCTTATTAGTAATTGTTGATTCTTTTTCAATTTATCACACCATGCATTCCTAAACGCCTATAATCAAGACGGGGGTAGGCAGAGCTTCAGAATTACCTACATCTCTAAAAACTGGTTCATAATTCTGTAACCATGCATATTATGCACAATTAGGCTAAGATACCAGCGTCTTAGGGACAGGTTGCAAGCCCATCGCCCAACAGTACTACAAGCCTTTATTCCCTTAGTCGCCTCTTGCGATATCCACGGGAAGACATTCAATGTATTAATTGATCAATTTCTGTTATGTAAAAAGTAGTTACTTATTACCTTTTTTTACCTTTTATTATAGTCATTTAACACTATTTGTATCATCATGTGACACTAATTATAAACTTAACTGATCATGAACCAATTCCACCCAAATCCTTGCCACTGCAGCTTGAACTATGTTCGGAAATATCATGATCGGTATAATCTGTACTCGAAGCATCACTTTCAACCTAGTTTCAACATAAATAAAATAATACCTAATAGGGGAAAATCTCACAGGAATTGACCTAGTCCCAAACTTATCTCTAGGCTTGTACTACGGGTACTAGACGAAGATAAACATACATAAATTCATAAATACACAGAAAATATTCCAGATTCAGGAACAAATACGCACGCTCATCACACAAATATCTGCCCTTATCGGGATTCACCCCCGGGCCCGCTAGCTTCGAAAGCAGGGTCAATACCAACTAGACCCCGTGTCCTACTATTATAGGGTACTGTACTCCTACTCGCAACTATATCGCTGTTGGATATTGTCGGACGGCGACGCGCGGTCGCGTGTCCCGTCCTGCTTGGCCGAGGCCATACATTCAAGCGTCAATTCGGTTGAAGTGGAGTTCGGAGAGCCGAGATGAAGTGCGGATCAAACAGTTAAATCACGTCACAAAATACACAACCCTGATTTTATGACGAGCGATCCTCGGTTACAGCCCCGCAGCCGCCGAGCCACTGCGCCCTTTTAATAACGCTCTTAAAAATAAAACCCTCAACCAACCGCGATCATTAATTCCTTCATCTTAATATCCCTGACAACCTCGACGCCTTTGCGTATTTTGCTGCTATCCCACTCCTTGATTTAACGTAGGCATTTATTGTAGAAGAATAGTGTCATCCGGAAAAAGGGTTCCTACATTGACTAAAAATACCTTCATGTTTGCTGATAGTGGGTATCTTTTCGTTCGTGCCACACAAATAATCCACGCTACAAAAGCACAGATAAATAACAATACAAGACAAACGTCCAAGTAATATTTGCATTCGGGATCCGCGAAGTGTCGTGAAGTGGTTTAATTGAAATGATGCTGCGCATTCGGCAGCGGAGCATGCTGCATTATTCAGCCGACCGGGGCGCGGCACGAGCCGCCTCCGCGACCGACACTCGAAAAATAACTGCATTTTGAACACCACCGCTTATTGGGGAGGTCTATCGTAGCTGATTAATCAGTAAATTGTTATTATTAATTAATATTTATAGATACTCATGTACTTACTTACCTACTTACTACAATTAATTGTACTACTACAATAAGGGTTAAGGTTTCCTTCTCGGATAAAGGGTTGAATTTAACTAGAAATGTGCCCAAACCAAACATGACGTCATGAGTTACACACACGTTGAAAACTAAAAAGCCGATAAACTTATAGGAATAATCGTATGTGAGCTCTGATCTCAACTACAGGTGAGAGAAACTTGAAGCTCATTACACAGTCCGCAGCAAGTTGCCAGGAGCGTGGCCGTGACAGCCGCCATGAATTATGCAGCGCCGCGGGCGCGGGCGCGCCGCCGCCGCGCGACCGCACCTCGCACAATGCCACTACATTCTAATAGGGCACATTACAATCATACTCCCTTAAGCGCGAGACTGCTCTCGAAATGGCGTTACCCAACTGTACCTACAAACACTTAGTTTTCCCCGAATTTAAATTAGGGAACCTTTTTCATGGCATAAACTGCGAACGACACCTGAACACGTTTCTGTGTAAACACTGTTGGTGTGTCAATACTTAAATAAATAAATAAAGGAAAACACCACATTAATAGGTCATACGTGACGAGTCGGTTCACTATGATTGATATAAGCTCCGGCCTGTCACCTGTCACCTGTTATTTTCTAAATAAGATCTGATGGTAAGTACATGGGCACTGGGGCTCACGGTCGTTGCGCTCCCGACCCCGATACCCTGACCCTGGCTAGTGTGCTAGTGATTTCACCAGCACCGTCTTACACCCACACCTGAAACCTGACAGTGCGAACACTGCTGCTTGTGAGCGTGTAGACAATACGGTAGGACCTTATGTTACATTGCTTTTAGTTCTCACGCTCTATAGCTTCTTGAAGCCATGTATTCATAGGTTAGAGAACTAAAGTAGTTTTTCTTTAACTTCCTCGGCAACCCATAAAGGCCAGCTAGATGTGCTCAAATCTGAGAGCGCGGCGGAGGTGCCGGTGGGCATACTCCGCTAGCCTGCATCTCCGTGTTCTCGGATTGCATTAGAAAAATTTAGGTAAATATGCATAATTCGTAGGACTTTGGAAAAGCCACCAAAGCCAGGTGTAGGGTCGCTATTCTGCATTTGAGTGCGGGTCAAGAGTACAAAAGAAATAACGCCCAACAATAGATTTATTGATTGCATGTCAAGGAGTTGTTATTTTATTTTTCTTGTGTTTGTATGACAGTTACTTGGTATTTTAAGCTAAGCATTAATTTTCTTGCAATTGAAGTCAAAAGTAAAGTGTTTTAAAGAAGAAAAAAAGTGAGAAAAACTTTAACATCACATCTTGTGCCATTGTGGCTGGCTATAGACTAACCAGTCCACTGATAAACCATCTGCGTTTGTATCAAATTACTAACATAAACGAGGAAGTCAATTAAGTTTGTATTGATTACACCTAATTAGACAATGTTCATTTATTGAGTTCCCGTGGAGATATAAAATTACTTGTCTTTATCCCGGAGAAGGCACACGGCCGCCGGCGCCCCCGCGCCCCGCGCCTTCTCTCTACACCGGCACCAACACCATTCCCTTTCTCATTGGTATCTCAAGTATACATTCAGATAATTTCTTTATTTATCATAAAATAAGTACCTAGGGTAATCAGAACCCCTCCCCAGTATTTAACCCGCGAATATAATAGATTGCTCTGAGTTAAATGATATAAAGTATGTCAAAGATTAGTTGGAAGATGGCTAATCTATCCACGGTTTAAGTATTGGGAACGAGCATGTCATCCACACAAACAGCAGCACTTGTGCTGCTTCCCTGATGTTTTTTTGTTTGGTATATAATGAAGGGTTTTGTATTGCTAAATAAAACTTAATAATTACCATTGCAATAAACTTGATATAAATATATTTAATTTACTTCACTATTCAAATTACAACTTAAATACTACACATCATATTCCCGCCAAACTGCTACGTTTGATGGCGAGACGCGCTCAGTTTTTATACTTACAACAACCTATTAAACTATCCTACTTATAAGTTCGTACTTTTGTCTTTTCTGTGGCAATTTGTTTAAAGCTATGTTAAGGATTGGAAGGCTTGACTGGGAGGCCATTTGCAACGTCAAAAGATGGCGGATGTGTAATTTGTTTTAGTTTTTATTTTTGTGTATTTAGGAGTTCAAAGTTCTTTCTGTTAGTGATTTGTACTTTTAATGCCTTTGTGTTGCACAGTGATAGAAGACTTGGAGTTATTTCGTGTATCTGGCATCTTACTTCGTTATAACGAATAACGATTCCGTGGGCCTTATTAAAGAATTGTTACCATATGTATGCATGTGTGTATCTATGTATACACATACACACATACACACAATATAGCAACGTAATAATATAATAAGTTGAGAAAGCACATGCATGCGCATAAACACACACACACACACACACACACACACACACACACACACACACACACACACACACACACACACACACACACACACACACAAACACACACACATTCATGACAAGACGAGGAGACACTCTTTTAGTCTAGCTTTTATCATTGATCTAATTAATTTAGGACTTAATAATGGAATTTTATTGAATGTATTAGGTACAAGGTATTTTGAAGTTCTTTTGCCATAATAGTTTCTCATTTTCTTGCTGCACTATTCTTTTGTCTCTTACACTCCTAGTATTGTATATTTAATGTTGAATAAAAATTTGTACTTATCACTGTAATAATGCTCTAAACTTAAGAGGTATGTGGCTTTTTGTCTACGGGTAGAACTTTACATAAAGGAAATAGTTTATTATAATCTTCTTCTCTAATCTTTCTTGACCTTTTTACTAACTAAGAATTTAATCAGCCTTATTTGCAAATTTCTAATATCTCTAATATATATGTTAAGTTATGAATGTTCGCCCGTATACAACGGGCGTGATAGACAACCATTAGTGTTTTTTTACTCAACGTTCTGTTTAATTGGTAGAACTTACCTCGCACCGCTCGTAGCCTATTACAAACATCGTTAATATGCGGCTTCCAATTAAACTTTTGTCAATAGTTAATCCTAATTATTGGAATGTTTCCACATAGTTCAATTTAGCACAACTACAATTATTTTTATCTCCATGCAATATTTTTTTTCCCGTTTAAAAAAGTCTGAACTCTAGAAAATAAGGTTATTTCTATTTCCCTGACGCAGAGCGTTCGCGAGATCTAGAGCTGAAGGTGGCTTTGATTAAATGCAACCCACCTTGTTTTTATTTTCTGTAATAATAACTTAGTATCTATATAAATAGCTTTTAGTATTCCGCAGTCAAACCAGGAACCTTTTAAATAGTATCGCGATGTATGCATGTCTCTCCGTACGTTCATAGGTGACAATCATTTTATTCAAAGGCTATAAGAACTAGGTAAACTTAAATAGATAATATTCAATATAATCATAGATATACAATGGAATGTCATCGATTCAAGTTGGCGCGTGTATGCATGCAGTCGTGGAAGCGTTTCTACCTTTCGTATCTGCAGACTTTCCACATGATTGCATCGGTGTTCGTGTTCTGTGAAATTTACCTGCCGGTCAACCTGGGGGGGACATCAGCAATAGTGTAAAGCAGGCAGACTCGTAACCTTAAAAACAAAGAGCATAGCTACTCCCTCCATATGTTTCCAGTCGTGAAAAGCATAGCCCTAAATTTTACAGTAGTACTAAAGTAAAACATTCACAGAGAAGGATGAATCGGAACTTTGCTTATGGGCTATGAATTATTCATCGTAGGAAGGTCCCGCCACTTTAGTACTGTGTCAGGTTCATACCCGCTGACCTGCGCGGTTGTTGAGTTGAGAAGCTCGGCCCCGCGTTTAAAGATAGTCCACATTATGCGAGGGCATGTGCATAATAATTACCGTATAACAGACGTGTGGCTGAAATAATTGAAGACCTCAACAAAACTCATATTTTTGTAGGACGTATGTACGAGTAAAGAAAGGATGGTTGCTTTTTGATGTATTATCAACAGTACAATCCTTTTACCCCATGGCTGCGACTGGCTGACGCGGCTGCCACTTGGCAATATTTTAGTTCTACCTGTCACCTATATTATATTATATATTTAAACCACTCTGTTTTGATTCGCTATGTTAAAATGACTATTATTTATTTAAATGAGAGGTTTTTGTACCATTTCTTTGTTTAAGTAAGTTTTAGTATTTGAGGTAAATCAAGTTTCCTGAATTCCTTATAATTTAGGAAATAATGTAAATAAAAATAAGAATTATTAACTAACCAATAGATTGAATATTCTTTAAGTTAATTTTCAGCGGATCTGAATTATTGGTAAATAATATAGTAAATTTTGACTTTATTACAAAAATATGATTATTTTTAACGAGATAAAGCAAAAAAGAGTAAAAAAAATTGAAACTTGAATTATATCACCTACGTTGAACGTTGAGTATAGTTGTTACTGAATAAATAAATTTATTATTATTATTATATCATTTGATTACCGATTATGTCCACAGACAGTTACGAAAAGTGTTCCATCGATACTGACCTCGTAATATATTTGAATGTTTTTTTGTGCATAGCACCTACAATAGAGTTAACAGTGCATCTGCTAAAATATTGTCAACTTAGAGACCGCTGTTGCTGGCGAGTTTGGAGTCCAAACTTCGGACGCACGGAGGTTGTTTCCTGCTGCTTCCTTTTTAGGATTCTGAAGTCTAACTGGGAACTCCTTTTACATTTGGGAGATCGTTTAAGATATATTCTAGTTACTCTAAAAGTCCCATTCTCGCTACAGTTAAGTGCCCCCACCCCTTACAGCCAAAACTAAAAAATAATTCGAAAAACCCGGAAAATATTTTTAATAAAGGCACATAATATAAAATAATTTAAACGGGAACCTATCACGAATAAGTAAACTTGAGTGGTTCTTGAGATAGCTACTAAAGTGTTCATATCTGCTAAAAATCTACTAGGACAACTCCAGATAACTTCAAATGTAAAATTCGTTCATACTTGTTGTTTTTTGGATATAGTTTATTGTGTTTGTTTTGTTGTAACGGCGTTGGGATCCCATGATAAACATGCTCCGGCATGCTCTTTCCCGGTTTGTTCCTATTTCGGGCGGAGTTTCAAAAGTACCTTTTCTCAACATGCAATGGAATGTTGGCGTTATGTTGGTTATTTAAGGCTGCAAAGTATCACGTTGCAGGCGGAACAACTCGAGAGAATAATTTAAAACCTAGGCCAGGAAGATTTTTAAAAAAAAATTAATGTAAACATGGCGGCTGTGTTTTAGGAACAGGCTAAATAGCTGGTTTTTATTTGTTATTTACTTAGCCGGGCAACCTACTTAAGCGTTTGCATGTTTATTTCAAGTACCTGGAGACCAGAGGTAATTAGGGGTGCAACTTAGATTGCAGGCGATGTCACTCGGTGCGGCGCCGACACAGCGCGGATGACTAAGCACTGTAGGTCACTTTTAACGTTTATGCACTCCTAGTATTTCACGTTGTAATTTTTTTATTTTTATGAATTATACGTTTGAGAAAAGCTCTATATATACATCCCTCGCCCTGAAAATGGGTTGCCAGCCTCGTCTATATGAACTCGGCCGGCAACCCCCTACTTCCCGGCCTCTGTAGTAATGTCCTATTAACATTAATAGTACATTATTGCCTAGGCACGGAAGTAGGCAATTGCGGGGCGAGGATTGGTTTAAACGGACGAGCTTGCGAGTCCGTTTAAAAATACGAGGCCCGCAATTGCCGTTCCTGCCGAGGCATATATAGTGCTTTTCTCAAAAATCGCAAGAATAAAATTATGTTGGAGTAAAGTACTTTATTAAGGAAAGAAATACCACACAATCTATACAGACAATATTATTACCTACTCTTTACCGTCTTTTGTTTATGACAAGGAGAAACGCAAGCTTTTTTTTTAAAACTACTCAAGCTATTCGAGATACAGATAAAAAAGTTATATTCCGAACAAAATTTGGATGTAATAAGACTTGTGCCCTCATTTTATTAAGGCCGTTTTCACTTTTTAAAAAGTTAGATATTAGATGGTAATGAAATTTGTATGCAACATTGCGTGCTTGTGTAGCGAGCATGCAATGTTTTTTTTTTTTAATTTGAGATCTGTCAGTAAACTATGTACTTCGCATCCCAATATACAGGGTTATTGGTAAGTCGACCTATTCCCGTTAGGAGGTGATAGGGGTGACTATTTGCGATAATTTTGACCCCCATATGCATTATGCAAAAGTGAACCATTTTTGAGTTATCGCGATTATTAGTTTTTTTTCAAATTAGTCGGAAATTCAACTTGAAAAATTTATTCCAAAAAAAGTATCAATTTAAATCTTTTTTTTTCTTCTGATTTACAAAACCGATTAAACACTGGTTATATCTCAATATTAAAACAATAATTATCGGTCCAAATTTAAAAAAGTGAGACGGAAAACGATTTTTTTTCAATATTTTTTGCGATCGCTTTCCACTAAAATGCCTTAAAAACAAAAAAAAACGTTATGAAACTTGGCTTGCAGATTATTTTAAAAACTTAACTGTTTTCTTAGCTCTCCAAAAACGCATAAAAAGTAGAAAATTATTTTAAAAAAACCTGAAAAAATAATCATCACAAAGGAAGCGGGCGGAAACAAAAGTCACAAATGCAATTTCAAAAAGTAAAATTAAAAAACATACCAATTTTAAATCATACATTTTTTATTTGCTTTTGTACAAGATGAATTTGTTGTTCCTAAGCAAAATTAAAAAAATAAATATCTGTACACGTTTGAGAATGCGAGGCCGAAAACTAAAAAATACATGTTTTTTTATCAAACTCCAACATAAATTACACGAAAACAGAAAAAAATACCAATACATTTGGCGTGCAGATTACACTAAAACATTGACGTTTTTCCAGCTTTCTAACGAGCTATTAAAATTAATATGAATTTTGTTAAAGATTGCTGGAAAAAATTGATCACAAAGGAAGCAACAAGGAAGTCACGTCCGAACATAACTTAAAATTAACTAACTAAATCAATGAAAACTAACTGTTATACTCGTAAACACAAATAACAACATTAACTTATGTGAGAATAAGAAATGGAGGTAGCTATTTTGAAAATGAACTATAAAAATCCTGATTGTTTCAATTTTAATTGTTTATTAGTTTTAATTTTGTAACTTTTTACATAAATTAATGTTGTTATTTGTGTTTACGAGTATAACAGTTAGTTATGATAGATTTAAGTAGTTAGTTAATTTTAAGTTTTGTTCGGACGTGACGTTTTTGTTGCTTCCTTTGTGATCAATTTTTTCCAGCAATCTTTAACAAAACTCATTTTAGTTTTAATAGCTCCTTAGAAAGCTGGAAAAAGGTCAATGTTTTATGTGTAATCGGCACGTTAAATGTATTGGTAAATTTTTCTGTTTTCGTGTAATTTATGTTGGAGTTTGATAAAAAAACATGTATTTTTAGTTTTCGGCCTCGCATTCTCAAACGTGTACAGATATTTTTTTTTAATTTTGCATAGGAACAGCAAATTAATCTTGTACAAAAGCGAATAAAAAATGTATGATTTAAATATGGTATGTTTTTTAATTTTAATTTTTGAAGTTGCATTTGTGACTTTTGTTTCCGCCCGCTTCCTTTGTGATTAATTGTTCAGGTTTTTTTAACATAATTTTCTACTTGTTATGCGTTTTTGGAGAGCTAAAAAAACAGTTAAGTTTTTAAAATAATCTGCAAGCCAAATTTCATAACGTTTTTTTTTGTTTTTAAGGCATTTTAGTGGAAAGCGATCGCAAAAAATATTGAAAAAATTTCGTTTTCCGTCTTGCTTTTTTAAATTTGGACCGATAATTATTGTTTTAATATTGAGAAATAACCAATGTTTAATCGGTTTTGTAAATCAGAAGAAAAAAAAAGATTTAAATCGATACTTTTTTTGGAATAAATTTTTCAAGTTGAAATTCCGACTAATTTAAAAAAAAACGAATAAACGTGATAACTCAAAAATGGTTCACTTTTGCATAATACATATGGGGGTCAAAATTATTGCAAATAGTCACCTCTATCACCTCCTAACGGGAATAGGTCGACTTACCAATAACCCTGTATAGATAGTAATGTCAACTTTTCCTGTCATTTTTGAGAAAAAGTAACCTCAGTGCTCAGTCATCCGCGCTGTGTCGGGTGCGCCGCCGCCGCCGCTGCGCCGCACGAGTTACATCGCCTGCGATCTAAGTTGCGCTACGCACCCCTAATTACGTCTGCTCTCCTGGTACCTTAAATAAACATGCAAACGCTTAGGTTGGATGCATAGCTTTAGTATATTAAAGAAAAAAACAGCTATTAAGCCTGTTCATAAACACAGCCACCATGATTATATAAACAAAAATTAAAAAATACTTCCCGGCCTAGGCCGTCAATTTTGTATGAAATTCCTTTTCAGATATCTCGAATTGTTACGCCCGCAACGTGATACTTTGAAGCCTAAAATAACTAAAATAATGCCAACATTACATTGCGTGTTTGAGAAATGTACTATTAAATTAATGCAGTATGTCTAGAGTCACGATTTAGAGTCACTAACACGGTGTACATTGTTCCTCAACTCATATAGTATTATGCGCTTACGTTTGTTGACATACAAATAACTGACTATAAAATATAGCAACAAGTGGAAATCGAATACAAAATTGAATATAAGTACACAAGCTATCTAAACATAAGATACGTTCTATTTAAGTGGATCGACAAAGAAAACGATTCCCGCCAGGTTATCCATCCATGTACAAATTGCGTCGCTTGTTAAATTCCCCGTCACGTAAAGCAGGTAGCGCCGGAGCGGGAACACGACCATGTTAACAAGGTTATTCCTATTCCATAGTGAAATGTAAACAGCCCTTCAGCCATTATGAGTCGCGGTGCACAAGACAAACAGCCTGCGAGCGCGTCGAGCCCGCTTAAATATTGATATTGGCCCTCCCGGCGGCGATACCTACGCCCTATTCACTGATTTCGATTAAATTTATTTGTTAATTCAACGATCCATCCGCTCGAACCCCGACTCTGTCCCTCCGCAGCTAATTGGACTATTGTGTTTGTAATTAGACGAAATCGAAAAAAGCATCGCCTTTATACACTCTAGAGCCTAGCTCGGGCGCCCGGCGTCCAGCGTTACGAGTATAAGGCAACTCTTCTTGAGTCGCTGGTGTTTATGGCAGGCGTCGACTACTTCCCATCAGGTGACCCACATGCTCGTTTGCCTCGCTCTCGATATGGGTGCTCAGTTTGTCGTTCATTTAGAACACAGACTAATATTTCGAACATACATCTTGCGGGGCACTCCTACACTTCTCAGGCGAATTTGCCTTTGGCCCGCAGGCGGCCCAATGATCGTCGTCACCTGGTCGATCTCGAATTGCCGTTTGAAAAGAAATGACTCTAGTAAGTGAGCTCCACTGATTTCAGTCTGTCAGGGCTTCTTTTTTCTGGGTAAAACCAGCCTTTGATATGTTGTCGTATTTTAACCTTTACGATAACTCTTATTTACTTGACAGTAACGGCGGCCGATTTAAAACAATAACGATAACATGTCCAAGGCAGAATGTTATTACCCGGTAGCATAGCGGCCCACAGGCTGACAGACCGGGACTGCTGGTGGGTAATCACTAGTCTGTGGTGCCCTGCAGAGCAGCCACTGTAGCGAGCGGCGGAGCGCGGCGTCAACATTTGCTCGGCACGCGCCGGCAAATAGCGCCTGTTTCGTAACCGGATTTAACAAAGGCGCCGCCGCCCATTTGATACTCTTAACGACCCTTCGTAAATACACTGATTTCGCAGAAATCCTACTGGTTATTAAATTAAAACGTAGTGTCTATTAATAAGAATTAAGCAACAAAACCCGGGACTTAATAAATCAAAGAGTGTGCCGGTGTAGACAAAGGTCATTAATCCGACGGGCTTTAATTACCAGCCCTGTTTAATCCGAAGATTCAATAAAAGCATTTAATTAAAATCGCACCGAGCGGGCACAATGCCGGCGCTCGCGGCGGAGCCGCCGCGGAATAGTGTACGAGCACCGAGCTAGGGTTCCGCAGTCGACAAGGAACCATACCGTTTTGCCGTACTTGTCTGTCGAAGCGAGGATGTTTTTGTTCACGCGTCTATGCTATCGTGTGGAGTGTCGTTGGATAGGCTTATCAAAAATATAAGTTAAACAAATTTCGATTCATTTGCAATATATTAAGCTTCAAAGTGGTAATTTTTTTCTTGACCGAGTCTCAATTTAAATCAAAAGAATAGTTGCCGTTTGTTATTATGAAATAAGCTGTTACAGTAAATGAATTTTCAGACTGTCGTATGTATTATGTCAATGCGTAACTAATATTCGCGTAAGCGTCAGAACTTAACGAATAATAATTATAAGATACGAGTATTGTAACGCTCCTCGATCGAGGCCGGCGTGAAATAATAAATGCTTCTTTGAATGAGCCGGCGCGCGCGCCCGGGGCGGCGGCGGCGGCGGCGGCGCCCCGCGCTAACAGCGCAGGCGGCCCCTTATTTTCTCTGACAATACAAATATTGAAAAATCATTACGCACGCTCACTTCTTTCATTCCGCCGTGAACACCAATTCTTTTTGTCAAATCTTAAAGAAACACTCGTATGTTTTCATTTAGTATTTGTTAAAAAGACTTTATTCCGATTATATAGGAAGATATTACATTGTAAAGTAAAGTTTAGACAGCACGCAAATGTTTGTGATTCTGTAGATGATTTGTCATTATCTTGAGTCCTAAAGCTTAGTTCGTGGATTAAACAAAACGTGACCGTGGCATTCTAAACCGTAATGATAAGTTGACAAGGCTGGTTTCTTCAATTTGTATTATTTTATTATTTGTTATTATTATTTACGAAGACCCAATGGAACTATTCATTACCTATATACTAACTCGGTTAGGCTATTTACCAGTTATTAATTAAAATTACACGTAATTATAAACTAGAACTAGTTATGTATGCGTAGAGTTTTTATTTCATATCAAACAATTACATGTAAGTACTTAAGATAACGTGTACATTGGCCTTCCAGTCAGCCGGACCAATAGTTACATGAGTAACTAGGGATTGTAATTATTATGGGCACTAAATAAACGATTTCCTTTTCTTTTTCTAACTACGGGAACAAAACGTAAGAATAATATTTGTGGGATCACCTTTTGTAACTGGGACCGATGAGGCGATGAGTGAAGGCCGCGGGAGCCGCTGGACCCCTCGACCCTCGACCCTCGACCCTCGACTCGCTCGCTCGACGGCTCGGTGCTCGGTGCTCGGCGAGTGCGTCACACGGATGGCGATGAGGTGTCATTGCACAAGTTTTTAATTGACTCGTACCTGATGAAGTGAAGCCAGTGGCAAAGTTTTCAAGAGTTTTCTTAAGAACTCCCATCTTGATAGCAACATTTTATAAATGCCTCAGACCAAACGCAGAGAGTGTGGTGCAGCGATATTGTCAAAAATGAAAAAGGCAAAGTTAAGAAGGTAAATAGTTTCCGTCAAGAAACGAACCTATTTGTGAGCTGATAATCAAGACCTCCAAGAAGCAGCTATTAGATCTTATCATTGTTTTGTACTACATTGTAATTATGTTTGCGTAAAATTTGTTCTATTTCCAAATACTATTTTTTTTATATGTTTATATTTACGTTTATAATGTAAACAGGTGAATGACCATCTTTGAATGAGAGTTGGACCAAGTGCTGCCTAGAACGAACACACAGTGCATCAGGTTCCTTAGGCTAACACTAGAGTGTACACTAGACCGCTTCGAGATCTATCCGGGAGTCATGAAAAAAATGACATTTGTTGAGAACTAAATCTCCAATAAAATCAATTTAATAGTACATTATTTATTAATTGACATCATCGTCATCAATAATAATCCCTATGAAGAAATATAGAGCAGGGCGCCTAACAATCTCATTGTGCCTAGTGCCCCACCCAACCTAAAAACCAAATTAAGCACATAGCGTGCGCGCCGCAGCCACATATTATGTATAGTCGTCAGTGGCGTAGTGGGCGCGAAAACTCGTGATCACTCAAACGATCCATTTAAGAATCGCTTACAGAAAAACCTTAGAAAACCAGAATCGCAAAGCAAAACCTTTATTTTCTATTTAACGAATTTTGAAAATAATTGTTTTTCCTTATAGATAATCCCCTCCCCCCATCCCTCCTTTCACCATTCTAATAACGGGGACTGGTCAAAAAGGACTTGTACACCTTACGCTAACCACACTGACCAGCAGATAAACAAAGTACCTAACATGTGAAGTTCAGTTAAAGCCTATTAAATCACCTTTTAATATCCGATGTATTATCAGGAATAAAATATAAATCCTAAACTAAAATAATGACTAAACATGTACAAATGAAAGATTAACCACTAAAGTGTGCATTAAGCTCAAGTACGCTTTAAACGACGCTTCGAGGGAGAGCCGCGGCGCGGCGGCTGGGCGCCTCGCGAGATCTTTACGCATCGTTTACACCAAACGTATTGCCCGCCGTCACAAAAAACCAAGGTATTTTTTGAGTGCGTATTGTCGGTTCGGTGTGAACGAGAAGTTAAATATACTTATATGGAAAAACTATAAACTGAGTAACGCGCGCTCACTGTCGGCGGCGGACAATACGTTTGGTGTGAACGATGCCTTACTGAAGGAAACAGGAACGAGGTCTCGGGAACAAATACCACAAGGCTGTTTAATGCAATTCTATTTATTTATTAAATCTTTAGCTATCTGTTTGTACAATCATAAACTACAACTTTACGTAAAAACATATCTATATCTACACGATTGCCTCCAAACTTTATAATCAAGTTACAACCTTTGTTTCAGTGTTGAACAAAACATTGAAGTTTATGCGAACACTTGTGCGAAATGTGACGTCGTAACATTAAACTGTTTGTTTACTCGTAGTTTAGACACAAAACGATCCCCGAGCATGCGTACCAGGTATTGTTCTATTTTCGATCTTCATGTGCGGGGAAATAGAATTACCACGTAATAGTACCCACGACCAATGGCGCCCCGCCGTGCTCAGGCACAAGTTAAAGACAATTAACAAGTTCCGTTTTGAAACCTGTGTCTGAATAATCGTCATTAAGGAAGAATTCAGTCGTCATTGACTCTGCGTGCGGCCGAGAGTGTTTGGTTATAATGAGCAAACGAATCTGTGTCTTCTCTAGTTATCCAAAAACCACTGGATGACCCGCAGCGGACGCGGTCGCAACGCGCGTGGGTAAACGCATTCCAAGGTGTTGCAGCTGAGGTGGTACATACTTTATAGGGAAGAGTGGGAATAAATGAAGTTACGGCTGTACATAAATTAAGACTACTAAATTCGTTAGATATTCATATAATGCGGGGTACCGCCCCACTGAATGGGTTTATATGTGTGTCTTCTACAGGGCTGTGTCCCGAAACACCAACTTTTTGAGCTGTCGAATTGAGTTAGTGAATAGTATGTATGTTTTACAATCTTTTTCTAGTGATTCCGGCAATGTAAAAATTATATTCAGCTTTTCCTGGGGACCTAACGATTTTTTCGAAATAGTAATGACCTTTTGCGTCCGCTATTTTTTAACTATATCTCTAATGACTTTCACATTTCAAATGAAAACATGTTGCAGGATGTGCAGGCATAATACAATGATAGTTCACCGATCAATCAAGCGGGTTGCGGATCGTCGTTTATACGTTTAGTTGAACAGGATCTTTATTCTGCGACAAGATAAAGATAAAAGATAAGAGCTATTAAAACTTTGACCACACAGTAACGGGTCAGAAGCGATATTGTTCACTGTTGTGGAATAGAAGATCATCATTCTCCAAATAATGTTGCACGTTTATGTTTTGTGTGCCTAACTGACTAACATGGAATGCATTTGTAAATAACCGAGGTCTTTTCTTCTATGCCGTGTATCTACGTATAAGTCCTATAGTCACGATTTAGGTATGAAAACAAACACAATATTATAAATAACAATCACAATATAAAATGGCAACCACTTGCACTCGTAAGTGTAGTTTATAGCGCTAACTTTATCGGATCGGCGCAGAGACGCCGGCGACCAACTAACGTGAGGGTAGACTAGCTAGAACCATTGCCGAAGGTGACTGCTCTCTCACTCTTGCTTTAAAGATAAAAAGACAGCGAAATTGTGCTTCTTGCTCTAGACCTGGGGTAACGTAATCAACTTCTGCAATTGTTGTTGCTAGTCTATCTCGCCCTTTAAATTTGCACCATGCAGCAACTGAATCCACCGAACATATTATCAATTACTTCATTAAATTTACAATAGTGACAAACAAATGTCGTAATGAAAGCTTTGTTCGTCATCAGCCTCTTAAATTATCAGTTGAAATAAAATGTAAAGAAACAGACAAAATGTAAGTGACTACGAAGGATGCAAATATTATATGTGAATCAAGTACTTTCAAAAGTGTTTGTCGGGCTATGAAACAACACAAGTCGCAAAATTACGGATATTATCATTAGTTAATATTTACAGTTTGGCATTAGAGATGGCACATTTTTTTACATTTTATATTTAATTTCATACCGAAAAATAAACATCTCAATAACAATCATCTTAAAACGGGGATCTCAAATTAGTTTTGGGCACTGCCGCGCCAGGGGTGGTCATCGCACGGTGTCTTATGCTATTTATTACATGAAAGGGTTAACAAGGAAGACAAGATCTGCTCTATTTAAATGTATATAGCAACATTAATTATCAATACGTACTCCTTACAAAATATACTCAAACGTAGGCGTACTCATTCACATACCTACCGCTTTGAAGTCAAACTGATCACATGCTACTACGTCTTTACACAAAAATACATTATCTCTATGCCCTAGGTTCCGTAGGTATTGAACAAAACGTTATTTACACTTGGGACACAAACAATTATAAGCATCACTGCCCAACCAACTATTTGTACTTATGTCATAAAAAAATATGTACGTCCAATCATATCACAAAGCACCTCCCGCGCCGCGCAGCCGGCCGCCCACACTGCAACAAACAACGCGTTAGCGGCGCCCGCACTCGAGTCCTCGCCGGCGCACCACCGCTCCCGGCCCGGCGCCGGCGGCCCTGCAGGCTCAGGTCGGGGATCGGCATCTCGCACAAGGAAAGGTGACCAGTCTTCCGGCATGCAAACGTTTTTACTCTTATTTGTTTTATGACAACTGCCGAGATAATTATAAAATCGTTCTTTAGCACAACAGTTAAAATTGCTTAATTCGGGATTATGTACTACTAATAAAATTCGCAATGAAATCAAATTAGTGACGCGTTACTTTGATAATCAATGATACTCACACTGGTGCTACGTTAGAAGCGAGTCGTACTCGAAGGGCGTGGGGTCGGCTGCGCGCAGATGTCACCACAGCACGCGGCCGGAGATGCTTGCCACCTCAATGTGGTCGGCGGGCTCCGCGGGCGCTCGCCGCCGCCGGTGCCGCCGCCGGAAGCTGGCCCACAGCACCAGGGACAACGCTATCAAGCCGGACACGGCCAGCGTGCCCAGGTACTGCGCGTAGCTCGCGTGGGGGCTCGCGTACGGCGAGAATTGCGACTTCTCATTAATATTCCCGGCCAGGCCTCCGCCGGATACGCCAGACCCCGTTTCATTTCGAGTTACATTTGAAAGAGTCGCGGAGTGAGATTCATTTTTCACCGACTTCATTTTTAAAACTTTTGTAGCTTCCACTGGTGTATTTAAACGCTTGCCGGATTTATTATTTTGCCGGGTTTTTGAAATGTCATCGTCATTCTCTTTTTTTGAGTTCCGCCATCCCGGAGATAAATGTGACCCTGAGTCCAGAAACCTTTGGTCGATATTTAATTGATCGTGTAAGAGTTTGTTTTGCTCTAGAGTTTTTGTGAGCTCTCTTGATTCAATAGCTTGCGCTTCATTTGAGAGCTCGTGATGTGACAGTTTTAATGCGCCTTTAAGTTTGCTTTCGCTAGGAATTGAAATTATTGCATGTCTTGTGTCTTTGTCAATAGTGTTATTAAGTTTTAAATCGTTATCATTATCGCTCGAGTTATATTCACTCTTGTTCCGTTTTGACGATTCGGATACTTTCTCTGTCTTATTATTTAGATACCCGTAATACCTCAACAATTTATTTATCATTTCAGTGCTGTACAAATTGACCGGCGGCAAACTGTCACTTATAGTAAACGTCTCTGGAAACGTACAGTTGTACTTGGTTATTTCGTCTTTGGTGTCAGCGGTGGAGTAGTAGCAAGTCTCGCCGGTGGACGTCGATTTATTCCAACTCATCCAGTCTCTAAGCCACATCTTAGCGCTGCAGTTCATGCCGTTGCCGTGCAATCTCAAGGTTTTTAGCTGCGATAAGTAAAACAGTAAGTCGTTTCTGATCTCGGTGAGGTTGTTCATTCTCAAGTCAAGGTACTGCAAATGAGAAAACGCGGCGAGTGCAGCCGAGTCAGCGAGCAGCTGGCGTGCCAGGCCGGGGCTGGCCTGCAGGTGCAGCATCTGAACGCTCTCCGGCGCGGGCGCAGGGAACCCGCCCACCGGCGCCGGCGCTGGCGCCGACACGTTCAGGAAGCACAGCCGCAGGTCGCGCAGCGCCAGCGGGCCCTCGAACGTGCTCGGCGACAGAGCCTGGATAGGATTGTTCGACAAATCCAGCATCTCTAACGATAGTAAATCATCGAACACGTGGTCTTGTATGTAACGTATCTGGTTATTCTGCAACAGCAATATACGGAGATTGGGCAAATTTTTGAGATCATGAATGGACAAGTTACTTATTAGGTTGTCGCTGACGGATAAGTACTTCAATTCGTCCGGCAGAGACCTCGGTATGCCGGATAGGACGTTCTTGTTAACGTTCAGGAATAAGAGCATCTCGAGTCGACCCAAAGAGTCGTCTTCCACAGATGCGATCTCGTTGTGAGAGAAGTCGAGCGACTGGAGCAGCGGGTAGCTATCGAGGTCGCCGCAGCGCACGGCGGAGATGCGGTTGCCCACGAGCGATAGGAAGCGCACAGAGGGCGTGAAGGCCTCAGGCACGCGTGCCAGGCCGGTGCGCGCCGCGTCCAACTGCTGCAGGCGCCGGCCTGCGCCCACGAGCAGCTGCGCGTGCGCCGGCGCCGCGCCGCCCAGCGCCGGGTTGTCACCCAGCAGCAGCCGCGCCAGGTTCGGCAGCAGCTGCAGCGCGCCCGGCGAGATCCTCTTCAGGTTGTTGTGGCTCACGTCCAGGTGTTGCAGCAACCAATTGTTGAAGTACTTTCCGTGGATGAACTCGATATTGTTTCTGCTCAAGTTCAGGTGTTGAAGATTTTTGAGCGGAGTGAAAACGTTCGTCAAAAGTGTCAAGTTGTTCTCTGACAAATCCAGTGATTCTAATTTCGTAAGTCCGTTAAAACTTCCAATAAATATATTCGTGATTTCGTTTTTACTTAAAATTAGTTTTTGAAGGTACGAGAAATTGTTAAAAAGGCCATTCGTGATGGATTTCAGTCTATTGCGAGATAAATCAATCTCTCGCAAATTTAATACTTTGACGTCGATCTTTATTTTTGTAAAATTACTATTTGTGATGGCGAGCGAGCGCGTGTCGAGCGCCGGCGAGGCGAGCGCGGCAAGCGCGCCGCCGCCACACGCGCACCGGTAGCGGACCGACACTTCCGACAGCGTTTTGTTTGCAAACTCCTGGCTCCATGTCCGCTCGTCATCTTCGCAACACACCGGCACATGATAAACATTACTATTTTCCTTTAAAGTAACGTTAAAGGAACACATTAAAGCTAATGTTAAATTATTATGGCAAGTGCATTTTTCCGGGCACGTCGATGCTAAATAGCTCACTTGCCAAAAATATATAAACATCAATAACGAGCACTTCATCGGAGATAAAGCCATTGTCTATCTTCGCTTGTTTTTATGCTGGATTGAACACTAGGTGATTCAGCAGACGCGACGTGGGACGGTCGTGGCACTCAGCAGCACTGCAGGCCTGTGTCCTCCGCGGCGGAAGCATGTTGTCGGTTCAGCGCGCACGGACGCGAGCGCGAGTGTCGGGCGGGCGCGCGGCCGAGTCGCCGTCGCCGAGTGAGCGGGGCAGCCGGCGCCGGCGGGTCTGTCCGCGGACTGGCGAGACCCGCGCGGCGCCGGCGCGCTGCGCTCGCCGAACATCCGACCAACCTCATTTTTATATAGTCAACTGACTTCCACACCGCCACTATTTATGTCATACTCGGCGCTCCCTAATACGTTATTTTGAGGGGGCAAGTATTTGTAAATGTACGTTATATTTTTCGGTCGTTCTAACTGAGATTGCTCCCGGTGGGGCCGTCTCGGCACGAGAACATGATTCAGACGGACTTTACTGTGGCTGAATAGTTAATCGTTGCTTTTACTTTCTTTAATGCATTATATATTTAAAAGTTTTATTTTAATCTTCTTTAAGAATTAGACAAAGACTGTACTAAGAATCAGATGTTACAAAAGTTAAGGGACGAGATAAAGTTATGAATCTTTTACCACGGTATTACTGTTTTCACAACCGAGTCCAACTCTTTTATTGTCCCGCAGCAAGTGGATGTCAGTTTCCTCGTTTTGATGCGGTAAGAAAACCGATTAATCCGAGGTTGGCGGCGGAACAAAGCCGAAATACCTTTATTGTGGATGTTCTCTTCGACTCGCAGAAGTCTCCGAGTGGGAAGCGAACGAAAGGCCCGGCCGGAGCCACCTTTTTATTCAACCCTTTATGCTGTTTCGAACATCTTCACGGGAACGTTCGGCGAGTATTTTCATGAATTGCTCCCACAAGGCTCCCCGAAGGGTCTCTTTATTGCGCTCCTTAATTTGGGTTATTTGAACTTTTCTTGTCCTCTCCTGGGTGTTTTTCGGGAAGCATCGTCTTTCGAGCTTGCAGGTTAGTTGTGGCACCTGATACACCCATGAGCCCCGTGACTATTGATTCCATCACCATAATATTGCTTTAACCCTTCATCTGCCAACATTGGTACCTAGTGGGTGACGATTGTCCTTGATATAGTTACCCTTTTGTTAATAAGGTAATGTAAAGTCCCCGAGCCGTGACACGGAAAGTCACTATGCCCTTTTATCACTTCCCAGCGCCTCTATTTTAGACGGTAAAAGCCAAATGGTATTTGATCTGTTATGGTACTTTTTGGCCTCGGCCGCTATTACTGGCGAGTCACCGGGAGCTGTTAGAGACGTTAACGATACTATGACAGGTCAGAAACGATTTGGCTATTACCGTAACAAATAGAGCCCCAGGATATATTACAATTAAAGGGATAAGTTCGCCTTTGTTCATATTTATATATTAATTGTATTATTCTGGTTTTTCTTTTTACAATAGAATATTTACGTACATACATACAATTTGTACATAAATAATGATTGTTAAGATCCAAAAAATAACATCGGTTTTCTCAGTTCTTTATCATAATATAATACTCAGAAATGCTTAACAGCACTTCTTTTACTATTTACTCACAGTTCAGTCATTTATTTCTTTTCTAACATTTTTTTATATTCCATTTTTACTTTAGTAGCAGGTTTTTGATGAATACCGTAGTTCAATTTGTATATTTAATAGCGTAAGATGTGGTTTCCTTAATTGGATAAACATCGATCTATATAGATGTAAAAATAGACAAAAGCAGAAGTCAGATTGATGTATAATTTGTTGGAAATACTCAAAAAATAAAATAAATAGTTACAACATTACATGGCTGCGTTCTGTCGGCGTGTCAGATAAATTCTGATTCTGGGAGAACAGCGCTTAGAAAGTTCCTAGTCCGCATTTGACGGTAGCTTCCCCCAGAACATCTTTAGGGACCCTCAGCGGAGAAGCCGAAATATAAATCATGGTGAATGAAAAAATAGCGGCTTCCGGCGGACAAACGGGCGCAAAAGGTAAACCCGCGACTCTTGCGGCTTTGCAGAAGCACAGATGATATAATACTAGTATCGGCGCCTGGTGGCGCTCGTCGCGGCGCAGGCCGGGACCTCTGGAACACTAATGTTAAAAAAAACAGGAACATTGTAAGTACGCAAACTTGATGACATATTATCGTTGTATTAAGTCTCAAAGTATGGAATAAATCCATATGATATGCGTGAATATTTGCACCCCAATATTTTCAATTACAATTATCTGCAGTAATTAAAATTGTGCAAAACTCTATATCAAGACGAACCTATATTTATAACTTTTTTGTAAAACGGTATCCCGACTTTTGACCAAAATACGTTTGACAAACTATAGTATTTTACAAACTTTAATTTCGCAATAAGGTATTTGTGCTTAAACTGTTACATATTACATTAGCTGCACAGGTTCATTAAATAGGTTAGCTTAACTTAGACTTCTGACCACAAAAAAATATAATATAATCCGGCGGAAAGTACCTACCTGTTTGCGAAATGAAAGTTTGTAAAATGATATAGTTTGCCAAATGATGATTTGGTAAAACTTCAGTGAACCCTGTAGAACAAATGGCAGACTACCTGTTGTGTATTTTATAGAAACCTTATTAGTAATATAATTTCTCATTCTGCTGTGCGGTGTGGCAATAAGAAGAACTGGTATTGAATTGTTCAAATACTAACCGCCACTCATTTTAATGTACTTAATCCCAAAGGTTCGGATTGAGAACGAGCGTTCAGTTGCTGTGTATACGTAAGTAGGTGCGCGGCACAAACTGGCTGGGGGGCGCCGGGAGCCGGGCTGCACGGTCCATTACTATCGCCAGATAGAACCGATTAGGAAACAAAATAAACGTAGAACAAACCGAAGCATTAGGCCATTAGCGACCGGCGCAGCAAACGGCGAAGGAACTAAAAGTGAGGCTCGGCGGACGGAATCGCTGTCATTAGGGTAACGAGGCTCGCCGCTGACGCAGCGCGGCCACCTCTCGCAGGCCTAATGAACCGGCGGCCTCTTGGCAGCCTGCCTGCGATCCACCGGCATTGATTGCTGTTGCCTTGTTACCTTTTTCACTAGAATTACAAGCTAATTGTTTGATTGGTACAAATCGCATTTCCCAGTTGCAATTAGAAACCGTTTCAGCAAATAATCACCCGAACCGAAACGCGACTTCACCTTATTGTTCTCATCTCAAGATACTATTTTACAAAAATATCACTTAAATCGGCAGCCCGGAGTTACAATGTGAATTAAAACTTTTACGTTTCTAACAATAAGTTTATTAGCGGTACTAATAAAATGACCCTTTTCAAGTTGCTTATATAAAAACGATAAATTAAATATCTTTGCAAAATTACATTGTTACTCAGTGTCCCCGTACTCCACCAAGCATCCCATGTTATTTTTTTACTGAATTTTAAAAAGTGAAACCTGTAATAATTATTTAAAAAAAAAATGATAATTAGAATATAGCACGAATCAGTGTGCAAGTAAATCTGTTTGTTTGTCGTTAATCGGCCGTCCGCCGACCGACGAGCGCGCCGTAATAAGGGTCGCGGCGTAAAACTTTATTACACGCTCCGGCTCGGCCGCGGCGGGCGCGGGATGACGGCCTCCTCATTAACCTCGCCGCCTCGCCGCCTCGCCTCGTATCAACGCCGGTTACACTTTTTTTCTCGTAAATAATAACAGCAGCACATTATTGCCCTCCTATTGCCTGAAACACCGGGCAGGGTTGCGCATTCGGATTTAATGCGCGCCATACGTCTGAACGCGCCGAACGTGTTACGTGATCTTCCTACCTGTTTGGGTTGCTTTACACATGTTGTTTTTTGCACAATATTTAAATTACACCCGTTGTTCTCGTTTGTAATATGTATTAACTAACTATGGCTAAAACCATGTTGCCTTTGACTTGTCGTATTGTTATTAACTCGCCCGCCACTACCGTCAAGTAAATAAGAGCTACCGTAACGTTGGCGACACGTCAAGGACAATCTGTTTTTTTCAATTTTTTTTTTTAGTTCTTTAACACATCTAATGAGTTCCCCAAGGACCCCTCCATCAGATTACCAATAGGACATGTATAAGCGTTAATAATCGAGGAGCCCTAGAGGCGTGTTCCTCGTTCTGATGCTCACCCGGTACAATATGACAATGGGGCGGATTGTTTGCGAGTTTAGATAGCAATCAGCGTCGGGAGCCCGCCGCCGTCGGCCAGCCTCCGCGCCGACCGGCAGACCGCGACCGACGCAGCCGCGGCGACGGCGGAGCTCCTGAAGGTCGGCGTTTTAATCAATCACCGTCGGGAGCCCGCCGCCGTCGGCCAGCCTCCGCGCCGACCGGCGGACCGCGACCGACGCAGCCGCGGCGACGGCGGAGCTCCTGAAGGTCGGCGTTTTAATCAATCACCGTCGGGAGCCCGCCGCCGTCGGCCAGCCTCCGCGCCGACCGGCCGACCGCGACCGGCGCAGCCGCGGCTACGGCGGAGCTCCTGAAGGTCGGCGCTTTAATCAATCACCGTCGGGAGCCCGCCGCCGTCGGCCAGCCTCCGCGCCGACCGGCCGACCGCGACCGACGCAGCCGCGGCGACGGCGGAGCTCCTGAAGGGCGGCGCTTTAATCAATCACCGTCGGGAGCCCGCCGCCGTCGGCCAGCCTCCGCGCCGACCGGCCGACCGCGACCGGCGCAGCCGCGGCGACGGCGGAGCTCCTGAAGGTCGGCGCTTTAATCAATCACCGTCGGGAGCCCGCCGCCGTCGGCCAGCCTCCGCGCCGACCGGCCGACCGCGACCGGCGCAGCCGCGGCGACGGCGGAGCTCCTGAAGGTCGGCGCTTTAATCAATCACCGTCGGGAGCCCGCCGCCGTCGGCCAGCCTCCGCGCCGACCGGCCGACCGCGACCGACGCAGCCGCGGCGACGGCGGAGCTCCTGAAGGGCGGCGCTTTAATCAATCACACGCGGCGGCTCAAAATGCACGTCGGGACTCCTTGAAATATGAGAGCTGGCCCCGGGGACTCATGTTTCATATTCCATCGCTGTATTGACAGCCGTGACTTATTGCCCGACAGATTGCGGTGCGAGCCTCGTCTCCAGCTAGACCACCGCAAAACATAGTTTACCATATCTTTTTTTGGGTTCCGTACCTCAGAAGGAAGAAAACGGAACCCTTATACGACCACACGCTGGTCTGTCCGTCCGTCTGTCTGTCACAATCAACTTGTTCCGAAACTACTAGACCGATTGAGGTGAAATTTGATACACATATGTAAGTTAGTGACCCAAAGACGGGCGAGGGACGTAAATAAACGCATTTTAAACACGGGGGCCGCTGATGACGTTAAAATAAATTATGAAATAAAAAAAATACACTCTGTGACATGTCAAATGAACGGCTTTTAATAAGAATCTAAAGTTTTTTTTATTATTTTAAAATACTTTACTAATTATTTTTGAAGTTATTTAAGAAAATTGACCATTCCTGCCTCCCTAACCCGTATACTAGGCTAGGCCCTAAAATTTTGAAAAATAGTCATATAATAGTTTTTTACGTATAGATTACATGTGAAATTTCTCAAAACGTACGCATCCCTCTCCACGCGAGTTTCACTCACACTTGTCCTCCTGTCCGGTTGTTCATCACCCGGCGGCGACTCGTGCGGGTAAGCAACAGTATCCCGTAGACAATTGTATTTTCATTTGTGTTCTGGACATCTACCTACTTTGTACATCAGGTACCTATCGTAGGTACTTCATAAATTTTGTACTCAAACAGCTATTTAGCCGCGTTTTGCCTACAGATGCTTCAGCAGAGCTGCCTCGATGAATTACGTTATACTATGAACAAACTAAACTTTGGTGTCAAAGTTAAATTTCACAACGACGTTTTATTTGATTAATTTCACTAAAATGATTAAACGTCACAGTTGAAAATAATTCAAAATGTAGCGCTTGCAGCAATCTCCGCTGCACCCTCTCCTACGTACGGTTACTAACTTCAATTTGTGACCAATTTAAAAAAATAATTGAACTCGTCAATGTCATTAGAGATGCCAAGTCATTTGTAACTTATAGGAAACTCAACCTTATTGTTGTAGAATGTCAGATTGACTTTGAACCTAAGGTGGGTCACAAAGACTGTGCATCCATTCTCCGCGGACGCAGTTCACCAAATAATGTAAAATACTGTGTTGTACAGTAAATATAATAAAAATAGGAATAGGCTACCCAACTCGATCCCTGCGTGCAGTCAATATGTAAAACTACGTAACAATTAATTGATAATATTAAAACTAAGAACTCTTCCATTTGACCCGTCAAAAGGTCCAAATTGCGTTACTTGTATGTACAATTCGGCCAGTAAGCTAATGATGTGCTTTGGCGTCAGCAATTGATATGTTAATTTTATTTGTTTTAAAAACATATATTAATATTATGATAAATTAATATACTTATTGCTTAAATCCTTACTCTTTTTAAGTTAAATATCTGTGATCAATAATAATAATTTGTCTCGTAAGGTACCAATCCCAAGAGGTTTAAAACCTCGGTTCGAACATTTATTGTAAAGACTCAGGATTGGAAGTATCGGATCCCTGATCAATAAATGTAATGCGACGTGTTCAACACAGCTCCTCAAGGGAGGAGGGCCATGCAGGAACTGCGGTGTAATCTGAGGTCTAGGTACTAAACAAGGGTCTAAGACTAAACTGAAGGAGTGGTTAAAACAAGGTAATGTGTTGCGATTTTTGTTGACGTTTCGATTGAATAATATCTTCTAACACCTTGATAAACGATCGTCTTGACAGTTTTCACCGGTATGTACCACATTTTTTTTAATTTTTTTTTAATTTATTTACTTATAAAACGTAATACATTTAATGCCTAAAACAGCGAACAAATCCGTACACGGTTTAACAGTCGCTGTGTTCACTCAACTATAATAAATAATCTAATAACCGCAAAATAAATAATACTGCGCATATCAATGCATGCGGAGCATCAACGCAGGTAGGCCGCTTTCATAATGCGCATGCAGTGGTGTGGGTTTTCACAAACACTTGTGAGTATCTCTGTGTCTACGTTATTAAGGTCGTCTTTTAAATTGCTATTTACTTACTTCATTATGACGTTGTTGGTAAGTGAAGTTAATGCCCTTCTTAAATCTAATTCTTAAAAAGACTATTCTTCTGATTACAGAATTATCAACAAACTTTTAGAGTTGTTGGTAATTCTGGAGCTCGGGCTACCCCACTCTGGGAACGAAGGCGTGAGTTTATGTATGTATTTACCTATGTGTCTTCTGATAAAAAAAATCCTTGGCATCAATCAATTAGCTTAATTTGTATAAAACTTATTTTACACGACTTGAGACTAGACTTGCGGTCTAGACCCAATAACGGCGTTCAGCCGAGCTGCGAAACTGCTGTAAAAGCGCACGTGTCGCTCGCTCATGGGTTTTCGTTATTAAAGCTAGGAACACTATTAAAGGTGCCGTAAAAACGCCGCAGCAGTTTTCTTTCTCTATATTTTTTACGGCCCTGGATGCCACCTACATCATAAAAAGTGAAATATTGTGTCTCGGCGCGGATGCCGCGGCCCTTTATGAGATTAGATTGAACTGAGATCCGATACAAGTGAACGTTTCATATCACGCGACGTACCCATTTGATCGGCATAAAGTCGTGGCTTCACGAGTATTCCCCAGAACTGAGCGAAGCCTCGCGCGCCTTCGGAGCACGTCTGCCCTTTAGAATTACAAGTAGTACATCACGCCGACTGGGCCTGTTCATGTAATCATGCTCAAGTAAAGTGTGGGTCTGGGCGCTCCTGGCGGGCTCCATGACAGTTATAAGGATGTTTGGTTGTATGTCTATCAGACAATTAAATATTAAAAAATCATATAAATAGCAGTCTAGTAATTATTACGGAAGGAAAGTGAATTAAAAACTTTATTGTCTAAGGACAGTTCTTTTATACATTTTGACATGGTAAACTAAACTTAAACATAAACCTAAAGAAATACAAAATATCAGGGCACAATCTCACACAAATTGACCTAGTCCCAAACTAAACAACGACAAATATTTATATAGAGAAATAAATAATGCCCATACCGGGAAGCGAACCCGGGATCGCTAGCTTTGTAGGCACGGTCATGCCATAACAAATTAACGCAGCTAACGAGTCGTCGGCACAATTGGCAATTACATAGCTAAAAGTTAAAATATCAAATAACTTGTACGTACCTATATGTCGATTATTTTCTGTGAAAAAACAGATTTTCGTATGCAAAGTGTATAAAGTTCAGCAGGCACATTGAACGAATTAAGATAAGCATACGCTGAGAAACTAATGGCGTGAAAACCGGACTATCGCTCCTCGGGGCGCCTGCGTCGCCGCCGCCGGGAGAAACACCGGCGGGCCGGGCGGAGCCGTCTGCTGG
The DNA here is from genome assembly GCA_923062465.1 of Acleris sparsana. Taxonomy (NCBI): domain Eukaryota; kingdom Metazoa; phylum Arthropoda; class Insecta; order Lepidoptera; family Tortricidae; genus Acleris; species Acleris sparsana. The sequence continues at coordinate 19,373,270 of OV281293.1, forward strand.
AGAACGTAGCTTTCGTACCGGACGAGATAACCTAACGATTTCATATACTAACTATTAGTTTAAACTTCAATCTGGCGGATCATCACAGGACAACTCAAACCAACGACCAAAAATGGAAAAACGGATAGCTATTGATATTTTGTGATACATTTTGAAAGATAGATATAATGTAGCCCTATTTTTAGTCGTGTTAAAAAAAGGTGTGTAGTTAGTAGGTACGCTTCCGACTTTGGTTTCACACGGAACCTTGGAGACTTCTAAATATTTTAGCATTTGGCAGCAAAATAATCAGAGCGGTGTTCACGGGCCACTGCGCTTCTCTTCTATACGCATAAATGATTCCTCTTGTTTACATCCATGTTCAGTCCTCCCAGCTTCTTTATACAGCTCGGCTGCCTGTCTCTATCACACTTGTACATACTTGTAACTGACAGTATCTTTTTCATCGCTATTAAGGAACTGGTAGAACTGTATTAAAGTGAATTCTCCTTTGGTACGAGTCCACCCCAATTGAGATCATCAGAACTTCAGAACTGATTTACATTAATGCAGTACTGTGTAGAAAGACGTTGTATTTTAAATTATTATTTGGACATTCCTTTGAATAAACCTAAATAACTTGTCTTCGTAATACCAACGTTTAGTTTTCTAGTTAGGAAATTGCAAAATCATACATGCGATATGACGTGTTGTAAACACATTTTCGTTGTAGGTACGCAACAGGAAATTCGACTCTTGGTAGCACACAAGGAGGGCGCAGCGAGCGATCACCGTTCGCTGATTATTCTAAGAAGATGCCTGCGACAGCCGTATTTCGTAATTTCAATCAGTGCCTATACTGGTGATTAATTATTTAAACTCCTGCGACTGCTCATTCCCTCATATATTCTGATCCCTATCAGTCAGAGTTTACAGGGGTACTTCAAATATTTACTGTGAAGAGTGTCTTCAAATATTTACTGTCACTTGACTTGACCGACCGAGTGACCGGACACTTGCAAAGCGAGTTGGTTAAATAATTCACCTACGTATCAATTAAAATTGCTATTACCCGGTGAACGAGAGCGAGGGACTCAACATGCTTAAAATTATGCCGATACGGAGAAGTAACTCACACTCGCTAGCACGGCGCCGCGGCGCAGCGGCTGGGGGGAGGCATTAAGGTAGAACGGTATTAGTGGTCTCAGCAACTTATGAAATCTTGTTCCGTTCGGCTTGCGTCGCCTCGGTCTGTGCTGTGGAGCCAAGTCGCAACAAGCATCTTTGAACCTTTTAAAGAAATTTAGAATTGTGCATGTGACCGGAGAAGCAAAACTTGGCACCTGCCAAACTTCCCCGCTCAAAGTGGTAGTAAAGGAATTCACTGAAAAAAATATGATTTTTGGTTATGTTTAGGTTTGTAATGTTCATTATAATATATTTTTTATTTTTTATTTAATTTTAATCGCACAAAAGAATACACTTAATATACAAAAGGTGAACATAATGCCGTTATGCATTCTCTACCGGTTAATCTTTGTTGATAGCAGAGATTATGGTGGCGGTGCAATATAGGGTCTAACTATTTATACTTAATAATATATACGTACATATCAATGAATTAAATTAATATAAATACTTACATCAATTAATTGTATTATATGTACTACCACAAACGTTTATTTGCGACCCAAATGAAATATAATAATAATTGTAGTCGCTAATGTCACCGATGTCAAGTCATCTGTAACCTTTAGAAAACTCAACCTTATTGTTGTATAACGTCAGATCAACTTTGGACCTGAGGGGGGTCCCAAATTTAAATTCTCGACTGTACAGTCAAAGGCATTAATATCTTTAAACACATCGCGTCAAATATATGTACCTATTGATATTTTTGACATCGTGGGAACGTATATATTTATGCCCTTGACTGTACATGGTCGTAATTTCTTGTGTAGTGCCATTCAGTGATATATTATTGGTTACAAATTGCTTACTAAGAGATCATATACAGGTACAACTGTTTCAATCAGTCGGGTCATGACCAGAACGGGTCTCGGAAAAAGAGGGCCCGAACAGTCAAACGGGCGGACAGACGGACCACAAAGTTACTAATTAACAAAGCTTTAGCTGTTAAGTGTTTCTTCAATAGACTCATGAAGAGATAATAATCGATTTTTTTGTAACTAAAGATCATTTTGAGCAGATGAAATTTTAACAATTTTTAATCGTATTTTGAAAACAAGAAATACATGCTTTCTTTTAAGGGTTCCGTACCAAAATGGTAAAAAAGGAACCCTTATGGTAAGACTTCGTTTTCCGTCTGCCTGTCTGTCTGTATGTCACAGGAGGTTTTCTCAGCATCTACTTACAAATGCTATCAACTTGAATTGAAATTTGGCATAGAAGCACAAATTGCTGGCCCGCATCTGTTTTATTAAAAAAGATGTGAAATTAATTTTATAAATAACTCAAAAAGGATCTAGAATGGGGGGTTGAAAAATGAAGGTGGTTAGATTAAACCACGGGGCGTCGTGTGAACAAGCTCAATCTGCACATTTCAAAATACATTTATTTTTTATTTAACGCCAAATATGTATAAAAAATGTATCTCCGTAGTTTACAAAGCAAAAAAATCGAAAAAATCCGACTTCATCTAGAAGTGACTTATATTTTTCCCATATAAGTGTTTATTATTTACAGTTTTCGAGACATAATAAAATAATAAAAATACTTTGAAAATCTGTATTAAAATTTAGGCTAGTAAAAAATATGGACGTTATAATAACATAGAAAATAAAGTTAATAACAAAATGAGTATTTTTTTCGCGGTTACTAAGCATATTATCTTAAATACGGGACCCTCGGTGCGCGAGTGCGCCTAGCACTTGAACGGTTTTTTTTCTTCGTTTTGACTTGCTAAAACAAAACAATTTAAGCAGAACCAGTAAAACTATGCAAAGGGTAAGTAAGTACTGGCCTTGAAAACTAGATTAGATCATCTTTACGAATAATAGATAAAATCAGCCAAAAACAAAGCTATCTATCAAAAGTGAACTGCCTAGATTTGTGCCGCCATTTGTCTGCGAGCGCCGTTAGATCAGGTCCGCGGGCTAGACATATCTATCCGTATTAGGGCGGCGCAGCATAAGTAGGGCAATAACATTATCATAACAACCCAATTCTCGGGCCAGAGGATCCGATAGCAGATAATAAAAAATATTGGCTCACATCATTAATACATATTCAATGGCCGACCACAGGCTGCTCGGATAAGGTGGGGCGATTTAAAAACAATGTAGCCTTCCGTACCTTTGGGGCACAAACATTGAAAACGTAAAAATAATCATAGCTCTGCGCTCAGTAAGGCTTGTTCCAGCGCGACATTCCACTTTAATTTTTATCGTCGTGATAATTAACACCCGAATCAACGTCCCGGCGGCCGTGGCGCGTGGCCGGCGCTGCCCTCCTCTCGCAGCTGCCAAACATCGCGCGGTGGACCAAACCACACGTACGTCAGAACTACGCACTCGTGTACTCTTTTAATACAAACATACACATTAAAGGCAATTAAAAAGCAGCCAGTAATTAATTTTCAGACATCTTACCGGCCTAGGACGGTAAGACATTGAAGGTAGCGGTGGTTCTGATTCATTATTCAAAAGTGTAGTTAATTTAGTAAGTACAAAAATAAAGTAAGAATGTTTTGTGATCTTTCTAGAGCTCTTGATTGCGTGAATCATACAACGATTATTTTAAAACTAGAGGACGCCCACGACTTCGTACGCGTAGAATTAGTTTCCCGCTACTCCCCCTATTTTAACCCCTAGGGGATGAATTTCCAAAAATCCTTTCTTAGTGATCATTTACATCATGAAAGGAACTCCTGTACCAAATTTCAAGTTTCTAGGTGCAGTAGTTTCGGCTGTGCGTTGATATCTCAGTCGGTTACCTAATGATTCGCCGACAATTATTAGGCTGATTATTGATTGGCAGACAACGTTTCGCCGAGTAACGGTACGCCGATGGATGTGTTCGTAGATGTATTGTTTCGCAGATTAACGTTTCGTAGCTCAACCTTTAGCAGCTATTTTAGTTGGCTTATGAGTCAGCAAGCTGAACAAATATTGGCAGAAATTCGTTTAGCCTATTAATCACTACACATTTTGAATGTTTGCTCGAACAACTTTTCGCTTTTAAACGGTTGAACTATTGTTTATTAATAGTTTACCTATTTTTAAATTGACTTTGTTGTGCTTGTTATTTTCTAGGCAGATAAAAAAAAAACCCCGAACTTTCTAACCTAACCTATCCGAGTCGGATCTGCCCTGATTCGTCTTCCATAAAACCACCATAAAAATGCAACAGTTGTACAGTTAACTGAAACAATTCCGAAACAAAAATCGACTGAACCTTAAATCTACTAAACAATAATGATGCCATATCACAACTCTGCTTATCATGTTTCGACGAACAGTTGTTCGGTAAAATGAAACAATTACAAAACAAACAATCGACTAAACGTAACTCTGCGTATCGCTTTACTGTCTACCGACTACTCGGCGAAACAAATAATAGGCGTAACGAAATTATACCAAACGTTACTCGGCCAAAAGAAAGGTCTACCAATAGTTATCTGCGAAACAAAAATCTCCGTAATCAAACTCGGCGAACCGACAGGTCACCATCTCAGTCAGTCAGGTTTGCCTTTTATATTATATAATATAGATTAAAACATGGACTGTCCAATAAACGCTCAAGTCATATGTCTTCCTACCTCAGTGCTAGAACTCAAACAGTTGTTGTAAACAAATTGCAATATATTGGAGCTATAGTGAAACTAGGTGTGTAAAGTATTTATTTTAAGTCCTTTTTAGGGTCCCGTTGTCAAACTAGGAACCCTTATAGTTTCACCATGTCCGTCCCTCCGTCCGTCGGTCCGCATCCTAGCTTAGAGACCCTTTGTACTAGAAAACTACAATTTCGTCGGCTTAGTGCAAGAAGTCATTAACTAACAAAAAGTCAAGTCGGAGAAAAACGGGTTCAAAGTTTTGACACAGTCAAATGACCATAATTGTAATAGGTTCGGTTCTAGATTTAAAAATTAAACATCAATGGTTAGCTAAATGTATTTACTATTAAATCCAATTAAAAACTTTGTACAATAAAGTCAAATAACTTTTTTAAAAGCCTAAATATGTAGTTAGTGACTTTTGGTCTTTCTCGCTCCTAAGGGAACTTACAATTAGTTATTTTTTATTTTAATTACAAATAAATCGGGAAACATAGTTTTCTATAACAAAATTGGTTTAATCAGTCGTAATTATTAACTTAGAAGCATTATAAATATTACTTATTAATCAACAACGAATAAACAGATTTATTTAATTCTACTTCACAGATTATAAAGTCTGCAAGACCACAAAAATAACACAAAATTCTCGTAATGACGTTATTTTTAATTTCAAACTAAAATAATAATGAAATATTCATTGTTGATAGACGAACTTAATATTATAATAATTCCAGACAACAGCAAGCACTATTAGTATAGGTAAAACGTGAAAACTTCTAATTTTTTTAATAAAGACATCAGCTTTTGATTGAACTAATACAGTAGGTACGAAAAAGAGTAAAAAAAACCCTTGACGTCCATCTTTTTTACTCTACGTCTTCTGAGTTAGAAGACATTTCTTCAGGGACATAATCATGACACTCTTTGGCTGGCAAGTTCCGGTACCAGTGGTGAAGTTCCGAGGGTATTATTTTTTCATTGCACATTTTTAGCAAACCGTAAACTGTTCTACTTCCTTAATATTCGTAAGAAGGACTGGCGGCGTATCTTTCTGTGATTGAATGTGTCTAAGCCATTTTTAATATCCGACAAAGACTGTAGTTTCAAATCAGCATTCTGATTGTCACCCATTAAGATCAAAAGTAAAATACATTTTATACATGGTAGCCGGTGGCAGATTTTTTATATTTTCAAAAAGTCATTTTTATAATTAAAAAAAATGGGTTTTGACATTTGGCAGGATTACACGGTTCAATATTGCGAATTTTATTTTCATCTTGTTTCAATGGTCAGAACGCCGTCATTCTTATGCAGTTGAAGCGTTTGCACGCTATATAATTTCGTTAAGAGACGGGCCGAGTGTAAAATTTATTCGGTCATGGGTGCAAAGGTTCCGAGAAACTTCTTCGGCTCATAATATACCGAGATCAGGCCCCAGCACACACGGACGCCGGAACACATATTGAGTGTGCAACGGAGTTTACAGGAAAATCCACGACTTTCAGTGCGGAAGAGAGCAGCTCTCTTTAAGACTCCTAAAGTTCTCAGTGCATGAAATATTGAAAAAATAATTGAAGTTTCATCTCTATAGGATTACTGGTTCAAGAAATTAATGAAAGTGATTTAACCAAACACAAAGTTTTTTGTGACACAATGTTGCACAGATTTCGTACCATCAATTGCATTTTTTGTAGTGACAAGGCCCATTTTCACATGAGTACTCATGTCAACAAGCATGTAGTAAAGCAAAATTGTCGCTACTGTGGCCCGCGATCGTCTAATCCACGGTTAAAACACCAAAGACCTTTGCATTGTCTAACAGTTACTGTTTGGTCTACCTCATCCTTGAATAGAATTATTGGGGGTTATTTTTTTGAAAATGCCTAGCAGTAAAATGTAAATAGGTAGTGAAAACTATAGGAAAATGATAGCTGATTTATTTTTGCCTAAATTGCTTGTACATCCGTCCTATTCATCACACGCCTGGCTTCAGCAGGATGGTGCTACACCACACATGGCCACAGTGTCGATGAACGTGCTTCGCGAACATTTCCCTCGAAAATTGATAAACCGCTTTGGAGAAACCGTGGCCACTGAGATTGCCCGATTTGACCCCTATGGATTTGTTTCGATGGGGGTATCTCAAAACCAGAGCTTTTAATAACAACCCACGGTCTAAATATAGGTGATTTCCAAAAAAAAATTGCTATCGAAATCAACAACATTACGCAGAATATGCTGCGAGTGGTACAAAACGCGACGCTCCGTTTTGATGAATGTGCACGTGTAGGGGGACGACATTTAGAGGACATATTTTTAAGTAATTAAATCCGCATTTGTGATCTTTATTATGAGATATAAATAAACACTATTCGCCTCAGGTGATGATCAAAACAAAACCTAGGTATTTATACAAAATCTCGCCCATCGTGTAAAATCAGTCTTTTGCAAATGAAATACTTAACTAAGTACTTACTTACCTACACTACCTATAACTTAACAGCATAAGCAATTTGAACGTATCTTATTATAATTTAATGACAATAGGTACAAACGCTCTTCATTCGCTTTATTTAGAATCTTTTCTAGCATCAAAGATCCTCGTCCTGCCTTAATGTTAATATTATTTCGCTTCATTTTGTAAGAAGTCACTACCATCTCGCATAACTTCCATCCTTGGTCGCAGCTGCAACGGTATGACTTCGATCGCGATGACCAAACGAGTGGCGGGTTACCGCGAGAGCAAGACGTACTCGTAGGTAGGCATAAAAGAGTTGAAATATGAACTTATCAGAGCAAGAATAATTTCACTAAAGGTGTTCAAATTGAAACAACTTATTTGTCAAAAGTCATTAACCATAATTTAATCACTTGAATTACGTATCTTTGGACACAACTAAAATCGATAACTATCATTGATTACTTTAAAAAATCACTCTGGCTGCCATTAATGCTGTTTCCTATTTTTTTAAACTGTATAATGTACTTTAGTTATTTTATACTTAAGTAAAAGTAGTAATATGCATCCAATGCTTATTTTGTTAAAAATCATTAAAGCGTTATAATAACATTTTTTTTCGTTTTACTGTTTGCTAAAAGTAACTATATGCATATAATGAATTCTAGCTCAAATACTTTCAGAGCGATATTCATATTATTTTATTTTTTAAAGTTAATAAGTAACATTAGTGAATATTCAAACGTAATAAAATGTGTAAAAATAAAAAAAGATGTTTTGATTAAAGTAACTAATGGTCATAAACCATTTCCGTCAAATCAATAAAGCAAAAATTGAAATTAATGACTTAATGTCATTGCTGTAACATCGAAATTACTTAACGTAAAAAGAAATGGGTCACTGCGTTAGAAAGAGTAAGTCGTGGCGAATCCGCCTGTGTTTCTACCTGTACTTAGTAACTTTATGCCTTTAATGACTTCTTGCACTAAGCCGACGATTTGGCATGAATATACATATAACAAAGTGGTAAAATATAATCTTGAAAATCATTTTTATTAGTGCACCTCCCCGCCTATACCCCACACGGGTATAGTGGGGATGTAATTTATTTGTCTCGTCTACCCCATAGTGTGAAGTGTCGTTAGATAGTTCTTTCAAACATATTGCGGGTTGGTGAAAACAATTTTTCGATCAAGAGATCCGTTTATGAGTGTGGAGTGGCTTCCCCCCCCCCTCCCACAGTCAAAAGTAGAAATACTAAAAATCTGAAAAATATCTTCAATGAAAGCGCTTATAACGAATTTAAAAGGAAAACTTTCACCACTAAGAAGACATAATTGGTTTTCGAGATACAGGCGATTCTTTAATGTTTGAATATACTAAAATCATCTAAAACGGCACCAAATTCAGCAGACATTCGGCAGACATTTTCCTTGTAAACTGTTTTTTATTTATGTGCCGAATAAATTATTTTTCATTTTTTTTTTTTTTTTTTTTTTCAAATAAAGATTTCATTTCATTTCATTTGACCAAATAACCTTAAATGGAAAATGAGATACTTAGTACTTGGCGGCTGCGGAACCCTCCACTGAGCATGGCCCGACATGCTCTCGCCCGGGTTTTACTCTTGGTTTATAGGTATAAATAACTTATCACCGACTGTAGATAAACTTTGTGATATTGTCCTTTTTGCTGATGATACTTCATTAATGTTCAAGGTAGATAGTCCGTAGACCACGTAAGGATAAACGCCACACTAGTAAACTACTTAATTGGTTTACTAGTAATAGTTGAATACTAAATGCTTAGTATTTTTCTTAATGACGGGTGCTTGTAAATGGTAAATAAGGCAGTTACGAAAAATTGCAACGGAGTCCCCATACTCTCGTAGCTACACTGGCAGGTACGCTGAGCTCGGCTGACGCGGTAGAGAAAATTAAGTTAATGTAAAAAAGGGGTGTGTAATGTTTAGTAGAAAGACAAATGGTCTGATTGTCATTTTACATAACACGAATTGCATAATTTCGATATCTATAATTAACAAACGATATAATAATCATGATGCATAAAACGACATGCATAATTTCAAAAATTATATTGTTCATAAATTGAAAAATAAATATTTCTAAAGGCTTTCATTACTATAGCCTAGTTAGAAGAAATTGACTAAAATGCATAATAAAAAGCAAACGATAGTTATACTACGAGTAAATGAGTGTTGTGTTATTCGATCATATGCCAGATGAAATTATACAATCGGTTTTTATGCTAAACGTTCATTATGCTATTCGTGGTTAGTTGACTGAAATTATACAAAATGTTTTTAGACTGATTGGAGAGCACCCGCAAAAAGAATACAAACGCGAACAATTGAGAACCTTGTTTTACAAAGCCGTTTCAATAATGCTAACTTATTTTCAGTATTTCACGCAGAAAAGCCCTAATTGTACGGCTTTCTTAGCCTTCTACATTAAGTATAATAAGTACCGAATCATCGTTAGATCTCAGAGACGGTTGTAAAGCACTCTATCATACAGTTCGCTAACCCCGAGGCAGCAGTTACATCAAGGGGATCAATTAAAATGTACCCCCTTTTACTGCGAATAATCCTTGCTTCAGTTTTGTCTAAATTTGATTTCTTCGAATAAAATTAAAATTACATGCAAGAAAACGTTCGCTGAGAAAGACGAAGTTCAGCCACACTTCTGCCCGCAGCTCAAGTCACTGAAGACTGGCGACGCATTATACCCTTCGCCCCTATCGACAGTTTCAAAACCTATAACTAATACACGAAGCGAATACCTAATAAAGTCTCCGAGCCTAATTAAATTGAGTGACTACTCATTGTTTGAGCGTCACTTTTGGCGAGCACCTCGTGTGTACAACTCAAAGCAATGTGTTTGTGTAGGTTTGAAAAAATAAATAAATAGCTTTTTGTTTTTTCAGTTCAAGTATTTTATTTATGGTACGAAAATGTAACATGTTTATAAAACTGTAGGGCGTCGCCACCGGAGCTCGTGGCCCGCGCCGCGCCGCCGCGCCGCCGCATCTGCGCCGCGCGTTCATTTGAAGCTAGAGCGACTACGAAATACTCCATTAGAGCGCAGCTGTCGTGCGAATTCGTAATTGGCAGGCCCTATAAATATTTCCCAGCTACGTTTTGGGCTACGATTAACCATACTATAACAAACTTGCAAATCTGATTTCAGCTTTATTTCACCAATTTACGGCATCACATTTAACACATGTGTGCTTTGAACTAACTTTTATATCGAGGCGTTCTCAAACAGTTCCATTGTTACACTCGCGAATAAGCACATAATTAATCGCATTTAAAGTGAAAAGTAGAGTGTTTAGAGTCTGGCTATCGAAACGTGATACTGAAAATGACCGCGAAATTTAAAATGGTGGCTATGGTAGGTGTATGGTGAATTGTGTTCGGGTTTCCAATTAATTAAATACGAGAAATAAATAATTTAATAAGTTTAATTTGTATAATTAACTTTTGACTAAAGTGCCTATTTTACACAAGTACGAAACACGCTAACCACACATCGAATGTAAGCAAAGCTCAAGCGGAATAACATTTCGACAACAAAATGGAAACGCAATTCGGGGCGGGCTGCGGCCAGGGAGTATTCATGGAACAAATATTGCCGCTCGCGCCGGCCGGCGGGATACGGCGCTCTCTGAATCGTAATAACATCGCACAGCCAGAGTGTACAGTAAAACATTGGCTACTTACATCTCTGACGAAATTTAACCCGGAAAATAGTAAAGATGAGCGTCACAGTCAGCCCCGGCGGCGGGCGCGGCGCGGGCAGCAGCGGTGCCAGCGCGGGTCGGGCATCGTCGTCGTCATGTTATTGGTCAACATTATTATTGATTCCTGAGTAATCCTGAGAGTGGAGATTTATTTCTTTACCTTTATAAGAGTATGTTTATCGTTGTCTACCAAAAAGCAAGTACAAGCCTAAACCTTAGTATGTCACCAAGAAATTTTGGGCCTGATTGACCCCTGTTATTTATTTATTTATTTATTTATTTATTGGTAGGAAATCCAACAGTTACACTTACAACATATGAAACAACAATAAGAGACACAAAACCAATTAAAGGATTTCACATGTAGTGACTGAGTAGCAAACTTAAAGTTTAATACAAACTTCAAATGTACACGCACTTTCACTACACACTAGCGCAAATAAAAAGTAAAATTAAAACTACTGCTAAATACCAGCCAGAGGCAGATCGCCAAAAGGTTCTCTTCCCTATGGCACACAAAACATGCTCAAACAACAAAATTCGCAATCAAACATCGCCTCACGGAAGGGATCTTACAATTGAATATATCAATATCCAGCTTATTCGTATTTACCCAATTATTCAAGCCTTTACCAGCACGCGTCAGGAAACTATTTTGTCTGTACCTAGAGGATGCCAATTTAAGTGATATAGGGGGATAACTCCTTTTAGACCGCGTTATGTATTCAACACTAAGTTATAGGTTAGAGCGGGCAAATTAAGCGAACCCGATATAATTTATGCACCTTTATGGAGTGCTGGGTTGCTGTTTGCTGTCACTACTCTTGCCAACCCAGTTCTACCAGAAAGCCTAGCAAACCCTTGATGATGCCGACGGCTTCCGGTTCAGCCTTGGCGTTCCGAAGTAAAGTGCCCGGTATGTTGACACCTCGGGGCATTCCATAATGACATAGGCTGCGGTTTCCTCCACCGTCGTACAGGCTCTGCACAGGGGGCGGTCTATAACATCTAATGTAAACAATTGTTAGATAAACGAGGTGATAAGGCTCTTGTCAATTACAGTCGGAGTTGGGTTCTCTATAGTAGCCATAGCTGACGTGAAAATTCGTTGGAACTTGTTCTGCCGTCAGCTGGATGGCAAAGGTAGAATAAGTTCAGGTTAGGGCCTACCATTTCTGTTTCTGAACCCGTTCTCCCAAGTACGTTAGCCGCGTCATTACCACGTGAGTTGCTATGTATCTTTATCCATGGTAGGGTGATGGGATGGGTTTTAATATGCCTTGGAGAGGGTTGTGACATTCTTATATTAGCCCTGACGTTGCCGTGTAGCTCTGCAGAACTGTCCTTCGGTCTGTCCTTTACCTTCCTACCCGCCATGATGACGCCCATTCATTCCGCCTGGAAGACTGTGCTGTGGGCTCTTAATGACGTTGAGATATATTATGTATGTTTAGGTCTTCCGAAAAAGTACCTGCTCCGGATCTCGACTTTATCTTGCATACGTCTATGAAAATCCTTACTTCTCTGGGGTTGAGGCCTTGCCAGGGATCTTCTTGCAGTTACATTTTGTATTTCTTGCCGAAGATGAATTACTTCCATATTCCGTCGGCTTTTGCTTCTGCCAGCAGTTCCTCGCCAACAGATACCAAGTAGGTTTCAACACGTTCCAATTTTCAAGACACTGAGTGGAGTAATGAAATGTATTTGAAAAAATGGAAGTGTTTCAATTCAACTGGTGTACGTTGAGCGCCGTATCAACAATATACTCGTAACGTTCACTAGTTTTTGTTCCACACACAACTTCAGACTCGACTTCAGGAGGCATTACATTCACAGCGAGCTCGACTGGTATCAAGATTATTTCCCATAAAACGCCGCCATTGAAGGGTGAACGGGCCACTAACGTTAATTAATTCCCTTAAATCAAAACAACGACGCTCCGAAGTCGCGGCCGCTTACTTTAAATTTAATTGCAGAGGGACGAGGAGTGGAAACAAATTACGAGAACAGACAGAACGGGAAACGATATTTCACAAATACTTCCCGAGTGCTCAGTTGTTTTAATACAATGGAACCCGTTCATACTCTGTTTGGTCAGGCTTGGCAAGCTTAATCTTGATGACTGATCAGACCAACACCACCACAAGGACGCTCCGATACGAGAAATGAAATCAATAAAATTTAAAAGAGCTCTTTCAAGTCCGAGGCGTAGGATTTTACGTTAGAACTGTAGTTTTCTAACTTTGCGTTCATATCATTTTGATTAACCCATGGTTTTGAAAGCACTTTTCGGGTTTTTCTTGATTGGCGATTTTCGTTGGAGCATATTTATTAACTTATATGTATGTGTGTCTGGCTGTGGCATCTCATCTTCCAAGCCAATGGGCCGAGTCTCGTCTTTCTCTTCTCTTCGAAAATGATGGTTCTTGGCTAGTTAGTAAATATCGGTTGAGCCGGTGAAGAGATATCTGCTTTTAAATGAAGGGGCAGGCGTTTTATTCATTTTATATCCTATCATCATTTAACATTTAAGACACACACACATCACACACACAAGTCGTCTTACATTTAAAGAAATGTATTTCGTACGTTCTTTTTAATCTGAATAATTAAACGATTCCCGAGGGAATAGTGCAGAAGATGGAGGGAGGGATAAACGACTTCTACTTCTTTCTCTGTTACGCTTTCAAGGCTAAACCGCTAAACCAATATTGATGTAATTTGGTGCGGAAGTCCCGCAAACAACATTGAAATTTTTTTTCTCAGAAAATAGAAATAAACTACTTGTATGTAGACGGGGTCGTCAGAAGTTTCGCGGGTCAGAAGTACCTTCTCGGGGTTTAATCTATCTCCGTGCCCAAATATAAAAATTGTTTCAGCGGTATATCCTAAGAACACACCCGAGCATCGTTAGAGAGAATTATTTAGTGGTGGTAGGACCTTGTGCAGGGTCCGTCCGGATCGCTGCCACCATCTTATCCTTTAACCTACCGCCAAGCTGTGTTTAGATTGTTGTGTTCCGGTGTCGAAATAAGACAACCTATAAAATTACTAGCATAAAGGCATTTCCTCTTAGTCCTCAAGCTTGGCGATCTTTAGATTGTAGTCTTGAGAATGCGAATGTCTATGGGTACCAGATTTCGCTTACCATCAGGTGCCCTATCTGCTCGTTTGCCTTCAATAAAAAGTATTTTCCAACAACCTACAAAATGTATATTATAATAGTACCTACATTGTGTATTAAGGGCGGTAAGTAAGGAATTACGACCGAGGCTCTAGTAGAATGCTGTTTACGTGAAAGTGTGATGAAAAAAATATAAACTATACTAGCTACTGCCCGCGACCTCTTCCGCGTAGATTTCGATGATGATTGTTCCTTCGAGAACTGTAAATAATTAACAAAATAACTCACACACACACACACTCGCGCACACACGTACACACGCACGCACACACACACACACACGCGCGCGCACACACACACACACACACACACACACACACACACACACACACACACACACACACACACACACACACACACACACACACACACACACACACACACACACACACGCACACACACACACACTTTCTTGTTTTTCTAATAGGTATAATAATAATATTTTTATTACTTTGGAGGTGGTCAATTTTACTTTTTACTTACACCTTTTAGTTAGATATTTCTTTATATAAAATAATTGTTAGAAAAAAAACGATTGTGGTATGTAATTATTACGTTTATCAGATCTGTCTTAATGCAGATTTTGGATTGAATAGATGGATTGACACACACACACATAACGGTCACACTTATAACATTCCTCTTTTCTCGTAGGAGGATAGCATGGGTGGGCAGTCAACGTTTTGGAATAACACATATTAATAAGATTATTATGCCTTTGATAAATTATTTGATTTTGATATGTATTTATGTATTAGTTGTTTGATGATGAACGCTAAGAATTCAATATGGCGGGACGGGTGAGCGGCGGCGGCGCATTCCGCCGGACCCGGCCGTAATAAGGCCCGCGTGCCGGCGCGCCGCGCGGCCCGGCGCCGCCCGCGCGGGCGTTACCGCGCTCGCGCTGAACCGCAGCCAGCAGCGCAGCGCGACCCTCGGAACTACCTACCTAACCACGGGCTCTATTCTACTCGTTAATACAATATTGCTTTTAAAGATAAGATAAAGAACATAAAATATTATGTTTATTCAGTAGTTAAACCGCACGGGCATTTTTACACGTCAATAATCAGCGCTTCCGAAGAGGAGACCACTGCTGAGAAGAAACGCTGCAAGAAACTCAATAGTCAGTCATTTTTAGGTTTCCGTAGTCAAACTATAGTTCTGCCATGTCCATCAGTCCGTCCGTCCGTCCTAGCTCAGGGACTCTTAGTACTAAAAAGCTGTAATTTGGCATGAATACACCCCCCCTACAAATCCAAAAAAAAAAAATATTTTCAACTATAGCGCATAATAACGAATTTGTAAAACTGCCACGACTAAGTAGACGTCATTGGTTTTAAGATACAAAGCGATTAGAGTGCACCAAATGATTTTAAAAATAGGAACTTGGTTATTACTTGTTGTTTTTACGTTTCTAGTACTTAGTGGCTTCGGAACCCTGCACTGAGCATGGCAGACATGCTCTTGCCCGGTTTTTAAATATGACTTATGACAATGATCATATTCGACCTAGCATTATACAATATAAAACAAAAATATTCCGCGTAGTTGAGCGGTAAACAATTTGTTTTTGTTATTATTTATTATACAGAGTTATTGGTAAGTCGACCTATTCCCGTTAGGAGGTGATAGGGGTGACTATTTGCGATAAGTTTGACCCCCATATGCATTATGCAAAAGTGAACCATTTTTGAGTTATCGCGTTTATTAGTTTTTTTTTAAATTAGTCGGAAATTCAACTTGAAAAATTTATTACAAAAAAAGTATCAATTTAAATCTTTTTTTTTCTTCTGATTTACAAAACCGATTAAACACTGCTTATTTCTCAATATTAAAACAATAATTATCGGTCCAAATTTGAAAAAGCGAGACGGAAAACGAAATTTTTTCAATATTTTTGCGATCGCTTTCCACTAAAATGCCTTAAAAACAAAAAAAAACGTTATGAAACTTGGCTTGCAGATTATTTTAAAAACTTAACTGTTTTCTTAGCTCTCCAAAAACGCATAACAAGTAGAAAATTATTTTAAAAAAACCTGAAAAAATAATCATCACAAAGGAAGCGGGCGGAAACAAAAGTCACAAATGCAACTTTAAAAATTAAAATTAAAAAACATACCAAATTTAAATCATACATTTTTTATTTGCTTTTGTACAAGATGAATTTGTTGTTCCTATGCAAAATTAAAAAAAATATTATCTGTACACGTTTGAGAATGCGAGGCCGAAAACTAAAAAATACATGTATTTTTATCAAACTCCAACATAAATTACACGAAAACAGAAAAAAATACCAATACATTTGGCGTACAGATAGACAGTTAGAAAGCTGGAAAAAAGTCAATGTTTTATGTGTATAAAACACTGACTTTTTTCCAGCTTTCTAACGAGCTAATAAAACTAAAATGAGTTTTGTTAAAGATTGCTGGAAAAAATTGATCACAAAGGAAGCAACAAGGAAGTCACGTCCGAACAAAACTTAAAATTAACTAACTAATTAAATCTATCAAAACTAACTGTTATACTCGTAAACACAAATAACAACATTAACTTATGTAAAAAGTTACAAAATTAAAACTAATAAACAATTAAAATTGAAATAATCAGGATTTTTATAGTTCATTTTCAAAATGGCTACCTCCATTTCTTATTCTCACATAAGTTAATGTTGTTATTTGTGTTTACGAGTATAACAGTTAGTTTTCATTGATTTAGTTAGTTAATTTTAAGTTATGTTCGGACGTGACTTCCTTGTTGCTTCCTTTGTTATCAATTTTTTCCAGCCATCTTTAACAAAATACATATTAATTTTAATAGCTCGTTAGAAAGCTGGAAAAACGTCAATGTTTTGTGTAATCTGCACGCCAAATGTATTGGTAAATTTTTCAGTTTTCGTGTAATTTATGTTGGAGTTTGATAAAAAAACATGTATTTTTTATTTTAGTTTTCGGCCTCGCATTCTCAAACGTAAACAGTTTTTTTTTTTAATTTTGCATAAGAGCAACAAATTCATCTTGTACAAAAGCAAATAAAAAATGTATGATTTAAATTTGGTATGTTTTTTAATTTTAATTTTTGAAGTTGCATTTGTGACTTTTGTTTCCGCCCGCTTCCTTTGTGATGATTATTTTTTCAGGTTTTTTTAAAATAATTTTCTACTTGTTATGCGTTTTTGGAGAGCTAAGAAAACAGTTAAGTTTTTAAAATAATCTGCAAGCCAAGTTTCATAACGTTTTTTTTTGTTTTTAAGGCATTTTAGTGGAAAGCGATCGCAAAAAATATTGAAAAAATTTCGTTTTCCGTCTCGCTTTTTCAAATTTGGACCGATAATTATTGTTTTAATATTGAAAAATAAGCAGTGTTTAATCGGTTTTGTAAATCAGAAGAAAAACAAAGATTTAAATTGATACTTTTTTTGTAATAAATTTTTCAAGTTGAATTTCCGACTAATTTAAAAAAAGACTAATAAACGCGATAACTCAAAAATGGTTCACTTTTGCATAATGCATATGGGGGTCAAAATTATTGCAAATAGTCACCCCTATCACCTCCTAACGGGAATAGGTCGACTTACCAATAACCCTGTATAGTAGATAAGTTGCCTCGTTTCCCCATCAGCGCAGGCCGAATTTAATTAACCGCAAGTACCGCAACTCGTTTAAGGAGACTCCGTTGCGAGTTTTGTGTATAGTTATCAAGCGCCTTATCCACCATTTCCAAACACCGACACGTTATCGCCTTGTGTTCAACTCGGCCGAAGAGCCACGACGTACGCGCTACGTAGAGCGTTGACGGTACGATAATAAATATGTCAAAAGCAATATGGTTTAATTTAGAAGAATGGAGCCCTAGGGCGCCTATATACGAGTATATGTATAGAGGTATCATCTATAAAATTACTTTTTATGTAAGACTCTTCAATAGGTACTTTTTTCTATTCTGTAAAACTTTGCTGCTCAATTTAAATTCGATTGTTATTATCATTCTTGTATATCACTTTTCATTCATTTCAAATGAAATATCAGAAAGCCACGAACGTTTACTTCGCAACCTTGAATGGTTTTTATTGTCGTGCGTAAGTAGGTATTTGCGAAATCTACTTTATTGAGAAATATTTTATTCCACGCCAAACAACTTTTGTGTGTCGTAATTCTGTTTCGCGATAGAGGTTTGGGAAATTCAATTTATTCTCGGCGAAGAAATGTTGGCTGTGTCCCGACATTGTTCATGTATGTTTTACACATAGTGCCTTTTAAATAATTGAGGGAGCGCCGCGGTGGACGGCGGACGGCGGACGGCGGACGGCGGACGGTGGACGGTGGACGGTGGACGGTGGCCGGTTCACAGCGTACGACGGCTGCGGTCAATGAGCGTCGATGAGGCACCTGTAACGTTACTTACACTTGTACAGTCAACCCATTTGATTCCTAGGCCACTATGGACTTTGTCAACGTGACGGTGTAAAACAAACAAGTAATAACAAGTCTCTTACGTTTTGGTTGACAACGTCAGCTTAACATAGTCCAGTGGCCCTCAAATCAAATTGGTTCACTGTAAGTAGGTACCTACTTCATACTAATCCGTGACTACGCTTAGGGTGAGTTGTTTGATCAGAAGTTAACTGAACTAAAGGTTGACATTCAAAAATCGAATGGAAAATGTGACACATTTGGTTCAGATTTAACAAATGGTTACGGTTTTTAACTTTTAGTATGTTTAACTACCGATCAAACAACGGGCCCTTAATGTTTTCTACTTTGTTCATCATCTATGTGCCTACATCACTGAATCTTATGTTTAGTTTACAGGAAAGTTGTATTCTGTCTTGTTATGAAACAATCCACCGTCGAGCGCGCCGCAGACACACTGCTGACCCGGATATGTAGTCAATTGCTAAATGTCGGTCATGTTAAACGTATCTTTTCGCATTTTTTTAAATACCTTTCGAATAAAAGTTTTAGGGTTTTGTAGCCAAACAGCAAAAACTGAACTCTTACAATATCGACATGCCCGCATGTCTGTCGGTTTTTCCCCAGATAGTGTTGCCTAGAGAGGGGTCCCATAACTTTCAAAAAGCTGACAAGAGATGCAGTCAATCGAATTTATATTCAATTTACTTTAATGTTGTAATACAATCCTGGAACGTTTGATAGCGTTTAGTTTTAAATAAAAGCGTTACAACAATAACGCAGCTGCTGGTGTGGCCGAGTAGGTATCGGTGGCAGTGTGGCGCGGCCGGATACATTTAATTCCCACAGGGCTGCGAGAGTTCGGCGCAGGACATGCGACTAATTACCGGCGGCCGGCGGCGAGTGCGATTGGCAGCTCGAGGCGCCGCGCGACAGCTCGCAGCGCCGCTAATTAATACAGCCCTGGATGCCATCGGCAGCCCGCGCCGCGGCGACCGGCCGACCCTCGCGCGGCGCGTTCACCACACACCAGCAAACCAACACCTCGCAACGAACTACTTAGTAGGGATCGTAATAGGCCGGGTGAAGTTTGGGTCAAAGTTAGTACGAGAATATGCAAACTTCTCATTTCACCACGGTGTAGTTATTACACAATTGCATTCGATATCAAAATGGCTTTTACGACGTTTGTTACGCGAAGACTCGAATTATGGATTATCGACCAAGAAAATATTTACGACTCTTGGATTTTATTTCTGTACAAATACATGGTAAAAGAGATGCTTGGTCGACTAAGCAACGGCGAGTATTGTAGGAGCCCTGAATGCGGTTCATAAGGCGGAACACTTTTATTTAGTGTCATGCCTCGTGTCTGCTCCTCCAATTGGCGGCCGTTTAGTAAATTTGGTTCTCTAAAACAATTTAAGGGACAGACATCACTAAAACAGCTAGGTATAACAAAATAGTACACTATAACGTGGTTATAACATTCAGAACGTTATTTTGCTCGATAAGATTCGGTAGTCATTTTATAAATGTAGTCTGCTGAGGGATCTTAATTTGGTGGTCGTTTTCTGAGTTTGAATTTGGCTCTCAATCATAATCTTGGTGGCCATTACGTGAAGCCTTAAAGGCAAGGCACGACCCACGGGGTATTTTGTTATTATTATTATCTTGACGAAGGGACTTTTAAGTCTTCCCGGAAGGACTACTTGCGAGCGCTTTACTCACAAGACCTTATGTTTTGATAGATTATATAAATATCTAGCTCAAACAAAAACACTGGGACTACGATGTCGGCCTATGTACTTGGCTGAATAAAATCCGTTAGTTCTCGTTTTATAAAATGACGAGGTTTCCGACGAACGGAAATGAACTGGCGTTCCTTGCAACTCGGCGGCACCTCGAAACCCGGATGTGGCTTGAAGGAATTAATTATTATCGGGCCAATTTTCCAATCGAGCTCCGGCGGCGGCGCAGGCGGCAGCGGAAATTTATTTGAAACGTCATTTCAAAATGCAAACCTCCTACGCCGAACGGGCTGCGGAAAAATGACAATTTCCTCCCGCGACCCCGCTTCCTCGCCTCTCCCGCGCGGCCCGGCACCTCCGCTGAACGCGCGCGCCTAGCGCCAGATAACGCACAAAATTACAACATTTTAAATCTGTATTCCCTTTTTGAATTTATGGTTACTGATATAATTCCATTAAAATAATGTTTAAAATAAATGACCTTTTAATACGTCATCGCCCTTATACTGGTAAATGTATAAAGTCCCTCTACAACGTTATGGTCGGTGCTAGTTATCGGCGACATGGCGGAGACCAGACCAATCCGTCCATGCGATCCGGCGCCGCGATGAACAGTAACTCCAACAGTCCTCATCTGAAGCGGTAGCAGCTTTGCCCAATATTACCAGAGTGTAAATTAACCTTAATGTTGTTGTGTAACAAGTTTGAACTTCAAAATAATGAATAATAAATTCTATATGGAAATACTTCTCACTGCTCGGGGCGTAACTACGATCAAATGGTTCACAAAAGAGGAACGGTATCAGCAGATCCCGCTGCGATCATTCAAATAGGATGCGCCGAACGTGGAGGCACGGAATTGAAAGTCACTTGAGAAATGGACTCGCGCGAGTTTGCTCCAGCATTCCGATTCCTCGCGGCCGAGACAAATGCCGAGTTCATTTGGAACTGTGACGCCACACAAGTCCTCGCTACTTAAATGGGAATATTAACGGGCCGTTTATGTTTACCATTTTAAATCATTTCATTTTGCCATTATTATTCATTACATTAGATAGATTTTAACCAAAAGAGGTCGCTGGCTCTATATGTGACTGTATGTATAAGTTTTAAATATAATAGAATAGAATAGAAAAACGTTTATTCGACAAACACATCAACACAAGTGTACATAATATAATAGATACAATTAATAAAACAAGGTACTTCTAGTTCCCTAGAACTATTCTTCTTAGGTTTTATTAAACCTAAGTACATATATTTTAAGGGTTCTGCGCCCAAAGGGCTACTAAACAGTCCTGCTGTGCCTGCTGTGTCCGTAATCAACAAGGAACCCTTATCGTTGCGCCATATTGTCAAACTGTCTGTCCGTCCGTGCGCGGCTAAATTCAAAGACTCTTGGTGCATTACAAATTAATAAAAAAAAAACATATAAATATACAAAAAATGTAAAGTGAAATCATGAAAAAAAATGGCTACGGGGGTGTCATTTGGATAGCTATTTCAAAAATAATAAAGAAAGATATGTTTTAAAAAAACTATTTGGTAATTTTTGTTACAGTCAAGTGTCGTCCCCCCCCCCCCCCATATCTATCATAGAAACCGTTTGGCTTTGTGAAAAAATTACCGGTAATACGAGTAGTAGGTGAACACAAGGAAAGTATTACAGCTTTAGGCTGACGAGTCATGTATATAAAGTATTGAAATGTGCAAATTGAGCACTTTCATATGACAGCCGTTCGATGTAATAAAATAACTTTTAGTTTTCAACCCCCCCCCATTCTGGACCCCCTTTGAAATATTTAGAAAAACATTATTTTTACTAAAAAAATTGCGGGCAGTAATAAAGTACTTATTTTGTGAAATACATACATACATTAAATCACGGCTGTTTCCCGGCGGCTCCGCCTGCTACGACCCTGACCAATCCTGTGAAATGTGTTTGGCGCTACTCGTATTTATTTGTCCATATTGACATTAATATCGATTACAATATACGAATTATACTCATGTAAAAAGTATCCTTCATCATTTTCGTTTTATGGCCTACATTTACTAAGCTTCTGCCCGCGGCTTCGTCCGCGTAGATTTTGATTATCGTTATTCCCTCGGGAACTGTCTAGTTTTTTGGGACAAAAGTAGCCTATGGTCCAGACTTCTGTTGCGAACCGGCTCCTGTACGTCCGGGAGGAGCCGCGCGGCACGACGACACGGCACGTGACGTCATCGCGGGCACGCGCGGCTCGCCTTAGTAACGGTCACGACGACGGACGAGCTTTCGATTTTAATAATTTTACCAACTGTTTGACGGGGACATATTTCGTAACGATCTGACGGGATTACACCAGCCCCTATTTTAATACAGTCCGCTTGTTTCATTTTACGTCCAGTAGGACCCTAACATTGGTCCTTTGAACCGGATTACTATTAATACGGTGATTATTATAAAATGTACACTTACTGTGGTCTCATAGAGAACCTTTTTGGGTTATGTTATGTCAAACTACAACTTCTGTAGTTTTACCTTGTCCGTACATACGTCACTTAAATTTATTTAGAGAATATATTAAACACAAATTAAAGTTTGGCAAACATATAAACAGTTTTTGTTGTTGTAAGAGCGACAAGCTAACTCCGGGTAGCTGCGGCCACTGCGCCGCGTCGGTTATAGAAACGAAGTTAGGTATGATTATTTTTACTACCTTATGGTACCTTATGGTGGCTTATCATAGCGAGCAATCAAGTTTTATGATTTCATCGATTTATGTGTAAAATGTCGTTGAAACAGAGTCATAAATCTGTGGAGTTACATACTAGCCGAGGAACCACGAGTGAGCACGCCGGTTGTTCAGATGGGCTCGCCGCCAGCATTATGACGCGCGCAAGATTACCTTGTCGTTACGTGGGGCGGTTAGCGGTGCTGTCGACGGTGCTCGCGCTGGCGCTCGCCAAGCCGGCCGACGAGACAGAGGCTTTGTTGTTAAAGTACGTTGTATTCATATTTTTTCATATCGGGTCATGCTCCATCCTTCCATGCAGGGTACAACCACATTCCCTCTGGGTTGTCAGTCAGTGTATTGTTGTTAATTCCGCCGCCATCACTGTCAAGTAAATAAGAACGATCGTGACGTTGAAATACGATAACTTGTCGCGGGCAATACTGGTGCAAAACTTGGGTAAATGACCTCTTGCCTGTAGTTGTGCACAAAACTAATTAGAAATTTACGTCAAATTTCAAATATAGAATGTCGAACATTCTATACGGGCCTCTATTCAGCACGGTAAAAGCCATATCGTGTTTGAGCTGTATCGTATTGTTGCCGTTTCGAAAGCTCTTATGTACATGGCAGTAATGGCGTCCGAGTTCAAAACGATACCATAACAGGTCAAACACGATTTGGATTCTACCATCTAAAATAGAGGCGCAGATGTGTTACAACCTTACAACAACTACATGCCAGAGGTCATTTACTTACGGTTTTCACCTATGTTGAGAATAGAGGCCCTCTTGCCGGAGTCTGTTATAAGGACTGCAATCAGGATAGCTAACGCCATTTACGACTCTTTGGTGTAGGTAATTAAGGTTTCAAAAAATAACATTTTAAGTAATATGAGATCTACTTGCTGCTAATTTATAATTTTCAGGCGCATTCATTAGAAGTATCGTCACCTATTACTTATTCTGTGGTATCGTTCGCTGTGCGTCCGAAAATCATAAATGCAGGCAGTTTAAAATAACCATGACTAAAGTTTGCTTAATGGACTAAAATGTGTAAGTGCTGATGGATATCGTTTCAGTTTAATGCGCCTTCCAGGCTGTACGGTACGGATGAAATGTACGGTGGGTTAGAGACGGGTTGAGTCCCCAGCGAGTTCATTGGTAAGTGCAGTACTCGACTAGTAGCTCCTGGAAGGTCTCTCGGGCTCGGGCGCCCTCGGCGGGAACAGCATTACAGCTTATCGGAGCGAGTGTGAAGTACATTTTTTGGAAAGAGCTAGTACATTTTTGACGTGTGAAAGTTCCCGTGCTGCCTACTTGCTGCATTTTATATGCCTATTATGCATACCTTTTCATTATGACATCGAGTTTTTACTATAAATTTTCAGATTTGAGGAACAGTTTACTAAATATTGAACTAGTAAAGTGTAATTTTCGCTAGAGATGAGTGTGTCTCCCGTGAGTTAAGCTCGTCGTTACCGCAGGGGTGCAGAGGCGCTGGTGATGGCGACCGGCGTCGTCGAGCACTTCATGACCCTGTTCATCATGTGCTGCCAGTCCACGATGCCTCACCAACAGTACGTATCTCCCCGTCACCAACCAGGTCACATGGTTCAACGATATTTCTACTTACTTTTCAATTCCTGACTCCATAAGAGAGGTGTTATGAGTTTTTACGTGTTTATCTGTGTGTCTGTATGTCTGTCTGTCTGTTGATCTGTGTGTCTGTTTGTGGTATCATAGCTTCCAAACGGTTTCAACAAATAAAACCTAGTTTAATCGGGATGGTTCCTAGCTCGGTTTCATGAAAATTGGTTGGGCCGTTAAAGATCAGCTCTGAGACGAGGGAGCGCACTCGTATCGGGGGTTTTAATACATTTGATAGTTATTGTTCATATTCGTACAGTTTTTTAGTCGATGACTTACAAACGTTCGTGAACTCTCCGGCCAAGACGACCGTGGGCGTGGTCCCGCGGTTCACGAGCAACCGCAAGTTCTTCGCGAACCTGATCACCACCACGCAGTTCAAGGACATGCTGGCCGGCGACGCGCGCCGCCTGCGCCGGGACCTCACCAAGAAGCTCAAGTTCTGCCAAGACTCCATCATGGACCAGGACCTGCTGCGGGAGATGTACGACCATGAAGTCGACCAATCTAAATTATAATTTGTGTAACAAACTGGCAAAACTGTTTTTTTATGGCATGTGCAATGCAAATGCACAGTCACCCGATGGTAGGTTGGTTGGTTGGTTCTAATCACCATGGACAGTCCAATGCAGGATGACAACTGTGTTGCCCGACGGGTTAAGATGGAATGCGACCATGTCGGAAGATGGCTATAGCAACTGCACAAAGGCTAGAAGTAGATCTGTTGAAATTTTCATAATTAATTACTGCTATTTATTTCTGTATCTTCGTGTTTTAATAATGAAATATACAATTATTTCAAAATGTAAGTAGCGATAAAAATCATTAAGAATCGGCTATTTTGGTGAGCTATATTTAAACCGGAAATGACCAGCTGGTTGCGTCGGTTTTACCCGAACTAATGGCCGCCTCTTGCTTTAATCTTAGACTGACATTTTATACAATATTTGTTATTCTAATCATAATAGTTCATGGTCGTTATTTCTCTTGCTATATACATATACATATAATACATTTAACACTTATTTTTTTTGTGTCTTCATCAGACAGTCACAATGTTTATTGTAAATTAGACCTGCAGTGCCATAACTTAAACAATTGGATTTTTTTATATTGCTCTTAAGGAACGGAACGGTAGAAGCAAATAAACATATTTAGAAGGTTAGATAAGATAAGATAAAGATGCAGAAGTTGACTGTTGTATTACTGTACATTTTAAGTTACAAAAGACAACCAAATTGTGCTTCTTGCTTTAGAGCTGAAGCTAAAGTGAGACAGCAATTTTTTTTTTTTTTTTTAATGCCAGAGTATTTCGCGCTTAAGATAAGAAATACTAGGTACCTGATAAGAAATAATCTATAAGCAAAACCATTGATTTAGGGAATGCAATTTCGTTCTCACGAGATCTCGGCCATATTTCCCGAGATTATTTTCTGTCGGAAAACGAACGAGATCTCGAGAGATTACAGAGATTGTTTTATGAAAAAAAAAAGTGTTTTTTTGACTGATGCATGGCAGCGGTGAGCCGGCGGGGGGAGAGGTCTGGCTGGTTTCGTAATTCTTTGATTTATTTATTTACCCTGCTAAATCAGAAGCCGTCTGGCGAATGGACACACTACCAGTCGCGAGGCGTTCGTACAAGCCGATTATTTACGGCTTTACCAAAAATTCCTATGCATAGAGTAGGTATACAAACAAAACGTAAAACCGAAAATAACCCGGTATACTATAGCTTTACCTACCTTGCATTACCATCTTCATAATACGATGCATAACCAAAACGCAATTTATTTACTAAGCCGAAATCTATCGCAGTACTCGCTCGCACATATTCACTTACCTACAAGAAAGAAACAATAACAATATATTCGTACACACGCGCAGTTACATTTCACTGCGCGCGAACTTACACCCACAAAATTATTACAAGTCCGGCCGGTCCGGCGGTCCCTCTTCGCTGTACTTGAATTCAAACATTCAAACATTTTTCTAGCGCTTCGAACTCACACAACAGACACGGCAGCATGTGAAAACAATAAAAATCAGAGTGAGAGAGCGCTCTAGTGCGCAATCGGGCGCCGGCTTATTTCAATCAATTTTCAACTTTAAGTGTATAGCACGCGTCACTTTCTTTTCTCGAGGACGCCGTCGCCGCCACCTACGACCTTCAAACTTTAATAATATTTTGCATCCTTTTTTCATTACGCAATATTACGCGACGCCATTACTTTAGTTCGCGTCGTCGCGCAAAGATACAGTGTAGGTAATTCTTGTGAAAGTTGTTTTGAATTACCTATTTATTTAGTGTTTTATGATTCAAGTAACTAGTGAAATTTAGCTCGCTAAGTGTTCGTTTCGTTCGTGTGTTCATGTGCTGTAATGATTTGTTTGTAGTTACCTACTGTTTGGATTATTTGTTTTTGTTCACGACGACGGAGGTTGGTGTTTCTATTCTATTTTTAATACGTTAGGTACCTATAGGTTTTACCCAAATCTAATTTAGGTTATATTCGTGGTTTTTCAATATTTTTGTCTGTCTGTAGGTACTCAAAGTAGGTACTAAATATGGCCGCATTGGTTCAAATTGAGTGTTGTCTTACAGATTACCTACTTAATGAGCTAACATGTTTTTCAAGGTTATCCTTTGAAAATAAAAAACATGTCATTAAGTTAGGACGCGCTCGCCCAGACCTAAAAATTGATTATAAGCGTAGAGATGGATTCTTCAAACACTTCCATAGTGAATTATATGATAAATACAATTGGCTGACTGGCAGCTGCAAATTAAACAAATTGTTTTGCTATTCGTGTTTGCTGTTTTCCGATTCTAGCAGTGTTTGGAATCGAACCGGTTTTGCAGATATCAACAATATATATAATTCAGCTAAGAAACATGTTCAAAGCGAGAAACATATACGGAGTTGTATATTATTACATGAGCTCGGTAACAGTAGAATAGAAACTTTTTTTGGTAATAACTTTGAGGCCCACAATCGTAAAGTTGAACGTAATCGAAATTTAATGAAACGTTTTATTGATACGGTCGTACTACTTGGAAAGCAAGAATTGCCTTTCCGCGGCCATGATGAGAAACTCGATTCGGATAATCGTGGTAATTATATTGAGACATTGTTATATTTGAGTAAGTACGACTTCGTCATGGAATCTCATTTTGAACAGAGTTCATCTACTTCGCATCCAGTTTTTACTGGTCTATCAAGTGACATTCAAAACGATCTCATAAACTGCGTTGCGTCGGTGGTTTTAGATGAGATTAAGAGTGAGATCAACAAGGCGAAATTCGTGTCCGTCATGATTGACGAAACTCCCGATGTTAGTCGCAGAGAGCAGTTGAGTGTTATATTTCGATATTTGACAGAGTCAGGGCTCGAGGAGAGATTTATTGGATTTTTCGACGTTAGCGAGAGGCGGACCGCGAACGTTTTAGCTTCAAAATTGCTAGATATTCTTGACCAATATCGGTGCAAAGATAAACTTATAGGTCAATCATATGACGGTGCTGCAGTCATGTCGGGCGAGCACGGCGGGGTTCAGGCGCTCGTTCGTAATGAGTGCCCCCGGGCGCATTTCGTTCCGTGTTATGCACATGTTCTCAATTTGGTTTTAAGCAGATCGTTAGAGCATGTTTCTGAATTAAAATCGTTTTTCGGCCATATTAATGGGCTTGTTCGATTTTTTAACAAGTCATCAAAGCGATCAAATTTATTAAAACAGATATCCGATCGTCGCATGCCTGGAGTGGCAGAAACGCGGTGGCATTATCACTCGCGTATTATTAATGTGATATTTAATTGCAGGTTAGAAATGATTGAGACATTCAATCATATTTTAGAGGATCCGCAATCATGGGATGTCGATTCAATTTCACTATCCGAATCCTTTGTGAGTAAGTTAGAAGACATGCAGTTTTGTTTTCTCTTGCATGTTTTTTCCGATATTTTTACTGGACTGAGGACTGATATTCTTTTTGCTTTATTGCAAAGCAAACAAGTCGACTTAGAAGTCGCAATCAGGGAAATCGATTCATTTCGATCTTGGCTTTCTGAAGAGTTTTTGAATCAATTTGATTCTATTTACGACAGTATTCAGGAGTATTGCGAGCCACCGCGACGTCGCCGTCGACTAAATACGGACATCGACTTGAAAACTCAACATAGACGTGTGTTTGTTGAAATAATTGATAACGTTATTAGTCAAATTAATTCAATTAGCAACTTAACTTTCTTGGATTTGATAAATAAATCGAAATACGCTCAGTACATGACACGTTTCCCCGAGGCCAAATTAACCGCCTTAATGACGGAATTTCCAAATTTGTTTGATCCAACTGCTTTGAAAAACGAATTAAAAGTTTTGTACAGTTCTTCTAGTATTAACACTTTGGACGCATACGATCTTTACTTATATTTAAGTAATTCTGCTTTGAATGGGACTTTCCCTCAGATTTTGACTTTAAGTCAGATCTTTTTGACTCTGCCTGTGTCCGTGGCTTCCGCTGAAAGGTCGTTTTCGGCCTTGAAGCGAATTCATACGTACACACGGAATAGTCAAAATGAAACAAGACTGTCCAATCTGGGGGTAATTTCCATTGAAAAACATTTACTTCTTAAAATTCAAAAGAAAAGCAATTTCTATGATAACGTATTAGCTCATTTTGTTAAAAAACCCCGCAGAATTATTCTTGAATATAAATAAGTATCGAACTGTACCTAGCGTATTTCAAGTGTATATAATTATATTGAGTTTTCAATCGGTTTCTATATTTATTTGCATGAACTTAGCTTAGGTTTACTTGGATTGTTTAGCGCTTTATGCGTGTCATGGTTTTCTTAAGGCTTGGTCAAACACACGGCGCGACGCAGCGCCGCGTCCGCGCCGCGCGACCGCGGCGGCTTTAAATACATGCTAACAGGTTAGCGACGTCAAACATGGGCGCGATGCCGGCGGGACGCAGTCTGTTTGACGTCGCTAACCTGTTAGCATGTATTTAAAGCCGCCGCGGTCGCGCGGCGCGGACGCGGCGCTGCGTCGCGCCGTGTGTTTGACCAAGCCTTTAATAGGTACAGGAAGGCGGGTACGGACGGCGCATGCCGCGGGCTGTGGGTTTTCTTTATTCGGTTGATTTTGTTGCACGAATTTGTAAATATATGTTTAATTAAGTCTTTTTTTTGGTTTCTGTGTGCAGACCTGCGGTGCATGTATTTAATTTGGTTTATTTTTGTTTTGTTTTTAACAAAGGACAACTTTTTATTTTGCATGATAGGTATTAGCAAGATAACTTTTACTGTGTTTTGATTTCTAACGTAAATTAACTATATTGTCTGTGTGTTTAATGTGTGCGTACGCAACTAACGGCTTTTTTCAAAGCCACTTTTGTCATACTTGACATACACTGTTCATGTAATACCAGTGATGTCATGTATGGCGAAGGTGGTGAACACTAACTGCAAGGATCGCACGTAGAAACAGTTACCGCACTTACTTCAGCACTGCTTTTTGGGAACTAAAAGATGACATCTATGGTATGTTTTTTTTTAATTAATGGAAGGGGCAAACACGTACCTACACAACACACGCCATACATACACCTTTTCTTACCTTGCTCCGGCTTGTCTATTTATTTACGTGACGCTTCGCCACTGCACACTACATACATAAGATTCAAAAATTTAACTGATATTACCTTAATTACTTGGTTCTCATACAAAACAAAATCAGTCAAGCCGGTAACTAGTACCAATGGACTATAAAAAAAAAAAAAGTAAAAAGCAGTAGGAACTATACTTGGGCCTTTTCAGTATTAGGGCGGAGGGTTGTTATATTTTGTGTCTTTGATGTTACTTGTAGGGTTAGTAGTTTTCTTTAAGTCGCCTAAACAACCAGGGATCAAGGGAAGGTTTTACGTTAGGTATAATTTAATCTCAGCTATCTGCATAGATAAAGTCACCAGTGGCTCGAATGCTTCGAGCGTCAACGCGCGCCGTGCCCGCGCGCGGTATCAAACGAAGGGGGGACCGCAAGTGATCCCGGGCTCGCCCTCGCACTCGTTTCTAGACCCCGGATCAAATCTTTTCTGTAAATCGAACCCTTGGTCAAGCATTGGTAGTAGGCTACATGATAGTGGGTGAACAACCGGTCATCGCGGCGTGACGTTCAGAAGAAAGAAAGAAAATATATTTATTCAAAGGGAACACAGAAAATAATAGTAATAATAATAAAGACAAGAGAAAATCACAAAATAAGAACATTTAACGAACGACTGTGCACCACGTTCTCAATATACAACGCTCATGCTGCCAACTGAAGCCTTTTTTATTTTTGGTTAATATTAAAGCGATTATTATGATCAGTTTCAAACTGGCGGTAGTTTTATAGTTCGGCGCTTGGTTAAATAGTGCGGCGGTAGACAGTGAACACTAATAAAAATAAAATTGGACACAGCAATAAACAAAGGGCGTTAAAGAATTGAAAAGGCGGTAAAACGATGGAACAGGCGGCCACAAAACCAGCGTCTCAATTCTACAAGGTAGTACAATATGGCTGACGACGTGTGACGGTATTGTATTTATCCCGGCCGCCATTGATGTCAAGTAAATAAGAGGTATCGTAACGTGCCTTTACTAAATACGTCAAAGGTAGTTATTACATACGTTATATGGCGACAGTCGAATAGGGGCCCAGCTAGGCTGTTCTCGGCGAACCATCACTAACATTACAACGTCGCTTTGATTTGATTGCAAAGCTCGGCGACGTCGGGTTGGCAAAGCATTTGCAGTTTTGAAACCTTGATATCATAAATTTCTCTGGGCTTCACAGTCCACTTTCCATCAAGTGGCCGGTGTCCTCGTTTTCCTGGTCCATGCCATAAAAAAGGTAGGAAAAGTTAAACAGACATTTTTCAACTGGCCATCTCTCCTCCATGACAGTTTCGAATCCTAAAACTAATGTTCAGCTTAGACGAAGTATACTGTCGTCGAAGTATATCTCGTTCAGCAAATAAACATTTGATTGATGTTGATTCTGATTTAAAGTCGTACACCAATCTTAAGCAAAAGGTTGCTGCAAGCGACATCTCGATGCGGAGTGGCCAACTGACGGACTACTTACACTGCATCTATAGCAGTCTACTTTCTACCAGACACATAAAACAGCGACATCTAGAGATAAAATAAGTCTTTCGCCACATCGTAGATAAGCTGGGTTATGTCCAAAGAAAATGAGTTAAAACTTGGAAGACGCGGTTCGCTAAAAACGTTTTCATAACTCCACTAGGTGGCGCTGATGTGAATAACAAACTATATAGCAGAATATAGGTAATTTCAGAGGAGATCTACTTAATTGTTGAATGAATATACTTCCTATTGTTACAACAAGATGACGCAAGCTTTCGATATGCAAATAATAATAATATGTACTTAAGTATATCATTTTTCCTGTAATAAAATTGGGAATGTTACTTAGTCGAGGTTCAACAAACACAATGTTGAAGGTTGAAATTGAAATTAATACTTATCTCAGTACCCGGATAAGGTTTTTTTTGGTAAAACGACGTTTTCTAAAAATAAATCCCAGCGAGATCGATTTATCGCCCCCGAAACCCCCTTACAAAATTTCATGAATATCGTTGGAGCCGTTTCCGGTATTTACAAGAATTACTCGTTTAAAGGTATCTATATTATATAGATAGATTCATTGGCCTGTTTTATATTTTTACCCAACTGTAAGAAGAAAAAGCCGGACAAGAGCATGACGCACCTAGCAGTCGTTTCTACAAACACTAAAATCAATCTCAAATAAATACAATGTGAAAAAGTGCACCAGCAAAAGAGCGTATCAGGTGAAAACTTAAGAAAAGAACCTATTGCATGTAGTTATGCAAAAAAAAAATAGAATTTACGTCAAATTTCAAATATATTAGAATGTCAAATGGTCTGTACTGATCTGATGTGTTACGGCTACATGCAAACGGTCCTTTACTAAAGTTTTTCACCTATACCTACCTATCTTCATGGCACTTACCTACATTACTTTGTCGAGAAGCGCAGTTTTTTTTTTTTTTTTAGGCATTCACTTAAAAACATTAGGTCCGATGTTAAAAATAATCATCTACCTAGTTTTGGATTCATGACCAAAAGATGACAATATCAATATTTTACAGAAAAAGTATACCAAAGTTATCAAGGTTTAGGGATATTAATTTATTTTTGCTAGCTATAGCTATTTAACGAGAGACAGCGCCAGCTGTACTGATTTTTGATAAGGAATTAAAGTATTTTATAGGAATGAGTGCATCCAGCGCAATCTACAATACGAATTATAGTCAATCGCATTCTGGCGTTATAGATGGCAAATTTTCATATAAATTAAAATTTACACGATTGTCTACGAATGTAACTTAGCTACTTGACGACAGATGGCGCTAGATGTCCTCATTTTTGATGTAGAATAAATGTTGGTTTTTCGCAAATGAGTGCAGCTAGCGCAATCTACAATAAAAGATATAGTTCAATCGCATTCTGGCGCAATAGAAGGAAAATTTCCATGAGAATAAAAATAAAATGTTAACGAATGTAATTTAACTACTTATTCACAGATGGCGTTAGCAGTGCTCATTTTCGATATAGGATTAAAGTTTGTTTTACGGGAATGAGTGCACCTAGCGCAATCTACAATAGGAATTATAGTCCAATCGCATCCTGGCGTTATAAAAGGCAAATTTTCATATAAATTAAAATTTACACGATTGTCGACGAATGTAAATTAGCTACTTGACGACAGATGGCGCTAGATGTCCTCATTTATGATGTGGAATAAAAGTTGGTTTTACGCAAATGAGTGCAGCTAGCGTAATCTACAATAAAAAATATAGTTCAATCGCATTCTGGCGCAATAGAAGGAAAATTTACATGAGAATAAAAATAAAATGTTAACGAATGTAATTTAACTACTTATTGACAGATGGCGTTAGCAGTGCTCATTTTCGATATGGGATTAAAGTTTGTTTTACGGGAATGAGTGCAGCTAGCGCAATCTACAATAGGAATTATAGTCCAATCGCATTCTGGCGTTATAAATGGCAAATTTTCATATAAATTAAAACTTACACGATTGTCGACGAATGTAACTTAGCTACTTGACGACAGATGGCGCTAGATTTCCTCATTTTTGATGTGGAATAAAAGTTGGTTTTACGCGAATGAATGCAGCTAGCGCAGTCTGCAATAAAAAAAATATAGTTCAATCGCATTCTGGCGCAATAAGAGTAAAATTTCCATGAGAATAAAAATAAAATGTTAACGAATGTAATTTAACTACTTATTGACAGATGGCGCTAGCAGTGCTCATTTTCGATATGGGATTAAAGTTTTTTTTTTTTTTTTTTTTTTTTTTTTTTTTTATACGGGAATGAGTGCAGCTAGCGCAATTTACAAAACGAATTATAATTCAATTGCATTCTGGCGCTATAGATGGCAAATTTTCATATAAGTGAAAACATCATGATTGTCAACAAATGTAACTTAGCTACTTGATGACAGCTGGCGCAAGCTGTCTCCATTTTTGATATATATTTAAAGTATGTTTTACGGGAATGAGTACTGCTAGTGCAAAGTACAATACGAATTATAGTCCAATGGCATTCGGCGCTATAGATGGCCAATTTTCATATAAATAAAAACAGCAGGATTGTCAACGAATGTAACTTAGCTACTTGATGACAAATGGCGCCAGTCTATCTACAGTCTATCAACGAATCAAAATAACCATAGAAAAAGTACTAGCATATAAACTGGACTACGTATACACGGTGTAACACGAGAAAACCGAATAATTTTAACAGTGTGTTCCTAAGGTCGTAAGAAAAAAAAAAAAAAAAAAAAAAAAAAAAAAAAAAAAAAAAAAAAAAAAAAAAAAAAAAAAAAAAAAAAAAAACGCATAATAGATGGCGCCACTTGTACTTTAGATCGCGCAATCGTTTGGCTCCCCAGAATACAATAAAGTATCTAAAGGACCAATGCCAACCTCCGGTTAGGTTAGGTTAGGTTAGGTTAGGTTAGGTTAGGTTAGGTTAGGTTAGGTTAGGTTAGGTTAGGTTAGGTTAGGTTAGGTTAGGTTAGGTTAGGTTAGGTTAGGTTAGGTTAGGTTAGGTTAGGTTAGGTTAGGTTAGGTTAGGTTAGGTTAGGTTAGGTTAGGTTAGGTTAGGTTAGGTTGGGGTGCGGGCCGGATTCCTCCACGTTGGCTTGGTTGTTGCGATCTCTCTTGATCTCGATCCGGAGAGAACGCAGCATCTGGGCTGGTGCACCCTGGGCATCGGTTGAGA
The DNA here is from genome assembly GCA_923062465.1 of Acleris sparsana. Taxonomy (NCBI): domain Eukaryota; kingdom Metazoa; phylum Arthropoda; class Insecta; order Lepidoptera; family Tortricidae; genus Acleris; species Acleris sparsana. Next base: position 19,408,322 of record OV281293.1, read on the forward strand.
CTTTTCCCCTCTGGGGAATTCTCTCAGCCCATGGCAAATATCCGGCAGGGGAGTGGGGGGGAGGTGACAAGTGACTTTCCGTTAGAAAAGTCGCTTTGTCACCGACACACTGGGGGGGAAATGGGTAGTTAAGTTAGGCTAGGCTAGGGGGTGGGCACCGAGCCAGTGGCGGTATATCCACTTTTGGGCCAGCGCGGGCCTGGGGAATTAAATACTCCCCGAAAGTGCGCAATATTGGTGGAAGGTTGCTCCCGACTACTCTCCTTGGAGAGTAGTTAGTGGAGTGCAACTGCGTCTTCTGTTTTTCAGAAGGCGTGCAGGAGCGGCGGTTTGCTTAGGCTTCCGTCGGTCAAATCGTAATCCGGACCCGTAGGCGTCCGGGGCGATGGCCGTCACGTTGGGCCGCGAGGAGACAACCTCTATAAAAAATCCAACCATGGCCTTTGGTGCAGGGCCCTAAACGTACCTGACGATGATGATGAGTGATGGTCTAAAAAAAAAACTACCCCAGGAGGGTACCCTTACGGGAGAACCCCTCCCCGTGTCTGCGGACACGGGCTGCCCCTCGTATTCTGGGGGGGGCAAAGGCCATGTCGTAGGTCAGCGCAATGGCGCTGACCTCCGTGAACACAACCAACGCAAACCCACAACGGACGCTGATTTGATGATAGAGGGCAGTGGAGAGGGAGGTCGCCAAGATGGTGACTTCCTGAAAAATGACTTTGGCAACCAAATGGACACCGAGATGGACAAAGTAATGGAGGCGGCGAGGCTGAAAGAGGCGGAGCTGGTGGAGGTGATCAGTTCGGAGGCAGGTGATGTCTCCGACTCATCTCTTCCGCCAGTTCATGTCCGGACCAGCACCCCCAATACCAGCAAGGTCATTGATGAGGACGGGCTGAAAAATGATGCCCCGAATACTCAAAATAGACCTTCTGGTACAAGGCCTACAAAAAGGCCACACGCCGGGGAGGACGAGGTGTTACCGAAGCCGAAGGTGAACACCGCTAGGAGAGGGAAGCGCTCCGGTACGAGGGGAGCGTGCTCGGGGGTGGTGCTGAGGTACCATGATCTGGGTGGGTCTGAGGCGGAGGCGGACGCGGCTGCCAAGTACTGTACAACTGGTGATTCGCCGCCGCCTCAGACTCGAAGGAAGAAGCCCCTCAAAAAGGGAAATATACGGAGGAGCACGTTGGTCCCGCGGCACCGTAGCCGCAGCCCTGTCCGCGAGGAGGACAGTGACGGGGGGTACGTCGCTGTTGTGAGGAATGCCGCACGCCAAGTCATGGTTGAGGCCAATAAAAGCGGCAACCTGAAGGGGGATGTCTGGGGCCGCATGAAAAAGGCGTGCAACGACATATTTGCGGCAGCAGACATCCTCCAAGCGAGGGGCGGAGGCGAAGACGAGGAGTTGAGGGCCTTGCGCGCCGACAATAAACGCATGAGAGAGGAACTCTCCTCCGTGCGGTCGGAGCTAAAGGCCCTCAGGACTGCTTTTTCGGAACGGAAAAAGCAGCCCTCGCAGGAGCCCGCCCCCGATGGAGGCTTGCCTCATGCTCTGGGGCAGGCCATGTTGGTGCTGAGGGAGGACCTCAAGCGGGACCTCTTCATGTCCATCGGGGAGATGGTGAATGTCCGGATTGGGGAAGTCCGGGCCCTTCTCCCCGCTGGTCCGATAGTCCGCCCCCCACTGGCAGCGGACCGGAAGAGGAACGAGGCTCCTCCCAGGTTGGGCCCCGCCACCGTGCCAGCTCCTCACACCAGGGCAGCTCCCCCGGCCAGAGCAGCTTCCACCACCACGGCGGCTCTCCCAGCTAGGGCGGCTCCCCGCGCCCGAGCGGCCAAGGTGACTCCTGCCGGTCGTCAGGCCCCCCCCGTTAAGGTTGCACGCCCCGCGAAGCCTTCGCGCCGGTCTCGTCGGGCAAAAGCGACAAGGCTGTTGGCAGCTCCTCGTCCTCCCCCTATTCACGAGTTCGCCCCGGCGGTGAGGGCAGTGCAGGAGGCACTGCCCCCCGCCCAGACATCCTGGTCGGACGTCGTGAAGGGTAAGGGGAAAAAGAAGAAGGCTGCCCCCACCGCACATCAAGTGGTCAAGGGCAACCGGCTATCGCTAGCCCCAAGAAGGTTGCCCGCCCCAAAAACGGCAGCGGTCGTGGTAGCAATGAAGGAGGGCAGCGAGGCAACCTACGCCAGCGTCATGGCTAAAGCCATGAAGTCCTTTTCGCTGGCGGAGGTTGGCCTGGAACACGTTAGGGTCCGCAAAACGCAGACCGGGGCCCGCCTCATTGAGGTCCCGGGCGTGAATAGTGCCGCGGCTGCAGACGCGCTGCGCGACAAAATTGACGGGCTGGTGGGCGACGTGGCGAATGTTTACCGGCCCGTCAAGATGGCGGAAGTCCGGGTGGGTGGTCTCGATGAGACCATCACCCCGGAGGACATCGCGGCGGCAATTGGGGCCAAGACTGGGTGCTCCCCCACCCAGGTGAAGGTTGGCGCCATCCGGGTCCGCTTTGACGGATCCGGCGTGGCGAACGTGCAGTGCCCGGTGACCGTGGCCAACACGCTGGCAACAACAGGACGACTACTGGTGGGGTGGTCGTCCGCCAGCGTGACTGCACTGGAGGCGAGGCCCATGCGGTGCTTCCGATGCCAAGGCATCGGACACAGCGGGGCCCTCTGCCCCTCAACCGTGGACCGGTCCAACTGGTGCCACCGGTGCAGCGGGACAGACCACTGGAGGGCCTCCTGCGTGGCCGCGCCCCACTGTGACGTCTGCTTTAAGGCGCAACGTCCAGCGGACCACGTGATGGGAGGATGGAGGTGTGCCCCGCCACACACCAGGGGCAAAGCTCCAGGGCAGGGCCAATCAACGCCCCCCCCCATAAGGCGTGCCGCCAATGTGTCAACCCAGGAGGTTAGCCAGATGGACCTCTAAATGCCAGCACACCGGCAATTAGAGGTCCTGCAGGCGAACGCCAACCACTCCGCCCGCGCCCAAGATCTGCTCATGCAGGTCATGGCGGAGTGGGGCATTGGCGTGTTGGTGGTAGCTGAGCCGTACTTCGTCCCCCCCCAGTCTAACTGGGTCGGGGCGACGGACGGCTCGGTTGCCATCGCGGTACCGGCGATGGGTGACCTCCCCCCCCTATCGGGAATGGCCAGGGGTTCGGGCTTCGCGGTGGCCAAGTGGGGAGAAACTGTCCTAGTGGCAGTTTACTTCTCCCCGAATAGGCCGCTGCGGGAGTTTGAAGCCTTCCTGGTGGGGCTGGGGAGAGTCGTCGGAGGGGCGGCGCCGGCGCCATTGGTGGTGATGGGGGACCTAAACGCCAAGAGCGCGGCGTGGGGTTCCCCCATCACGGACCCGAGAGGGGTGGCCCTCGAAGACTGGGTGGCGGCGATGGGGCTTGAGGTGCTCAACCGGGGCGACGCCAACACGTGTGTGCGGCGGCAGGGAGGGTCGATCGTGGACGTCTCGTTCGCGACCCCTGCCATTGCCGCACGAATCGCGGACTGGCGCGTCCTTCAGGAGGTAGAGACCCTCTCCGACCATTTATACGTTCGGATGAGGGTCAGCACCTCGCCAGGGGTGCCGCCGCCCAGCCCGAGAGGGCGGAGGGGGAGAGGAGGAGGAGGGGCTTTCCCAAGGTGGACCCTGGCCCGCCTCGACCTGGGAGCGGCGGTGGAGGCGGCCATGGTGGAGGCGTGGTGTGCGCCCCCACCGGTCACCTTGGGGGTGGAGGAGCGGGCAGCCCGGTTTCGCGTCGCACTAACGTCGGTGTGCGACGCGGCCATGCCCCGGGCCCGAAGGCTGCCCGCCAAGAGGCAGGTGTACTGGTGGTCGCAGGAGATTGCGGCCCTGCGAGCCGCCAGTGATACCGCCCGCCGCGCATACACGCGCTGCAGGAGGCGGCGACACCTGCCGGAGGAGGAAGAGCATCTCCACAGAGAGCTGAAGGTGGCGAAGGACGCGCTCTCTGTGGAGATAGCTCGCAGAAAGGACGAGGCGCGTGAGGAGTTCCTGGCCACGTTGGATAGGGATCCGTGGGGGCGGCCTTACCGAGTTGTGCGCAACAAAATGCGTTGCGCACCCCCCATGGACTCCCTTGAGCCAGAGCTCCTCACGAGAATTGTGGAGGGACTCTTCCCGGCTGCGGCGGCTTTCCAGCCGCCCGCAATGGTGGGCCCCACGGTTGAGGAGGTTGATCAAGATGATCCCCCTCCCGTGACGGACGACGAAATGGAGACCATCGTCGACCGTCTCCGGTCCTGCAGAAAGGCACCAGGACCGGATGGGGTACCGGGAAGAGTCCTCCACATTGTGGCGGAGCACCTCGGGGACCGCTTGCGGACCCTCTTTGATGATTGTATCAAGGAGGGGCGCTTCCCGAGGTGCTGGAAGGAGGGACGCCTCGTACTCCTTCGGAAGGAGGGTAGGCCGTTTGATACCCCTGCCGGTTACCGCCCCATTGTCCTCCTAGATGAGACGGGCAAGATGCTAGAGCGCATCTTGTCCCGTCGCATCGTCCAACATCTGGAGGACGTGGGGCCTAACATCTCCGACCGGCAGTTCGGGTTCCGGGAGGGACGGTCCACTATGGACGCGCTTTCGTCCCTCCGGAACTTCTGTGGGAACGCGGAGGCGAAGGGTGAGGGGGTCGTGGCGGTGTCGTTAGACATTGCCAACGCATTCGGCTCCCTACCCTTCTCGGTCATCAGGGAGGCCCTCCGCTTCCACAGGGTGCCCGGGTATCTGCGGCGGATTGTGGAGCACTACCTAACCGACAGGGTAGTGCTCTACGATCGTGGGGGTCTGCGGATCGCTCACCCGATGTCGTGCGGTGTTCCACAGGGGTCCGTGTTAGGACCCCTGCTATGGAACATAGGGTACGACTGGGTGATCCGCGGAGCGCTCCTTCCCCGCATGGCCACCCTTTGCTATGCCGACGATACAATGGTGGCCGTGCGGGGACGTGAGCTGGAGGAGGCCCTCCGGAGGGCGTCGTTGGCGGCAGACCTGGTTGTCGGCCGCACCCGACAACTGGGTCTGGAGGTGTCCCTCCCGAAGACAGACGCTATTGTCTTCGGGGGGAGGGGATGGCGTCCACGTAGTGGATTGACCATCCCTGTGGCGGGGGAGGCGGTCCAGGTGAAGGGTACGATCAAGTACCTCGGCCTCATCCTGGACCGGAGGTGGGATTTCGGGGAGCATTTCCGCCAACTTGCTCCCCGGGTGGTAGGCGCCGCGTCGGCCCTGGGCCGCATGTTGCCGAACGTGGGGGGGCCTCAAGCGCCATGCCGACGCCTGTTTGCAGGCGTAGTGCGTAGCATGGCGCTATACGGAGCGCCAATCTGGGCCGACAAACTGTCGGCCAAGAATAAGGTGCTCCTAAGGAGGCCCCAAAGAGTGGTGGCCCTCCGAATAGTGAGGGCCTATGTGACGGTGGCACATGCGGCCGCGTGTGTCTTGGCCTGCACCCCGCCGTGGGAGCTAGATGCTCAGGTGCAGGCCGAGACATACCGGATGAGGGCCGGGTTCCGGGCGAGGAGACAGCGCCCGGACTCGGAGACGGTGGAGGGGGCCCGTCGAATGACGGAGCGGCGCCTGAGGGACCGGTGGAAAAGTGACCTGGAGGACTCCCCCTATGGAACTTACACTATAGGGGCACTCCTCCCGTCATTTGACCACTGGGTCGAGAGGCGACACGGTACGCTTACGTACCGGCTTGTGCAGGTACTGACCGGACATGGGTGCTTCGGCCACTACCTGCACAAGATAAAGAGGGAGCCGAGTCCGATCTGCCACGAGTGTGGCGACCCGGATGACACGGCCCAGCACACCCTCCAGGTGTGTACTCGCTGGGATCCGGAGCGCCGCACTATGGCTGCGGAAATTGGTGCCTCAGATCTCTCGCTGCACAGCGTAGTCTCGGCCATGCTGGGCAGCGACAGATCGTGGAAGGCGGTATCCTCCTTCTGTGAGAGTGTCATCTCGCAGAAGGAGGTGGCGGAGCGGGAGCGCGAAGACAATGTCGACGCGCACCCGCTCCGACGCAGACGGAGGGGGCGAAGGCGCATGCAGTACGCTGCTAGCCTGAACCCCTTGTAGGACCAGTGGGTTAGGGGCCCACATTGCACGGTCCTACACACGTCTGGGGGAGGGGTCGTAGCGTTTACCGACCTCTCCCTCCTTTGGCGGAGGTACCCCGGCACTAGGCTGGGACGGCTGGGGGACACCTAATGGTTGCATCCTAGGCATCCCATTGTGTCCCCGAAAACAGCAGCGGAGGTAAACGCCGGAGTGGTTTTAGACGGTAGGCTGCTCCCTCTACTCTCGTGCGAGAGTGGGGGGAGGAGAGAGTCCGTCATACCCCCCCTATAGCATGGCCAACCCTGGGCCAGGGGATGATGCGTAACGCATTTCCACTCCGTTAAAAAAAAAAAAAAAAAAAAAAAAAAAAAAAAAAAAAAAAAAAAAAGGTTAGGTTAGGTTAGGTTAGGTTAGGTTAGGTTAGGTTAGGTTAGGTTAGGTTAGGTTAGGTTAGGTTAGGTTAGGTTAGGTTAGGTTAGGTTAGGTTAGGTTAGGTTAGGTTAGGTTAGGTTAGGTTAGGTTGGGGTTAGAATAAGGCGCTCCTAAGGAGGCCCCAAAGAGTGGTGGCCCTCCGAATAGTGAGGGCCTATGTGACGGTGGCACATGCGGCCGCGTGTGTCTTGGCCTGCACCCCGCCGTGGGAGCTAGATGCTCAGGTGCAGGCCGAGACATACCGGATGAGGGCCGGGTTCCGGGCGAGGAGACAGCGCCCGGACTCGGAGACGGTGGAGGGGGCCCGTCGAATGACGGAGCGGCGCCTGAGGGACCGGTGGAAAAGCGACCTGGGGGACTCCCCCTATGGACTCCGCACCATAGGGGCACTCCTCCCGTCGCTGGACCACTGGTTGGAGAGGAGGTACGGTACCGCCACGTACCGTCTTGTGCAGGTGATGACCGGGAACGGGTGCTTCGGCCATTACCTGCACAAGATTAGGAGAGAGCCCAGTCCGGTTTGCCACGAGTGCGGCGATCCGGACGACACGGCCCAGCACACCCTAGAGGTGTGCTCGAAGTGGGATCCGGAGCGCCGCGCTCTGGTTGCGGACACAGGGCTCTCCGATCTCTCACTGCACAGCGTCGTGTCGGCCATGCTGAGCAGTGAGAGATCGTGGTTGGCGGTCGTCTCCTTCTGCGAGAGCATTGTCTCGCAGAAGGAGGCGGCGGAGCGGGAGCGCGAGGAGGACGTGGATGCGCACCCGCTCCGGCGTAGACGTGTGGGGCGAAGGCGGAGGCAGTTTGCCACCCGCCTGAACCCCTAGTAGGACCGTGGGGATAGGGTCCCACACAAAGGTCCTACACGTCTGGGGGAGGGTTCGGCGTGTTAACTGAACCCTCCCTCCTTTGGCGCAGGTGCCCCAGCAACAGGCTGGGGCGGCTGGGGGGCACCCAGTGGTGAATAGTCATCAGCCCACGGTGCCCCCGTTAACAGCCTGTGGAGGTTAACACCGGTGAGGTTTTAGTGGGTAGGCTTCCCCCTTCCCCTTCGCTCTGAAGGGTAGGGGGTTGAGAGTCCCACATAACCCTCCAATATGGTCATCCCTAGACCGGAGGGTACGCGTAAATGCGTTTCCTCACCGTCAAAAAAAAAAAAAAAAAAAAAAAAAAAAAAAAAAAAAAAAAAAAAAAAAAAAAAAAAAAAAAAAAAAAAAAAAAAAAAAAAAAAAAAAAAAAAAAAAAAAAAAAAAAAAAGGTTAGGTTGGGGTGCGGGCCGGATTCCTCCACGTTGGCTTGGTTGTTGCGATCTCTCTTGATCTCGATCCGGAGAGAACGCAGCATCTGGGCTGGTGCACCCTGGGCATCGGTTGAGACTTTTCCCCTCTGGGGAATTCTCTCAGCCCATGGCAAATATCCGGCAGGGGAGTGGGGGGGAGGTGACAAGTGACTTTCCGTTAGAAAAGTCGCTTTGTCACCGACACACTGGGGGGGAAATGGGTAGGTTAAGTTAGGCTAGGCTAGGGGGTGGGCACCGAGCCAGTGGCGGTATATCCACTTTTGGGCCAGCGCGGGCCTGGGGAATTAAATACTCCCCGAAAGTGCGCAATATTGGTGGAAGGTTGCTCCCGACTACTCTCCTTGGAGAGTAGTTAGTGGAGTGCAACTGCAGAATGAGGATGGGTGGCCTTTGGTGCAGGGCCTAAAACGCACGCAATGATGATGGATAGTGGCTTAAAAAAAAAACTACCCCAGGAGGGTACCCTTACGGGAGAACCCCTCCCCGTGTCTGCGGACACGGGCTGCCCCTCGTATTCTGGGGGGGGCAAAGGCCATGTCGTAGGTCAGCGCAATGGCGCTGACCTCCGTAAACACGACCCATGCGAGCTACTTAAGGACACCGATGACGATTCACATAATGACGACCTGGGCGAGAACAAGGTACCACGGCCTTTTGTGCAGGGCCTTAAACGCACAATGAAGACGGATGGAATGAGTGGCTCAAAAAAAAGACTACCCCAGGAGGGTACCCTAACGGGAGAACCCCTCCCCGTGTCTGCGGACACGGGCTGCCCCTCGTATTCTGGGGGGGGCAAAGGCCATGTCGTAGGTCAGCGCAATGGCGCTGACCTCCGTGAACACGACCCATGCGAGCTACTTAAGGACACCGATGACGATTCATATAATGACGACCTGGGCGAGAACAAGGTACCACGGCCTTTTGTGCAGGGCCTTAAACGCACAATGAAGACGGATGGAATGAGTGGCTCAAAAAATAGACTACCCCAGGAGGGTACCCTAACGGGAGAACCCCTCCCCGTGTCTGCGGACACGGGCTGCCCCTCGTATTCTGGGGGGGGCAAAAGCCACTTCGTAGGCCAGCGCAACGGCGCTGACCTTCGTAAACACGACCAGGGCACACCACAACAGGACACCGAGATGGACAAAGCAATGGAGGCGGCGAGGCTGAATGAGGCGGAGCTGGTGGAGGTGATCAGTTCGGAGGCAGGTGATGTCTCCGACTCATCTCTTCCGCTAGTTGTCCAGTATGTCCAGACCAGCACCCCCAATACCAGCAAGGTCACTGATGAGGACGGGCTGAAAAATGATGCCCCGAATACTCAAAGTAGACCTTCTGGTACAAGGTCTACAAAAAGGCCACACGCCGGGGAGGACGAGGTGTTACCGAAGCCGAAAGTGAACACCGCTAGGAGAGGGAAGCGCTCCGGTACGAGGGGAGCGTGCTCGGGGGTGGTGCTTCGGTACCATGATCTGGGTGGGTCTGAGGCGGAGGCGGACGCGGCTGCCAAGTACCGTGCAACTGGTGATTCGCCGCCGCCTCAGACTCGAAGGAAGAAGCTCCTCAAAAAGCCCAAGGGGGCTTACTCTGGGCTGGCCGCAGCCAGGTTGAGGGCGAAGCTTTACCAGCTGGAGCCCCAATTTGAGGAGGTATGTGATGCCGATCCTGCGGCCAGTTACACGAGGGACCTTCCCGAACTCCGCCCCAGGGGGGGAAAGGGGGGGAAAAAGGGAAAAGCGGAGGGGGACCGGCGATCTCGCTCCGGCTCACGCTCTCGCTCGGGGTCGCGCTCCCCTGAGCTGATGGATGGACTAGAGGGTCAGCAGAAGGCTGACCCGATAGATGCCACCCGCATGGCGGCGAGGGACATCCTGGAGGCGACCAGGATATCCGGCAACATCAAGGGGGAGGTCCAAGGCCGGATGAACCGGGCCTGCCGCGCCATCTTGGGGCTGATGGACGAGGTAGAGGCCTCCAGAACCGAGAGCGAGGAGATCCGCATCCTTAAGGCGGACAACAAAAGGATGCGGGAGCAACTCGCTCTGAACTCGGCGGAGCTGAAGGCGCTCCGCATCGCCTTCAGCGAGCGGCAGATCCCGGCCGCCCCCCCTGTCGCTGCTGCCCTGCAGTTCGGGACCGCCGAGCTGACCGAGGCGATTGAAAGCATGAAGAGGGACCTGTTTCTTAGCCTGGGCAAGATGATAAGCGACAGGATGGAGGAGGTCAACAGGCGCCTCCCGGCGGAGCCCATCCTTCGCCCCCCGCTGGCACACGACAAGCGGGCTGCCAAGCCTGCCGTGTCGGCCCCCCCTCAGCGACAGGGGGCAGGTATTGCCCCGCCACCCCCGGCCCCGGTGGACCTCGAGCCGAAAGCCAGAGCCAGGCTAGGTGATGGGCGGGCCAACAAGAAGGCGGTGGCCCCAGCTCCCACTCCGGCCATCAAAAAAGCCGCCAAGGCCGCCAAGGCTGCCCCGGCCACGGAAGAGGGACCCGGCTCCTCGAGCCATATGCCACCTGCGCCCACACAAATGTCGTGGTCGCAGGTGGTTCGGAAGAAGGGTAAGGGCGCGGCCAAGCCCCCCCCTCCACCCCCTAAAGGGACCGGTAAGGCGGCGCACCGGCCGAGACCCGCCAAGTTGTCGGTCCCCAAGACGGCGGCGGTGGTGATCTCCCTAAAGAAGGGAGCCACCACCACCCTGCAGGCCACCATGGCTAAGGCCATTAATGGCCTTAGCCTGAGCGAGGTGGGCCTGCAGCACGTGCGGGTCAGGACCTCGATGACGGGCTCCCGGGTCATCGAGGTCCCCGGGGAGAAGGGCCACGAGGTGGCGGATACCCTTGCAGCCAAGCTGCAAGGGTTGGTGGGGGACGTGGCGGACGTCAGCCGCCCCGTCAAGATGGCCGGCGTCCAGATTTCCGGTCTGGATGAGTCGGCCACCAAGGAGACGGTGGCGCAGGCTGTTGCCGCGGCTGGGGCTTGCCAGCCTGAGCAGGTCAAGGTGGGGGCCGTCCGCGCCCTTTACGATGGCACTGGATCGGTCTTGATCCAGTGCCCCGTGCAGGCTGCGGTGACCCTTACCAAAGCCGGGAGGATCCTGGTGGGTTGGGCCTCCGCCAGGGTCACGGCGGTGGGGCCGACACCAATGCGGTGCTTCCGCTGCTATGGTGTCGGCCATTCGCGGGAGCTGTGCCCCTCCAAAGTTGACCGGAGCAATTTCTGCTTCCGGTGCAGCAAAGAGGGGCACAAAATGGCGGAGTGCTGGGAGAAGGCTTGGTGCGCCGTATGCCACCAGGCCAAACTCCCGGCAAACCACATGCTGGGGGGGAGGAAATGTTTCCCCCCCGCAACAAAAGGTCGACACCTGAGGCCGCAGCGTCCCCGCCCCCCCGTTGCTAATGAAAGTGGCCCCGCAGCGACCGCCGCCGGCCAGGCCCCCGAGGAGACCTGCATGGAGCTCTAAATGCCAGCACACCATTTAGAGCTCCTGCAGGCCAACGTCAACCACTGCGCCAGAGCACAAGACCTGCTCATGCAGGCAATGGCGGAGTGGTCGATTGACGTTGCGGTGGTCGCGGAACCCTACTTCGTCCCTCCCCTACCCAATTGGGTAGGGTCGACGGACGAGTGGGTTGCCGTGGCGGTGCCGGCGATCGGCGGCGGACCCCCTCTCGAGAGGATCGAGGGCGGCCCGGGGTATGTGGCGGCCGGATGGGGGAGCGACACCGTACTTGTTGCGGTGTACTTCTCCCCCAATAGGCCGCTGGCCGCCTTTGAGGCTTTCCTGGGGGTCCTGAGGGGGGTCGTGGAGAGGGCGGCCCCGCGCCATGTCATGGTCCTGGGGGACCTCAACGCCAAGAGTGCGGCGTGGGGATCCCCCATAACGGACGTGCGCGGGGAGGTGCTGACGGATTGGGTGGCGGCGGCGGGCCTGGTGGTCCTGAACCAGGGCAGCGCCAACACTTGCGTGCGGCGGCAGGGGGGGTCCATCGTGGACATCACGTTCGCGACCCCTGCCATTGCCGCGCGCCTCGCAGACTGGCGCGTCCTGGAGGACGTGGAGACCCTCTCCGATCACCTGTATATCAGGTTGAGGGTCTCCACAAGACCGGGCCAGCCGCCACCCAGTCCTCGGGGGGGGCGGGGAGGGGGGACGGAGGAGTTCCCCAAGTGGTCCCTGTCCCAACTGGACAGGGCCAAGGCGGACGAGGCGGCGATGGTGGAGGCTTGGTGTGCTGCCCCACCCGCCGCCTTGGGAGTGGAGGAGAGGGCGCGCCGGTTCCGCTCCGCACTGCAGGCCGTGTGCGGAGCGGCCATGCCCCGGGCGAAACGGCTCTTCGCCCGGAGGAAGGTCTACTGGTGGTCCGCCGAAATTGCGGCAGTGCGGACCACCAGTAACAGTGCCCGCCGCGCCTACCAACACTGTAGGCGCAGGCGGCACACTGCGGAGGAGGAGGAGAGGCTCTACGGGGCCCTCAAAGAAGCCAAGGGGGCCCTAACCCTGTCGATAGCAAAGGCCAAGGATGAGGCACACGCCTCATTCTTGGCCACGCTGGACAGGGATCCGTGGGGGCGGCCGTACAGGGTGGTGCGCAACAAAATGCGCACTGCCCCCCCCATGGACTCTCTAGAGCCTCCCCTCCTGAGGAGGGTCATCGAGGGGCTGTTTCCGGCAGCTCCCTCGATAACTCCCCCGGTGATGACCGAGCCACCGGGGGACTTGGAGGACCCACTCGAGCTCGCCATCGCATCGGTAAGCGATGACGAGTTCGAGAGGGCGGTGGATCGGCTCCGGGGCTGCAAGAAAGCCCCGGGGCCCGACGGAGTACCGGGCCGGGTACTCCCCATCGCCCTAAAACACCTCGGGGACCGACTCAGGCAGTTGATGGACGACTGCCTGAGGGAGGGACGGTTCCCGAGGGTGTGGAAGGAGGGGAGGCTCTGCCTCCTCCGGAAAGAGGGTCGACCCCCGGACTGTCCCTCCGCCTATCGCCCCATAGTGCTGCTGGATGAGGCCGGGAAGATGATGGAGAGAATCCTGGCCTCCAGGATCCAGCAGCATCTGGAGACTGCCGGCCCGAACGTCTCTGATAGACAGTTCGGGTTCAGAGAGGGGCGGTCTACGCTCGACGCGCTGAAGTCCCTTAGGGACTTCTGTGAGTACGCGTCGAGCAGAGGGGAGGGTGTCGTCGCGGTGTCCCTTGACATCGCAAACGCGTTTGGCACTCTCCCCTATGGGGTGATAAGGGAGGCACTTATTTACCACCAAGTGCCTCCCTACCTGCGGCGGGTCATAGAGCACTACCTGACCGAGAGGGTAGTGCTCTATGAGCAGAGGGACGGTCGACGGGGGTCGACGGCGATGGCCTGCGGCGTACCCCAAGGTTCCGTGCTCGGTCCGCTCTTATGGAACCTGGGGTACGATTGGGCCATCAGGGGGGAGTTGCTCCCACGGACGGCCACCATCTGCTACGCAGATGACACCATGGTGGCCGTGCGTGGGACCGACATGAGGGAGGTGCTGTGCCGGGCGGAAGCGGCGGCTGAGCTGACCATTTACCGGATTGGTCGGCTCGGCCTGAGGGTGGCGCTCCCGAAGACTGAGGCGATAGTCTTCGGGGGCCGGGGGTGGAGGCTGCCGGCGGGTTTGGCGCTCACCCTGGGGGGGGAGTCGGTCCCGATCAAGCCCCACATAAAATATTTGGGGCTTGTTCTGGACCGACGATGGAATTTCGGGGAGCATTTTTCGCAATTGGCTCCCCGAATTGTGGGCGCCGCGTCGGCACTGAGCCGGCTGCTGCCGAACGTGGGTGGGCCGGGCTCCTTGTGCCGCCGGCTGTATGCCGGCGTTACAAGGAGCATGGCTCTGTACGGGGCCCCCATCTGGGCGGACAAGCTGTCCGCCCGGAACAGGGCCCTGCTACAGAGGCCACAGCGGGTGGTGGCCCTCCGTATTGTGAGGGCCTACATGACGGTGGCCCACGCCGCGGCCTGCCTCCTCGCCTGCACCCCGCCCTGGGAGTTGGACGCAGAGGTGCAGGCGGAGACCTACGCAGTTAGGTCCAGGGCCCGGGCGAGAGGAGAACGCCCGGACCCTGAGGAGGTGGAGGAGACGCGCCGGATGACGGAGCGCCGACTGCGGGACAGGTGGAAAGCGGACCTGGAGGACTCCCCCTATGGGACTCGGACCATAGGGGCGATCCTCGGGTCGTTTGACACCTGGTTGGGGAGGGCAGTCGGCGCTACGTCGTACCGGCTTGTGCAGGTATTGACCGGACACGGATGCTTCGGTCATTACCTGCACAAAATTGGGAGGGAGCCCGGCCCGCAGTGCCATGAGTGCGGCGATCCGGACGACACGGCTCAGCACACTCTCGAGGTGTGCAGCCGGTGGAGTGCGGAGCGCCGCACTATGGCGCTAGCCATCGGTCGACGGGACCTCTCCCTGCACAGCGTTGTGTCTGCAATGCTGTGCAGCGACAGGTCCTGGAGGGCTGTGGCCTCCTTCTGCGAGTGTGTCATCTCGCAGAAGGAGGCCTCGGAGCGTGAGCGCGAGGATTCTCCTCTCGCGCATCCGCTCCGGCGTAGACGGCGGGGGTTGAGGCGGCGGCGTTTTGCCGCCCGCCTCAACCCTTAGTGACTGCGGGTGGGGGATGGGAGTCCCTCGCCCGCCGTAGGCTAGTCACTTGGCGGTCTGGGAGAGGGGCCAGGCGTGCTCGGCCTCTCTCTCCTTCGGCGCGGGTAGCCCCGGCAGACGGCCGGGGCTGCCGGAAGGCGTCGTGGGCAGAGCTTCGGCGGTTCCACGGCGCCTTGCCAAACCGGCAGGAGGGTACGCCAGGGTGGTTTTTAGTGGGTTGCGCCCCCTTTCCCCCTCTCATTCTGGGGGGGGGGCGGGGGGTGAGTCCCACATATCCCCTCACTACTCCCATGGTGAGGGGAATGCATAAAGCATTTTCCACCCTGTCAAAAAAAAAAAAAAAAAAAAAAAAAAAAAAAAAAAAAAAAAAAAAAAAAAAAGGTTAGGTTAGGTTAGGTTAGGTTAGGTTAGGTTAGGTTAGGTTAGGTTAGGTTAGGTTAGGTTAGGTTAGGTTGGGGTGCAGGCCGGATTCCTCCACGTTGGCTTGGGTGTTGCAGTCTCTCTTGATCTCGATCCGGAGAGAACGCAGCATCTGGGCTGGTGCACCCTGGGCATCGGCTGAGACTTTCTTCCTTTGGGAGATTCTTTCAGCCCATGGCTAATATCTGGCAGGGGGGGGGGTTTTCACCGAACCAGTGGCGGTATATCCACTTTTGGGCCAGCGCGGGCCTGGGGAACTAAATACTCCCCGAAAGTGTGCACTTATGGTGGAAGGCTGCTCCCGACTACTCTCCTCGGAGAGTAGTTAGAGGAGTGCAGCAGCGTCTTCTGCTTTGCAGAGGGCGTTTTGGGTGGAGTGGAGGGCATTCTCCTAGGAGAGTGGATGATGGATGATTGGGGGTTGTCCTCGAAAGAGGTACAACGGGGCCCGACGATGTGCCAGGCGCACTCGGTTTAGCCGACGTCGAGCCTAACTCGTTTCCCGTCTGGAGTGTCGTGGATCACGTCTCGCGGCTCCGACGGGCCGAGGACCTTGCCTTAACCGGCTGGGTCGAGGGGAGTAAACCTCATAAAAAATCCCTCAATCCTAAGCGGCGCCGCACCGCGAGGGGATGCATGGCTGAGAGGTGGTCAGCGATTAGTGCGTTGCCCCGTCAGAGTACCTGCCGACCCTCTGACGGGAGATGCTAGGCTTGTCCAGGTGCACGGGCACCTCCTGGATCGACCGTTATATCCCGACTACTCGTGGGAACAAAAATGGAAACACCAACAACCCAACCAAACGGCCCTTCTCAGGGCCAAAACACCCCAAAAGACCCTAGCAGACGCATAATTGACACCGATGAAGAGAGAGAGAGGATGCTCGACATGGCGAGGTTGAAGGAGACGGAGCTGATGGAGGAGATGTTGTTGGAGACAGGTAATGTTTCCGACTCATCTCTTCCATCAGTCAACGTCAAAACCACCAAGCGGCCGCATGCGGACGAGGACGAGGTGCTGACTGGGCCGGTCATAAAGCCCAAAGTGAACACCGCCAGGAGGGGCGGGACCGTACTGAGGTTCCGTGAGTGCCGGGAGGTCGGGACGGGGGCGGACGCTAATTACCGTGTTAGCCGCGACTCCTCGCCGTCTCGACCTCGTGGGAGGAGAGCCCTAAGAGCGGGGAAGAAAAGGCGCAGCTCCTCGGTCCCGCGGGACCGCAGCCCTATGCGGGATGAGGACGACTATGATGGGAGCTACATCGCCGTTCTCAGAGACTCTGCACGGCAGGTGATGGCGGAAGCCAGCAAGAGCGGCAACCTTAAGGGAGATGTCTGGAGCCGCATGAACATTGCGTGCAATGATATCATGGCGGCCGCAGACATCCTTCAGGGGAGGAATGGAGGAGAGGACGAGGAGGTGAGGGCCTTACGGGCTGACAACAAGCGCATGAGGGAGGAACTCTCCCTCGTGCGTAAGGAGCTAAAGGCCCTCCGGACGGCCTTCTCGGAAAAAAAGAAGTTGCCTTCGCAGGACTCGCCAGCCGAAGACGGCCTTCCACAGGCCTTGGGGCAGGCCATGTTGGTGCTGAGGGAGGACCTCAAGCGGGACCTCTTCATGTCCATCGGGGAGATGGTGAATGTCCGGATTGGGGAAGTCCGGGCCCTTCTCCCCGCTGGTCCGATTGTCCGCCCCCCACTGGCAGCGGACAAGAGGAGGAAGGAGGTTCCTCCCAGGTTGGGCCCCGCCACCGTGCCAGCTCCTCATACCAGGGCAGCTTCCCCGGCAGGAGCAGCATCCACCACCACGGCGGCTCTCCCAGCTAGGGCGGCTCCCCCCGCCCGAGCGGCCAAGCTGACTCCTGCCACTCGTAAGGCCCCCCCAGCCAAGGCGGCACCCCCAGCTAAGACTTCGCGCCGTCGTCATCGGGCAAAAACGGCAGGGCCGCTGGCTGCTCCCCGTCCCCCTCCTATCCGTGAGTTCGCCCCGGCGGTTCCGGCAGTTCAGGAGCCACTGCCGCCATCCCTGATGTCGTGGTCGGACGCGGTCAAGAGGGGGAAAAAGAAAAAGGAGAAGACGGTCGCCCCACCACCTGAAGCCAGAGGCAACAGGCCCGCGCCGGGCCCCAGGAAACTGCCTGCTCCCTCAACGGCTGCTGTTGTGGTAGCCGTAAAGGAGGGCAGCGAGGCCACCTACGCCAGCGTCATGGCCAAGGCCATGAAGTCCTTCTCGCTGGCGGAGGTTGGCCTTGAACATGTCAGGGTTCGCAAGACGCAGACCGGGGCCCGCCTCATTGAGGTCCCGGGCGCGAACGGGACAGCGGCGGCGGATGCGCTATGCGCAAAACTTGACGGGTTGGTTGGCGACGTGGCCAAAGTCTACCGACCCGTCAAAATGGCGGAAATCCGGGTGGGTGGTCTCGATGAGACCATCACCCCGGAGGACATCGCGGCGGCAATGGCGGCCAAGACTGGGTGCTCCCCCACCCAGGTGAAGGTTGGCGCCATCCGGGTCCGATTTGACGGATCCGGCGTGGCGAACGCGCAGTGCCCGGTGACCGTGGCCAACACGCTGGCAACAGCAGGACGACTACTGGTGGGGTGGTCGTCCGCCAGCGTGACTGCACTGGAGGCGAGGCCCATGCGGTGCTTCCGATGCCAAGGCATCGGACACAGCGGGGCCCTCTGCCCCTCAACCGTGGACCGGTCAAATTGGTGCCACCGGTGCAGTGGGCCGGACCACTGGAGGGCCTCCTGCATGGCCGCGCCGCATTGCGACGTTTGCCTAAAAGCGCGACGTCCAGCGGACCACGTGATGGGGGGACGGAGGTGCAGCCCGCCACACACGAGGGGCAAGGCTGGCCAGACAACGTCCCCCTCTACAAGGCGTGCCGCCAATGCGGCTAGGCAAGAAGGTAGCCAGATGGACCTCTAAATGCCAGCACACCAGCATTTAGAGGTCCTTCAGGCGAACGCCAACCACTCCGCCCGCGCCCAAGATCTGCTCATGCAGGTCATGGCGGAGTGGGGCATTGGCGTCTTGGTGGTGGCTGAGCCGTACTTCGTCCCCCCCCAGTCTAACTGGGTCGGGGCGACGGACGGCTCGGTTGCCATTGCGGTACCGGCGATGGGTGACCTCCCCCCCCTATCGGGAATGGCCAGGGGTTCGGGCTTCGCGGTGGCCAAGTGGGGAGAAACTGTCCTAGTGGCAGTTTACTTCTCCCCGAATAGGCCGCTGCGGGAGTTTGAAGCCTTCCTGGTGGGGCTGGGGAGAGTCGTCGGAGGGGCGGCGCCGGCGCCATTGGTGGTGATGGGGGACCTAAACGCCAAGAGCGCGGCGTGGGGTTCCCCCATCACGGACCCGAGAGGGGTGGCCCTCGAAGACTGGGTGGCGGCGATGGGGCTTGAGGTGCTCAACCGGGGCGACGCCAACACGTGTGTGCGGCGGCAGGGAGGGTCGATCGTGGACGTCTCGTTCGCGACCCCTGCCATTGCCGCACGAATCACGGACTGGCGCGTCCTGCAGGAGGTAGAGACCCTCTCCGACCATTTATACGTTCGGATGAGGGTCAGCACCTCGCCAGGGGTGCCGCCGCCCAGCCCGAGAGGGCGGAGGGGGAGAGGAGGAGGAAGGGCTTTCCCAAGGTGGACCCTGGCCCGCCTCGACATGGGAGCGGCGGTGGAGGCGGCCATGGTGGAGGCGTGGTGTGCGCCCCCACCGGTCTCCTTGGGGGTGGAGGAGCGGGCAGCCCGGTTTCGCGTCGCACTAACGTCGGTGTGCGACGCGGCCATGCCCCGGGCCCGAAGGCTGCCCGCCAAGAAGCAGGTGTACTGGTGGTCGCAGGAGATTGCGGCCCTGCGAGCCGCCAGTGATGCCGCCCGCCGCGCATATACGCGCTGCAGGAGGCGGCGACACCTGCCGGAGGAGGAAGAGCATCTCCACAGAGAGCTGAAGGTGGCGAAGGACGCGCTCTCTGTGGAGATAGCTCGCAGAAAGGACGAGGCGCGTGAGGAGTTCCTGGCCACGTTGGATAGGGATCCGTGGGGGCGGCCATACCGAGTTGTGCGCAACAAAATGCGTTGCGCACCCCCCATGGACTCCCTTGAGCCGGAGCTCCTCACGAGGATTGTGGAGGGACTCTTCCCGGCTGCGGCGGCCTTCCAGCCGCCCGCAATGGTGGGCCCCACGGTTGAGGAGGTTGATCAAGATGATCCCCCTCCCGTGACGGACGACGAAATGGAGACCATCGTCGACCGTCTCCGGTCCTGCAGAAAGGCACCAGGACCGGATGGGGTACCGGGAAGAGTCCTCCACATTGTGGCGGAGCACCTCGGGGACCGCTTGCGGACCCTCTTTGATGATTGTATCAAGGAGGGGCGCTTCCCGAGGTGCTGGAAGGAGGGACGCCTCGTCCTCCTTCGGAAGGAGGGTAGGCCGATGGATACCCCTGCCGGTCACCGCCCCATCGTCCTCCTAGATGAGACGGGCAAGATGCTAGAGCGCATCTTGTCCCGTCGCATCGTCCAACATCTGGAGGACGTGGGGCCTAACATCTCCGACCGGCAGTTCGGGTTCCGGGAGGGACGGTCCACTATGGACGCGCTTTCGTCCCTCCGGAACTTCTGTGGGAACGCGGAGGCGAAGGGTGAGGGGGTCGTGGCGGTGTCGTTAGACATCGCCAACGCATTTGGCTCCCTGCCCTTCTCGGTCATCAGCGAGGCCCTCCGCTTCCACAGGGTGCCCGGGTATCTGCGGCGGATTGTGGAGCACTACCTAACCGACAGGGTAGTGCTCTACGATCGTGGGGGTCTGCGGATCGCTCACCCGATGTCGTGCGGTGTTCCCCAGGGGTCTGTGTTAGGACCCCTGCTATGGAACATAGGGTACGACTGGGTGATCCGCGGAGCGCTCCTTCCCCGCATGGCCACCCTTTGTTATGCCGACGATACAATGGTGGCCGTGCGGGGACGTGAGCTGGAGGAGGCCCTTCGGAGGGCGTCGTTGGCGGCAGACCTGGTTGTCGGCCGCATCCGACAGCTGGGTCTGGAGGTGTCCCTCCCGAAGACAGACGCTATTGTCTTCGGGGGGAGGGGATGGCGTCCACGTTGTGGATTGTCCATCCCTGTGGCGGGGGAAGCGGTCCAGGTGAAGGGTACGATAAAGTACCTTGGCCTCATCCTGGACCGGAGGTGGGATTTCGGGGAGCATTTCCGCCAACTTGCTCCCCGGGTGGTAGGCGCCGCGTCGGCCCTGGGCCGCATGTTGCCGAACGTGGGGGGGCCTCAAGCGCCATGCCGACGCCTGTTTGCAGGCGTAGTGCGTAGCATGGCGCTATACGGAGCGCCAATCTGGGCCGACAAGCTGTCGGCCAAGAATAAGGCGCTCCTAAGGAGGCCCCAAAGAGTGGTGGCCCTCCGAATAGTGAGGGCCTATGTGACGGTGGCACATGCGGCCGCGTGTGTCTTGGCCTGCACCCCGCCGTGGGAGCTAGATGCTCAGGTGCAGGCCGAGACATACCGGATGAGGGCCGGGTTCCGGGCGAGGAGACAGCGCCCGGACCCGGAGACGGTGGAGGGGGCCCGTCGAATGACGGAGCGGCGCCTGAGGGACCGGTGGAAAAGCGACCTGGAGGACTCCCCCTATGGACTCCGCACCATAGGGGCACTCCTCCCGTCGCTGGACCACTGGTTGAAGAGGAGGTACGGTACCGCCACGTACCGTCTTGTGCAGGTGATGACCGGGCACGGGTGCTTCGGTCATTACCTGCACAAGATTAGGAGAGAGCCCAGTCCGGTTTGCCACGAGTGCGGCGATCCGGACGACACGGCCCAGCACACCCTAGAGGTGTGCTCGAAGTGGGATCCGGAGCGCCGCGCTCTGGTTGCGGACACAGGGCTCTCCGATCTCTCACTGCACAGCGTCGTGTCGGCCATGCTGAGCAGTGAGAGATCGTGGTTGGCGGTCGTCTCCTTCTGCGAGAGCATTGTCTCGCAGAAGGAGGCGGCGGAGCGGGAGCGCGAGGAGGACGTGGAGGCGCACCCGCTCCGGCGTAGACGTGTGGGGCGAAGGCGGAGGCAGTTTGCCGCCCGCCTGAACCCCTAGTAGGACCGTGGGGATAGGGTCCCACATAAAGGTCCTACACGTCTGGGGGAGGGTTCGGCGTGTTAACTGAACCCTCCCTCCTTTGGCGCAGGTGCCCCAGCAACAGGCTGGGGCGGCTGGGGGGCACCCAGTGGTGAATAGTCATCAGCCCACGGTGCCCCCGTTAACAGCCTGTGGAGATTAACACCGGTGAGGTTTTAGTGGGTAGGCTTCCCCCTTCCCCTTCGCTCTGAAGGGTAGGGGGTTGAGAGTCCCACATAACCCTCCAATATGGTCGTCCCTAGACCGGAGGGTACGCGTAAATGCGTTTCCTCACCGTTAAAAAAAAAAAAAAAAAAAAAAAAAAAAAAAAAAAAAAAAAAGGTTAGGTTAGGTTAGGTTAGGTTAGGTTAGGTTAGGTTAGGTTAGGTTAGGTTAGGTTAGGTTAGGTTAGGTTAGGTTAGGTTAGGTTAGGTTAGGTTAGGTTAGGTTAGGTTGCTGACAACAAGCGCATGAGGGAGGAACTCTCCCTCGTGCGTAAGGAGCTAAAGGCCCTCCGGACGGCCTTCTCGGAAAAAAAGAAGTTGCCTTCGCAGGACTCGCCAGCCGAAGACGGCCTTCCACAGGCCTTGGGGCAGGCCATGTTGGTGCTGAGGGAGGACCTCAAGCGGGACCTCTTCATGTCCATCGGGGAGATGGTGAATGTCCGGATTGGGGAAGTCCGGGCCCTTCTCCCCGCTGGTCCGATTGTCCGCCCCCCACTGGCAGCGGACAAGAGGAGGAAGGAGGTTCCTCCCAGGTTGGGCCCCGCCACCGTGCCAGCTCCTCATACCAGGGCAGCTTCCCCGGCAGGAGCAGCATCCACCACCACGGCGGCTCTCCCAGCTAGGGCGGCTCCCCCCGCCCGAGCGGCCAAGCTGACTCCTGCCACTCGTAAGGCCCCCCCAGCCAAGGCGGCACCCCCAGCTAAGACTTCGCGCCGTCGTCATCGGGCAAAAACGGCAGGGCCGCTGGCTGCTCCCCGTCCCCCTCCTATCCGTGAGTTCGCCCCGGCGGTTCCGGCAGTTCAGGAGCCACTGCCGCCATCCCTGATGTCGTGGTCGGACGCGGTCAAGAGGGGGAAAAAGAAAAAGGAGAAGACGGTCGCCCCACCACCTGAAGCCAGAGGCAACAGGCCCGCGCCGGGCCCCAGGAAACTGCCTGCTCCCTCAACGGCTGCTGTTGTGGTAGCCGTAAAGGAGGGCAGCGAGGCCACCTACGCCAGCGTCATGGCCAAGGCCATGAAGTCCTTCTCGCTGGCGGAGGTTGGCCTTGAACATGTCAGGGTTCGCAAGACGCAGACCGGGGCCCGCCTCATTGAGGTCCCGGGCGCGAACGGGGCAGCGGCGGCGGATGCGCTATGCGCAAAACTTGACGGGTTGGTTGGCGACGTGGCCAAAGTCTACCGACCCGTCAAAATGGCGGAAATCCGGGTGGGTGGTCTCGATGAGACCATCACCCCGGAGGACATCGCGGCGGCAATGGCGGCCAAGACTGGGTGCTCCCCCACCCAGGTGAAGGTTGGCGCCATCCGGGTCCGATTTGACGGATCCGGCGTGGCGAACGCGCAGTGCCCGGTGACCGTGGCCAACACGCTGGCAACAGCAGGACGACTACTGGTGGGGTGGTCGTCCGCCAGCGTGACTGCACTGGAGGCGAGGCCCATGCGGTGCTTCCGATGCCAAGGCATCGGACACAGCGGGGCCCTCTGCCCCTCAACCGTGGACCGGTCAAATTGGTGCCACCGGTGCAGTGGGCCGGACCACTGGAGGGCCTCCTGCATGGCCGCGCCGCATTGCGACGTTTGCCTAAAAGCGCGACGTCCAGCGGACCACGTGATGGGGGGACGGAGGTGCAGCCCGCCACACACGAGGGGCAAGGCTGGCCAGACAACGTCCCCCTCTACAAGGCGTGCCGCCAATGCGGCTAGGCAAGAAGGTAGCCAGATGGACCTCTAAATGCCAGCACACCAGCATTTAGAGGTCCTTCAGGCGAACGCCAACCACTCCGCCCGCGCCCAAGATCTGCTCATGCAGGTCATGGCGGAGTGGGGCATTGGCGTCTTGGTGGTGGCTGAGCCGTACTTCGTCCCCCCCCAGTCTAACTGGGTCGGGGCGACGGACGGCTCGGTTGCCATTGCGGTACCGGCGATGGGTGACCTCCCCCCCCTATCGGGAATGGCCAGGGGTTCGGGCTTCGCGGTGGCCAAGTGGGGAGAAACTGTCCTAGTGGCAGTTTACTTCTCCCCGAATAGGCCGCTGCGGGAGTTTGAAGCCTTCCTGGTGGGGCTGGGGAGAGTCGTCGGAGGGGCGGCGCCGGCGCCATTGGTGGTGATGGGGGACCTAAACGCCAAGAGCGCGGCGTGGGGTTCCCCCATCACGGACCCGAGAGGGATGGCCCTCGAAGACTGGGTGGCGGCGATGGGGCTTGAGGTGCTCAACCGGGGCGACGCCAACACGTGTGTGCGGCGGCAGGGAGGGTCGATCGTGGACGTCTCGTTCGCGACCCCTGCCATTGCCGCACGAATCACGGACTGGCGCGTCCTGCAGGAGGTAGAGACCCTCTCCGACCATTTATACGTTCGGATGAGGGTCAGCACCTCGCCAGGGGTGCCGCCGCCCAGCCCGAGAGGGCGGAGGGGGAGAGGAGGAGGAGGGGCTTTCCCAAGGTGGACCCTGGCCCGCCTCGACATGGGAGCGGCGGTGGAGGCGGCCATGGTGGAGGCGTGGTGTGCGCCCCCACCGGTCTCCTTGGGGGTGGAGGAGCGGGCAGCCCGGTTTCGCGTCGCACTAACGTCGGTGTGCGACGCGGCCATGCCCCGGGCCCGAAGGCTGCCCGCCAAGAAGCAGGTGTACTGGTGGTCGCAGGAGATTGCGGCCCTGCGAGCCGCCAGTGATGCCGCCCGCCGCGCATATACGCGCTGCAGGAGGCGGGGACACCTGCCGGAGGAGGAAGAGCATCTCCACAGAGAGCTGAAGGTGGCGAAGGACGCGCTCTCTGTGGAGATAGCTCGCAGAAAGGACGAGGCGCGTGAGGAGTTCCTGGCCACGTTGGATAGGGATCCGTGGGGGCGGCCATACCGAGTTGTGCGCAACAAAATGCGTTGCGCACCCCCCATGGACTCCCTTGAGCCGGAGCTCCTCACGAGGATTGTGGAGGGACTCTTCCCGGCTGCGGCGGCCTTCCAGCCGCCCGCAATGGTGGGCCCCACGGTTGAGGAGGTTGATCAAGATGATCCCCCTCCCGTGACGGACGACGAAATGGAGACCATCGTCGACCGTCTCCGGTCCTGCAGAAAGGCACCAGGACCGGATGGGGTACCGGGAAGAGTCCTCCACATTGTGGCGGAGCACCTCGGGGACCGCTTGCGGACCCTCTTTGATGATTGTATCAAGGAGGGGCGCTTCCCGAGGTGCTGGAAGGAGGGACGCCTCGTCCTCCTTCGGAAGGAGGGTAGGCCGATGGATACCCCTGCCGGTCACCGCCCCATCGTCCTCCTAGATGAGACGGGCAAGATGCTAGAGCGCATCTTGTCCCGTCGCATCGTCCAACATCTGGAGGACGTGGGGCCTAACATCTCCGACCGGCAGTTCGGGTTCCGGGAGGGACGGTCCACTATGGACGCGCTTTCGTCCCTCCGGAACTTCTGTGGGAACGCGGAGGCGAAGGGTGAGGGGGTCGTGGCGGTGTCGTTAGACATCGCCAACGCATTTGGCTCCCTGCCCTTCTCGGTCATCAGCGAGGCCCTCCGCTTCCACAGGGTGCCCGGGTATCTGCGGCGGATTGTGGAGCACTACCTAACCGACAGGGTAGTGCTCTACGATCGTGGGGGTCTGCGGATCGCTCACCCGATGTCGTGCGGTGTTCCCCAGGGGTCCGTGTTAGGACCCCTGCTGTGGAACATAGGGTACGACTGGGTGATCCGCGGAGCGCTCCTTCCCCGCATGGCCACCCTTTGTTATGCCGACGATACAATGGTGGCCGTGCGGGGACGTGAGCTGGAGGAGGCCCTTCGGAGGGCGTCGTTGGCGGCAGACCTGGTTGTCGGCCGCATCCGACAGCTGGGTCTGGAGGTGTCCCTCCCGAAGACAGACGCTATTGTCTTCGGGGGGAGGGGATGGCGTCCACGTTGTGGATTGTCCATCCCTGTGGCGGGGGAAGCGGTCCAGGTGAAGGGTACGATAAAGTACCTTGGCCTCATCCTGGACCGGAGGTGGGATTTCGGG
Source organism: Acleris sparsana (assembly GCA_923062465.1). Classification (NCBI taxonomy): domain Eukaryota; kingdom Metazoa; phylum Arthropoda; class Insecta; order Lepidoptera; family Tortricidae; genus Acleris; species Acleris sparsana. The sequence goes on from OV281293.1 coordinate 19,433,543, forward strand.
GAGCATTTCCGCCAACTTGCTCCCCGGGTGGTAGGCGCCGCGTCGGCCCTGGGCCGCATGTTGCCGAACGTGGGGGGGCCTCAAGCGCCATGCCGACGCCTGTTTGCAGGCGTAGTGCGTAGCATGGCGCTATACGGAGCGCCAATCTGGGCCGACAAGCTGTCGGCCAAGAATAAGGCGCTCCTAAGGAGGCCCCAAAGAGTGGTGGCCCTCCGAATAGTGAGGGCCTATGTGACGGTGGCACATGCGGCCGCGTGTGTCTTGGCCTGCACCCCGCCGTGGGAGCTAGATGCTCAGGTGCAGGCCGAGACATACCGGATGAGGGCCGGGTTCCGGGCGAGGAGACAGCGCCCGGACTCGGAGACGGTGGAGGGGGCCCGTCGAATGACGGAGCGGCGCCTGAGGGACCGGTGGAAAAGCGACCTGGAGGACTCCCCCTATGGACTCCGCACCATAGGGGCACTCCTCCCGTCGCTGGACCACTGGTTGGAGAGGAGGTACGGTACCGCCACGTACCGTCTTGTGCAGGTGATGACCGGGCACGGGTGCTTCGGTCATTACCTGCACAAGATTAGGAGAGAGCCCAGTCCGGTTTGCCACGAGTGCGGCGATCCGGACGACACGGCCCAGCACACCCTAGAGGTGTGCTCGAAGTGGGATCCGGAGCGCCGCGCTCTGGTTGCGGACACAGGGCTCTCCGATCTCTCACTGCACAGCGTCGTGTCGGCCATGCTGAGCAGTGAGAGATCGTGGTTGGCGGTCGTCTCCTTCTGCGAGAGCATTGTCTCGCAGAAGGAGGCGGCGGAGCGGGAGCGCGAGGAGGACGTGGAGGCGCACCCGCTCCGGCGTAGACGTGTGGGGCGAAGGCGGAGGCAGTTTGCCGCCCGCCTGAACCCCTAGTAGGACCGTGGGGATAGGGTCCCACATAAAGGTCCTACACGTCTGGGGGAGGGTTCGGCGTGTTAACTGAACCCTCCCTCCTTTGGCGCAGGTGCCCCAGCAACAGGCTGGGGCGGCTGGGGGGCACCCAGTGGTGAATAGTCATCAGCCCACGGTGCCCCCGTTAACAGCCTGTGGAGATTAACACCGGTGAGGTTTTAGTGGGTAGGCTTCCCCCTTCCCCTTCGCTCTGAAGGGTAGGGGGTTGAGAGTCCCACATAACCCTCCAATATGGTCGTCCCTAGACCGGAGGGTACGCGTAAATGCGTTTCCTCACCGTTAAAAAAAAAAAAAAAAAAAAAAAAGGTTAGGTTAGGTTAGGTTAGGTTAGGTTAGGTTAGGTTAGGTTAGGTTAGGTTAGGTTAGGTTAGGTTAGGTTAGGTTAGGTTAGGTTAGGTTAGGTTAGGTTAGGTTAGGTTAGGTTAGGTTAGGTTCGTGGAGACCCTCTCCGATCACCTGTATATCAGGTTGAGGGTCTCCACAAGACCGGGCCAGCCGCCACCCAGTCCTCGGGGGGGGCGGGGAGGGGGGACGGAGGAGTTCCCCAAGTGGTCCCTGTCCCAACTGGACAGGGCCAAGGCGGACGAGGCGGCGATGGTGGAGGCTTGGTGTGCTGCCCCACCCGCCGCCTTGGGAGTGGAGGAGAGGGCGCGCCGGTTCCGCTCCGCACTGCAGGCCGTGTGCGGAGCGGCCATGCCCCGGGCGAAACGGCTCTTCGCCCGGAGGAAGGTCTACTGGTGGTCCGCCGAAATTGCGGCAGTGCGGACCACCAGTAACAGTGCCCGCCGCGCCTACCAACACTGTAGGCGCAGGCGGCACACTGCGGAGGAGGAGGAGAGGCTCTACGGGGCCCTCAAAGAAGCCAAGGGGGCCCTAACCCTGTCGATAGCAAAGGCCAAGGATGAGGCACACGCCTCATTCTTGGCCACGCTGGACAGGGATCCGTGGGGGCGGCCGTACAGGGTGGTGCGCAACAAAATGCGCACTGCCCCCCCCATGGACTCTCTAGAGCCTCCCCTCCTGAGGAGGGTCATCGAGGGGCTGTTTCCGGCAGCTCCCTCGATAACTCCCCCGGTGATGACCGAGCCACCGGGGGACTTGGAGGACCCACTCGAGCTCGCCATCGCATCGGTAAGCGATGACGAGTTCGAGAGGGCGGTGGATCGGCTCCGGGGCTGCAAGAAAGCCCCGGGGCCCGACGGAGTACCGGGCCGGGTACTCCCCATCGCCCTAAAACACCTCGGGGACCGACTCAGGCAGTTGATGGACGACTGCCTGAGGGAGGGACGGTTCCCGAGGGTGTGGAAGGAGGGGAGGCTCTGCCTCCTCCGGAAAGAGGGTCGACCCCCGGACTGTCCCTCCGCCTATCGCCCCATAGTGCTGCTGGATGAGGCCGGGAAGATGATGGAGAGAATCCTGGCCTCCAGGATCCAGCAGCATCTGGAGACTGCCGGCCCGAACGTCTCTGATAGACAGTTCGGGTTCAGAGAGGGGCGGTCTACGCTCGACGCGCTGAAGTCCCTTAGGGACTTCTGTGAGTACGCGTCGAGCAGAGGGGAGGGTGTCGTCGCGGTGTCCCTTGACATCGCAAACGCGTTTGGCACTCTCCCCTATGGGGTGATAAGGGAGGCACTTATTTACCACCAAGTGCCTCCCTACCTGCGGCGGGTCATAGAGCACTACCTGACCGAGAGGGTAGTGCTCTATGAGCAGAGGGACGGTCGACGGGGGTCGACGGCGATGGCCTGCGGCGTACCCCAAGGTTCCGTGCTCGGTCCGCTCTTATGGAACCTGGGGTACGATTGGGCCATCAGGGGGGAGTTGCTCCCACGGACGGCCACCATCTGCTACGCAGATGACACCATGGTGGCCGTGCGTGGGACCGACATGAGGGAGGTGCTGTGCCGGGCGGAAGCGGCGGCTGAGCTGACCATTTACCGGATTGGTCGGCTCGGCCTGAGGGTGGCGCTCCCGAAGACTGAGGCGATAGTCTTCGGGGGCCGGGGGGTGGAGGCTGCCGGCGGGTTTGGCGCTCACCCTGGGGGGGGAGTCGGTCCCGATCAAGCCCCACATAAAATATTTGGGGCTTGTTCTGGACCGACGATGGAATTTCGGGGAGCATTTTTCGCAATTGGCTCCCCGAATTGTGGGCGCCGCGTCGGCACTGAGCCGGCTGCTGCCGAACGTGGGTGGGCCGGGCTCCTTGTGCCGCCGGCTGTATGCCGGCGTTACAAGGAGCATGGCTCTGTACGGGGCCCCCATCTGGGCGGACAAGCTGTCCGCCCGGAACAGGGCCCTGCTACAGAGGCCACAGCGGGTGGTGGCCCTCCGTATTGTGAGGGCCTACATGACGGTGGCCCACGCCGCGGCCTGCCTCCTCGCCTGCACCCCGCCCTGGGAGTTGGACGCAGAGGTGCAGGCGGAGACCTACGCAGTTAGGTCCAGGGCCCGGGCGAGAGGAGAACGCCCGGACCCTGAGGAGGTGGAGGAGACGCGCCGGATGACGGAGCGCCGACTGCGGGACAGGTGGAAAGCGGACCTGGAGGACTCCCCCTATGGGACTCGGACCATAGGGGCGGTCCTCGGGTCGTTTGACACCTGGTTGGGGAGGGCAGTCGGCGCTACGTCGTACCGGCTTGTGCAGGTATTGACCGGACACGGATGCTTCGGTCATTACCTGCACAAAATTGGGAGGGAGCCCGGCCCGCAGTGCCATGAGTGCGGCGATCCGGACGACACGGCTCAGCACACTCTCGAGGTGTGCAGCCGGTGGAGTGCGGAGCGCCGCACTATGGCGCTAGCCATCGGTCGACGGGACCTCTCCCTGCACAGCGTTGTGTCTGCAATGCTGTGCAGCGACAGGTCCTGGAGGGCTGTGGCCTCCTTCTGCGAGTGTGTCATCTCGCAGAAGGAGGCCTCGGAGCGTGAGCGCGAGGATTCTCCTCTCGCGCATCCGCTCCGGCGTAGACGGCGGGGGTTGAGGCGGCGGCGTTTTGCCGCCCGCCTCAACCCTTAGTGACTGCGGGTGGGGGATGGGAGTCCCTCGCCCGCCGTAGGCTAGTCACTTGGCGGTCTGGGAGAGGGGCCAGGCGTGCTCGGCCTCTCTCTCCTTCGGCGCGGGTAGCCCCGGCAGGTGGCCGGGGCTGCCGGAAGGCGTCGTGGGCAGAGCTTCGGCGGTTCCACGGCGCCTTGCCTAACCGGCAGGAGGGTACGCCAGGGTGGTTTTTAGTGGGTTGCGCTCCCTTTCCCCCTCTCATTCGGAGGGGGGGCGGGGGGGTGAGTCCCACATATCCCCTCACTACTCCCATGGTGAGGGGAATGCATAAAGCATTTTCCACCCTGTCAAAAAAAAAAAAAAAAAAAAAAAAAAAAAAAAAAAAAAAAAAAAAAAAAAAAAAAAAAAAAAAAAAAAAAAAAAAAAAAGGTTAGGTTAGGTTAGGTTAGGTTAGGTTAGGTTAGGTTAGGTTAGGTTGGAGGGGGCCCGTCGAATGACGGAGCGGCGCCTGAGGGACCGGTGGAAAAGCGACCTGGGGGACTCCCCCTATGGACTCCGCACCATAGGGGCACTCCTCCCGTCGCTGGACCACTGGTTGGAGAGGAGGTACGGTACCGCCACGTACCGTCTTGTGCAGGTGATGACCGGGCACGGGTGCTTCGGCCATTACCTGCACAAGATTAGGAGAGAGCCCAGTCCGGTTTGCCACGAGTGCGGCGATCCGGACGACACGGCCCAGCACACCCTAGAGGTGTGCTCGAAGTGGGATCCGGAGCGCCGCGCTCTGGTTGCGGACACAGGGCTCTCCGATCTCTCACTGCACAGCGTCGTGTCGGCCATGCTGAGCAGTGAGAGATCGTGGTTGGCGGTCGTCTCCTTCTGCGAGAGCATTGTCTCGCAGAAGGAGGCGGCGGAGCGGGAGCGCGAGGAGGACGTGGATGCGCACCCGCTCCGGCGTAGACGTGTGGGGCGAAGGCGGAGGCAGTTTGCCACCCGCCTGAACCCCTAGTAGGACCGTGGGGATAGGGTCCCACACAAAGGTCCTACACGTCTGAGGGAGGGTTCGGCGTGTTAACTGAACCCTCCCTCCTTTGGCGCAGGTGCCCCAGCAACAGGCTGGGGCGGCTGGGGGGCACCCAGTGGTGAATAGTCATCAGCCCACGGTGCCCCCGTTAACAGCCTGTGGAGGTTAACACCGGTGAGGTTTTAGTGGGTAGGCTTCCCCCTTCCCCTTCGCTCTGAAGGGTAGGGGGTTGAGAGTCCCACATAACCCTCCAATATGGTCATCCCTAGACCGGAGGGTACGCGTAAATGCGTTTCCTCACCGTCAAAAAAAAAAAAAAAAAAAAAAAAAAAAAAAAAAAAAAAAAAAAAAAAAAAAAAAAAAAAAAAAAAAAAAGGTTAGGTTAGGTTAGGTTAGGTTAGGTTAGGTTAGGTTAGGTTTGCCGTACGGTTGGTCCGATAATTTTCTGAACCTTAGTTTAGAAAATATCGGCCTTCTGGTTTTGTGTTTTTTTAACTTTAATTTTTCGTAATTTTTTGGTTTGTTTACATTTTTCTAAATTAGTTTTGTCGGTGTTGTCAGCTTCCTTAATTGCCCAGTTTTTGGGCTGGGGTAGCTGCAACGGTCCCGCTAACTATAGCGTAGGTTTTGTTTTGATTTTATTTCTGTGTCGCGAGTTTTTCATTTTCTTGAACTTCGAGTTTTTACTCGAAGTTTTTGAGAATCAGCTCCGGCTTTTTTGTGTTTGGCAGTGTTTTTTATTTAGTTTTATTTCTTGTAAAAATATTTAACTTTAAGGGGCGTGTAGAATATTTAGTTTTTTAAATTTTTGTTCTTTGTGTCTTGACAGTCCGACTTCCAGGTCGGGAGTTATCGGGCTGTTAAGGTACCGGGGTGTGTAAGGTTTTTTGTTTTACCAACTTAAGGTTTTTCCTAAAGTTGGTAAATTCAATAACTTTTAACTTTTTAACCTTTTTTGTGTTTTTTCGTTTTTGTTTTTGCGGCGCCATCGAACTCTATTTTTTAGTTTTTGTTTGGTCCCGCTACGACCTCAGGAAGTGGGTCAAATCAGGGGACATAGTTTTCCCCTGATTGCTATTTTTTGTAATTCAGGCGCTTTATCCGATTTACTATAGGAAAGTCGAAATCCGAGTCGCACTTGACCGTTTTAAGTTAGGTTAGCTCCTAACTTAGGTCCCAGCGGTCGGATTTCGACCTTTCTTGGTAGGGAGGTAGGGGGGGCCACCATGGCCTCGCCTACAAAAAATCGGAGGGTTCCACCCAAGGGGGGGGGAGTCATTAACGACTCCAATTCTGAGTCGGAAAGCGACGATCTGAGATGGATCGAGGGTGAGTACTCGGCTCCACAGCCCTCCAAGAGGGCCCTGGATACCCAGGATGAGGAGGAGGAGGGTGAAGAAAGGCCCGTGAAGATAAACACGGCCTTTAGGGGGAAGCCCAAGGGGGCTTACTCTGGGCTGGCCGCAGCCAGGTTGAGGGCAAAGCTTTACCAGCTGGAGCCCCAATTTGAAGAGGTAGCTGGTGCCGATCCTGCGGCCAGCTACAGGAGGGATTTCCCTGAGCTCCGTCCTAGGGGGGGGAAGGGGGTAAAAGGGGGAAAAGCGAAGGGGGACCGGCGATCTCGCTCCGGCTCACGCTCTCGCTCGGGGTCGCGCTCCCCTGAGCTTATGGATGGGCTAGAGGGTCAGCAGGAGGCTGACCCGATTGATGCCACCCGCATGGCGGCACGGGATATCCTGGAGGCGGCCAGGATATCCGGAAATATCAAGGGGGAGGTACAGGGCCGGATGAACCGGGCCTGCCGCACCATCCTGGGGCTAATGGATGAGGTAGAGGCCTCCAGGGCCGAGAGCGAGGAGATCCGCATCCTTAAAGCGGACAATAAAAGGATGCGGGAGCAACTCGCTCTGAACTCGGCGGAGCTGAAGGCGCTCCGCATCGCCTTCAGCGAGCGGCAGATCCCGGCCGCCCCCCCCGTGTCTGCTGCCCTGCAGTTTGGGACCGCCGAGCTCACCGAGGCTATCGAGGTGATGAAGCGGGACCTCTTCCTCAGCCTCGGGAGGATGATATCCGACAGGATGGAGGAGGTCAACAGGCGCCTCCCGGCGGAGCCCATCCTTCGCCCCCCCCTGGCACATGACAAGCGGGCTGCCAAGCCATCCACGGCAGCCCCCCCCGAGCGAAAGAGGGCAGAAATTGCCCTGCCACCCCCGGCCCCGGTAGAAGCCCTCGAAACCAGGGCCAGGCTCGGCGATGGGCGGCCTAAACCCGCCAAAAAGGTGGTGGCCCCAGTCCCCACCCCCGCCAAAAAGAAGTCCGCCAAGGCCGCCAAGGCTGCCCCGGCCCCGGAGGAGGAGCCCGGCCCTTCGGGCCGTATGCCGCCTGCGCCCACACAGATGTCGTGGTCGCAGGTGGTGCGGAAGAAGGGCAAGGGCGCGGCCAAGCCCCCCCCTCCAGCCCCTAAAGGGAAGGCAGTGCACGGGCCCAGACCCGCAAAGCTGTCCGTCCCCAAGACGGCGGCGGTGGTGATCTCCCTCAAGAAGGGGGCCACCACCACCCTGCAGGCCACCATGGCTAAGGCCATTAATGGTCTTAGCCTGAGTGAGGTGGGCCTGCAGAGCGTGCGGGTCAGGACCTCGATGACGGGCTCCCGGGTCATCGAGGTCCCCGGGGAGAAGGGCCACGAGGTGGCGGATACCCTTGCAGCCAAGCTGCAAGGGTTGGTGGGGGACGTGGCGGACGTCAGCCGCCCCGTCAAAATGGCCGGCGTCCAGATTTCCGGTCTGGACGAATCGGCCACGAAGGAGACGGTGGCGCAGGCTGTTGCCGCGGCGGGGGCGTGCCAGCCTGAGCAGGTTCGGGTGGGGGCAGTCCGCGCCCTCTACGATGGCACTGGATCGGTCTTGATCCAGTGCCCCGTGCAGGCTGCGGTGACCCTCACCAAGGCCGGGAGGATCCTGGTGGGTTGGGCCTCCGCCAGGGTCACGGCGGTGGGGCCGACACCAATGCGGTGCTTCCGCTGTTATGGTGTCGGCCACTCGCGGGAGCTGTGCCCCTCAAAAGTTGACCGGAGCGACTTCTGCTTCCGGTGCAGCAAAGAGGGGCACAAAATGGCGGATTGCTGGGAGAAGGCTTGGTGCGCCGTATGCCACCAGGCCAAACTCCCGGCAAACCACATGCTGGGGGGGAGGAAATGTTTCCCCCCCGCAACTAAAGGTAAGGACCTGCGGCCGCAGCGTCCCCGCCCCCCCGTTGCTAATGGAAGCACCCCCGCAGCGACCGCCGCGGCCCCCGAGGAGACCTGCATGGAGCTCTAAATGCCAGCACACCATTTAGAGCTCCTGCAGGCCAACGTCAACCACTCCGCCAGAGCACAAGACCTGCTCATGCAGGTAATGGCGGAGTGGTCGATTGACGTTGCGGTCGTCGCGGAACCCTACTTCGTCCCTCCCCTACCCAATTGGGTGGGGTCGACGGACGAGTGGGTTGCCGTGGCGGTGCCGGCGATCGGCGACGGACCCCCCCTCGTGAGGATCGAGGGCGGCCCGGGGTATGTGGCGGCCGGATGGGGGAGCGACACCGTACTAGTTGCGGTGTACTTCTCCCCCAATAGGCCGCTGGCCGCCTTTGAGGCCTTCCTGGGGGTCCTAGAGGGGGTCGTGGCGAGGGCGGCCCCGCGCCAGGTAATGGTCCTGGGGGACCTCAACGCCAAGAGTGCGGCGTGGGGATCCCCCATAACGGACGTGCGCGGGGGGGCGCTGACGGATTGGGTGGCGGCGGCGGGCCTGGTGGTCCTGAACCAGGGCAGCGCCAACACTTGCGTGCGGCGGCAGGGGGGGTCTATCGTGGACATCACGTTCGCGACCCCTGCCATTGCCGCACGCCTCGCAGACTGGCGCGTCCTGGAGGACGTGGAGACCCTCTCCGATCACCTGTATATCAGGTTGAGGGTCTCCACAAGACCGGGCCAGCTGCCACCCAGTCCTCGGGGGGGTAGGGGAAGGGGGACGGAGGAGTTCCCCAAGTGGTCCCTGTCCCAATTGGACAGGGCCAAGGCGGACGAGGCGGCGATGGTGGAGGCTTGGTGTGCTGCCCCACCCGCCGCCTTGGGAGTGGAGGAGAGGGCGCGCCGGTTCCGCTCCGCACTGCAGGCCGTATGCGGAGCGGCCATGCCCCGGGCGAAACGGCTCTTCGCCCGGAGGAAGGTCTACTGGTGGTCCGCCGAAATTGCGGCAGTGCGGACCACCAGTAACAGTGCCCGCCGCGCCTACCAACACTGTAGGCGCAGGCGGCACACTGCGGAGGAGGAGGAGAGGCTCTACGGGGCCCTCAAAGAAGCCAAGGGGGCCCTAACCCTGTCCATAGCAAAGGCCAAGGATGAGGCACACGCCTCATTCTTGGCCACGCTGGACAGGGATCCGTGGGGGCGGCCGTACAGGGTGGTGCGCAATAAAATGCGCACTGCCCCCCCCATGGACTCCCTAGAGCCTCCCCTCCTGAGGAGGGTCATCGAGGGGCTGTTTCCGGCAGCTCCCTCGATAACTCCCCCGGTGATGACCGAGCCACCGGGGGACTTGGAGGATCCACTCGAACTCGCCATCGCACCGGTAAGCGATGACGAGTTCGAGAGGGCGGTGGACCGGCTCCGGGGCTGCAAGAAAGCCCCGGGGCCCGACGGAGTACCGGGCCGGGTACTCCCCATCGCCCTAAAACACCTCGGGGACCGACTCAGGCAGTTGATGGACGACTGCCTGAGGGAGGGACGGTTCCCGAGGGTGTGGAAGGAGGGGAGGCTTTGCCTCCTCCGGAAAGAGGGTCGACCCCCGGATTGTCCATCCGCCTATCGCCCCATAGTGCTGCTGGATGAGGCCGGGAAGATGATGGAGAGAATCCTGGCCTCCAGGATCCAGCAGCACCTGGAGACCGCCGGCCCGAACGTCTCCGACAGACAGTTCGGGTTTAGAGAGGGGCGGTCTACGCTCGACGCGCTGAAGTCCCTTAGGGACTTCTGTGAGTACGCGTCGAGCAGAGGGGAGGGTGTCGTCGCGGTGTCTCTTGACATCGCGAACGCGTTTGGCACTCTCCCCTATGGGGTGATAAGGGAGGCACTTATCTACCACCAAGTGCCTCCCTACCTGCGGCGGGTCATAGAGCACTACCTGACCGAAAGGGTGGTGCTCTATGAGCAGAGGGACGGTCGACGGGGGTCGACGGCGATGGCCTGTGGCGTACCCCAAGGTTCCGTGCTCGGTCCGCTCTTATGGAACCTGGGGTACGATTGGGCCATCAGGGGGGAGTTGCTCCCACGGACGGCCACCATCTGCTACGCAGATGACACCATGGTGGCCGTGCGTGGGACCGACATGAGGGAGGTGCTGTGCCGGGCGGAAGCGGCGGCCGAGCTGACCATTTACCGGATTGGTCGGCTCGGCCTGAGGGTGGCGCTCCCGAAGACTGAGGCGATAGTCTTCGGGGGCCGGGGGGTGGAGGCTGCCGGCGGGCTTGGCGCTCACCCTGGGGGGGGAGTCGGTCCCGATCAGGCCCCACATAAAATATTTGGGGCTTGTTCTGGACCGACGATGGAACTTCGGGGAGCACTTTACACAGTTAGCTCCCCGAATTGTGGGCGCCGCGTCGGCACTGAGCCGGCTGCTGCCGAACGTGGGTGGGCCGGGCTCCTTGTGCCGCCGGCTGTATGCCGGCGTTACAAGGAGCATGGCTCTGTACGGGGCCCCCATCTGGGCGGACAAGCTGTCCGCCAGGAACAGGGCCCTGCTGCAGAGGCCACAGCGGGTGGTGGCCCTCCGAATTGTGAGGGCCTACATGACGGTGGCCCACGCCGCGGCCTGCCTCCTCGCCTGCACCCCGCCCTGGGAGTTGGACGCAGAGGTGCAGGCGGAGACCTACGCAGTTAGGTCCAGGGCCCGGGCGAGAGGAGAACGCCCGGACCCTGAGGAGGTGGAGGAGACGCGCCGGATGACGGAGCGCCGACTGCGGGACAGGTGGAAAGCAGACCTGGAGGACTCCCCCTATGGGACTCGGACCATAGGGGCGATCCTCGGGTCGTTTGACACCTGGTTGGGGAGGGCAGTCGGCGCTACGTCGTACCGGCTTGTGCAGGTATTGACCGGACACGGATGCTTCGGTCATTACCTGCACAAAATTGGGAGGGAGCCCGGCCCGCAGTGCCATGAGTGCGGCGATCCGGACGACACGGCTCAGCACACTCTCGAGGTGTGCAGCCGGTGGAGTGCGGAGCGCCGCACTATGGCGCTAGCCATCGGTCGACGGGACCTCTCCCTGCACAGCGTTGTGTCTGCAATGCTGTGCAGCGACAGGTCCTGGAGGGCTGTGGCCTCCTTCTGCGAGTGTGTCATCTCGCAGAAGGAGGCCTCGGAGCGTGAGCGCGAGGACTCTCCTCTCGCGCATCCGCTCCGGCGTAGACGGCGGGGGGTGAGGCGGCGGCGTTTTGCCGCCCGCCTCAACCCTTAGTGACTGCGGGTGGGGGATGGGAGTCCCTCGCCCGCCGTAGGCTAGTCACTTGGCGGTCTGGGAGAGAGGCCAGGCGTGCTCGGCCTCTCTCTCCTTCGGCGCGGGTAGCCCCGGCAGGTGGCCGGGGCTGCCGGAAGGCGTCGTGGGCAGAGCTTCGGCGGTTCCACGGCGCCTTGCCTAACCGGCAGGAGGGTACGCCAGGGTGGTTTTTAGTGGGTTGCGCCCCCTTTCCCCCCTCTCATTCTGAGGGGGGGGGCGGGGGGTGAGTCCCACATATCCCCTCACTACTCCCATGGTGAGGGGAATGCATAAAGCATTTTCCACCCTGACAAAAAAAAAAAAAAAAAAAAAAAAAAAAAGGTTAGGTTAGGTTAGGTTAGGTTAGGTTGGGGTGCAGGCCGGATTCCTCCACGTTGGCTTGGGTGTTGCAGTCTCTCTTGATCTCGATCCGGGGAGAACGCAGCATCTGGGCTGGTGCACCCTGGGCATTGGCTGAGACTTTTCCCACTTGGGAATTCTTTCGGCCCATGGCTAATATCCGGCAAGGGGGGGAGGGGAGGTGACAGGGGTTTCTTGAAGGGTTGCGGTTGTGTGGAGAGCACTTCTGCCCCGGAAAGTTTCCTTCTGTCACCTAGGGGGGGGATGGTGACGAGCCGCTTTTCCTCGGAAAAGTGGTTTTGTCACCATCCCGCCTCTTTTGAGGGCGGCGACAGAGGTTGTTGGAAGGGGCGGTTGCTGGGCCGCTTCCGCCCTGGACAGCTTCCTTCTGTGGCCCATTGACGGTTGGTGACTGGGGTAGCTTGAAGGGTCAGTTGCGTGTGCCTTCGAGGCCGTTTCTGTTCCTGGAAAGCTTAACCAGTTACCTGGAGGGGGCCGTGACAGAGGTGGTTGAAAGGGGCGGTTGCGTGTGCCTTTGAGGCCGTTTCCAAACCGGACAGCTGCTTTCTGTCACTTTGGTGGTTGGTGACTGGGCTTACCGAAAGACTGGGGCATGTTAACTCCGCTCTGCAACGGAGCACGAAGGTTCCGCTCTGCACCGGAGCATGACCCTGCTCAAGACGTACTCCCATGTCACCCGAGGGTCCTTCTACGTGTCTTTCGGAATCCCGGGGGGCACTGTAGTTATTGGTGGGACAGCTGTGGTGGGGTGTGTTTGAAGGGTATGGGGACCGACCCTTAGAGGTTGGGTATCCGGAAAGCACCATCCACCACAGGCAGACCGTGTAGGGCCAGTGGGTTGGGGGCCCACATTGCACGGCTTTACCGGTCTGGGGAGATGGTCGTGGGCTGCCGACCGCAGCCGTCTCCTCCTTTGGCGGAGAAGGTGGGGCTCTTCGGAGCAGGCCAGGAGGCGTGTCAGTGGGCAAAGCTTAATTGCGGTTCCGCGGCGCCTCACGACTGGCCAGGGGGGTAAACGCCGGAGTGGTTTTAGACGGTAGTTCTTTTGAGAGTCCGTCATACCTCCCATTGCACAGCCTTCCTCGGGCAGGGAGGATGCGTAAATGCATTTCCACTCCGTCATCAAAAAAAAAAAAAAAAAAGGTTAGGTTAGGTTAGGTTAGGTTAGGTTAGGTTAGGTTAGGTTAGGTTAGGTTAGGTTAGGTTAGGTTAGGTTAGGTTAGGTTAGGTTAGGTTAGGTTAGGTTAGGTTAGGTTAGGTTAGGTTAGGTTAGGTTAGGTTAGGTTAGGTTAGGTTGCGACGCGGCCGGGGTGCGGGCCGGATTCCTCCACGTTGGCTTGGTTGTTGCGATCTCTCTTGATCTCGATCCGGAGAGAACGCAGCATCTGGGCTGGTGCACCCTGGGCATCGGTTGAGACTTTTCCCCTCTGGGGAATTCTCTCAGCCCATGGCAAATATCCGGCAGGGGAGTGGGGGGGAGGTGACAAGTGACTTTCCGTTAGAAAAGTCGCTTTGTCACCGACACACTGGGGGGGAAATGGGTAGTTAAGTTAGGCTAGGCTAGGGGGTGGGCACCGAGCCAGTGGCGGTATATCCACTTTTGGGCCAGCGCGGGCCTGGGGAATTAAATACTCCCCGAAAGTGCGCAATATTGGTGGAAGGTTGCTCCCGACTACTCTCCTTGGAGAGTAGTTAGTGGAGTGCAACTGCGTCTTCTGTTTTTCAGAAGGCGTGCAGGAGCGGCGGTTTGCTTAGGCTTCCGTCGGTCAAATCGTAATCCGGACCCGTAGGCGTCCGGGGCGATGGCCGTCACGTTGGGCCGCGAGGAGACAACCTCTATAAAAAATCCAACCATGGCCTTTGGTGCAGGGCCCTAAACGTACCTGACGATGATGATGAGTGATGGTCTAAAAAAAAAACTACCCCAGGAGGGTACCCTTACGGGAGAACCCCTCCCCGTGTCTGCGGACACGGGCTGCCCCTCGTATTCTGGGGGGGGCAAAGGCCATGTCGTAGGTCAGCGCAATGGCGCTGACCTCCGTGAACACAACCAACGCAAACCCACAACGGACGCTGATTTGATGATAGAGGGCAGTGGAGAGGGAGGTCGCCAAGATGGTGACTTCCTGAAAAATGACTTTGGCAACCAAATGGACACCGAGATGGACAAAGTAATGGAGGCGGCGAGGCTGAAAGAGGCGGAGCTGGTGGAGGTGATCAGTTCGGAGGCAGGTGATGTCTCCGACTCATCTCTTCCGCCAGTTCATGTCCGGACCAGCACCCCCAATACCAGCAAGGTCATTGATGAGGACGGGCTGAAAAATGATGCCCCGAATACTCAAAATAGACCTTCTGGTACAAGGCCTACAAAAAGGCCACACGCCGGGGAGGACGAGGTGTTACCGAAGCCGAAGGTGAACACCGCTAGGAGAGGGAAGCGCTCCGGTACGAGGGGAGCGTGCTCGGGGGTGGTGCTGAGGTACCATGATCTGGGTGGGTCTGAGGCGGAGGCGGACGCGGCTGCCAAGTACTGTACAACTGGTGATTCGCCGCCGCCTCAGACTCGAAGGAAGAAGCCCCTCAAAAAGGGAAATATACGGAGGAGCACGTTGGTCCCGCGGCACCGTAGCCGCAGCCCTGTCCGCGAGGAGGACAGTGACGGGGGGTACGTCGCTGTTGTGAGGAATGCCGCACGCCAAGTCATGGTTGAGGCCAATAAAAGCGGCAACCTGAAGGGGGATGTCTGGGGCCGCATGAAAAAGGCGTGCAACGACATATTTGCGGCAGCAGACATCCTCCAAGCGAGGGGCGGAGGCGAAGACGAGGAGTTGAGGGCCTTGCGCGCCGACAATAAACGCATGAGAGAGGAACTCTCCTCCGTGCGGTCGGAGCTAAAGGCCCTCAGGACTGCTTTTTCGGAACGGAAAAAGCAGCCCTCGCAGGAGCCCGCCCCCGATGGAGGCTTGCCTCATGCTCTGGGGCAGGCCATGTTGGTGCTGAGGGAGGACCTCAAGCGGGACCTCTTCATGTCCATCGGGGAGATGGTGAATGTCCGGATTGGGGAAGTCCGGGCCCTTCTCCCCGCTGGTCCGATAGTCCGCCCCCCACTGGCAGCGGACCGGAAGAGGAACGAGGCTCCTCCCAGGTTGGGCCCCGCCACCGTGCCAGCTCCTCACACCAGGGCAGCTCCCCCGGCCAGAGCAGCTTCCACCACCACGGCGGCTCTCCCAGCTAGGGCGGCTCCCCGCGCCCGAGCGGCCAAGGTGACTCCTGCCGGTCGTCAGGCCCCCCCCGTTAAGGTTGCACGCCCCGCGAAGCCTTCGCGCCGGTCTCGTCGGGCAAAAGCGACAAGGCTGTTGGCAGCTCCTCGTCCTCCCCCTATTCACGAGTTCGCCCCGGCGGTGAGGGCAGTGCAGGAGGCACTGCCCCCCGCCCAGACATCCTGGTCGGACGTCGTGAAGGGTAAGGGGAAAAAGAAGAAGGCTGCCCCCACCGCACATCAAGTGGTCAAGGGCAACCGGCTATCGCTAGCCCCAAGAAGGTTGCCCGCCCCAAAAACGGCAGCGGTCGTGGTAGCAATGAAGGAGGGCAGCGAGGCAACCTACGCCAGCGTCATGGCTAAAGCCATGAAGTCCTTTTCGCTGGCGGAGGTTGGCCTGGAACACGTTAGGGTCCGCAAAACGCAGACCGGGGCCCGCCTCATTGAGGTCCCGGGCGTGAATAGTGCCGCGGCTGCAGACGCGCTGCGCGACAAAATTGACGGGCTGGTGGGCGACGTGGCGAATGTTTACCGGCCCGTCAAGATGGCGGAAGTCCGGGTGGGTGGTCTCGATGAGACCATCACCCCGGAGGACATCGCGGCGGCAATTGGGGCCAAGACTGGGTGCTCCCCCACCCAGGTGAAGGTTGGCGCCATCCGGGTCCGCTTTGACGGATCCGGCGTGGCGAACGTGCAGTGCCCGGTGACCGTGGCCAACACGCTGGCAACAACAGGACGACTACTGGTGGGGTGGTCGTCCGCCAGCGTGACTGCACTGGAGGCGAGGCCCATGCGGTGCTTCCGATGCCAAGGCATCGGACACAGCGGGGCCCTCTGCCCCTCAACCGTGGACCGGTCCAACTGGTGCCACCGGTGCAGCGGGACAGACCACTGGAGGGCCTCCTGCGTGGCCGCGCCCCACTGTGACGTCTGCTTTAAGGCGCAACGTCCAGCGGACCACGTGATGGGAGGATGGAGGTGTGCCCCGCCACACACCAGGGGCAAAGCTCCAGGGCAGGGCCAATCAACGCCCCCCCCCATAAGGCGTGCCGCCAATGTGTCAACCCAGGAGGTTAGCCAGATGGACCTCTAAATGCCAGCACACCGGCAATTAGAGGTCCTGCAGGCGAACGCCAACCACTCCGCCCGCGCCCAAGATCTGCTCATGCAGGTCATGGCGGAGTGGGGCATTGGCGTGTTGGTGGTAGCTGAGCCGTACTTCGTCCCCCCCCAGTCTAACTGGGTCGGGGCGACGGACGGCTCGGTTGCCATCGCGGTACCGGCGATGGGTGACCTCCCCCCCCTATCGGGAATGGCCAGGGGTTCGGGCTTCGCGGTGGCCAAGTGGGGAGAAACTGTCCTAGTGGCAGTTTACTTCTCCCCGAATAGGCCGCTGCGGGAGTTTGAAGCCTTCCTGGTGGGGCTGGGGAGAGTCGTCGGAGGGGCGGCGCCGGCGCCATTGGTGGTGATGGGGGACCTAAACGCCAAGAGCGCGGCGTGGGGTTCCCCCATCACGGACCCGAGAGGGGTGGCCCTCGAAGACTGGGTGGCGGCGATGGGGCTTGAGGTGCTCAACCGGGGCGACGCCAACACGTGTGTGCGGCGGCAGGGAGGGTCGATCGTGGACGTCTCGTTCGCGACCCCTGCCATTGCCGCACGAATCGCGGACTGGCGCGTCCTTCAGGAGGTAGAGACCCTCTCCGACCATTTATACGTTCGGATGAGGGTCAGCACCTCGCCAGGGGTGCCGCCGCCCAGCCCGAGAGGGCGGAGGGGGAGAGGAGGAGGAGGGGCTTTCCCAAGGTGGACCCTGGCCCGCCTCGACCTGGGAGCGGCGGTGGAGGCGGCAATGGTGGAGGCGTGGTGTGCGCCCCCACCGGTCACCTTGGGGGTGGAGGAGCGGGCAGCCCGGTTTCGCGTCGCACTAACGTCGGTGTGCGACGCGGCCATGCCCCGGGCCCGAAGGCTGCCCGCCAAGAGGCAGGTGTACTGGTGGTCGCAGGAGATTGCGGCCCTGCGAGCCGCCAGTGATACCGCCCGCCGCGCATACACGCGCTGCAGGAGGCGGCGACACCTGCCGGAGGAGGAAGAGCATCTCCACAGAGAGCTGAAGGTGGCGAAGGACGCGCTCTCTGTGGAGATAGCTCGCAGAAAGGACGAGGCGCGTGAGGAGTTCCTGGCCACGTTGGATAGGGATCCGTGGGGGCGGCCTTACCGAGTTGTGCGCAACAAAATGCGTTGCGCACCCCCCATGGACTCCCTTGAGCCAGAGCTCCTCACGAGAATTGTGGAGGGACTCTTCCCGGCTGCGGCGGCTTTCCAGCCGCCCGCAATGGTGGGCCCCACGGTTGAGGAGGTTGATCAAGATGATCCCCCTCCCGTGACGGACGACGAAATGGAGACCATCGTCGACCGTCTCCGGTCCTGCAGAAAGGCACCAGGACCGGATGGGGTACCGGGAAGAGTCCTCCACATTGTGGCGGAGCACCTCGGGGACCGCTTGCGGACCCTCTTTGATGATTGTATCAAGGAGGGGCGCTTCCCGAGGTGCTGGAAGGAGGGACGCCTCGTACTCCTTCGGAAGGAGGGTAGGCCGTTTGATACCCCTGCCGGTTACCGCCCCATTGTCCTCCTAGATGAGACGGGCAAGATGCTAGAGCGCATCTTGTCCCGTCGCATCGTCCAACATCTGGAGGACGTGGGGCCTAACATCTCCGACCGGCAGTTCGGGTTCCGGGAGGGACGGTCCACTATGGACGCGCTTTCGTCCCTCCGGAACTTCTGTGGGAACGCGGAGGCGAAGGGTGAGGGGGTCGTGGCGGTGTCGTTAGACATTGCCAACGCATTCGGCTCCCTACCCTTCTCGGTCATCAGGGAGGCCCTCCGCTTCCACAGGGTGCCCGGGTATCTGCGGCGGATTGTGGAGCACTACCTAACCGACAGGGTAGTGCTCTACGATCGTGGGGGTCTGCGGATCGCTCACCCGATGTCGTGCGGTGTTCCACAGGGGTCCGTGTTAGGACCCCTGCTATGGAACATAGGGTACGACTGGGTGATCCGCGGAGCGCTCCTTCCCCGCATGGCCACCCTTTGCTATGCCGACGATACAATGGTGGCCGTGCGGGGACGTGAGCTGGAGGAGGCCCTCCGGAGGGCGTCGTTGGCGGCAGACCTGGTTGTCGGCCGCATCCGACAACTGGGTCTGGAGGTGTCCCTCCCGAAGACAGACGCTATTGTCTTCGGGGGGAGGGGATGGCGTCCACGTAGTGGATTGACCATCCCTGTGGCGGGGGAGGCGGTCCAGGTGAAGGGTACGATCAAGTACCTCGGCCTCATCCTGGACCGGAGGTGGGATTTCGGGGAGCATTTCCGCCAACTTGCTCCCCGGGTGGTAGGCGCCGCGTCGGCCCTGGGCCGCATGTTGCCGAACGTGGGGGGGCCTCAAGCGCCATGCCGACGCCTGTTTGCAGGCGTAGTGCGTAGCATGGCGCTATACGGAGCGCCAATCTGGGCCGACAAACTGTCGGCCAAGAATAAGGTGCTCCTAAGGAGGCCCCAAAGAGTGGTGGCCCTCCGAATAGTGAGGGCCTATGTGACGGTGGCACATGCGGCCGCGTGTGTCTTGGCCTGCACCCCGCCGTGGGAGCTAGATGCTCAGGTGCAGGCCGAGACATACCGGATGAGGGCCGGGTTCCGGGCGAGGAGACAGCGCCCGGACTCGGAGACGGTGGAGGGGGCCCGTCGAATGACGGAGCGGCGCCTGAGGGACCGGTGGAAAAGTGACCTGGAGGACTCCCCCTATGGAACTTACACTATAGGGGCACTCCTCCCGTCATTTGACCACTGGGTCGAGAGGCGACACGGTACGCTTACGTACCGGCTTGTGCAGGTACTGACCGGACATGGGTGCTTCGGCCACTACCTGCACAAGATAAAGAGGGAGCCGAGTCCGATCTGCCACGAGTGTGGCGACCCGGATGACACGGCCCAGCACACCCTCCAGGTGTGTACTCGCTGGGATCCGGAGCGCCGCACTATGGCTGCGGAAATTGGTGCCTCAGATCTCTCGCTGCACAGCGTAGTCTCGGCCATGCTGGGCAGCGACAGATCGTGGAAGGCGGTATCCTCCTTCTGTGAGAGTGTCATCTCGCAGAAGGAGGTGGCGGAGCGGGAGCGCGAAGACAATGTCGACGCGCACCCGCTCCGACGCAGACGGAGGGGGCGAAGGCGCATGCAGTACGCTGCTAGCCTGAACCCCTTGTAGGACCAGTGGGTTAGGGGCCCACATTGCACGGTCCTACACACGTCTGGGGGAGGGGTCGTAGCGTTTACCGACCTCTCCCTCCTTTGGCGGAGGTACCCCGGCACTAGGCTGGGACGGCTGGGGGACACCTAATGGTTGCATCCTAGGCATCCCATTGTGTCCCCGAAAACAGCAGCGGAGGTAAACGCCGGAGTGGTTTTAGACGGTAGGCTGCTCCCTCTACTCTCGTGCGAGAGTGGGGGGAGGAGAGAGTCCGTCATACCCCCCCTATAGCATGGCCAACCCTGGGCCAGGGGATGATGCGTAACGCATTTCCACTCCGTTAAAAAAAAAAAAAAAAAAAAAAAAAAAAAAAAAAAAAAAAAAAAAAAAAAAAAAAAAAAAAAAAAAAAAAAAAAAAAAAAAAAAAAAAAAAAAAAAAAAAAAAAAAAAAAAAAAAAAAAAAAAAAAAAAAAAAAAAAAAAAAAAAGGTTGCGACGCGGCCATGCCCCGGGCCCGAAGGCTGCCCGCCAAGAAGCAGGTGTACTGGTGGTCGCAGGAGATTGCGGCCCTGCGAGCCGCCAGTGATGCCGCCCGCCGCGCATATACGCGCTGCAGGAGGCGGCGACACCTGCCGGAGGAGGAAGAGCATCTCCACAGAGAGCTGAAGGTGGCGAAGGACGCGCTCTCTGTGGAGATAGCTCGCAGAAAGGACGAGGCGCGTGAGGAGTTCCTGGCCACGTTGGATAGGGATCCGTGGGGGCGGCCATACCGAGTTGTGCGCAACAAAATGCGTTGCGCACCCCCCATGGACTCCCTTGAGCCGGAGCTCCTCACGAGGATTGTGGAGGGACTCTTCCCGGCTGCGGCGGCCTTCCAGCCGCCCGCAATGGTGGGCCCCACGGTTGAGGAGGTTGATCAAGATGATCCCCCTCCCGTGACGGACGACGAAATGGAGACCATCGTCGACCGTCTCCGGTCCTGCAGAAAGGCACCAGGACCGGATGGGGTACCGGGAAGAGTCCTCCACATTGTGGCGGAGCACCTCGGGGACCGCTTGCGGACCCTCTTTGATGATTGTATCAAGGAGGGGCGCTTCCCGAGGTGCTGGAAGGAGGGACGCCTCGTCCTCCTTCGGAAGGAGGGTAGGCCGATGGATACCCCTGCCGGTCACCGCCCCATCGTCCTCCTAGATGAGACGGGCAAGATGCTAGAGCGCATCTTGTCCCGTCGCATCGTCCAACATCTGGAGGACGTGGGGCCTAACATCTCCGACCGGCAGTTCGGGTTCCGGGAGGGACGGTCCACTATGGACGCGCTTTCGTCCCTCCGGAACTTCTGTGGGAACGCGGAGGCGAAGGGTGAGGGGGTCGTGGCGGTGTCGTTAGACATCGCCAACGCATTTGGCTCCCTGCCCTTCTCGGTCATCAGCGAGGCCCTCCGCTTCCACAGGGTGCCCGGGTATCTGCGGCGGATTGTGGAGCACTACCTAACCGACAGGGTAGTGCTCTACGATCGTGGGGGTCTGCGGATCGCTCACCCGATGTCGTGCGGTGTTCCCCAGGGGTCCGTGTTAGGACCCCTGCTATGGAACATAGGGTACGACTGGGTGATCCGCGGAGCGCTCCTTCCCCGCATGGCCACCCTTTGTTATGCCGACGATACAATGGTGGCCGTGCGGGGACGTGAGCTGGAGGAGGCCCTTCGGAGGGCGTCGTTGGCGGCAGACCTGGTTGTCGGCCGCATCCGACAGCTGGGTCTGGAGGTGTCCCTCCCGAAGACAGACGCTATTGTCTTCGGGGGGAGGGGATGGCGTCCACGTTGTGGATTGTCCATCCCTGTGGCGGGGGAAGCGGTCCAGGTGAAGGGTACGATAAAGTACCTTGGCCTCATCCTGGACCGGAGGTGGGATTTCGGGGAGCATTTCCGCCAACTTGCTCCCCGGGTGGTAGGCGCCGCGTCGGCCCTGGGCCGCATGTTGCCGAACGTGGGGGGGCCTCAAGCGCCATGCCGACGCCTGTTTGCAGGCGTAGTGCGTAGCATGGCGCTATACGGAGCGCCAATCTGGGCCGACAAGCTGTCGGCCAAGAATAAGGCGCTCCTAAGGAGGCCCCAAAGAGTGGTGGCCCTCCGAATAGTGAGGGCCTATGTGACGGTGGCACATGCGGCCGCGTGTGTCTTGGCCTGCACCCCGCCGTGGGAGCTAGATGCTCAGGTGCAGGCCGAGACATACCGGATGAGGGCCGGGTTCCGGGCGAGGAGACAGCGCCCGGACCCGGAGACGGTGGAGGGGGCCCGTCGAATGACGGAGCGGCGCCTGAGGGACCGGTGGAAAAGCGACCTGGAGGACTCCCCCTATGGACTCCGCACCATAGGGGCACTCCTCCCGTCGCTGGACCACTGGTTGAAGAGGAGGTACGGTACCGCCACGTACCGTCTTGTGCAGGTGATGACCGGGCACGGGTGCTTCGGTCATTACCTGCACAAGATTAGGAGAGAGCCCAGTCCGGTTTGCCACGAGTGCGGCGATCCGGACGACACGGCCCAGCACACCCTAGAGGTGTGCTCGAAGTGGGATCCGGAGCGCCGCGCTCTGGTTGCGGACACAGGGCTCTCCGATCTCTCACTGCACAGCGTCGTGTCGGCCATGCTGAGCAGTGAGAGATCGTGGTTGGCGGTCGTCTCCTTCTGCGAGAGCATTGTCTCGCAGAAGGAGGCGGCGGAGCGGGAGCGCGAGGAGGACGTGGAGGCGCACCCGCTCCGGCGTAGACGTGTGGGGCGAAGGCGGAGGCAGTTTGCCGCCCGCCTGAACCCCTAGTAGGACCGTGGGGATAGGGTCCCACATAAAGGTCCTACACGTCTGGGGGAGGGTTCGGCGTGTTAACTGAACCCTCCCTCCTTTGGCGCAGGTGCCCCAGCAACAGGCTGGGGCGGCTGGGGGGCACCCAGTGGTGAATAGTCATCAGCCCACGGTGCCCCCGTTAACAGCCTGTGGAGATTAACACCGGTGAGGTTTTAGTGGGTAGGCTTCCCCCTTCCCCTTCGCTCTGAAGGGTAGGGGGTTGAGAGTCCCACATAACCCTCCAATATGGTCGTCCCTAGACCGGAGGGTACGCGTAAATGCGTTTCCTCACCGTTAAAAAAAAAAAAAAAAAAAAAAAAAGGTTAGGTTAGGTTAGGTTAGGTTAGGTTAGGTTAGGTTAGGTTAGGTTAGGTTAGGTTAGGTTAGGTTAGGTTAGGTTAGGTTAGGTTAGGTTGGGGTGCAGGCCGGATTCCTCCACGTTGGCTTGGGTGTTGCAGTCTCTCTTGATCTCGATCCGGGGAGAACGCAGCATCTGGGCTGGTGCACCCTGGGCATTGGCTGAGACTTTTCCCACTTGGGAATTCTTTCGGCCCATGGCTAATATCCGGCAAGGGGGGGAGGGGAGGTGACAGGGGCTTCTTGAAGGGTTGCGGTTGTGTGGAGAGCACTTCTGCCCCGGAAAGTTTCCTTCTGTCACCTAGGGGGGGGATGGTGACGAGCCGCTTTTCCTCGGAAAAGTGGTTTTGTCACCATCCCGCCTCTTTTGAGGGCGGCGACAGAGGTTGTTGGAAGGGGTGGTGGCGTGTGCCTACGAGGCCGCTTCCGTCCTGGACAGCTTCTCTCTGTTGCCTTTTTGACGGTTGGTGACTGGGGAGGCTTGAAGGGTCAGTTGCGTGTGCCTGCGAGGCCGTTTCTGTTCCTGGAAAGCTAAACCAGTTGCCTGGAGGGGGCCGTGACAGAGGTGGTTGAAAGGGGCGGTTGCGTGTGCCTTCGAGGCCGTTTCCAAACCGGACAGCTGCTTTCTGTCACTTTGGTGGTTGGTGACTGGGTTTACCGGAAGACATGGCACGCAACGGGGCGTAACCCACTCCGAAGGTGCTCCCATGTCACCCGAGGGTCCTTCTACGTGTCCTTCGGAATCCCGGGGGGCACTGTAGTTATTGGTGGGACAGCTGTGGTGAGGTGTGTTTGAAGGGTATGGGACCAAACCTCGCGTTTGGGTATCCGGAAAGCACCATCCACCACAGGCAGACCGTTGAAGGGAAGGCGAACTCAGTGAACTTCGGTTTGCTGCTCGCCCGAACTTCTTGTTAAGCCAGTGGGTAGGGGGCTCACATTGCACGGCTAAACCGGTCTGGGGAGACGGTCGCGGGCTGTTCACAGCCGTCTCCTCCTCTGGCGGGGGTTTGAGGGGCTCTTCGGAGCAAGCCGGGAGGTGCGTCAGTGGTCTATGCTTTTAGCGGTACCGCGGTGCCTCACTACCGGCCAGGAGGTTTAAACGCCGGAGTGGTTTTAGACGGTAGTTCTTTTGAGAGTCCGTCATACCTCCCATTGCACAGCCTTCCCCGGGCAGGGAGGATGCGTAAATGCATTTCCACTTCGTCAACAAAAAAAAAAAAAAAAAAAAAAAAAAAAAAAAAAAAAAAAAAAAAAAAAAAAAAAAAAAAAAAAAAAAAAAAAAAAAGGTTAGGTTAGGTTTTTTTTTTTTTTTTTTTTTTTTTTTTTTTTTTTTTTTTTTTTTTATATTTTTTACGATCTACCTCCAACATGATCGGAGTCTATGCTTGGTCTTATTTACTTCCATACCATTTCTCGCAATTTTGCCTCTCGCACTTTTATTCTCCATACTTTATCTTTCTTTCATTCATCTCTTTCTTTCTTTTACTTTCCGGGTGCTGTACCCACTAATCTAATCTAGCTAGCTGTATCTTATGAATCTACTTGGAAGTGAAACATCAGGGATGTGCTTTTTATTTACATGGACAAATACAATTTTGATTCTTATACTAATATGCATGCATGTATTTATTACACTTTTTTCTTATATATGTAGTGTTTTGCACGTGAATTACATTAAACTTTGTACGACATTTTAGGTAAATTATTTACATTTACTTATTTTACAATTTTATTGCTTAGTGATACTTATTTCTAATACATATCTTTACACATTGTTATTTCTTCTTGACCCTTGTTTACTTAATTACTTTTTAATTTATTTTTATATTCTAGTTTTTCATGCTTTATTTAAAATATACATAATTATATTTATAAAGCATGTGTGCTAATCATGTCTTGTTCCTATTGGTTACCTTTTTAACAATGGAGGTGCAATATTCAAGAAAACTTTGTAAGTGTGTACTTTTCATTATGGCCTGTATATTGTCTTGTGTTATTTCAAGTTCGATTTTTTGTTCTACGTTGTACCTTTCTAATTCATAGACCGGGCAGTCGAACAATATATGTGGCACCGTTTCCTGCATTTCACAATCACAGATGCACGATGGACTCTCTTTGCACTTGAAGCGATTCAAGTATTCAGAGAATCCACCGTGCCCCGTCATAAGTTGTGTTTTTATGCTAGTGGGTTCGAACTTTCTTATTATTCTATACGCCGTCACCGTGTCCGGGAAGAAAAGTTTGGTTATTGAAGCCGTTTCGCCGTCCTTGTATCTCCGATTCCACTCGACGAGCGTCCTCGCACGTATGTTACGCTTGACGTATGAAATCGGGCACTTATCATAGTCTGGCGCACGTTTGGAGCCTATGGCGGCTGCTTTTGCTAACTCATCTGCCCTCTCGTTGCCTTCCAGACCTGCGTGTGCCTTGATCCAGTGCAAATTTACCATTTTGCCGTGGAGAGATGCGGTTTTGATGTTTTCTCTGGCTTCAACTGCTAAGGCGTGGAGGCAACTGGGGTTCTGGATAGTTTGGAGAGCCGCCATTGAGTCACTGTAGACTCCAAACGTTTTAGCTGAACGCTTCTTTGCTTCCCTAGTTGCTTTACACAGAGCCAGGAGTTCCGCCTGATAAACCGTGCAGAATTTAGGCAGGGCAAGTTTGAAGGCTTTTGTCTCGGCATTACCTTTCCAAATGGAAAGTGATGCTCCGACTTTGCCCTCAATCTTACTCCCGTCTGTAAACATTAAAACCTCATAACCATTATGAGCGTTTACATCCTCTCGGTTTACCAGGCGTGTCACCTTAAGCTCATCATTTTCTGCAGGGTGGGGCATTTCTGCTGCTGGTGTCATCCGTTCGACCTCCCATCCACCTAGTGCTGGCAGGTATGCCCCTTTCTTGGCTTCGTATAGCGACGCCGCCTCTCGGACTCGGAGGTCAAGAGGGAGCACTCCTGACAGCACCAGGGCAGAATTAAGGGAGACTGTGCGGTAGGCTTTGCACAGTTTTTGGGCAATTCCACGTTGCACGGTTCCGAGCTGTTTTATGACACCCAATTTACCGGCAGCAGGTGCCCACACGCTGGCGGCGTACAAGACAATTGGTTCTACAGTAGCCACATATATTACCCGTAGCACTTCTGGATGGAGCCCCCAGTTAGTTTTTGCTGCCCTGGACAGTTGTTTTTGGATGCCTATCGCTTTTCGGCACACGTTAGAGACGTGGGCATTGAAAGTCATCTTGTCGTCGAAGGTGACCCCCAGCATTTTGAGTTCTTTGACTGCAGTTATGCTTGACCCGCCCATGGTCAGTCTTGGGGTGTCATATTTAAGCTTCCGTGTTAGTGTCATCGCATTTGTTTTATGTGGAGCAAACTTAAGCTTATTTCTGACACCCCACTCCTGAACATGTTCGAGGGCAGCGTTGGCTCTGGTTTCAATTTGCAATGCGGTGTCACCGTCGACGACAAGCATAACATCGTCTGCAAACGCCTGGCAGTAGTCACCTCTACGTTCTAGACTTTTCAGGAGGGGGTCGAGCAGCAAGTTCCACAGGATCGGGCCCGCAATCGATCCTTGTACGCAGCCTTTGCCTGTGTCGATACTGTATTCTTCACCTGCGTATCTTACAGTGACTTTCCTCTCCTTCAGATAGCTGTCCATAACCCGTCTTAAGCCTTTTGGGCAGTTCTCTTCCGCCAACCGGATCCTGATGGCCGGCCACCAGGCGCTATCGAAGGCTCCCTCGATGTCCAACGATATAACCGTTACGATTTTCTTCCTATCCAATTTATCCTTAATGCGTTTCGTTAGACAGTAGAGGGCGTCCTCGGTGCTGCGCTGTGGCATGAACCCGTATTGGTGTGGACTCATCCTGGGAATGAGGTAAAATCTCAGGCGGGCCACCAACATTTTTTCATATATCTTGCCGAGAATCGGCAGCAGTCCAATCGGTCTATAGGACTTTGGCGTGGTATAGTCACTTTTTCCCGGTTTTCGCAGGACTACCACCGTTGCTTCCTTCCAGGCTTTGGGAAAATATCCGTGGCTGAGGCATTTATTCAGCAGTGTTAGGAACACTTCAGGGTTGCTCTCTATCGCTTGGTGACAGATATCGGCAGTGAAGCCGTCCGATCCAGGGGCCTTCTTTGGGTTGAAAGAGTTATATGCCCTTTTGAGCTCCGGCATCGTGAATGGTGGTTCGCAAAAATCATTTTGTTCACTTTCATTCACACTGTGGGCTCTCTGTCTTACGTGACGATGGTACTCGTTGTCAAGGGTGGTAGAGTCACACGGGTAGAAAGTCTGCGCCAAAAGACGCACCGAATTTTCTGCACTCAGTATTACGCCATCTTTTTCGAGTGGAGAGTCCTCTTCCCTTCTTGTTGTTCTACCTATAACCCTATATATTCCTTCCCATACACTTTCCTTGTCCTGTTTACGACAGAATTCCTTCCAGCTATCCACTTGAGCTTTGGCAGCTTCTAACTCATATTCTTCTTTTTGTTTCAGGTACTCCTCGATGACCTTCGGCCTTCGTACAGGGGCTGCGCATCGAATTCTACGTTTCCAAGTAGCGACGGTTTTCTTCATTTTGTCAAGTTTTTCGGACCACCACGGCAAGGTAAGTTTTTGTTTTATTTTCTTTTTAGGTATTGCAAGTTTACAGGATTCTTCTATTGCTTTATTTAATTTATTAATTACTGTTTCAATTTGTTCTGTGTTGTTAACTAGTTCTATCTCTGTGGTTTGTATTTTGTATATAAGCATAATTTGTTTGAGTTTTTCACAAAACTCAAGCCAATTTGCTTTTTTTGTGTTGTATATTCTCGTTGTTCTTTGTACACTAATTCCTTTTATTTTTTCAAGTCTAATTTTGAAGAGAATGGCGTTGTGGTCCGAACTTGTTACTCCTTGGTCTACTTTCCAGTCGTCAACCATGTCTAGTATGTTCGTCGAGCAAGCTGTTATATCGACAAAACTAGTGTAATGTCTGCCTCCCCTGACGGTGTCGAAGGTCGGGGTTTCCCCTCTGTTTATTATATGGAGATCTAGTTCGTCAAGTATTGCAGACAGGTTTTCCCCTCTGTTGTCGATGGTTGGGCTTCCCCACCAGGTGCTTTTTGCGTTAGCGTCGCCACCAACTATCCATCTTCCTGGGCCTATTTCTTCCATTATTTTTTCTAGGTGTTCGAGATAAGGCTCCAAGGGCAGATCTGGCTCGAAGTACAGGGAGACAAGCGTGACTCTTTCTGTCCTAGTATGGATCCCCACCACTGTGATGTTTTTAGTGGTGAGTTTCGGGTACTGTGTCACTTTTATATTTTCGTCAAAGACTGCTATCGCGGCCTTTACAGTGCCATCTTCCATTCCATTGTCCTGAAAGATTCGGACGCCCTTGTAGCTCCTTGTCACCTTTTGCCCTCCCACGTATGGTTCTTGTATTAGTGCAACTGATATTCCTCGCTTTTTTGCCTCAGTGTAGAGCTCTTCTGTGGCCAGTTTCTTTCGCTGCAGATTGGCTTGGATCATCTGGTAGGAGATTAAATTGTCCTGGGCGCCTTTAGCAGTATGCCACGCTAGATCTTGCTATCGCATCCCATCTTTTCCTTGTCGGGCAGTCGAGACTGAAGGCATTGTGTTCGGTGTCTTCTACGTTTGCTCTAACACAGTTTAGGCACTTAGGCGGTACCTTTGATAGCCATTCAGCGCATTCAGACCGCAAGTGCGGGCCGCCGCAGTGGCTACATACGTCCGCGGGCCCAGTACAGTGTCGCCGACCGTGGCCGTAGCCCAGGCAGCGCGTGCACTGAACCAGCGGAGACTGGTCTTCTACTCTAACGCGCTGTAGGTCCACATGTACGTTTCCGAGTTCTGTTGCCCTCTGCCATACTGCGGGAGAGACGCTGATAACGACATGGCAGGTGTGGGGGTTTTTGGTCCTTTTCCTGTACTTTATGTCCAACCTGTTCTCCCTGTCGTTGAGGTCGCGGAACACACTCCGGTTTTGATTTCTTAAGGCCTTTGTGATGTCTTCGTCTGTATTCACTGTAAGGACGTTCCTAAGAATCAATAGCGGGTCCTTGTTTTTCGCGTCCTCCACGACAAGATTAGCACCCTTTTTATTTAGCCTCTCCTTGACTTTTTCTCTCTCTTCCTCTGTTTGTAGTCCTATTATCACCTTCCTGTCCTTAGCTTTTCTTATTTTTTCAACTTTGATCCATCCTTCCTTTGCATCTACCGCCTCCCTTATTCTGTTGAGCACTTCTTCTCCACTCTCGGTTTCGTCTTTCGAGGTGACGACGACGGAGTGCAGTGTGTTTCGTCTTGTTAGCGGCTCTGCTCTGGGGGTCATGTTAGGGATTGCTGCGGCTACGCTCGCGTATGTCGCCGTCGCTGCCACTCTCTCGACAGTTTCCGTATGGATATCCATTTTTAATTTAAGTTCGTCCATTTTTTTGCTGTTCTCCAGAATCAGTCTGGTTTGTTCCTCAATTTTTGTTAGGATTGAGTCGGATTCCTTATTTAGTGTGAAGGTGGTTTCGGAGTCAGTTTTTTCAGTGCATATCACATCTTTGTCGTACCGCGGTTTTTGGCGTTTTAGTTCCGCCTCTAACTCTTTGACGATATAATAAAGCCTATCAAGGGCTTCTATAACGTCTGTTTTTATGTCCGTTCTTATATTTTTCCCCGTATTAATGCTGGCTTTTGCTTTGTCGTGGCAGGCACGTGCCTCTGCTGTTTTGGTTGGGAAAAACCTCCCCTTAGTGGTGGGGTTTTTTCTTGCAGCGGTTGATTTTTCCTGCGATAAGGACGGTTTCGTTTTCGATGGGCCGGCCTGAAACACAACCGATGTGTTAGTGGGAGCCAGGGTGGGCGTGGTATCGCCGCATGTGGCCTCCCACTCATCGATGCTTAGCCTCACATTTCGCTCCGGAGTCTTTGTCTTAAGGGGTGATTGGTTACCCCCTTGCTTGGTCGGCGTCCTGATGCCAAACATTGTTGGAGGTTGCAGTTAGGTGTGTTAGTCAATAGGAACTAGACACAGTCACACAAAATTAATAGTACGCACAATATGGTAAAATAATAGTTGTAAAATTGTAAAAAATCAAATAAAAATAAAATATTTTGCTGCTGCAAAAGACAAACAGCAAGGGTCAAGGAGAGTCACAATTTTTATTTTAACACGAAATAAATTTTGCTCTAGGTAGAGCCGTTGAGGCTGTATAATACAGCGTCAGAAGTCAGTTTTATGTTATATAAGAATTAAAAATAAATAAAATAAAAAATAAGTTTTTCTTTGTAGAGTGCTGGCTCTACAACTCACGCAAAAATCACGGGGCAGAAAAA
Source organism: Acleris sparsana (assembly GCA_923062465.1). Classification (NCBI taxonomy): domain Eukaryota; kingdom Metazoa; phylum Arthropoda; class Insecta; order Lepidoptera; family Tortricidae; genus Acleris; species Acleris sparsana. The sequence goes on from OV281293.1 coordinate 19,463,448, forward strand.
CACACGGGATCACCAAGGGCAGGGCCCGCCCACATCAGAACCGAAAACCCCGGTTCCCTACGACCTCCCCAAGCCGAGATCCGGCAGCAAAGTAAACGCCCAGGAGTTGTACCGGTCTCCGAAAAATCCAAGATCGAGGGATCTCGGCCCCTATAAGCTCTAGCTCGTCGGAAAAAGAGTCCAGATATAGATCACTTAGGTTAGGTTAGGTTAGGTTAGGTTAGGTTAGGTTAGGTTAGGTTAGGTTAGGTTAGGTTAGGTTAGGTTAGGTTAGGTTAGGTTAGGTTAGGTTAGGTTAGGTTAGGTTAGGTTAGGTTAGGTTAGGTTAGGTTAGGTTAGGTTAGGTTGGGGTGCAGGCCGGATTCCTCCACGTTGGCTTGGGTGTTGCAGTCTCTCTTGATCTCGATCCGGAGAGAACGCAGCATCTGGGCTGGTGCACCCTGGGCATTGGCTGAGACTTTTCCCCCTTGGGAATTCTTTCGGCCCATGGCTAATATCCGGCAAGGGGGGGGGGGGGGGTGACAGGGGTTCCTTGAAGGGTTGCGGTTGTGAGGAGAACACTTCTGCCCCGGAAAGTTTCCTTCTGTCACCTAGGGGGGGGATGGTGACGAGCCGTTTTTCCTCGGAAAAGTGGCCTCGTCACCATAGGGAGGCGGCGACAGAGGTCGTTGGAAGGGGCGGTTGCGATTAGGCCGTTTCCGCCCTGGACAGCTTCCTTCTGTGGCCCTTTGACGGTTGGTGACTGGGGTAGCTTGAAGGGTCAGTTGCGTGTGCCTACGAGGCCGTTTCTGTTCCTGGAAAGCTTAACCAGTTACCTGGAGGGGGCCGTGACAGAGGTAGTTGAAAGGGGCGGTTGCGTGTGCCTTCGAGGCCGTTTCCAAACCGGACAGCTGCTTTCTGTCACTTTGGTGGTTGGTGACTGGGTTTACCGAAAGACTGGGGCATGTTAACTCCGCTCTGCAACGGAGCACGAAGGTTCCGCTCTGTACCGGAGCATGACCCTGCTCAAGACGTACTCCCATGTCACCCGAGGGTCCTTCTACGTGTCTTTCGGAATCCCGGGGGGCATTGTAGTTATTGGTGGGACAGCTGTGGTGGGGTGTGTTTGAAGGGTATGGGGACCGACCCTTAGAGGTTGGGTATCCGGAAAGCACCATCCACCACAGGCAGACCGTGTAGGGCCAGTGGGTTGGGGGCCCACATTGCACGGCTTTACCGGTCTGGGGAGATGGTCGTGGGCTGCCGACCGCAGCCGTCTCCTCCTTTGGCGGAGAAGGTGGGGCTCTTCGGAGCAGGCCAGGAGGCGTGTCAGTGGGCAAAGCTTAATTGCGGTTCCGCGGCGCCTCACGACTGGCCAGGGGGGTAAACGCCGGAGTGGTTTTAGACGGTAGTTCTTTTGAGAGTCCGTCATACCTCCCATTGCACAGCCTTCCCCGGGCAGGGAGGATGCGTAAATGCATTTCCACTCCGTCATCAAAAAAAAAAAAAAAAAAAAAAAAAAAAAAAAAGGTTAGGTTAGGTTAGGTTAGGTTAGGTTAGGTTCAACCTCGCCACCAAAGCGATTGGTGAAGCGGTTGAAGAGCTGGGGATATTTACCCGGGACGACGAGACGCGCAGCCTGAGGGCCGATAATGCGCGTCTTCAGCGTCAGGTAGATGTCCTCAAAGCGGAGATGAGGACCTTGCGTGACATGGCTTTCGCAGAGCGCGCAAGGGAAAATGGACCATCTACTAGCGGAGCCCAGCCACATAACACCCAGGCTGGCCTAGTAGACCTCGTGGAAGGGGTAAGGCGTGACTTGCTTGTGTCCCTTGGGGGCATGATAAATGCCCGCCTTGGAAACATTGAGTCTCGCCTTCCACCTGAACCGGTATTGCGGCCACCACTGGCTGCTGACGACAAAGGGTCAGCACCAACCAGGGCTCGATCTGCTACAGCCCCAACATCAAGGCCACAGCAGAACAAAAGGACAGAGCAGACGGCTAAGCCAAAAACCGCGCCCCAACAAGCTGGTGTGACTTTGGCTACTTCGGGAGCACAGCCGGGTGAAGGCACTGGTCGGAACTATGCGGAGGTGGCCAGGGATGGTGTTCGCTTGGACTCACCCCGCCCGCCCATTGTGTCTGCCCCAGCACAAAAGACACCATTAGCCCAGAAAAAAAGGCAACCGAAGAGGAATAAGGGCAAGAAGAGGAGGAAACGGAAGCCTAGGTTGGTTACCCCCAAGACGACTGCGGTGGTAATTAAATTGACACCGTGGGCGTTTAAGGCTGGTATCGACTATCCGGCCGCCATCACCAAAATAAAAAGCTGTTTCGAGCTGAGTGAGGTGGGCCTGGAGCATGTCCGAATTCGGAGTACTGCTTCCGGAGCCCGAGTCATAGAGGTGCCCGGGGCTGACAGCGGCCCTAAGGCGGACATGCTGGTGGAAAAAATTAAGGATGCCTTGGAATCACTTGCGGTTGTAACAAGGCCAATCAAGACTGCCACGCTTCGCGCATCTGGCCTAAACGAGGCCATTGAGCCCGAAGACGTTGCCTTGGCGGTTTCAAGGAAGACTGGATGCGAGGTCGACCAAGTCAAAATTGGTACCATCCGCACGGGACCACGAGGGTCTGGCACGGTGGTTATTAAATGCCCTATAGGGGCTGCTAAAGCCCTAGCCGGGGCAGGACGTCTTTTGGTGGGCTGGTCATCAGCCCGGATCCAGATACTAGATTCCTTACCCTTGCGCTGCTTCAAGTGCATGGGTATAGGCCACATACGGGCAGTATGCCCATCGGAAATTGACCGTGGCTCGATCTGCTTCCGATGCGGCGAAGAGGGCCATGTGTCCGCTGGCTGCAGGGCCAAACCGCACTGTGCGGTTTGCGCCCATGCAAATAGACCGGCAGGACACATTATGTGTGGAAAACGCTGCAGGCCTCCTCAGAAGAGGACAAAACCGGTGCCTCCAGTACGAGCTGCACCATCATTTTACTGCAGTGACACTCCGAGTGCCGACGAGATGTCGGAGTCCTGACATTTCTCGGCACACACTTAGTTCGGAGAAAAGGAAATCGTTTATTTCCTTTGTGAGGCCGCGGGTCAGGAAGGGCAGCCTTGGCCCGCATTGCACAGCCTCACTTGCCGATGGTGGTGTTACACACCCCCCTGCCAATGGCATGACGAGCCCACCTAGGGTAGCTTCGGCCGCAGTTTTGGTAGAATCTTATGCATCCCACTGCGGCCAATACCAAAAGCACGGGACGACACTCAGAGGGGTTTTAGTGGGTAGGCTTCCTGCCCTTTTCCCAATAGGGGAGGAGGGCGGGGGGAGAGTCCCACATAACCGCCGCGTTTGCCCAAACGCGGTGGTATGCGTAAAGCATTTCCCCTCTTAAAAAAAAAAAAAAAAAAAAAAAAAAAAAAAAAAAAAAAAAAAAAAAAAAAAGGTTAGGTTAGGTTAGGTTAGGTTAGGTTAGGTTAGGTTAGGTTAGGTTAGGTTAGGTTAGGTTAGGTTAGGTTAGGTTAGGTTAGGTTAGGTTAGGTTAGGTTAGGTTAGGTTGGGGTGCAGGCCGGATTCCTCCACGTTGGCTTGGGTGTTGCAGTCTCTCTTGATCTCGATCCGGAGAGAACGCAGCATCTGGGCTGGTGCACCCTGGGCATTGGCTGAGACTTTTCCCCCTTGGGAATTCTTTCGGTCCATGGCTAATATCCGGCACGGGGGGGGGGGGGGGGGGGAGGTGACAGGGGTTTCTTGAAGGGTTGCGGTTGTGTACCGGCACTTCTGCCCCGGAAAGTTTCCTTCTGTCACCTGGGGGGGGATGGTGACGAGCAGCTTTTCTTCGGAAAAGTGGCCTCGTCACCATAGGGAGGCGGCGACAGAGGTCGTTGGAAGGGGCGGTTGCTTTGGACCGTTTCCGCCCTGGACAGCTTCCTTCTGTGGCCCATTGACGGTTGGTGACTGGGGAGGCTTGAAGGGTCAGTTGCGTGTGCCTTCGAGGCCGTTTCTGTTCCTGGAAAGCTTAACCAGTTACCTGGAGGGGGCCGTGACAGAGGTGGTTGAAAGGGGCGGTTGCGTGTGCCTTTGAGGCCGTTTCCAAACCGGACAGCTGCTTTCTGTCACTTTGGTGGTTGGTGACTGGGCTTACCGAAAGACTGGGGCATGTTAACTCCGCTCTGCAACGGAGCACGAAGGTTCCGCTCTGCACCGGAGCATGACCCTGCTCAAGACGTACTCCCATGTCACCCGAGGGTCCTTCTACGTGTCTTTCGGAATCCCGGGGGGCACTGTAGTTATTGGTGGGACAGCTGTGGTGGGGTGTGTTTGAAGGGTATGGGGACCGACCCTAGAGGTTGGGTATCCGGAAAGCACCATCCACCACAGGCAGACCGTGTAGGGCCAGTGGGTTGGGGGCCCACATTGCACGGCTTTACCGGTCTGGGGAGATGGTCGTGGGCTGCTGACCGCAGCCGTCTCCTCCTTTGGCGGAGAAGGTGGGGCTCTTCGGAGCAGGCCAGGAGGCGTGTCAGTGGGCAAAGCTTAATTGCGGTTCCGCGGCGCCTCGCGACTGGCCAGGGGGGTAAACGCCGGAGTGGTTTTAGACGGTAGTTCTTTTGAGAGTCCGTCATACCTCCCATTGCACAGCCTTCCCCGGGCAGGGAGGATGCGTAAATGCATTTCCACTCCGTCATCAAAAAAAAAAAAAAAAAAAAAAAAGGTTAGGTTAGGTTAGGTTAGGTTAGGTTAGGTTAGGTTAGGTTAGGTTAGGTTAGGTTAGGTTAGGTTAGGTTAGGTTAGGTTAGGTTAGGTTAGGTTAGGTTAGGTTAGGTTAGGTTAGGTTAGGTTGGGGTGCAGGCCGGATTCCTCCACGTTGGCTTGGGTGTTGCAGTCTCTCTTGATCTCGATCCGGAGAGAACGCAGCATCTGGGCTGGTGCACCCTGGGCATTGGCTGAGACTTTTCCCCCTTGGGAATTCTTTCGGTCCATGGCTAATATCCGGCACGGGGGGGGGGGGGGGGGAGGTGACAGGGGTTTCTTGAAGGGTTGCGGTTGTGTACCGGCACTTCTGCCCCGGAAAGTTTCCTTCTGTCACCTGGGGGGGGATGGTGACGAGCAGCTTTTCTTCGGAAAAGAGGCCTCGTCACCATAGGGAGGCGGCGACAGAGGTCGTTGGAAGGGGCGGTTGCTTTGGACCGTTTCCGCCCTGGACAGCTTCCTTCTGTGGCCCATTGACGGTTGGTGACTGGGGAGGCTTGAAGGGTCAGTTGCGTGTGCCTTCGAGGCCGTTTCTGTTCCTGGAAAGCTTAACCAGTTACCTGGAGGGGGCCGTGACAGAGGTGGTTGAAAGGGGCGGTTGCGTGTGCCTTTGAGGCCGTTTCCAAACCGGACAGCTGCTTTCTGTCACTTTGGTGGTTGGTGACTGGGCTTACCGAAAGACTGGGGCATGTTAACTCCGCTCTGCAACGGAGCACGAAGGTTCCGCTCTGCACCGGAGCATGACCCTGCTCAAGACGTACTCCCATGTCACCCGAGGGTCCTTCTACGTGTCTTTCGGAATCCCGGGGGGCACTGTAGTTATTGGTGGGACAGCTGTGGTGGGGTGTGTTTGAAGGGTATGGGGACCGACCCTAGAGGTTGGGTATCCGGAAAGCACCATCCACCACAGGCAGACCGTGTAGGGCCAGTGGGTTGGGGGCCCACATTGCACGGCTTTACCGGTCTGGGGAGATGGTCGTGGGCTGCTGACCGCAGCCGTCTCCTCCTTTGGCGGAGAAGGTGGGGCTCTTCGGAGCAGGCCAGGAGGCGTGTCAGTGGGCAAAGCTTAATTGCGGTTCCGCGGCGCCTCGCGACTGGCCAGGGGGGTAAACGCCGGAGTGGTTTTAGACGGTAGTTCTTTTGAGAGTCCGTCATACCTCCCATTGCACAGCCTTCCCCGGGCAGGGAGGATGCGTAAATGCATTTCCACTCCGTCATCAAAAAAAAAAAAAAAAAAAAAAAAAAAAGGTTAGGTTAGGTTAGGTTAGGTTTTTTTTTTTTTTTTTTTTTTTTTTTTTTTTTTTTTTTTTTATTTACGATCTACCTCCAACATGATCGGAGTCTATGCTTGGTCTTATTTACTTCCATACCATTTCTCGCAATTTTGCCTCTCGCACTTTTATTCTCCATACTTTATCTTTCTTTCATTCATCTCTTTCATTCTTTTACTTTCCGGGTGGTGTACCCACTAATCTAATCTAGCTAGCTGTATCTTATGAATCTACTTGGAAGTGAAACATCAGGGATGTGCTTTTTTATTTACATGGACAAATACAATTTTGATTCTTATACTAATATGCATGCATGTATTTATTACACTTTTTTCTTATATATGTAGTGTTTTGCACGTGAATTACATTAAACTTTGTACGACATTTTAGGTAAATTATTTACATTTACTTATTTTACAATTTTATTGCTTAGTGATACTTATTTCTAATACATATCTTTACACATTGTTATTTCTTCTTGACCCTTGTTTACTTAATTACTTTTTAATTTATTTTTATATTCTAGTTTTTCATGCTTTATTTAAAATATACATAATTATATTTATAAAGCATGTGTGCTAATCATGTCTTGTTCCTATTGGTTACCTTTTTAACAATGGAGGTGCAATATTCAAGAAAACTTTGTAAGTGTGTACTTTTCATTATGGCCTGTATATTGTCTTGTGTTATTTCAAGTTCGATTTTTTGTTCTACGTTGTACCTTTCTAATTCATAGACCGGGCAGTCGAACAATATATGTGGCACCGTTTCCTGCATTTCACAATCACAGATGCACGATGGACTCTCTTTGCACTTGAAGCGATTCAAGTATTCAGAGAATCCACCGTGCCCCGTCATAAGTTGTGTTTTTATGCTAGTGGGTTCGAACTTTCTTATTATTCTATACGCCGTCACCGTGTCCGGGAAGAAAAGTTTGGTTATTGAAGCCGTTTCGCCGTCCTTGTATCTCCGATTCCACTCGACGAGCGTCCTCGCACGTATGTTACGCTTGACGTATGAAATCGGGCACTTATCATAGTCTGGCGCACGTTTGGAGCCTATGGCGGCTGCTTTTGCTAACTCATCTGCCCTCTCGTTGCCTTCCAGACCTGCGTGTGCCTTGATCCAGTGCAAATTTACCATTTTGCCGTGGAGAGATGCGGTTTTGATGTTTTCTCTGGCTTCAACTGCTAAGGCGTGGAGGCAACTGGGGTTCTGGATAGTTTGGAGAGCCGCCATTGAGTCACTGTAGACTCCAAACGTTTTGGCTGAACGCTTCTTTGCTTCCCTAGTTGCTTTACACAGAGCCAGGAGTTCCGCCTGATAAACCGTGCAGAATTTAGGCAGGGCAAGTTTGAAGGCTTTTGTCTCGGCATTACCTTTCCAAATGGAAAGTGATGCTCCGACTTTGCCCTCAATCTTACTCCCGTCTGTAAACATTAAAACCTCATAACCATTATGAGCGTTTACATCCTCTCGGTTTACCAGGCGTGTCACCTTAAGCTCATCATTTTCTGCAGGGTGGGGCATTTCTGCTGCTGGTGTCATCCGTTCGACCTCCCATCCACCTAGTGCTGGCAGGTATGCCCCTTTCTTGGCTTCGTATAGCGACGCCGCCTCTCGGACTCGGAGGTCAAGAGGGAGCACTCCTGACAGCACCAGGGCAGAATTAAGGGAGACTGTGCGGTAGGCTTTGCACAGTTTTTGGGCAATTCCACGTTGCACGGTTCCGAGCTGTTTTATGACACCCAATTTACCGGCAGCAGGTGCCCACACGCTGGCGGCGTACAAGACAATTGGTTCTACAGTAGCCACATATATTACCCGTAGCACTTCTGGATGGAGCCCCCAGTTAGTTTTTGCTGCCCTGGACAGTTGTTTTTGGATGCCTATCGCTTTTCGGCACACGTTAGAGACGTGGGCATTGAAAGTCATCTTGTCGTCGAAGGTGACCCCCAGCATTTTGAGTTCTTTGACTGCAGTTATGCTTGACCCGCCCATGGTCAGTCTTGGGGTGTCATATTTAAGCTTCCGTGTTAGTGTCATCGCATTTGTTTTATGTGGAGCAAACTTAAGCTTATTTCTGACACCCCACTCCTGAACATGTTCGAGGGCAGCGTTGGCTCTGGTTTCAATTTGCAATGCGGTGTCACCGTCGACGACAAGCATAACATCGTCTGCAAACGCCTGGCAGTAGTCACCCCTACGTTCTAGACTTTTCAGGAGGGGGTCGAGCAGCAAGTTCCACAGGATCGGGCCCGCAATCGATCCTTGTACGCAGCCTTTGCCTGTGTCGATACTGTATTCTTCACCTGCGTATCTTACAGTGACTTTCCTCTCCTTCAGATAGCTGTCCATAACCCGTCTTAAGCCTTTTGGGCAGTTCTCTTCCGCCAACCGGATTCTGATGGCCGGCCACCAGGCGCTATCGAAGGCTCCCTCGATGTCCAACGATATAACCGTTACGATTTTCTTCCTATCCAATTTATCCTTAATGCGTTTCGTTAGACAGTAGAGGGCGTCCTCGGTGCTGCGCTGTGGCATGAACCCGTATTGGTGTGGACTCATCCTGGGAATGAGGTAAAATCTCAGGCGGGCCACCAACATTTTTTTTTTCATATATCTTGCCGAGAATCGGCAGCAGTCCAATCGGTCTATAGGACTTTGGCGTGGTATAGTCACTTTTTCCCGGTTAGGTTAGGTTAGGTTAGGTTAGGTTAGGTTAGGTTAGGTTAGGTTAGGTTAGGTTAGGTTAGGTTAGGTTAGGTTAGGTTAGGTTAGGTTAGGTTAGGTTAGGTTAGGTTAGGTTAGGTTAGGTTAGGTTAGGTTAGGTTAGGTTGGGGTGCAGGCCGGATTCCTCCACGTTGGCTTGGGTGTTGCAGTCTCTCTTGATCTCGATCCGGAGAGAACGCAGCATCTGGGCTGGTGCACCCTGGGCATTGGCTGAGACTTTTCCCACTTGGGAATTCTTTCGGCCCATGGCTAATATCCGGCAAGGGGGGGAGGGGAGGTGTCAGGGGTTTCTTGAAGGGTTGCGGTTGTGTACCGGCACTTCTGCCCCGGAAAGTTTCCTTCTGTCACCTGGGGGGGGATGGTGACGAGCAGCTTTTCTTCGGAAAAGTGGCCTCGTCACCATAGGGAGGCGGCGACAGAGGTCGTTGGAAGGGGCGGTTGCTTTGGACCGTTTCCGCCGTGGACAGCTTCCTTCTGTGGCCCATTGACGGTTGGTGACTGGGGTAGCTTGAAGGGTCAGTTGCGTGTGCCTTCGAGGCCGTTTCTGTTCCCGGAAAGCTTAACCAGTTACCTGGAGGGGGCCGTGACAGAGGTGGTTGAAAGGGGCGGTTGCGTGTGCCTTTGAGGCCGTTTCCAAACCGGACAGCTGCTTTCTGTCACTTTGGTGGTTGGTGACTGGGCTTACCGAAAGACTGGGGCATGTTAACTCCGCTCTGCAACGGAGCACGAAGGTTCCGCTCTGCACCGGAGCATGACCCTGCTCAAGACGTACTCCCATGTCACCCGAGGGTCCTTCTACGTGTCTTTCGGAATCCCGGGGGGCACTGTAGTTATTGGTGGGACAGCTGTGGTGGGGTGTGTTTGAAGGGTATGGGGACCGACCCTTAGAGGTTGGGTATCCGGAAAGCACCATCCACCACAGGCAGACCGTGTAGGGCCAGTGGGTTGGGGGCCCACATTGCACGGCTTTACCGGTCTGGGGAGATGGTCGTGGGCTGCCGACCGCAGCCGTCTCCTCCTTTGGCGGAGAAGGTGGGGCTCTTCGGAGCAGGCCAGGAGGCGTGTCAGTGGGCAAAGCTTAATTGCGGTTCCGCGGCGCCTCGCGACTGGCCAGGGGGGTAAACGCCGGAGTGGTTTTAGACGGTAGTTCTTTTGAGAGTCCGTCATACCTCCCATTGCACAGCCTTCCCCGGGCAGGGAGGATGCGTAAATGCATTTCCACTCCGTCATAAAAAAAAAAAAAAAAAAAAAAAGGTTAGGTTAGGTTAGGTTGGGGTGCAGGCCGGATTCCTCCACGTTGGCTTGGGTGTTGCAGTCTCTCTTGATCTCGATCCGGGGAGAACGCAGCATCTGGGCTGGTGCACCCTGGGCATTGGCTGAGACTTTTCCCACTTGGGAATTCTTTCGGCCCATGGCTAATATCCGGCAAGGGGGGGAGGGGAGGTGACAGGGGTTTCTTGAAGGGTTGCGGTTGTGAGGAGAACACTTCTGCCCCGGAAAGTTTCCTTCTGTCACCTAGGGGGGGGATGGTGACGAGCTGCTTTTCCTCGGAAAAGTGGTGTTGTCACCATCCCGCCTCTTATGAGGGCGGCGACAGAGGTTGTTGGAAGGGGCGGTGGCGTGTGCCTGCGAGGCCGCTTCCGTCCTGGACAGCTTCTCTCTGTTGCCTTTTGACGGTTGGTGACTGGGGAGGCTTGAAGGGTCAGTTGCGTGTGCCTACGAGGCCGTTTCTGTTCCTGGAAAGCTTAACCAGTTACCTGGAGGGGGCCGTGACAGAGGTGGTTGAAAGGGGCGGTTGCGTGTGCCTTCGAGGCCGTTTCCAAACCGGACAGCTGCTTTCTGTCACTTTGGTGGTTGGTGACTGGGTTTACCGGAAGACATGGCACGCAACGGGGCGTAACCCACTCCGAAGGTGCTCCCATGTCACCCGAGGGTCCTTCTACGTGTCCTTCGGAATCTCGGGGGGCACTGTAGTTATTGGTGGGACAGCTGTGGTGGGGTGTGTTTGAAGGGTATGGGACCAAACCTCGCGTTTGGGTATCCGGAAAGCACCATCCACCACAGGCAGACCGTTGAAGGGAAGGCGAACTCAGTGAACTTCGGTTTGCTGCTCGCCCGAACTTCTTGTTAAGCCAGTGGGTAGGGGGCTCACATTGCACGGCTAAACCGGTCTGGGGAGACGGTCGCGGGCTGTTCACAGCCGTCTCCTCCTCTGGCGGGGGTTTGAGGGGCTCTTCGGAGCAAGCCGGGAGGTGCGTCAGTGGTCTATGCTTTTAGCGGTACCGCGGTGCCTCACTACCGGCCAGGAGGTTTAAACGCCGGAGTGGTTTTAGACGGTAGTTCTTTTGAGAGTCCGTCATACCTCCCATTGCACAGCCTTCCCCAGGCAGGGAGGATGCGTAAATGCATTTCCACTTCGTCAACAAAAAAAAAAAAAAAAAAAAAAAAAAAAAAGGTTAGGTTAGGTTAGGTTAGGTTAGGTTAGGTTAGGTTAGGTTAGGTTAGGTTAGGTTAGGTTAGGTTAGGTTAGGTTAGGTTAGGTTAGGTTAGGTTAGGTTAGGTTAGGTTAGGTTAGGTTGGGTGTGGTAGAGACGATTTGTGCGATTTTCAGTGATCAAAACCTACATTTTTTGCTCACTTGATCTATCTTTTCATTTCTCTTTTATCTAGTTTAGTTTTCTTATTTTCTTTAGTTTTGCATTTGCGGTTGGTTTTTGTTTCTTTGCTTTGTGTACGTTTTCTGCGGCAAAAAAGTTTGTGTTGCCGTTATCTTTTCGAGCCTTTTATAGGTTTGAAAAATACCGGCGATCGGCTTCTTTGCCGTACGGTTGGTCCGGTAATTTTCCTTACGCAAGTTTGGAAAATATCGGCCTTCTGGTTTTGTGTTTTTTAACTTTAATTTTTTGTAATTATTTTGGTTTGTTTACGTTTTTTAAAAATAGTTTAGTCGGTGTTGTCAGCTTCCTTAATTGCCCAGTTTTTGGGCTGGGGTAGCTGCGACGGTCCCGCTAACTATAGCGTAGGTTTAGTTTTGTAATTATTTCTGTGTCGTGAATTTTTGTTTTTTCTTAAACTTCGAGTTTTTGCTCGGAGTTTTTGAAAAACGATTCCGACTTTTTTGTGTTTAGGTGTGTTTTTTAATTATTATTATTCGTTGTAAAATTATTTAACCCCAAGGGGCGGGTAGCAATTTTTGTTTTTTAAATATTTTGTTTAAGGTCCTTAACGGTCTGACTTCCAGGTCGGAAGTTATCGGCCTGTTAAGGTACCGGGGTGAGTAAGGTTTTTCGGTTTACCAACTTAAGGTTTTTCCGAAAGTTGGTAAATTCGATAACTTTTTACCTTTTTACCTTTTTTGTGTTTTTTTGTTTTTGTTTTTGCGGCGCCACTAAATACTATTTTTTAGTGTTTATTTGGTCCCGCTACGACCTCGAGAAGTGGGTCAAATCAGGGGACAAAGTTTTCCCCTGGTTGCTATTTGTTTATTTCAGGCGCAAAACCTGATTTCCTATAGAAAAGTCGAGATCCGAGTCGCACTTGACCGTTTTAAGTTAGGTTAGGTCCTAACTTGGGTCCTAGCGGTCGGATTTCGGCTTTTCTTGGTAGGGAGGTAGGGGGGGCCGCCATGGCCTCACCTACAAAAAATCGGAGGGATCCGCCTAAGGGGGGGGGGATCATCCACGACTCCGACTCCGAATCCGAGATCGACGATCTCGGATGGCTCGTGGGGGAGCACTCTGCTCCACAGCCCTCCAAGAGGGCATTGGAAGATCAGGACGAAGAGGAGGAGGGGGAGGAAAGGCCCGTTAAAATAAACACGGCGTTTCGGGGGAAGCCCAAGGGGGCTTACTCTGGGCTGGCCGCAGCCAGGCTGAGGGCCAAGCTGTACCAGCTTGAGCCCCAGTTTGAGGAGGTAGCTGATGCCGATCCTGCGGCCAGCTACAGGAGGGATTTCCCCGAACTCCGCCCCAGAGGGGGAAAGGGGGGGAAAAAGGGAAAGGCGGAGGGGGACCGGCGATCGCGGTCAGCCTCGCGCTCTCGCTCGGGCTCGCGCTCCCCGGAGCCCATGGATGGGCTAGAGGGTCCGAAGGCTGACCCAATAGATGCCACCCGCATGGCGGCGAGGGACATCCTGGAGGCGGCCAGGATATCCGGCAATATCAAGGGGGAGGTCCAAGGCCGGATGAACCGGGCCTGCCGCGCCATCCTAGGGCTGATGGACGAGGTAGAGGCCGCCAGGACCGAGAGCGAGGAGATCCGCATCCTTAAGGCGGATAACAAAAGGATGCGGGAGCAACTCGCTCTGAACTCGGCGGAGCTGAAGGCGCTCCGCATCGCCTTCAGCGAGCGGCAGATCCCGGCCGCCCCCCCTGTCGCTGCTGCCCTGCAGTTCGGGACCGCCGAGTTGACCGAGGCTATTGAGGTCATGAAGAGGGACCTCTTCCTCAGCCTCGGTCGGATGATAGCCGACAGGATGGAGGAGGTCAACCGACGCCTCCCGGCGGAGCCCATCCTTCGCCCCCCGCTGGCACACGACAAGCGGGCTACCAAGCCCGCCGTGTCGGCCCCCCCTCAGCGACAGGGGGCAGGTATTGCCCCGCCACCCCCGGCCCCGGTGGACCTCGAGCCGAAAGCCAGAGCCAGGCTAGGCGATGGGCGGGCAAACAAGAAGGCGGTGGCCCCAGTCCCCACCCCCGCCAACAAGAAGTCCGCCAAGGCCGCCAAGGCTGCCCCGGCCCCGGAGGAGGAGTCCGGCCCCTCGGGCCGTATGCCACCTGCGCCCACACAAATGTCGTGGTCGCAGGTGGTTCGGAAGAAGGGCAAGGGCGCGGCCAAGCCCCCCCCTCCACCCCCTAAAGGGACCGGTAAGGCGACGCACGGGCCGAGACCCACCAAGTTGTCGGTCCCCAAGACGGCGGCGGTGGTGATCTCCCTAAAGAAGGGAGCCACCACCACCCTGCAGGCCACCATGGCTAAGGCCATTAATGGTCTTAGCCTGAGTGAGGTGGGCCTGCAGAGCGTGCGGGTCAGGACCTCGATGACGGGCTCCCGGGTCATCGAGGTCCCCGGGGAGAAGGGCCACGAGGTGGCGGACACCCTTGCGGCCAAGCTGCAAGGGTTGGTGGGGGACGTGGCGGACGTCAGCCGCCCTGTCAAGATGGCCGGCGTCCAGATCTCCGGATTGGACGAGTCGGCCACCAAGGACACGGTGGCGCAGGCTGTTGCCGCGGCGGGGGCGTGCCGGCCTGAGCAGGTCCGGGTGGGGGCCGTCCGCGCCCTTTACGATGGCACTGGATCGGTCTTGATCCAGTGCCCCGTGCAGGCTGCGGTGACCCTTACCAAGGCCGGGAGGATCCTGGTGGGCTGGGCCTCCGCCAGGGTCACGGCGGTGGGGCCGACACCAATGCGGTGCTTCCGCTGTTACGGTGTCGGCCACTCGCGGGAGCTGTGCCCCTCTAAAGTTGACCGGAGCAATTTCTGCTTCCGGTGCAGCAAAGAGGGGCACAAAATGGCGGATTGCTGGGAGAAGGCTTGGTGCGCCGTATGCCACCAGGCAAAACTCCCGGCAAACCACATGCTGGGGGGGAGGAAATGTTTCCCCCCCGCAACAAAAGGTAGGGACCTGAGGCCGCAGCGTCCCCGCCCCCCCGTTGCTAATGGAAGCACCCCCGCAGCGACCGCCGCGGCCCCCGAGGAGACCTGCATGGAGCTCTAAATGCCAGCACACCATTTAGAGCTCCTGCAGGCCAACGTCAACCACTCCGCCAGAGCACAAGACCTGCTCATGCAGGTAATGGCGGAGTGGTCGATTGACGTTGCGGTGGTCGCGGAACCCTACTTCGTCCCTCCCCTACCCAATTGGGTGGGGTCGACGGACGAGTGGGTTGCCGTGGCGGTGCCGGCGATCGGCGACGGACCCCCCCTCGTGAGGATCGAGGGCGGCCCGGGGTATGTGGCGGCCGGATGGGGGAGCGACACCGTACTAGTTGCGGTGTACTTCTCCCCCAATAGGCCGCTGGCCGCCTTTGAGGCCTTCCTGGGGGTCCTAGAGGGGGTCGTGGCGAGGGCGGCCCCGCGCCAGGTAATGGTCCTGGGGGACCTCAACGCCAAGAGTGCGGCGTGGGGATCCCCCATAACGGACGTGCGCGGGGGGGTGCTGACGGATTGGGTGGCGGCGGCGGGCCTGGTGGTCCTGAACCAGGGCAGCGCCAACACTTGCGTGCGGCGGCAGGGGGGTTCCATCGTGGACATCACGTTCGCGACCCCTGCCATTGCCGCACGCCTCGCAGACTGGCGCGTCCTGGAGGACGTGGAGACCCTCTCCGATCACCTGTATATCAGGTTGAGGGTCTCCACAAGACCGGGCCAGCTGCCACCCAGTCCTCGGGGGGGGCGGGAAGGGGGGACGGAGGAGTTCCCGAAGTGGTCCCTGTCCCAGCTGGACAGGGCCAAGGCGGACGAGGCGGCGATGGTGGAGGCTTGGTGTGCTGCCCCACCCGCCGCCTTGGGAGTGGAGGAGAGGGCGCGCCGGTTCCGCTCCGCACTGCAGGCCGTATGCGGAGCGGCCATGCCCCGGGCGAAACGGCTCTTCGCCCGGAGGAAGGTCTACTGGTGGTCCGCCGAAATCGCGGCAGTGCGGACCACCAGTAACAGTGCCCGCCGCGCCTACCAACACTGTAGGCGCAGGCGGCACACTGCGGAGGAGGAGGAGAGGCTCTACGGGGCCCTCAAAGAAGCCAAGGGGGCCCTAACACTGTCCATAGCAAAGGCCAAGGATGAGGCACACGCCTCATTCTTGGCCACGCTGGACAGGGATCCGTGGGGGCGGCCGTACAGGGTGGTGCGCAACAAAATGCGCACTGCCCCCCCCATGGATTCCCTAGAGCCTCCCCTCCTGAGGAGGGTCATCGAGGGGCTGTTTCCGGCAGCTCCCTCGATAACTCCCCCGGTGATGACCGAGCCACCGGGGGACTTGGAGGACCCACTCGAACTCGCTATCGCACCGGTAAGCGATGACGAGTTCGAGAGGGCGGTGGACCGGCTCCGGGGCTGCAAGAAAGCCCCGGGGCCCGACGGAGTACCGGGCCGGGTACTCCCCATCGCCCTAAAACACCTCGGGGACCGACTCAGGCAGTTGATGGACGACTGCCTGAGGGAGGGACGGTTCCCGAGGGTGTGGAAGGAGGGGAGGCTCTGCCTCCTCCGGAAAGAGGGTCGACCCCCGGATTGTCCCTCCGCCTATCGCCCCATAGTGCTGCTGGATGAGGCCGGGAAGATGATGGAGAGAATCCTGGCCTCCAGGATCCAGCAGCACCTGGAGACCGCCGGCCCGAACGTCTCCGACAGACAGTTCGGGTTTAGAGAGGGGCGGTCTACGCTCGACGCGCTGAAGTCCCTTAGGGACTTCTGCGAGTACGCGTCGAGCAGAGGGGAGGGTGTCGTCGCGGTGTCCCTTGACATCGCAAACGCGTTTGGCACTCTCCCCTATGGGGTGATAAGGGAGGCACTTATCTACCACCAAGTGCCTCCCTACCTGCGGCGGGTCATAGAGCACTACCTGACCGAGAGGGTAGTGCTCTATGAGCAGAGGGACGGTCGACGGGGGTCGACGGCGATGGCCTGTGGCGTACCCCAAGGTTCCGTGCTCGGTCCGCTCTTATGGAACCTGGGGTACGATTGGGCCATCAGGGGGGAGTTGCTCCCACGGACGGCCACCATCTGCTATGCAGATGACACCATGGTGGCCGTGCGTGGGACCGACATGAGGGAGGTGCTGTGCCGGGCGGAAGCGGCGGCCGAGCTGACCATTTACCGGATTGGTCGGCTCGGCCTGAGGGTGGCGCTCCCGAAGACTGAGGCGATAGTCTTCGGGGGCCGGGGGTGGAGGCTGCCGGCGGGCTTGGCGCTCACCCTGGGGGGGGAGTCGGTCCCGATCAAGCCCCACATAAAATATTTGGGGCTTGTTCTGGACCGACGATGGAACTTCGGGGAGCACTTTACACAGTTAGCTCCCCGAATTGTGGGCGCCGCGTCGGCACTGAGCCGGCTGCTGCCGAACGTGGGTGGGCCGGGCTCCTTGTGCCGCCGGCTATATGCCGGCGTTACGAGGAGCATGGCTCTGTACGGGGCCCCCATCTGGGCGGACAAGCTGTCCGCCCGGAACAGGGCCCTGCTACAGAGGCCACAGCGGGTGGTGGCCCTCCGAATTGTGAGGGCCTACATGACGGTGGCCCACGCCGCGGCCTGCCTCCTCGCCTGCACCCCGCCCTGGGAGTTGGACTCAGAGGTGCAGGCGGAGACCTACGCAATTAGGTCCAGGGCCCGGGCGAGAGGAGAACGCCCGGACCCTGAGGAGGTGGAGGAGACGCGCCGGATGACGGAGCGCCGACTGCGGGACAGGTGGAAAGCGGACCTGGAGGACTCCCCCTATGGGACTCGGACCATAGGGGCGATCCTCGGGTCGTTTGACACCTGGTTGGGGAGGGCAGTCGGCGCTACGTCGTACCGGCTTGTGCAGGTATTGACCGGACACGGATGCTTCGGTCATTACCTGCACAAAATTGGGAGGGAGCCCGGCCCGCAGTGCCATGAGTGCGGCGATCCGGACGACACGGCTCAGCACACTCTCGAGGTGTGCAGCCGGTGGAGTGCGGAGCGCCGCACTATGGCGCTAGCCATCGGTCGACGGGACCTCTCCCTGCACAGCGTTGTGTCTGCAATGCTGTGCAGCGACAGGTCCTGGAGGGCTGTGGCCTCCTTCTGCGAGTGTGTCATCTCGCAGAAGGAGGCCTCGGAGCGGGAGCGCGAGGATTCTCCTCTCGCGCATCCGCTCCGGCGTAGACGGCGGGGGGTGAGGCGGCGGCGTTTTGCCGCCCGCCTCAACCCTTAGTGACTGCGGGTGGGGGATGGGAGTCCCCCGCCCGCCGTAGGCTAGTCACTTGGCGGTCTGGGAGAGGGGCCAGGCGTGCTCGGCCTCTCTCTCCTTCGGCGCGGGTAGCCCCGGCAGACGGCCGGGGCTGCCGGAAGGCGTCGTGGGCAGAGCTTCGGCGGTTCCACGGCGCCTTGCCAAACCGGCAGGAGGGTACGCCAGGGTGGTTTTTAGTGGGTTGCGCCCCCTTTCCCCCTCTCA
Organism: Acleris sparsana; assembly: GCA_923062465.1. NCBI lineage: Eukaryota > Metazoa > Arthropoda > Insecta > Lepidoptera > Tortricidae > Acleris > Acleris sparsana. The sequence goes on from OV281293.1 coordinate 19,481,323, forward strand.
TTCTGAGGGGGGGGCGGGGGGTGAGTCCCACATATCCCCTCACTACTCCCATGGTGAGGGGAATGCATAAAGCATTTTCCACCCTGTCAAAAAAAAAAAAAAAAAAAAAAAAAAAAAAAAAGGTTAGGTTAGGTTAAAAATCTCGGGTGTGGTGTTGATGATTTGTGCGATTCTCGGTGACCAAACATTACATTTTTTGCTCATTCGTTTAATTGCTTCATTTCTTTTTTATTTAGTATAGTTTTCTTATTTTCTTTGATTTTCATTTTGCGGTTGGTTTTTCTTTCTTTGGTTTGTGTACGTTTTCTGCGGCAAAAAAGTTCGTGTTGCCGATATCTTTTCGAGCCTTTTATAGGATCGAAAAATACCGGCGATCGTCTTCTTTGCCGTACGGTTGGTCCGGTAATTTTCCTTACGCAAGTTTGGAAAATATCGGCCTTCTGGTTTTGTGTTTTTTAACTTTAATTTTTTGTAATTATTTTGGTTTGTTTACGTTTTTTAAAAATAGTTTAGTCGGTGTTGTCAGCTTCCTTAATTGCCCAGTTTTTGGGCTGGGGTAGCTGCGACGGTCCCGCTAACTATAGCGTAGGTTTTGTTTTGATTTTATTTCTGTGTCGCGAGCTTTTGATTTTCTTGAACTTCGAGTTTTTACTCGAAGTTTTTGAGAATCAGCTCCGGCTTTTTTGTGTTTGGTAGTGTTTTTTATTTAGTTTTATTTCTTGTAAAAATATTTAACTTTAAGGGGCGGGTAGAATATTTAGTTTTTTAAATTTTTGTTCTTTGTGTCTTGACAGTCCGACTTCCAGGTCGGGAGTTATCGGGCTGTTAAGGTACCGGGGTGTGTAAGGTTTTTCGGTTTACCAACTTAAGGTTTTTCCGAAAGTTGGTAAATTCGATAACTTTTGACCTTTTAACCTTTTTTGTTTTTGTTTTATTTAGTCTTAGTGGGGCAAACAAGAGCTATTGTTTAGTTTTGTTTCGTTCCGCTACGACTGTTGGAAGGGCGTCAAATCAGGGGACAAAGTTTTCCCCTGATTGCTATTTTTTATTTTCAGGCGCAAAATCCCATTTACTATAGAAAAGTCGAGATCCGAGTCGCGCTTGACCGTTTTAAGTTAGGTTAGGTCCTAACTTGGGTCCTAGCGGTCGGATTTCGGCTTTTCTTGGTAGGGAGGTAGGGGGGGCCACCATGGCCTCACCTACGAAAAATCGAAGGGTTCCACCCAAGGGGGGGGGAGTAATTAACGACTCCGAATCCGAGTCCGAGATCGACGATCTCGGATGGCTCGTGGGGGAGCACTCTGCTCCACAGCCCTCCAAGAGGGCTTTGGAGAACCAGGATGAGGAGGAGGAGGGGGAGGAAAGGCCCGTGAAAATAAACACGGCCTTTAGGGGGAAGCCCAAGGGGGCCTACTCTGGGCTGGCCGCAGCCAGGTTGAGGGCAAAGCTTTACCAGCTGGAGCCCCAATTTGAAGAGGTAGCTGGTGCCGATCCTGCGGCCAGCTACAGGAGGGATTTCCCTGAGCTCCGCCCTAGGGGGGGGAAGGGGGTAAAAGGGGGAAAAGCGAAGGGGGACCGGCGATCTCGCTCCGGCTCACGCTCTCGCTCGGGGTCGCGCTCCCCTGAGCTTATGGATGGGCTAGAGGGTCAGCAGGAGGCTGACCCGATTGATGCCACCCGCATGGCGGCACGGGATATCCTGGAGGCGGCCAGGATATCCGGCAATATCAAGGGGGAGGTACAGGGCCGGATGAACCGAGCCTGCCGCACTATCCTGGGGCTAATGGATGAGGTAGAGGCCTCCAGAACCGAGAGCGAGGAGATCCGCATCCTTAAAGCGGACAATAAAAGGATGCGGGAGCAACTCGCTCTGAACTCGGCGGAGCTGAAGGCGCTCCGCATCGCCTTCAGCGAGCGGCAGATCCCGGCCGCCCCCCCCGTGTCTGCTGCCCTGCAGTTTGGAACCGCCGAGCTCACCGAGGCTATCGAGGTGATGAAGCGGGACCTCTTCCTCAGCCTCGGGAGGATGATATCCGACAGGATGGAGGAGGTCAATAGGCGCCTCCCGGCGGAGCCCATCCTCCGCCCCCCCCTTGCACATGACAAGCGGGCTGCCAAGCCATCCACGGCAGCCCCCCCCGAGCGAAAGAGGGCAGAAATTGCCCTGCCACCCTCGGCCCCGGTAGAAGCCCTCGAAACCAGGGCCAGGCTCGGCGATGGGCGGCCTAAAGCCGCCAAAAAGGTGGTGGCCCCAGTCCCCACCCCCGCCAAAAAGAAGTCCGCCAAGGCCGCCAAGGCTGCCCCGGCCCCGGAGGAGGAGCCCGGCCCTTCGGGCCGTATGCCGCCTGCGCCCACACAGATGTCGTGGTCGCAGGTGGTGCGGAAGAAGGGCAAGGGCGCGGCCAAGCCCCCCCCTCCAGCCCCTAAAGGGCCCGGGAAGACAGCGCACGGGCCCAGACCCGCAAAGCTGTCCGTCCCCAAGACGGCGGCGGTGGTGATCTCCCTCAAGAAGGGGGCCACCACCACCCTGCAGGCCACCATGGCTAAGGCCATTAATGGTCTTAGCCTGAGTGAGGTGGGCCTGCAGAGCGTGCGGGTCAGGACCTCGATGACGGGCTCCCGGGTCATCGAGGTCCCCGGGGAGAAGGGCCACGAGGTGGCGGATACCCTTGCAGCCAAGCTGCAAGGGTTGGTGGGGGACGTGGCGGACGTCAGCCGCCCCGTCAAGATGGCCGGCGTCCAGATTTCCGGTCTGGATGAGTCGGCCACCAAGGAGACGGTGGCGCAGGCTGTTGCCGCGGCTGGGGCGTGCCAGCCTGAGCAGGTCAAAGTGGGGGCCGTCCGCGCCCTTTACGATGGCACTGGATCGGTCTTAGTCCAGTGCCCCGTGCAGGCTGCGGTGACCCTCACCAAGTCCGGGAGGATCCTGGTGGGCTGGGCCTCCGCCAGGGTCACGGCGGTGGGGCCGACACCAATGCGGTGCTTCCGCTGCTATGGTGTCGGCCACTCGCGGGAGCTGTGCCCCTCCAAAGTTGACCGGAGCAATTTCTGCTTCCGGTGCAGCAAGGAGGGGCACAAGATGGCGGATTGCTGGGAGAAGGCTTGGTGCGCCGTATGCCACCAGGCCAAACTCCCGGCAAACCACATGCTGGGGGGGAGGAAATGTTTCCCCCCCGCAACTAAAGGTAAGGACCTGCGGCCGCAGCGTCCCCGCCCCCCCGTTGCTAATGGAAGCACCCCCGCAGCGACCGCCGTGGCCCCCGAGGAGACCTGCATGGAGCTCTAAATGCCAGCACACCATTTAGAGCTCCTGCAGGCCAACGTCAACCACTCCGCCAGAGCACAAGACCTGCTGATGCAGGTAATGGCGGAGTGGTCGATTGACGTTGCGGTGGTCGCGGAACCCTACTTCGTCCCTCCCCTACCCAACTGGGTGGGGTCGACGGACGAACGGGTTGCCGTGGCGGTGCCGGCGATCGGCGACGGACCCTCCCTCGTGAGGATCGAGGGCGGCCCGGGGTTCGTGGCGGCCGGATGGGGGAGCGACACCGTACTAGTTGCGGTGTATTTCTCCCCCAACAGGCCGCTGGCCGCCTTTGAGGCCTTCCTCGAGGTCCTGAGGGGGGTCGTGGAGAGGGCGGCCCCGCGCCATATAATGGTCCTGGGGGACCTCAACGCCAAGAGTGCGGCGTGGGGATCCCCCATAACGGACGTGCGCGGGGGGGTGCTGACGGATTGGGTGGCGGCGGCGGGCCTGGTGGTCCTGAACCAGGGCAGCGCCAACACTTGCGTGCGGCGGCAGGGGGGGTCTATCGTGGACATCACGTTCGCGACCCCTGCCATTGCCGCACGCCTCGCAGACTGGCGCGTCCTGGAGGACGTGGAGACCCTCTCCGATCACCTGTATATCAGGTTGAGGGTCTCCACAAGACCGGGCCAGCTGCCACCCAGTCCTCGGGGGGGGTGGGGAAGGGGGACGGAGGAGTTCCCCAAGTGGTCCCTGTCCCAACTGGACAGGGCCAAGGCGGACGAGGCGGCGATGGTGGAGGCTTGGTGTGCTGCCCCACCCGCCGCCTTGGGAGTGGAGGAGAGGGCGCGCCGGTTCCGCTCCGCACTGCAGGCCGTGTGCGGAGCGGCCATGCCCCGGGCGAAACGGCTCTTCGCCCGGAGGAAGGTCTACTGGTGGTCCGCCGAAATTGCGGCAGTGCGGACCACCAGTAACAGTGCCCGCCGCGCCTACCAACATTGCAGGCGCAGGCGGCACACTGCGGAGGAGGAGGAGAGGCTCTACGGGGCCCTCAAAGAAGCCAAGGGGGCCCTAACCCTGTCCATAGCAAAGGCCAAGGATGAGGCACACGCCTCATTCTTGGCCACGCTGGACAGGGATCCGTGGGGGCGGCCGTACAGGGTGGTGCGCAACAAAATGCGCACTGCCCCCCCCATGGACTCTCTAGAGCCTCCCCTCCTGAGGAGGGTCATCGAGGGGCTGTTTCCGGCAGCTCCCTCGATAACTCCCCCGGTGATGACCGAGCCACCGGGGGACTTGGAGGACCCACTCGAACTCGCTATCGCACCGGTAAGCGATGACGAGTTCGAGAGGGCGGTGGACCGGCTCCGGGGCTGCAAGAAAGCCCCGGGGCCCGACGGAGTACCGGGCCGGGTACTCCCCATCGCCCTAAAACACCTCGGGGACCGACTCAGGCAGTTGATGGACGACTGCCTGAGGGAGGGACGGTTCCCGAGGGTGTGGAAGGAGGGGAGGCTCTGCCTCCTCCGGAAAGAGGGTCGACCCCCGGATTGTCCCTCCGCCTATCGCCCCATAGTGCTGTTGGATGAGGCCGGGAAGATGATGGAGAGAATCCTGGCCTCCAGGATCCAGCAGCACCTGGAGACCGCCGGCCCGAACGTCTCCGACAGACAGTTCGGGTTTAGAGAGGGGCGGTCTACGCTCGACGCGCTGAAGTCCCTTAGGGACTTCTGTGAGTACGCGTCGAGCAGAGGGGAGGGTGTCGTCGCGGTGTCTCTTGACATCGCGAACGCGTTTGGCACTCTCCCCTATGGGGTGATAAGGGAGGCACTTATCTACCACCAAGTGCCTCCCTACCTGCGGCGGGTCATAGAGCACTACCTGACCGAGAGGGTGGTGCTCTATGAGCAGAGGGACGGTCGACGGGGGTCGACGGCGATGGCCTGTGGCGTACCCCAAGGTTCCGTGCTCGGTCCGCTCTTATGGAACCTGGGGTACGATTGGGCCATCAGGGGGGAGTTGCTCCCGCGGACGGCCACCATCTGCTACGCAGATGACACCATGGTGGCCGTGCGTGGGACCGACATGAGGGAGGTGCTGTGCCGGGCGGAAGCGGCGGCCGAGCTGACCATTTACCGGATTGGTCGGCTCGGCCTGAGGGTGGCGCTCCCGAAGACTGAGGCGATAGTCTTCGGGGGCCGGGGGTGGAGGCTGCCGGCGGGCTTGGCGCTCACCCTGGGGGGGGAGTCGGTCCCGATCAAGCCCCACATAAAATATTTGGGGCTTGTTCTGGACCGACGATGGAACTTCGGGGAGCACTTTACACATTTAGCTCCCCGAATTGTGGGCGCCGCGTCGGCACTGAGCCGGCTGCTGCCGAACGTGGGTGGGCCGGGCTCCTTGTGCCGCCGGCTGTATGCCGGCGTTACAAGGAGCATGGCTCTGTACGGGGCCCCCATCTGGGCGGACAAGCTGTCCGCCCGGAACAGGGCCCTGCTGCAGAGGCCACAGCGGGTGGTGGCCCTCCGAATTGTGAGGGCCTACATGACGGTGGCCCACGCCGCGGCCTGCCTCCTCGCCTGCACCCCGCCCTGGGAGTTGGACGCAGAGGTGCAGGCGGAGACCTACGCAGTTAGGTCCAGGGCCCGGGCGAGAGGAGAACGCCCGGACCCTGAGGAGGTGGAGGAGACGCGCCGGATGACGGAGCGCCGACTGCGGGACAGGTGGAAAGCGGACCTGGAGGACTCCCCCTATGGGACTCGGACCATAGGGGCGATCCTCGGGTCGTTTGACACCTGGTTGGGGAGGGCAGTCGGCGCTACGTCGTACCGGCTTGTGCAGGTATTGACCGGACACGGATGCTTCGGTCATTACCTGCACAAAATTGGGAGGGAGCCCGGCCCGCAGTGCCATGAGTGCGGCGATCCGGACGACACGGCTCAGCACACTCTCGAGGTGTGCAGCCGGTGGAGTGCGGAGCGCCGCACTATGGCGCTAGCCATCGGTCGACGGGACCTCTCCCTGCACAGCGTTGTGTCTGCAATGCTGTGCAGCGACAGGTCCTGGAGGGCTGTGGCCTCCTTCTGCGAGTGTGTCATCTCGCAGAAGGAGGCCTCGGAGCGTGAGCGCGAGGACTCTCCTCTCGCGCATCCGCTCCGGCGTAGACGGCGGGGGGTGAGGCGGCGGCGTTTTGCCGCCCGCCTCAACCCTTAGTGACTGCGGGTGGGGGATGGGAGTCCCTCGCCCGCCGTAGGCTAGTCACTTGGCGGTCTGGGAGAGAGGCCAGGCGTGCTCGGCCTCTCTCTCCTTTGGCGCGGGTAGCCCCGGCAGGTGGCCGGGGCTGCCGGAAGGCGTCGTGGGCAGAGCTTCGGCGGTTCCACGGCGCCTTGCCTAACCGGCAGGAGGGTACGCCAGGGTGGTTTTTAGTGGGTTGCGCCCCCTTTCCCCCTTCTCATTCTGAGGGGGGGGGCGGGGGGTGAGTCCCACATATCCCCTCACTACTCCCATGGTGAGGGGAATGCATAAAGCATTTTCCACCCTGTCAAAAAAAAAAAAAAAAAAAAAAAAAAAAAAAGGTTAGGTTAGGTTAGGTTAGGTTAGGTTAGGTTAGGTTAGGTTAGGTTAGGTTAGGTTAGGTTAGGTTAGGTTAGGTTAGGTTAGGTTAGGTTAGGTTAGGTTAGGTTAGGTTAGGTTGGGGTGCAGGCCGGATTCCTCCACGTTGGCTTGGGTGTTGCAGTCTCTCTTGATCTCGATCCGGAGAGAACGCAGCATCTGGGCTGGTGCACCCTGGGCATTGGCTGAGACTTTTCCCCCTTGGGAATTCTTTCGGCCCATGGCTAATATCCGGCACGGGGGGGGGGGGGGGGGGGGGAAGGTGACAGGGGTTTCTTGAAGGGTTGCGGTTGTGTACCGGCACTTCTGCCCCGGAAAGTTTCCTTCTGTCACCTGGGGGGGGATGGTGACGAGCAGCTTTTCTTCGGAAAAGTGGCCTCGTCACCATAGGGAGGCGGCGACAGAGGTCGTTGGAAGGGGCGGTTGCTGGGCCGCTTCCGCCCTGGACAGCTTCCTTCTGTGGCCCATTGACGGTTGGTGACTGGGGTAGCTTGAAGGGTCAGTTGCGTGTGCCTTCGAGGCCGTTTCTGTTCCTGGAAAGCTTAACCAGTTACCTGGAGGGGGCCGTGACAGAGGTGGTTGAAAGGGACGGTTGCGTGTGCCTTTGAGGCCGTTTCCAAACCGGACAGCTGCTTTCTGTCACTTTGGTGGTTGGTGACTGGGCTTACCGAAAGACTGGGGCATGTTAACTCCGCTCTGCAACGGAGCACGAAGGTTCCGCTCTGTACCGGAGCATGACCCTGCTCAAGACGTACTCCCATGTCACCCGAGGGTCCTTCTACGTGTCTTTCGGAATCCCGGGGGGCACTGTAGTTATTGGTGGGACAGCTGTGGTGGGGTGTGTTTGAAGGGTATGGGGACCGACCCTTAGAGGTTGGGTATCCGGAAAGCACCATCCACCACAGGCAGACCGTGTAGGGCCAGTGGGTTGGGGGCCCACATTGCACGGCTTTACCGGTCTGGGGAGATGGTCGTGGGCTGCCGACCGCAGCCGTCTCCTCCTTTGGCGGAGAAGGTGGGGCTCTTCGGAGCAGGCCAGGAGGCGTGTCAGTGGGCAAAGCTTAATTGCGGTTCCGCGGCGCCTCGCGACTGGCCAGGGGGGTAAACGCCGGAGTGGTTTTAGACGGTAGTTCTTTTGAGAGTCCGTCATACCTCCCATTGCACAGCCTTCCCCGGGCAGGGAGGATGCGTAAATGCATTTCCACTCCGTCATCAAAAAAAAAAAAAAAAAAGGTTAGGTTAGGTTAGGTTAGGTTAGGTTAGGTTAGGTTAGGTTAGGTTAGGTTAGGTTAGGTTAGGTTAGGTTAGGTTAGGTTAGGTTAGGTTAGGTTAGGTTGGGGCCCGTCGAATGACGGAGCGGCGCCTGAGGGACCGGTGGAAAAGCGACCTGGAGGACTCCCCCTATGGACTCCGCACCATAGGGGCACTCCTCCCGTCGCTGGACCACTGGTTGGAGAGGAGGTACGGTACCGCCACGTACCGTCTTGTGCAGGTGATGACCGGGCACGGGTGCTTCGGCCATTACCTGCACAAGATTAGGAGAGAGCCCAGTCCGGTTTGCCACGAGTGCGGCGATCCGGACGACACGGCCCAGCACACCCTAGAGGTGTGCTCGAAGTGGGATCCGGAGCGCCGCGCTCTGGTTGCAGACACAGGGCTCTCCGATCTCTCACTGCACAGCGTCGTGTCGGCCATGCTGAGCAGTGAGAGATCGTGGTTGGCGGTCGTCTCCTTCTGCGAGAGCATTGTCTCGCAGAAGGAGGCGGCGGAGCGGGAGCGCGAGGAGGACGTGGATGCGCACCCGCTCCGGCGTAGACGTGTGGGGCGAAGGCGGAGGCAGTTTGCCACCCGCCTGAACCCCTAGTAGGACCGTGGGGATAGGGTCCCACACAAAGGTCCTACACGTCTGGGGGAGAGTTCGGCGTGTTAACTGAACCCTCCCTCCTTTGGCGCAGGTGCCCCAGCAACAGGCTGGGGCGGCTGGGGGGCACCCAGTGGTGAATAGTCATCAGCCCACGGTGCCCCCGTTAACAGCCTGTGGAGGTTAACACCGGTGAGGTTTTAGTGGGTAGGCTTCCCCCTTCCCCTTCGCTCTGAAGGGTAGGGGGTTGAGAGTCCCACATAACCCTCCAATATGGTCGTCCCTAGACCGGAGGGTACGCGTAAATGCGTTTCCTCACCGTCAAAAAAAAAAAAAAAAAAAAGGTTAGGTTAGGTTAGGTTAGGTTAGGTTAGGTTAGGTTAGGTTAGGTTAGGTTAGGTTAGGTTAGGTTAGGTTGGGGTGCAGGCCGGATTCCTCCACGTTGGCTTGGGTGTTGCAGTCTCTCTTGATCTCGATCCGGAGAGAACGCAGCATCTGGGCTGGTGCACCCTGGGCATCGGCTGAGACTTTCTTCCTTTGGGAGATTCTTTCAGCCCATGGCTAATATCTGGCAGGGGGGGGGGGGTTTCACCGAACCAGTGGCGGTATATCCACTTTTGGGCCAGCGCGGGCCTGGGGAACTAAATACTCCCCGAAAGTGTGCACTTATGGTGGAAGGCTGCTCCCGACTACTCTCCTCGGAGAGTAGTTAGAGGAGTGCAGCAGCGTCTTCTGCTTTGCAGAGGGCGTTTTGGGTGGAGTGGAGGGCATTCTCCTAGGAGAGTGGGCGATGGATGATTGGGGGTTGTCCTCGAAAGAGGTACAACGGGGCCCGACGATGTGCCAGGCGCACTCGGTTTAGCCGACGTCGAGCCTAACTCGTTTCCCGTCTGGAGTGTCGTGGATCACGTCTCGCGGCTCCGACGGGCCGAGGACCTTGCCTTAACCGGCTGGGTCGAGGGGAGTAAACCTCATAAAAAATCCCTCAATCCTAAGCGGCGCCGCACCGCGAGGGGATGCATGGCTGAGAGGTGGTCAGCGATTAGTGCGTTGCCCCGTCAGAGTACCTGCCGACCCTCTGACGGGAGATGCTAGGCTTGTCCAGGTGCACGGGCACCTCCTGGATCGACCGTTATATCCCGACTACTCGTGGGAACAAAAATGGAAACACCAACAACCCAACCAAACGGCCCTTCTCAGGGCCAAAACACCCCAAAAGACCCTAGCAGACGCATAATTGACACCGATGAAGAGAGAGAGAGGATGCTCGACATGGCGAGGTTGAAGGAGACGGAGCTGATGGAGGAGATGTTGTTGGAGACAGGTAATGTTTCCGACTCATCTCTTCCATCAGTCAACGTCAAAACCACCAAGCGGCCGCATGCGGACGAGGACGAGGTGCTGACTGGGCCGGTCATAAAGCCCAAAGTGAACACCGCCAGGAGGGGCGGGACCGTACTGAGGTTCCGTGAGTGCCGGGAGGTCGGGACGGGGGCGGACGCTAATTACCGTGTTAGCCGCGACTCCTCGCCGTCTCGACCTCGTGGGAGGAGAGCCCTAAGAGCGGGGAAGAAAAGGCGCAGCTCCTCGGTCCCGCGGGACCGCAGCCCTATGCGGGATGAGGACGACTATGATGGGAGCTACATCGCCGTTCTCAGAGACTCTGCACGGCAGGTGATGGCGGAAGCCAGCAAGAGCGGCAACCTAAAGGGAGATGTCTGGAGCCGCATGAACATTGCGTGCAATGATATCATGGCGGCCGCAGACATCCTTCAGGGGAGGAATGGAGGAGAGGACGAGGAGGTGAGGGCCTTACGGGCTGACAACAAGCGCATGAGGGAGGAACTCTCCCTCGTGCGTAAGGAGCTAAAGGCCCTCCGGACGGCCTTCTCGGAAAAAAAGAAGTTGCCTTCGCAGGACTCGCCAGCCGAAGACGGCCTTCCACAGGCCTTGGGGCAGGCCATGTTGGTGCTGAGGGAGGACCTCAAGCGGGACCTCTTCATGTCCATCGGGGAGATGGTGAATGTCCGGATTGGGGAAGTCCGGGCCCTTCTCCCCGCTGGTCCGATTGTCCGCCCCCCACTGGCAGCGGACAAGAGGAGGAAGGAGGTTCCTCCCAGGTTGGGCCCCGCCACCGTGCCAGCTCCTCATACCAGGGCAGCTTCCCCGGCAGGAGCAGCATCCACCACCACGGCGGCTCTCCCAGCTAGGGCGGCTCCCCCCGCCCGAGCGGCCAAGCTGACTCCTGCCACTCGTAAGGCCCCCCCAGCCAAGGCGGCACCCCCAGCTAAGACTTCGCGCCGTCGTCATCGGGCAAAAACGGCGGGGCCGCTGGCTGCTCCCCGTCCCCCTCCTATCCGTGAGTTCGCCCCGGCGGTTCCGGCAGTTCAGGAGCCACTGCCGCCATCCCTGATGTCGTGGTCGGACGCGGTCAAGAGGGGGAAAAAGAAAAAGGAGAAGACGGTCGCCCCACCACCTGAAGCCAGAGGCAACAGGCCCGCGCCGGGCCCCAGGAAACTGCCTGCTCCCTCAACGGCTGCTGTTGTGGTAGCCGTAAAGGAGGGCAGCGAGGCCACCTACGCCAGCGTCATGGCCAAGGCCATGAAGTCCTTCTCGCTGGCGGAGGTTGGCCTTGAACATGTCAGGGTTCGCAAGACGCAGACCGGGGCCCGCCTCATTGAGGTCCCGGGCGCGAACGGGGCAGCGGCGGCGGATGCGCTATGCGCAAAACTTGACGGGTTGGTTGGCGACGTGGCCAAAGTCTACAGACCCGTCAAAATGGCGGAAATCCGGGTGGGTGGTCTCGATGAGACCATCACCCCGGAGGACATCGCGGCGGCAATGGCGGCCAAGACTGGGTGCTCCCCCACCCAGGTGAAGGTTGGCGCCATCCGGGTCCGATTTGACGGATCCGGCGTGGCGAACGCGCAGTGCCCGGTGACCGTGGCCAACACGCTGGCAACAGCAGGACGACTACTGGTGGGGTGGTCGTCCGCCAGCGTGACTGCACTGGAGGCGAGGCCCATGCGGTGCTTCCGATGCCAAGGCATCGGACACAGCGGGGCCCTCTGCCCCTCAACCGTGGACCGGTCAAATTGGTGCCACCGGTGCAGTGGGCCGGACCACTGGAGGGCCTCCTGCATGGCCGCGCCGCATTGCGACGTTTGCCTAAAAGCGCGACGTCCAGCGGACCACGTGATGGGGGGACGGAGGTGCAGCCCGCCACACACGAGGGGCAAGGCTGGCCAGACAACGTCCCCCTCTACAAGGCGTGCCGCCAATGCGGCTAGGCAAGAAGGTAGCCAGATGGACCTCTAAATGCCAGCACACCAGCATTTAGAGGTCCTTCAGGCGAACGCCAACCACTCCGCCCGCGCCCAAGATCTGCTCATGCAGGTCATGGCGGAGTGGGGCATTGGCGTTTTGGTGGTGGCTGAGCCGTACTTCGTCCCCCCCCAGCCCAACTGGGTCGGGGCGACGGATGGCTCGGTCGCCATTGTGGTGCCGGCGATGGCTGACCTCCCCCCCCTATCAGGAATGGCCAGGGGTTCGGGCTTCGCGGTGGCCAAGTGGGGAGACACTGTCATAGTGGCAGTGTACTTCTCCCCGAATAGGCCGCTGCGGGAATTCGAGGACTTTCTGGTGGGGCTGGGGAGGGTCGTCGGAGGGGCGGCGCCGGCACAGGTGATGGTGATGGGGGACCTCAACGCCAAGAGCGCGGCGTGGGGTTCCCCCATCACGGACCCCAGAGGGGTGGCCCTCGAGGACTGGGTGGCGGCTTCAGGAATGGAGGTTCTAAATAGGGGCAACGCCAATACGTGCGTGCGTCGGCAGGGAGGGTCCATAGTGGACGTTTCGTTCGCGACTCCTGCCTTCGCCGCACGCATTGCCAATTGGCGTGTCCTGGAGGATGTTGAGACCCTCTCCGACCATCTATATGTGCGGATGAGGGTCAGCAGCTCGTTGCGTGCTCCGCAGCCCAGCCTGAGAGGGCGAAGAACAGGTAGGGAGATCCTCCCGAGGTGGTCGATGTCACGGCTTGACCGAGCGATGGCGGACGAGGCTGCAATGGCCGAAGCGTGGTGTGCCCCCCCATCGATCACCTTGGGGGTGGAAGAGCGAGCAGACCGGTTCCGTGTCGCCCTTACATCCATTTGTGATGCAGCCATGCCACGGGCAAGAAAACTGCCATCAAAACGGGCGGTCTACTGGTGGTCGGAGGAAATTGCGGCCCTCCGTATCACCAGTAACAGCGCTCGCCGTGACTACACCCGCTGCAGGCGAAGGCGTCACCCTTCGAGCGAAGAAGATGCTCTTCACAGGGCCCTCAAAGATGCAAAGGAGGCTCTAACCCAAGCGATTGCCAAACGAAAGGACGAGGCGCGGGAGGAGTTCCTAGCTACGCTGGACCGGGACCCATGGGGTCGTCCATATAAATTTATACGCAATAAAATGACGCAAGCTCCCCCCATGAACTCCTTGGAGCCGGAACTGCTCAAGCGCGTGGTGGAAGGCTTATTCCCGGCAGCGCCGGACTATCTTCCGCCAAGCATGGTGAGCCCTGTGGAGGAACAGGAAAACCCGATTGGCACCCCGCTCATCACAGATGATGAAATGGAGCGTGCGGTTGACCGCCTCCGATCGGGTAGGAAGGCCCCGGGACCGGACGGAGTTCCAGGCATGGTACTCCTACTGGCGCTCAAGCATCTCGGAGACCGCCTTAGGGCCCTCTTTGAGGACTGCATCAGAGAGGGGCGGTTTCCGAGATGCTGGAAGGAGGGACGTCTGGTCCTACTAAGGAAAGAGGGTCGCCCGCACGATTCACCTGCCGGTCACCGTCCCATTGTCCTCCTTGATGAGACAGGCAAGATGTTAGAGCGCATCTTGTCTTGTCGCATCATTAAACATCTGGAGGACGTGGGGCCTAATATCACCGACCGGCAATTTGGGTTCCGGGTGGGACGTTCCACAATGGACGCGCTTTGGTCCCTCCGGGACTTTTGCAAGCTTGCGGAGGAAAAAGGGGAGGGAGTCGTGGCGGTGTCATTGGATATCGCCAACGCGTTTGGCTCCCTCCCCTTTTCGGTCATCAGCGAGGCCCTCCGCTACCATGCGGTGCCTCCCTACCTAAGGAGGATAGTGGAGCACTACCTCACTGAGAGAGTAGTGCTCTACGAATGCGAGGGTCGAAGAGTTTCCCGCGGTGTGGCCTGTGGTGTTCCCCAGGGGTCTGTTCTCGGGCCCCTGCTTTGGAATATTGGGTTCGATTGGGCAATCCGTGGGTCCCAACTTCCCTGCATGACCACTATATGTTATGCCGACGATACTATGGTGGCCGTGCGGGGAAAAAAGCTGGACGAGACTCTGAGGATAGCGGCGGTAGCGGCTGAGCTAACGATTGACCGCATCAAACTTCTGGGGCTTGATGTGTCCCTCGAAAAAACGGAAGGTATAGCTTTCGGGGGGAGGGGCTGGCGCCCGCGCAGTGGAACAGCCATAACGATTGCGGGCCAGGTGGTGCAGGTAAAGGCCAACGTCAAGTACCTTGGTCTTGTCCTGGACCGAAAGTGGGACTTTGGGGAGCATTTTAAGCAACTCGCTCCCCGGGTGGTAGGCGCTGCGTCGGCCCTTGGTCGGCTGCTACCAAATGTGGGAGGGCCGAGGGCGCCATGCAGGCGCCTCTTTGCCGGAGTCGTGCGCAGCATGGCGCTCTACGGAGCGCCAATATGGGCCGATAGGCTGTCAGCCAAGAATAGGGCCCTCCTTCGGAGGCCTCAGAGGGTCGTGGCCCTGCGAATTGTTAGGGCCTACGTGACGGTGGCCCATGCGGCCGCATGCGTCTTGGCCTGCACCCCGCCGTGGGAGCTGGATGCTCAGGTGCAGGCTGAGACGTACCGTGAAAGGAGGGAGTCCAGGGCCCGGGGTGAGCGCCCGTACTCTGAAGTCCCACAAAGGATCCGCCGAATGACGGAGAAAAGGATGAGGGACCGGTGGAAAAGTGACCTGGAGGACTCCCCCTATGGAACTTATACTATAGGGGCACTCCTCCCGTCATTTGACCACTGGGTCGAGAGGCGACACGGTACGCTTACGTACCGGCTTGTGCAGGTACTGACCGGACATGGGTGCTTCGGCCACTACCTGCACAAGATAAAGAGGGAGCCGAGTCCGATCTGCCACGAGTGTGGCGATCCGGACGACACGGCCCAGCACACCCTCCAGGTGTGTACTCGCTGGGATCCGGAGCGCCGCACTATGGCTGCGGAAATTGGTGCCTCAGATCTCTCGCTGCACAGCGTAGTCTCGGCCATGCTGGGCAGCGACAGATCGTGGAAGGCGGTATCCTCCTTCTGTGAGAGTGTCATCTCGCAGAAGGAGGTGGCAGAGCGGGAGCGCGAAGACAATGTCGACGCGCACCCGCTCCGACGCAGACGGAGGGGGCGAAGGCGCATGCAGTACGCTGCTAGCCTGAACCCCTTGTAGGACCAGTGGGTTAGGGGCCCACATTGCACGGTCCTACACACGTCTGGGGGAGGGGTCGTAGCGTTTACCGACCTCTCCCTCCTTTGGCGGAGGTACCCCGGCACTAGGCTGGGACGGCTGGGGGACACCTAATGGTTGCATCCCAGGCATCCCATTGTGTCCCCGAAAACAGCAGCGGAGGTAAACGCCGGAGTGGTTTTAGACGGTAGGCTGCTCCCTCTACTCTCGTGCGAGAGTGGGGGGAGGAGAGAGTCCGTCATACCCCCCCTATAGCATGGCCAACCCTGGGCCGGGGGATGATGCGTAACGCATTTCCACTCCGTTAAAAAAAAAAAAAAAAAAAAAAAAAAAAAAAAAAAAAAAAAGTTAGGTTAGGTTAGGTTAGGTTAGGTTAGGTTAGGTTAGGTTAGGTTAGGTTAGGTTAGGTTAGGTTAGGTTAGGTTAGGTTAGGTTAGGTTAGGTTAGGTTAGGTTAGGTTAGGTTAGGTTAGGTTAGGTTAGGTTAGGTTAGGTTAGGTTAGGTTAGGTTAGGTTAGGTTAGGTTAGGTTAGGTTAGGTTAGGTTTTTTTTTTTTTTTTTTTTTTTTATTGTATGTCGTGCTAACATTCCTCTGACATGGGTCAGAGACTTTGTATAGCTGACATGGCACATCTTTTATTTATTTTTGTTTGCCTTGCTCTGATTCAGGGTGAAGGGTTTTTTATTGTTACACAGGGAATTTTATCTTTACAAATACATTTTAAAAACAATATTTCTTATACCTAGTCTATACAGGTTTCCATTTGGGTTCTTAATTCTATTTTATTTTTACATTCTAAGCTTTGAGTTATCCTATTGCATACATCTTATTTACACTTTTTATATTTAACAAAACTTTCTTAAAGCTATTGCTAAACTTATTATTTAAAAACTATATTTTTCTATTACTAATATTATATATGCATAATATATAACCTAGTAATATTATTTATCTTTATTTCTGTTTATTACCGTGGTGCAAATTTTTTCGCAATACTTTAGAATTATTTTACGCAGTTTCTTATCTGATAAGTGATCGTGTATATTTTGTGCAGTTAACTTTATGTTCGAATGCATCTCCACTGTGTACCTATCTACATGGTGGATGGGGCATTCGAATAGGATGTGGGAGACCGTTTCCTCTATTCCCTCTTCACAGATGCATGATGGGCTCTCCCTGCATTTGAATCTAGCCAAATACGCGGCGAACCCACCATGCCCTGTCAGAAGCTGTGTAAGGACTCCTGTTGGCTGTAGCCGTCGAATGATTCCGTAAGCTGCTGTTGCGTCCGGGAAAAACATTTTCGTTACCGAGGCCGTCTCGCCCGACTGATACCTTCGATTCCATTCGTCCAGCGACTCGTTACGAAGCTGTCGCTTCACGAATGAAACCGGACATAGGTCATAGTCGGGCCTCCTCCGCAACGACAATGCTGCATCCTTCGCGAGCTCGTCAGCACGCTCGTTC
The DNA here is from genome assembly GCA_923062465.1 of Acleris sparsana. Taxonomy (NCBI): domain Eukaryota; kingdom Metazoa; phylum Arthropoda; class Insecta; order Lepidoptera; family Tortricidae; genus Acleris; species Acleris sparsana. The sequence continues at coordinate 19,498,011 of OV281293.1, forward strand.
CCTGGCAGTCCTGCGTGTGCTTTGATCCAAAACAAAGAGACATCTTTGCTCTGGTTCAGAGCTTCCCGTATGTTATGACGAGTTTCTACTGCCAAGGGGTGGAGGGCGCTATGGTTGGTGACTGACTCCAGCGCGGCTCTTGAGTCACTGTATATGCCAAAGCTCGACTCTTTGCGCTTGAGGATTATACTTGTGGCCTTGCATATGGCCAACAGTTCCGCTTGGTAGACAGTGCAGTACGCCGGCAAGCCCAACTTGAGGGTGCCGGTCTCCGCCTCATTGTTCCACAGAGACAAAGCTGCGCCGACCTTGCCCTCAAGCTTGCTACCGTCGGTGAATATACGCACCGCCTGCACATTGTACTCGTCCACAAGCTCTTGATCCACCAGACTTATGAACTTCAGATCCATATGCAAAGCTGGGTGTGGTGTTTCTATAAAATCCACCACACGCTCTGTCTCCCTATCCCCCAGCACCAGCCGGGACGTCCCCCTTCGAGCCTCAAACAGGGCGGCTGCCTCCTTTATTCTGAGATCCAAAGGTAATATCCCGGAGAGCACTAGTGCCGAGTTAAGGGAGACCGTGCGGTAGGACTTGCATAGTTTCTGAGCAAATCCTCGCTGAACCGTGTCAAGCAGCTTTCGGATTCCAATCTTACTGGCGGCTGGGGCCCAGGCGCCGGCAGCGTACAGTATGACGGGCTCCACTGCAGCAGTGTACAATATGCGAATTACCTCCGGGTGCAATCCCCAACTAGCTTTTGCGGCTCTTGACAGCTGTTTGTAGAAGTTTAATCCCTTTTTACAGACGCTTGCTACGTGGGAATTGAAGGCGAGTTTGTCATCGATTGTGAGCCCTAATATTTTAATTTCTCTGGACATGTCAATGTCGACCCCATCCATCCTCAGCCGTGGAGTGTCGTACTTGAGCTTCCTGGTCAGTATCATAGCGCACGTTTTGTGCGGTGCGAACTTCAGCTTGTTCCTGACACCCCACTGGTGAACATGGGTGAGGACTGCATTGGCTTGCCTCTCAATATCCATTGCCGTTTTGTCACTAAAAATAAGTACGACATCATCCGCAAACGCCTGACAATACACACCTTGTTTCTCCAGCTCCTGCAACAGTGGATCCAGAAGAAGGTTCCAGAGGATAGGACCGCCTATTGACCCTTGAACGCACCCTTTGTTGGTGTTTCTGATGCATTCCTCCCCAGCATACCTTACTTTAATTTTTCTGCAAGCAAGGTAGCTATCCAGTAATCGCCTTATGTTTACCGGGCACTTTTCCTCAGCCAGTCTGACCTTAATGGCCGGCCACCAGGCGCTGTCGAAGGCGCCCTCTATATCCAAGGACACCAGGGTGATAAGCTTTTTAAGCTGCAACTCACCCTGTATATGTCGTATTAGAGTACAGAGGGCATCCTCAGTGCTTTTTTGGGGCATAAAGCCGTACTGGCGAGTACTAAGTCGCGGTACCAAGTGCCATTTGATTCGCGTTACTGTCATTTTTTCCAAAATTTTCCCCAGAACAGGCAGGAGACCGATTGGTCTGTAGGACTTCGGGACCTCATAGTCGTCCTTACCCGGTTTCCTCAACGCCACGACTGTGGCTTCTTTCCAGATGGTCGGAAAGTGTCCCAGCTGCAGACATTTGTTGGCCAGGGTAAGGAACGTCTCCGGATCTTGGTAGACTGCCTGCTTGCAGATGTCCGCTGTGAAGCCATCCGCTCCTGGGGCCTTCTTTGGGTTGAAACTTTCCACAGCGGTCTTTAGCTCCAGCGTCGTAAACGGTGGGTCATGAGTCTCAGCATGTGTACACTCGTTTACTCGCTTGGCGGCTTCTCTTGTGCGCGTGTGTTCAATACTGTCGGTTTCTTCCGTATCTTCAGGGTAAAATGTCTCTGCTAGTAAGGCTGCGGATTCTGCCGGGTTTAGGTATGCACCATCCCTCTTTAGGGCCAGGTCTTCTTGTCTCTTGGCAGTCCTTCCTATAACTCTGTAAATACCTTCCCAAACTCCTTCTCTATCCTGTTTCCTGCAGAACTCTTTCCAACTGTCAATCTGGGCTTTTTTGGCTGTGCACTCATACTCTTCTTTTGCTTTCAGGTACTCTTCGACGACTTTGGCTCTTCGGGTTTGTGCCGCGCACCTGATGCGGCGCTTCTTTGTGGTGACTGCCTTCTTCATTGCTGCGAGATCCTCGGACCACCAAGGCATGTTAAGCGTCTCTACGTGTCTCTTGCTGGGAATACTTGCTTTACAGGCTTCCGTTAGTATGCATGTATACCTATCTATTGCATTTTCTAACTCGGATTTGCTGCTGATTTTTTGCATTTCCTCAGCGTTGATGTTGTGTTGGTTCTTGTATTGTGCCAATTTCTCACGAAATTGGCCCCAATCAGCCTTTTTTGTGTTGTAGAGCCTAGTTGTTCTTTGTATGTTTGTCCCTTTTGTCCGATGCAGTTTTATTTTAAAAACTATGGTGTTGTGATCCGAGCTAGTGATCCCCTGATCAACTTTCCAGTCTTCCACTAGGTCGAGAAGGTCCTCAGAACAAGTGGTGACATCTACATGGCTGCTATATACGGTGTTGCCTCGTACCGTATAGAAAGTCGGTACATCCCCTATGTTGAGTACCTGTAAGCCTAACTCTTCCAGGGTTCCAGACATAGATTCTCCCCTGTGATCTACAATTGTGCTGCCCCACCAGGTATTCTTGGCATTGCAATCTCCGCATATTAGCAGTCGTCTCGGGCCTAGATCCACCGCTATTTGTTTCAACTGCTCCAAGTATGGCTCTATGGGTTGGTCTGGCTCGAGATAAAAGGACACCGCTACGATTTCCCAGGCACCAGTTCGGATCCTCACCACTGCTATGTTGTTAGTAGTGAGTTCTGGGCACTGGATGACATCCAAGTCGTCGTTAAAAACGACTATGGCTGCCTTCACAGTCCCGCTTCCTTGGTCTGGACACTGGTAGATTCTCGTCCCGCGGTTAGGTTAGGTTAGGTTAGGTTAGGTTAGGTTAGGTTAGGTTAGGTTAGGTTAGGTTAGGTTAGGTTAGGTTAGGTTAGGTTAGGTTAGGTTAGGTTAGGTTAGGTTAGGTTAGGTTAGGTTAGGTTAGGTTAGGTTAGGTTAGGTTAGGTTAGGTTAGGTTAGGTTAGGTTAGGTTAGGTTAGGTTAGGTTAGGTTAGGTTAGGTTAGGTTAGGTTAGGTTAGGTTAGGTTAGGTTAGGTTAGGTTAGGTTAGGTTAGGTTAGGTTAGGTTAGGTTAGGTTAGGTTAGGTTAGGTTAGGTTAGGTTAGGTTAGGTTAGGTTAGGTTTGGGGGACACCTAATGGTTGCATCCCAGGCATCCCATTGTGTCCCCGAAAACAGCAGCGGAGGTAAACGCCGGAGTGGTTTTAGACGGTAGGCTGCTCCCTCTACTCTCGTGCGAGAGTGGGGGGAGGAGAGAGTCCGTCATACCCCCCCTATAGCATGGCCAACCCTGGGCCGGGGGATGATGCGTAACGCATTTCCACTCCGTTAAAAAAAAAAAAAAAAAAAAAAGGTTAGGTTAGGTTAGGTTAGGTTAGGTTAGGTTAGGTTAGGTTAGGTTAGGTTAGGTTAGGTTAGGTTAGGTTAGGTTAGGTTAGGTTAGGTTAGGTTAGGTTAGGTTAGGTTAGGTTAGGTTAGGTTAGGTTAGGTTAGGTTAGGTTAGGTTAGGTTAGGTTAGGTTAGGTTAGGTTAGGTTAGGTTAGGTTAGGTTAGGTTAGGTTAGGTTAGGTTAGGTTAGGTTAGGTTAGGTTAGGTTAGGTTAGGTTAGGTTAGGTTAGGTTAGGTTAGGTTAGGTTAGGTTAGGTTAGGTTAGGTTAGGTTAGGTTAGGTTAGGTTAGGTTAGGTTAGGTTAGGTTAGGTTAGGTTAGGTTAGGTTAGGTTAGGTTAGGTTAGGTTAGGTTAGGTTAGGTTAGGTTAGGTTAGGTTAGGTTAGGTTAGGTTAGGTTAGGTTAGGTTAGGTTAGGTTAGGTTAGGTTAGGTTAGGTTAGGTTAGGTTAGGTTAGGTTGGGGTGCAGGCCGGATTCCTCCACGTTGGCTTGGGTGTTGCAGTCTCTCTTGATCTTGATCCGGAGAGAACGCAGCATCTGGGCTGGTGCACCCTGGGCATTGGCTGAGACTTTTCCCTTGGGAATTCTTTCGGTCCATGGCTAATATCCGGCACGGGGGGGAGGGGGGGGAAGGTGACAGGGGTTTCTTGAAGGGTTGCGGTTGTGTACCGGCACTTCTGCCCCGGAAAGTTTCCTTCTGTCACCTGGGGGGGGATGGTGACGAGCAGCTTTTCTTCGGAAAAGTGGCCTCGTCACCATAGGGAGGCGGCGACAGAGGTCGTTGGAAGGGGCGGTTGCTGGGCCGCTTCCGCCCTGGACAGCTTCCTTCTGTGGCCCATTGACGGTTGGTGACTGGGGTAGCTTGAAGGGTCAGTTGCGTGTGCCTTCGAGGCCGTTTCTGTTCCTGGAAAGCTTAACCAGTTACCTGGAGGGGGCCGTGACAGAGGTGGTTGAAAGGGGCGGTTGCGTGTGCCTTTGAGGCCGTTTCCAAACCGGACAGCTGCTTTCTGTCACTTTGGTGGTTGGTGACTGGGTTTACCGAAAGACTGGGGCATGTTAACTCCGCTCTGCAACGGAGCACGAAGGTTCCGCTCTGCACCGGAGCATGACCCTGCTCAAGACGTACTCCCATGTCACCCGAGGGTCCTTCTACGTGTCTTTCGGAATCCCGGGGGGCACTGTAGTTATTGGTGGGACAGCTGTGGTGGGGTGTGTTTGAAGGGTATGGGGACCGACCCTAGAGGTTGGGTATCCGGAAAGCACCATCCACCACAGGCAGACCGTGTAGGGCCAGTGGGTTGGGGGCCCACATTGCACGGCTTTACCGGTCTGGGGAGATGGTCGTGGGCTGCTGACCGCAGCCGTCTCCTCCTTTGGCGGAGAAGGTGGGGCTCTTCGGAGCAGGCCAGGAGGCGTGTCAGTGGGCAAAGCTTAATTGCGGTTCCGCGGCGCCTCGCGACTGGCCAGGGGGGTAAACGCCGGAGTGGTTTTAGACGGTAGTTCTTTTGAGAGTCCGTCATACCTCCCATTGCACAGCCTTCCCCGGGCAGGGAGGATGCGTAAATGCATTTCCACTCCGTCATCAAAAAAAAAAAAAAAAAAAAAAAAAAAAAAAAAAAAAAAAAAAAAGGTTAGGTTAGGTTAGGTTAGGTTAGGTTAGGTTAGGTTAGGTTAGGTTAGGTTAGGTTAGGTTAGGTTAGGTTAGGTTAGGTTGGGGTGCAGGCCGGATTCCTCCACGTTGGCTCGGGTGTTGCAGTCTCTCTTGATCTCGATCCGGAGAGAACGCAGCATCTGGGCTGGTGCACCCTGGGCATCGGCTGAGACTTTCCCCTTTTTTGGGGGAATCTTTCAGCCCATGGCAAATATCCGGCACGGGGGGGGGGGAGGTAGGTGACAAGTGACTTTTCGTCTGAAAACTCGCTTAGTCACCGCCACACTGGGGGGGAAATGGGTAGCTTAAGTTAGGTTAGGGGGTGGGCTCGGCGTGCACTTACAATGCCGTCGAGCACTTACCACCCAAAAACTAGGGGAGGCACGTCGACTCCTCTAGCCCCGTACTCTGGCGTCTTGCTTCAACGACCCCATCTAGCGACGTAATGGGTAGTTGCAAGATGCCGGAACGGAGGGCTTGCCTTCATTGGCCGGCCCGCGAGAAGGAAAACTCTATAAAACCCGACAGCATAGTCGTTAAAACCTGCAGATACAGAGCGACCTCTGCAGTATCTAGCTTTACCCCTGGGATGGGCGTCACCCGGGGGTGGACCTTGTATATCGACCCGTGATCGTGGGAACAAAATGGACTTTAAAAACTATACATTTTCTGATGAAGAAGTGGATGACTACAGTAGTAGTGAAGAGGAGGGGCACTCGGAAACGAGTGTCCGAAATATCGAACAACGGCGTAAACGTCCATTAGTGGATACCGGAGACGATGAAGAAACGCGTGCTGGCCCTGGGCCAAGTAAGCCGCTTTTAAAAAGAGGACGAGGCCGTCCCCCAACAACTGGGAAGTATGTTGGCCTAGCAAAGGCAAAGATGGCGTGGGTGGAGGCCGAGCGGGAGAAAATGATGCTTGAAGCAGAGTCTGAGCTCATTGCCTCAACCCGTCAACTTAGGAAAAATCCTACTTCCTCGTCTCAGCTTACTGAGGCGAGTACTGATGCTGGCAGCGCCGACTTTTTAATAAAGTTGGTGCAAGACAGTGTGGTCGCCATTCATAAGGTGGCCACTACGTCTAAAAACCTAAAAGGGACATACGTCCGTGTCCTCAAAGATGCAGCTGACAATATTAAGGACGCGTGTGAGGTCCTTAAGGTGCGCTGCGTCTCAGATGAGACGGTACGAATGCAGGCTGAGAACAAAAGACTGCAGGAGGAGATGGAGGGGCTCCGAAAAGAGCTGGCAGACCTCCGAACACAAATGGAGGAAGACAGGAGACAGCAAAAGGCGGTGGTAGACCAGCCACCTCAAACAGCCTCTCCAGCTAGGACTGACACCGAAGAACTGGTGCGCACCATCATGTGCCAAGTGGGTACCATGATCACCGCCCGGTTCGACGGTATAGAGGACAGACTGCTCCCAGAGGTGCGCTTGCGACCCTCACTGGCGGCAGATAAAAGGTTATCGGGATGTGTGGACGATTTTTCTGCAGCCGACGCGTCGTACCTTCCAGAGCCTTGCACTGGTGAGAGTTATATACCTCCCACGCACCCCCAAACGAAGGACACACAGACAGTACGGAGCTTGCCTTCACAGTCAATACCTAAGGTATCGCACCAGGCCTACTCGACGGTAGTCAAAGAAGGCTCCAACAATAAAAAGAGGTTAGGAAAGAAGAATGGTCAGGGCCAGCCTGCTTCCTCCGCCCCAGTTCCAAAGGCTGCGCGACCGACGCAACGGATCACTCCAGAGCAAAGGAAGCAAAGTGGGAAGAAAAAGAAAAAGAGGAAGAGGAAGCGTAAACCGCGGATAGTCACCCCTCAAACCACAGCGGTGATAATCACCCTAAAGCCAGAGGCGTCACAGAAAGGGTTGACTTATAGGGACGTGATGTTAAAGGCAACGAAGTCTTTCACTCTAAGCGAGGTAGGCCTTGAACACGTCAAGGCTCGAAGCACTGCTAGCGGAGCCCGGTTAATAGAGGTGCCGGGTGCTGACAGTGGCTCAAAAGCGGATCAGCTGGCGGCTAAACTACGTAATGTCCTTAGTGACATAGCGGAGGTAGCACGACCACTGAAGACGGTCGCTCTGCGTGTATCCGGCTTGGACGAGTCCGTCGGGGCTGATGACGTAGCCGCTGCCATCTCGACAAAAACTGGGTGCCAGCCCGAACACGTAAAGGTTGGCAGCATACGCGCGGGGTCATTTGGTGTTGGCACCGCAGTGATAAAATGCCCGCCAGAATCTGCAAAGGTTTTGGCTGCGGCAGGAAGACTTTTGGTGGGCTGGTCATCAGCCCAGATCAAGCTGCTTGATCCCTTACCCATGCGCTGTTTTAAGTGCATGGGCTTAGGCCACGTTCGAGCGGCTTGCCCATCTCAAGTTGACCGTGGTACAACTTGCTACCGTTGTGGCGAAGAGGGACACATGTCTGTCGGCTGCAAGGCCAAACCGCATTGCGTGGTTTGCGCCCAAGCAAAGCGACGTGCAGGACATGTCATGGGCGGAAAACGCTGCAGGCCTCCTCGAAAGAGGAACAAGTCGGTGCCTCCACAAGGGGCTGCACCACAGGAGGCCCGTGGAAGTTCTCCAAGGGAGATGGAGTCATAAGATCTCCCCCTAATGAGAAACGTGGCGAAAGGAGCAGGGCGCAAGCCACAACTCTTTGTGAGACGCGGGCCGAGATGGGCGTCTGGAGCCTGCATTGCACAATCTCACATGCCGACAGGGGTGTCATTCGATCTTGATACCTCCAGCCTCTGGCTAGACGAGCCCCGGCTTTATTTCCAGGGCAGCTTTGGCCGTCGTTTTGGAAGAATTCATTTTGACTCCCACGGCGGCCATCATAAAGCGGTTAAGGACCAGCAGAGGGGTTTTAGTGGGTAGGCTTCCTGACCTTTGCCCGTTAGGGGAAAAGGTCGGGGGGAGAGTCCCACATAACCACCGCGTTCGCCCAAGCGCGGTGGTATGCGCAAAGCATTTCCCCTCTTAAAAAAAAAAAAAAAAAAAAAGGTTAGGTTAGGTTAGGTTAGGTTAGGTTAGGTTAGGTTAGGTTAGGTTAGGTTAGGTTAGGTTAGGTTAGGTTAGGTTAGGTTAGGTTAGGTTAGGTTAGGTTAGGTTAGGTTAGGTTAGGTTAGGTTAGGTTAGGTTAGGTTAGGTTAGGTTAGGTTAGGTTAGGTTAGGTTAGGTTAGGTTAGGTTAGGTTAGGTTAGGTTAGGTTAGGTTAGGTTAGGTTAGGTTAGGTTAGGTTAGGTTAGGTTAGGTTAGGTTAGGTTAGGTTAGGTTAGGTTAGGTTAGGTTAGGTTAGGTTAGGTTAGGTTAGGTTAGGTTAGGTTAGGTTAGGTTAGGTTAGGTTAGGTTAGGTTAGGTTAGGTTAGGTTAGGTTAGGTTAGGTTAGGTTAGGTTAGGTTAGGTTAGGTTAGGTTAGGTTAGGTTAGGTTAGGTTAGGTTAGGTTAGGTTAGGTTAGGTTAGGTTAGGTTAGGTTAGGTTAGGTTAGGTTAGGTTAGGTTAGGTTAGGTTAGGTTAGGTTAGGTTAGGTTAGGTTAGGTTAGGTTAGGTTAGGTTAGGTTAGGTTAGGTTAGGTTAGGTTAGGTTAGGTTAGGTTAGGTTAGGTTAGGTTAGGTTAGGTTAGGTTAGGTTAGGTTAGGTTAGGTTAGGTTAGGTTAGGTTAGGTTAGGTTAGGTTAGGTTAGGTTAGGTTAGGTTAGGTTAGGTTAGGTTAGGTTAGGTTAGGTTAGGTTAGGTTAGGTTAGGTTAGGTTAGGTTAGGTTAGGTTAGGTTAGGTTAGGTTAGGTTAGGTTAGGTTAGGTTAGGTTAGGTTAGGTTAGGTTAGGTTAGGTTAGGTTAGGTTAGGTTAGGTTAGGTTAGGTTAGGTTAGGTTAGGTTAGGTTAGGTTAGGTTAGGTTAGGTTAGGTTAGGTTAGGTTAGGTTAGGTTAGGTTAGGTTAGGTTAGGTTAGGTTAGGTTAGGTTAGGTTAGGTTAGGTTAGGTTAGGTTAGGTTAGGTTAGGTTAGGTTAGGTTAGGTTAGGTTAGGTTAGGTTAGGTTAGGTTAGGTTAGGTTAGGTTAGGTTAGGTTAGGTTAGGTTAGGTTAGGTTAGGTTAGGTTAGGTTAGGTTAGGTTAGGTTAGGTTAGGTTAGGTTAGGTTAGGTTAGGTTAGGTTAGGTTAGGTTAGGTTAGGTTAGGTTAGGTTAGGTTAGGTTAGGTTAGGTTAGGTTAGGTTAGGTTAGGTTAGGTTAGGTTAGGTTAGGTTAGGTTAGGTTAGGTTAGGTTAGGTTAGGTTAGGTTAGGTTAGGTTAGGTTAGGTTAGGTTAGGTTAGGTTAGGTTAGGTTAGGTTAGGTTAGGTTAGGTTAGGTTAGGTTAGGTTAGGTTAGGTTAGGTTAGGTTAGGTTAGGTTAGGTTAGGTTAGGTTAGGTTAGGTTAGGTTAGGTTAGGTTAGGTTAGGTTAGGTTAGGTTAGGTTAGGTTAGGTTAGGTTAGGTTAGGTTAGGTTAGGTTAGGTTAGGTTAGGTTAGGTTAGGTTAGGTTAGGTTAGGTTAGGTTAGGTTAGGTTAGGTTAGGTTAGGTTAGGTTAGGTTAGGTTAGGTTAGGTTAGGTTAGGTTAGGTTAGGTTAGGTTAGGTTAGGTTAGGTTAGGTTAGGTTAGGTTAGGTTAGGTTAGGTTAGGTTAGGTTAGGTTAGGTTAGGTTAGGTTAGGTTAGGTTAGGTTAGGTTAGGTTAGGTTAGGTTAGGTTAGGTTAGGTTAGGTTAGGTTAGGTTAGGTTAGGTTAGGTTAGGTTAGGTTAGGTTAGGTTAGGTTAGGTTAGGTTAGGTTAGGTTAGGTTAGGTTAGGTTAGGTTAGGTTAGGTTAGGTTAGGTTAGGTTAGGTTAGGTTAGGTTAGGTTAGGTTAGGTTAGGTTAGGTTAGGTTAGGTTAGGTTAGGTTAGGTTAGGTTAGGTTAGGTTAGGTTAGGTTAGGTTAGGTTAGGTTAGGTTAGGTTAGGTTAGGTTAGGTTAGGTTAGGTTAGGTTAGGTTAGGTTAGGTTAGGTTAGGTTAGGTTAGGTTAGGTTAGGTTAGGTTAGGTTAGGTTAGGTTAGGTTAGGTTAGGTTAGGTTAGGTTAGGTTAGGTTAGGTTAGGTTAGGTTAGGTTAGGTTAGGTTAGGTTAGGTTAGGTTAGGTTAGGTTAGGTTAGGTTAGGTTAGGTTAGGTTAGGTTAGGTTAGGTTAGGTTAGGTTAGGTTAGGTTAGGTTAGGTTAGGTTAGGTTAGGTTAGGTTAGGTTAGGTTAGGTTAGGTTAGGTTAGGTTAGGTTAGGTTAGGTTAGGTTAGGTTAGGTTAGGTTAGGTTAGGTTAGGTTAGGTTAGGTTAGGTTAGGTTAGGTTAGGTTAGGTTAGGTTAGGTTAGGTTAGGTTAGGTTAGGTTAGGTTAGGTTAGGTTAGGTTAGGTTAGGTTAGGTTAGGTTAGGTTAGGTTAGGTTAGGTTAGGTTAGGTTAGGTTAGGTTAGGTTAGGTTAGGTTAGGTTAGGTTAGGTTAGGTTAGGTTAGGTTAGGTTAGGTTAGGTTAGGTTAGGTTAGGTTAGGTTAGGTTAGGTTAGGTTAGGTTAGGTTAGGTTAGGTTAGGTTAGGTTAGGTTAGGTTAGGTTAGGTTAGGTTAGGTTAGGTTAGGTTAGGTTAGGTTAGGTTAGGTTAGGTTAGGTTAGGTTAGGTTAGGTTAGGTTAGGTTAGGTTAGGTTAGGTTAGGTTAGGTTAGGTTAGGTTAGGTTAGGTTAGGTTAGGTTAGGTTAGGTTAGGTTAGGTTAGGTTAGGTTAGGTTAGGTTAGGTTAGGTTAGGTTGAGGTCAAATCTCGGGTGTGGTGAAGACGATTTGTGCGATACTCAGTGATCCAAACTTACATTTTTTGCTCACTTGATTTATCTTTTCATTTCTCTTTTATCTAGTATAGTTTTCTTATTTTCTTTAATTTTGCATTTGCGGTTGGTTTTTGTTTCTTTGGTTTTTGTACGTTTTCTGCGGCAAAAAAGTTCGTGTTGCCGTTATCTTTTCGAGCCTTTTTTAGGATCGAAAAATACCGGCGATCGTCTTCTTTGCCGTACGGTTGGTCCGGTAATTTTCCTTACGCAAGTTTGGAAAATATCGGCCTTCTGGTTTTGTGTTTTTTTAACTTTAATTTTTCGTAATTTTTTGGTTTGTTTACATTTTTCTAAATTAGTTTTGTCGGTGTTGTCAGCTTCCTTAATTGCCCAGTTTTTGGGTTGGGGTAGCTGCAACGGTCCCGCTAATTATAGCGTAGGTTTTGTTTTGATTTTATTTCTGTGTCGCGAGCTTTTGATTTTCTTGAACTTCGAGTTTTTACTCGAAGTTTTTGAGAATCAGCTCCGGCTTTTTTGTGTTTGGTAGTGTTTTTTATTTAGTTTTATTTCTTGTAAAAATATTTAACTTTAAGGGGCGGGTAGAATATTTAGTTTTTTAAATTTTTGTTCTTTGTGTCTTGACAGTCCGACTTCCAGGTCGGGAGTTATCGGGCTGTTAAGGTACCGGGGTGTGTAAGGTTTTTCGGTTTACCAACTTAAGGTTTTTCCGAAAGTTGGTAAATTCGATAACTTTTGACCTTTTAACCTTTTTTGTGTTTGTTTTATTTAGTCTTAGTGGGGCAAACAATAGCTATTGTTTAGTTTTTGTTTCGCTCCGCTACGACTGTTGGAAGGGCGTCAAATCAGGGGACAAAGTTTTCCCCTGATTGCTATTTTTTATTTTCAGGCGCAAAATCCCATTTACTATAGAAAAGTCGAGATCCGAGTCGCGCTTGACCGTTTTAAGTTAGGTTAGGTCCTAACTTGGGTCCTAGCGGTCGGATTTCGGCTTTTCTTGGTAGGGAGGTAGGGGGGGCCACCATGGCCTCACCTACGAAAAATCGAAGGGTTCCACCCAAGGGGGGGGGAGTAATTAACGACTCCGAATCCGAGTCCGAGATCGACGATCTCGGATGGCTCGTGGGGGAGCACTCTGCTCCACAGCCCTCCAAGAGGGCATTGGAAGATCAGGACGAAGAGGAGGAGGGGGAGGAAAGGCCCGTTAAAATAAACACGGCGTTTCGGGGGAAGCCCAAGGGGGCTTACTCTGGGCTGGCCGCAGCCAGGCTGAGGGCCAAGCTGTACCAGCTTGAGCCCCAGTTTGAGGAGGTAGCTGATGCCGATCCTGCGGCCAGCTACAGGAGGGATTTCCCCGAACTCCGCCCCAGAGGGGGAAAGGGGGGGAAAAAGGGAAAGGCGGAGGGGGACCGGCGATCGCGGTCAGCCTCGCGCTCTCGCTCGGGCTCGCGCTCCCCGGAGCCCATGGATGGGCTAGAGGGTCAGAAGGCTGACCCGATAGATGCCACCCGCATGGCGGCGAGGGACATCCTGGAGGCGGCCAGGATATCCGGCAACATCAAGGGGGAGGTCCAAGGCCGGATGAACCGGGCCTGCCGCACCATCTTGGGGATGATGGACGAGGTAGAGGCCTCCAGGACTGAGAGCGAGGAGATCCGCATCCTAAAGGCGGACAATAAAAGGATGCGGGAGCAACTCGCGCTCAACTCGGCGGAGCTGAAGGCGCTCCGCATTGCCTTCAGCGAGCGGCAGATCCCGGCCGCCCCCCCCGTGTCTGCTGCCCTACAGTTCGGGACCGCTGAGCTGACCGAAGCGATAGAGGGCATGAAGAGAGACCTCTTCCTCAGCCTGGGACGTATGATAAACGATAGAGTAGAAGAGGTCAATAGGCGCCTCCCGGCGGAGCCCATCCTTCGCCCCCCGCTGGCACACGACAAGCGGGCTGTCAAGCCTGCCGTGTCAGCCCCTCCCCAGCGAGCAGGCGTTGTCCCGCCACCCCCGGCCCCGGTGGAAGCCCTTGAGCCTAAAGCCAGGGCCAGGCTAGGTGATGGGCGGCCCAAAGCCGCCAAAAAGGCGGTGGCCCCAGTCCCCACCCCCCCCGCCAACAAGAAGTCCGCCAAGGCCGCCAAGGCTGCCTCGGCCCCGGAGGAGGAGCCCGGCCCTTCGGGCCGTATGCCACCTGCGCCCACACAAATGTCGTGGTCGCAGGTGGTTCGGAAGAAGGGCAAGGGCGCGGCCAAGCCCCCCCCCTCCAGCCCCTAAAGGGCCCGGGAAGACAGCGCACGGGCCCAGACCCGCAAAGCTGTCCGTCCCCAAGACGGCGGCGGTGGTGATCTCCCTCAAGAAGGGGGCCACCACCACCCTGCAGGCCACCATGGCTAAGGCCATTAATGGTCTTAGCCTGAGTGAGGTGGGCCTGCAGAGCGTGCGGGTCAGGACCTCGATGACGGGCTCCC